>OX369255.1:5849443-8249443 GCA_947284805.1 Coleophora flavipennella | reverse complement strand
GCCCGCCTGGCTAGCTACCACCATCTTATCTAAGTCTTGCCGCCAAACATCGAGGTCGCGGATTCGATTCCCGGCGGAGTCAACTTTGTAAGACTCAGTTTGGTTGGTGGTGGGGAATTTTTATAGCCCGCCTGGCTAGCTACCACCATCTAATCTAAGTCTTGCCGCCAGACATCGGGGTCGCGGGTTCGATTCCTGGCGGGGTCAACTTTGTTAGAATAGGTTTGGTAGGTGGTGGGGACTTTTTATAGCCCGCCTGGCTAGCTACAACCATCTTATCTAAGTCTTGCCGCCAAACATCGAGGTCGCGGGTTCGATTCCCGGCGGAGTCAACTTTGTAAGACTCAGTTTGGTTGGTGGTGGGGAATTTTTATAGCCCGCCTGGCTAGCTACCACCATCTAATCTAAGTCTTGCCGCCAGACATCGGGGTCGCGGGTTCGATTCCTGGTGGGGTCAACTTTGTAAGAATCGGTTTGGTAGGTGGTGGGGACTTTTTATAGCCCGCCTGGCTAGCTACAACCATCTTATCTAAGTCTTGCCGCCAAACATCGAGGTCGCGGGTTCGATTCCCGGCGGAGTCAACTTTGTAAGACTCGGTTTAGTAGGTGGTGGGGAATTTTTATAGCCCGCCTGGCTAGCTACCACCATCTTATCTAAGTCTTGCCGCCAAACATCGAGATAGCGGGTTCGATTCCCGGTGGGGTCAACTTTGTAAGACTCAGTTTGGTTGGTGGTGGGGCATTTTTATAGCTCGCCTGGCTAGCTACCACTATCTTATCTAAGTCTTGCCGCCAAACATCGAGGTCGCGGGTTTGATTCCCGGCGGAGTCAACTTTGTAAGACTCGGTTTAGTTGGTGGTGGGGAATTTTTATAGCCCGCCTGGCTAGCTATCACCATCTTATCTAAGTCTTGCCGCCAAACATCGAGGCCGAGGGTTCGATTCCCGGCGGGGTCAACTTTGTAAGTCTCGGTTTGGTTGGTGGTACTTGGATAAGATGGTAGTAGCTAGCCAGGCGGACTATAAAAAGTCCCCACCACCTACCAAACCGATTCTTACAAAGTTGACCCCGCCAGGAATCGAACCCGCGACCCCGATGTCTGGCGGCAAGACTTAGATTAGATGGTGGTAGCTAGCCAGGCGGGCTATAAAAATGCCCCACCACCAACCAAACAGAGTCTTACAAAGTTGACCCCGCCGGGAATCGAACCCACGGCCTCGATGTTTGGCGGCATGACTTAGATAAGATGGTGGTAGCTAGCCAGGCGGGTTATAAAAATTCCCCACCACCAACCAAACCGAGTCTTACAAAGTTGACTCCGCCGGGAATCGAACCCGCGACCTCGATGTTTGGCGGCAAGACTTAGATAAGATGGTGGTAGCTAGCCAGGCGGGCTATAAAAATGCCCCACCACCAACCAAACCGAGTCTTACAAAGTTGACCCCGCCGGGAATCGAACCCACGGCCTCGATGTTTGGCGGCATGACTTAGATAAGATGGTGGTAGCTAGCCAGGCGGGCTATAAAAATTCCCCACCACCTACCAAACCGATTCTTACAAAGTTGACTCCGCCGGGAATCGAACCCGCGACCTCGATGTTTGGCGGCAAGACTTAGATAATATGGTGGTAGCTAGCCAGGCGGGCTATAAAAATGCCCCACCACCAACCAAACCGAGTCTTACAAAGTTGACCCCGCCGGGAATCGAACCCACGGCCTCGATGTTTGGCGGCAAGACTTAGATAAGATGGTGGTAGCTAGCCAGGCGGGCTATAAAAAGTCCCCACCACCTACGAGTCTTACAAAGTTGTGACTTTTTATAGCCCGCCTGGCTAGCTACCACCATCTTATCTAAGTCATGCAGCAAAACATCGAGGCCGCGGGTTCGATTCCCGGCGAGGTCAACTTTGTAAGACTCGGTTTGGTTGGTGGTGGGTCATTTTTATAGCCCGCCTGGCTAACTACCACCATCTAATCTAAGTCTTGCCGCCAGACATCGGGGTCGCGGGTTCAATTCCTGGCGGGGTCAACTTTGTAAGAATCGGTTTGGTAGGTGGTGATGACATGAATTCAAAAGTAACAATCGCAGTTTTTGAAATTGTGTTATATTCACAATTCGGATACAGCTACGGAACCCTAAAAATACTATAACTGCAACACCTGAAGTTATGTTTGTACAGGTAAATATAAGTAATATGCGAGTATACAAAATAATAAAATATCAACTCATTTCACACAGCGCCTCCTAGCTTTTACCTACTATAGAAACCTGATAGCTGACATTTATTGATTTATTTTCATCAAAAAGTGGTTACAAATGTTTGTCGTCTAACTAACAATGATTTTACATATACTGTGCGGGCGGCGGGACGTTTGCACCCTCGAAAAGTCATAGAAACGTTGTCCACGCGGGTTGAAGCCGCGGGAAACAGCTAAATATTTATAATATTACCACTAATAACCACTAAACCATTAGGTAAGTACCTATATAAACGTAAAACAGTCTAATTTACAATATTTATTTACACTAGAATTTTATAAATAATAAAATAAATTACGCTTTCCGCCGGAATGGATTGTCATACAGAGCGTCCGTCCGGAGACAACTGAACACGTCGAGCTCTGCCCGACAACTGACGCACAGTATATTCAGTTTCTACCCCGCTTTGTTTATAGTCGAAAATCGTATGATACAGTCAAAGATGAGTTGGCTTTGAGCTCCGGGTTATAATTTTAGTTGTAATTTTATTTATTTGTTCAAAATATAGGCATAAAATAAGAAATGTAGTCGGTTACTTTACTAGAACATTAGTCTAGCTATGTAATTCGTACAAAATAATGTGGTGTCGTCGCTGATAATTTAGAGCATTTGATTTAAAACTGTTATTTTTTTTGGTGCGAAGTTTGTATTTTTTTTAAAGAATACCAGATTGTTTCCCAAAATTTTATTCGGATACTCGGCTTCTACATGTTTTTTGCCAGCCTTTAGTATTTTTTAAATCTGAATTATTCGTTTCTTTCCCATTAACCTATGTGTTCAAAAGTAGACCGTTTATCTAATTTTTTGCATTGGGCGCACTCTTAATACAAAAGTGCACGAAATTGTTAATCAACTGATCGACTTGTATGAAGAGTTTTTTGAGAATTGACTATGGGTCTCTTGGAAAAAGTTGTTCAGTATGGTGAGTAGAACCGCCCAGTTAACGGGACCTACGCCAATTTTGTTACACCCTTATTATAATGTCAGTAACTCTATATCACCGTCAGACACTATTCACGACATTAGATGTACATATATTATTATTTTTATTATTTGGTTAATACATATGTTATATGTTACTGTAAAACCCCGAACTTCGGTAAATCCTAAGATTTTACAGTAAATCCTAAGATTTACCAACTCTTAATGGTAAAAGTCCAAACTGCTTGGTGATCATCGTTCATTTCGAACTTTTACCACCATTCACTCGGTAAATCGTAGACACATGGATAATGTTGGAAAATGGTCATGTCAAGACGTGTTCGGCGCATCGATTCGATCTACTTGTATCTTCAAATAAAACCGATGATTTCTTCTTCTGCGAAGCATTCTGCTACCCAGACTCTTTGACTGTTTAATCAATCAAACCTGACGGAACCAAACATCGCTCGCTCATTTATTTAGTGTTGTTCACTTCGCTTAGTGTTATTGTAATGTCACTAGTGGAATATGAGAGGGAGATGTATAAGATGACCACAGATGAATCATTTCCTAACCGTCATTGGTAAAACCTAGCATGTACCAAGCAGTTATAGTAAAAGCCTGAAATATTGTCTCTTTTTTATTTATAAAATCCCAACATTTAAGTTGGTAAATCCTAAGATATACCAATATACGGGCTTTTACAGTAACATACTCGTATACACAAATACCACAACGTGCGACTTCATTTTTTTATCCACAACTGATCTCACCTGATGATGAGTGACGATGATGCCGAAGATGGAAGCGGGCTTTGGTAAGCAACGCAATGGGGATCTGGCTATCTTATATTCAAGCTTATATAAATGTTGTTATCATTGATGTTTGGCCGGCAAGACTGAGATAAAATGGTGGTAGCTAGCCAGGCGGGCTATGAAAATGCCCTACCACCAACCAAACCGAGTCTTACAAAGTTGACCCCGCCGGGAATCGAACCCGCGACCTCCTGGTGTGAAGCGAATGGACTGACCATTACGCCACGAAGGCGGTTTAAAATTTACAAATGTACTATGCTAACAATCACTATTAAAAGGTACATATATTATAAAAAAGTAAATTTTGTTTGCATGTAAGAGTTAATCGCCGAAACTACTCATCCAATAAAAAAATCTTTTACCAATATTTAGAATGGACCTTCTGGATCAACATCATCATCATCATATCAGCCGACGGACGTCCACTGCTGGTCATAGGCCTCCCCCAAGGATTTCCATGACGACCGGTTCTGCACTGCCCGCATCCAGCGGCTTCCCGCGAACTTCACCAGGTCATCGGTCCACCGAGTGGGAGGCCTACCTACGCTACGTTTTCCGGATCAACACAGGCTACACTACTACCCACTCACCTCTGTTCCTAGTTAGTGTTGACGTCTGCGACGAAATGACGGTAGACTCATCGGAGCTCTCATCCCGCCTCATGCTTCGGAAACTCAGCACATTGTACCACTTCTGGGACGTCACGTCGGGATCGAAGTCGGCGAGACTCACTTGGGCGCATCCCTGTGGAAAATTCATATGTTCCCATCAAAAAAGGGTTAATTAAGTAAGGTGAAGTAAGGGGGTTCAGAGACAATGTCAGTGAAGATCGCTCTCGCCTGTGTGTATTTCACATGGCACTCAAGGCTGTGAAGCCGAATACTCAAATTTGGCTAGTTGTCATCATTTGACTGAAATGTTCCTTTTTTATTCACAATTGGTAAGCTCTTGGCATCATCTCACCTGACAATGATGCCGAAGATGGAAGCGGGCTTACCGAGATTCCCAAACGCAAAGGGGAACTGGCTATGTTACCTTCAAGCCAGAACACATCGAAGCTGTTAACATTGATGTTTTGCGGCAGGACTTAGATGTTTGGTGGTAGCTAGCCAGGCGGGCCTAGAAAATGCACTTCCACCTACCAACCAGAATCTTACAAAATTATACTCCGCCCAGAATCGAACCCGCGACCTCCTGATGAACTTAACCATTACGCATCAGAGGCGATTAAATCTCACTGATTTTAAAAGGAATTTCGGGAAAAATCTTCTATAAATAGGGTGCGTCAATGCTGCCAGGTTGCTGAATATGGTGCCAGCCACGTAGCTATCCTCAACACCTCACAGCGGAGCCGGAGGATGGGATCTAATGATTACTCCACTATTGTCGCATAGATACTTACTTACATACAGAAGTTTACAGCAAGTTTATTTTAATTTGTCTAGAGTCTACTAGCGTAAACAAACATACTTGCAGGGTGATACAACAATAAGTGCTAGGCAAACAGAGGTTAATAAATCACTCCGCTCACCTAAGATTGGTAACAGGAATAGATAACACTAGTCTACAGTGGTTTTGTTGCCCTAGATATAAGATCGATTTTGAATATATTTATGCTCACAATTCATGAAACTATCATTGATTTTGTAAGATTTGCTCTCGTTTTTTTGCGCTTAACTCTAATCATGACTGGTAAAATAATTTTTATTAGTAACAAGCCGATAATTGATCAAAATATAAGATATGCAATAATCATAAAAACAAGAACACGTTCAATACTTTTATGAATAAATTCGTAATCTGGGCACTTGAAAACATCAAAATTTGCTAAGATATCCAGGGTAACATTTTTTTTTTTATTTTTTGTAGAGCTGTGTAATATATTTAGTAACTCACTAAACACTCCGCGCCAGTGGCCAGGTTGACTTGCAGCGTGGCGTGCCGGAGCGCGCGCAGGCCGGCGACGCGAGCACGCGCACAGTGCCGCCACGCCAGAGTCGCGCCGCGCCACGCAAGCGCCGTGCTCGAGAAAGAAACTCCGCCGCCGCCCACGACTAAGGCGCCGCGGACGCACCTATTTACAAGATATTATATGCTGTAGAAAATTTAAAGACGAGGTAGTAAGGACGACGCCATTATCTTTGACTTTGACGCCCTTTGGTATGTGTCAATCTGTATTAGTAAAGCAAGCAGCAGACAAACTTTAAAATCTTACTTTGCGATCGCTCAGTGGAACTTTTTTATTGATGCATTGGCCGATTGCTTTAAACGATGTTTTTTTTTAATTCAAAATAAATTTGGGAGGTTCTTTAAGAATTGGAGCGATGCTTCTATTAGATTCGGGTTTTAGAAGTGCATTGTTCAAAAAGAAATAAAAAATCAAACCAAAATAATGTACACAGGCCAGCACATCAAGATAGACACTTGTAGTGCGATTCTGATCATTATATGACATAAGGATGGTACAAAGTCCAAGTATGCTGGCCACTGTACCTATTCGTTATACATAAAGTGAACAATCGATAAAAATATAAATGTGAAATAGTGCAATAATATTTTTGATCTCAATCTTAGCAGCAGATTTAGATATTGCACAATACCTACGAGTCTACGACCAAAAAAGTGAATCATAGACACTTAGCCACGGAAACATAGAGGAATAAAGAGGTGTGTATTCCTAGCATGCTCCACGTCAATGCGTATAGAAGCTGATGTCGGTGGTTTGTCAGATTTCCCAAAAAAAAAACCTTCAAGATTTGCGTAAAAATCAAACTACTAAATACTAAAAAAGGATAACTCACACTTCGGTGCCAATATCGATGAAAAGCGCGTGCAGGTTCCTGGCTCGGAGTATTCCTATCTCCAGCGCATTCTCTTCAGGACAGTACCGCAATTTGAGCTCAATTTGGGCACTGTTCACTAAAACAACACAAACAAACTTGGCTGTAATTCGAAGAAAGACAATACAGAACTTTTTTTTAATTTGTTGCGAAAATTCCCAGTTAAATTCATGAAACTAAATTATTGTCCCAAAAAGACTTACAAGTAGTTAGTTCACAAAAAAAAAGCCAACAGCTGATATACCTATTCTTTAACATGGTCCTCCTTATCGATTCTCTATGGTTTCACTTAAGTTACAATCACTTTTCGATCCGTTAGTCACTAAAGTTACAACTCAAGTAGAAACTAGTTTGACAACACAATTTTATGCCACAGTCAGCATAGACAGTCAGTGCTGACCGTACCCATATGTAAAAAAAAATACGGCTTTGGCAAAGATGACCTATTATTACTGGAATTTGGAAAAAAAATATTTAACAGCTAAATTTTAGATGTAACTAAATTGGTGTAGAGCTGTTAACTGGTTACTCGATTATTGTTTTAAATTCTAATAGGCAAAATATAATTCATACTACCAATTTTAAAAGGAAAATGGTTGTATTAAAACTAGCAGACTTGACGGACATAGCATATCGATATATCGACATTAACCCCATCACTATTAAACTTCATGCATACCTGTCAACACTATCTGTCAAAACTAGTTCGCCTAATTAATTATGAAACTTATGAATCAAAGATGCCAAGGTGATAGACGTGTTTCCAAAGATGTAATTACTTCGTAAAAACTAGATCGATTACTACTTCAAAACAGAACAAATTAAATTTACACTCTATTGTAATCGAATTTAAGTTTGTTTTTGTTTAAAACATGCGAAAGTAGAAATCCGGTCCGTGCCCAAGCTCAGAAGTAGTGGTGGAACCTTCTCTCGCAAATTTGCCAACGCACTAGTACAGTTGAGACGCACTACTACTTTTAGCCTCTTGTTAGGCTCGTTTTTTAGTATAACAGTGCGTGGTCCAGTTTTAGTACGGGTTTGTTCGTATTTTAGAAACGTTCTATTTTACGAATCATTTTTTCATCTACGGAGCCGTGCTACTTAAAATACGGGATCTGCTCAAGGCCTGAACGACAGATAAGACATAATAGGGATGATGACTGCTAGTCATTTGAATTACTTTTTATCATCTGTAAAAAAAAGGAGTGACGTCATAGTTTTCCAGCAACAATTATGTTGTAATTCTGTGTTTTTGATGAATAAAAAATTTAAGACAGTAATTTTTTTTTTTATATTTCAGTCAAAGGGAAATTTACTGATGAAATAGGTTCATATTTAGGGATAACGACAGCATCAGAAATAAATTATTTTTCACTAAATTGCCCTCCTACTTAAACTTCGGAAAACCTTACTCGTTTTGTTTTCCATCAAGTCTTCGATTTTTAATTCACCAAAATCACAAAATGAGTACATAAATGACGCTGCAAAACTATCACTTATCAACGTCACACCTAGGTATTTCACACATTTTTAGAACAAATGTCGTTTTTGACAGATGATAAAAAGTAAATCAGACGACTAGCATTCGTCATCCCTATTCTGTGTTTTTGATGAATAAAAAATTAAAGACTCAATAGAAATAAAAGCAAATAATTTTTTTTAAAATTTCAGTCGAAGGGAAATTTTCTGATGAAAGGTTCATTTTTTTTGATGCAGTCATCTTTCTAATTGATAAGACATACCTGCACTAGAAGAATCTCCGCCCTGCGCTGCCTCGAACACACCCGAGTCACCCGCCACTGACTCGTCGCTGGCCGCTGCCGACACCGATCTGGTATTCGTACCTACACCAAAAATAGCAAATGTGTACATTGACATTGTACGGTGACCGTAAGATTGTAAATTCTTTAAATTATAATCTAACAGGATTTATTTCGCGAGATTGTGAACTGTAATACATTGTTTACAATTTCACTAGTGACATAAGAATAACACTAAGCGAAGTGAAAAACACTAAATAAATGAGCTCGCGGAGCGAGCGATGTTAGGTTCGGTCAGGTTTGATTGATTTAACAGTCAAAGAGTAGTCCCCCTGGGTAGCAGATTGCTTCGCAGCAGAAGAAATCATCGGTTTTATTCGGAGGTACAAGAATAGGCCGTGAAATTGTGATCCGATTCACACATAATTTACCGTTATATCATAATCTTACTAGTGAGATTGTAATATCGCGGTTTTTACAAAATCCCGGTGACATACATATACTCTTTTACACAGCTCTTTTCATTGATGTTCAGATAAATCTGAGACAGTCGCCTTGAAATCCAAGCGAGCAAGTAAATACCACTAGCTACGTTAGCGCAATCTTCACACAAGGTAAAACTGAAATCGTTAACCTAATTTTAAACGCACGATTTGGTTAATACATAGTTCGTTCGCTGATATAGCTGAACCTATGACAAATGCCGCTCGTCCCTGCCGGTTCGCGTCAAGGGGGCCGTTCAATCGCGGCGCCGCCGACGTTACACCTGCACGGGGTCGCGCGAACCTTGTTCAGTCTTTAATTATTAATGTAGACGATTATCTTCAGATACTTCGACTAAGGCCTAATCGCCCTGATTCAGGGTAGGCTCGAGCCCCTTGGTGGGGACGTATATGAGCTGATATAATAAAATAAAAAAACTTCGTCCAGCAGTGAAAGTAATTAAAATTAATGATAATTTAATTATTAAACAAATTTTACCTATTTAATTTATTTTTTGTCAAATTATTTTATCCTTCAACATTTCCAGAACTCGGCTGCCCAATTTCAAAACATAGTATATGACAATTCTAAGATTATTTAAAATTTGCCTTATTAAAAAAAACTGCGCCGAATTGATGAAAAAAATGATTTATGAACAGAAAATACTGCAATAAAAATATTTGGAAGAAAAAATATTTGAAATTAAGTGGGGCAGCTGACTCTGTTCGGGTGTACTGCAGCTCATTCCTCGAACGTACTTTACTCGGATGGGTTTGACAATTAGTGTCATTTTTTAAAACCGCTTCCATGCTTGCAATGATCGTTATTTATAGATGGTACTGGGACGGAGCGTCGGTGGCGTCACGGCTATGGACGCTACCTTCCGTCCGGGAAATCATGGTTCGAATCCTGCCACGGACCAATGTGTTTTCGAAATTTGCTTTCACGTGTACGTTTAAAAAACATCGTGGGGAAACATGCACATGCCCGCGAAGAAACTCGAAGGTTGTGTGAAGATGACCAACCCGCACTGGGCCCGCGTGGTCAACTGCTGCCCTATCGCCCTAATTCAGGGTAGGCTCGATCCCCTCGGTATGATATGATGACTATACCGGTGGCTCGATCACTAGGTGGCTGCTTGAAGCCGGTAAGGTTCACCACTAGCCTTAAAAACCTCCACCAATCCGGACTGCCTGCCGTGTGTGGAGTACGAGCAAAATGTGAAGAGACCCGTGCCCAACAGTGGAGACAGTATGGGGATAGTCTGAGTAGAAATAGTTTCTCATTTTAGTGTCTGGCAAATTGTTATTAAAAAAACTTACCGCTGGAAGTAGGTGTAGTGGGTGAGGGGGGTGGTGGCGTCTCCGAAATGGGAGACAGTGGCTCGCAGCCCCGCCCTGGACCTTGAATCTGCACCGGAACTGTAGACAAGAAGTAGGTACATCGTCAGAATCATAATTATCAACATATCAGCCGAAAACCACCACTGCAGGACAAAGGCCTCTCCCGCAAAAAATTTCACAACAACTGGTCCTGCGGTGCCCGCATCCAGCGGCTTCCCGCAACCTTCACCAGGTCGTCGGCCCGTCGAATAGGTAGTCTTCAGAATACGAGTACATAAATCAAAAATTTTTAATGTGATGAAATAATCTTTTTTTTATTTTAATTTTTTTATTCACAATTGGTACACCCTTGGCATTATCACACCTGATGGTAAGTGACGATGATGCCAAAGATGGCAGCGGGCTTACCAAGATTCCTCAACACAATGGGGATCTGGCTATCTTATCTTCAAGCCGGAACACATCAAGTTAACCAGTTAAGTTAACATGGCGTTCGGAGGGCGGAGCAATACTTATAGCTCGTACCAAACTTTGTACCGTCTAACAATATAAGATCTGCAATACTTATAGCTCGCGCCAAACTCTGTACCGTCAACAAAATAAGATCTAAGTATAAGATAAAATGACACAACATGGTAAAAAATTCAATGTCCAACAAAATAATAAATTCATCATAACGATGATACAAAAAAGAACTTGGCTGACACACTGCTTAGATACATAACAATTAACTATTAAAATGTATTTTGTAGAAATTCGTCGACATTACAAAATTGATTATACAACGAAAAGTTATTTTTGTCATAGCTAGAACGATTCGTCGTTTGTGATATTCCTGAGGTCTGCGATTACGTGATGGCGCACTGGGTCATCTCTTTAACCACGTATAAGATGTTCAACTTACTTGTAGCAAGGCCTGGGACTTCGCCCAATCCAGTAGCGACTCCTATCCTCATTTCGGCTAGTTTTTCCTCCAGCTCCTTTTGCTGCCGCCTCTGTCTTTCCACCTGGAAACAAGAATAAATAGATTGAGATGTTCAGTCTCTCCACTGAGACGGTGTCTTAAATGGATGCCGGGAGGAGTCTTAGTCCCGTGACGTCATCCGTCACTTCTCCCTCGAGCACAATTAGGAATGTTCAAAAAAACATTGTTTTTTTATATTATTAAGAAGCTTACACTTTAATAAGTTTTTTTTATTAAAATCACTATTTGTTTTTAAGTTCTTGAGCTAATGACGTCACAAGTCTAAACACTTTGAAACAGCCACAGAGTTAATTTAAATGGACGAGTTTTATAGTTTTTTAAAATATAAATATCTCCAGATGGTACATTTTGATCATCATCATCATATCAGCCGAAGGACGTCCACTGCTGGAAATAGGCCTCCCCTAAGGATTTCCAAGACGACCGATTCTGCGCTGCCCGCATCCAGCGGCTTCCCGCGACCTTCACCAGGTCATCGTTCCACCGAGTTAGGCTTGCCTTGCTACATTTTGATCTTATAAAAAAAATTGAGACATCTCAATTGAGCAGTGTTTTAACAGTACTTATATTATAAGACCTTCCTTTTGCAGTATCCTCACTGCTAAGGACGTGAATATCGTGGATGGCTGTGAATGCTGGCCTGCAGCAAAGTATATAATATATTACTAACATCCTGCAGTGTCATTCTCATTGCACAAGCATACATACTCTATTCCTCTTCCTTTCCGTACGATCAGCGACGATTCCCATTGCTTAAGCATACATCCTCTATTCCTCTTTCTTTCTATACAATCAGTGATGATTCCCATTGCATAAGCATACATCCTCTATTCCTCTTTCTTTCTATACAATCAGTGATGATTCCCATTGCATAAGCATACATCCTCTATTCCTCTTTCTTTCTATACAATCAGTGACGATTCCCATTGCATAAGCACACGTTCTCTACTCCTCATTCTTTCCATACAAGAAGATTTCGTAATATGACGACAGAAGATAACTAGTTTCTCAGCACTTTTCCATAGTCAGGTGAGACACCAAGGACTGTCCCATTCTACTTTAGTAATATTTCCCTACTCTTTGCCCAGCCAAACATACCTGGTTGTACGAAGGTGGCGGTGGCGGTGGACTGGCCGAAGACAGGCTGCTACGAGGTGACAAGGAAGGTTGTGACGGTGAACTGCTGGCCTGGCCCGGGGTGATGCTGTCGGCAGCGTATGACGTGCCTCGGAGTAACCTGGGCAAGGAACTGCGTAAGTTGTCTGGACTGATAAGTTTTGGTCCTAGGTACTGTTGGATTCGGTAGACTTCATCTTATGAATTTAATCATATAGGTACCAAATAAACACATTCTAATTATTTCTGTGAATCAAGCCGCTATCTATGGAGGAAGGGTCTAGTTTTTAACCGCCTCCGTGACGTAATGGTTAGTCCATTCGCTTCACACCAGGAGGTCGCGGGTTCGATTCCCGGTGGGGTCAACTTGTAAGACTCGGTTTGGTTAGCAGTAGGGCATTTACTAAGTCCGCCTGGCTAGCTACCATAATCTTATCTAAGTCTTGCCGCCAAACATCACTGTTAACAATATTGATGTGTTCCGGCTTGAAGATAAGATAGCCAGATCCCCATTGCGTTGGGGAATCTTGGTAAGCCCGCTTCCATCTTTGGCATCATCGTCATTTACCATCAGGTGAGATGATGCTAAGGGCTTACCAATTGTGAATAAAAAAAATAAAAAAGGGGGTTAGGTCCGCTCTCTGGATCTCATATCCCGTCTAAAGATTATCAAACCAACCCGATTTGATGAAACTTGTAGCTAAAGGATTTTTGGTATGTTTTAAGTGTTCGATAGTATAAATCCTAGCTTAGCGGGCGACTTGAATTCTGACAAAATTGAAATACGAGTACAATAAAATAAGGATTCCTTTGAATTATCTCCGTTTCAAATATCACAGTGCTGAAGCACAACAGTATTCAGTCATTTTCAACCGACTTCCAAAAAGGAGGATGTTCTCAATTCAACTGCGGTTTTTTTTATGTGTGTTACCTAGGAACTTTTGACTGGGTGAAACGATTTTTATGATTCTTCTTTTATTTGAAAGCTAGTGCTTCCCGTGTGGTCCCATATACATTTTATCAAAATCGGTGTAGTTCTTTATTAGAAAATTAACAAAAACCAAAAATAATAATGCAAAAATGTACTAAGTTGTTGCGATGGTTTTTTAACGTGCTCAGCGTTTTACCATACAAACTCGATACATTGTTGCTTGAAAATTCTATTCAATGTTCCCAATGTATATCTTAAATTATGTATGTAATCTATATATTCTTACCTCTCGACTCTTCTGTGCAAATCGACCATGTCAATCGGTTTATCCGCTTGAAACGACGCTGCTATCTGAGGCCCTCCGTATATATCTGTAAAGCTGATGCCAGAACTTAGGGAACCTTTACTGCTCGCTGTTGAAAGGGACCCAAGGCTGGAACTACTTGATACGGACAAAGTACTAGCCGACAACGTCTTCAGTTGTCCCTCCAAAGTCGTCATTGACGTCAGAGCATCCTTCAGCTGCTGCAGTAGCAGCTGCTTCTCCTCGTGTAGCCTTAATCGATCCGCTATACACTTGTTCGACATTTCAAATGCATTCTTCAAATCTTGTTCTAGTCTTTTGCACTCAGACTGAATGTCGCTCATCTCCTGTTTCGACCTCGTTCTTGGTGTTATACTTCTAAGTTCTCGTAATAGCTGTTCCTTCTCTTGGAACAGCAGTAATCTGTCCTTGTCCGACTCGGCCTGGCCAGGTTGGACCTTGTCTTCTAAATCGGCTAACTGCTGCTGGATTTGCTGTATCCGTTTCCTTGCTTCGTCGTATTGGAGGCGAACCCGCGCCATTTCTGCTAATCTCGTACCGATCGGTACTAAATCTGCGCACAGATCTGTTTGGGAGGCAGTGCTTAGTTTCTCTTGTGGAAGACTTAGTGTGGACATATCTGGGGAGGCTTCGCCGAGTTGCAATCTCGTTAGATCGTCCTTTAATTTTGCTAATGACTGCATGAGTGTTGCTCGCTCTTTCTCTCCAGAAGTAAGGGACTTCTGGATGTTCTTCAGCTCGGTCATGATGGCTTGAGCTTCGGTGATGTTATAGCAACCCTGATGGGAGCTTAGTTTTTGTTCCACTCTGAAAGGAAACACATCCTGTTAATGCTGATTATGAACTTATAGATCAATAGGTAAATTATTCAAACAATTAAAATGGCGTTCGATGCAGATAGGTATTTTATAATTCACAACACAACTAGGGTACCGGTAACTTCAAACAAATGTAAACAGAAAGAAAACATGTCGACTCTGCGCCTCGCTCTAGCCGCCTTTGCTCTGCCAAATCAAAGTATATATATGACATACAGCATGGACACTCCCTAGATTGTAGCCGCTCTGTAGATTGCGACCTCATCCCCTTGTCACCCAGATTGATACAGATTGGTTACAGTTTGGTTGTCGAACGTATAGGATTTCGCCGCCATTTTGTTTGTTCCGTCATTCCTTTTTTGAAATGTAATTTCTTGCCCGTTGTATGAAGTGTCCAGGATGTGGACAAACGCCTGATACCTACTACTACACACTTCCGGCTAGGGTTGCCAGATGTCCTTTTTTAATGGACGTCCTTTATTTCAGACCAAATAAACGGTTTCGTCCTCTAATTTGAAATCTAGATTTTGTTGAAAACAATTGGTGTCCTTTATCTTCACCCATGTAATTTATTTAATCTTATCAAATCTCTAAAACGTAAAATAGGAACTGGCAACCCTACTTCCGACCGCGTCTAAGGGAACGTGATCGGTTTAGAGGGAGTTTTCCCGATATGCTACACATGGACACAGGGGAGGTAGAGAGGTTTAGGTAAATAGCGCATCCGTCGAATAATTGACTACAATAGTTGTATTGGAAGTGAATAATTGTAGATTATTAAGCTTGTGCGTAATTTCACGTGTTTTTTATATTTTTACTTACGAGAGCGTCATTGTCGTCCTCTATGACAATCTACTCAATACTCACTCAGCCAAAGTATCGACACCTCATCTCACGCTGACTACCTGCCGCGCGCCTGCGACACCTCCGAGCGCAGATATCGGGGTCGTGACAGGACGTCGTTGTCGTCCTTTGTAACAATCTACTCAGTACTTACTCAGCCAACGTATCGACACCTCGCCTCACGCTGGCTACCTGCCGCGCGCCTGCGACACCTCCGAGCGCAAATCATCGGGGTCGTGACGGGACATCGTTGTCGTCCTTTGTAACAATCCACTCAGTACTCACTCAGCCAACGTATCGACACCTCGTCTCACGCTGGCTACCTCCGCCCTCGCCTGCGACACCTCCGAGCGCAGATCATCGGGGTCGTGACAGGACGTCGTTGTCGTCCTTTGTAACAATCCACTCAGTACTCACTCAGCCAACGTATCGACACCTCGTCTCACGCTGGCTACCTGCCGCGCGCCTGCGACACCTCCAAGCGCAGCTGATGGGAGTCGTGACGGGACATCGTTGTCGTCCTTTGTAACAATCCACTCAGTACTCACTCAGCCAACGTATCGACACGTCGTCTCACGCTGGCTGCCTCCGCCCTCGCCTGGCGCAATTCCTTCCGCAATTGTGCAACCCTGCCGCGCGCCTGCGACACCTCCGAGCCCAGCTGATCGGGGTCGTGACGGGACGTCGTTGTCGTCCTTTGTAAAAATCCAATCAGTACTCACTCAGCCAACGTATCGACACCTCGTCTCGCGCTGGCTACCTCCGCCCTCGCCTGGCGCAATTCCTTCCGCAGTTGTGCAACCCTGCCGCGCGCCTGCGACACCTCCGAGCGCAGCTGATCGGGGTCGTGACGGGACGTCGTTGACGTCGTCGTCATCGACGTCGTTGACGAGCACACTGGAAGAAGGACACTCGTTCATTAATCGGCACTTTACTCTAAAATAGTCATTTATCGTCCTAAGGTGTGTGCAGTGGTCCACAGTACAATCAGAAGGCAGTAAAACCAGAAGAAAATAATGAAATTCCCAACGTTCAGCTCACTATTTACATGACTGAAGTGACATGAGCCTTTTTGTTTTCAGTAGATGATAAAAACTGATGAGCAAAGAAGTTTGGTTGGTTGCCTACAGACATTAATAAAGGTTTTTCATCACATGCGTTCGAAAAACGACAATTGGCTATAGAGCGGGACCAAAATTCAAGTTTTTCCCCTAGGGAGTTTGCGGTTTCTCTCTTCTGATTGGTCCGCGTTCGTGCTACAAGTTTCTTTTTCCCATAGGTTGTGATGAAAACTTGTGTGTATTACTCGTTCACACCCTGGACACTTCATACAACGGGCCAGAAATGACATTTCAAAAAAGGAATAACGGAATCAAAATCCTATATGTTCGACAGCCAAACTGTAACCAAACTGTATCAATCTGGGTAACGAGGGGGTGAGGTCGCAATCTAGAGAGCACAAAATATTACTTTGTCTCCTTGTATCACAAATCACTATTGGATGGAGCCCATGAGAACTTTATAAAACGCAAAGAAACCAACAGTTATTGAGGCCAGGAAAATTTGGAGTTATAGATAGCTAAATAAAAACATTGCAGACACTGTCCCTAAGGCAATGCTGATTAAAATTTATAATGTTTGCTCCTTTTTGCTCGGCCCTGCCAAACAGGGGATCGGACTGCATCAAAAATAAAGTCTGAAATATGATTTCCTAAATCGCTCTCCCCTTGAAGTTTCAAAAAACCTTGCTTGTTTTGTTTTTCTTTCACGGCTTCAATTTTTAATTGATGAAATTAAAAAAATAAGTTCGTCAATGACGTTTAAAATCTACGACGTCACTTGTGGGTATTTCAAACGTTTTTAGAACAAAATTTTGTTTTTGACAGATCATAAAAAGTCGTAAATCGTAAAAAGTAACCGCCATCGTGGCGTAATGGTTAGTCCATTCGCTTGACACCAGGAGGTCGCGGGTTCATTCCCGTTGGGGTCATCTTGTAAGACTCGGTTTGGTTGGTGGTAGGGTATTTTCTAAGCCCGCCTGGCTAGCTACCACCATCTTATCTAAGTCTTGCCCCCAAACATCAGTGTTAACAACATTGATGTGTTCCGGCTTGAAGATAAGATAGCCAGTTCTCCATTGCGTTGGAGAATCTTGGTAAGCCCGCTTCCATCTTCGGCATCATCGTCACTTACCATCAGGTGAGATGATGCCAAGGCCAGGGCTTACCAATTGTGAACTTAAAAAAAAACTTTAATGACTAGCAGTCCGATCCCCAACTATAACGACATGGCATTGTAAGGTAACTGACTCGATAATAACGTCCAACTATTTTAGTTGGCTGTCCGTTTGTATTGTAAATAAATTGGAAATAAACACCCAACAGGTGCTCTCTCTCTCTCTCAACGCCTGCAAAAATATTTTTACGACCATTCAAGTTTAACAAGCAAAAAAATGGAGTCGAATGGAATCCAATGTTTTTTGTTCTGGTCTCCGCGAGGATCGAACACGTAAATGGCATCGACCATAACTCTCAGATCAAATAAGGATTTATTTCACGGTGCGGTACTGATCCTTGCCAAAACAATAATCAGGAATATATATTTTTTAATGTTTTTATAGCTTACACCTGGATCACACCCCGGACACTCCATACAACGGTCGTCAAATGACATTTCTAAAAAACAAAATGACGGAGCAAAGAAAATCACGGTGAAATCTTATACGTTCGAGATCCAAACTATAACCAATCTGTATGCATCTGGGTGACCAGGGGGTGAGGTCGTAATCGGTAATCTAGAGACCGGCAGGGAGTGTCCATACTGTATGTAAGTACTAATACAGTGTAAACTCTGTATAACGTCACTCGATATAAAGATTCACTCTCTGAAACGAAAAAATTTTCTGGCTTCAGTTGGTTTATTTTAACGCTAATTTCTCTCTTTACAACAAGTTATCAAATCGGCAAAAATGTATGAAGGACCAAAATTTTTTTTTCATATTTGACATATAGTTTCTTTGGGAAAGTTGTTTGTAATCACTAGTACATTCATATCCTTTGCTATCAAGAACTAATTCAAAGTCAACCTATATATACTGTGCCTGGATAGAGAATAACCAATGTAAATATGTGATAGATATCTCTTGCTCTCTTCCCTTGTAACCAAAAACTTCTATAGAATCTCTATCCATCATTTAGCTGCGACCTAGCATGAAGTTTAGCTATCCAGTTACTTCTGAAAGAAGAAGTTTATACGTACAAGCAAAACAAAATAACGGCCACCTCAAGTTTTTATAGTACACTAGCTGTTTCCCGCGGCTTCACCCGCGTGGACCACGTTTCTATGACTTTTCGAGGGTGCGCAGTGCGCGAGCCGCAACGGCTCGCGAGCGTTGTAAAAAATAGCCTATGTCTGAATCCAAGTCCTACCAAATTTCTGTCAAATCCGTTCAGTAGTTTTTGCGGGAAAGCGTAACAGACAGACAGAGTTACTTTCACATTTATAATATTAAGTAGGGATTTTCATAGTACATTTTCATACAGAGAGGTGGCCCAATTGAATTTCAAGGTGAACTTCGATTCCGTACGTTTATCCGACGCTCTTACGGTGAAGGAAATCATCGTGAGGAAACCTGCACACGACTGCGAAGAAACTCGAAGGTTGTGTGTGAAGTCGAACAAGCCGCGCTGGGGCCGCGTGGTCGACTAAGGCCCGATTGCCCTAATTCAGGGTAAGCTCGAGCCCTTCGATGGGGACGTATATGAGCTGATATGATGATTCAAGTCTTCAAAGAATAATATTTTAACAACGCTAAATACGCAGGTCCCATATTGACTTCTGCGAGTAGTAGGTACCTGAAGTTTTAAGTCCTTGGTCAGTATTTTTAACCCCCGACAGAAACTTTCACAAGTTCAACTTTTGTATTACTGTGTGTCTGTGGCATCGTATCGCCTAAATGGCTGAACCGATTTAGATTTGGAGATTTCTCTTAGCTATGTTTCAAGAAAATCTGTTCAGCCGTTTGAAGATATGTGAGCAAATTCCACAGGTCTGATACATTAGAAATTGAGTTTCCTGCAAGAAAATTGAAACCTTGACCTGATGGAAACCTTAAACAACTTACTGCAGAAAACGCATTTTTATCATATCAGCCGATGGACGTCCACTGCTGGACATAGGCCTCCCCCAAGGATTTCCATGACGATCACAGAGATACAGAAGAGTTATCGCGTTTAAAATGTTTCCAATGAATAGATAGTGATCGGGGTCTTATGATGGGAGTAGGAAAAAAATTTCGAGGATTTTGGAAATTTGAAAATTAATGTTATTATCTTAATGTAATTTTAACCGCCTCCGTGGCGTAATGGTTAGCCCAGTAATGGTCACGCCAGGAGGTCGCGGGTTCGATCCCGGTTGGGTTAACTTGTAAGACTCGGTTTGGTTGGTGGTAGGGTATTTTCCAAGCCCGCCTGGCTAGCTAACACCATCTTATTTAAGTCTTCCGCCAAACATCAGTGTTAACAACATTGATGTGTTCCGGCTTGACGATAAGATAGCCAGTACTCCATTGCGTTGGGGAATCTTGGTAAGCCCGCTTCCATCTCCGGCATCATCGGCACTTACCATCAGGTGAGATGCTGCCAAGGGCTTACCAATTGTGAATAAAAAAAAAAGTTGAAGCAACAAAACTTTACTCACGGCTAGTCCTGGAGGTGGCGAGGGTCGACAGCGCGTTGTTGAGCGCCTTGTACTCATCCTGAGCAAGGCACAGCCTCTGTTTCTTCACATCGTACATCTCCTTCTTTGCCTGTGGACAAGAGAGAGATGCCATTAGATAACACGTAATAGATAAGTACATTGTCTATCCTACTATTCCTACCTGAGGATTCCTACTAATATTATAAACGCGAAAGTTTGTAAGAATGTATGGATGTATGTTTGTTACTGTTTCACAAAAAAACTACTGAACGAATCTGGCTGAAATTTGGTAGATTGGTTTCGCTTCCATTTTCGGCATCATCGTCACTACCATCAGGTGGGATGATGCCAAGGGCTTACCAATTGTGAATAAAAAAAAAGGTAGACAAATTAGGACCTGGATTAACACACAGGCTACACAGCCGCTTGCGGCTCGCGCACTTCGCACCCTCGAAAAGTCATAGAAACGTCCACGCGGGTGAAGCCGTGGGAAACAGCTAGTAATAGATAAGTACATTGTCTATAACGTGCAAGAGGAAAATACCAGTGAGATGGTCAGATACCGTAAAAATCAAAATAGGGCACAATTTGCACCATGCAGTCCACTTGGCCCGGGAACACATCTAGTGGAAAATCATATGTGGTAACGATCTTCAGCAGTGAAGGAACGACGAAGAAGAAGAACATTGTCTATTATCCTATCAGGTCTAGGTCCTCATGTGTGGAGTATGGCGTAACCTTCCTGAGTGTCGGAAAAGACCTATGCTTCAGCAGTGGGGACGTGATGGGTTATCTACGACGACATTATCTACGACTAGTTACACACATGGCCCGATCTAAGGGGGCCAAGCCGGGCAAATTCCCAGAGCGGCAAAAATGAGGGGCAGTAAAATTAATATTATTTTTGGCCGGATCAGCTAAATAGCTAGATCGGGCCCTAGTTACACATGGTAATTTTGCCCTAAACTTGGATCTAACAGTATTTATAGCAATTAGAGTTATATAGGGTGACTTTTAATTAGTTCTTGATAGCAAAGGATATGAATGTACTCGTGATTACAAACAACTTTTCCAAAGAAACTATATTATATCAAATATGAAAAAAAAAATTGGTCCTCGATATATTTTTGCCGAATTGATAACTTGTTATGTATCGAGGACCAAAATTTTTTTTTGGGAAAGTTGTTTGTAATCAGGAGTATACATGCATACCTTTTAATAGCAAGAACTAATTAAAAGTCACCCTAATAAACACCTTTATACAAATCACACATTTATATAACCATTAACTGTGATAAAGGCTCTTCAAAGAGTAAAGAAACTTTTTTCTCAATGTGCGTACTGGCCAAAGAAAAAGTATTAAAAAAAAAATATGGTTGTCATGGTAACCGTAGATAACAAATCTAATAAACGTAAGTTGGTGAGTTTTGTATATTGTCTTGAAATTTTCGTTCCGTCTAGCTAGACGAAGCAAAAATATTTGTTTACAAATCTTTGCCCTGGGTAGGTATCAAACCTACGACTCTGGGCTTCGCAGTCAGGAGAGCTAACCACTACAAAATGTTTGTCGGGAAGGCTGAAAGTGTCAGGATTGACCGTCAAAGAATATGTTCATAATAATTAAATAATTAAAAACATCAAACTCGATGGGGTTGTGTCGTTTTATTGCAGAGCTTCTACGGCCACCATCCAGCTCCAGCATCAGATCAGCTCCATGTCATAACATATTGTCACGCGATATACATATGCATGCAAAATTTCAGCTTAATCGGAAACCGGGAAGCGGGTCAAATTTAATTTGCAAGATTTCATTACACACACCGGGACAGGTGAAACTTAATAAAAGCTTGTGAAAAATACACAAATTGGTCGAGCGGATCGATTCGTCAATTTTTTTTTTCGTGAATAGACTATGGGTCTCATGGTCAATGTTTTTTTTTATTTTATTTAAAAAAAAATGTGCGTTTGGCTGCACCTCACCTAATGGTAAGTGCCGATGCAGCCTAGGATGTAACATGCAAGCTCAAATAGTGCCTATTCGCGCTCGTCTTGAAGATTCCTAAATTATACGTATCGGGGAATACAGACGCCGGAAGGGAATTCCACTATTCTATTAGCTATTATTCCACTATTCTATTCTATTCAATTAGCTGTTTCCCGCAGCTTCACCCGCGTGGACAACGTTTCTGTGACCTTTCGAGGGAGCGCAGTACTTTCGCGTTTATAATATTAGTAGGATAGTAGGATGATGCCAAAAGAAAATGGTCAGAAAAAAGGTCAATTTTTCTCTGGTCTAAAACTGGGATCTTATTATTTTCGAATGACGAATCGATGGTTAATAGGGGATCGGACTGCATCAAAAATAAATTCTAAAATATGATTTCCTAAATTGCTCTCCTCTTGAAGTTTCAAAAAACCTTACTTGTTTTGTTTTTCCATCAGGTCTTTTCAATTTTTAATTGATCAAATTCACAAAATAAGTTCGTCAGTGACGCTAAAAATCTATGACGTCACTACCCACATTTCAAACATTTTTAGAACAAAATTTCGTTTTTGACAGATCATAAAAAGTAACTCAAATGACTAGCAGTCCGATCCCCTATTACTGGTTATTTTCGGCTACCGACCCATGGTCCAACTACTTTGTCCAACTGGTTGTACCACGGAATACTAAATGTACCCATTTTCTGCCCCAACAAACGGCTTCTACACCGACTTTGTTACACCCTGTACAACATACAACGAAAGTTTCTCGTCTCGTATCATACATAACCAAGATACTAACATCATTAATTTCTAACTGGAGTATTTTGTACGTCGCTCAAGAACCAGTTTTGAAGGTACCTACCGTCGATCCCACTAGCATTTTGAGAAATCTTTTGTAATAAAAAGAACACGGTTCGGTGAGCCGTAGTATTTCACAGCGCAGCGCCAAATTCATCAAGTCAAATCCAAAATTAACACAACTCACCAGAGAAAAATTCCGCGTCATATTTTTTGCGGCTCCATAACATAAGTATTACATACATCAGCCAGCAACTTTTTGCTTGGAATGCGTGTAAAAAGCCACATACATACATACGTATTCGTAAATATGTTACTGTAATAGCCCGTATATTGGTATATCTTAGGATTTACCAACTTGTCTTAATAATAAAGAACCAATATTTCGGGCTTTTACCACAGATTTTTTTTTATTCACAATTGGTAAGCCCTTGGCATCATCTCACCTGATGGAAAGTGAAGATGATGCGGGCTTAGAAAATGCCCTACCACGAACCAAACCGAGTCTTACAAGTTGACCCCACCGGTAATCGAACCCGCGACCTCCTGGTGCGAAGCGAATAGACTAACCATTACAGCACGCAGGCGGTTACTATGGAGATGAGATACTAGTTACTTCGTAACTTTTACTATTATGGAGATGAGATACTAGTTACTTCGTAACTTTTACTATTACAGTTTGGTACATTTTACTAATGACGGATGGTAAAATTTGGACTTTTAGGTAAATGAATGATTCATCTGTGGTCATCTCATACATCTCCCTCTCATATTCTACTAGTGACATTATATTAACACTAAGCGAAGTGAATAAAATTAAATAAATAAGCGAGCGAAGCAAGCGATGTTAGGTTTGGTCAGGTTTAATTGACTAAACAGTCAAAGAGCCTCGCGAAGCCTGGGTAGCAGAATGCTTCGCAGAAGAAGAAATCATCGGTTTTATTTGGAGATACAAGAAGAGGCCGTGGAATTGAAAGCCGATTGACAGTTTATTTTTCAATATTTTCCATGTCTCTGAGGTAAAACCTAAGGTTTACCGAGTGAATGGTGGTAAATGTGCGAAATGAATGATGATCACCAAGCAGTTCGGACTTTTACCATTAAAAGTTGGTAAATCTTGGGTTTGACTGAAAATCTTAGGATTTACCGAATTTCGGGGTTTTACAGTAACGTATATATAATATACTAGTATATTAACATTGAATCGCCGTATCCTGTTCTCTTTTTAAAGGATCTCTAATTTAGTGTTTATTAATCTGAACTGATAATTTGGTTTCGAACTTTTCACTTTACTGAAAACTGGTTTATTTCATGCGTGAGTGATGGTTGACAGGAATGTATACTCATCATCATCATATCAGCCGACGGACGTCCACTGCTGGACATAGGCCTCCCCCAAGGATTTCCATGACGACCGGTTCTGCGCTGCCCGCATCCAGCGGCTTCCCGCGACCTTCACCAGGTCTTCGGTCCACCGAGTGGGAGGCCTACCTACGCCACGTTTTCCGGTGCGTGGTCGCCACTCGAGAACTTTACTGCTCCAACGGCCATTTCTACGAGCTATGTGCCCCGCACACTGCCATGTATACCCCCCCCCCTCCCCCCGCATACACTCCCTCCCCACGCACAGAAACACACACATACACGCAGACTTATACTTATAAAATGCGCGTCAGTTCCCTCCATTCTCCCCCACCCCTTAACAGCTGTTTAAAGTTTAAAATTTACGTATGAAATCTTTTTTGGCCTGTAAAATTGTTGTATTTAAAATTCAAATAATAAAATTGTATGCTATAGGATTCATTAAGGAAATAAAAATTTAAAAAAAAATTAAAAATACTCATAGGGTGGTTGGAATAAGAATAGTAGATTGTACAACAAGAGCATAAAACGAGCCATTTACCCGAGACGATCATATTAGCCAACCGAGCCGGTACGGAAATTGGTTTTACACTCGAGTTTTGCACTCTGCTTTTCACTTCGATTGTAAGAAAATAAATCATTATTTTAACGTCACTACTTGTAGACATTGTTTAATTATGAATTTTCAACCGCAATACAGCAATGAATAATTAGTTTCCCGCCACACAAATTTTCAATTTTTTTATTTTATTTTCTATGTTTCTCAATTATTATTTTTTTGTATTTTATTTTTGACGTTTGTTTTTATTTTCAACTTGTGACGTTTTATTATGCATAAGTAATTTGCGTTATTTGTTTTTTACGTAAATGCACGCACGTATTAAGGTATTAATCTTAAATTTATATTTAGATAGTAAAACATATCGTAATTAAATTAAGATATTATAACCTAAATTTCACAAAAAACATATCTAATAAATGAAGGTGTATGTGGCTGTAAGACCTACCAGCCTTAATCTTTAAAAAATAAGTACTTTACGCACAAGAGGATGAAAAACCATTTTATGCAGCCTTCTCTCGACATAAATAATAACTTTACGAGCATGAAATGTGAAAATTATATTTACAGTAAAGACTCGGAGCGAGCCAGTCATCCTGCAGGCATGTTGGAGCCGGCTCCAGGTGCCAGGAGAGCACTGAGGAAACGTGCCGTTCCTGCTGCTCAGCACCTGTGTCGCCACGTATCCCTGGCCTTCGTAGTACGCCACTTCCGACACCGGCACTAAACGCACTTCAGCGGAGCGAATCTGGCGCACTGATAGTATGTTCTCATAAATCGCCTCGTCCTCTAAATTTTGTCCTTCCGGGCACAAACGATAACCGAACTCGCGGCTTATCTCGTCGAGGTTCGCGTACTCCGGCCGCTTGCGCAGCTCCTCCAGGTTTTGATACTGGGGCTCGTCGCGCACGCGAAGACCCGGCGGCCGCACAGACGTCGGCTCGACGCGCACACCATACTCGGGCGGCTCGCGCACCATCCGCGCCAGCTTGCTGGGGCCGAGGCAGCCGCGGCAGAAGCTGTGCGCGCCGGCGGAGGCTGCGCGCGCGCGGAACGTCGCCGGTTCGGGTGTTCGCTCAGGGGGCGGCGGCTGGGACCACATCGTGAGCGCCCGCCGCAAAGGACACATCTTAACCCCCAAAAGGGCGCGCGTCGACTGGCTGGCGCGCGGGCCGGTCCGGACGCGCGTAGCTCGGATGGCGCACAGTGGAATGCGCCCGCGCCGCCGAAAGAATGCAATCTCGGGCACATTTCGGAGGTCGATCTCTCCGGACCCGGGTCCGCGCCCCGCGCCTCCCGACCGGCCATCTGTCGTAATAAGTTCGACGAAATACCACGATGCAGGGCCCTAACTAATCCAAAAGATTTTTGTTTGTCCAATGCATGCGAATCATTCATGCTCAAGAACTAAGCTAGTTTTTTACTTTATTGTCCTTATAAATCCCGGTTCATGATGTAGTGAAGATCGAAATTCCTTTCAGTCTTTCAAGTAATTTAGTTTAAAGCGGAGAGCATGCGGCGGTACGAATAAGCTTGCTAACTGCTATAATCAGGACTGCCGTAATCGTTGTTAATTTCTCTGAAGAAGCCGGTGGCGCGCGGGCGCAAGGAATGCCGGAGCATGTCACATGTGCAATTGTGCAGGCAGGGCTCCTAGAGAAGGGCGTCGTCGTGGCGACGCGCCACCGCGTCGTTGTTGACAGCAGTACTATCCGGTTACTAAAAGAATGGACCTGGCGTCGATGACGTCACTGCGACATATGGGTACGGTGTGCAAAATATTTATTACACTTGAACAAATGATTAGGAAAACTCTAGGTATGTTTTATAAGACATCATAATTGGAATAATAATAATAAGACCGGACACAGCGGTATTCAGTTGGTATGAGGCCGACAGTTTAACAATAAACTTAATTTAAAAAACAACGTTATGTCAGAGACGAAAGTAGACGAGTATCGGTGACAAAGATGCGAACCGTACTGACGCGACAGGAGAACGCGGGGAGGTGAGCGGGGAGCGGGAGAGGGGCCACATTCCAGCGCCGTCCATTCTTTTAGTAACCGTGTAGTAAGCGATTTTCTCCTGATCTACCATTTTTATTCACAATTGGTAAACCCTTGACCACATCTCACCTGGTGGTAAGTGACGATGTTGCCGAAGATGGAAGCGGGCTTACCAAGATTCCCCAACGCAATGGGGGAACTGGCTATATGGCTTATCTTCATGCCGGAACACACCAATGATATCAACATTGATATTTGGCGGCAAGACTTAGATAAGATGATGGTAGCTAGCCAGGCGGGCTTAGAAAAAGCCCTACCACCAACCAAACCGAGTCTTACAATTGACCCCGCCGGGAATCGAACCCGCGACCTGTGTAAAGCCAGTGAACTTTGCCTCTGAGCTACGGAGGCGGTTATGTTTTCAATTTACACGAGTGGACGCGACCGACTGCGCAGCTAGGCGCGGGCATTTTTGTGCAGGAATTCTTTTAAACGCAAACGCATTTGCAATCTTGCCTGGCGAGACTACGTAAGTACACTAGACTGTCCCGACTCGCTCGCATTGAACTTGCTATGAAATGCCACAGATAAGGTCCCACTGTCTCAGACGGTCTCAGGACTCCCAGCTCCAAGGCGGAACAGTAATATTTTTTTCTGCTAACTAAGCGCATATTTCTTTTGCCAGTATGTATAGTCGCCACGACGACAGTTAAGATTTTTTCACTGAGATACCTGCCTATAACATTAAGAGAAATCCTTTTATTTATTTTATTTTCTTTATCAGGAAAACTTACAGCTAATTAACATAATTATAGATAACTGGGTAGCAAAAGAACATAGCCATTTTTTGGATATTATTATGCTTTTGATAAATGATACAAAAGTTTGTCTGGAAGGTATCGCTTAATTTTTACCAATAACACCGCCTACATGTAATAACTTTATTACTCGTTGAATACTTAACTGTAATTTTCTTTTATGCTGTGCAATAAAGTGTTTTCAATCAATCAATCATTTTTTTTAAACCATTGAATCAGTTACACGATAATTTTTTTATTCACTATAGGTAAGCCTTTGGCGTCATCTCACCTGATGGTAAGTGACAATGTACAGTTTTATGCAACTTTAATATAAAGAACACTAAAATTCGAATTCGTTTTAAGCACAGATAAGACTATCTATAGCTTCGCTCACTATCTTCCAATAGCTTTCCGTCTGTCATTTACTGTAAGATGTAAAATATTTCATATTTATTACCTACTATGAATAACGATTCTATAGGGTGACTTTTAATTAGTTCTCGTTCTCGAATTTACTCGTGATTACAAACAACTTTCCCAAGGAAACTATATGTCAAATATGAAAAAAAAATTTTTGGTCCTTCATACATTTTTGCTGATTTGATAACTTATTATGTATAGTATAGACTATAGAGGACCAAAAAAAATTTTTCTGATTACACATATAGTTTCTTTGGAGAAGTTGTTTGTAATCACGAGTACATTCATATTCTTTGCTATCAAGAACTAATTAAAAGTCACCCTATATATGATGATTGATGAGTTATGGATATATAGTTTTTCGCCAGAAAATATTTTTCACCCGGCTGCCAAAAAATTAAGGGTAGGTAACATTGTTCGAGTGGATGTATGTATGTTTTTTAGTATGTAAGTATTTAACTACATACGTTATTGGTTTCTTTGGCTGAGCCAATGGATGGGGTGCAAGTTGTCATTAGTTAGATACATCTCAATGTCGTGAGTGACATAAGATACATTTTTACCCGACTGCACAAAAAGAGGAGTAATGTTTTATGCTGTCGGGTTTTAATTTTTAATCAAATTTGTTAGGTTTTAACCTGTGGTTTTAACCACCTCCCTGGCGTAATGGTTAAGTCCATTAACTCCACATCAGAAGGTTGCGGGTTTAATTCCCGGCAGAGTCTAACTTTGTAAGACTGGAGAAACCTCTTCCTTTTTTGAAGTCGGTTAAAAAAGTTAATAATTTTATTTCGCCATATAACCAATCCACTGAAAGCCTCCCATGCCTATGCAGAATCTGAGATAACATTAAATAATTATAGGTATATTCTCTTATTGTTGGAAGTTGGAATCCGTAGTTTCGCCTCGAGGGTTTTCTGAGCGGGCGCATCTGCCCCCTTGGACCGGTTGCTTTTCGACTCAATCTTGTCTCCCTGCTCCCTTGCACTACCCGTATAGTCGTATCAGGTGTCTCCCTCGCACCCACGGCTTCATGGAACTAATTTTACATCTTTTTCTTCTCGTTGCCGTATCTGTTGGGTTGGAAGCTGCAAACGGCCAGTATTCGAATTTTCTCTTCTTTAAAACATGTGGTTCGGAAGTTATGTATTTTGATTTTTTTTTGTTTTATTTTCCTCTTGGTCTTTATTCTTGTGAAAATTATAGTTAGAACGTAAGTATGTATGTATGATACATGTATATATGTATCTACAGATTATATTATTTTACTCACTGTCATGTTACTACAATGTAGTAAGTAATTGGATTTGTTAAAAACATTGATAAGGTTTTTTTTATGAAAATATAGACTGTTTTGAAAAACTGATATGAACATTTTTCC
The DNA here is from genome assembly GCA_947284805.1 of Coleophora flavipennella. Classification (NCBI taxonomy): domain Eukaryota; kingdom Metazoa; phylum Arthropoda; class Insecta; order Lepidoptera; family Coleophoridae; genus Coleophora; species Coleophora flavipennella. The sequence goes on along the minus strand of OX369255.1, from coordinate 8,219,993 downwards.
TTTTTAATCACTGGTTATTTTGTCCTAGTTTTTCAAATGCTAAAAAGTGATGACATCACAGCACAGAACATTTAATAATTCATCACAGGCCAAAATACTATGAATAAAAAACGCTAAACACGTTAAAAAACCGACTTCCATCACAAAAACTTAGTACAATTTTGCATTATTATTTTTGGTTTTTGTTAATTTTCTAATAAATTACTACACCGTTTTTCCTAAAATTTGAATTATCAAAATCGGTTCACCCAGTCAAAAATTCTGAGGTAACAAACATAAAAAAACAGTCGAATTAAGAACCTCCTCCTTTTGGAAGTCGGTTTAAAGTACAGCCCTAGTACCAATATTAAATGACAATTCTGAAATTTTAATAAGTGTTGATAATAAATTACTTTTTACATTATAAAATCGTTATTTATCTGTTTTTTTTTTATTTACATGCCATACAAAAAAAACTGAACGAAGCCAGTTACATACGTACTTTTGTAAAAGTGTTTTATTTCAATTTCTTTTTTTATTCTTAACATCTGAAACTATTCTTACAACGATCTTATTATGACCATTCTATTTTTCTATTCTTTACAAAACGTTATTATCCAAGTTCTTACACCAAAATCCAAGCAAAGACTCCAAAATTCATTATAAACACGCTATCATCATCGGCTTTAGACCCCGAGGCCCAAGACCCTAAAACAAAGCCACGAAGGTCGCTAGATAATGTCCGTCCGCCTGTCCATATCCGAAATTCAACCTGCTTTGGACGTGTTTTTTGTATTTTTTTTTAAATGCGGGCAGCGGCCGTCTCGATGCGATTAAAATTCCTGGGATGCCTCACGCCTCCAATGCCTTCGAGTCAAGCAAGTCGAGATACCAATAGACAGACCAGACTACTGGAAAGGGAATTTGGGATTTGTTTTTTTTTTGGACATCAGATTTTAAGATCAATTAAATGATACATATTTAATTAATAGAGTGATGGTTACTGTTACGGTAATTATGTTTGAAGTGGATAACACTGGTATAGTAAAAAAAATGATTTAAAAAATATGGTTAAACCTACTGAGAAGTCCATGAAAAGCATTTGCATATTCTATTTAATCAGGCTTACGACTTTTTGGTGCCAAAGAGCATGTATACCATAGCCTTGACAGTGATTGTTTATCACTAGAGTACGGAAACCCTGGACTTTCCATTTCTTTCTAAAAAAAAGGATGCATGCTATTGGTGTCGATTCGGTGTTACACGATTTAATTTAATTGACAGGATTAAACTAAATTTACACATTCTGTCTTTTACTTTCTGTATCGAAAAAAAATAATCGAAAAGACAAGGATAGCATGCTTAAATTTAGTTTAGTCCTGTCAAATAAGTTAAATCGTGTTACACCGAATCGACACCATTGCATGCTCTTTGCAGGCAGTAAAATAGTAAAAAAAACGTCCCCTATAACCCCCTAGGAGACAAAATTGTTTTTTTTTTAGTTTTATAAGTTTTCCTGGTGAACGACTAAGCTGACAAAGTTTTGACCCTGCGAGTGTTCCTGGTAAGATGTCAGTGACGGTGTCGCGAGTTCAGTGGTTTTTACCCATCTCAAAAAATGCCCAACGCGCCTAAAGAAGTTTTTACTTCAAAAATATTTTTTTTTTAATTATTTTGCCGGGTCTAAAAATTCTATGGGCGTAAGCACACAGGCCCGCTCCGAGACGCAGAGCAATCTTCAGCTAGAAGCGAGCCCCGTCCAATATTACCATATTACAGAAATGATTACTATTACAACATAATAGTTGTAACTACGTAGACACGACCGAGGATTCCGGAGCGATGGTTAGGTTAGCCGTAAGATTTGGTAAAAAAATGTGATATGTTGTAGCGCGGTGCGCAGTTATTCATTCTCCTTTCATTCGATCTTTTTTTCATTCCATCTATTTCTTTTTCTTTTTCATCCATCTGACTTTTGAGTCAAAAAACCAAAACTAGATCATCATAACACATCATAATAGATTTAATAAATTCATATCTTAATACTTTACAAAAAAAAACCATTACGAGTAAGAATCTAAATATATATAAGTCAAAGGTGACTGACAGACTGACATAGTGATCTATCAACGCACAGCCCAAACCACTGGACGGATCGGGCTGAAATTTGGCATGCAGGTAGATGTTATGACGTAGGCTCCGCTAAGAAAGGATTTTGGGAAATTCCCACGGGAACCGCAAAAATCGGGACCTGCGCGGGCGAATCAATATTTTTCCACGTTTGTGATAAATATTTAAAATTTAAGTGATTTAACGTTTTTCTAATTTGTATGTTATTTTCAGGTCTTTTACTTTGCTTTTACATCTTATTAAATTATCTGAACACGCACGGCATTTTTAAGAACCTACGCCCTACCTATCTAACTACATATTCTATTGCCAGCTTCTACAAGTCAATAATAATAGGTCTTTACCTATGAAATTGTCGATTCAGTTTTGGAAGTTCAATGCCAATTTTTATTGAAAATAAAAAAGTTATTGTTTTTTATTATTGACCTTATGGTGACACTACATGTGGTCTTTTATTAGTAACTAGTGGCATGTCTTTCATGTTTCAGTCCACTGAGCTATGTACCATTGAATGGAACAAAGGCGTTTTCTTAGTAGTCAGATGGGGCAACTTTTTAGACTACTTATAGTTAAGTTGCTTGAATTTTCCTGAAAGTGACTAAATTCTTATGCGGGGTATTCCCAAATATGACATTAGTAACGAAGAAACTGCTGCGATAACTCTAGAGCTTTAAATTCAAAATGTGTATTTTTTGCCTCAATAAAGGCGATTTTTTCATTTTTATATTTTAATAACTATTGTTCATAATATTAATTTTCATCTTCAAACTTTTTTATACTAAAAGGCAATTTCATAGGTAAAAACCTAATATTCATCATCATCATCATATACGTCCCCACCGAGGGGCTCGAGCCTACCCTGAATCAGGGCGATTAGGCCTTAGTCGACCACGCGGGCCCAGTGGGGGTTGGTCGACTTCACACACAACCTGCGAGTTTCTTCGCAGGCGTGTGCAGGTTTCCCTACGACCTAATATTATTACAATTAATCTATCTATACACAACGCGACAAAGCCTTTCATAATCTAAGGCCAACATTACAGTCTAAAGTTCGATCACAGAGGTAAAAGCAAATTTTTTAAATACAGATAAGAAATCCTAATTAATACGCAAGTGCTCACAACACAGACTGCTGCAGAATATTTAACATAATATACACATATAAATTATAACCAAACTATAATGAGAAACAAAGTAACCGACATACATAGCTCACAGAACCGCTAAACTAAAGTGGCAGTGGGCAGGGCACAATTAGTTCGTAGAACAGATGGCCGTTGGAGCAGTAAAGTTGAGTGGCGACCGCGCACCGGAAAACGTAGCGTAGGCAGACCTCTCACGCGGTGGACCGACGACCTGGTGAAGATCGCGGGAAGCCACTGGATGTGAGCAGCGCAGGACCGGTCGTCGTGGAAATCCTTGGGGGAAGCCTTTGTCCAGCAGTAGACGCTTTTCGGCTGATATGATCATGATGATGATGATGATAAATTATGTAACTTTGAATTAAAAATTTTATATATACTCGACTTCATACTACATCACCCCTTTTCTTTGGGTATCCCTAACGTGACCATTTATTTTTTTCGTCAGAGCGGGATACCAGCGGAAATATGTTAAAAAAAACAAAAACTTTTTTATATTTTACTAGCGTTTATTAGAAAATGAATTAAACTGAATAGGTTGAACAACCCGCACTGGGCCGACTAAGGACCGATCACCCTAATTAAGGGTAGGCTTGAGCCCCTTGGTGGGACGTATAACATGAGCTGATATAGTGAACACTGAATAATAAGCAGGTTTTTTTAGTACATAAAATAATAGGTATATACTTAAACTTATTTTCGTTTGGTCTGTTTGCGAAAGCGGGACGTTTTTGCCCTCGCTGGGGACAGCGGGACAGACAGCCTCAAAGTGGGACTGTCCCGCCCAAAGCGGGACGTATGGTCACGTTAGGTATCCCACCTATGTCACTCACAGGCTCAAGATACCTCCTACTCTAAAATCCATTAAGCCGTTTAGAAGATATCGTGGAAGAAACATACATACATACATTAGACCTGAAAACGATACACACTCTTTTTTTGTGGGCAGTCATGTAAAAAAAATATCAAAAACATTTTCATTCAATCGTCAATTTCATTGATTATATTTAGATAAGAGGTATTATTTTTGAACTAGCTGGTGCCCGTGGCTTCGCCCGCGTAGATATCGAGGATGCGCGAGCCGCGAGCGGCTTGCGGTTTATTTATGTTACAAAAACGCACAACAACTCGCCAAAGTTTCAATCGATCGACTAGTTACTTCGACTGCTTTTAGCAAAGTACATATATACGAGTATGTATACTCGTATTAGTACTAACATACAGCAGGGACACTCCCTGCCGCTCTCTAGATTGCGACCTCACCCCCTCGTCACCCAGATTAATACAGATTGGTTGTCGAACGTATAGGATTTCGCCGCCATTTTGTTTGTTCCGACATTCCTTTTTTGAAATGTCATTTCTAGCCCGTTGTATGAAGTGTTCAGGGTGAGCTTTAGAGTTTTGTGAGCACAAGGCACAAACATACGGAGTCTCAGCGGCTCAGCCCGCGTTTTAAATCAAATTCCGGTGTGCGTGTGTTTGTAATTATTCACCTCCTAAATGGCTTGACCGATTATGATGAAATATTTTTTTAAAGTGAGGTCACCTGACTAAAAAAAACAGGAATTCGACAACAGGGCCGCCTACCGGGTCCAACTATAGCAGCTAAAAACATCCAGGTCACCAAAAAAAAAATCAAAATCGTTTGGGAACACACGTACAGCGGAATTTTGATATTTAAGATTTTCACCTGATTGTAAGTGACGATGTAGTCATAGTATACTCGTATGATGTAGTCGAGGATGTACACGAAAACTTTTGAAAGATTGTAATACATATTTGAAAAAATGTAATTGGTATTCCTTGAAGATCAAATCTATGAAAGATACGATCTTGTCGAAGAAATACCAAAGTTTATATCGCATGTTCTTAGAAGATTGTAACTATAAAAAGTGCACCATCTGTGGAACCATGCCAAGACTCGAACCACGGACTCTGTGATACGAAACCAAGCCAAGCCAAGCCAAACGCTTCGACCAACAGGCTAATGGTCTCTTCAATCGAGCGACGAAAAATTGATAACTACCGAGTACCGACAATCGACGTAATATGTCGCGGATATTTACATAAATGCTACGTCATTAATTAGCCAACTTAAAAAAATGATGAGGTGTATTTTTTAAATGTATATCCACCGATTTCCTCGTCAATTGTGGACCGATTTTAAAAATTCTTTTTTTACTCACTAGATGGCAGCATTGGCCCCCGTGCGTGGAATATACTATACTCCACTGAGACGGACATACGGACTAACCTTCTAGAGTTTCGGAAGAGATGCGCGCCCCACTGGGGGCGTTATGCAGGGGGTGGGAATTGGTAACGTATTTTTTCCAGACTACCCACATAAAAGGAATGTCTTGTTTTCAGGCCTAATGTATGTTTCTTTATTCCACGATATCTTCTAAACGGCTTTATGGATGAGTGCGAGGTATCGTTAGATTTGTCTTAATCCCGACATAATATGATATGACATAGGATACATTTTAACCCGATTGCCAAAAAAGAGAGTTAATGTTTTTTCTTTTATGAAGTCGGGTTTCTAATGAATTTGTCAGGTTATTTTTTGATGCTATAGAAAAATTAATAATGCTATCTACGATATAAAAATTAACTGAGGACATTAAACTGGTGTAGGTCCCGTTAATTGGGGCTTATACTCATCATACTGAACAACTTTTGTATGACTTTTCTGAAATCGCAAAAAAAAAAAACTGTTCATCCAATTTTATTTGAGAGTTGACTATGGGTTACTTGGGGAAAGTTGTTCAGTATGAGGAGTAGAACCCCCAGTTAACGGGTCCTACACCAATTTTGTTTACATTCTGGATAATATACATCTTAATATATATAAATCTCGTGTCACAATGTTTGTCCTCAATGGACTCCTAAACCACTTAACCGATTATAATAAAATTCGCACACCATGTGCAGTTCGATCCAACTTGAGAGATAGGATAGTGCAGTGTAGGGTAGTGTAGTGTAGGGTAGTGTAGTGTAGGGTAGTGTAGGGTAGTGTAGGGTAGTGTAGGGTAGTGTAGGGTAGTGTAGTGTAGTGTATGTAGGGTAGGGTAGGGTAGTGTAGGGTAGGGTAGTGTAGTGTAGGGTAGTGTAGAGTAGTGTAGGGTAGTGTAGGGTAGGGTAGTGTAGTGTAGGGTAGGGTAGGGTAGTGTAGTGTAGTGTATGTAGGGTAGGGTAGTGTAGTGTAGTGTAGGGTAGGGTAGGGCAGTGTAATGTAATGTAAGGCGGTACGAAGTTCGCCGGGACAGCTAGTATATTATATAATTTGTATTTAGCTAGCGTTCTTCATCATATCAACCGAAGGACGTCCACTGCTTGTCATAGGCCTCCCCCAAGAATTTCCACGACGACCGGTTCTGCGCTGCCCGCATCCAGCGGCTTCCCGCGACCTTCACCAGGTCATCGGTCCACCGAGTGGGAGGCCTGCCTACACTACGTTTTCCGGTGCGTGGTCGCCACTCGAGAACTTTACTGCCCCAACGGCCATAGCTAGCGTTCACTCAAACCAAAAAATACACTATTCCTGTCATCATCATATCAAGCAAAAGAAGTCTACTGTTGGACTGTGCCCGCTGCCCGCATCAAGCTCTACTATTACTCAAACCACTCAAACGACCATCCTATTGTCGATAAGATACCTACCATACAAACTCGAAAATCGAATGCTTCCATTTTATACAGCCAACGCGATTGTACTCAATGCAAAGAAAAGGTTGGAAAAAAGTAAAATAAAAAGAGGAGAGAAGAATATATGACAGGAGGCTGGGGCTCGCCTCGGCGCGGGCGCACGAAACTCACTTTGACTTATTCGTTTTTTACGCTCATATTCTTATTATTATTGGGCCCGACCGCTCCCGGTGTTACGGGCGTGGAATGCGGCCGCAGACCTAGGAATGTGTCAGACGTGGCAAAAATATATTATTATTATTATTGTGTGATACAATATTTGTTGCTTGTTGGTTGGGGTGCACTTAAAAGGGCTGACATACTAAACAAATATATTTTTTTTTATTGACGGTAAGTGAAATCTAAGAAAATGATGATAAAATATTTAGGTTTTCAATTGTGTATCAACACAAATTCATATGATTGTTATTATTTTACGAGTAGAGTGGCGGTAAGACGACCGGCGACGCATTTCAGTAGTTGAATGAGAACACGAAACTGCACTTTTTTTTCTAAGTAACCAACAGCAATTCGCATTTTTTTTTATAGCGATTGTGTAAAATTTTATTAAAAAAAACCGGCCGAGTGCTTGTCAAACTCGCGGACTAAGGGTTCCGTACCAAAAACTAAGTTTCATCTACAGCGCCATCTATAGATATGGGTAAAAGGGAACTAATTGCTGTTGTAGTATTACTACGTAAATGAACTATGTAGAAGATACCACAAGATCCCACTAGGTGTCGCTAGTTTCTAAACAATCGGACTTTGGAAATTTAATTTTTCCTGTAAGAACGGAAGGACTTTAGATTTTCTCATAGATTTTCCTATAATATATGCATTTAACCTTATACACAGATTTTTTCAAAATTTTAGGCTCAGTAGTTTCGGAGATAATAACTTCGAAACTATTTATATCCAAATTATAAAAAAAATGTGTTTGAGCTGGTCTCAACAAGCCCTTTCATTTGATATATATGTCACACAATATATTTAGAAAAACATTTTTTAATTTTTCTCCAATTTACCCCTCCGAAAGTGGCCCCCGCGTTTAAAATTCATCTATTTGCGTTAAACGTCCGTCTTTGGGTCACTAATTTACATATTATGTGTACCAAACTTCAACTCAATCGACCTAGTAGTTTGTGATCAAATCTGCTGTGTCAGATGTATAGACAGACACACGAGTAATCCTATTAATGGTTTCATTTTTACCTTTTAAGGCACGCAACCCTAAAAATTGCTTATGAGTTTATCGATTTCTACGATGAGTCAAATAGTTAAATATTTTTTAGAAGTGGCCATACGTTTATATGGAACAGTTGTTCAGTTTCGACTTCTGAGTTACCTTCTCTGAAATATCACCCTGTACTGTATTTTTTTTTATTATAACAGCTCCTATACGTCCCCACCGAGGGGCTCGAGCCTACCCTGAATCAGGGCGATTAGGCCTTAGTCGACCACGCGGGCACAGTGCGGGTTGGTCGACTTCACACACAACCTTCGAGTTTCTTCGCAGGCCTGTGCAGGTTTCCTCACGATGTTTTCCTTCACCGTTAAAGCAATCGGTAATGATATGTATGTACGTAAGTTTTTTGATAAACTCATTGATACATTGGTCGTCCAGATTTGAACCCGGTACCTCTGGTTAGATGGACCGAGTCGTTACCGGTTGAGCCACCGACGCTTTTTTTGTACTGTATTACTGTATACAAAACAAATAAAAATGTATTTATCAAAGTTTGATTGCAGCACGAAGACTTGGCAAAGTAATACTGTAAATAAAAATTTAACGTTAACTTTTAAAATCCTCCCTAATCCTATCAAAGATCTTTACTTCGTCGTATTTTATTATTTTTTATGTTGCCCGAAACGATTCTGTGTTCAGAGCAACTAAATCTCTTTTGACTTTTATAATGATTTTTGGTTAACCGCAGCATTTTATCTTTTCGTATAAAATGTACATAAAAAATTTAAATAAAGAAATGTGAAGTGCTTATATTACTGAGGATCGTTTTTCTAGTAAAATATTATCTGTGGAAATCAGATTCGACCGGTGATCATTTCTGGGTCCAGTATTGTGAATTGGCCACTGAGATATTATTTAATTATGAACCGCTAAAAAGCGACTTCGATCACAAAAAAAACCGGTAAATTGCGAGTCAGAACCGCGCACAAAGGGTTCCGTACTATCACACAAGATGACGCTAGTTTGTTTAAAAAAACGTTTTTTGTATGGAGACTAACTTTTTCTAATTTTTAGTTTTTGTTGTTATAGCGGCAACAGAAATACATCATCTGTGAAAATTTCAACTGTCTAGCTATCACGATTCATGAAATACAGCCTGGTGACAAGCAGACGGAAAGACAGACAGACGGACGTACAGCGGAGTCTTAGTAATAGGGTCCCGTTTTTACCCTTTGGGCACGGAATCCTAAAACGACATTACGACGTTTTTTCCAGTGATTGGTTCACACACTTAACGGTCCATATCTTGAAAGCTACTGAATCGATTTTTATGAAACTTGCACTGTTCCCTAAGTTGATAGACACTTAATCCAACAAAAAAGAATTATTGCAATCCGATTTCTAGTTTAAGATAAATATGTGGACAAACATACAATACATACACATGACATTTAGCACTTAGCCTGTTTTGAAGCCCACATAAAATAACGAATAATCATCATCATCATAATATCAGATCATGTACGTCCACACCGAGGGGCTCGAGCCTACCCGAATTAGGGCGATCGGGCCTTAGTCGACCACGCTGGCCCAGTGCTTAGTTGGTCGACTTCACACACACAACCTGCGAGTTTCTCCGCAGGCGTGTGCAGGTTTGCTCACGATGATTTCCATCACTGTAAGAGCGTCGGATAAACGTACATATGAAATGTAAATTCGAAATGACATTGGTACCTACGTGGCAGGATTCGAACCACGACCTCGCGGACAGGAGGCGGCGGCCCTAGCCGTTAGGCCACCGACGCTCGAATAATAAATTGTGCAATTCCAACAGTATTAATATACATTCGGTTCGGATTGATAACCTCTTTTTTTTAAAAAACGGAGTATTATTAATACAAATGGTATCCTACTTTTCATATCGCTATGACCACTAGATGATTCATTTAACAATGATAACGCGTTTCATCAATAATAATGCGTTATATTCTTATATCTACATTTAAGTAAGTAATCTATATTTGACTTGAAGACAAGTCATCGTCATCATTATATCAGCCGAAAGACGTCCACTGCTGGACAAAGGCCTCGCCTACGATTTCCACAACCAACTAAGGCAAGTAATTTGTATGTATTTTTACCCAACTGCCCTAAAAGGAGGGTACAGGTTTTCGGGTGTATGCAATGTATTCTGTTTCTTTACCTGGGCCTATATATCCTCATGTGCTTTTTTTTCATTTTATTTTTATTTTTTAAGTACACAGGATACATAAAATACAGATTTTAAACATTAAGGTGATACAAAGGGTACATCTTATTTTTAAAGAAATTTCTTCCAGCAGACCCGGGAAAAAAGAAAGTTTTGACTGAGATGGCAGACGTGTACACAACTTAATCAAACAAAAAAAATATATACTTACCAGTAATATAAAATACAAATAGTAAATTTAAACAAATATAGACAACAAATCGAAAAATATAAGTACTTAAATATAGATAACAGATGGTATATATAAATACATAGATAAATATATATTAACTACTAGCTGTTTCCCGCGGCTTCACCCGCGTGGACCACGTTTCTATGACTTTTCGAGGGTGCGCAGTGCGCGAGCCGCAAGCGGCTCGCGAGCGTGGTAAAAAGTAGCCTATGTCTTAATCCAGGTCCTAATCTGTCTACCTACCAAATTTCAGCCAAATCCGTTCAGTAGTTTTTGCGGGAAAGCGTAACAGACAGACAGAGTTACTTTCACATTTATAATATTAGTAGGGATAATACGAATACATTTTGTAAATAGTACATAAAAATTTGAGTGCGTTTGATTGATGGATGGATTATGGAGTCTGAGGTGTCGTTAGATTAGTCTTGAACCCGAAAGTGGGATAGGAATCTATTAACCCTACCGCACCAAAAAGAGGGGTAATGTATTTTGAATTGAGTTGGTTATTATTATAACTTACGTCATCCTAAATCGTAGTCGGGGTATACTGGTATCATGATAATTGTGTTTAAATTTTGTTTTTAGAAATTTTAAAATTCATTAATTGAACTTAGGAGAATCGATAATTTAACTTAGCAATGGTATTTTTTTTTCTCATTAGGTACGTTTTGTATGTCTATGTACTATTTTCATCTTTTTTTTTATACAAATCATATCTAAAATTAACTACGTACGAAGTAGTTAGTTATAAGTGTTGTACAGAGGCAAGCTACACAATCGTAGTTCAATTCTGACCCATACGCATAACGGACAAGAACGGTACAGAGTCCAAAGTGTGTAGCTTCATGTGCTGGCCTCTGTACATCACTTATTTCTTTACGATAGACGACTTTTAAATACGTACTACGTTCAGCAAGGAATTCACCAAAATAGGCATTGTTGTTTTTATAATCTCAAATTCCCAATAATAGAACAGTGGGATTCTCCGGGATAGAGACCCACCCTATCTACCTGCGTCCTCGAAAATGTAAACACCCTGTGGAATGCGTTGAAAAAACAACACCCTTGTGAGAAATAGAAAAAAAAGATTATTTCCTTTTGTGGAGACGGTGGGAATCCTCGGTTCTTGGAACACGCGTGCCACGATGCAAGTCTTGCAACATAGATTAAAGTTTTTGACTTTTAAGTTCATAGTATAATGTATGATAGACAACCTACAGATAAAATATGCTTTTTAAGGTTTCGTAACAGGCAACGGGACTCCACTAAACCTACGATGTCCGTCTATCTGTCCGACTTTAATGCTGTATCTTTTGAGCCGTAATAATATGTGGCTGGTTGAAATTTTCACAGAATATGACTGTATATAAGGGAGATTTACTATAAAATAATAATAATTACAAAAAGCAAAAAATTAAGGGGTTCCCATCCAAGAAACTTTTGTGTTGTGTATTGTTTTTTTTTACTCAATCGTAATAAAATAAAGGACACACACAAGCGTGAATCTTGGTGTGGAGATATTATACTACTATAACGATGTCATTCTTTTTTGTTTGTTTGCGATCTGTTTTGTATTATTTTCTTTTTAATTTGTTTTTATGTTTTCTATTTTTTTTACTTTTCCGACTTTCTTTATTTCACTGTCACTTTTTCTCTGTCTGTTTGTTTTTATATTCCATTTTTTCGCATTCTAATTATTTTCATCGTAATATATCAGTGTGGCGTGTGGTGGTACTATTTTTAAGTTATTTAGACCCTGGTCTTTGTCCTATCATCATCGCTGCTTTGTTAACTGTTTTATTCATCATCAATCAATCAATCATCAATTTTAAATATATAGTGTTGGTGGTCATTTTTGTATATTATATATTTTAGACCCTGAATCCTAGCCTTAAGAGGATTGTGAGCGACCTTTCAAACAAACGGCGTTGACGATTTTCACCACTTAAATGTTAACCGTTTTGGACCAATTTTTGATAGGTTGTCAGTCAGAACAAAAACTAGGCTTATACGCTTCGTGTTTTAAATTACTTAAATAAACAAAAAATGACCGAAATCCATTTTGTACCAAAACACGTGAATGACAAGCAAATTAAACTTACTAACATTATCCAAAAAAACAAAAACGTATAAGCCTAGCTTTTTTTGTTCTGACTGACAACCTATCAAAAATTGGTCCAAATCGGTTAACATTTAAGAGGTGAAAATCGTTAACGCCGTTTGTATGAAAAGTCGCAGCTTCACAATCCTCTTAATTATATCATCGTGCGTGCTCAGACGCGATTATAAAAACAAATGGGCAATAAAAACCGGCCAAGTGTGAGTCGTACTGGCGCTAAGTCTGAACTGAATGAAGTCCATTTTTCTGTCGCTCGCGTTGATGTTTTGTTAGTAATTAATGAGGTAGGTATCGTTGTTGTACTTTTGTAGAGAGAGAGCTTAGTCTGAACTGAATGAAGTCCATTTTTCTGTCGCTCGCGTTGATGTTTTGTTAGTAATTAATGAGGTAGGTATCGTTGTTGTACTTTTGTAGAGAGCTTAGTCTGAACTGAATGAAGTCCATTTTTCTGTCGCTCGCGTTGATGTTTTGTTAGTAATTAATGAGGTAGGTATCGTTGTTGTACTTTTGTAGAGAGCTTAGTCTGAACTGAATGAAGTCCATTTTTCTGTCGCTCGCGTTGATGTTTTGTTAGTAATTAATGAGGTAGGTATCGTTGTTGTACTTTTGTAGAGAGCTTAGTCTGAACTGAATGAAGTCCATTTTTCTGTCGCTCGCGTTGATGTTTTGTTAGTAATTAATGAGGTAGGTATCGTTGTTGTACTTTTGTAGAGAGCTTAGTCTGAACTGAATGAAGTCCATTTTTCTGTCGCTCGCGTTGATGTTTTGTTAGTAATTAATGAGGTAGGTATCGTTGTTGTACTTTTGTAGAGAGCTTAGTCTGAACTGAATGAAGTCCATTTTTCTGTCGCTCGCGTTGATGTTTTGTTAGTAATTAATGAGGTAGGTATCGTTGTTGTACTTTTGTAGAGAGCTTAGTCTGAACTGAATGAAGTCCATTTTTCTGTCGCTCGCGTTTATGTTTTGTTAGTAATTAATGAGGTAGGTATCGTTGTTGTACTTTTGTAGAGAGCTTAGTGTGAACTGAATGAAGTCCATTTTTCTGTCGCTCGCGTTGATGTTTTGTTAGTAATTAATGAGGTAGGTATCGTTTTTGTACTTTTGTAGAGAGCTTAGTCTGAACTGAATGAAGTCCATTTTTCTGTCGCTCGCGTTGATGTTTTGTTAGTAATTAATGAGGTAGGTATCGTTGTTGTACTTTTGTAGAGAGCTTAGTCTGAACTGAATGAAGTCCATTTTTCTGTCTCTCGCGTTGATGTTTTGTTAGTAATTAATGAGGTAGGTATCGTTGTTGTACTTTTGTAGAGAGCTTAGTCTGAACTGAATGAAGTCAATTTTTCTGTCGCTCGCGTTGATGTTTTGTTAGTAATTAATGAGGTAGGTATCGTTGTTGTACTTTTGTAGAGAGCTTAGTCTGAACTGAATGAAGTCCATTTTTCTGTCGCTCGCGTTGATGTTTTGTTAGTAATTAATGAGGTAGGTATCGTTGTTGTACTTTTGTAGAGAGCTTAGTCTGAACTGAATGAAGTCCATTTTTCTGTCGCTCGCGTTGATGTTTTGTTAGTAATTAATGAGGTAGGTATCGTTGTTGTACTTTTGTAGAGAGGTGTTGGTACGGAACCCTCGTAGCGCGAATCCGACTGTACACAGGCCAGCACATCAAGCTACACACTGGACTTTTTACCGTTCTTATGCCGAATGGGTATGGATCAGAATCGCACTACCAGTGTATAGCTTGATGTGCTGGCCTCTGTACAACGTTGGTAGGAGTAGGTACGGGGAACGAAGCGCGTTACGTGCTCGCAGATAAATTTTATTTTAGAAGTAGAAAAATAATATAAGAACTAAAAAAGAATACAGCAATTAGAGATTTCACTTGAGATTGTAGGGCTGGTGGCAAACCACACTGATGTCAGAAATTTTTCAAGCCGCCTGTAAGGCATCTGACTGTGTGATCTAATGATAGCAACCGGCACCAACGGCTTAACGTGCCTTGCAAAGCACGGAAACGGCCGAGAATTACCATTAACAGTCAAACCCATCCAGGTAATGACCGTGTTGCAGGTCAGTTAACTTGTGTGTTCGACCCAAGCACGCAAGTTGTACTGAACTACAACCGCTTTTGTGGTTGGATGACTTGGATGTTACTCAAAAATACAAATGAATAACTTCGCCTTATGAAACTTACTGATCAATTACTTTGACAAGACAATTTAGTGTGGGGAAATCTTATTTGCTACGATCTAGTACCAATAGGTTTCTCAAAGTATGTTTTTCAACATCATGACTAGCATTCAACCCTGTACCGAAGTATACATATTAGTATGTACTAACATACAGTATGGAGATTCCCTGCCGCTCTCTACATTGCGACCTCACCCCCTCGTCACCCATATTGATACGGATTGGTTATAGTTTGGTTCTCGAACGTATGGGATTTCACCGTGATGTTGCTTGCTCCGTCATTTGTTTTTAGAAATGTCATTTCATGACCATTTGAATGCAGTGTCCGGGGTGTGCCTGTACGTAGGATAGGTTAGAAATCCAGCGCTTCGTTCGCAAAATACGGCCGTCCATCAACAGGTCTTCGTCGCGCCGGTTGCTTAGCAACGGCTGCAAAGGTCGGGCAGAAGGCCGGGCTCTCGTCCTCGACGAGGCCGCGAACCCAGCGCGTGCGCAACCATTGTTCGCGCAAGGCTTTGTGTTACATCGTCGGTCATAAAACGCGACCGGTGACCACAGGTAATGCGTATGAAATCTCCAAGAACTGGCCGTCTACAAAATGTCTTTCTTTCTCGCTGCACGATCGAAATAAAACTTTGCAAGGCCGAGGAGATACTTTTTATTCAAAAGGTTGTCCACTGCAAAATCTTAAACCATCGAAAAAGTATTAAAAAGATAACAGCTGTGAAAAATTCAACCCTCAACCACTTCATATTCCCCTTTGATCCCTCAACCTGTCTATTTGATCCTTTATCCGGGATCACAGTTAACCGCCTCCGTGGCGTAATAGTTAGTCCATTCGCTTCACACCAGGAGGTCGCAGGTTTGATTCCCAGTGGGGTCATCTTGTAAGACTCGGTTTGGTTGGTGGTAGGGCATTTTCTAAGCCCACCTGGCTAGCTACCACCATCTTATCTAAGTCTTGTCGCCAAACATCAGTGTTAACAACATTGATGTGTTCCGGCTTGATAAGATAGCCAGTTCTCTAGTGCGTTGGAGAATCTTAGTAAGCCCGCTTCCATCTTCGGCATCATCGTCACTTACCATGAGGTGAGATGATGCCAAGAGCTTACCAATTGTGAATAATAATAATAATAAAAAGGAGAGTGTGCATTTCTATACAATATTAAACAAATAAAATTAAGGAAGGTTCCCGACACATGAAACGTGATTTTTGGAAACGTGAAGAAACTAGCGACATCTAGTAGGATCTAATAGTATCTTGTTTATGATGTAACAAAATTAGCTGAAACTATTTTAACTAGTGCTTCTACCCATGAAACTGACCAACTTTCCCCATGGAAGCCAGTCAAATCGCAAAAAAAATTTTGGCTCTCCCATTCTAACTCGATCAGCTGATCAGCCAACTTCAATTTTTTTTTTGCGATTTGACTATGGGTTCCACGGGGAAAGTTGTTCAGTTTCATGGGTAGAAGGAACAGTTAAAATAGTTTCAGCTAATTTTGTTACACCTTATATAGATTTTTTTGGTACGGAACCCTCAGCGCGCGACTCCAACTCCAATTGTGAATAAAAAAATCCCTTCTCTTACGCAACGAGAAACCTTACAAAACTGTATACAAGGGGATTTTTTTTTATTTAAAAGCTTGTCCACTGCAAAATCTAACATAATAACAATCAAAAGTAAAAAGATCATTCAGCTGTTAAAAATTCAGCCCTCAGTTACTTCGTCTTCCCATTTGATCCCTCCACCTGTCTTATTGATCCTTTATCCGGGGATCACAACCAATCGGTAGGAAATTACTCCCTAAGATCACTCAATTCGAGCAGGTTGATACGTGTTTCAATAATATCGAACGTAACTCTATTAGTTTTAAGTTCAAATCAATGCGGGCTTCAACGCGGCTGTTACGTTAAAACCGAACGCCCAATTCTCGATTTTTACATGTTTTTATTACTTTTCTATACTTTCAAATAAGTTTTTAAAAAATGTGTTCAATTAAAATCAAAGGTCTTATAGTCACCGATTTTTGTGTGTTGGTTTCATTCATGATTACTTTGAAAAATTTCTCGAAAACAAAAAGGTAAGAATTTATTACCTATTTGTTGTCGAGAAATTTTGCAATTAATGCCAAAAACAGGGTCAACGGTATATTTTACCATGTTTCCAGCGAATAAATGATTTGAATTTGAAATTTTTTTACATCAAAAGTAAACTTTTTTTAATTATAATAAATAAAATCGATTTTTTATTACTTTAAGTAGATTATATATTTTTTCCATGGGGATAGCTTTACACAGTCTTTCAATAATTTGAATTGAATATTGTCATTTGACCTATCTTAAGGCCTTAAGCAACGATGTACTACCAATATGCATTTATTCCTTGAACTCGCAAAAACTATTGCGCCCACTATTTCCTATGGGACTTGCATGCGGGAAAACGTAACATGGAGTAGGTATTTCAAGGTCTACCGCGGAGGTCGTTCGTCGTGCGTTCGCGCTGGCCGTGCCCGGACTGGGCACGCGTCGCTGTGAAAACAATCTCGGGTTACAGCCTCATGCATTTCGCTAAGCATAGCCACGCTTAGCAAATGCTGAATATGCAAGGGCTTGTGATATTCTTAGAATCGGCCGCTGGTAAATCTAGGAAATGATATAAGAGGCAGCTGAAGAAGATTTGTTTGGAAATAATCAAAGTTACATTATAACTCCGATGGTGAGTACTGTAAAAAACCAGCCAAGTGCGAGTCAGAACCGCACACAAAGGGTTCCGTACCATCATACTAGATGGCGCTAGTTTCTTCACGTTTAAAAGAAAACACGTTTTTTGTATTGAGACCCCTCCTTATTTTATTACGTTTTCAAATTTTTTGTATTTGTTGGTATAGCAGCAACAGAAATAAATCATCTGTGAAAATTTCAACTGTCTAGCTATCACGGTTCATGTGATACAGCCTGGTGACAGTCGAACAGCGGAGTCTTCGTAATAGGGACAAAAATCTAAAAATTAACACTGTATGACTCTGGTATGACCAGAGGGTCTCTGATTTTGAACTTACTGTATGGAATTGAGGTAAGTTAAGTCCTTACTGCTCAACGTGACGTGACCACAATGGACCAAGTTAAGGATTGTTTCAGTTTATTTCGTATTTCTGAACCGGCTCTAAGTAATTCCAAATCAAAACAATAGTCAGCAACTCAGCATATTATGTAACTGTTTTTTTTTATTCACCATTGGTAAGCCCTTGGCATCATCTCACCTGATGGTAAGTGACGATGATGCCGAAGATGGAAGCGGGCTTACCAAGATTTTCCCAACGCAATGGAGAACTGGCTATCTTATCTTCAAGCCTGAACACATCAATGTTATTAAACTATTTATTTCTGTTTGGCGGCGGCAAGACTTAGATAAGATGGTGGTATAGCTAGCCAGGCGGGCTTAGAAAATGCCCTACCAGCAACCAAACGGAGTCTTTCAGGTTGACACCACGCGGGAATCAAACCCGCGACCTCCTGGTGTGAAGCAAATGGACTAACCATTACGCTACGAAGGCGGTTAAAACTACAAGTCGGTATTTATATGATTAAATTTCACAAATTCTTGTCAGTCCACCAGAATGTGTCGGTCGGTTTTCAAAATGGGGCTATTTGGGACAGACCAGACGTTGCCGTGCTGGGGTTAGTATCATCCGTGTATGATTGAAGCGTGGCGTGATCCAGCGGCCCGGCCGGCGACGCGGGCGCATTCCACGCCTGGAACGAGTCAGGGAAGCCACTGCCCGCCACCAGATAAGATAAAAAGTAAGTGTGTTTTTTTTATTCACAATTGGTGAACCCTTGACAACATCTCACCTGATGGTAAGTGACGATGTTGCCGAAGATGGAAGCGGGCTTACCAAGATTCCCCAACGCATGGGGAACTGGCTATCTTATGATATCAACATTAATATTTGGCGGCAAGACTTAGATAAGATGGTGCTAGCTGCCAGGCGGGCTTAGAAAATGCCCTACCGCCAACCAAACCGAGTCTTACAATTGACCCCGCCGGGAATCGAACGCGCGACCTCCTGTGTAAAGCCAGTGAACTTTGCCTATGAGCTATGGAGGCGGTTAAAATTGTTGGTTTTATGTAACCACGGTAAAAGTGAAACTTTACAGAGGACGAAACGATCATGGCTGCTCTCGCTACGGTACAGATGACGAAACGATCATACCGTCAGACGAAAGCGACCGTCACGCGACATGCAACACACAGACGAGAAAAATTGAGACGATGTAATAAAAGTTTCTCTTTTGTTGGTACAGAAACCATAATAAATAAACAACAGATGTAAATTATGGGGCCTTTATTTGCCTTATTTATTTATTTTGTTGCTTTTTAACTTAATTGGTTTAAAGTTAACATATAAAAAGCTAAGTGATTTAATATCCTACTAATATTATAAACGCGAAAGGTTGTATGTTTGTTACTCTTTTTACGCAAAAACTACAATTTAAGACTATAATTTAAAACAAAATTTAAGATTCAATTTCTAAATAAATAATATTTTGGACAGCCCTAACGGAGATTATTAAAAAATAAGGAATGTCGTCAGGCCGGAGCATAAGCCGGTGAAGTATTTTATTTTTGTAAGAGATTTACAAGGACTTGTCGAGGCGAGCTCCCGTGCTACGCAGTGATTACGCGCTGCACTAGTGACGTCGCCCGGCTGCGTCAGTGGACATTTCAAACAACGTCGCTCTAAAGACTTAGACAAGGTCTTGTCCAAGTCTTAAGGTTAGGAGGATCCAAATCTCACTCGTGTTTTAAAGTTTAAGTGATATCTTCATGTGATGGATGGTAGATGTAGTTATCATCATTATCATTATCGTATCAGCCGAAAGACGTCCACTGCTGGACAAAGGCCTCCCACAAGGATTTGCATGACGACCGGTCCTGCGCTGCCCACATCCAGCGGCTTCCCGTGACCTTTACCAGGTCGTCGGTTCATCGAGTGGGAGGCCTGCCTACTCTACGTCTTCATGGGCGCGGTCCCCACTCCAGAACCTCACTTCCCCAACGGTTACCTGTTCTACGAGCTGCACAGTATTAATTTTGCTTAGTACATTTGATTCACGGTCACACGGTCAAAGTATCCAAACATGGTGAAGTTACTTTTTACTCACGGAGGTGTATTTCTGCGTTTCTCCTTCTTCGTCTAACATAGCTATTTGAATGGTTCTATCCTAATCTCCTGCAAAAACTCCATCATCATCATATCAGCTGAAGGACGTCCCCTGCTGGACATAGGCCATCCCCAAGGATTTCCACGACGACTGACTCTGCGCTGCCCGCATCCAGTGGCAAACTCCTTAAATAAAGATTTAAAAAATCCTTGTTTCCTGTCAAAAAACTGTCCGGAATATTTTTGTAGTTAGTTTTTTTAATCAAAAACTGGAGTGCTTTTCACTACATCTTACTAGATGGAAATTGACGATTCACTCTTGCACCCAAATTGTAAGAATCGGGAAACACAGACGCAGGCAACGAGTTCCACTTTTGTATGAAACCGGGGATCAATTTAATGTCATCTAGCTCTGACTTCATTTTAAAAGTCCTCTCAAATACGTTTGATCCAAGTTACATTTTAATCATACTGACATATTCTCCAGGTGTTTCAGACCTTTAAGCAAATCGTATCGTTAATTAATGTCTTTTTAAGGAGCAAATTCCCTAAATAACGTATGTGGCGATATCTTTCACTTTTTGGTGAGCGCAAATTTATTGTTAGTCATTGAATACGCCCCGGCCTACCGAATTCAGCCTACGGCTGCACAGAAAATTATTGCTTTTGAGGTCTAATTCTGGTTGGCCTGCAGGCACAAAACGTTAAAGAAACAAAGTTTGGAAATATGTAATTTGAAAGTAGATAGGCAATTTTGTAAAGAAATCATTATTTTAGTGGTTTTAAAATATATATTTTGTTAGTTTAAGTGTCCCCAGGAGGCTCGACTTTCCATACAAACGTAGTTCTGCTTTAATACAAAAGCTACATGCCGGATTAAATCCAAACTTTGAGAGTATATTGAGTACACATATATCGATGTTTGTAATTAGTTTTCGATGTTCTAATATAAAAAGAAAAAAAAAGTGAAGTTTTAAACATTGAATACAAAACTAGTTTAAGCCTTCGTTTTTTGGGTGGTGACTGGTGAGCGAGCGAAGCGAGCGATATTAGGTTCGGTCAGGTTTGAATCAATCAAACCGTTTGATTTTACCCTGGTTGAAGTTTAGCCGGCTAATCTTAAGTTTATGTTCACACCCACCTTCAGCCGTAACATATATATGTTGAAATAGCTTTTCGGACTCTTACGTATTTTCTGGGTGTTCAATTACATGTACACAAGCCAGCATATCAAGCTACCCACTTTGGACTTTGTACCGTTCTTATGCCAAATGCGTATGGATCAGAATCGCACTACAAGTGTATAGCTTGATGTGTTGGCCTTTGTACAAGAGCCACCGGGCATCGTCCCAGTTTCCAATGGAATAACCAGCAGCCACACAAAATTGGGAGAAAACAGTGGCACGCTTAAAAACTCGTCATTTGCGCGCTCTCATATACGTTCCCTCATTCGTCCCCTACAATTAGCTCAGAGAAGAACCTCCTGTAATTCCTCATAAAAGTTACACTCTGTAATTTATCATCAATAGTACGAACAGCATATAATTATTCATCCAGTAGCTGTGGACTCCGACTCACGAACGTAATAATTATTAAAATACTTTAAAAACGCTCGATGACATGATTTATCCACATGATTTTGTTTTCAAAATGGCTGACCTGTTCGGATGTTACATTGTAACACAGCTGGAATAAGTTACGAAGTTACTATAGTATCTCATATGTGGAATAAGTATTAATTAGGGATACATCGTAACACAGCTAGAATAAGTTACGAAGTTTCTATAGTATCTCATATGTGGAATAAGTATTAATTAATTAGGGTTACATCGTAACACAGCTAGAATAAGTTACGAAGTTACTATAGTATCTCATATGTGGAATAAGTATTAATTAATTAGGGTTACATCGTAACACAGCTAGAATAAGTTACGAAGTTTCTATAGTATCTCATATGTGGAATAAGTATTAATTAATTAGGGTTACATCGTAACACAGCTAGAATAAGTTACGAAGTTACTATAGTATCTCATATGTGGAATAAGTATTAATTAATTAGGGTTACATCGTAACACAGCCAGAATAAGTAATAATTAGGGATTCATTATAACGGGTAGTAAATAATTTCCATTGTTGAAAAAATAGGGTAAACAGAATTCTTAATCATCAGTTGTGTTTTTTAGATTTTTAAAAATTTATAAAGTGATGAAGTTCTATGAAAAAGCGATAATGAAATGTATTTACTTATTAGTGTTATTAACAATGCCAAATAAAAATGTATATTAAAAAAATATATATTACACCTAATCGAAAAACGACGATTGGTTCCTCAATAAGTGCGAACAAAATTCCAATTTGTTCCCTAGCGAGTTTTGGTTTCTCTCTTCTGATTGGTCTACGTTCGCATCTTTGTTTTCTCATTAGTCGTTATGAAAAATTGTGTGAGTCACTTTGGACCAAAATCTTTTATTCTCGGGCGACGTATATTAAATCCCTTGCTACGCCCGGGATTGTACTATAGAATCATTCGCTTAGCTTAGAATTCAAACTAAAACGCCCTCGGAATAAAATATTACTTTGTCTCCTTGTTACACTAATAACTATTTAACAGTTATATGTCCTTCCTCTTCTCGAAAAATAATCTAATTCGCGAAAACCGAAACAAAATCTGTTTAATATTCACAGACAGGCGAGTTGAGGAGACCGTATATACTATGGTTATAATCTATATCTCAACATATACTAAAATTGTAACGGTGCCGTGTCTGTACATGAAATATGTATGTGTGGCAGTAAGATGGTTATAGCAGGGATATAGCCATATCCCTAGGGATATAATTATATACCGTAACATAGTTATACGGAAGAGGTTTATATCTATCTTACTAGGGATATAATTATGACACGGTCGCAATCTAGTGATATAAGTATCTTACTAAACTAATCTAGTTAAATAGTTATAAATTGACCGAATGATTGGGGAATCGGTGTGCAATTGGTGTGGAATAAAAGTTTATGATTGATTTGAGTTGTTTTTATTTATTTGATTGGACTGTTTTATTTTAAACTAGCTGTCTCGGCGAACTTCGTACCGCCTCACACTACACTACACTTCACTTCACAACACTAAACTACACTACACTACACAACACTACACTACCACTACTACTACCACTACCACTACTACTACCACTACACTATCACTACCACTACACTACCCTAGGGATATAGTTATATCACAGCAATTGCTATCTTACTACGACATATGTATACCATGTACGTTGCTTTGAAGTCAAATTCACAAGCTCCTTTAAACTTTTAAATTAAATAACACTTCTGTAATAAGCAGTCACCAAACTTACGAAGTAACTATTTAGTAATCTGTGACCAAACTGTCAGTGCTTATCGTTGTCACGCGCGTCTACCATGAAATACCTTGGTGTATATATTGACCGAAATCTAAAATGGAACGATAAGTTAGATATCTTGAGTTATAGGATTAGAAGGCTCATAGATGTTTTTAAAAACCTGCGTCATTCTGTGGATCGCATCACATTAAAAATATTTATATTTCACTGTGCCACAGATTACTAAATAGTTACTTAGCTAAGGTACAGGCTTTTTCTAGCCTAGAGTTTAGTAGTTTAGTCACAGATTACTAATTAGTTTTTTTTTTTGGTTTAGTGTAGTAGATCTAAGATGTACAACTAGGATCAGGACCTTGTTTTCTAACCTTTAAACTTTTTGTGAAATAAATTTATTATTAATTATATTTTTGGTAAATAATAACTTTGGTGGACATTACAAACGATATAGAGGCCAAAACAAGAACTTTTGGAATTTTAGTCTGTCTGTATGTTCGCGCATCACGCAAAAACTACCAGGCCAATTTTCATTAAGTTTTGTATGGTGGTTCTTTATAGCCTTATGTTAACATATAGGATACTTTTTATCCTAGAAAATTCATGATTTCCCGTTGGAAAATTAAAAACCACCACGCGGACGAAATTGCGGGCACAGCTAGTATAAAATATGTATGTGTTGCAAACAACATTCACGATTAATACGATACTTGGTCATCGACCCACAGAAGCCTTTTCTAATACTTATCTTTCAAATGACAACATAAAAACCATTAATCCAAAAGTTAAAAGGAATAAAAGTAAAGTTTATCTTAGTAGTTTTATTGCTAACAATGGAGATTTTGATTATTTCAATCGGAATATTCTCTAAGGCTGTGTTCACATTGAAAAATAAGAGGTTGCACGATCATTGATAGTGTGTATTTTAAACCTTCAAATATAAACTCTACTTATGTTAAGTACTGAATAGCCAGAAAATTAGGTTTGTCCCTTTAAAAAAATAATTTAATGGTATGTTTCCGACATTTCTAGCACTCTAATCTTGGTTGGTCTAATAGAGATCCCAACAAGAAACAGGATCGATTGGAGTCATAAAAAGTTTTTATGTTGATTGCCCATTTTCTTTCTGACTGTACATTTTTCCAAAATCTTTGAATGCAGAAGAAGGCCTCTCTCACTCCATGTACTTGCGCGCGCTAAGTACCTACACCAGCCGCCTGAACGTTTAGGCACAGTATCACATTATAGCGACTTACAGTAGCGCAACGACGTCCACTGTTGGACACAGGCCTCCCCCAAGGATTTCCACGACGACCGGTTCTGCGCTACCCGCATCCAGCGGCTTACCTGCACCAGGTCATCGGTCCACCGAGTGGGAGGCCTGCCTACGCTACGTTTTCCGATGCGCGGTCGCCACTCGAAAACTTTACTGCCCCAACGGCCATCGGTTAAGGTGTGCCTGTAAACTATACGTGGCCATATCATATATATACATTTTTTAGATTTAGTAGTTTTATTTAGTTACATAAGACTCAGTAGTTTCAAAATTAGGGGGGGAGGGGGATTTCCGTATATTTCCCTAAATATCTTTAACGATATGTATTTCAAAATTATGAAAAACGTTTTGTATTTTTATAACCAGCTCTTTCATTTCATATATCACATAATGCACTTGAATAACCAACCCGCACTGGGCCCGCGTGGTCGACTAAGGCCCGATCGCCCTAATTCAGGGTAGGCTCGAGCCCCTCGGTTGGGACGTATATGAGCTGATATGATGACTTGAAATTATTTTTCAAAACTTTCAACTTTGTATACCAAAATTAACCCCTAAAATCGAAATTCGTTCATTTACGCTATTCTTTCATCCAACTCTATGTCTATATATACGAGTATGTACCAAATTTGATTATTTTTCGTCCAGTAGATTTGAAGAAAAATCAGTTGTAGCAGACGGACGGACGGACAAACAGACAAATGAGTGATTTAATAAGGGTTCCTTTTTTTCATCGCAAGTACGGAAACCCTAAAAATACCTTGTCCATCCAAGGTTATTTTAGCCAACAATAATGTATAAGAATGGTACAAAGTCCAAAGAGTTTAGCTTGATTTGCTGGCCTGTGTACAATAAATTATCAAACGATAGGTTTGCAAAAGTACTTCTAAATATATATAACTCAAAGGTGACTGACTGACATAGTGATCTATCAACGCACAGCCCAAACCACTGAACGGATCGGGCTGATATTTGGCATACAGGTAGATGTTATGACGTAGGCATCCGCTAAGAAAGTATTTTGAGAAATTCCCACGGGAACCGCAAAAATCGGGATCTGCGCGGGCGAAGCTGCGGGCATCCACTAATTAGTAATATATCCCTACTCTTTGGTAAAAGTAAGAGGCAAAATATCTCTGAAAATTACCACATTTTACACACGCACAGTGTGGACGCTATCTTACACCTCTGCTTGACCTCTGCGACCCTTGTTGTACGCTTGCCCAGACTTTTATTTATAGACTAGCTGTGCCCGCGTCTTCGTCCGCGTAGAGGTTTTGAATTTTTTCACGGGAACTCTTGAATTTTCCGGGATAAAAAGTATCCCATATGCGGACATCGTTTTTAATATGGCCGTATTTTGTGGGTGTGTGATGCTTGTGTCGCACTTAAGAGGATTGTGAACCTGCGACTCTTCACAGAAACGGCGATAGCGATTTTCACCTCATAAAAGTTAACCGATTTTGATATTTTTTTGTAAGATTCTCAGTCAAAACAAAATCTAGGATCTTGTTTTTTAATACAATTAATAAATTCAATTTTACTCGGTATTCAGTATTGTCACAGATGAGATACTAGTGTATTGTCATATAAAACTAATTTTAGGCATTATTTATTTTTAATCAATAATTAAAAAAAAAAACGAAACCCGTTCTGAGTAACAACCTATCAAAAATATAGAAAAATCGGTTAACTTTTTAAAAGGTGAAAATCGCTTTTGCCGTTTGTATTAAAAGTCAAATTTTCCGTGGGTTCATAACGATCTTAATCATAAAATTTTACTCTTTTAATTATTATTTTTTTATTAAAAATTTGAGTGCTTTTGACTGCAACTCACCTGATGGTAAGTAATGGACAATGGTGCAGTCGAGGATGGTACATGCAAACTCAAATAATGTCAATTCACTCTTGCCTTGAAGATCCCCAAACTTAGGAATCGGGAAACACTGACGCAGGCAAGGAGTTCCACTCCTGCGCTGTACGCATAATAAATTGTTCATTCTTTGTTCGGGGTTTGGTTGCGTTTTTTAATCAGTTATAAATAGAAATCATAATAGTTATTTATTATTCATGTTATAAAAGTGTTTATTTGATCTAAATAATAAAGCTTTTCTTGTTTCTTTTTAAGTAAAAAAAATAACCACACTTTTCACTTTTTCAATGGTTTTTCGTTTCAATCAAAAACTACAATAAAAAGTATAAAAAAATAACATTACTCACTTTGTATTATTGTAACAAATATTGTTGTATACAGAGATTTGTTACCATAGATGGGTTATGCACTAACAAACAACATTTGAAAATCGAAGCCATTTACACACACAACATTACAAGCAGTTCGCTTCCGTTGCACCGATGCTACTAAGAAAAGAGATGCCAATTGGCATCTTTTTTTTTGCTTCATTTTTTGGATGCACGTAACCTATCTACCTCCCCTTATATATAGCATATCTCTGGTTGTATATTTATTTTTTTATATACTTCAAAATATTAGTCATAACTAGAGTTGGAAGTAACGGTGGAAACCTATCTTTGGGTTTTTTTTATCGAGCCAAAACTGCTCGTGTTGCTAATAGCTTTTGACCTTAAGGAACATCATCAACCTTATTGAGTATTTTTTGAACCTAGTGTTTTCTATTGTTTAGGAGTAATTGACGTCAAAAATAACGCAAATCTGTAATATGACGCTTTAAAACTGTAAAATTATCTTGTGTCAAAAATAAATGAATCTTGAATAATTTAATCTGAATAATTTTGACTATGAAGGTTTTAAATTTGTAGGTAGGTATATTAAAGGAAAGGATACTGAAGAATTGCGTAAGCACTTTACTATTAGCAGACGGATTAGTGACGTTGGCAAAGCAAGTAGACGTGCAGTTAACATAATACATAACATAACATACTACAAACGTGTGTTGAATGCAAAGAGAATATAAGTCACTAGTTGAATTATTTTTTTCTTTGCCCTTTTAGGGCAGGCTAAGGCTCATTAGCCATACCGCCTAGTCTTCAGTATATGTTTTTCAGTAGTATTCATTTGTAGAATTCACGTCTTCAGTAATTTTCAGTAGTTTCTTCACGTTCACGTCATATCATTGTCTATAAACTAACATAACCTACATACTCTAGCAAAATGATAGCACTTTTGCTAAAGCTTGCTCGGACTTCATGTGGGAACTCGAAACACAGTATACACACTTTTATTTCATTATCCTACACAAGAAACACTTATATGATCCTTCGCTGATAAATACACTATCAATATATACATCAAAAACCACTAAATGTAATTTTTCGGATAATAAAAGAAAAATGACAAACTGAACGCTACAAATTCCCGCCAAAAAGTCTAATTGAATGTTTCAAAACGTAAGTACATATACTTTTTCAAGTTCCCTTTTTTTTTCAAAAATATATTTAGGTCTCTGGGTTTTTTCTTTTTGTTTTAAACACTACATCATCATATACAGTGTAAACTCCATATAGCGACACTCAAAAGACCGGCCATTTTGTGACGTTATTGGGAGTTTTCGTTGTAAAGAGAGAAATTAGCGTCAAAGTAAAACAACTGGAGCCAGAAAATTTTGACGTTTCAAAGAGTGAATCGTTACATCAAGTGACGTTTTACAGAGTTTACACTGTATCTTCATTTGTTTTTTGATTTGCAATGCTAGTGCCGGTGCTTTGCAAATCTTCTCTGGAGTACTTGACAGCATTTGCAGCAGCTTCACTGAGATGGAACACCCGGTCTATAACAAAAATAGTAGTGGACCTAAACTTATTTGATTGTTTTGTGTGCGGCCAGTTTTTGCCTGCAGCGTAACTCGGTGGCTGGGCCATAAATACTGTAGATACATAAAGCTTATGGTAGTTTGTTTGTTTTTTTTTATAATGGATGACAACTCTGCGCTCCTGTGTATACTGTCCGCAGACAACGGGGTCTAACTAAACCAAATAAAATTTGAAAATCCTTTTTTATTTGAAAGGTCTGTATTTAATATAATTTAGGAATCTTCAAGTCGAAAGTGAATATGCACTAAATGAGCTTGCGTATTACATCCTCGGCTGCATCGGCACTTACCATCTGGTGAGGTGCAGCCAAACGCACTCAAATTTTTGATAAAACAAATCAGAAAAAGGACACATTATAAATTCATTAAAATCGCTTAGTACTTTTCTAGGAAATGGCCAAAAATAAAAAAAATGCAAAATTTTACTTGGTTTTTGTGATTGAAATCTATTTTTAGGGTTCCGTACCCAAAGGGTAAAAACGGGACCCTATTACTAAGACTTCGCTGTCCGTCCGTCTGTCCGTCTGTAACCAGGCTGTATTTCATGAACCGTGCTAGCTAGACAATTGAAATTTTCACAGATGATGTATTTCTGTGGCCGCTATAAAAAATACTAAAAAGTGAATGTGTCCATACAAAAACGTGTTTGTTTAAACGTGATGAAATTAGCGCCATTTACTATGATAGATAGTACGTGACTTAAGAAACTAGCGCCATCTAGAATGATACTACGGAACCCTATACAGTTGGAGCAAAAAAGTTCAAGACTTTCCCAGTTTTCATATATAAATTACAAATCGACTGATCGATTATTGTCAATTAGAATAAAGTCATTTTTTTACTAGTAGCTTTTCAGCGGACATAAAATTACTCTGTAAAAACGTAGATTAGTAAAAATGATTCTGTATACACGTAGATAATAAAATTACTACCTATAAACGTATATACTATAAATTACTCCGTATAAACGTAGAGGGAATAAATTACTATATGTATAAACGTAGATAATATAAATTACTCTGTATAAACGTAGATAATATAAACTACTCTGTATAAAAGTAAATAGTACAAATGATTATGTATAAACGTAGATAACATAAATTACTCTGTATAAACGTAGATAATATAAACTACTCTGTATAAACGTAGATAATATAAACTACTCTGTATAAAAGTAAATAGTACAAATGATTATGTATAAACGTAGATAATATAAACTACTCTGTATAAAAGTAAATAGTACAAATGATTATGTATAAACGTAGATAATATAAACTACTCTGTATAAAAGTAAATAGTACAAATGATTATGTATAAACGTAGATAACATAAATTACTCTGTATAAACGTAGATAATATAAACTACTCTGTATAAAAGTAAATAGTACAAATGATTATGTATAAACGTAGATAATATAAATTACTCTGTATAAACGTAGATAATATAAACTACTCTGTATAAAAGTAAATAGTACAAATGATTATGTATAAACGTAGATAACATAAATTACTCTGTATAAACGTAGATAATATAAACTACTCTGTATAAACGTAGATAATATAAACTACTCTAAATTCAATCGTAACGCGGAATTTCCAGAAAACTATTTGGCGACAAATATAATCGGTATACCGTCGTCCCTGTCACCAGGTCTTTCAACCGGATTTCTAGAAACTGAACGTTATAATTACAAATAATAACTAATTCCCCTGGCTCCTGACTACCCAACAATTTGAAGCCATAACTGTCAAAAACCTATCATTTTTAAGGATTCTATATCTATACAAAGGGTGCTAAACAAGAGACGTTGTCACACAGTCCGCATGTCTGTTTATGCATACATCACATTACAGGTCTGTATCTCCTTAACCGTTAAAGGTAATCACTTGGAATTTTCACTGAATACATACCTGCGTGTACATTCGCCTCTGTCTTGATTCATTACAGTTAAAAGTACAGAGGCCAGCACATCAAGCTAGACACTCGTAGTGCAATTCCAAAGCATACGCATACGACATAAGGACGGTGCTAAGTTAAAAAGTGTCTAGCTTGATCTGCTGGCCTCTGTACACAAATAAATTAATCTAACAATTCCGCATTAGTATTGTACAAACGTCAAATTACAATGAATTGAACAGAGATTTGTTACCATAGATGGGTTATGCACTAACAAACCACATTTGAAAATCGAATCCATTTACACACACAATATAATAGGTGCCTACCGAATGCTACTATGAAAAGAGATGCCAATTGGCATCTTTTTTTTGCTTCACTTTTAGGATGCACGTAACCTATCTACCTCCCCTTATATATAGCATATCTCTGGAATTGAATAATATGATTGTAATAATAACACAACAGTAGCTTGACAACAATTTTTTGGATGTACACAGGCCAGCACATCAAGCTACACACTTTGGACTTCGTACCGTTCAGAATGGCAATACGAGTGTATAGCTTGATGTGCTGGCCTGTGTACATAGTATAGTCGAATTGACAACCTCGTCCTTTTATGAAGACGGTTAAGGCGGTATATAGACAAAAAATAAGCACTGAGAATCGCTTAGCATAAAAATCAGGAAAATTATTCCCACTTAATTTTTCGGCCTGAAAATTAGACATATTATATTCAAGAATATTACCTAGGGCCCTTGTAAGTTCATTACACGATTAGATTAACTTGACTAGATCCAAAAAAATCCTAAAAATTGCATAAATTGAAGCAAAGTGAAGCAAAGCCTGTAAACATTTGTAGGAAAAAATATTTCTTTTAAATTTGAAAATATCATAATTTTCTTCTTTTCAAACTACGTAGACTATGTTCATCATCATCATCATATCAGCCACAAATCGTCCACTGCTGGACAAAGGCCTCACCCAAGGATTTCCACGACGACCGGTCCTGCGCTGCCCGCATCCATCGGCTTCTCGCGATCTTCACCAGGTCATCGGTCCACCGCGTGGGAGGCCTGCCTCAAAGACTTCTATATAAAACGAGTTTTATCGTTTTATATAGAAGCCTTTGGCCTGCCTACGCTACGTTTTCCGGTGCGCGGTCGCCATTCGAGAACTTTACTGCCCCATCGGCCATCTGTTCTACGAGCTATGTGCCTTGCCAACTGCCACTTCAGTTTAGCGATTCTGTGAGCTATGTCGGTTACTTTAGTTCTCCTGCGGATATCCTCGTCTATGTTCATTCAAATTTAATATAGTTCACTTCTTCGAAACTTTTCAACGAAAAAACACTGAAAAAGTGCTAAAGTGTGGTTATTTTTTTTTTTCCTTTTTACACGTAAAGAAAAAGACAGCGACAACTGTTCAATTAATGCCTCCCCTTAAAAAACAAATATAACTATTGATAAGAGGGACACAGTGACATCACTATGTCAACAGACGAGACGCCGAAAGCACGGATGATCGAATTACTGACGCAGCGTAATATGAGTCCTGTCATGCTTGTGTTGTGCCTAAAGCTAATTACGAGATAAAGTTACATTATGTGAAATAATATGCGGAGTAGACAGTAATTATAGTTAATGATAGTAGCTTTCTACAAAAATACCAACATAGAATTTTCAAGAAAAAAAAAACAGTCAAGTGCGAGTCGGACTCGCACGCGAAGGGTTCCGCACCAATGGACTAGATTTTTCAAAATGTAACGTCTCTTTTAATTTTTATTATTTTTTGTTATAGCGGCACTATATTAAAAATTTCAACTGTCTACCTAACACGGCTCATGAAATACATACAACCCGCTGACAGACAGACAGAGGGACGGACGGACAGCGGAGGCTTAGTAATAATAATAGTATTTGCTTAATTAGAAATATAAGGTTCCTACCTAGTTAATAGTTAGCTAGCTGTCAAAACTTAAAACGTGTAGTTAACAAGTTATGTAAAAAAGAGCAAACAACTTTAATGTATTTTAAGCAAAAAATAATATTGTTGTATATTTATTTGTAGTATGTAATAATAATAAGTAAGAAAAACTGATAACACACACACTTTGAAATTGAAACTGAAAAATTTATAAATTGTACCGCTATAGTAGATACCTGCATAAGATTTTTTTTTAATTCATCATCATCATATCAGCTCATATACGTCCCCACGAGCTCGAGCCTACCCTGAACAAGGGCGATCAGGCCTTAGTCGACCACGCGGGCCCAGTGCGGGTTGGACAACTTCACACACAACCTTCGAGTTTCATCGCAGGCGTGTGCAGGTTTCCTCACGATGTTTTCCTTCACCGTTAAAGCAATCGGTAAGTATGTACGTAAGTTTAGAAAAACTCACTTACTTACTTTTTTTAATTGTTTGTTTTTATTTTTTTAAGTAAAGTTTTTATATTTTGTTAATTAATTTTTATTTAGTTTGTGCAATAAAGAGTATTTGATTTATCTTATCAACTGATTCACAGTTATTAACAATGAAACACTTCCAAATCAATTCCCACTAATTTATCCTTACTCACTCCTTACCGCTTGCGGCTCGCGCACCACGCACAAAAAGTCAAAGAAAGATGGTCACGCGGGCGGAGCTAGTATTAATCTTAAAATTACCTATCCTCGGTAAAATTTTCATTCCGTAGATAAGGAGAAAACCGTCTAGTGTGAATAGGGTGAAAAGGATTTTTGTTTAACTTTTTGTATTCTAATGTCGATTTCAAATCCAATTCACAATAACTCCACTCATACGTTTTACATCCTGTATAAAATACTAATGTTGCGAGACGTGCGCGGGCGCAGCCAACAGGCAGCGCTTCGCGGAACGAACGTAAGATGGAGCTCCACGGACCTTCGGCGAAACATCACGTCGCTCCTACAATCATTAGCTAGAGAACTGATGTTGTTACAATCAGATATAGAAATATTCATAATGTTGTAAAACAAAATGTAGAGGAAAAATGTGTCAGTATTATATATTGAGCTGCCTGCAGGACATAAGACCCCATAGCTAACGTGGAGGTCACTCAACCGTCTCCGAACACAGGTGGGTCGCTGCAAGGAGAACATGATAAAGTGGGGTATGCAGACTAACCAGCAAACGCAGTGCAGCTGCGGAACCGCACCACAGACCATGGCGCACCTCCTCACATGCCCAGCCTGTCCCTACTCCTGTAGCGAGCAAGACCTAGTCGACGCAACGGAAAGGGCCATCGGAGCGGCCACTTTCTGGTCGAGATTGCTGTAATGAAGTACAAATCGACACGAAAAGAAGAAGTATTATTTATTTGAATCTGATTTGTTTATGAGAGCTGTAAAGACAAAATAAAGCAATTTTAATACTGCGTTACCCGCGCCCCTATTTAGTACGCAAGTGCTCGCGCGCTCTACATATGTATAACACTTATAATCTAAGGGTTTTTAAAGGAGAGTTTCATAAAATGGAACGTAAATATTTTTTTTGCGATTTCAGCAAAGTCGTAGAAGAAAAGTTGTTCAGTATAAGCCCCAGTTAACGGGACCTACACCAATTTTGTTACAGCCTGTATACTTTGCTCCAGGTTCTCTCAATTTCTACGAAGGACTGATTGATAATTTAAGGCCCTTGAGGGTTTTCAATTTAAATTTAACATTAACGTTTGATGCTCAGAAACTGGTAGGAAAAGGAAGAAACTATTGTGTTAAAGTTTTGGTTATTATTTTTATTCACAATTAGTAAGCCCTTGGCATCATCTCACGATGACGATGATGCCGAAGATGGAAGCGGGTTTACCAAGATTCCCCAACGCAATGGGGACCTGGCTATCTTATCTTCAAGCCGGAACACAGCTATGCTGTTAACATTGATGTTTGGCGGCAAAATTTAGATAACATAGTGGTTGTTAGCCAGGCGGGCTTAAAAAATGCCCTTCCAGCAACCTAACCGAGACTCCACGGGGAATCGATCCCATGCACCTACTGTGTTGAGATGGTTACAAAATTAAATGAAGACGCGAGAAATTCTAATAAAACATCCGATTTTTTAACATTTCAAAAGCTTTTTAATCGTTTGAAGCACAGTTAACGTGGAATATATTCAAAGTTGACAGATATTGCAAAACGTAGGGCCCCGCGACATGCGCTTGCGCAAACTGATCCACCGTGTCCATACTAAGAGTGCTTGAGCCAAGTATGTGCACAATACACATTGAATATGTTAGGTAGTCGGACGTGCTTCGAGCTTGGATGTACATAAAGTCAACGTGGAAATGTATAAACTTAAATTTAAGCTATCGTTTAATAAAAAAATAAAAACCTATGATGAAGACGAACCTAACGACACCTCGCACTTACATCCATCAAGCCGTTTCGTATACAGGCTCAGCCCAAAACACCTGTAATGAAAACTAACTAATTTAATTGAAAATCATAAACCCGTCGCTTTAAATGTATCTTATACTTAATACGAGAAAGCTTAACATAAAAAATACCCGACACACATTAACCTTCTTTTAGGCAGTAGGTTAAAAAACCAACCAACTTGCACACTAAGGGTTTCATACCACTACGCCTCTCCATACGAGTACAACAGAAAATACTACTTTATCTAATCGTCATACTCTAGGATTGAACCACCTAAACAACAAAGATCAAAGTTAAAAAAGTAAGAAAAAAAAATCCCACGAAATTCAGTACCTACAACAAAACGTGTCATAGCGCCAAATCCCAGCACATCGCCGCGCTTGCGCTGAAGCGGACGCTGTCACAGACAGGTTAAAAACAATGCTTTCACTGATCTTAGACATTTTAAATAAATTATCCACGAAATTCAGTAACTAAAACAAAACGTATTCAATGAATGTCGCCAAACCTAGCACATCTCCGCGCTTGCGTTAAAGCGAGCGCTGTCACAGACAAGTAAAAATTGGAATGAAAACTTTTTGTAATGCTGTAAAAATAGTGCGAACCGCATGTGCCTTCCAATAAAAAAAATATATGGAACTTCGTTGGTGATATTAACTTTTTGACTAACTTGTATCGTAATGGAAAAAAAATACTTTATAACATTATTTTGTTAGAGAAATTATGTTATAAAGAGTTTTTATCTACTCTCATATCGTAAAGTTCACATTATCAACTTCAAAACGAGTTTATATTGGCATACTTTATATAAACACAATACCGTAATTTAAAAAAAAAAATATTATAACATTATTTTGTTAGAGAAATAATATTATAATGTTATTTTTTTTCCATTACGATACAAGTTAAACCAAAGAGATAATATCACCAACGAAGTTCCATATCAATTGTTTTTTTTTATTGTAACGCACATGCGGTTCGCGATTTTCATTCTTGTTTAAAAATGTCTGAGATCAGTGTAAGCATTGTTTTTACCTGTCTGTGACACCGTCCGCTTCAGTGCAAGCGCGGTGATGCGCTGGGATTCAGCGCTATGACACGTTTTGTTGTAGGTACTTACTGAATTTTGTGGGATTATTTTCTTACTCATAACTTTGATCTTTGTATTTTAGTTGATTCAATCCCAATGTATGAGATTAGATAAAGTACTCGTAGTGTATGAAACTGCACATAATTTGGTCTTAAAAAACTCGTGTAATGCGTATTTTAAGAACCTTTATTATGCAACAGTTTCATAAACTACAATTTTTTTAAGTTTCTGTATTGTGTTTATAAAATATGCCAATATAAATTCGCTTTGCAGTTTATAATTGGAACTTTACGATATAAGAGTAGATAAAATGTATTTCTCAAACATGCTCGGAAATTTGAGAATTATTTTGACAACCTTCTTTGAGATAAACCGAAATTGCTGTACTGGCCAAATACATGCAAGCAGCGGCCGGCAAAAGTTGTATGAAAATCCATATATGTCGTGTTTAGCGGCCAAATAAATTACTATGTAAACTCATATCTGTCGTGTAATTTAAAAATGGAACTATATTTTACTCCGAAACATGGCAACCAAGGAGGTAACTTATCAAAGGTTTTATTTAAATTTCGAACTGACTTGCAAATAGAACGCTGCACTGTTTATTGAAAAAAAAACAATTGAACACTTTGGCACGTGAAAAATTATTGTTGTTCGTTGTTCGTCACTGATTTTGAAAAGTAAGTAATTATTGAAGTTTTAATTTCTGCGCATTATTTAAGAATAGTACTATGCAAGTCTTGGCCACAACAAGGCATTGATGGACTTACGTATGTGAACCTCGGCTTCGCCTCGGCCCACATTTACACGCTCGTTCATTAATGCCTCTTTTGCTGGCCGCTGCACTTATGTGCTATTTTTTATGCAGTTCACAAAGATGGCGGACCAGTTATTATTTTATGGACCCCCATGATAATATGGGCTTGATACTCATATTATCATGGGGGTGAAAAACGAAAGAGTTTCCTGCAAAGAACAAGAAATTATTAAAATTCTTTTCAAATTAAAGCTTGTACCGAAAAGTTTTAAGGTTATTCGAAAATTATTGCTAGTAAAGTATTGCAGGCTACAAAACAGAGTATGGTCAAAGTTTATATATTAGAACTAACATACAGTATGGACACCCCCTGCCGCTCTCTAGATTGCGACCTCACCCCCTCGTCACCCAGATTGATACAGATTGGTTGTCGAACGAATAGGATTTCGCCGCCATTTTGTTTGTTCCGACATTTATTTGTTTTTTGTAATGTCATTTCTGGCCCGTTGTATGAAGTGTCCAGGGCGTGGTGGTATGGTTCTGATTCATGCCGTGCCTGTAGCATGCCTCCACGTTTCGTTGTCTTGCAATACCAAGCACCTAGTATGCAGGAGATAGCCTGGCAAATTTTTACATGCTATGCGCATACTAAACTGACTTGACAAGGTGCAACTGAATTAATTCTTGCGCAATCTCCACTACTAATATTACCTTGTAACTTTTTTTTAAATTTACAATTGGTAAGCCCTTAGCATTATCTCACCTGATGGTAAGTAACGATGATGCCGAAGATGGAAACGGGCTTACCAAGATTACCAAGGATCTGGCTATCTTATCTTCAAGCCGGAACACATCAATGCTGTTAACACGGATGTTTGGCGGCAAAAATTAGATAAGATGGTGGTAGCTAGCCAGGCGGGCTATAAAAATGCCCAACCACCAACCAAGCGAGTATTACAAAGTTTACCCCGCCGGGAATCGAATCCACGACCCATGACTATCCATTGCGCGACGATCCGTCTCCGTGGCGTAAAGGATAGTCAATTCGCTTCACACCAAGAGGTCAAAATATGTTAATAAAATAAAATATGTTAAAAATAGCGGGTTGCACTCCGGGAGTGCCGGCAGAAGTGAAAACTTGAATATTAACGTTGTGCATTTATATTACATTAAAAAGTTTATATCTCAGAAAAATCAACAAAAAATCAACTCCATCCGTCTTACGAATTTTCGATCAGGTCACGTGTCCTGACGCGAGTTTAACATTTTTTACCCATTACAAAACAAGTGCACAACGCCGCTAAAGAAGTTTTCACTACTCCATCCGTCTTACGAATTTTCGATCAGGTCACGTGTCCTGACGCGAGTTTAACATTTTTTACCCATTACAAAACAAGTGCACAACGCCGCTAAAGAAGTTTTCACTACTCCATCCGTCTTACGAATTTTCGATCAGGTCACGTGTCCTGACGCGAGTTTAACATTTTTTACCCATTACAAAACAAGTGCACAACGCCGCTAAAGAAGTTTTCACTACTCCATCCGTCTTACGAATTTTCGATCAGGTCACGTGTCCTGACGCGAGTTTAACATTTTTTACCCATTACAAAACAAGTACACAACGCCACTAAAGAAGTTTTCACTTCAAATAGGTTAAAATATGTATGAAATTCGTATGGGTTTATGGGTTTCAACAGGAAATTGAATTGAAAACCCACTCTCATTCCTTCAGCAGTTACTTACTATATAGTATATATATCAAAGGTTCTGTGTTGTACATAGTGTCGAAGATTTCGTTATGAGTGAGTGAGGTATAGCGCCGATGGCGTAACGGTTAGGGCCGCTAACTCCTGTCCAGGAGGTCGAGGTTCGATTCCCGCCTCGTACCAATGTGTTTTCGAATTACGATTTCATATGTACGTTTATCCGACGCTCTTACGGCGATGAAAAACATCGTGAGGAAACCTGCGCACAATTACGAACGTTTAATAAATTGCCAAATCGATCCAGCCGTTTTCAAGTGATGCGCTTACTAACGAACAGTTTTTTTTTTATAGAATCTGGGCGACCGAGCGTTGCTCGAAATCTAGGCATGCAAACTAAAAATATTAATTTTGTTTAAAAATAGATTTTCTCAGGAATGACACATATTTAGACAGACTCGGAACGTAAAGCATTACATAAATACAAAATTTAATACCAATCGTTAAAGCCGTTTCCGAAAAAATAATTTTATATATTTTAGACAAGAATTGCTCACTTTCTATAAAATAAGATACATTTTTAACCGACTTCAAAAAAAGGAGGTTTCTCAATTCGACCGTATATTTTTTTTATGTGTGTTCGCGGATAACTTTGTCGTTTATGAACCGATTTTGATGATTCTTTTTTTGTTGGAAAGGAGATATCCCAAGGATGGTACCATGATGAGGAAACCTGATGACAATATGTTGATCCAGGTCCTAATCTGTCAACCTACCAAATTTCAGCCAGATATGTTCAGTAGTATTTGCGTGAAAGAGTAACAAACATCTATACAAACATACAAACTTTCACATTTATAATATTAGTAGGATTCATTCAATTATTATAATTCCGGGAATTAAAGACCATTTACAGTCTTTAATCTATTTTTTTAGAAATTGCCCAAACGTAAACAAAATGTGTAACGTTTTCTTAAAAATAAACTAGTTTTAATAGGTTTTGAAGTCTAAATGAACTAAAACTAAGAGTTTGAGTGAATACAATACTTGTAGGAACGTGCTCGATGTCTAAATGTAAGTGATTACGCTTAAATGATAAAATGTTTTGTTTACATGTTTGGCCATTTCCAAACAAATTGAGTTTACAATACCTTCAGGCACAGATTACTAATTAGTTACTAGGCACTTAGGCCTTTAGGCACATAAATGACAGCAGTTATTGTTGCAAGGTTTCATTCATAAAATTCTAAGAACCATGTTTTGTGAACACATTACAAAATAATCTCCGTTGGTTTTTGGCACGAGAAGAGCCGTTAGATAAAGATAAAACACGAGGGGATAATGATAAGTAATGTATGTTGCGCTTGCGCTTGCGACCGGTATATAAAAACGAGTGTGAGACGTGACATCACTTTGGAAAAATTCTGTAGACTTAACGACGCCTTTGCTGACGATTACTTTATGTACTTGCTGTAATAAATCCTACTTAATATTATAAACGCGAAAGTTTGTAAGAATGTATGAATGTATGTTTGTTACTCTTTCACGCAAAAACTACTGAACGGATCTGGCTGAAATTTGGTAGGTAGACAGGTTAGAACCTGAATTAACACATAAGCCACCTTTTTCCACGCGCCCCCTCGAACAGTCTTAGAAACGTTGTCCACGCGGGCGAAGACGCGGAAAACACCTAGTAACTAATAAGGATTTTTTTATTCACAATTGGTAAGCCCTTGGCATCATCTTACCTGACGGTAAGTGACGATGATGCCGAAGATGGAAGCGGGCATACCAAGATTCCCCAACGCAATGGAGAACTAGCTATCTTATCTTCATGCCGGAACACATCAATGTTTTTATTAAACACACTGATGTTTGGCGGCAAGACTTAGATAAGATGGTGGTAGCTAGCCAGGCGGGCTCAGAAAATGTCCTACCACCAACCAAACCGAGTCTTACAAGTTGACCCCACCGGGAATCGAACCCGCGACCTCCTG
The DNA here is from genome assembly GCA_947284805.1 of Coleophora flavipennella. Taxonomy (NCBI): domain Eukaryota; kingdom Metazoa; phylum Arthropoda; class Insecta; order Lepidoptera; family Coleophoridae; genus Coleophora; species Coleophora flavipennella. The sequence continues at coordinate 8,179,693 of OX369255.1, read as the reverse complement.
GTGTGAAGCGAATGGACTAACCATTACGCCACGGAGGCGGTTAAAATAACTAACTATAGGAATAACATAGCCACAGAAATCGGAATAATATAGGCACAACATAGCTTAGCCATTCAGCGCGGAAATGCAGCTTGTGTTATGTATGGACACCTTTGCACCGGGAAGACGAGGGACGGGTGTTTTATTTGAGGTATTTTAATTAGTGTGTTATAATTTTTAAGACTGATTAATTATTTACAATAAACAATTATTATTTAGTATAATAGTAATAATTAACAAAATCATAAGTCAATAATTTCAATATTGTAGTACTAGTGCAGAAGATGTAATGAATTTAGTACGTCTGTAATGCTGTGGTTAGGTACCTAGAGCTGTATTAAAATAATAATTCTATTTTATCATCCAATAATAAGTACTACACCTTATACCAATAAAAAAAGCAAAAGGTAAACAAAAGTCCTATGGAATTGACATTTGAAACTGTCAAATCCCTACTAATTTTGTTTACATTGTGCTTTTTTTGATTGGTATAAGGTATAACTGTTCCTAGTGGTATGAATCATAAGAAATGTTTTTAATATTTACAATGTAAGAAATGATGATTAAGTAGCACATAATAACAACCTCTTGACAACAAATACAAATTTGAACCTTACTCAAATCCATTAAAGTTCAAAAAAAGAAAAGTCAAATGATGTAAAAAGTAAGTACTATGAAGAAGTTACACCAACGTATCTATAGATTAATAAAACTTTTACAACCTCTTGACAACTAATTCAAATTTGAACCTTATAACATACCTATTATAGTTTAAAATAATTAAAAACAAATGATGTACTTTGTACACTGAGCATATGGGGAGAAAAGGATGTAAAGGAGTGTGGAGTGTAAATAATCCAGGATAAAGCTTGAATGGAGATATAAAGACATACCATATTTTAAAATGTTGCTATTTTAATATGAAGAGGTAAGATAATGAATGATAATGATGTTAAAGATACTGATTGTATGTATAGTGAGTCAAATTTGAATTTGTTTTATATTTACACTAGCTTTTGCCCGCGGCTTCGCTCGCATGTACATCGTTTTTATGACTTTGATGGTGAGTGTGTAACGCGGAACGCTGTTATGCGTTCTTCTTTTATTCGATTTTTTTTTCATTCCATCTATTTATTTTTTTACGCATGCGCCGACATTTGATTTCAAAAACAAAAATTCGATCATCCAGCAATATTTTCCCCATCAAAGTAAACTAATTAATTTTAATTCATACACTTTTACTTACCGATTGCTTTAACGGTGAAGGAAAAACATCGTGAGGAAACCTGCACACGCCTGCGAAGAAACTCGAAGGTTGTGTGTGAAGTCGACCAACCCGCACTGGGCCCGCTTGGTCGACTAAGGCCTAATCGCCCTGATTCAGGGTAGGCTCCAGCCCCTCGGTGGGGACGTATATGAGCTGTGATGATGATACTCTTTTAAAAGACCCATCTCGGGTCTTATATTTACTAGCGCACGAATGGAGTGTTAACCCACGCCGTACTATACCTACATATTCCTACTCCTATCAGTTGTGCCACAAGTGGTGCGCGAGACGCCACCGGCTTGCGAGCGTAGGCAGGAAATTACTCTAGATCCCTCGGGAACTATATCTGGCTATTCCAATCAGCAGTCTATGTCACTTCCCACCCACTCAACTATTTCTATGCAAAAAAAATCACGACAATCTGTTGCTCTGTTGCGACGCCGACGTGCGCGAGCCTGGAAATGAGTTTTCCCTAGATCTCTCAGGAACTGTCTCAGGCTATACTAATTAGTAGTCAATGTCATTTTCCACCCCCTCAACCATCTCTGAGAAAAAAATCACAACAAACCGTTGTTCTATTGCGATGTTAAAAAATCATCCAAAAAATTACCCGTGACACAGGCTACCGCCCTGCCAAATTTCGTCAAGATTGGTTGAGGTTTTAAGCGTGAAAAGGTTACAAACAAACAAACACATTTTCAACATCTATACATATAATAAAACTGTAACGGGGACGTGTCTGTACATTAAATATTTTTGGAAAATAATAACTTTAGTGGACATTGCTAACGATATAGAGGCCAAAACGAAAATTTTTGGAATTTTTGTCTGTCTGTCTGTATGTTTGTGCATCACGCAAAAACTACCAGGTCGTTTTTGATAAAATTTTGTATGGTGATTCCTTGTAGCCCGGGTTAACATATAGGATACTTTTTATCCCGGAAAATTCAAGAGTTCCCGTGGGACGATGCAAAACCTCCATGCGGACGAAGTCGCGGGCACAGCTAGTTTATAATATTAGTAAGGATAATCATGAATTTGTTATACAATAATTTTGAATAAAAAAAACCGGAAAATAACTTCAAACAGGAAACTAAGGCTCCCCTGGATTTCTCAGGGATGCCATCATCAAATCCCGATTTCCTTATGTATCATGGTACCACACCTTTGGGATATCTCCTTTCCAATAAAAAAATAATCATCGAAATCGGTTCATAAACGACGAAGTTATCCGCGTATCCTACATATATATATATATAACCTCCTTTTAAAAATCTGCTAAAAATATTTCGAGTTCATCGTTTCCACAAGTCTTAAGACAGTTCATATAAATACTATTATAGATATAAAGTGGTAGACCGTAATAAAATAACAGTTAACAGTCAAAATGAAGAGTAATGTTATTGGAATCCAAGACTTTCCGGCGACTGCCGCATGCTGACTATTAGTGTTGCCAACCGTCCCGTATTACAAGCTTTAATTTAACTTGTAATTTAGTTATTTTAGGTGTGATTTAAGTTGTTTTATTTTAAGTATTTTAGGCATTTTATTTTAGGTGTAAACATTTTAATTTAAGAGTATGTTTATTATACAGGGTGCCCATTCATAAAGTGCACAAACGAAATACAGGATGATACTAGACTCAAATGAGTCTGTGATTTTTTAAATGATTTTTTATTATTATTACATAACATTGAGCTCCTTATGTGAAAAAAAGCCCATAACTGCTAAATTATCAGGACTATTATCTTGAATTAAACACGAAAATGATTAGAGATAATGTGCAATAAAAAGTAATGAAATAGAACTAATAAATAATACATAGTTAATTTTTTTTAAAAACTTTTTTTATCAGAAATAACACAAATTTTGCAGTATTTTTTCAATTAAAGCGAAATTTCTCGAAATAACGGCCTCACAACCTCTCATTTTTATTACTGATTGTCAATCAGCATCCAAAACTTTCAACGAAAAAAAAAATCAAGATTGTACCTATCTTATTTTTTTTACTAGGAATTGTTAAAGATGAGTACTGCGCGCGCGCCCGCTCTCTTTGACTGACCACCTTATGTTACATAGCTCATAAAAAAGTAATTCATTGAAGTATAAGGTTCATTTTTTTCTGTGAAACAATGATCCTAAAATGGACACACGCCTGTAACAAACGCACGCTGAATTGAATTAAAGGCAAACTGATTACCATGTTTAACTACGATTTTGACTGTGTTTGTTTTTATACTCATACATTAAACGAATTTAGACTAAAAATGCTATGATTTTTATTTGTCCCGGGTGAAAAAAGAGAAGTCCCGTATTTTTCAAGATTTATGATCGTTTGTCCTTTAAGGCCGAAAAACAAAGTTGGCAACCCTACTGGTGATGGCGGCTTCTTTACGACACATTCGCTCCATTGGCGGAATTTTACGTGCATTTTCGAAATATCTGCTTTGAGAAACATCCATATTTGGGCTTAATATGTTTCGTTTCTATCGACGGTTCTTATGTAAGACATTCCAACCGATTGATTGCAAAACATCCTTGTACCTACCGATAGTTTTCTCAAAAATGATACATTCGAGTGGCGACCGCGCACCGGAAAACGTAGCATAGGCAGGCCTCCCACGCGATGGATCGACGACCTGGTGAAGATCGCGGAAAGTCGATGGATGCGGGCAGCGCAGGACTGGTTGTCGTGGAAATCCTTGGGGGAGGCCTTTTTCCAGCAGTGGACGATTTTCGGCTGATATGATGATGATGATGACGATGATACATTTTATTATCCAATCACGACGATAGTTGTTATACCATTATAAATACGAAAGTGTGTCTGACAAAATGGCGTACAGTACACCGAATAGAAGGTAGAAAAAATGCCAGGATGCTTTTATTTAGCCCGAGAAAATGCATAGTTTCCGTCGAGGGTGTAAAAAACAATCTCAAAAATAAACAAACTATAATATATAGCGTGGGTGAAATCACGAGCAAAACTATCCCGAAATAACTTTAATAAAATCATTTTCCCTTTTTTTGATAGTCGGGTAAAATGTATCCTATGTCATTCACGTGATTAAGACCACATTAAGACGATAATAACGATACCTCGCACTCTGAATTTCATAAAGCCATATAAGACATGTGAAAACCGCGATATTACAACCTCACTAGCTAGATTACGATAAAACGGTAAATTGTGAATCGGATCACAATATCACCCTATTCTTGTACCTCCGAATAAAACCGATGATTTCTTCTGCTGCGGAGCATTCTGCTACCCCTTGGGCGAACGTTAAATCAATCAAACCTGCCCGAACCTAACATCGCTCGCCTAGCGAGCTCATTTATTTAGTGTTTTTCACTTCGCTTAGTGTTATTGTAATGTCACTAGTGAGTTTACAATATCACTAGTGAAATTTTAAACAATATGTTACAATTCACAATCTTTCGACGGTTCACAATCTCACGAAATAAATCCCGTTAGGTTATAATCTAACGGAATTTACAATCTTACGATGACATATACATACATACATTAGACCCGAAAACAATACAGATCTTTTTTGTTGGCAATCTTGTAAAAATGAGAATCGAGTACAAGTATGATTTCTATGTAGAGCAAAGAGAGCACCATTCTACACAAAACCGAGGACAAACAGTTATCGAGTTTTGTCACAAAAAAATACGAGTGTGCTTTTAGACTACGATGTGTCGTTTACGACTGAAGTAAAACTTCTTTAGCTCCATCTATATCATCATATCATCTCATATACGTCCCCACCGAGGGGCTCGAGCCTACCCTGAATTAGGGCGATCGGGCCTTAGTCGACCACGCGGGCCCAGTGCAGGTTGGTTGGCTTCACACACAACCTTCGAGTTTTTTCGCAGGTGTGTGCAGGTTTCCTCACGATGTTTTCCTTCACCGTTAAAGCAATCGGTGATTATATGTACGTAAGTTTCGATAAACTCATTGATACATTGGCCGTCCGGATTTGAACCCGGCACCTCTGGTTAGGAGGACATGTATGAGATCTATATGTATGAAACTAAATCCTTAGTCTTCAGAAAATAATCAAATCATATGGAGGTAGAGACAGTTTATGAAAAGAGTTTTATTATCCTCTGAAAATGATCAAATCTTTTTTATCTTATATGTATGTTTGACAACCGATATTGTTGCCTTGGCAACCGATATTGTTGGTAAACAAAAATAAATAGTATCTCTCTTTCTATCTTCACTAATTTATACTCCCAACTTCCGTTCGCCTTGCCCGATCACACTTCAGTAACGCTCTCGTCACGCATTTTTTTATTCACAATTGGTAAACCCTTGACAACATCTCACCTGGTGGTAAGTGACAAAGATGCCGAAGATGGAAACGGGCTTACCAAGATTCCCCAACGCAAAGGGGAATTGGCTATCTTATCTTCATGCCGGAACACACCAATGATATCAACATTGATATTTGGCGGCAAGACTTAGATAAGATGGTGGTAGCTAGCCATGCGGGCTTAGAAAATGCCCCACCACCAACCAAACCGAGTCTTACAATTGACCCCGGCGGGAATCGAACCCGCGACCTCCTGTGTAAAGCAAGTGAACTTTGCCTCTGAGCTACGGAGGCAGTTAACACGCATCCACCAGCTTACTCCCCAAGTCAAGCGTGCGTAAAGAAGTTTTACTTCAAAAATTCTTTGCCTAACCTTGGTATCTGACTGTCCTCAAGCCGACCGTTATTTGGGTCGCAGTTACGGTCAAAACGAAGCATTTATTATATTATAATGCATCAACATTTAATGCACTTTTTTCGCCTTATCGACCGAGATGTTAAGGTTGTATTTAATTCGTTACAATGTCACGATTGTGTAAGTTTACCGATGAATTTGCCGCTCGAAAATCAATTATACTAAGTACCTACAGAGAGATAACTATGAAATTTAAATACCTTTGATTTATTTTGAAAGATAGCTGTAACGTATACCTTATTATATCAGCTCATATACGTCCCCACCGAGGGGCTCGAGCCTACCCTGAATCAGGGCGATTAGGCCTTAGTCGACCACGCGGGCCCAGTGCGGGTTGGTCGACTTCACACACACAACCTTCGAGTTTCTTCGCAGGCCTGTGCAGGTTTCCTCACGATGTTTTCCTTCACCGTAAAGCAATCGGTAATGATATGTACGAAAGTATTTGAAAAACTCATTGGTACATTGGCCGTCCAGATTTGAACCCGGTACCTCTGGTTAGATGGACCGAGTCGTTACCGGTTGAGCCACCGACGCTACCTTATACCAATCAAAACAAAGCAAAAGGTAAACAAAAGTACTATGGAATTGACATTTGAAACTGTCAAATCCATACTAAGTTTATTTACATTGTGCTTTTTTTTGATTTATATAAGGTATAGTGGCTTCTACTAATTCACTATATTTTAAGGCGGTATTATTACAGATTTTCATTATTTTTGACGTCAATTAGACTTCTAAACGATAGAAAACCCAAGGTTGAAAAAAAACTTTATTGTTGATGATGTTCCTTAAAGTCAAAAGCTATTAGAAACACGATTGAGTAGTTTTGGCTCGAAAATGTGTAAAAGTGTGGTTATTTTCTTTACTCCTTACTCGTCTGTCTGTCCGTCTTTCAAAAGGCTATTTCTTTTGAATCGTAATACTCGTAGGAAGCCGGCTAAAGTTTTCACAGAATATGTGTATTTAGGGGATTTACTAAAAAATAATATTAATTAGGAGATTCCTAATAGCTAGAGCTGAACTTAGGGGTCATTCACAAATTACGTAACGCAAAATTCTCAAATTTACGACCAATCCACAAACAGTACCGTAAAGCTTAACTCTTATTTAGGCATAATAATTCAGTTTTAATCAAAAAAAAAGAGTAAGGTGAAAATAAATCGTGACGTAACGCAAACCCCAAACCTTAGCCCATCGCGTAACAGGACCGTAACGCCTGGCCGTATCTTTCCCCCCCAAATTGCGTAAAGTAATTTTTTAACGACCCCTAGCTGTGTCGCAAGATAATGCAGACGGGTCATCGTAGATAACCTGCATTGACGTCAATGCGATAGCAGAGTGGCATAATAATAAACAAACAAAAATGTTAGATCTGTGACGACCACACCAGATGGTGGGCATGGAAATGTTTCAAAATAACGCCGCGCCGTACCTTGCCCCTCCCCCCAAATTGCGTTACGTAATTTGCGAACGACCCCTAACTGTGTCGTAAGAGAATGCAGACGGGTCATCGAAGATAACCTGCATTGACGTCAATTCGATAGCAGAGGGGCATAATAATAAACAAACAAAAATGTTAGATCTGTGACGACCACGCCAGATGGTGGGCATGGAAATGTTTCAAAATAACGCCGCGCCGTACCTTGCCCCTCCCCCCAAATTGCGTTACGTAATTTGTGAACGACCCCTAGCTGTGTCGCAAGAGAATGCAGACGGGTCATCGTAGATAACCTGCATTGACGTCAATGCGATAGCGAGGGGCATAATAATAAACAAACAAAAATGTTAGATCTGTGACGACCACGCCACATGGCGGGCATGGAAATGTTTCAGAAGATGTTTATAAACAGTATAAAAGTTATCATTTATTTGTAGGTATGTCATACATGGTGTAACAAAATTGGTGTAGATACCATTAAGGATTGTGAAGCTGCGACTTTTCATACAAACGGCGGCGTTAACGATTTTCACCTCTTAAACTGCGGCCTTATCTAGTGATTTCCTTATTTCCATCAGGGTTCGAAATTATAAAGATAGTTGTTCTCTACAAAAATTATCATGATAGTTATCCGATAATTATCGGCGTTGATTCTTATTTTTAGCTCTTTTTATTTTATACAAAAAAACAAAAAAAAAATATGTAGAAAAAACTAACTAAATAAATTTTAATTATTTAAGTGTTAGTTTAGTCACGGTTATTAATCAACAATTTCGTTTTTGTGACTCTTCTCTTAAGTTCGAGCTTTGACGCATTTGGATACGTCAAATCGTGCCCAAATAAACATGGCAGGACATATGTTTTTTTTATTTATAACACTGCTTTACAGTTATTGCCTATACACAGTACCTATTATCAAAATATTATCATCAAAATAAGTGCCTACATAAAAAAAAACTATAGCGTGAGGCATGAGGCCTAGCGTTTTGTCATCATCGTCATCATTATATCAGCCGAAGGACGTCCACTACTGGACATGAGCCTCCCCCAAGAATTTCCACGACGACCGGTTTTGCGCTACCCGCATCCTTCACCAGGTCATCGGTCCACCGAGTGGGAGGCCTGCGTACGCCACTCGAGAACTTTACTATCCCAACGGCCATCTGTTCTACGAGCTATGTACCCGCCACTAACAACTACATACCTCAACTCAAGACTGAACCATCGGTCATACTATATGGAAAGTTGCATCTTCATCTCGATAGATGGCACCAACATCTCAAGAAGGCTATTAACAAAGCATCTACAACGCACTATCAACATTTCCTTGCTCATAAGCATATATACAAGCACCAGCCATACACGGTTGGTCCACGGCCGGACCCCAGGCACAACACCTCGCCTGGCGGAGATATCTCCCTTTGTTCTCGAGAGTAGGAACACACCGTTCCTACAGCCCTTTAGGTTATGTTTCTGCAATTAATTTTATAATTATCAGCGTTATTATTATCAAGATAATTAATTACCAATGAACCCTACTTAATCAACAATTTTGGTCCATAATTTGATCTTCGCGTTTTCAATCCACAATTGGTAAGCCCTTGGCATTATCTAACCAAATTCTTAACCGCTTCCAAATTCCAAGTAACCATGAATGACAACGTTAAGCATGTCACGCACTACATGTCCGTCCGTACGTTCGCAGGCCGTGAGAATCTACCTAGACAACACATTTATGTGTTCCATACATGCGATGTAGTAAAGATCTGGTGGCACGGAAGAGCCCCCGCCAAGTCAAGCACGGCCGTACCATATTTTACTTGAAGCAACTAAATCTAAATCAAAATAATTTATTTTAAACAGGTGCTTACACACACTTTTAAATAGTCAAAAAACTTATTATATACATATTATCTATTACATAATGTCATGATTCAGATTACAGTCTCAGGTAATGGTATTTGTTATAGAATCAACATATATATCTTTGTCATTTACTTATTCTATTAATTTATAATATCATCTAGAGCACAAGCAGTCTTTAATTTGTTCTCTGACTAACTCACTGTAAATTTAAGCCCCCTGTATCTTCATTTTTGATATAGGCAAAGTATATATTAGTACTAACATACAGTATGGACAGTCCCTGCCGCTCTCTAGATTGCGACCTCACCCTCCCTCCCTCGTCGCCCAGATTGATACAGATTGGTAACAGTTTGGTCACAGATTACTAAATGTTTGGTTGTCAAACGTATAGGATTTTGCCACCATTTTGTTTGTTCCGTCATTCCTTTTTTGAAATGTAATTTCTGTTCCGTTGTATGAAGTGTCCAGGGTGTGACTTTAGTTACCAATAGTACTTACTGAATCTACGTCTACCCCAAATCACAGAATTGCACCTATAGTTTGCAAAATATCTAGTTCTCTTATATTCTTACTGACTCACTTACTTACCGATCATCAGAAATCTAAAGTATATCAAGCTTACACACTTGAAAATTGGTACAAATTCATGTTTTAGTACCCATACATAGGAAAAACTTTCAAAATGAGGATCAGCTCCCATTTCATCCCTCTTTTACCTAATTAGGAACCATAGGGGAAACAGCTAAATTTGAGACAGAGAATAGCAAAATATGTTCATTCTTTAAAACAAAAAAATTAAAAAGAAACCCAGAAAATAGTACTGTTCGTATAAAAAAAAGTAAAGAAAATTGGGCGTTCGGTGTCAACGTAACAGCCGCGCTAAAGCCCGCATTGATTTAAATTTAAAATTAATACACTTACGTTCGATTAATTTAACACGTATCAACCTGCTCGGATTGAGGCATCTTAGAGACTTAAATGAAGAAAATGACTGTTCATAATTGATTTTTAAATTTTAAAAAAATTTGGAAAATAATAAAGAAAAATTTCAATTTGCCTGAGCTTATTTTCAATGTCCAAGGCCGTAATGCATGAGATCCGTGAGTTTTTTCTTGAAAAATTAAACTAACTTTTGGTGACACAGATATCTTGTGTACTTAATTGTGTTTTATGAACGTCGCCTTAAACTCTACGTGTAACCTCCATGTCCTAGTTCAGACAGTAGCTATTTTTAGAGTTCTGCACCTTAAAAGAAAAAAAAACCGGCCAAGTGCGGGTCAGAACCGCACACAAAGGGTTCCGTACCATCATACTAGGTGGCGCTAGTACAAAGGGTTCCGTACCATCATACTAGATGGCGCTAGTTTGTTCACGTTAAAAAAAACACGTCTTTTGTACGGAGACTTTCACTTTTTCTAATTTTTAGTAATTGTTGTTATAGTAGCAACAGAAATACACCATCTGTGAAATTTTCAACTGTATAGCTATCACGGTTCATGAAATACAGCCTGGTGACAGACGGACAGTTGGACGGACAGCGGAGTCTTAGTAATAGGGTCCCGTTTTTACCCTTTGGGTACGGAACCCTAAAAAAATAAATCCTTATTCAATAACTTTATTGTACATTCGTCCGTCTCTCTGTCCGATCTTTCGAAGGCTCTCTCTCTTATCGTGTGACATAATTAACCGTGCTATCCAAGGGACAGAGACGGTGGTTGCCTTGTGTTGCACTTAGCATCACCTGCGGTCACGTGTAGGACATTTAGTTTTACACCTACGGACGTGTGCAACGCGACCTTCATACACATCTGGAATCAGATGTGCAGGTTTCCTCACGATGTTTTCCTTAACCGTTAAAGCAATCGGTAAGTACATGTATGTACTTAAGTTTCGAGAAACTCATTTTACATTGGCCGCCCGGATTTGAACCCAGAACCTCTGGTTAGGAGGACCGAGTCGTTACCGGTTGAGTCACCGACGCTTTTTTACGCTCTCGCAGGCTATATCTTCTAAACCGTAATAGGCTGATATTTTCACTAAATGTTAAAAAAAAATCTTATGAGGATTGTGAAGCTGCGACTTTTCATGCAAAAGGCGTTAACGATTTTCACCTCTTAAATGTTAACCGATTTGGACCAATTTTTGGTAAATTGTCAGTAAATTTAATTTTATGGTCGTTCACGTGTTTCCATACAAAAATAAATTTCGGAAATTTTATGTTTATTTATAATCAATAATTAAAAAAACGAAACGTATAAGCCTAGCTCTTGTTCTGACTGACAACCTATCAAAAATTGGTCCAAATCTGTTAACATTTAAGAGATAAAAATTGTTAACGCCGTTTGTATGAAAAGTCGCAGCTTCACAATCCTCTTAACTTAAGTGTTAAATTGGCAGCACGTATGTGTTACAACGAGTAACTTTATGCCAATCTCTTTAGATGAAGCAGTTTGTTTAATTATAATATAATTTTATTCGATTTATCATTAAATATTTAACACTAATCAATTTAATAGGTATGCAACGGGATAATGAACCTCTAATCCCTACTAATATTATAAATGCGAAAGTAACTGTCTGTCTGTCTGTTACGCTTTCACGCCTAATCCACGGAACCTATTTTAATGAAATTTGGTACAGAGATAGACGAGAGCTTGAAAAAGGACAAAGGCTACCTTTTATCGCAAAATAAGGGCTGGAAGGGGTTCAAAATGGGGAAAGAGAGTTTGTATGTATGTCATTGTCGAAGTAACCATGAAACTTTGTATATTAAGGCACTTGATAAGAAAAACAATTTTTTTCTATCGTTTTTGAAATTTCGACCTGTATGGGGATCGTGAGATGAAATAGTGGATGAAAGTTCGTATGGAAGTCCAATGAAAGGTATGCTTTTTACGCCTAACCCCGGAAATGATTTTGATAAAATATTAAAAACGATACCTCATACGTCAAAAATAAAAATCCTTCAAGCCGTTCAGGCAGGGAACATAGAAATCTACATACATACATACACTGGAAAAACATAACCCTCCCTAATAGGTAGTTGGGTAATAAGCCATTTACAGTAAACCACAACAGTTTGTATGTGTATTATTTGCTAAATAGGTGTCGGGTGCTGTCCGTGTGAACTGGCCTACACTTGTCAAAGGCATTCATGACATTCAATGATTTTAATGTATAACTTCTCGTGTCCATATTGTTTTCATGTTCTAATGACATAATTTGTTTTCATATATCAAGGATTGCATTTTGACGTTATTTAATAATGATTGTTTATTGATTTTTTTACAAATCAAATTATATGTAATCACTATTTTATGACTATCAAAAAGAGTGTAATTTTCACCTATTTTGAATAAATACCTTGAATCATGAATCTAAAAACTCTTGCCCAAAGTAACTATCCTACGCGGCCGAAGTCGCGCGCAAGAGCTAGTAATTAAGTAAAACTTAAATTTTAATTAATTTCTTCACTGGTTTGCTGGTTAATTCCTGTTAGTAAGTACTTAAGTCCACTATAAAACAAGTAGTTTCATCATACTGGATGTCTAATCGGCACACGTCACGAGTATCGAATCGAATGAGTTTTCGAGGAAGCCTACGGGTTCACCGACACCAACGCAGGTTAATTGAGAAGAAAGTTGGATGTTGAGAAGAGATTGTAAACATGTAAGTGTTAAATGCAAAGGTGCTGAAAATGATTAATGATAAATAGGGATGACGACAGCATCAGAAATAAATTATGAACTCTTGTCACTAAATTGCTCTCCTACTTGAACTTCGAAAAACCTTACTCGTTTTGTTTTCCATCAAGTCTTAGGTTTTTAATTCACCAAAATCACAAAATGAGTATCTACATAAATGACGCTGCAAAACTATGACGTCACGCTTAGGCATTTAAAACATTTTTAGAACCAAATGTCGTTTTTGACAGACGAAAAAAACGCTAAACACGTTAAAAAACCGACTTCCATCGCAATAACTTAGTACATTTTTGCATTATTATTTTTGGTTTTTGTTAATTTTCTAATAAAGTACTACACCGATTTTGATCAAATTTATATGGGACCATTTGGTTTTTGTTAATTTTCTAATAAAGTACTACACCGATTTTGATCAAATTTATATGGGACCACACGGGAAGCACTAGCTTTCAAATAAAAAAAAATCATGAAAATCGGTTCACCCAGTCAAAAGTTCTGAGGTAACACACATAAAAAAATATTAAAAAAAACATACAGCCGAATTGAGAACGTTCTCCTTTTTGGAAGTCGCTTGATAAAAATAAATCAGATGACATTCGTCATCCCTATTGTACAGCGACGCTGCGCATACTTTCTCGCGAAGCCCTCACCGTCTGTCGTAGTCGGGCATACACAAATCAACAACAAACATTGACATTAACTGACTGGGTGGCTCAGTGGTTAGTGCCCTTGACTACTGATCCGAGGGTTGTGGGTTCGATCCCCACCCAGGGCAAGCATTTGTGTGATGTGCAGATTTGTTTGCTCTGTGTCTGGGTGTTAAATATCTATATATGTATGTATTTAAACGTATATAAGTATGTATTATCAGTCTCTGGTAACCCATAACACAGGGCATCCTACTTTGGGGCCAGATGACCATGTGTGATTTGTCCCAGAATATTTATTTATTTTATTTTATTTATTTTTAAACATTACACTTACTTAGTAGCAACGAATAAAGTGAGGTATTAAGTATAGTAGACTTGATGAAAAATTAACAAAAATTTGGGTTTGTATGGGAGATACATTACTCCAGTGCAGTAGGCTTTATTAGGCCCTAGCTATTCACAAAGTTTCATCAAAATCGGTGTAGCCATTTTTGAGAAAAAGTAAGAAACAACCTTAATTTGTATGGGAGGTACCTTAATCCGATTTTTCTTGGAATAACGAACTACGCCGTGCTGTTGAGCATGTCAAGTTATAGTAACGTACTGAGTTTCAAAAAAAAAGAGTCATTTTTGAGTAAAAAAGTATTTTTTTTCACTATGGTGACAAAGCCGGTTTTATACTCGACTGCGCCAGAAGGAGGGTTTGTTTTTCGAGTTTATGTATGTATGTGCGTATATTTCTTTGGCACGCTCTGTAGCCTAAATGGCTTGATGGATTTTGGAGAGGGATTAAGTTTTTAAGCAGTCAGGTTTTTAATTTTTAATTAATTCGTGTAGTTATTTTATTACTTAAAAATATCATCGCAAGATGGAAAACTACAATATCTATGCTTCATCAAATCAACTCATATATGTCCCCACCGAGGGGCTCGAGCCTATCGTTAATTAGGGCGATCGGGCCTTAGTCGACCACGCAGGCCCAGTGCGGCTTGGTTGACTTTACACACAACCTGCGAGTTTCTCCGCAGGCGTGTGCAGGTTTCTCACGATGTTTTCCTTCACCGTAAGAGCGTCGAATAAACGTACATATGAAATCTAAATTTGAAATCACATTGGTACAATCACAGTATCTATGCTTAAAGTTGATAAACTCCTATATAACTGAGTCCACTTTTAACAATCGTAAGACCAACAGTCGTCACAAAACCACATGATAACAGTTCGCTTTAGAATAGCGCCGTTAATTAAACCTTAGATAAAATCGAACCACCGGAGCCCTGACGGAGGCACTCGAAAGCGCATTAGCAGATAGCGATGGAATGCAATGCTGCTGATAGGCCAGATAAGTAAGAGATAAGTGGCAGACGCGACGTAATAATTGTTTAAGGCGACGCATTGTAAACTTTAGTTGCAGGGATCTCCATTTTTCTCAGCAATTACGAAAAATATGAAAGTGATATTTTGTAACCTGATTCTTCATTTCAATGACTTCATTTTGTCAGTTGCAGAAACAACCAACCCATACAAAATTCTCAAAAAATGAACTTTTAAGTTTTCATACAAAAATGCACAATCAAAATCAATGCAAAAATCGACTGATCAGTTAATATGAAAAGTGTTTTTTGCGATTAACTGAGTCTCTTGGGCAAAGTTTTTCAGTCCCATAACCATTACATCAGCCGAAAGACGTCCACAGACAATGGATTTCCACGACGACCGTTCCTGCGCTGCCCGCATTCAGCGGCTTCCCGCTGGCGGTCGGTCCACCGAGCGGGAGAGACCTGCCTACGCTACGTCTTGTTGTTGTTCAGTATGCTGGATTAACCACCAAACAGATCATACCGTAAATCATCTATCAATGCATTTAAAAAAAACCTATGAAATTAAAATGGAACGCTAACCCTTTTATAGCAATAGATACAAAACTACTTATATTAGAAGTTGCTCGTTCTTTTCTTATCTATTTGTATCATTAATTTTATTTCTACTGCACCGATCGGTAGCCGAGCCCTATCTCGGCATCTACCGATACGGCCGATTTGTTAAAAAAAGGTTTATTCCACTTTGTTCTAAGGAATCCATCCAATCGCAGTAAAATTGGTAGTAAGTAATGTTAGACTAAATCTAAACATAGATTCACACATAATTAATGAAAAACCATGGCCTTGAACTTAACACAGTTTGGGAAGTTACAAGTATGGTAACTACATACTTACCTACATGTAGGTTTTTTATACGACTGCCCTGCTATCTGCTATGTATGATGAACAGAATCTTTCTTGCTGCATCTTACGAAAAATATTATCCACAATTGGTAAGCCCTTGGCATCATTTCACCTTTTTTTTTTATTCACAATTGGTAAACCCTTGACAACAAACTTACCTGATGGTAAGTTACGAAGTTGGAAGCGGGCTTACCAAGATTCCCTAATACAATGGGGGACTGGAAATCTTTTTTTCAAGCCGCAACACACCAATGCTGTTAATGTTGCGGCGTCGGCGTACCCTCCAGCTACGCCGATACACGCACAGAGTAAGAATTTTTTATTGTGGAAGGACAGGGTTTTAAAAAAAAAAGGCAAAACCACTAAAACTGATTAAACATTATATTCAAAACAACGGAAAGTATGGAAAACAGGCAGTGAGGTATGATGATCGAAGTCAGAATGATTAACAATGTCAAAAAACAAACAAATAACAAAAAGGAAAAATAGACACAAAGATGACATAAAAACAGGTTGAACATATAAAAAACACAAAGATTGACTTCCTCACACTGTTGAGGTTTAGCGGCAACAGCCAAGCGGGCTTAGAAAATGCCCTTCCACCAAAACGGCATTGTATAGGCATGTACTCGCCCGAGAGCCATTGTGTATGTGTGTATAAATTCTATATTGCACACAAGGAATAATCACAAAACAACAACATTGTGTAAAACGTGAAATGGTCATTATAAACATTCAGACGTTAACGGAACAAAAGCTCCTCACAACTGTTACCTAAATCACTTCTAAGAAGTTAAAATATAGGATTGGAGCACAGCAGCACACACCTTTTACGAAAACCTGCCCTAAAACGCATTCACTGAGACTGACAGTTCCTTCCAACAATAAAATTTAGTTCATTCGATCCCCGATAAAAAGAATTCAATTTTATTTTTGTTATTAAAAGACTCTTAATTCCATAGGGTCGGACGAAGATTTAATTAAAGTTGGTGCTACTGTTAACTACAACATAGTGCAGGGGTTTAAGATACGACTTATTATTTTGTAATATAAATAAAATCCCATCTCAGTACCAGTACCGACCTTCTTGTCGTTACTCCATAGACGCGTTTATTCAAATCAACTCAACTCATCAGGACCCACTATTAGACTATTTCTTGTATCTCTTTCGCAGAATGTCCCTTTTGCAAAATGACCCTTTCTCAGAAAATCTCTTTCGAATAATTTTAAAATCTAAATTCTAAGGAACATTTGTCGAAGAAGCCTTTTTGCGATTAGGTTAAAGATGAAACTCAGTGCAATACGTAGTTCAAAAACAGTAATTAAATAACTTTTGAGTATAGGTAGGTAGGTACCGTTTGGTGCAGTGTATAATCTGTTGCAGTTTCATTGTAATCTGTTACAGTTTAATTGTAATCTGTTGCAGTTGAATTGTAATCTGTTGCAGTTGAATTGTAATCTGTTGCAATTTCATTGTAATCTGTTGCAGTTTCATTGTAATCTGTTGCAGTTTCATTGTAATCTGTTGCTGTTTCATTGTAATCTGTTGGAGTTTCATTGTAATTTGTTGCAGTTTCACTGTAATATCTAGTTTAAGTTCGTTACAGTTTCATTGTAATCTGTTACAGTTTCGTTTCACTGTAATCTGTCGCAGATTTATCATTTTTGAATCTACTATTGGCGTCATTGTAACAAGCAATTCTCGTGAACCCCTACTATATACTCCTATATTCATTGTTCATTGTTTTAATTTTGTGTTGTGTTTTGTGGTGTTGCCGGAGTTGTCCTGGCCAAAATATTGACCTGGCCTGGCAATGCGAATTATTTTCTTAAGTAGTTGACGCATCAGAAACAAAATATCAATTAATCTTTATAATTTCACTAAATTGTCTTTTTTCTGACTAAAATACTTACCTACTCGCTTTGTTATCCGTTAAGTCTTAAATTTTTTATTAATCAAAGTCACACAATCACTTCATCAATGACGCCAAAAAACTGACGTTGCACGTTTGCTTTCTGACGTTGCACCTTTGCTTTCAAACATTTTGAAAATAAAATAACATTGTTGACAGACGATAATACTTAACTAAAATTAACTCAATTACAACTCAAATTTTCTTAAGAGGGTTTTCTTAAGATCACCCGCTCTAGCCCGCTCCATACAAACGTAGTTTGGTTTTTATTTCAATACTAGCGACCCACCCCGCACTTTTTTTCACAAGATCACCCGCTGGGCAAATCTGAAGCTTCCCTGAAAATTCCATCAAAATCGCTCCAGCCGTTTTGGAATTCATAGGAAACACACATACATACACACATCGACTTTTATGTATATTACATTAAATCTATCCAAGTTACTTTACGTTGTAAAAGCTCGTAATTCGAGTTTACTTTTTCAGATTTCCGTAAAAAAAAAGAATTCCGTACAAAACCCGTAAAGACTTATACAAATATGACAATTTTAACGAAAAAACTAACCACCGACATAGATAAAAAAAATTGAACATGTTGACAATTTAATAACTTTGATTATAATTCAAATTAGAACGAAACTAAGTTTATATGAAGAAAGGCAAAAGGAATACACTCCTCTTAAATCAAATAGCAGTGGAACTCACCTCGAGGGCCTCCTGCGCAGTGTGCAGGTAGTCCCGCAGCATCGCCTCCTGGATGCTCAGCCATTCTAGCCGAGGGTCCTCCAACTGCGTCACCTCTGAAAACAGACGTATACAATCAGTAAGTGGGTCATCATCATTCAATCTTTCTTACTGCATAACTGTCACAGTTTTGACTATTTAATCACCAGTCTATAATAACCGTGGATTAACTACTACATGTAAAATAAACAACGCTAACAGATTGATTCACAAAATGCGGCGCTAAACGGTCGCTGTATTTTTCCAGTGATTGGTACACACTTCAACATCATCATATCAGCCGAAAATCTTCCACTGCTGGACAAAGGATTTCCACGACCACCGGTCCTGCGCTGCCCACATCCATCGGCTTCCCGCGATCTTCACCAGGTCGTCGGTCTACCGCGTGGGAGGCATTTTACACGTTGGTACACACTTAACAGTCCAGATTTTTAAAACTACTGAATCTAACTATCAAATCTATCAGGCCTTTGTCCAGCAGTGGACGATTTGTAGCTGATATGATGATGATGATGATTGACAACCAAACATTTAGTAATCTGTGACCAAACTGTTACCAATCTGTATCAATCTGGGCGACGAGGGAGGGAGGGTGAGGTCGCAATCTAGAGACCGCCAGGGATTGTCCATACTGTATGTTAGTACTAATATTATATACTTTGGTCATGGGTTATTAGGGATCATTCAACAATTACGTGATCACCGGAAGGGGGGGGGGGTCAGATGCTTGTATATACATCTGGATTATTTGGGGGGGGGGAGGGAGAATCCATGATTACGTTATCATTTTATAAACTAAATATTTAAAATATTTACGTCCAATTATGAAGTCTACTACTGGTAACACTAACTATTAGATAGATGGAACGGGATTTCCCCTGCTATAGACAAATTTAGGTCATTTAAGACTCATAGAAACATGACATACGTGTCAGTGTTAATAAACAGCAAACATTTTAAGCACGGACGAAGATTACGTAATCAAGGCGAGGGGGGGGGGGTTAAAAAACAAAAGATTACGCTGTGATCACATAGGGGGGGGGGGTTAAAAAAACGGCCAAAAATGATCACGTAATTGTTGAACGATCCCTTAACGACGAAGTCAAATTTTTTTTTTGCACCTTCATTTCCATTCCAGCCAGTCAACGTTAAATGGCATAGTAACAATCAGTCAACAGCGATGTGTCCTTGCGTTCAGAATTGAGGAACGTGGTTGGTAATTGAAAGATCGTCGCATGCGCACTTTGGCCGGCAACGTCACGCGCACAGTGAGTGATGGATGCGACTCTTTTAATCTAGTTTCCTGCTCTAGTTGCTGTCAGCTGGTGTTTCAATAGCTGCTGAAAACAGGATTGCTATCTCTTACAGGTTAAGGTCCAGACACACGGACTGCATTCCAGCTGCAAATAAAGCATAAATTACTATGAAAACTGCATTCAAACTGCAAATTTGCAGCTGGCTTGAAGTCCGTATGTCTAGACCCTTACAGGATACTTCTGCACTGAAAGAATACTTAAGGCGAGGTACTGATTGAAACAGT
Organism: Coleophora flavipennella; assembly: GCA_947284805.1. Classification (NCBI taxonomy): domain Eukaryota; kingdom Metazoa; phylum Arthropoda; class Insecta; order Lepidoptera; family Coleophoridae; genus Coleophora; species Coleophora flavipennella. Next base: position 8,159,564 of record OX369255.1, on the reverse strand, counting down.
TGTCTCTGTCTTTTTCTTTTTTGTGTAAAGAGTAAAAAAATAACCACACTTTTTCAATGGTTTTTCGTTTCACAATCAAAAACTACAATGAAAGTATAAAAAGTAAGTAATAACATTTCTCACTTTGTATTATCATACATAACAAATATTGTAGATTATTTTTTAAAAATTTATAATTCAAAATATTAGTCATAACTAGAGTTGAAAGTAACGGTGTAGACCTATCTTTGGGATTTTTTTCTATAGAGCCAAAACTGCTCAATCGCGTTTCTAATGGCTTTTGACTTTAAGGAACATCATTAACAATAAGGGTTTTCTTTCAACCTAGGGTTTTCTATCGTTTAGGAGTAATTAACGTCGAAAATAACGAAAATCATTAAATATTACCGCCTTAATTTGTACGAATGTCGCATGGCACCCGTCCGTATGTTCTACACTTCAGACACGTGCGCGCTCTATACAAACGTATTAAGTTACTAGCTGTCCCGGCGAACTTCGTACCTCCTTACATTACATTACACTGCCATGCCCTACCCTACACTACCCTACACTACACTACACTACCCTACCCTACACTACCCTACCCTACCCTATCCTATCTCTCAAGTTGGATCGAACTGCACATGGTGTGCGAATTTTATTATAATCGGTTAAGTGGTTTAGGAGTCCATTGGGGACAAACATTGTGACACGAGATATATATATATATTAAGAAGATTATTTGATTATCAATCAATCAAAGTGCATTAAATTTTTAAAAAAATACAGATACTATTATCCGCGTAGTTAAAGAAACAATATGTAAATGGCATGTTATCTCGCTCACACATATGTCTGTCTCACACAGCGCGCTACTATGAACAACAAAAAACAATCAGTCCGACTCCGGATTAGCATTCACGCTGTCTTGATTCGCTCTGTTTTGATTGTTATGTTTTTGCTGAGATTTTCTTACGTTTTTTATTGTTAGATGTTGATTTTCTAAAACAACATTGTTTAAGTACACTTTACAATCTATTTCTTCTTTGTCGGTTTCATAACATTGTTATATTTTCGTGGGTGAGTTGTTAGCCCGCCGCACAACCCCCCAAATGCTGGAGTACCACACCCTACTTCGCTGACAAGGACATGTACGAGTATAAAGAATGGGAGAGGATTGAGCTGCCACAAGGGCATATTATTTTGGAAAACCCTCCGGACGTCGCCCGTTGGGTCGACCAAGGTATCGCTGGAAAGATGAAGACGCCAAAGACCTCAAAGAGTTGGGAGTGCCCGAATGGTCAACCTTGGCACAAAACAGGATAGAGTGGCGCACTTCAATGTCGGAGGCCAAGATCCACTTCAGGTCGCGAAGTAGTAGTAGCTACAATCTATTTCGCTCACTCTATTTATTTCCATATATTTTTTTTTTATTTAAAATAGGTGCAAATTACACTCTTTCTGATAGTCATAATATAATAATAACAGTGTCATTTGTGAAGAATCAAGAAATAAACAATAATTAGTTAGTAACGTCAAAATTCAATCCTTGATATAAACCAGATTATGTCATTAGAACAAAACAATGTGACACGAAAAGTTATAGGTAAAAATCATTGAATGCCTTTAACAAGAGTAGGCCAGTTCACACGGACAGCACTTGGTCACGAGTATAACGCGAGAGTCAACCATCGCTCCCATCAACCATATCAGAGGGAAAAGAACGACCCGGCTCCAGATGCGCCACCATCCGCACGAACATGCACCACTCATGTCAATGCTATGATAAATATATTTATTAAAAGAAGTACTAGACTTGTCATGTCTTATAGCTTCCACGTCAATTCTTAGGTGGGTCATCATTTTATTACTATTACCGGAAGTAGCCGCCGCCATTTACAGTACGTTTCTTAATCTACACGGGTTGTACAAGGCGAAACTACACAGAACATAATGGAAAAGGCTGCTGTCGTATCGTATCAAGACCTCAAGACAATGGCTGAGGTTAGGAAGAATCGGCGATTACTCCGCAGACAAGAGCACTGCTCGTAAATAAAAAAAAAGATAGATAGAAACGTATACCTGTGTTTGTGGTTACCCATAAGTTCTTAAAAATTCCGTAAAGATTTCAAAGCTACAAAATTTTACGGAATTATAAAAAAAATACAATTTTCATCTTACATTATTTTCAATGAATGTATCAAACTAAATACCTTGCTACGAACATTAAGCCATAGTATAATGAAAGAATAGTGTGTTGTCTTTACACAATTGTACATTGCACGATTTGTATGTGTGCGCGCCACAGTAGGCACGCACCATACGCACGCACACTATAATAAATCGGAATCGTCTATGGTCTTATGTCATTCCTATGTATTGTAGTGTGCGTGCGTATGGTGCGTGCCTACTGGGGCGCAAACATACAAACCGCGCGATTCTTTCCTTTTACTATAATTAACTGTATAATCAAAAAATGATACATTTTTCAGGTAACCGTAATAAATCCTTCCTAATATTATAAACGCGAAAGTTTGTATGTATGGATGTTCGTTACTATTTCACACCACAACAGATAAACGGATCTGGATGAAATTTGGTAGGTAGACAGATTAGGACCTGGATTAATATATACTTAGGCTACTTTTTTCACGGTCACGACGTTCACGCGAGGGAAGCCGCTAGAAGCAACTAGTATCTCATCTGTGCCGCTGGCAAAAGCTAGTGTTCTGTAATGCCGAAAATAGAGGAAAAGAGAGAAAAGATAAGTACTTTAATTAAGTTTAATAGAAAATAAAATTATAGACATTTATAAAAGATGAAATTGTTACCATTATAGTAGGTAAGTCAGTCTCAAACGGTACGAGAAGGAATCTAAGCAACCTGGTCTAGATAAACCTATGGCTATGGAGTCCGCGCAGTCCATGATTGATTCCCGTTGCACGGCCAGTCAGCTAGTTGATCTATAAGGGCCTGCCAGCTAACACCGCTTTGCCATAATGTTTAATGGTGCAATTAATTTACCAGTTGTAGCTTATGATTCAGTACATTTGGAACAGATTTATTTAATCACTAGCTTATCACTAGACATCGTTTTTATGACTGTCTTCAAGGGTGATTAGTAAATTATGTCGTTTCCCACCTACATAACCATCTTTGTGCATAAAATCACAACAATCGAGTATTTTTTTAGTTCCCTCAGGAACTGCATGAGATTATGCTATTTTCCCGGGATAAAAAGTAGCCTATGTCCTTCCCCGTGACACAGGCTACCTGCATGCCAAATTTCATAAAGATTGGTCAAGGCGTTGAAGCGTGAAAAGGTAACAAATAAACAAACAAACACATTTTCACATTTATAATATTAGTAAGGAAGTAAGGATAAAGATATAGCTTAATAGTAAAAATACAGACAGACGAATAGACGGACAGCAGAGGCTTAGTAATCTACCATCGGTCACCTTTTGGATGCACGGAACCCTAAAAATAACCCAAAAGTACCATTCAATGGTCTGCAATTTAGGATTGTTTCGGTTTTGCAATAGTTTTTCATTCATCATCATCATACTAGCCGAAAATCGTCCACTGCTGGACAAAGGCCCCAAGGATTTCCACGACGACCGGTCCTGCGCTTCCCGCATCCATCAGCTTCCCTCGATCTTCACCAGGCCGTCGGTCCACCACGTGGGAGGCCTGCCTACGCTACGTTAACCGGTGCGCGGTCGCCACTCGAGAACTTTACTGCCCCAACGACCATCCTTTCGACGAGCTATGTGCCCCGCCCACTGCCACTTAAGTTTGGCAATTCTGATAGCTATGTCGGTTACTTTGGTTCTCCTGCGGATCTCCTCTATCTTATTCGATCACGCAGAGAAACTCCGAGCATAGCACGCTCCATTGCTCTTAGTTGTTGCCTTAGTTTTTCATTGAAACAATGAAATTAAAATCTTGCAAAATAAGTACATTACTTAATTAGAAGAAACTGCGACAAATAAAAACTAAACTAAGTAAGTATATGAAAACAAGAAACAACACCTTCAGAATCAAGGTCTAGATAGATGTAGAAATATCCGAACTGACGTGATGAGGCATATTACAAATCTGATAAATGGAAAGCGGGACTTGACGAAATTTCATTAAATAGAACATAAGTATTAAGTGAAATGTGTCGTGAGCCTAAAGCCGGGTATGGAGCGCGATGTTTTGAACAGAACATAGTTCGAAAACAAAAAATAGAGGCGTGGCCTATATGTTTTGTGCAGCAAATACACTTTAACGTGTTTGCCGGAATTTGTGGAAAACATACCCCGCGTTCGCGTTCGCCTGCGGGCAGGGGGAATCGATCATTTTATGTTCGATTTGGTCGCAGGAAGACGTTTCGCTCGGAATAATTGCAAGTATTTTGATGTGATTACTGAACATTGCTACAGTCGCAGCGGACGGGAAATGTTTTGAACATACATTGTTCAATGTTCTGTTCAAAACATGGCGCAGCGGTCACGCCTTAACCCTTCACAAAATGAAGTGAGGGTAGATGGAGGTGTTCCTGCGACTCGCCGGCGGCGATGACACCGCGGCTTCAGTCTGCTCGCGACCGCGGCCATCGAAGCTAGTCGAAACGTTGAGGTAAAAACATTAGCCTTAAGACAAATGACAATATTGAATTCAAATTATTGAAAGACTGTGTAAAAGCTATCACTGTGAAAAAAATATAAAATATAGATATTTAAAGTAATAAAATATCGATTTAATTGAATACAATTTTTAAAATGTTACCACTTTTGATGTAAAAAATATACTGTAGGGTAAATCCGGGATATGCGCCCCACTGGGATAGACGCCTCAGCACAGTTGTGTGAAAAGTAAAATACGCAAACATCCAAACGCCTTATTATACGACCGCGCCTCTTCCCCACTTCAGTCTGCCATAAAGCGTTGGCGCGTGCGGCTGTGTGTAGGAGTGCTGGAGACGGCGACGACACAAGCGGTGGTGATTTTAGTCTATGAAAGAATTTCGATCGTCTATAACTTTGGAGTTAACAGGTAAGTTCATTTTGTTTTTACGTCTAAGTGAGGAATAGGGTATGTAGATTATTATTCAGTACTATTTTGTAATAAAATAATACTATTTACATTAATTTTTAATGAAAGCATCTATCCCTGTGGAAAGGGATATATGCCCTTGTATATTTTGGGATAGTTGCCCTAAGGGCATATATGAATGTTTTTGCTAAGATGTTTTATTTGTTACCTACGATGATAGTTTTCTTATTTTTTTTATTAATAAATGCATATTTGTATGCCTAGAAACAAAAAAATAAGTTAAGATAATATAAGTTAAGATAATATTTTGCAAAAATTATTGATCTCTTTAGTGTTTGTAATTAAAGTTCCTATTTGTTTTATCTATAATTATGTGCGATTGATAACTAAGCTAATCAAAGAAAAGCTGATTAAAGACTTACACATTTAAATTTTTGTTTTCTTGCTAAGGGCATCTATCCCATCGAAAAAAATTGGGTTGGGGCATGTATACCGCATGTGAGGCATCTATCCCTGTATCCAGATTTAATTTTAACCCAAAATATGCATTATTCATGGACTATTTTACGAAAAACTGTACAAGATAATTAAATAAAAGACCGAAGTTATTGGATACATGTATTAATCATGTACATATTGCTTGTGTGTAAGGCGCTATAAGTAAAACAAAAAAGGTTGGGCACATATCCCGGATTTACCCTAGACCCTAGTTTTGGCATTAATTGCAAAATTTCTCAAAAACAAAACAAAATAAAACCAACATACAAAAATCGGTGACTTTAAGACCCTTCACTTCTGAACACATTTTTTTAAAACTTATTTGAAAGTATCGAAAAGTTAATGAATAATCGTGAATGTTTAAAGTGTTATATATTACAAATGTGATCACCAAGTATAATATAAAGCTGAAATCGTGATGCGGCTTGAAGATTGAATACTTCACAAAGAGCATCGGCAGCTCGAGACTATAATAATAAACAATATCGATTTGATCATACGTGCGACGCATGCGTGTGAGTCGCCCATAAACATAAAACTATGCACGTGATTCCAATCGTTTGCTTACATGGAAAACGTTCTGTGAAGACCTCACACGGTCAACTTTTAAAGTGCTTAAAGCTTTACGGGTTTTTAAATACGAGTATAACAGATACTGAAATAAAAATATAGTTTAAAAAAACACGCTTTAAATGCACATAAAACTAAAAAGTGAAAAATAGTTGTGAAAAAAGCGTGGGTTGCTCGATATACGAAAAATATGGCACAAAGCGCCTCACGCTTTTTTCACAATAATACTAATATCGTTCGTTCATTATTTTTTTCAGTTTATATTAAGAATTATTTTTTACTTTTTAGTTTTATTTATGTGCTTTAAAAGCGTGTTTTTTTTATTTTTTTAAACTGTGTTTTTCTATTTTTAGTTTGATGTGCATTTAGTGCTGGCGATCCTGATCAGGATAATGAATGAGATAAACTTGTGAAATAATTGTATGATACTTGAAAAATGTACAAAATTTGAATTAAATATGTTCGTTTTAAGTGGGTCAAAATCGAATGCAAAGGAGTCGGTTACAAACGTACATCAGATCACGAGTACATACATCACATCAGCTCATATACGTCCCCACCGAGGGGCTCGAGCCTACCCTGAATTAGGGCGATCGGGCCTTAGTCGACCACGCGGGCCCAGTGCGGGTTGGTCGACTTCACACTCAACCTTCGAGTTTTATGCATGTTTCCTCACGACTTTTTCCTTCACCGTATAAGAGCGTCGGATAAACGTACAATATGAAATCGAAATTCGAAAACACATTGGTACCTGGCAGGATCGAACCACGACCTTCCCGACAGTAGGTAGCGGCCCTTGCTATTACACCACCGACGCTTTACGAGTTTACAAGTACATACAGGTGAAGCTAATAAATGCGTGATAAAAATGTATGGAGAGAGTGCAAATTTTTACGTGCGATGAAGAGAAACAGACTATGGAGCACATAATCCAGCGCTGCCCCCAAATGCCCTGTAAGGGTTCCCCGATGATCTGCTCCGCCTTACTCCTGACGTCGTCTCTTGGATAATAAAAGCGTGATAAAAATGTATGGAGAGAGAGTGAAAATTTTTACGTGCGATGAAGAGAAACAGACTATGGAGCACATAATCCAGCGCTGCCCCCAAATGCCCTGTAAGGGTTCCCCGATGATCTGCTCCGCCTTACTCCTGACGTTGTCTCTTGGATAATAAAAGCGTGATAAAAATGTATGGAGAGAGAGTGCAAATTTTAACGTGCGGTGAAGAGAAACATACTATAGAGCACGTAATCCAGCGCTGAACCCAAATGCCCTGTAAGGGTTCCCCGATGATCTGCTCCACCTTACTCCTGACGTCGTCTCTTGGATAATAAAAGCGTGATAAAAAAAGAGAAAGGAGCATTAACTAATAATGTAGGTAACTAAAGTAATTGCTTTTAGTTAATGCAACATCAATTAAAACTCAAGCAATACTAACAATAAGAAACGATTAGTATGCAATGATAATGCTCCTAAAGTATTTCCTACAGTTACAATGTTACTCGCCAGCTATTAAGGGGAAACGCGGGCGCCATTTTCAAGCGACTTCCAAAAAGGAGGAGGTCGTCTGTATGTTTTTTTTATGTTTGTTACCTCAGAACTTTTGACTGGGTGAACGGATTTTTATGATTCTTTTTTTATTTGAATGCTAGTGCTTCCCGTATGGTCCCATATAAATTTTATCAAAATCGGTGTAGTACTTTAGTAGAAAATTAACAAAAACCAAAAATAATAATGCAAAAAATGTACTTATTTGTTGCGATGGAAGTCGGTTTTTAACGTGTTTAGCGTTTTCAATTATTAACATACAAAAGTAGTCCCCTGTTTCCTCCCTGGATAATGACAATAGAGCAAAAATGTTTTTTCTATCAAACCTATATCCACCATGGTCATGCCCTATGTTTTGTTTCTTCCATATTCTAATTATAAAGGAAGTAGGGGCCTTCAAAAACTGAGAAAATTGCCCAAATGAAATGTAATTTTTAGACACCCACAAAAAAAAAGAATACGCATATTAACAATAAAATGAAAACAAACAGGTATAGGCAAAGCGTTTTTTTAAATTATTCTTGAAAAAAATATTATTATTGCTCAAGTTTTGGAGGAAATATGGGACTACGAAATGCTGTTTTCAAGCGACTTCCAAAAAGGAGAAAGGTTTCAATTCGTCTGTATTTTTATTTTTTTTATGTTTGTTACCTCATAACTTTGGGCTGGGTGAACCGATTTTTATGATTCCTTTTTATTAGAAAGCTAGTGCTTCCCGTGTGGTCCCATTTAAATTTTATCAAAATCGGTGTAGTACTTTTTTAGAAAATTAACATAAACCAAAAATAATAATGCAGACTTCCAAAAAGGAGGAAGTTCTCAATTCGTCTGTATTTTTTTTGTTTGTTACCTCATAACTTTGGGCTGGGTGAACCGATTTTTATGATTCCTTTTTTATTAGAAAGCTAGTGCTTCCCGTGTGGTCCCATTTAAATTTTATCAAAATCGGTGTAGTACTTTTTTAGAAAATTAACAAAAACCAAAAATAATAATACTAAGTTGTTCCGATGGAAGTCGGTATTTTAACGTGTTTAGCGTTTTCAATTATTGTCAATTTTAGTGCCTATTATCGGTCCGCGCTGCAGTTCTCCCTTTCTTGCTGTATACGGAGACATTTTGGAGAGGGAAACAGCAACATTTAAATTAAAATACCTATACTTTAGACCGCGTTTCCTCTTAAAGCTCTCGCCGCGTATTCAACGCGCTCATCCTATAAAATAACTAACACATCCATTGGAGAAAGGATTGCGTAAAATAAAAGCTAACTGGAATGAGGCACGGAAACCGGCATGCAGAAAATAGGTGCGCAAGCGCAAAGAGATCGCATTCCTAGATACCAAAACCCGAGGCTGTGAAATAAATATGCAAAGTGGATGAAGCATTATAAAATCTTGGTAAGCCCGCTTCCATCTTCGGCAATATCGTCACTTACCACCAGGTGAGATGTTGTCAAGGGTTTACCAATTGTAAATAAAAAAAAAAAAAAAACCGGCCAAGTGGGACTCGGGGTCACACAAACAGGGTTCCGCACCAAAACTTTAACTACCAACAGAACAAGACCTCTCAGTACATTATTTCTAGGTTTAATAGGTCTACTTATTCTGGGCAATAGAAAATTCATGTTTCCTGGGGAACGGAAGGACTTTAGATTTTCTTATAGGTTTTCCTGTAATCTATGCATTCAACCTAATATACTGTGATTTTTTTCAAGATTTTAGGTGGGCCTGAAATAGTAGTTTCGGAGAAGGGTTGGGTATTTGGTCAATTTTTCGCCTATTTTTAACTTTGAAACTATATATATGTATATTATAAAATGATAAAATATCTGAGATTTAACAAGCCCTTTCATTTCACATGTCACACATTATAAATTAATTTTTTTTTTGTAAATTTCTAATTTACTCCCCAAAGGTCAAATTCATTTATTTACGTTTCAAGTCCGTTCTTGGGTCACCGGCTTACACATGTGTACCAAATTTCAACTCAATCGGTCCAGTAGTTTCAGAGCGAATTGGCTATGACAGACAGACACACGAGTGAGGAATCACTATATTTCATATTATAGGAATAATTGTTTAGTTTTTACCTTTTTTTATTTACAACTGGTAAGCCCTTGGCATCATGTCACCTGATGGTACGGAGGTACCTACCCTAATAGTTTTGAAAAAAAAACCGACTTCAAACAGGAAACTAAGGTTTCCCTCGATTTCTCTGGGATGTCATCATCAGATCCTGGTTTCCTTATCATGGTACCACCCTTGGGATATCTCCTTTCCAACAAAAAAGAATCATCAAAATCGGTTCATAAACGTCGAAGTTATCCGCGAACACACATAAACAAAAAAAAATATATATACGGTCGAATTGACAAACCTCTTCGTTTTTTTGAAGTCGGTTACACATCACAAAGCCTATAACCAGCGGACGATCAAGACGCTTCCATCGGTTAAGTGTTTTAGGAAATACGAGGGAACAGATGAACATACATACATACATATCCTCATACATACCTACCATACATACCGTCAAAATCATAACTCTCCTTTTTGATTCGCCGTAGTCGGGTTATTAGCAATCAATCTACATCTTGAACGAAATTATTAATTTAACTAGTTTTTTTCCCGCGGCTTCACCCGCGTGGACAACGTTTCTATGACTTTTCGAGGGTGCGCAGTAGCCTATGTGTTAATCCAGGTCCTATCTGTCTACCTACCAAATTTCAGCCAGCCATATCCGTTCAGTAGTTTTTGCGTGAAAGAGTAACAAACATACATCTATACAAACTTTCGCGTTTATAATATTATAGTAGGATAACGCCCGTAAATAAAATAAGTTATATCTCAACGAATAGCAAGTAAGTTATTAATAACGTCTCTGGGTCCATAATTTTCTTTTCTAATTAGTGTTATGGCGTCGGTGGCATAAGTAACGATAATGTAGGCTTTGCTGGGACAGTATCTCTAGATCTACAAGAGTAAAACACGACACAGACAGCCTATAACTAGCCTTGCTTGATTTGCATACGAGGGCCTAGGTCTGGTTTGGCGGGATAGTCTCAGGTATAAACATAATGCCTGGTTCAGAAGTGGGATAAGTGAGGTACCTACAGCAGGTAGGACGATATACTACTTTGTTCTAAGATTTAAGTACTATCAATCAAGCTTTATACAGGGTGTTTTTTTAACACCGAGCAAACCGTTAAGGGTGGGCTCTACTCATGAAACTGAGCAACTTTCTCCTCAAGAACCCTATACTAATATCACAAAAAAAAGTTGACTCCATACAAAATTGGTTAATCGGAATGATCGTTTTCTATTAAAAGCGATTTTGTATGGGTTTCTTGGAGAAAGTTGTTCAATTTCATGAGAAGAGCGGCACCCTGAACGGCTTGCTCGGTGTTAAAAAAAACACCCTGTATTAGCTTGTCGTGTTAGTCAGTTTGATTATCAGGATGGGACAAATCTTGGAAGCTAAATTAGAATCACTTCCCCCAATCGGAAGATTGAGCTAAAATTTAGCATACACGTCAAGTTTGGAGAAATCCAATATGGCGGACTCCCAAAAATATGGGCAAAGTACATATACAAGGTATAACAACATTGGTATGGGTACCGTTAACTGGGGCTGCTACTCATGCTGAACAACTTTTGTTGTACGACTTTGCTGAAAGGCTGAAATAGCCAAAAAAAATGTTTACTCTTCATACAAATCGATCAGCTGATCGACTAATTTTGTGCATTTTAGTATGGAGGATCCAATTTTTTTTTGAGTATTGACAATAGGTCCCTTGGGGAAAGTTGTTCAGTATGATGAGTAGAAGCCCCAGTTAACGGGTCCAACACCGGGTTTGCTGTGATGATTACGAAATAAATAAAATTATTTTTCCAAAAAAAAGGAATGAGGTTGTTAAAAAAATATTTGCAATTCGATTTGGGTACGTAAAGAAGAGAGAACTAAAATAATTGGATACAGATTAAATCAAGTGTTGCTTGCGTAAAAAAAGCTACACACATAATTTTGAACAAAAAAAAACCGACTTCAAACAGGAAGCTAAGGTTCCCCTCGATTTCTCTGGGATGCCATCATCAGATACTGGTTTTCTTATCATGGTACTACCATTGGGATATCTCCTTTCCAACAAAAATAATCATGAAAATCGTTTCATAAGCGACGAAGTTATCCGCGAACACACATAAAAAAATGTTATTATTATATCAGCTCGTATACGTCCCCACCGAGGGGCTCGAGCCTACCCTGAATCAGGGCGATTAGGCCTTAGTCGACCACGCGGGCCCAGTGCGGGTTGGTCGACTTCACACACAACCTTCGAAAAAAATGTATACGGTCGAATTGAGAATCCTCCTCCTTTTTTGGAGTGGGTTAAAAACTTTATAATGAAACGTAGGCTAATATAATATCAAGTTCATCGAATCCGATAGCATTGATAAGCTGTGTTATCGTCAGATCGATTTATAAATGAAGAAAATGGCGGAAAAGCTCGGAGGGCGCTTATAAATAATGCATTGGAATGCGAATGCGTGACGTGTGAAAATGCGTGCGAATGCGCCCGCACAGCGAGCACCGTTGCCTGGGAAATTAGTATTAGGAGTTGTGAAGTTGTTTTCATTATAGATTAATTGCAGATTATAGAATACTACCCGTCCGCCCGTGGCTACGCCCGCATTGTTTTCGGTTTTCCCGTGGGAAGTAGACGTGTTCCCGGGGTAAAAAGTAGCCTATGTCCTATTCCAGGACCTAACCTACATGTGTGCCAAGGTTTACCACAAACCGTCCAGTGGTTGAAGCTTAAATGAGTAACAAACATCCATACTTACAAACTTTCGCGTTTACAATATTATTAAGGATTTGAAAAGTATTGGTAGAAGCAGGGTTTGAATTTAGAACGAGGGACGTCTTGAATAAAGTTCTCGAGTGGCGACCGCGCACCGGAAAACATAGCGTAGGCAGGCCTCCTACGCGGTGGACCGACGACCTAGTGCAGATCGCGGGAAGCCGATGGATGCGGGCAGCGCAGGACCGGTCGTCGTGGAAATCCTTGGGGGAGGCCTTTGTCCAGCAGTGGAAGTTTTACGCTTCATAATAATATTATATAGTTATACTTCATAGTAATATTAATATCAAAAAATTGAATTTTAAAAAATCTTATAATATTTTGACGATTTATTTCACAAATAAATATAAGTCATTATCGTCGATAACACATACAATATACATCACTTATGAATGAAATTGTTGGCGTCCAAGCCTATACTATTTAATCTTAAAACATTTATAACTAACTTTTGTCTGCGGCTTCGCTCGCATGATTATAGTTTCTATGACTATCTACGAGGGTACCTACACAACGCAAAGCGCGAGCCGCAAGAGCGTAGAAGTAGAAGGTTTTCTCTAGATCCCTCGGGAACTATGCCGGGCTATGCTAATTAGTAGTCTGCGTCGCTTTCCAACCCCACAACTATCTATGTGCAACATAGTAGTTCAATCTTTCGCAACATTGCGACGTGACAGAAATTAACAAAAAAACCAGCCAAGTGCGAGTCAGAACCGCACATATTATAGGGTTCCGTCCGTACCATAATACTAGATGGCGCTAGTACGAAGGGTTCCGTATCATCATACTAGATGGAGCTAGTTTCTTCAGGTTTAAAAAAAACATGTTTTTTGTATGGATACCCTCCTTATTTTTTCACTTTTTCTAATTTTTAGTATTTGTTGTTATAGCGGCAACAGAAATACATCATCTGTGAAAATTTCAACTGTCTAGCTATCACGGTTCATGAAATACAGCCGGTGACAGACGGACGGACAGCGAAGTCTTAGTAATAGGGTCCTGTTTTTACCCTTTAGATACGGAACCCTAAAAAGTTAACAGCATCCCACGGGAACCACTTAAGAAATTAAGTTTAAAAATAGCCTATATGGTAATCCATGCCCTAATCTGTCTACCTAGCAAATTTCACCTAGATCCGTTCAGCGGTTCTGGCGTGATTCAATAACTAACATCCATCTACATATAGTAGGATTATAGCCTAGAAGATAACTCTTAAGGTTCTATTCATAACTTGCATCATAAGCCATTAATTACGCCATTCTACCCCATGTATCAGCCGCACGTCTGATGAGGTCCATTACTTGAAGCTCAAGAGTACCAGAGACAAGTATGTTATTTAAACTATGCTGGATATAATCAAAAGCCATCCCGATTTAAACCTACACCAGCCGCGTAGAGTCTAAACTTGAATCTGGTCGTTCAATAATTCATAGAAAATAAATAAAGCATCGCAGGTCCTTCATAAGCCCCCCGCGATGGCTATTTTTCATTGGCTGTGCTGAATAAACCAATAGGCATAAATAACAGCTAGAGCTCAGTCGCATGCGCAGCTATACTTTGTGACAAAATGAGTTATTTGACAGTGAAAATAGCCAATTTGTAGGTCTTACAGCATGTAACAAAGGAAAATAAGGTGTGATAAAATAAATGTCTGGAGATTGGTTGAGTTTTATATAACTGAAGCTTGAAGAAACTCTGTTGTCTATCTAGTAGGGATGCATCCGATACCGATATATCGGCGATACTTCGGGTTTGCCGATATATCGGTATCGGCGATATTTTTATGGCAGATTCAACGATACTTTTCAAATTTCGCGCTTTAAAAATGTAATGTAAACGCGCGTCCCATCTATTTCGTTGCAAACGAGGCATCTGTCTCATCTGAGAGACTATTTTCCACCGCAGGTCTTATTCAAACAGACTTCCGAAATCGCCTTTGCCCGCAAAACTTAAGAATGCTTTGTTTTTTAAATAAAAATCTTATAAATGTAAATTTTGATTACTTAAACTATTAATTAATTGTGTTTAATTTATTCTACCTTCCTTTTTGAATTCAATAAGCGTATCGGTATCGGTATCAGTATCGCCGATATTTTTATAAGAGTATCGGTATCGGTATCGTATCGGCAAAAAGGCGTATCGAGGCATCCCTAACTATCTAGCCTTTGCAGATGTCATTGTTTAGGGTACCGTACCCAAAGGGTAAAAACGGGACCCTATTACTAAGACATCGCTGTCCGTCCGTCTATGCGTCTGTCACCAGGCTGTATTTCATGAACCGTGATAGCCAGATAGTGGAAATTTTCACAGATGATGTTTTTCTGTTGCCGCTATGACAGAATTATTTTATTATTATTATATCAGCTAATATACGTCCCCACCGAGGGGCTCGAGCCTACCCTGAATCAGGGCGATTAGGCCTTAGTCGACCACGCGGGCCCAGTGCGGGTTGGTCGACTTCACACACAACCTTCGAGTTTCTTCGCAGGCGTGTGCAGGTTTCCTCACGATGTTTTCCTTCACCGTTAAAGCAATCGGTAATTATATGTACGTAAGTTTTTGAAAAACTCATTGGTACATTGGCCGTCCAGATTTGAACCCGGTACCTCTGGTTAGATGGACCGAGTCGTTACCGGTTGAGCCACCGACGCTTTTTATTATGACAGAATACTATAATTAAAATAAGTGAAAGTCTCCATTCAAAAAACGTGTTTTTTTGAAACGTGAAGAAAATTGCGACATCTAGTATGACAGTACGGAACTGAAGAAACAAGCGCCATCTATTATGATGGTACGGAATCCTATGTGTGCGGTTCTGACTCGCACTTGGCCGGTTTTTTTTATCCACAATTGGCATGCTCTTGACATCGTCTCACCTGATGGTAAGTGACGATGCTGCCGAAGGTAGAAGCAGGTTTGACAAGATTCCCCAACGCAATGAGGAATGTTAGGCTATGGTATCTTCAAGCATAAACACATTTTTTTTGACATTGATTGCTTGGCAGCTTAGATAAGATGGTGGTAGCTAGCCAGGCGGGCTTAGAAAATGCCCTTGCACCAACCAAACAAAGTTAGACTCCGCTGGGAATCGAGCCCGCTACCTCTTGATGTGAAGCTATTTGACTTAACCATTACGCCACGGAGGCGGCACAAATAATAAGACATAATGGTAATACCTTGAGTTTTGCCTCCGAGGTATAGAATATATCGATGCATGCAACACTATAAATCGAATGAGATATTAAACTTCGGGTGTCAATTAAATGGTTAGCATAGTATTGTTATTTCTGTGAGCAGAAAAATATAATCGGTGAGCAGAAATAGCTAATTGGTCAGCAACTCATGGTCAGCAAACATTTCAAAATCAATCAGCAATTTATGTCATTCTGGATGGCTGTAATTATTTTAAACATCCCCGTACTACACTCTTCCTACAGTGTTGAGTGGTCGACGGAGCCCCTTCGGGGCTCCTACTTCTGTGTTCTCATGTTAAACCTAACACTACGACTGTGCGGGGAGGCGAGCTTAGCTCGCCTCCCCGCACAGTCTCCGAACCTAACGGATCCGAGTCGGGGTGCTCCGCAAGTCCGAGCTCGCTTCGCTCGCTCCCGCTTCCATTTAGAACTCCCCGTACCACACTCTTCCTACAGTGTTGAGTTGCTGCTTATAGACATGTTTTTCTGCCGCTCAATCATGAAATCATGCCGCTCAAGTAGTTATTTTGCGGACTGAATGTTTATTATGCAGTTACATTATATTTATTCCTTAAACTTCAAGGATAAAATTAAGCTATTAAATATAAATTTCTGAGAGAAAAAAAAAATAATTAAAAATTAAAACCCGACTGCGTAAAAACTTAACCTCTCTTATGTAGCCAGTCGGGTAAATAAAACTGTATCCTAATGTCAATCGCGATCTACGAATCATACGAAACTTCGCACTCCAAAATCCATCAAGCCGACGAATCTAACGACACTTCGTACTACAAAATCCATCAAGTTGACGAATCTAACGACATTTCGCACTCCAAAATCCATCAAGCCGACGAATCAAACTTCACTTCGTACTACAAAATCCATCAAGCCGACGAATCTAACGACACTTCGTACTAAAAAATGCATCAAGTTGACGAATCTAACGACATTTCGCACTCCAAAATCTATCAAGCCGACGAATCTAACGACACTTCGCACTCCAAAATCTATCAAGCCGACGAATCTAACGACACTTCGTACTAAAAAATCCATCAAGTTGACGAATCTAACGACATTTCGCACTCCAAAATCCATCAAGCCCATCAAGCCGACGAATCTAACGACACTTCGCACTCCAAAATCCATCAAGTTGACGAATCTAACGACACTTCGCACGTCAAAATCCATCAAGCCGACGATATAAAATAAAATACATTTACCCGACTTCCCAAAAAAGGGGGGGTGAATGTTTTAATGCAGTTGTTATTGTTTAATTTCTGTTATTGGGGGGGAGGGAGGTTACAAGGCGTTGTACTCACGGTTGACATGGTTAATGTAGTAGGGGCCGATTTGGGGGTCGTAGGCCTCCTCCCAGCCCAGCGGCAGCTCATTGCCGATGCAGTCCGCGAACGATTGAGGCTTTGTATATCTGGAACAATGAGAATTTATGTCATCATCACATCAGCTCGCATATACGTCCACACCGAGGGGCTCGAGCCTACCCTGAATTAGGGCGATCGGGCCTTATTCGACCACGCGGGCCCAGTGCGGGTTGGTCAACTTCACACACAACCTTCGAGTTTCCTCGAAGGCGTGTACAGGAGAGCGTCGGTGGCGCAACGGCAAGGGCCACTACCTCCTATCTAGGAAGTCGTGGTTCGAGTCCTTCCACGTTCCAATTTCGATTTCATATGTATACGTTTATCGGACGCTCTTACGGTGAAGGAAAACATTGTGAGGAATTTATGTCATATCATATTTCAAATTATACAAAGTAATGCTTAGAAAGAAATCCTTAAAAAATGTTTTTTATTAAAGTTTACGACAACTTTGGTATAAGTAATATTCATACACTCTGTATAAGGGCCTTATTTAGACGTGGCGTGGCTACAGTAACTATTTTAGCTTAAAATATCCGCCAGAAAACCAATTTAATTCATAATTAGAAGTTATAAAAAAAGTGTTTTCGTAGATCCATAGTACGGCTGACCTCAAGCTTCCCACGAACAGGGTAGCCTATTAGATCATTAAATAAAAATAAAAATAACCAAGCTCCGTCATTATTCGGAGTCTTTCCACTGGACCGGGTAATTTGGACAGTTGTTTAGAATGGGAATTAGATGGGGAAGGTCCGATTTGGTCTCGATCTTTATAATGTGTAAACACATAGTTTAAATTGGACTTCGCTTATTATTACACTTTAGTTATCCAAACCGCTTAAGGCCTTAAAATGGGTCAAATGACAATATTCAATTCAAATTATTGAAACACTGTGTATAGCTATCACCATGGAAAAAATATATAACATACTTAAAGTAATAAAAAATCGATTTGATTGAATACAATTTTAAAAATATTACCACTTTTGATGTAAAAAAATATACTGTAGACCCTGTTTTTGGCATTAGGTAATTGCAAAATTTCTCGAAAACAAATATAGTTGATATTGAATGAAACCAATACACAAAAATCGGTGACTTTAAGACCTTTTATTGGACACATTTTTTTTAAACTTATTTGAAAGTAATGAAATGTAATTAAAACATGTAAAAATCGAGAATCGGGCGTTCGGTTTCAACGTAACAGCCGCGTTGAAGCCCGCATTGAGTGATCTTAGCGCCGCCTTAAGAATTTATATCGCTTCTTAAAACGGGTTTTAGACACGTAAACGTAATGTAATGCGTGATCGAACTCCGTGATAATAGGTTGAAATCAAAGATAATATTTTTTGTCAGTCCGTAGTCTCTTAAGTGAGCAATTCTTTGCAGTATTTTCTGAAAGGGTTTCGCCTTAAAACTTGGCGCCAGGTAGTTTCGGAAATATTAAAGCTAGATGGTCTTTTATTTAATCTAATTTTACTTCAAATAATAAAAAAATCGAGCGAGACCTACAGTACTCGCATATGATGTGTAACATGTGACAAAATACTTTATAAAAGGACGGCAAAGATACGGCAGACTAGGCTGTATGGTCATAGATACCTTTGCCTTTTCCGCGCTTTTGAAGCCTGAAAAAAGGACGGCAAAGATACGGCAGACTAGGCTGTAAGGTCATAGATACCTTTGCCTTTTTAAAGCCTGAAAAAACGCGACTTCCTGTTACACATGGGACACATTTCCGTCCCATTTCACGAAATCACTCCCATAAATTGCAGGAAAGCGAGAGCAAAGATGTTACACATCAAAAAGTCACAAAATTATACTACACATAGACACTTTATTATAGGGTAGTTCTAGGTATACATAATAGGTATACAAATACATATTCACTGGACTATGATGCGGGAGTAGAATAGTAGTACCACCCATTCTCTTCCCCAGGGCAAAGTATACATATTAGTACTAACATACAGTATGGACACTCCCTGCCGCTCTCTAGATTGCGACCTCACCCCCTCGTCACCCAGATTGATACAGATTGTTTATAGTTTGGTTCTCGAACGTACAGGATTTCGCCGTGATTTTGTTTGCTCCGTCATTTGTTTTTAATAGAAATGTCATTTCACGGCCGTTGTATGCAGTGTGGTTCAGCAGTGTACCTCTTTTGGCTAATGTGATGAGTCATGACGGCCATCATCACACGCCAAAGCAATTCGCCCAAATTTCGAGCAGTGTCTCGAACCTTTGGAGGAGTGGGTGGGTGCGGCACGAATATTTGACAGTCAATTTAATATGACGTTTTAGAAGTTGAAGACCAGCTTACTCCCCAAGTCAAGCGTGAGTAAAGAAGTTTTACTTCAATAAACTCCAGGGGAATGTGCGGGCCTGTTAAACGTTAAAAACCTGCCAAAAGCTCAAAACAAATTTCTATGACTTTGGTTAAATTATCCATGGTGAATCTCCCAACACATACTTGCTGGAAAAGGCATACTTTTATCTCAGATCAAAAAATGTTCGATCACTTAAATTCAATGTAAGTAAAGCCAATCAAAACCACTCTAAATCTCCACGTTCACTGTAGGTACACGTAATTATTTTTTTAAATATTTTGTCAGAATACACTGTTCCATTTTGTTAGTAAACTTAGCCTATTTTAGTAAATTAACAATATGAGTACAATGTCAATGTATAGATAAAAAAAAACCAATGAATTAAGAGCATAATTCAAATATGTCACGGAAACAACACAAAGTAAATGATATACAAATATCTACCTACCTACATAATAAACTCCCAAACACTCTTTATAATTCCTAAACAGTGCTTCAATAAATGTGAGTCAAACCTTGCTGCAATGACTTCCAGGATGCTGTTGGTGCACCCTACCGAGCATGGACGCCGCGCCGCACGTTTTCGTAATACCACTTGAAAGCAGCCAACTCGCGCATCCACAATACAATACATCAAAACTACTCCAAAATACTCGTTAGTATGTGCTAAGACGTCGTCGAGGACACATGTCGCACACGTTTCAAAAAGTGGCTTCAAGTCGACAGTTCACAGAATTCCATCTAAATTTTTTCGGTCTGAGACTTTTATTTTTAGATCCCTTCGGACAACAAATTAGAAATCAATAAAGCCTTGGAATTGAAAACAGCAAAAGCTCTAAGATTACATAAGGATGCGCGCCGCCGTGTCAAACGCGAATCTGATTAATGCCTGTTTTGCTTAGGCTTAGCATAATGCGAATTGACTAAATGTAAATTTAAATGAACATGGAGCTGAATGTAATAAAAATAAATTATCCAAAGCAATAAAATACGAAAGTTTCTGAACTGGCATTAAAGGCAATCCTTATAAGGGTTCCTTACATCCAAAGGGTGACCAACATTTCATGAACCGTAATAGGTAAACAGTTGAAATTTTACCAGAAACGTGATTTTTTTAAACGTGAAGAAATGAGTGACATCTAAGTGAGATTTAGTAGTATCTTCTTTATAGTTGACCAGTTGTTGCCCGCGGCTTCGCCCAAGCAGATCCCGTTTTTTGGTGTTCCCGTGGGAATTTCCTGAAATCCTTTCTTAGCGGTTGCCTACGTCTTCATAACTGTCTGTATTCCAAATGTCAGCGAAATCCGTTGAGTAGTTTAGGCTGTGCGTTGATAGATGAGTCGGCCAGGTTTGCCTTTTATATATTTAGATTTATGAAGATGTTTTGGTAAGGAAACCTCAGTGCACGAGTCCGGTTTTTTTATGAAACAAATAAAAATATCGTCAATATTTTAATTAAGTACCTACCTAACATAGCGCATCTCAAGAACCTGTAGGGTAGGGTACAATTTACCAGTTCCCGATAATGCAGGCAAGATTTCAAGATAACATAATTAATTATGGCTGGCGAGCTAGCGAAGCCGGTGGCGCTGGGTGCCCAGGCGCCGGATGGTGACCTGCTCCACTTGCCACAAGTTTCAACCATGATTCACTAACAGCCTCATCAAGACCAACAAAAAGTGGACCCCGTCGCATTTCCTATAGTGACGAAACCGACCAAACTGCCACACTCGCCACTCGACGCATACGCATCCCCACTTAACGGTGCCCGCGTCTCTTAATGCGCCGTTTATACGGTAGTCAGTTTTTAATAAGATTCTTCGGTTAATTGGCAACTTTAATGGCAGCTTTGCTGTACGAAGTAACATCGGAAATTGATGTTTTCGAATTTCGCGTGATGGGTTGTTTTGCTGTTTTGTAAATTGTATTGCTCTTTCGAAAGATATGCGGGTAGTTTATTACACGTACAAAAAGGTATACGTTTATATTGAAGGTCAAATGAACATGCGAGGATTTTAATCACAGTAAAAGGAAAGAGCGTCGGTGGTGTTATGGCAAGGGCCGCTACCTTCTGTACGGGAGGTCGTGGTTCGAACCCTTCCACGTACCAATGTGTTTCGAATTTCGATTTCATATTTACGCACTGGAAAACGTAGCGTAAGCAGGCCTCCCACGCGGTGGACCGACGACCTGGTGAAGATCGCGGGAAGCCGATGGATGCGGGCAGCGCAGGGGAGCCTTTGTTCAGCAGTGGACGATTTTCGACTGATATGATGATGATGTACGTATATCCGACGCTCTTACGGTGAAGGAAAACATCGTGAGGAAACCTGCACACACATGCGAAAAAACCTCGAAGGTAGTGTGTGTGTGTGTGTGTGTGAAGTCGACCAACCCGCACTGGGCAAGCGTGGTCGACTAAGGCCCGATCGCCCTCATTCAGGGTAGGCTCGAGCCCCTCGGTGGGGACGTATATGAGCTGATATGATGATGAAAAGGAAAGAATAGTAGGTAGAGTTCATACAATGGTACATCGCGCGGTTTGTATGTGTGCACGCCAGTAGGCACGCACCATACGCACGCACACTACAATAAATAGGAATGACCACAGATAAGTTATATAAGGTTGGATTGGCAACAGTCACACTTTTCTTTGAAAACCAGCGTCGCCGCCTGTCTCCCACCCATCAACTCCACAACACAAGCAATAATAATACATACACGAATTACGCGCACTAATAAAAAAAATCACACTTAGAACACAGGCATAGTAAAAATAAATACACCGGACTGCAATTGTGTCTCACACCATTACGGGAGTCTGTACGTTACACACAACCACACGCGCAAAACTCACATAAACGCTAGGGCTTTTGCTATGGTCGATAATTTTTTTTTCTATGACAAAGATCGTCAAACTGAACTTTCAGATGGTGTCTCGTTTGACAAAAAAAACAACTCCGTAAGAAAATTCGAAAAAAGATCTATTCCTTGGCACTAAACACAGTGCATTGGAAATAAAATAACCAAGCAGTACTTTTTACAACTGCGGGACTTGAATAAATGTATCAAGTAAAACAATGTTTACGAAAGAATTCGTATAATTCCTCCCTCCTATCGACAGCGTTTCATACAACGTATCCTTTCCTTCTTTGGACGTTGCGTGCGACGATAAAACACCCTCGAATACCATATATTGAGGGGGGAGATGGAGAGTAAGAGAGCTAGAAGCAAACCTCCTGCTAAATGGTGCAACCAAGTCACCAGCGCCATCAAACTACAGCTTCATCAGGCAAGAAGGTCATGCAGCGAGTGATAGAGCAGGAGAGTACTCTCCGCCGTCACAATGCCATGACGGTCATAATCCTCAGCATGGAGGGATTGACGGATACCGTTACCATCTCAGATTACAGAACAAAAGGTAATCTTTTTTTTTTATTTGAGTGTGTTCGGCTATTTCTCACCTGATGGTAAGTGACGATGTAGTCGAGGATGGTACACGCAAACTCAAATAATGCCTATTTACTCTCGCCTTGAAGATCCGGGTTTTGTTCTGTAATCTGAGGTTACAATGAGAAATAGGACTTTGCAATATAACGTAGAAAGGAATAGTGAAAAAAGTTTGTGAATATAAGAGAGAAGTTTGTTCTGGTCCAGTACCTCTTTAGAACTCAATGGGGAATTGGTAACCCCTTCCGCTGTGATGATGATGATCTATCCGACCGATTTCGGTCATGGCGACCACTTCGACTCCTAGTCGGTTGGCCTCGTGTGCGCTCGAAAATGGTTTATGTAGCCAATCTTCGCAGCGAAACTCCTCACGCACTGAGGGTATTTAAGTATGCCACCCTCGTAATTGTATGAAATGATCGCAGGTGGTCGGGCCTTTAACTGGTCGCGTTTGGTATCGAGGTCAGCTTTACGCTGATCCTCGAACTCGCGCAAATGTCTATTCACAGTCCTGCGCTATTCTGACCGTTCTGCTGCCTTCCACTGTACTCGACTACCGAACGCGGCATCCATTTCAAGTATGATACTAGAGGTGAGGGCGCATGAGCAGCCGGCAAGGCAAGATATATAGTGCTGCGTGTGAAAAAGAGATAGTTGCATCTAGAATGTTGTGACGTGGTGGAACGGAAAAACCAGTCCCATCAGCGCAGCAGGGAGGAACGTCAGGACAAGTCGGGTTCTGGAAAACCATGACCTGTCCTGACCTGACTACCCTTTCTGTCCCTGCCTAGGTCTTAAGGCTTATACCGCCGTCGACGACCAACTTTGTAACCACTTTTAACTTCAATTAAGGACTTTTTTAAATTTTTTCGTAATTTACAGGATATGAGGAGTGATATCACCCAAAGGGCAATGGAGCGTGCTATGCTCGGAGTTTTACTGCGTGATCGAATCAGAAACGAGGAGATCCGCAGGAGAACCAAAGTAACCGTCATAGCTCTCAGAATTGCTAAACTTAAGTGGCAGTGGGCGGGGCACATAGCTCGTAGAACAGATGGCCTTTGGGGCAGCAAAGTTCTCGAAAGTTCTTAAGACGACCGGAAAACGTAGCGTAGGCAGACCTCCTACGCGGTGAACCGACGACCTGGTGAAGATTGCGGGAAGACGATGGATGCGGGCAGCGCAGGACCTGTCGTCGTGGAAATCCTTGGGGAGGCCTTTGTACAGCAGTGGACGTTTTTCGGCTGATATGATGATGATGAGAAGTGATTTAGATTTCCTCGAATTCTATTTTAATACGCAGAGCTAAATAATGCCTAATGCACCCTTTTTTCTAGTTGTAACCATACAACTGCTGCAATTTTAATCGAAACATCATATCTTTATATATAATATAAATCTTCTGTCCGTGTGTTAGTCATTGAACTCCTCCTAAACGGCTGGACCGATTTCGCTAATTCTTTTTTTGTCGAGTTCATTATTGTCAGGAGAAGGTTCTTATGTAGGGTAGGGTAGGGTAGTGTAGGGTAGGGTAGTGTAGGGTAGGGTAGGGTAGTGTAGGGTAGGGTAGGGTAGTGTAGTGTAGGGTAGTGTAGTGTAGTGTAGTGTAGTGTAGGGTAGTGTAGGGTAGTGTAGGGTAGTGTAGGGTAGTGTAGTGTAGGGTAGGGCAGTAGGGTAGGGTAGTGTAGTGTAGGGTAGGGTAGTGTAGTGTAGTGTAGTGTAGGTTAGGGTAGGGTAAGGCAGTGTAATGTAATGTAAGGCGGTACGTAGTTCGCCGGGACAGCTAGTTAATTTATAAACTTCTTAACAAAACAATACAATATGATTTTGTTTTCTTACTTTTTGGAGATTCCTCTTATTTTATTTATAATGTATTAAGAACTACAATTTTCCCACGATTCGTCCGCAGCGATTAACGTAACAGCAACGTTGCAGTACGAGCTGACATGAACTTTATTTCCAAGCTATTTCTATTGATTTTTGAAACATCGTGAATTGAGTTGTTAATTTTAGGGACGGAGGAGCCTTAAGAGGGAAGAATCACGCACTCTCGATACAATAAAAAGAGTTTAAAAAAACTAAAAAACACGCTTTTAAAGTACAGCAGACTAAAAAGTAAAAAATAATTCTTAATATAAGTTGAAAATAATGATTAACAAAAAAAAATTGTATTATTGTGAAAAAGCGTGGGGCGTTCTGTGCCATATCTTTCGTCTATCGAGCAACCCACACTTTTTCACAATAATACTAGTATTTTTTGTTAATTATTATTTTCAACTTATATTAAGAATTATTTTACTTTTTAGTCGGATGTACTTTAAAAGCGTGTTTTTTAGTTTTTTTAAACTCTATTTTTTATTTTAGTCGGATGTACTTTAAAAGCGTGTTTTTTAGTTTTTTTAAACTCTATTTTTTATTTTAGTCGGATGTACTTTAAAAGCGTGTTTTTTAGTTTTTTTAAACTCTATTTATTTTTTATTTAATAGTTCAAACTTATGAAATTATTATATTGTCGCGATTTTTGATAAGTCTAGAAAAGTTTGAATTAAATCTGTCAGTTTAAAGTGGGTCAAAATTGTGTCCAAAGGAGTCGGTTACATACAAACACAAACACATACAGGTAAAGCTAATAAAAGCGTGATGAAAAGAGAAATTGTTTTTCCGCCTGTGAATATTATCCTAACATAATGATTTTTATCTACACTCATGTCGTAAATCCTTCATTTACTTATCAGAAACGCTAAGCAAATGATATACCTTTCGATGGAGCCGTGACTAAGGATCCATACAAATTTCATTTCGTTATCGCAAAGTTGTAACAAAATGAAGTTTTTTTTTTAATTTTTACGCAGATGCTTGCTATTTGAGCACACTAGCGTGTTTCGGAACGCAACCTAGGCGGCGCGCATGCGCGGTGCGATATTACTGCAAATTTATTTTCGCGCCATTAACGTTTGTATTTTTCCTTAAGCAGTTTGTATAATATGTAATTCGTTATTCGTTGTAATAAGTAAGTCGTTATTACAAGTTTTTTTACTAAAAACCCAGTAAAATGTCTGAAACTGATAGTGATATAGACGAAAATTTGACACCCCCGGATATTCTTGAAACAGCAACTAAAATAACCTTTAATAATTGTACCATACAAAATGTCAATAATTATTACAATAAACAATGATTACTTTATTTTGTCTTTAATTTAAATTTGTTGTATGAGTGTAGATAAACTATTGTATGCAACTGTACATAATTAGTATTTAACACTCGTGTATACTTTTATGAAACTCGCTGCGCTCGTTTCATAAACCACACTCGTGTTAAATACCCCTCATTATGCAACAGTTGCATAAATAGCTATTAAATATGTTATTGATGCAATAAAAAGCTAGGGCTATATACATATAGGTGCAAATTGTTTTTTTTAATAGATAAAATAAGTTCAATTTTATTTGTAAAAACTAATTTTGGTCATTATTTGTTTATTTCTAATCAATAATTTAAGAATCGAAACCTATGATGATGATATCAGCTCATACACGTCCCCACCGAGGGGCTCGAGCCCACCCTGAATTAGGGCGATCGGGCCTTAGTCGACCACGCCCAGTGCAGGTTGGTCGACTTCACACACAACCTGCGAGTTTCTCTGCAGGCGTGTGAAGGTTTCCTCACGATGTTTTCCTTCACCGTAAGAGCGTCGGATAAACGTGCATATAAAATCTATTACTAAGCCTCCGCAGTCTGTCCGTCTGTCCGTCCTTCTGTCCGTCTGTCAGCGGGCTGTATTTCATGAACTGTAGGTAATAGGTAGACAGTTGAAATTTTCACATAATATGTATATCTATTGCCATTATAACAAGAGATAGTAAAACTTTGAAAAAGTGAAAAATAAGGGGGGTCTCCATACAAAAAACGTGTTTTTTATAGGTCTTTAGAATTAGAAGTAGGTATGTTTGATTTAAGCGTCGGTGGCTCAACCGGTAACGACTCGGTCCATCTAACCAGAGGTACCGGGTTCAAATCTGGACGGCCAATGTACCAATGAGTTTTTCAAAAACTTACGTACATACTTACCGATTGCTTTAACGGTGAAGGAAAACATCGTGAGGAAACCTGCACACGCCTGCGAAGAAACTCGAAGGTTGTGTGTGAAGTCGAGCAACCCGCACTGGGCCCGCGTGGTCGACTAAGGCCCAATCGCCCTGATGCAGGGTAGGCTCGAGCCCTTCGGTGGGGACGTATATGAGCTGTAATGATGATAATACATACAAAACGTAAAAACGGTAATACACACAAGCGTGAAACTTGATGTGATTATAGTACTTATACTCAGGTAAAACAACTAATAATAAAAATCGGCCAAGTGTAAGTCGTATTCGCGCTAAGGAGTTCGAACTAAGGACAATTATATAAAAACGCTAAACACGTTAGGAAACCGACTTCCATCGCAACAACTTAGTACAATTTTGCATTATTATTTTTGGTATTTGTTAATTTTCTAATAAAGTAAAACACCGATTTTGATAAAATTTATATGGGACCACACGGAAAGCACAAGCTTTCAATTAAAAGAAGAATCATAAAAATCGGTTCACCCAGTCAAAAGTTATGAGGTAACACACATTTAAAAACAACATACAGACGAATTGAGAACCTCCTCCTTTTTGGAAGTCGCTTGAAAAGAGCATATTTTTGTCGCTCGCGTTGTTGTCCTTTGCTTGTAACGAGAGTATCTTTGTCATTATATTATGTAGTTGTGTGGAGAGGTATGGTGCTATGGAACGTTTTTTAAACCGTTCGGCGGAGGAGCGGGTTAGGGGGTTGCGTAGAATCGTCATTCGTGCGAGTTATTTAGTAGCGACACAATATAGAAAAGTAACTTTATTGTGGTAGCGATGTCACAATTACAATCGCAGTGGACGGGTGAGGCGCGTGCGTTCGCAATCGAAGCGTATTTTAAAGTCAATGATTCTTGCGCGATTGCTCGTCGAATATTTTGTTCACGTTACAATATCCGACGTTTACGTGACGCCCAAGTGAAGATTTGATTCGATCGTTCGACCGTGGGGTGCAGGGGTACCGGGCAACAAGTTTAGCAGCAAATGACCCGCGACCGGGGCCCAGCCGGATATCAAGAACAGAAGAAAAAAACAGTTAGCCATTGACACTATTTTTTTTTGAAAATCTTCAAGGGCAACAGTGTTGCTTATCGACGCATGCTCAACGATTATTTTCTGCCAACATTGACCACACATCCTGCCTTCAACGCCGATTATCCGAATTAATGGGGACCGGGGTCGATTCGGATAATCGAAAATTCGGACATAGACAGGTAATAAAGAAAAACGAACTGTCACACATAGAATAAACTTTATTAAGTTTAACAAACACAGTCCTACAATAACGCTCACTTGAACGTCTCCATCAGAGTAAGTTACAGGTATTACGCTTAAGACCGATTCGGATAATAGGCGATTACTGTACGTCAAAATGAACCAACACGCGCCTGCGTAAGGACACAAACAAAAACATTAGAGTTCTCTATTTGATGCTTGTTATATTTGCTTGGCCAGTAGATTGGATTGCAATCACTCTCATTTCTCTAGAAGATTTGCCAGGCGAGACTCGGTGGAACCGTCGACAGAAGGCCAACGTACCGACACATAAGACACAAATAGAAAATGAAGTTTGCTGCCCGCTTCAGACTGTTGTTGCACACTTCTATCGAACTGAACCCTTGCGAACTTGCTACGCTGGTGTAACCCGCTACCCGCCAGATAAACTGATGAATTGGGCAAGTTGCTGTATATGTATGGAGGAAGATAGGTTACAAGTGTCCTAAAAGTGAAGCAATTAAAAAGAAGCCAATTGGCATCTTTTTTTTAGCAGCATTCGATGTAACGGGTGTGTGTGTAAATGGGTTCGAGTTTCAAATGTTGCTAGTGCATAACCCATAGGTTACAAGCGTTCTAAAAGTGGAGCAAATAAAAAGAAGCCAATTGGTATCTTGTTTTGTAGCAGCATTCGATGTAACGGGTGTGTGTGTAAATAGGTTCGAGTTTCAGATGTTGCTAAGGCATAACCCATTTAAAGGTTACAAGCGTCGTAAAAGTGAAGCAAATAAAAAGAAGCCACTTGGTATATTTTTTCTTAGCAGCATTCGATGTAACGGATGTGTGTGTAAATGGGTTCGAGTTTCAAATGTTGCTAGTGCATAACCCACCTGAAGGTAACAGGCGTTCTAAAAGTGAAGCAAATGAAAAGAAGGCAAATGGCATCCTTTATAGGGTTCCGTAGCCAAATGGCATAAAAGGGAACCCTTATGGATTCGTCATGTCTGTCTGTCTGTCTGTCTGTCCGTCCGTATGTCACAGTCACAGCCACTTTTATCCGAAACTATAAGAACTATACTATTGAAACTTGGTAAGTAGATGGCATCTAATTGTATTCTGTGAACCTCATTAAGAAAAGAAAACAATAAATCTTGGGGGTTCCCCATACTTGGAACTGAAACTCAAAATTTTTTTTTCATCAAACCCATACGTGTGGTATCTATGGATAGGTCTTCAAAAATGTAATTGAGGTTTCTAATATATATTTTTTCTAAACTGAATAGTTTGCGCGGGAGACACTTCCAAAGTGGTAAAATGTACCCCCCCCCCCCCCCCGTAACTTCTAAAATAAGGGAATGATAGAACTAAAAAAAATATATGATGTAACTACCATGCAAACTTCCACCGAAAGTTGGTTTGAACGAGATCTAGTAAGTAGTTTTTTTTATACGTCATAAATCGTAAACCGCAATTTACCTTTCATTCAATTAACTCAAATATAAAAAGTGAAAAAAGTGTTTTTTTAAAACGTGAAGATACTAGCGCCATCTAGTATGATGGTACGGAACCGTATGTGTGCGTTTCTGACTCGCACTTGACCGGTTTTTTTTCTTAGTAGCATTCGATGTATGTACCTTACGGAAGCGAACTAGCTATATAATATTGTGTGTGTAAATAGGTTCGATTTTCAAATGCTGTTTGTTAGTGCATAACCCAAAATATTAGCTGTTTGTAACATGTGTTTTAAAGTGGTTTTAAAACACACACCTGTTTACAAGTGCTCCGATCCCAACCAAATCCAGGATTATGACAAACTTGTGTCCCGTCTAGTCGTGGTCGGTGCCACGCTGTCTCACGCAACATATCGACCGGCCGACACGCACGAACACCTACTAATGCTCTATAAATAGTTGCAAGGAAATATTTTAATCCCAATGCTCCATTTAACATGTACGCATTCCTATTGACTTGAATCGGACAATAAATAGTGTATATTTTACACGACTGCCCACAAAAAAGGGTTGTACCTACTTATTAAATGTATGTATGTATGTACGTTTCATTGTTTCAAATTGTCTTCTAAACGGCTTGATGGATTTTACGTAGAACGCATTCCTATTGACTTGAATCGGACAATAAATAGTGTATATTTTACACGACTGCCCACAAAAAAGGGTTGTACCTACTTGTTAAATGTATGTATGTACGTTTCATTGTTTCAAATCGTCTTCTAAACGGCTTGATGGATTTTACGTAGAACGCATTCCTATTGACTTGAATCGGACAATAAATAGTGTATATTTTACACGACTGCCCACAAAAAAGGGTTGTAACTACTTATTAAATGTATGTATGTATGTACGTTTCATTGTTTCAAATTGTCTTCTAAACGGCTTGATGGATTTTACGTAGAATGAGAGGTATCGTTAGATTTGACACTAGATTGACATTATAGGATACATTTTACCCGTCTTCCGAAAAAAGAGGGGTAAGTAATGTTTTTATGCAGTCGTGTTTTTATTTTTATTTTTTAATATTTAACCTGAGGATAGTACAGAGGCCAGTGCGATTCTGATCCATACGCATACGGCGTAAGAACGGTACCAAGTCCAAAGCACACCCTGGACACTTCATACAACGGGCCAGAAATGACATTTCAAAAAAGGAATGACGGAACAAACAAAACGACGGCGAAATCTTATACGTTCGACAACCAAACTGTAACTAATCTGTATCAATCTGGGTGACGTGGGGGTGAGGTCACAATCTAGAGAGCGGCAGGGAGTGTCAATACTGTATGTTAGTACTAATATATATACTTTGTCCAGTGTCTAGCAAGCTAGATGTGCTGGCCTCGTACATTGCCCTACATTAAGTATTGAGTCAAACAGAAGATTTAAACAACGATTAAGTTTAGTTTTAATATGTATGTAACTATCTTGAATGAGAAGGATCTTGCTTGTTAAAGAAACAAAGTTGAAATAGTAGCTGTTCCTTTTTAGGGTTTCGTACACAAATGGTAAAAACGGGACCCTATTACTAAGACTTCTCTGTCCTTCCGTCCGTCCCGTCTGTCACCAGGCTGTATTTCATGAACCGTGATAGCTAGACAGTTGAAATTTTCATAGAAGATGTAATTATGTTGCTGCCGCTATAACAACATAAGTGACACAACATTTTTTTGATGTGTAACATCTTTGCTCTCGCTTTCCTGCAATTTGTGGGAGTGATTTCGTGAAATGGGACGGGAATGTGTAACAGGAAATGCGAACGTTGTTTAATTCTCGAAAACTAAGGTTGTCATAGCCATGCCGCCTAGTGTGATGGCAAAGGCAAAGATGACATACTACTATTCGAAGGGTCGGCCTGTGAATGTACGACCCGATAATTAATTAATTTTATAAGTATTTTGTCACATGTTACACATCATATGCGAGTACTGTAGGTCTCGTTTTTTTTTAAACGTGAATTAACTAGCGCCATCTAGTACGATGGTACGGAACCCTTTGTGCGCGGTTCTGACTCGCACTTGGTCGGTTTTTTTTATATTGACGTCAGAAACTTCTTTAGGGTTCCATAGCCAAACTAGAAGCCCTTATACTTCCGCCATGACCGTCTGTCTGTCCGTATCTCACAGTCGTTTTTCTCAAGACTATTACAGCAATAGAGCTGAAATTCAGTATGGTTATACCAATGTGTTGTGACCCCTACATGGTAATGGAATAAAATCTGTAAAAAAATTGGGTACCTCCCCTATATGTAAAGTGGGGGAAAATTTTTGAAGTAAAAACTTCTATGAGCGAGCGCGTTGGGCATTTTTTGAAATGGGAAAAAACCATTGAACTCGTGACACCGGTTACCGTAACGTACGTAACGACTACAGAACCCTACTTTGTGCGTGCACCGTAACGCCTTAGCCACTATTTTTTTTAAACTTATTTCGTATTCACAGCAAGACAATGGATTCTACAAGTCACAGCCACGAACAGGATGATTACAGACTTTCCGATGCCCAAAAAAGGAAGCGTTAGGGGTCAACGTAATTTCCTCTCGCATTCCGAATCGCTGATACATCGTACGCTAGGCCGGCTACAGACCGCGCCCAATCTGATCAGAGACAAATCAACGTCCGTAAAGCTAGTATTGACACCATCTAGCATTGTAATTTTGTGTTCAGTTGTTATTCAAGCAAAAATAAATATTTGTAGTGTGAATTTTCGTGTTTTTTTGATGCTAATTAGTTGCCCTGATGGGAATTTTTTTGAGATCATATTGACCCGAGGTATTTTAAATTAGGGAAATTTCGAAAAAACATATTGTAATCGTTATTGTTTTTCTCAGCAGCTGGAGATAAGACCTCAATTCATATGATTTGTACCATAGTGTAGTGAGCAAGCGCCAGTGAAGGATGGTAAATTCCCTTTTCTTGAATAAAACGGCTACAGCTCCATACATTTTTAGTTCCAAAAGATAAATTATTTTAGTTGCCCTTTTGAGGTTGTTGCATTAAAACCAAATTATAGTTTGATATCTAAATTAACTTAAACATCTTGCATCTTAGTACTACAAAGACTTTATAGACATCTAATAGTTCTTACTTTGTATTAAATTTGTTTTAATTCAGCAGATAACCAGATAATTAAGATAAAAAAACATTCGGGTCATATTGACCCAGAGTCATCGTCCTTTATAAAGTCTGGTGACGGACGGACGGACGGACGGACAGCGAAGTCTCAGACCCCGTTTTTACCCTTTGGGCACGAAACCCTAAAAATTAAAAACCCGGCTGCATAAAAACATTGACCCTCTTTTATTGGCAGTCGGACAGAATGTATCCTATGTCAATTTCATGATCAAGACAAATCTAACGACACCTCGCACTTGAAAGTCCATCAAGCCGTTTAAGCTACAGGCTCAGCAAAAGAAACAGACATACCTACATATATAAATACATACATACATCCGAAAAACATGGGTCCGTATTTGGCAGTAGGGTATAAACAGCGGGTTATTCATCAATCAAACAAACATGGCAGACTTTTTAAATAATAATTGAAAACGCTAAACACGTTAAAAAACCGACTTCCATCGGAACAACTTACATAGTACATTTTTGCATCATTATTTTTGGTTTTTGTTAATTTTCTAAAAAAGTACTACACCGATTTTGATAAAATTTAAATGGGACCACACGGGAAGCACTAGCTTTCTAATAAAATGGGAATCATAAAAATCGGTTCACCCAGCCCAAAGTTATGAGATAACAAACATAAAAAAAATACAGACGAATTGAGAACCTCCTCCTTTTTGGAAGTCGCTTGAAAAGTGTTTTGCTCTAAGGAACTCTCACTCATTACAAGCTTTTATTTAACTTGCAATGTATGTTATGTTTGGTCGGGTGGGGAATCCTGCAAGTTAATATTGACCCACTTCCCAGTTTCCGATTGAGCGGAAATTTTGCATGCGTATGTATAGCACGTGACAATGCAATATTAAAAGGTTGTACCTAAAAGTTTTAAGGTTTTTAAATTACTGTTACTTTTAAAAAAAGAGTTGGTTTTTTTTTTGGCCTGTCGACTAAGGCCCGATCGCCCTAATTCAGGGAGGCTCGAGCCCCTCGGTGGGGACGTATATGAGCTGATTTGATGATTGATGCTGGTAGACGTATCTAGTCCCACCGCGGGTTGGTCGACTTCACACACAACCTTCGAGTTTCTTCGCAGGCGTTTGCAGGTTTCCTTTCACCGTAAGAGCGTCGGATAAACGTAAATATGAAGTCGAAATCCGAAAACACATTGGGTACGTGGCAGGACTCGAACCACGACCTCCCGGACAGGAGGTAGCGGCCATATCCGACACGCCACCGAGACTACCCGCATACGCAAGCAATAATATTGGACACTTCTCCAATTTTACGTCACACCTAATTTGATGAGGCGTTCTTTTTAAAGTCACAATCATGTTTTAATAGCCTAAATAATCTAACTAAACCTACCTAATATCTAATATGTAGATAAGTAATGTTTGCCCTGACGTCACTACATTTGATCATTGTCAAACGACATTCCAACAACGTGTGTGAAGTTTGTTATTATGTTAGACATCGCGTCACACGGCGTCGCATCAAGGTCTTACGACTTGCAGCGACTTTTAAGTGATTTTTTTTTAAATTCACAATTGGTAAACCCCTGACAACATCTCACCTGGTGGTAAGTAACGATGTTGCCGAAGATGGAAGCGGGCTTACCAAGATTCCCCAACGCAATGGGGAACTGGTTATCTTATCTTCATGCCGGAACACACCAATGATATCAACATTGGTATTTGGCGGCAAGACTTATATAAGATGGTGGTAGCTAGCCAGGCGGGCTTAGAAAATGCTCTACCACCAACCAAACCGAGTCTTACAATTGACCCCGCTGGGAATCGAACCCGCGACCTCATGTGTAAAGCCAGTGAACTTTGCCTCTGAGCTACGGAGGCGGTTAAAAATTCACAAAATCACCTCCCATACAAACTTATAATTGCCACTTGTCGAAAATGGATGGGCCGATTCTAATGAAACTTTATACACATAAGCAAGTCACGAAATTCTAGTTTGTGGATAGATTACATTTTCCCAAAAAAAATAATTATGTCACTAATAGTGATTTGAGGCTTTAAGATAGGTCAAATGACAATATTCAATTCAAATTATTAAAAGACTGTGCAAAGCTATAACCAAGGAAAAAATATAAATACTTAAAGTAAGTAATAAAAAATCGATTCAATTGAATAGAATTTTAAAAATATTACCACTTTTGATGTAAAAAAAATATACTGTAGACTCTGTTTTTTTGCATTAATTGCAAAATTTCTCTAATACAAATAGTTAATATTGAATGAAACCAACACACAAAAATCGTTGACTTTAAGACCTTTCATTTTAATTGAACACATTTTTTGTAACATAATTGAAAGTATTGAAAAGTAATAAAAACATGTAAAAATCTAGAATTGAGCGTTCGGTTCCAACGTAACAGTCGTGTTGAAGCCTGCATTGATTTAAACTTAAAATGAATAAAATTTACGTTCGATATTATTGAAACACGTATCAACCTGCTCGGATTGAGTGAACTTAGCGCCTTAAGGTTTTTATAGTAATCCTAAAATTCGTTAATCTTTTTTTAAATAAATTATTTCGAAAACTCAATCTATTCACAAACTAGAATTTCGTTACTTGCTTATTATGTGTAAAAAGTTTCATTAGAATTGGCTTATCCATTTTCGGACAAGTAGTTATTTTATGTTTGTATTGGAAACGATTTTGTGAATACTCTCAATAAAAGGTTGTTTACCATTTTCTAATTCCTCATTCTAAATCTCCATTGTCAGAATTTCCTCAGGAATTTATGTGTCTATCTTTTGATTTGACATTCCAACAGTCACTACATCAGAATGTATTGAATCCACCTGCCCTCTTGCCTCCACGTCCAATCGATCATTCTTACAAAACACGCGTTCAAACCTGGCTGCATTGAACCTGCACCGTCAACGTTGAAGGCTCTCCGACTATCTGAGTGACGGACACACGAACGAACTAACTAGTATCTCATCTGTGACACAGACCGGAACAAGGCCAGAGAGCGTTGCACAAATATATTTTTTTATTAAAAGTTTGAATGCGTTTTACTATATCTCACCTGATGGTAAATTAATGGGGACTGAGGATATTGAAAGCAGTGGTGTCCTTTTTAAAGGCTGTAAAGGTGATATATTAATGGGGACTGAGGATATTGAAAGCAGTCGTATCCTTTTATATTGATGGGGACTGAGGATATTAAAAGCAGTGGTGTCCTTTTTAAAAGCTCTATGGGTGATATTATTAATGGGGACTGAGAATATTGAAAGCAGTGGTGTTCTTTTTAAAGGCTGTATGGGTGATATATTGATTTGGACTATGGATATTGAAAGCGGTGGTGTCCTTTTTAAAGGCTCTATGGGTGATATTATTAATGGGGACTGAGAATACTGAAAGCAGTGGTGTCCTTTTTAAAGGCTCTGTGGGTGATGTTATTAATGAGGACTGAGAATATTGAAAGCAGTGGTGTCCTTTTTAAAGCCGGTATGGGTGATATTATTAATGGGGACTGAGGATATTGAATGCAGTGGTGTCCTATTCAAAGGCTCTATGGGTCATTAAAAAAATATAATATTAATGGGGACTGAGGATATTGAAAGCAGTGGTATCCTTTTTAAAGGCTCTGTGGGTGATTAATAAATGATAATATTAATGGGGAAGAGGATATTTAAAACAGTGGTGTCCTTTTTAAAGGCTGTATGGGTGATATATTAATGGGGACTGAGGATATTGAAAGCAGTGGTGTCCTTTTTATTAAAGGCTCTATGGCTGATATGGATATCTATTGTTATCTTTTTAAAGAATCTTTTTTGTAAAACTAAATATTAACAAACAATATGACATTTTACCCTTGTTACTACTTAAGGCGAGGTATTGGTTGGAACAGTTGTCTCTGTCTTTTTCTTTAAGTGTAAAGAGTAAAGAAAATAACCAAACTTTTTAACTTTTTCAATGGTTTTTCGTTTGAAACAAAAACAACAATGAAAGTATAAAAAAATAAAAAACATTTCTCACTTTATATTATCATAACAAATATTGTTGTATATTTTTTACAATTTTTGCTTCAAAATATTAGTCATAACTAGAGTTGAAAGTAACGGTGTAGACGTATCTTTGGGATTTTTTTTATATCAAAGAAACTGCTCAATCGTGTTTCTAATAGCTTTTGATTTCGAGGAACATCATCAACAATAAGGGTTCTTTTTTTCATCCTCGGGTTTTCTATAGTTTAGGAGTAATTGACGTCAAAAAAAAAATAAAATCTGTAATATTACCGCCTTAATTACGTTTACGTTTGGCCATTGAGCATGATCCTACCATTTTTCATAATCTTTGGGTGTAGTTTATTTAGGACTTAAATACCAATGAGGGATTTTCTGACAGCTAAGTTTAAAATAAAACCGGCCAAGTGCGACTCGGGGTCACACACACAAACAGGGTTCCGTACCAAACTTTAACTACGAACAGAACAAGACCTCTCAGTACATTTACAAATACCATCAGCTCTAGGTAAATAGGGGTCTACTTATTCTGGTATTTAGAAATTTTATTTTTTCTGTGGGAACGAAAGGACTTAAGATTTTCTATGCATTCAAAGCCATTTTTAAGATTATGGGGGGGGGGGGAGGAATTCGACGACATGGAATGACGATGATGCCGAAGATGGAAGCGGGCTTATCAACATTCCCCGTTACGTTTGTTGTTTGCGTAATTTCATTGGCTTTCTTATATTCATGCCGGAACACATCAATGCTGTCAACATTGATGATTGGCGGCAAGGTTTAGATAAGATGGTGGTAGCTTGCCAGGCGGGTTTAGAAAATGCCCTACCACCAACCAAACCCGAGTCTTATAAAGTTAGATCCCACCGGGAATTCCAAGTGTGAAGCGAATGGACTAACCATTGCGCCACGGAGGCGGTTTCGGAGATAAAATTTCAAATATCGTCAATGGCTATAATTTCGTCATGTCCATCCGTCTGTCAGTCCTATAATAATAAATTTACACACACATAAAATTATGACCCGCAATAGAAAGTGAAGTCAATGTTAAAAAAAAACCGGCCAAGTGCGATCCAGAACCGCACACAAAGGGTTCCGTAACATCATACTAGATGGCGCTTGTTTCTTCAGGTTTAAAAAAAAACACGTTTTTTGTATGGAGACCCCCATCCGCCTCTCCGCGTATAACCGCCTCCGTGGCGTAATGGCTAGCCCATTCGCTTCACACCAGGAGGTCGCGGGTTCGATTCCCGGTGGGGTCAATTTGTAAGACTCGGTTTGGTTGGTGGTAGGGCATTTTCTAAGCCCGCCTGGCTAGCTACCACCATCTTATCTAAGTCTTGCCGCCAAACATCAGTGTTAACAACATTGATGTGTTCCGGCTTGAAGATAAGATAGCCAGTTCTCCATTGCGTTGGAGAATCTTGGTAAGCCCGCTTCCATCTTCGGCATCATCGTCACTTACCATCAGGTGAGATGATGCCAAGGACTTACCAATTGTGAATAAAAAAATAAAAAAAAATCCCCCTTATTTTTTACTTTTTCTAATTTTTAGTATTTGTTGTTAAAGTGGCAACAGAAATACATCATCTGTGAAACTGTATAGCTATTAC
This sequence comes from Coleophora flavipennella, assembly GCA_947284805.1. Lineage (NCBI taxonomy): Eukaryota > Metazoa > Arthropoda > Insecta > Lepidoptera > Coleophoridae > Coleophora > Coleophora flavipennella. The sequence goes on along the minus strand of OX369255.1, from coordinate 8,121,157 downwards.
GGTTCATGAAATACAGCCTGCTGACAGACGGACGGACAGTGGAGTCGTCCCGTTTTACACTTTGGGTACAGAACCCTAAAAAAATTGCCCCGCCCATTGCCACTTAAGTTTAGCGATTTTAAGAGCTATGTTGGTTACCTTGTTGAATAGGTTTCATAAAATTAATTAAAGGTTTCTTTAAACACGTTTTTAATTAATATAGTATGAATTTACAATATATTAAGAGCATTGTGAAGCTGCGACTTTTCATACAAACGAGGTTAACGATTTTCATCATTTACATGTTAACCGATTTGGACCAATTTTTGATAGGTTGTTATTCTGAACAAATGCTATGCTTAAACGTTATGTATTTTTGATAGAGTTAATAATTTTAATTTTATTGTTGTTCACGTGTTTTCATACGAAACTATTGTCATCCATTATTTGTTTATATTTATAATCAGTAATTTAAAAAACGACTTAAGCCTAGCTTTTATTCTGACTGACAACCTATCAAAAATTGGTTCAAATCGGTTAACATTTAAAACGTAAAAATCGTTAACGCCGTTTGTATGAAAAGTCGCAGCTTCACAATCGTCTTAAGCCCCAAAGTTACAATTTTCCCCTCCTCCCATAACTACTAAAATTGTAAAACGAAAATTATTTTGATGATGACTAAAAAAATTATCCCCTCCCATACTAGTGGAAGTTGGTTTTGGCAGCACCTCTTCATTTGTACAAGATATACATACAGTTACAAAATTTTGTAGGTAAATTTAAAATTTAAACTAAAAAAAATGCAGTCCTTTTGTCAAAATATTTTAGGGATACCTCCTATACAAGTAAAAGAGCCACGAGAAAAAATGTTTTTGTAAAAAAAAACTGGTGGTAACATTATGAATTTTATTCATTCTACGAACCCTCCCTTTCCTCTTTAAGACTTTCTTTACTTCTCTCCCTGCCTGGGTGCGTCTGCTTACTGATGATGATGATCTATCCGACCGATTTCGGTCATGGCGACTTCGACTTCTAGTCGGTTTGCCGCGCGTGCGCTCGAAAATAGTTTATGTATTCTAATCTTCGCAGCGAAACTCCTCGCGCACTGAGGGCATTAAGTATGCCACCCTCGTAATTGTATGAAATGATCGCAGGTGGTCCAGCCTTTAACTGGTCGCGTTTGGTATCAAGGTCAGCCTTACGCTGATCCTTGAACTCGCGCACTTGCCTATTCACAATCCTGCGCCATTCTGGCCGTTCTGCTGCCAAACTCTCCCATTGAGAGGGTCCTATTGCAAGCAACCTTGTTGCGGACTTTTACGCACTGTACTGTTGCGACCAATCTTGTAGCGCACTTTTACGCAGTTACCACAGAGCCTTCGTTTATATGCATTTTAATTTCATACTGTGTAGGTTTTCCAAGTTGCTCTGAATCATGTTGCATGCCAACTGAATTCGTCACACCAGTAGGCGCAAACGCACGGATACGCTACTGGATACACTCGACACCAGTCAATGTTGGCAGAACGCGTTTAAGAGGGGGTATCAAGCAAATTAAAATGTTAATAAATGATTTATCTGAATTCTATTAAGACTAATTAGTTCTTTTTTATTGAATTCAATCAAGTGTAAGTCAGACTTGCGCTTTGAGGGTTCCGTACCCACCACATCTATACACAAAACTATGACAGTATATCTATTCACATTACTCACAAGAAATCAACGCGAGCGACAGTAAAATACTAATTTTTTTTATTCAGTTCGGACTCCTTAGCGCGAGTACGACTAACACTTGGCGGGTTTTAATTTTTTGTTGTTTTACTTCAGAATTTAGGTATTAAGTACCATTTTCACAAGCAATAGAGCAGTTTTTTTGTTATTCACAATTGGTATCTCACCTGATGGGTAGTGATGATGATACCGAAAATGAAAGCAATTCAAAACGCAATGGGGAACTAGCTATCTTATCTTCAAGCCGGAATACATCAATGCTGTTTGGCGGCAAGACTGAGATAAAATATGGCCGTTTATTTTTCTGAGAAAATCATTATAAGTCTGAAACTTTAGTAGGTAGCCAGTAGCGGCAAGGCTCTGTTCTGCTTCTACACTAGTGTCATCTACACCCATAGATACATAAATAAATATAAAATAAATATTCTGGGACAAATCACACATGGTCATCTGGCCCCAAAGTAGGATTCCCTGTGTTATGGGTTACCAGAGACTGATATACATACTTATATACTTTTAAATACATACATATATAGATATTTAACACCCAGACACAGAGCAAACAAATCTGCTCATCACACAAATGCTTGCCCTGGGTGGGGATCGAACCCACAACCCTCGGATCAGTAGTCAAGGGCACTAACCACTGAGCCACCGAGTCAGTCATAGGTGCATAGATACCGTTGTTTACTCGTTTACAATCGTATAGGCAATAATATAAATAAAAACACAAAAAGGTTTGCTGATGTTACGACACAGGTCCTCCTAGTGTAGGCTTAGCTGTATCAATTTAATTTTTTGCCTGCCTACCATATTACCATACTTAATATCATATTATTATCGCGAATTACTTAAGAAAACAGGTGTATCTCTAAAACCTATAGTTTAAGATGTTTTTTTTTATTAAAAATTTGAGTGCGTTTGACTGCAACTCACCTGATGGTAAGTGATGATGCAGTCGAGGATGGTACACGCAAACTCAAATAATGCCTATTCACTCTTGACTTGAAGATCCCCAAATTACTTATGCTGTAAATGACTACTGTTAATAAAATTTATTTAATATATTTTTAGTTTGTTTGGTTTCTTCTGTTATATTCTTATTAATTGTTCTGTTAAATGTTCATCGTGCATTGTCTACAGCAATGGCTTTTTGTATTTAATATAATACTTTAATAATTAAGAAAACTAGGTCTATATTGAAGTAAGACGTTTTATAGATTTATTTAAATGACCGTTTGTTTCTATTGAATAAAAAAAAAACAGTTTTAGTCAGTTGGCGCATATCAGCAGGAACTTTGTTTCTCCTCAATCCCGCGGGATCATGCTCAGTACACTTGTGACTTGTCCCGGTGTTTCGGGATTCCGGTATCCCGGAATTCCATTCCCTATTCCCATTTGACCCTCCCTAGTCTCCTCAAGTATCAGTTATAAAATATCGGCGTAAAATTTTGTAAAAAAAATCTTATTAAATATGGTATTTTACTTTCATTCGCCCCCGTGACGTAACTTCACATCAGGGGGTTGCGGGTTTGATACCCGGTGGGGTCTAACGTTGTAAGACTCGGCCTGTTCGGTGGACGGCCATTTTCTGAGCCCGCCTGGCTGGCTACCACCATCTTATCTATAAGTCTTGCCTTCAAACTTCAATGTTAACAGCAAAGTAACCGCCATAGCTGGGAATCGCAAAAATCGGCCAAGTGCGAGTCGGACTTGCGCACGAAGGGTTCCGTACAATTATATCTTTAAAAATCAAGTTTATTGTATGGAAAGGCCCCCTTAAATATTAATTTTATTTTAATTTTCTTAATTAATTATTTTTAAAGTGAATCATCATCATCATCGTCATATCAGCCGAAAATCGTCCACTGCTGGACAAAGGCCTCCCCCAAGGATTTCCACGACGACCGGTCCTGAGCTGCCCGCATCCATCGGCTTCCCGCGATCTTCACCAGGTCGTCGGTCCACCGCGTGGGAGGCCTGCCTACGCTACGTTTTCCGGTGCGCGGTCGCCACTCAAGAACTTTACTTCCGCAACGGCCAACTGTTCTAAGATCGAATCAGAAACAAGGAGGTCCGTAGGAGAACCAAAGTAACCGCCATAGCTGAGAATCGCTTATGTGGCACTGACCGAGAGCCACATAATTATAGCTCATAATATAGAAACAGTTAAAATTTTAAAAAAATGAGATGATGCCAAGAGTAATAAAAATTATGAAATAAAAAAATCTCTTTCATAATTTTTACTGTACATTATTAAGTTAAATACGTTTTAAAATTCTAGAATAGCGGTCGCCACACTTAGTGCATAGTATCACAGATGAGATACTAGTTACTTCGTAAATAGTAGTTTTTTTAAGCCTAACCAATGTCACACCCTGGACACTTCATACAACGGGCCAGAAATCACATTTCAAAAAAGCAATGACGGAACAAACAAAATGGCGGCGAAATCGTAACGATCGACAACCAAACTTTATCAATCTGGGTGACGAGGTGGTGAGGTCGCACTCTAAGAGTGTCCATACTGTATGTTAGTACTAATATATATACTTTGCCAGTGTCTCCATCGGGGTTGCACCGGAAGGCGTGGTTAAACATTGGCTGCAGTGCAGACATGAATGCGCACGAGTGAATCGGGGGCGCCAAGTTTCCGCGAATGTTTGTTGCCGCACGAAATTCCAGAGGCCATTGTTTTGTGAATGACGAGCCGGCCAATCGGGTGAAGTTTATTCCGCGAATATCCGACTTTTCTTGCGTTTGGTATTTTTACCCGACCGCCCAGAAAGAAGGATAATGTTTTTCGAGTATATGTATGTATGTAAGTACCTACGTATGCAGATTACCGGGAACATCCGACTCTGATGCTGATGCTTAGCAACGGTTCTTGCGCACCGAACGCCCAATTCTTGATTTTTAAATATTTTTATTACTTTTCATCACTTTCAAATAAGTTTTTAAAAAAATTGTTCAATTAAAATGAAATTTCTAAAGTCACCGATTTTGTGTGTTGGTTTCATTCAATATTAACTATTTGTTTTCGATAAATTTTGCAATTAATGCCAAAAACATGGTCTACAATTACGCCAGTAATATATAAGGTCTAACAAAATTAGCTGAAACTATTTTAACTGGTGCTTCTACCCATGAAACTGAACAACTTTCCCCATGGAACCCATAGTCAAATCTAAAAAAAAATTTTGAACTTCCCATACTAAGTTGGCCGAACAGCTGAACGAGTTAGTATGGGAGAGCCATATTTTTTTTGCTATTTGACTATGGGTTTCATGGGAAAAGTTGTTCAGTTTTATGGGTAGAAGCACCAGTTAAAATAGTTTCAGCTAATTTTGTTAGACCTTATATAACAATATATTTTTTACATCAAAAGTGGTAATTTTTTCAAAATTGTATTAAATTAAATCGTTTTTTTATTACTTCAAGAATATTATATATTTTTTCCATGGTGATAGTTTTACACAGTCTTTCAATAATTTGAATTGAATATTGTCATTTGACCCATCGTCAGGCCTTAAAAAAAAGAAGATAACATCAAAACGGATTGAAAAGAAACTAAAAAGTACGAGTTCGTCACAAACATAACCAAATTTATTTATAAATTGTAATACCTAGATACATAAAAACATGTAGCGTCGGTGGCCATGTAGCGTCGGTGGCTCAACCGGTAACGACTCGGTCCATCTAACCAGAGGTACCGGGATCAAATCTGGACGGCCAATGTACCAATGAGTTTTTCAAAACTTACGTACATATCATTACCGATTGCTTTAACGGTGAAGGAAAACATCGTGAGGAAACCTGCACAGGCCTGCGAAGAAACTCGAAGGTTGTGTGTGAAGTCGACCAACCCGCACTGGGCCCGCGTGGTCGACTAAGGCCTAATCGCCCTGATTCAGGGTAGGCTCGAGCCCCTCGGCGGGGACGTATATGAGCTGATATAATAATAATAATAATAATAATAAAAACATAGTCACTCACGGGATCAAGACGAATCAAATAACACCTCGCACACCAAAATCCATCAAGACGTAAACTAAAGTCTAAAGTCTTCCTACAGGCTCAGCCAAAGAAACAAACATACATACATGAACCAAAAAAAAACATTGACCTCAGTTTTCGGAAATCGGGTAAAAAATACGAACTAGGTATTCAAGTTGTCGATCGCGATAGAGCCAAAGCGACTTCGCTTATACGGGATGTAACAAAATTGGTGTAGGTCCCTTTAACTAACTGGGACTTCTACTCATCATACTGAACAATTTTTGTTCTACGACTTTGCTGAAAACGAGCCATCAGCTGATTGATCGATTTTGTGCATTTTAGTATGTAGGTTCCAATTTTTTTTTGTGAGAATTGACTATGGGTTCCTTGAGGCAAGTTGTTCAGTATGATGAGTAGAACCCCCAGTTAACGGACCTACACCAATTTTGTTTCACCCTGTATGTGAATACAACGCCCACATACATTTTATTCAAAACCAAAGATTAAGGCCATATGGAGAAGATTTCCATAATATGTAGTCGGAATTTCAATGATTCCTTAAGAATGAATGTAAATAATGGCATCGTACAAGTTCAGATTAGGCTAGTAGACTACTTGTCATTTGAGTTATTATCAGACTGCGCCAAAAGGAGGGTTATGTTTCATCATATCAGTTCATATACGTCCCCACCGAGGGGCTCGAGCCTACCCTGAATTAGGGCGATCAGGCCTTAGTCGACCACACGGGCCCAGTGCGGGTTGGTCGAATTCACACACAACCTACGAGTTTCTTCGCAGGCGTGTGCAGGTTTCCTCACGATGTTTTCCTTCACCGTACGAGCGTCGGATAAACGTACATATTATTATGAAATCTAAATTCGAAATCACATTGGTACGTGGCAGGATTCGAACCTCGACCTCCCGAACAGGAGTCGGCGGCCCTAGCCGTTACGTTTCGTTTCATTTTATTTATTTATCGTTTGCAATCATGTATCATTATAAGATATGAGCAAATTATGATTTAGATAATGTTCCTATAAAGTCTGATAATTAAAAATGTTGATTAAACAATGTCTTGTTTAAGTTGTCACTGTGTTATAGGCTTTTACCCTTAGCTATACGGTTTTGGAACACTCTCCCCTACAAAAATAAGGTCTTATAATAATGTAATTATAGCACGGTACATGGCTCTGGTAGGGCATGGCAAACAGTTTAAGTAAATTATAATAATGTAAAGAAAAATGAGGAGAGACCAGAAGATAGTGTTATAGATGTTTTTTGAGTGTATGTGTGTTTACCTTATCAACCAAAAAATATAGTTTAAAAAGACTAAAAAACACGCTTTAAAAGCACATCAAACTAAAATGTAAAAATAATTTTAAATATAAGCTGAAAACAATAATGAAAGAAAAATTGTATTATTGTGAAAAAAGCGTGGGTTGCTCGATAGACGTTTAGAAAAAAAATACGAATTCGGTATGGGTTTCTCAGGTAAAGTTGTTCAGTTTCATGAGTAGAGCCCACCCTTTAAGGCTTGCTCGGTGTTAAAAATACATCCTGTGTATGTATATAATGTATTATGCACACACACACAGTCACACATAAAGTACTTTCACAGATAGGGGTACACATTGACGTCACCATTGTTCTTGTGTTGTGAACATCTTTATGGCAATTCTTTTTATTTAAGTACCTACACTTACGAAGTAACTATTTAGTAATCTGTGCCTACACTACATAAGTATGCTTTGGGTGTCATCTACCCTCATCATTAAATTAAATAGTCTTCGACTTCGGTGCAACATAAAAACCCGATAGGGTTTCCTTTGTACTGTTTAATATCTTTATGTTTGTTCTTTAAAGCAATAAATAAAAAATAAAAAAAAATAAAATATAAATAAATTTATTTATGTCTTTGGCACGCTCTGTAGCCTCAACGGCTTCATGGGTTTTGGAGTGCGAGGTGTCAATCGATTCGTCTTGATTCCGTGAGTGACATAATTATGATACATTTTTACCCGCCTGACAAAAAAGAGGGGTTAAGTTTTATGCAGACGAGTTTTTAATATCTACACCCCCCTCTGGTATCTCGGGCACCCGCGCCCTTGCTGCAGTAATGCTGGCTGGAGGGGGGCTTAAACTGAACTGAACTGCTGAAATTAATTAAAGGTTATGATTAATCCCTAGACGTTAACATTCTTTATTAAGTAAAAGATTAAAAAATATTATGTACTTTAAATTAAGCGACGTCTGGGCGCCCACAGTTGTTTTATCTAACAGGCAGTTTTATGCAAATCATTCGAATATAATTATTAAGTTTTATGACCCACTATGGCTATCGGCTATATATCAACAGTCTCTATATATGGACTGTTCAACATATACGTAAAAATTCCATCTACCCATTTAGGAAGCTGAGAATTTCGTCATCAACGAGTTTAATGACGCTCTAAGCTAAGATGGAGAAACTCGCAGGTTGTGTGTGAAGTAGACATGTGCGCCGCACCGCGCCGATGACCGCCGCCGCCGATCAGGACTTGAAGCCGCTGATCATTTAGAAAAATCGGCGTATTCGGCGCAAATGATGCGAACGGCGAAAAGTTCAACGCTCGCCTAGGTTGCGTGTTTCGCCTTCGGATATATTACAAAAATCTGAAAACGTGTCAAGGTTGTCTACTTACCAAAGTCGGAAACAGAGAGCTACGATGAACCGATGTCCTACAGACCCATATACCTTTCATCATTTCTGCTGAAGGCTCTGGAAAAATTGGTCGACAACTACATAAAGGAGGGGTTCCTTGCGGAAAAAACACCTCATGTACTACAATGTGCATATCAGACTGGTAAAATGACTGAAAGAGCACTTCATCTTGTAGTATACCATGATAAAAGTGCGTTGGAAAACCAGAAGGTATGTGCTGCTGCCTTCCTCGATATCGAAGGAGCCTTTGATCGCACTAATTTGGAGGCAATCAAGAATGCAGCTATCAAGTTCAAGTTTATTCGAAAAACAATTTAAATTGTGTACGAATTACATAAAAATATAAATATATCTCCCATTCTTTATTCTTTATTGTTCAATTTACAATAAGAGCTTACAGTTTCCCAAGACGCTCTATTGTTAATATTTACAATTACAATTACAAATTACAAATATTTACAATTACAAATTATTGTTGTTTAAAAATATGTATAAATTTTTAATTATTATAGGCATGCTATCCACAAAAATGTCAATATGTTGGATCTCGGCAACGAATCCATTGAGCAAATGTATTGCCCTAGACGTAGTAAGGTGTAGCGCTCGCTGCGTGCGCGGCGCTGCACTTGCAAACAGCTGGTGCCGTCGCCGACCCGTGCGCACGTATTTTTGTGGCACAAAGAGACTCATATTATTTAACATCTCAGAGTTATTGACATTTCCCCGCAACAGAAGACAGTAGTGGACACCAAGAAGCAACTTCCGCCTAAGCTCCAAGGTATCGAGTCCGACTGAGCCATATACGAACAGAGATGGGAAGAGAAACGGGTAATATCCGTACATTCGCTTATAGAGGTACCTAGCGAACTTACGCTGCAGTCTTTCTATCATGAGAGAATACTTAGTTTCATAGGGATCCCAAACGATTGCGCAGTACTCCAACTTGCTCCGGACAAAAGCATTATACAGCACTAACGCAACTCTAGTATCCCTGAATTGGTAAGCTGTTCTCATTATGAACCCTAGAGCTCTATTAGCACTCTTACATAAACTTATTATGTGTTGACGAAAATTAAGTTCAGCATCCATCAATATGCCTAGATCTTTTTTTCTGTTTCTCTTTTCAGAGATACACCACGAAGATAATACGTCGCCATAATCGGGCATCTTGATCTTGTAAAACTCAGTACACTACATTTTGATATATTAATGGTATAGACCCATGGTATAGACCAAACGTTATGAAAATGGATAGATAGCATGCTTAGGAAGATAATCATAACATCTTTACTATTGGGGGAGAAGGTTACTGCTACCACTTCAAAAAGATGCCCGCAGGGCGGTGTTCTGTAGGTGGTTTCTGCAGCAGCTGAAAAACCGGATTTTTCTACACGTTTGGTTAGGCTGACGATCTAGTTGTTATAATTAATTTTAAATTCCCGAACATATTATCGCGAATAATGTACTCGTGAAAGGCCTTGCGTAAAGTTGAAAGGTGGTGTGATGGATATCACCTATCGATTAAACGTAGCAAGACCACGGTTGTACCATTCACAAGAAAAAGAAACCGACAAGGTTTAAAAATTCTCAAACGATCGTTAAGTATCTAGGCATGACTCTGGATAAAAAACTGACGTGGAACCTGCACATAGAAAAGACCATGGCCAAGGCCACAAAAGTCTTCGGTATGCTAAAATCTGCGTACGGTAAGAACTTGGGGTTTAAAACCCATAGTCATATACTGGCTATACACAATAATAGTAAAGCCCATTCTAGGCGTAGAAGGAACAGGCCGAAGGAAAATTAAACTGACATGTCTTAGACTCAAAGATTCCAAGCTCTTCATTGGTGAGGTAACCACAGGGGCAATCAAGTACAGTTGGAGAAACAGCAGCACACGTGTCAGAGCGGTAACAGGAGCGTTGATAGGTCATTTTGATACAAACGCACACTTGAAAAAATCAGCCTGATGAATGACCCGAACTGCAGAGCCTGTGTGGATACAGATTCAATGGAACACTTACTGTGTTCTGCAATGTTCTGGCCAGTAGCGCATTTGTCTCCTTGGAGTCATAAATATAAGATTGTAACTTACAATTTGTAAGTACGTTATTCGTAACCAAATTACCAAAGCAAACTATTTTTGTGCCATATTTTATTGCGACTTTAACGTTTCTTTTCATACCTTATATTAATTTTAATGAAAACGTTTTTTTTTATTAATTTTACTTCTGATTCTCATTGTTTTTTGTGTAATTTATGCCGCCATTTACGACGCCGTTTACGCCGCCATTTACGCCGCCGCCGACCAAATTCTACCTCTACGCCGCCGCCGAATATTTCGGCATCGGCGCACATGTCTAGTGTGAAGTCGACCAACCCACACTGGGCCCGCGTGGTCGACTAAGGCCCGATCGCTTATTCAGGGTAGGCTCGAACCCCTCGGTGGGGACGTATATGAGCTGAAATGATGATGATGATAATGAAGCAAAGATGGACACAGTAACTATTAAATTGAAAGTTACGAAAGACCAGGCCCTAGATTCCGTAAGTTCCATGTAGTATTTATCGTAAGCCTAAAATAAATTCGCACTATTCTTTCTGATTGAATTTTAAGGAGATTTCTCTCCACTATTTCACAATATTATCTTTTTTTTTCAAAAAATCCGCTATTTATACCTTCAATCTCAAAAAAAAAATATTTCGCGTTATCGATCACTATATATACGAGTATTCTACCTACACTGAGAGCAAGAATCGCATATCGCGATTGAAACGATATAATAATAATTAGGAATTAATTAAAAACCCGACTGCATAAAAACATAACCCCTTTTTTGGCCAGTCGGGTAAAAATGTATCCTATGTCACTCACGGGATCAAGACGAATCTAACGATACCTCATACGTTAAAATGAAAAATTCTTCAAGCCGTTCAGGCTGTAGCAGGGAACATAGAAATCTACATCTACATAAAAACATAACCCGGGTTGTTTGAAAGAAATCGCTTTGAGCTATAAGACCACCCAAATTGTACCGCTATAGTTCCTTTTTTATATTGTGTTTGTTTTTTTATATTTTTTAAGTTAAGTTTTTGTAATTTGTTTATTTTTTTTAAGTAGTGTGTACAATAAAGAGTATTTATCTTTATCTTAACCCTCCTTCTGAGGCAGTCGGGTAAAAACGTAATTCCAAATTGACAGTTCGTCATACATGTTGATAAAAGTTGCCTCCACGCACCCACGGCAAGAATCTTTTTTCCATCATCCGACCTAGTACGACTGACAGGTGGTGAGTTCAAAAAAACGTGCCAATGTTCAATTTTCGGGGTCTAACTTTGTAAGACTTTGTTTTGGTTTGGTTGGTGTTAGGGCATTTTCTAAGCCCGTCTGGCTAGCTACCACCATCAAATTAAAATCTTGCCGCCAAACATCAATGTTAAAAGAATTGATGTGTTCCGACATGAATACAAGATAGCCAGTTCCCCATTGCGTTGGGGAGTCTTGTGGTAAGTCTGCTTCCATCGGCATGATCGTCACTTATCATTATCAATTATCACACTAATATTATAAAGGCGAAAGTTTGTGAGTGTGTGTGTTACTTCTTCACGCAAAAACTACTAAACGGATCTGGCTGAAATTTGGTAGGTAGACAGAGTAGGACCTGGATTAACACATAGGCTACTTTTTTCACGCTCGCGAGCCTCTAGAAACGTTGTCCACGCGGGTGAAGCCGCGGGAAACAGCTAGTTGTTAATAAAAAAAGGCAACGTTCGTAGATATAGGCAATACAGGTCTTTAAAAGCTACAATGAGGTACAATGCTTTCCTAATTGGTTGTTATTGAGAGACAACGTAAAATAAAAATAGATGCGCAAGCGCACAACAATGAAACGGTTACGAGTGGGTAAACACAGCACTGCGACGGCACAGATAACAATGGAATGCTAATTTTGATTATGAACGAAAGAGAGCAAGCACTACTGTACTGTACTTATCGCATACTTGTTGAGATAATTTACAAGCATGCGTGATTTTGAACACATCGTCATTAGTGCTTGGCGATAATACGAGTATAAATTAAATTAACGCCGGGTTTGGTTAGGTTTTAACCAAATGTGATGTGATGTGATGATGACGTAGTCACACTTTTTGGTTAGTTTTTTATATTATTTTATTTTGAATTTGTTTTTGGTAATGTTTTCAAATTTTTGACTTCTCGGCTGTCTTTGTCTTGCAGTTCTGTCCTTTATATTTCATGCAGTTTTTATTTTTTTCGTTATGTTTCATTAAATTCAGTTTTGGTGATACAAACAAATTCGTTTTACTAATTTGGACCCCACTCCTGCCCTCCAAGTCTTCTAAAATTTACTTGTGTTAGCTTAGACGCAGAACGGAGGGCGCGTCGAGGCTGCACGCCTACATAATGACTGAGTAAAAGAAAACATCGTGAGGCAACCTCAATATCTGATCTCAGATCTGTATGAAAGTTGCGTTGCATTGCGTAGGCGTTAATCTAAATGCCCTACACGTGACCTTCATCATCAGAATATCAGCTCATATACGTCCCCACCGAGGGGACGTGACCTAAGGTGATGCTACCGCCCGCGCCGTCTATCCCTTGGATAGCACTGGTTATTATGCCAGGTTGTAAAAGAGGAAGACCCGGTTAGGTATACAGGCTGTAAAAAAATTGGTGTTAATAGCTCTTAACTGGGGCTTACTACTTCTACTCATCATACTGAACAACTTACCCCAAGGAACCCATAGTCAATTCTCAAAAAAGATTGGACCCTCCATACAAAAATGCACAAAATTTTTCATTGAGCTGATCAATTTTAAAGGAAAATGTTTTTTTTTTGTGATTTCTTCAGTCATTTGTTTAGTATTATGAGCAGAAACCCCAGTTTTAGCCCGTTTACTTCGTGCGCGATACGCCTGAGCAGCTGAGGAGGGGCGTGCGGGAAGATCTCCGCGGGGGAGCTTCTGGCTAGCGGGGAAGGGCACGAGGCTCGTGCCCGAACGGAACTCCCCCGCGGAGATCGTGTCGTGTCGTGCTATACCTCGCCCCCGCCTAACCGCCCGTACCGCAGGCGTACCACGCACGAAGTTGACGGGCTATAACGGAACCTACACCAATTTTTAAGCGACTTCCAAAAAGGAGGAGGTTCTCAATTCGACGGTATGTTTTTTTTTATTTGTGTCACCTCAGAACTTTCGACTGGGTGAACCGATTTTGATGATTATTTTTTTATTCGAAAGCTAGTGCTTCCCGTGTGGTCCCATAGAAATTTTATTAAAATCTGTGTAGTACTTTATTAGAAAATTAACAAAAACCAAAAATAACAATGCAAAATTGTTCGAAGTTGTTGCGATAGAAGTCGGTTTTCAATTATGTTTCACCTGTATAGTTAATAGTGTGTGTAAACAGAAACCTATACTAATTTACTTATGTCAATAGTTTCAAGAGGCATATTAGCATACAAATCAGTATGAATGTACGGATTGTATTCGTAATGGCGTCGTCGCGTCGGTCGCCGTGCTGCCATCGAGTAGCATCTACACTACTCTCCGGGCGCATAAAATCGCCAAGGACATCTTTATCTGAAAGGAATGCGCAAAGTAAACAGTGTTGTACGCTATTTTGCTATGAGTTTGTGCTTTGCGCTGCGTGTGTTACAGTCAAAACTCATAACCGGTCCTAACCACTTCTGACTGGAAAAATCAGGAAAGAGTAGTTTTTACTCAGGACGTTGGTCAAAACCACTTTTAACTGCAAAAAAATTGGGTTATAGTGATTTTGACCAAATTATATCAAAAGTAGTTTTGACCAAAAATGTTAGTCAAAACTTATACGATAATATAGGTTGGTTAGATTTTATGATGATACTGTGGTGTCGAACCCCAAACCACAGATTACTAAATAGTTATGCCCAAACCTCCCTCTGTGGCAGATTTGATAGTTACGATATAATGAAATCTGTCCAGTTAAGAACCGGCTCCGTGGCGTAATGGTTAAGTCCATTAGCTTCACAAAGGGAGTTCGCGGGTTCGATTCCCGGCGGAGTCCAACTTTGTAAGACTCGGTTTGGTTGGTGGAAGGGCATTTTCTAAGCTCGCTTGGCTAGTAACCACAATCTTATATAAGTCTTGCCGTCAAACATCAATGTTAACAGCATAGATGTGTTGCGGCTTGAAGATAAGATAGCCAGTTCCTCATTGCGTTCCCCATCGATTCCCCATCTTGGTAAACCCGCTTCCATTTTCAGCATCATCATCACTTACCATCAGGTGAGATGATGCCAAGGGCGTACCAATTGTGAATAATAAATTAATCTGTCCCGCAGCTGCGGAGCGTTGGTCAAAACCACCTATAATGAGAACATCGGTCAAATTCATTTTTGACTAGATATAAAAATCAGTCAAAACTGTTTTTAAAAGCTTTATTTTACTTGCAATGTTTGTATGTTTGTTTAGTTCAAATCTTGCGATCGATTTTAGAGCTACTTCCAGGGTCCTATTAAGCTGCAATTCCAAAGCCGTATTCCCGCTGACAATAGATCCTTTTGTTATTTGTTAAGTTGATCTGATGATGAACTTTGCAGGTGGAATTAAGTTCCCAGAATTGTATTTTATTTTTCAATAGAATCGTAGGACATACAATGTTGTGCTAACCTTTTTTTGAATTTGGAACCGTGTATTTTTTATAATTCTATTTTAGGTTTTTAGAAAATAATGGACTAAGGGCGTCGGTCAAAACCATCTTTGCCTGATTTTCGCAGTTAAAAGTGGTTTTGACCGGTTATTATGAGTTTTGATTGTAACATATAATATAAGCTAAGTATTGTTTGTTATTGGCTAAAATTGTCCGCGATCTCAACAAGGAATTAAAAAGAAAAGCTTGAAATTCGACCTTTGGCGAAAACTGAATAACTTTCTCTAAGAAACCTATGGTCAACCAATTAACAAATAAATGGTTGTGTAATGCTTTAAACCAACCCGCACTGGGCCCGCGTGGTCGACTAAGGCCTAATCGCCCTGATTCAGGGTGGCTCGAGCCCCTCGGTGGGGACGTATATGAGCTGATATAATAAATGCTTTAAACTTTAAATTGATCAACTGATGGCTAAGATTTTTTTTAAGGAAATGCAATACCTATTACCTACCTACAAAGATTTTTGCGCACTGAGCGAATACTATTCTTGAAAAAAGTTGTTAAGTTTGATAAGCCCTGAAAATAATCTGTTTTGAACTTAGATCACACATAAAGCTTTCAATAAAGAACCCTTTAATATGAACCTTATTTCCAGTTTCTATTTAGTCACAAGAACATAGCCTCAGGAATTTTCATAAGAGATATACTTAGGTACCACAACAAACACATGTTGGTAAAAACTACAAAAAACACTGATGCGTATACTAATATACGCGCGGTTTTTACGGCGCACATTTCAAAAAGATTTTACTTTGAGAATATTTGCATACAATCCTTTTCAAATGTAACTTCATGGTGTCGCATTTCCGTTTGCATACTATACATGCGCAACCACTTCCGTTAAAATAAAAATAAAATACTCTCAATGCGCCAAAAGAAGTACATATAACTTCAATATTGGAAGAAGATTTGTGGGCTCACCGCCCACACATTTTTTTTATTTACAATTGGTAAGCCCTTGGCATCATCTCACCTGATGATAAGTGACGATGATGCCGAAGATGGAAGCGGGCTTACCAAGATTCCACAACGCAATGGAGAACTGGCTATCTTATCTTCAAGCCGGAACACATCAATGTTATTAAACACTGATGTTTTTTTTTATTCACAATTGGTAAACCCTTGACAACATCTCACCTGGCGGCAAGACTTAGATAAGATGGTGCTAGCTAGCCAGGCGGGCTTAGAAAATGCCCTACCACCAACCAAACCGAGTCTTTCAAGTTGACCCCACCGGGAATTGAACCCGCGACCTCCTGGTGTGAAGCGAATGGACTAACCATTACGCCACGGAGGCGGTTAAGGCTATTGTAAGGACTGAAAATAATGACAGCCAGAGATAAGAATGTGGTCTAGAAATTAAAAAAGAATGGTAAAGTGCGGTAAAATAAATTTTGCACACACTTGACTGGCATTTAAAGTACTACTTTTCGAGCAACTATATTGAACAAAAATTTACTCTCAATGCGCCAACAGAAGTACATATAACTTCAATATTGGAAGAAGATTTGTGGGCTCACCGCCCACACAAATTAAAGCCAAGTCGAAACACAAAAATGTTTCGTCCAACCAGCCCTTCGGTTACGCATCAAGGAGCTAGCGTGCCCCGTGCTGCGTGCTGCGTGGGAAGTCTCAGAAATATTATTTACACATACTTGGATTACACAACGTTGATGAATAATCGGCAACAGAAAAAAAAATCGACACTCAAATTAAGTCCACCTAAGAACCATAGAATGCTAAGTATGTACGAGCGGTAATTACTCCATTGTTCCTTGTTATTGACCCAAGTGTTACCTACACCGAGAATTATCATCAAACTAGCCATTATTCTACGCATTGGCACGTCATAAATGGAAATCCGAACATTCCTTTGGCAATCGCTCTTGCATTTCTCACTATTTACGAAGCCAAAGGTATACGCAAGTAGGCTGAGCCAACGCGGATTTCACCTTTGTAACATAGAATTATGCATCAACGAACAACGGAACGCAACAATTCAGGTATGCGGGATACAATGTACCGACGCAGTGAAACTGCATTCAACCGATACAATTAAAGTAATAAACACAAGCGCACAGAGGAATGACTTCCCACTCGCTTGTTAATCGGCGCTATCATTGTCTTCCCCGCTTCCTTGGTTAGCAAGACAATGAGCAGTTTTTTTTCACTTTATAACGCTCCGTAGACTTTTTACTGGGACAGTTTACAAGTGAGTGACTTCCATGCTACTCGCCTGCAGACACTTGTCCCGAGACTAACCGCCTCCGTGGCGTAATGGTTAGTCCATTCGCTTCACATCAGGAAGTCGCGGGTTCGATTCCCGGTGGGGTCAACTTGTAAGACACGGTTTGGTTGGTGGTAGGGCATTTTCTAAGCCCGCCTGGCTAGCTACCACCATCTTATCTAAGTCTTGCCGCTAAACATTAGTGTTAACAACATTGATGTGTTCCGGCTTGAAGATAAGATAGTCAGTTCTCCATTGCGTTGGGGAATCTGGGTAAGCCCGCTTCCATCTTCGGCATCATCGTCACTTACCATCAGGTGAGGTGATGCCAAGGGCTTACCAATTGTGAATAAAAAATAATAAAAAAAGACGAACTGCGAAAACAGCAAAATGTTTATTCGCACGCACGTAGGTCGTTACGGATGCATAATATGAGAACCTACGTATTATCTTAAATGTGCGGCTGGCTAAGCCTAACAACACTGCCTCAAAGATCTCTATCTAGGTGAATATAACAGTCTATTCAAGGGTGAATATTTCGCTATAAGCGACGATCTAGCTAGAGATAAAAACCAGTCCGGCATAGACATTGACGACGACGACACGACATTCCCGAGCCGGGTAAATAATTACATTTTCTTGGCTGAGATATGTACATAAGCACATAACTTCATAGCTGAGGTGAGGGCACATATTTCTTCTTGACTATTCCACACACGTTCGTAACATAAGGTTAATGGCGACGTATGCACCAAACTCTTGTCCCGGTTATTTTTAGCATTAATAAATTGGCTTAGTAGCTCGTTTACTGTGTGAGCGTTTCGCACAAGTAGAATGATTGAGCCGACATGACATCCGCGGTGTTTATATCACTTCTGGGTCAGTTGGAGTGTTTTTATTAGACGTTCACTTCAAAACAATGTGCTTAATTTTATTCACAAAGCCTCACCTCGCTCGCATCACTTGAAGTAATATGTATTAGTTATGTATACTTTGACCGCACCCCGGATACTGCATACAACGGTCGTGAAATGACATTTCTAAAAACAAATGACGGAGCAAACAAAATCACGGCGAAATCCTATACGTTCGACAACCAAACTATAACCAATCTGTATCCATCTGGGTGACGTCGCAATTTAGAGAGCGGCATGGAGTATCCATACTGTATGTTAGTACTAATATATAAATTGCTTTGCTTTGACTGACCGTTGGTCTAGTGGTAACGCTACTATTTGCTGGGACGAGAGTCGTGGGTTCGATCCCCACCCAGTGTAAACATTTCTGTGACGAACAGGTTCGTTTGCTCTGTGTCTGGGTGTTCAATATCTATATTCAGTATATATTATGTATGTATTTCTCTGGCTCCCATAGTACAGGGAATTCTAGTTTGGGGCCAGATAACCGCGTGTGATTTGTCTTCGTATATTATAGCTTTTGCTTGTTTAGCAGTTCATGCCTGTGAATCAAATTCCAAAACAGCAATTTTCCTTTGTTTTTACTTTCGTCTCAGCCTTCATTAAGGCACAACCTGGACACTTCATACAACGGGCCAGAAATGACATTTCAAAAACTGTATGTTAGTATACTTTGATTAAGGTCTCTTTCTTCGTTTTATCTCGGCTTCTGTGATCGATCTCAGAAAGCTGATGTGTCGTATCAAATGTGCCAATATGTGTCCTATTTTCAGGCTTATCGTCTCCTGCATCCTGCACTATATTAATATTAAAATTCTCTTTATTGGTATTCCTTTCCTTTCAAAATATGTTTTTATCTTTTTCCAACATAAATATTCTGCGCGTCTCTCATCCGTACTTCTATTGCTTTGAATTGAATCGTTTAAAATACATACAATACTACAACCACATTATTATGAATACAACCATCTACAATATTTAATATGTAATTTGCACTGGTTTTACCTTCATCGCGGAAATCGTAAAGATAACTGATCTCATTTTCTCCAACAGTATTCGGATTCAGAAACATATCTTTTATTAAGTTTGTTGGGCTCTCGTGCAATATTATGTCGATTTCGGAATGCAGTCTTACTTATAGGGTCAATAAAAATAGCACTTTATGTTTCACTGTCAGCAACCCATTTTATTATGGTGTTAGTGTACCAGTACCAAGACGGGATTCTCTCGAGAGTGCCTTCTTAGGTTTAATCAGTTTAATCTATAAGTATTCAGTTTTATATTAGAATTTTCTTGATGTTGTAGTTTTATCGTCTTGTCTTTAGTAATACAAACATTATTTAATAATTAGTTGATCGATATTATACTTAATGAAATGATAATTAATTATCTACTTGCAACTTTTTCAAGATAGGGATGAAGGTATCGTGATTGTGACCGTCGTGATTTCCGTACCATCAAGCAATACCTCATCATCATAATATCAGCCGACGAACGTCCACTGCTAGACATAGGCAACATAGGCCTCCCCCAAGGATTTCCATGACGACCGGTTCTGCGCTGCCCGCATCCAGCGGCTTCCCGCGACCTTCACCAGGTCATCGGTCCACCGAGTGGGAGGCCTACCTAAGCTACGTTTTCCGGTGCGCGGTCGCCACTCGAGAACTTTACTGCCCCAACGGCTGACTATGGGTTTCTTGGGGAAAGTTGTTCAGTATGATGAGTAGAATCCTACACCTTTTTTTTACATTCCGTTACTTATATGCGACAAGTTTCTCCGCTAGTTCTACCAAACCCATTCTTAAGAAACTTTGCACACATATTGAGTTCCCGTGACATTAAATATTATGATCCATTCACGAGGTTCTGATGACGGAGTTAGGAGGTGGACAGTGGCACTCTTCAACCGTTGTCCGTTACTAGTAACCCCGTCGAGTTTGGACTAATTTGGTTGGTTTTGACGAGTTCTATATACAGTATGCTTGGTGACGAGGAGGGTCTGAGAATGCAGTCAGGAGGTTAACAGTGGAACTCTTCAACCGTTATTAATAACCTCGTCGAGTTCGTACCCATTTGGTTGGTTTTGACGAGTTCTATACAGTATGTTTGGTGACGTGGAGGCTCTGATGATGGAGTTAGGAGGTGGACAGTGGCACTCTGCAACCGTTACTAGTAACCCCGTCGAGTTTGGACTAATTTGGTTGGTTTTGACGAGTTCTATACAGTATGCTTTGTGACAAGGAGGGTCTGATGATGGATTCAGGAGGATAACAGTAGAACTCTTCAACCGTTACTAATAACCTCGTTGAGTTTGTACCCATTTGGTTGGTTTCGACAAGTTCTATACAGTATGTTTGGTGACGTGGAGGCTCTGATGATGGAGTTAGGAGGTGGGCAGTGGCACTCTGCAACCGTTACTAGTAACCCCGTCGAGTTTGGACTAATTTGGTTGGTTTTGACGAGTTCTATGCAGTATGCTTGGTGACGAGCAGGGGCTGATGATGCAGTCAGAAGGTTAACTGTGGAACTCTTTAACCGTAACTAATAACCTCGTCGAGTTTGTACCCATTTGGTTGGTTTTGACGAGTTCTATACAGTATGCTATGCTTGGTGACGAGGAGGGTCTGATGATGCAGTCAGGAGGTTAACAGTGGAACTCTTCAACCGTTACAAATAACCTCGTCGAGTTTGTACCCATTTGGTTGGTTTTGACGAGTTCTATACAGTATGCTTGGTGACGAGGAGGGTCTGATGATGCAGTCAGGAGGTTAACAGTGGAACTCTTCAACCGTTAAAAATAACCTCGTCGAGTTTGTACCCATTTGGTTGGTTTTGACGAGTTCTATACAGTATGCTTGGTGACGAGGAGGGTCTGATGATGCAGTCAGGAGGTTAACAGTGGAACTCTTCAACCGTTACAAATAACCTCGTCGAGTTTGTACCCATTTTGGTTGGTTTTGACAAGTTATATACAGTATGCTTGGTGACGAGGACTCGAGGAGGCTCTGATGATGGGAGTCTGGAGGTGAACAGTGAAACTTTTCCACCGTTACTAGTAATCCTGTGGAGTTTTGGTTCATTTTGTCACGTTGTATATAGTATGCTTGGTGACTAGGAGGGTCTGATGATGGACTCAGGAGGTGGACAGTGGAACTCTTCAACCGTTACTAATAACTCCGCTGAGTATGGACTCATTTGGTTGGTTCTGACGAGATTTTTTTGGGTTGCCACTATGGTAAAAAAACACTATTTTTTTCTCAAAAATTCCTAACTTTGTAGGTATGTTACTACAAATTTATACGACTTACTATTCTGTAAGTTATGTTCATTATTCCAGGAAAAATCGTTCTTTCCATGCAGGGTGTTATTTTTCCCTTAAAAATGGCTGTAACGATTTTAATGAAACTTTTTTAGTTACCTACTAGACCTTAATAAGGCCTGCTACACTAGTTAGGTCATTTAATGTAATATTCCAAAAAAAAAAACTATGGCACCTCTCAAATAAATGCAATTATTTGTCATTTTTCGTCTGACAGGTAGATAGATACAACTCCTGTTTTCTTTGCTGTTTTTTAACGTGCATTATTTGAGTTAGCGTGTACCATGCTCGACTACATCGTCACAGGTGAGATCTCGGAGGAAGAAAAAAAGTTATTTATTTATTTATTATATTATTAAAACGTCCTTGGGTAAGATATAGTCAAACGCACTCAAATTTTTATTAAAAAAAAGGTGGCTGTGCATTTTTTTAAATTAAGAATTTTTTTGACGTTTCGTTATAAACGTTTTTGAAGGATTGAAGTTTCGTCATAAAGGATTAAGTATTAGTTAATGTAATAATTTTTGTTTGTAGAAATTGGCCACATCGACTTTTTTTCATCAGAACATCTAGGTAGGTATCTTAGGACGTCAGCAGTGCGTCAGCATATTATGATAAATTACTTGAGGCTCTGTTGTACGTCATCAAGATGGCATCAACATTTTTATCTCTTGATGTGCTACAGCACAGTGCAGGTGCACAGTTTTAAGGTCAATTCTTCAAGACAATGCAGGTGTCTGTGAGTAAGTATGGTAAATAGATACCACTAGGACATGATCGGTATTTAATAAGGATGTGTAGAGCACCTGCAGCTCTGTGCGTGGTGTGATGTTGAAGGGGGCGGCGGCGCGGGGGCAGGGCCCGCTTTAGAAAGGCGCGACCATCGCCGCAGGCTCGGGCCGCATTCTACGGCCTGTCATTCACACCGCGCAACTTGCCTATGAGTAGGTATGCATTGCATTCCATATCCCCAGCGTTCTCTACCTATTCTACGCATCGCCATACGCACATGCACACCTTACGGAACTGCAAAGCAATCACAGCACCACACAGATCACAGTATTCTCCAACACGTAAGTTATCTATATAACATGAACGTCGAATTATTTCTGCTTCTGCGCTAGTTCAGCGTCTAGTATTGCTGTGATTGCTATGAACCAGTTTCATGCCCCCATTAAGTCGCATTCCAATGCCGTTCGCAAAATCTATAATCACTATGAGGACAAAACGACACTACAGCACAAAGCGCATTCCAAAGGATAACACATGATAACAATAATTTCAGTTTGGCTGGCTCATATTTTGTTGTCATTAAATTGTGGAATGTCGTGTGAAATCGACACAGTTGCGCGCGTTTTCTTCCAGATGGCGGTCGTGTCGCTGCAAGCAATCCGTTTGTTTTTTGTGCTTTATCTTATTTTAGACTTGTGTTTACCACTCGAAACATTAACAGAATCAACAGTTAAGTACATAGAATAAACTTAGTTGTCTAAATCGATCAAATTCCGAAAGACACCGAAGAAATCAGATTGGAATGTACAGTTTTGACATGGGGCTCCAGCGGGGTAACACTTCTCTGCAACTTACCTGTCTCGCGGGTCGATCCACGTCGTTTTCCTGCTGTTGTGGTCGATGAAATAGAGTTTTCCGTCAAAGTCCCTCGCGTAATCCCATCCGTCGGGCAAGGGTATCTCACCGTTTCGTCTCCTTGGCATATTTCACTAATTAAATCCATTCAAACGAATAACGAAGCACACTCGCGAACTAGCTACACGGCCATGTTGAATACCTCATTACGAGTGACGTCACGCGGGTTCGGCCAATGGCGGCGAAGGGCCCCCACGATGGAATGCGGCGCGTACGCGAGCGGACCCGCTCGTCTTACGCGTGGCCGGCAGCGGGCGCGGGGAGCATGCGACCGCACGACGCGCCTTCGTGTCGCTGACTGAAGCGAGCCGAGCCGCGCGCACTCTCCGCCCGCCACGTTATCAACGCACATGATAATATTCACAGCACCTACTGGCTAAACGCATTCCTGTGGGCCAAGTGTTTACATTACATTACACTCCATCAAGCACTAGAAAGCACAGCGTTGTCACCAAACGATGAACTGACTGATGTGATGACTGAGACGCAGCCGTAGCCGCGAGTGCGCTCGCTGACGCTGGTGCAAATCCAACATGCGATAAAAGCAAAACTCTTTGTAGGTAGATGTACCTACCTATGTGTGTATGTACGTATTCAATCTATTTACGATTCCGTCGCATACATTTGTACAGATAGGCATGTTGCTAACGCGCATTCCACAGCGTATAATGTAGGTAGTAGCGAAATATAGATACTTAGAATAGTTGCTACAAAAACCTTCATGCAAAAAGTGCACGAAGAGTGCAAGAAACGCAAAAAAAATCCGGCAAAGTGCGAGTCGAACTCGAACACCGATGGTTCCGTACCAACAGGCCTTTCCACACAAGTATAACAACGAAGTTCGTTCGCCTCAAGGACCAGAATTCGAAATCCATCCAGCTGCAGCTAGAGGTGAGACGGGAGAATCTCCGAAACTGTTTACACTCGGCTTCAATATCAATGGCGAGCCCACGTCCGATTCGCTGACGATATCATGGTCATGGCTGAGACTATGGAAGACCTAAGCACAATTCTCGATGGCCTCAATAGAATGTCTCAACAAGTGGGTCTTAAAATGAATATTGACACGATGAAAATAGTGTAAAATGTCCGTGTCCTATCCGTGCCGTACCCACCCCTCTACAGGTTGGAGACTCTATACTCGAATTTGTTGACGAATATGTATACATGGGACAAGCAGTCCAGTTAGGTAGGTCAAACTTCGAGAAAGAGATCAATCGACGAATCCAACTGGGCTGGGCAGCGTTCGGGAAGCTCTGCAATTCACGTCCCAAATAGCACAGTGTCTCAAGAGTCAAGGAAGGTCTTTGACCAGTGTGTTTTGCCAGTGATGACATACGGAACTGAGATATGGTCGCTTACTATGGGCTGACTATCGCCTATAGTCTTAATACTGTGCTATTGGCCTCATACTCATAAGAAGGCTCAAGATCACTCAAAGGGCGAGGGAGCGAGCTATGCTCGGAGTTTCCCTACACGATCGAATCAGAAAATGAGAAAGATCCGTAGCAGAACCAAGGTAGGTAACCGAAATAGCTCTTAGAATTGCTAAACTTAAGTGGCAGTGGGCAGGGCACATAGCTCGTAGAACAGGATGGCCGATGGGGTAGTAAACTTCTTGAGTGGCAACTTCGCACCGAAAGACGTAGCGTGGGCAGGGCAGGCCTTCCATACGGTGGACCAACGACTTAGTGAAGGTCGCGGGAAGTCACTGGATGCGGGCAGCGCAGGACCGGTCGTCGTGAAAATCCTTGGGTGAGGCCTTTGTCCAGGAGTTGAAGTCTTCGGCTGATAATATCCAGTATTCTTTGCTACTACTAAACCTCCTGATCCTGGTCCTGAAGCTTCGGTGGCTCAACCGGTAACGACTCGGTCCTCCTAACCAGAGGTCCCGGATTCAAATCCGGACGGCCAATGTACCAATGAGTTTTTCGAAACTTACGTACATATACTCACCGATAGCTTTAACGATAAGGAAAACATCGTGAGGAAACCTGCACCACCCACACCTGCGAAGATACTCGAAGGTTGTGTGTGAAGTCGACCAACCCTCACTGGGTCCGCGTGGTCGACTAAACCCCGATCGCCCTAATTCATAGCTTCCATCTTCGGCAACATCGTCACTTACCACCAGGTGAGATGTTGTCAAGGATTTACCAATTGTGAATAAAAAAAAAGGCTCGAGCCCCTCGGGGGGTACGTATATGAACTGATATGATGACTAAAACTCTACTGTCCGTCTGTCAGTCTGTCCGTCTGTCTGTTAGCGGGCTGTATTTCATGAACCGGGTAGGCAATTGAAATTTTCAGTGTGTATTTTTATTGCCGCTATAACAAATTTTTTTTTAATCATTTGCTAAATACATACTGTAGCATTTAAAACTTGCTTCATATAGGATTTTTTACGCGCATTTCTTTTTGCTAAGATTTCATTCCTGAAGACGGAGAGGTGTGAAGTTTTTTTGCGCTCAGTTGTCATCGATCTAAATTCTGTATAGATAGAGACATAACTACTTTATTTTATATTGGTGGCTGTGTTTCGTCTCCAAAATGTGCCCTCCATGTTTTGCTGAGGGTTTTCCCGCGCGCTGATCTGCGTCCTACCTATCTGGGAGGTCGTGGTTCGAATCCTGCCACGTACCAATGTGATTTCGAATTTATATTTCATGTTTATGTTTATCCGACACTCTTACGGTGAAAGAAAAACATTGTGATTAAACCTTCACGAACGTGCGAAGAAACTCGCATCAGGTTGTGTGTGAAGTCGACCAACGCGCACTGGGCCGGCGTGGTCGACTATAAGGCCCGATCGCCCTAATTCAGGGTAGGATCGAACCCCTCGGTGGGGACGTATATGATCTGATACGATGATGACTTGCGGCCACGCACGTACGCGGTTAGCGTTTTATTTTTAAATTCTCATTTGTAAAAAAAATTTAGAAATTCCAAGTTCTTTGTATTTTCCCTCTTGTACCCATATTATTTTTAAGTTTTTTACATGAGCGATGACAATTTTTTTTGTTCGGTATTTCAAATCTGATTAGTGATTTCTTGACCTTTTCACCATCAAACAGCGAAATCCCATACGTTAGAAAACCAAACCACCTGTTTTGTGACCAAACTGTAACCAATCTGTATCAATCTGGGTGACAAGGGGGTGAGGTCACAATCTAGAGAGCGGCAGGGAGTGTTCATACTGTATATGTTAGTACTAATATATATACTTTGGTTTAGGTCTTATACTAAATTCAATCGTATTCGTAGCAATCGGGTTACTTGAATATTTTATTTCAAATTTAACCCTATTTTTCTACAATACCAAAAGCGACCATTTTTAGCACTAATTACTATATTTCATAGTTTGTATAAAAATTACAGTATCATCATATCGGCTCATATACGTCCCCACCAAGGGGCTTGAGCCTACCCTGAATTAGGGCGATCGGGCCTTTATTAGTCGACCACCCGGGCCCAGTGCGGGTTGGTCGACTTCACACACCACCTGCGAGTTTCTTCGCAGGCGTGTGCAGGTTTCCTCACGGTGGTGTTTTCCTTCACGGCAAGAGCGTCGGATAAACGTACATATGACATCTAAATTCGAAATCACATTGGTACGTGGCGGGATTCGAACCACGACCTCCCGGACAGGAGGCGGCGGCCCAAGCCGCTACGCCACCGACGCTACAGTATATATATTCTTCAAATTCATCGTCGAAAATTTTTGATTAAGTATTTGCTCAGCGATCGCCCCAGGGCGGCCCGGCTAATTGTGGTAAAAAATATACTGATGCACTGAGAAGGGGGCGGCTGATGGTACTTCACGGCCTGCCTAGGGTGGCCAAAACTGTTAGACCGCCTCTGGGTACTTTATTAGTACCCGATCATCATATCAGCCGAAGGACGTCCACTGCTGGACATAGGCCTCCCCCAAGGCATCGCATCCAGCGGCTTCCCGCTAGCTTCACCAGGTCATCGGTCCACCGAGTGGGAGCCCTGCCTAAACTACGCTTTCCGGTGCGTGGTCGCCAATAGTACCCGATATTTAACTCTTTTCTTCATGGTGAACATTGATGTGTTCCGGCATGAAGATAAGATAGCCAGTTCCCCATTGCGTTGGGGAATCTTTGGCATCATCGTCACTTATCATCAGATGAGATAATGCCAAGGGCTTACCAAATATAAATAAAAAAAAATATGGTGGTTACTAATGGTGTTTTTTTTGTGTTCATTCATCGAATCTCAAAGAGTGCCAAAATAACAAAATGGGTGTGGGACCCGTCAACTGGGGCCTCTACTTATCATACTGAACAACTTTCCCCAAGAGTTACCACTGTATGTATCATCATCATATCAGCCGAAAATCGTCCACTGCTGGACAAAGGCCTCCCCCAAGGATTTCCACGACGACCGGTCCTGCGCTGCCCGCATCAATCGGCTTCCCGCGATCTTCACCAGGTCGTCGGTCCACCGCGTGGGAGGCCTTCTTACGAATATTATATACTGTAGCGTCGGTGGCGTAGCGGATACGTATATATGTATAGTACTAATAATATGTCCTGTAACCTCGGACGGCGAATGAATATGTTTTTGTCAAAACGCGTTGTTACGTCTATTGGTCCAGCGTATATCTATTCTACATCAGACGTGTCGTAGCCGTGTCTAGACGACGTAGCCGTACTACGTATAATATTTTAATATAACAGAAGGTGAAGATTCTCGGGTTCTCGGATAATTATTATTTGTCTCGATGATCCCTCGTATTATAAACTCAGAACTGGCTGCCAAGCTTCGCCTGCAACTTGCATATCTCGTTGTGTCGATGTCTTTTATATTAAGCTCCATTTACAGATAGACAGTGATTCGCTTGATGTCTTTTCTACGAAGCTATTATATTTGCATTCCTCGTTGATGTCTTTCGTATGGAGATAAACCCTTGCGATGGACGGTACGGCCTGGGCGTAGTATCTGCGCCGTAGGAGCCCGTACTGTGACACGACGGGTATTCATATTCAAATTCCATTTATTAATAATTTGTAAATTACAATTCAATAATATAAACCTAAGAATAATAGTATTATGTGGTACAATAATGTCATCAATGAAGTAAAATAAGAAAATTACAAATAATAATACAGCAGTATCTATATACTTCTTATGAAAAGTAATAAAAAAATAATTAGAAAATATGTATACTACATAAAAAATATAGAAGACTATAGAGCCTTCAGTTCTTGCACACTGTAGAACGATTATATTTAGGTTATATCGAAACGACCGAATACTGGCAGACGCAGTGATATTTTCCGGCAGGCAGTTATATATTGCTGGGCCCATTATGTGCGTCAGTTTGTCCGATTTGCTGAGAGAGTGTGGCAGAGGAATAAGTTTGCCAGCATTGCGGGTTTCGCGGCCATGCACATCTTTGTGTGTGTTATATGCAGAAATGTTCTCCCGGACGTAGATGGCCACCTGCATGATGACGGTAGGTAGGGGCGTAGTTTCTTAAAAAATGCCGCGCGTGTTCAGAGAATTTAATGAGAGGTAAAAGCAAAGTACCTGAAAATAACATACAAATCGGAAAAACGTTAAATCACTTAAATTTTAAATATAAATCACGAACGTGGAAAAACATTAATTAATCTTACCCGTAATGGGTCTTTTGTAAAGTATTAAGGTATGAATTTATTAAATCTAACGTAATGTGTTTCACACACATTATGAGTGTTTAGCTCGTAGAACTATATATTTATATTCTATATATTTTATCTATATACTATATATTTTTAGGACCATTATAGGGCACATAGCTCGTAGAACAGATGGCCGATGGGGCAGTAAAGTTTTTGAGTGGCGACCGCGCACTGGAAAACGTAGCGTAGGAAGGCCTCCCACGCGGTGGACCGACGACCTGGTGAAGATCGCGGGAAGCCGATTGATGCGGGCAGCGCAGGACCTGTCGTCGTGGAAATCCTTGGGGGAGGCCTTTGTCCAGCAGTGGACGATTTTCGGCTGATATGGTGATGATGATGATGAATATAATGTGTTATGATGATCGAGTTTTGGTTTTTGAATGAAAAGCCAGATGGATGACAGCGCATGCATGAAAAAGAAATAGACGGAATGAAAATATGATCGGATGAAAGAAGAATGAATAATAGCTCACCGAGTATCAGTACATATATTAACCGACCATCTTCAGGGGTCCATAGGCAAACTAGGAACCCCTGTAGTTTTGCCGTGTCCGTCTGTTCGTCGGTATGTTACAGCCCTTTCGCTCAGACTATTACAGCTATAAAGCTGAAATTTGGTAGGGTTAAAAAAATATATGTAAAGACTAAAATCTGTCAAAAAAATACGGCAGTACCCCTACATATAAACTAAGGGCACACCCTGGACACTTCATACAACGGGCTAGAAATGACATTTCAAAAAGGAAAGACGGAAAAAACAAAATGGCGGCGAAATCCTATACGTTCGACAACCAAACTGTAACCAATCTGTATCAATCTGAATGACGAGGGGGTGAGGTCGCAATCTAGAGAGCGGCAGGGAGTGTCCATAGTATGGACTCCATACTGTATGTTAGTACTATTATAATACACTTTGCTAAGGGTATTTTTTTGAAGTGAAAACTTCTTTAAGCGCGATGGGCACCAGAAACGCACGGAGAGCCAAAACTTATAAAACTGTAAAAAGTTTTCACTTCTGTCGGCACTCCCGGAGTGGTTAGGTTTTTTACGTATAGCTACCCTGAAGCAAAGTATATAATATATTAGTACTAACATACAGTATGGACACTCCCTGCCACTCTCTATATTGCGACCTCACCCCCTCGTCACCCATATTGATGCAGATTGGTTACCGTTTGGTGGTCGAACGTATAGGATTTCCCCGCCATTTTGTTTGTTCCGTCATTCGTTTTAAGAAATGTCATTTCTGGCCCGTTTTATGAAATGTCCAGGGTGTGCCTGAAGTGTGGGCTATCGCTGAATAGGTCTTTCAGAGAACTACTTAGGGTTTACTAAGATATTTTTATCGATAAATGATTCGTTTAGTAAATTTCTTCCCACCCCCTACGCGAGCCTAAAAATGAGTTTTTTCCTAAATCCTTCGGTAACTGTCTCGGGCTATGTTTATTAGTAGTCTTTGTCACTTCCTACTCCCTCAACTATATCTATGCAAAAAAATCACGTCAATCCGATGCTCCGTTGCGACAAAGAACACTAAATATTAGTTGCGAAGCCGACGTACGCGAGCCTAGAAATGAGTTTTTTCCTAAATCCTTCGGTAACTGTCTCGGGCTATGTTTATTAATAGTCTTTGTCACTTCCTACTCCCTCAACTATATCTATGAAAAAAAATCACGTCAATCCGTTGTTCCGTTGCGACAAAGAATACTAAATATTAGTTGCGAAGCCGACGTACGCGAGCCTAGAAATGAGTTTTTTCCTAAATCCTTCGGTAACTGTCTCGGGCTATGTTTATTAGTAGTCTTTGTCACTTCCTATTCCCTCAACTATATCTATGCAAAAAAATCACGTCAATCCGTTGCTCCGTTGCGACAAACAATACTAAATATTAGTTGCGAAGCCGACGTACGCGAGCCTAGAAATGAGTTTTTTCCTAAATCCTTCGGTAACTGTCTCGGGCTATGTTTATTAGTAGTCTTTGTCACTTCCTTCTCCCTCAACTATATCTATGCAAAAAAAAAACACGTCAATCCGTTGCTCCGTTGCGACAAAGAATACTAAATATTAGTTGCGAAGCCGACGTATGCGAGCCTAGAAATGAGTTTTATCCTAAATCCTTCGGCCAAAACGGCTTGATGGATTTAGGAATCCGAGGTGTCGTTCGATTCGTCTTGATCCCGTGAGTGACATAGAATACGTTTTTAACCGACATGCCAAAAAAGAGGGGTTAAGTTAATATGCAATCGGGTTTTTAATTTTTTAAGAATTCCTGTAGTTTATCTTGCTAATGTTATAAATGTGAAAGTGTGCTTGTTTGTTTGTTTATCCTTCTTGCACGTCGGAACGGAGCAACGGTTCAACGTGATAACACCCTTTCAATTAGTAGTTTTTATGTATGTATGTATTATGTAACGAAACCTGTCAACGTGATTTTCACCTAATCATCAGATTAAATCGAAAATTTGCATACGTATTAAGGACCGATAACATGGTGACCTTGGCCTGATGCTGCAGCATCACCTGGAATCTGCAGGATACCCTAACTCCTTACCTAATTACAGTAAAGTTATCGTTTTTGGGCTATAGGAATGGTCCCAATTAATGGATAATAGATAGATGGTGAAAAAACAGTGTTTTTTTTTAATATTAAATCTATATAGTTACTTGTACAGAGGTAGTTGACGAGGCATGTAGTGACATTTACTTATACTACTTTTTATGCTACTGTCTCCGGCTGTGTTCATTAGTAGTCTTTATCACTTCCAAC
This sequence comes from Coleophora flavipennella, assembly GCA_947284805.1. NCBI lineage: Eukaryota > Metazoa > Arthropoda > Insecta > Lepidoptera > Coleophoridae > Coleophora > Coleophora flavipennella. The sequence goes on along the minus strand of OX369255.1, from coordinate 8,089,468 downwards.
CCCTCAAACATCTCTGTGCAAAAAATTACCACAATCCGTTGCTCTGTTGCGATGTCAAAAAGAAACAAACAAAAAAAAACATCAAAATCGGTTCATAAACGACGAAGTTATCCGCGAACAAACATAAAAAAAAATATATACGGTCGAATTGAGAAACTCCTCCTTTTTTGAAGTCGTTTAAAAATGAGTCTGTTTTTCAGTTCCCCTTTGCTTTCTTTGTTCCCGAACTGTGCTATTTTCACAGGATACAAAAATAAAAGTTTAAATAACTAAAAACCGACTTGAAAAAGAAAATCAATCAAAAGTTTTAAAAAATATTTTTATGTACAATACACGAAAGTAACCAAAAATAACGAAATCAAAGGTGGGTGGGTACGAATCAAATTAGGGGCCAACAATTTTTTTGAAGTCAGTACCGGCACACAGCTACTTAATTAACAGCTTTAATGTTTTAGATTCGCTGGTTTTTTTGGCACCGACCTCAAAAAAAATTGTAGGACTTTAATTTGATTCGTACCTACCATTGATTTCGTTATTATTAATGTCGTGTATTTGTATGTTCAAATATTATTTCATACTTTTGAGTAATTTCCCTTTTTAAGTTGTTTTTTTAGGTTTTTAATCTTTTTTTTAGTGATATGCTATTTATGTAACAACGTTAAACCCGAACACCTACACGCCAAAAGGAATCATCAAATCATAATGCATGTGTTTCATTAACCGATACAGAGTCCTGTGGCTTCCATCATCATCTAAGCAGAAATTTAAGGAGTCAAACCTTTCATCATCAGCTCACCTGAATTACCTGAAAGAATACAACTATCGGGTTTACGTACCTATGTATATAAAAATATCTTCGAACTGCTAACCGTCAAGGAGTTTTACCTTCCATCATCAGCTCATCAACATGAAATGATAACTACCATACGCAAATTATACTTGAATAGTTAAGAAAATGCATGAAACACGTAATAAGTGCCTATAAAATTTGAGGGTTACCCTCGATTTTTCTGGGATTTCCTCATCAGATCCTGACTTGGTGAAAATAAGACCACCTCGGGAGTATACATATTGTAACAAAACTCTTTGTTGCTGAAGTCAAATCTTCTCGCTATTCGGTCTTTTTAATTTATAATTAGTTCCTCCTTATCGAATTGTTTTGAAAATTTATATCTTCTGTTGACTGAAATTTTTATGACAGAAAATTGACATCGCCCCTGTGTTTACTTCATCTTCCGAAAAATCGATTTTTAAATATTTATTTTGTTCTGCGTAAATAAAACCTTTTTTCTACAGTACCTATATAAATTCATATTTTTTTAATCATCATATAAGCCGAAGGATGTCCACTGCTGGACAAAGACCTATCTACGATGACCGGCTCTGCGCTGCCCGCATCCAGCGGCTTCCCGCGACCTTTACCAGGTCATCGGTCCACTGAGTGGGGGGGCTGCCTACGCTACGTTTTCCGGTGCGCCGTCGCCTCTCGAGAACTTTACTGGCCCAACGGCCGTCTGTTCTACGAGCTATGTACACCGCCCACTGCCACTTAAGTTTAGCAATTCTGAGAGATATATCGGTTACTTTGTTTCTCCTACGGATCTCCTCGTTTCTGATTCGATCACGCAGAGAAACTCCGAGCATAGCAAGCTCCAGTGCCCTTCGGGTGACCTTGAGCCTTCTTATGATTCCTATAGTAAGCGACCATGTCTCAGTTCCGTATGTCATTACTGGCAACACAACACACACTGGTCGAAGACCTGGTCTTGAGACACTGCGGTATTTGGAACGTCAAGATATTGCGGAGCTTCCCGAACGCTGCCCAGCCGAGTTGGATATGAGCTTCACCTGTGTCTATTTACCTATCTACGAGGATGTGATCTAGACCTAGAGATCTGGAGTTGGATTCGACAATTGCTCTCTTTCTTGAAGTTTTTTTTAATTTTTAATAAGAACATAACCTTTTTAGCGTTCCGTACACCAAACGGGACCATATTACCAAGCCTCCGCTGTCTGTCCGTCTGTCAGCGGGCTGTATTTCATAAACCGTAATAGGTAGACAGTTGAAATTTTCACACAATGTGTATTTCTATTGCCTCTATAACAACATATACTAAAAATTTTAAAAAGTGAAAAAATAAAGGAATCTCTTTCCAAAAAACCTGTTATTAAAGGTCTTTAGAAATATAAAATTTACCAAATAAGTACCTAATTTTAATAGTTACCAGTGAATTTCTATGTGCTAATATAGCTGGAAAAAGAACTCAGTAATTCAACCGCGGTCAGAGCGAGTCAGAGAAGACCTCTGCTTTGCCTCTTTCCTATATTGTTTTTATTTTAGAACAAGATACATGGTCATGCATTTAAATATAAATCGCCAGCGTAAGTAAATAATTTATTTGTCTCACCTAACATAAGATCACCTTGTAAGAAACAAAGCAGAGGTCTGCTCTGAACCGCTCTGACCTCGGCTGCATTATACTGCTCTTTTTCCAGTTATATTAGTATACCTATAGAAAGTACAAGTATAGAAATTCCTTAATAATTACTTTTGTTTTTTATCAAAACTAATGAGTTCCGTTAGGTACTCGAAATTTTAAAAAATAGATCAAAGGTTAATACGAATACTAAAAATTCAACGACTATCATCATACAGTTTAGCTAGACGAGCTTAATAGTAATAATAGGTCATCTTTGCCAATGTACTGTTTCTGTTTAGACTAAAGACCTCGATGCCAAAGTCATGATAAGTATTTTTTTAAATCAAGTTAACTGTCACCTCTGCTGTCTATCGATTTGTCATTGTCAAACGTCAATAACACGTAAACACGTAGAAAAAGCAAGTTTTCCAAAGTGTTCTAAAGTTTTTATCGTAAAAATAATCCATATTGTGCAATGGCTACTAGTGATAGCGAAGGTTTTGAGAGTGCCGACGAAGGTCACAGTAACGTGGACAAAAAGGAGAGGAAGCAGCGACTGTCCTCAAATTACAGTGACAAGACTGTGGAATCAGACCCTGAGCCTAAAAAACCTTCAGGTGCTGCCATACTCAAGGACAGCTCCGTAGAAAAAGTGGTAAGTACGATAGTGCGATCATCTCCGAGCGAGCGAAACATTGATATAAACAAAATAAATGTCCACGGATAAATCACACTTGGTAGTCTAGCCAACCTGAAACTAGTACCTATTTATAGTTATCTATTCTACCAATATTAGTATGTATATGTCGTAGCCCAATCGCAGAATTAGCCTGATCCTTAAATTCCCGGGGCATTTCAATGCTGCACACTGAAAAATATGTAGTCAATGCCATGAGATTTCATGATTCTGCTAATTCTTACGATCAGGCCACAGCATATGTACATGAAAACACCAACACACTGATCAGATGCACAACTAGGGTTGCCAGGTCTTAAAACTAAATAGCCGGACATACCTGCCAGTTTAGCCGGACTTTTGGGTAAAAAAGCCGGACTCTAAATAATTAAAGCCCGCTTTAGATAAGCCTAAATCAATCAGTCATGTTTACTGGCCTTTAGCGAGGTCCTAATCAGACAAAGAAACGCCGCCATGGTCTCATAAATACGACAGCGCTCACCCGAATGTCCAGGTGACTGGAAAAATCATTAAACCTAAAAAGCCGGACAGGCCGGACACCTTCTAATTTGGCCGGACACGCATCCAAAAAGCCTAACACTGTCCGGCTTTATCCGGACGCCTGGCAACGCTATGCACAACTCGCAATAGCAATCAGAAACCAGGAGAACTAACTACTGAACAGCTGTTATATTAAGATTATTGACAAACAAAAATTGCAACAATTTAGTACAACTTTGCATTTTAAGTTTTTGTTAATTTTCAAAAAGTACTGGACCGGTTTAGATGAAAGTTTTATTTGGACCATTTTTTAGTTTTTGTTAATTTTCAAAAAAAAACACAACCAATTTAGGTAAAATTTATATGCGACCAAACTTAAACAGACCCTTATTTAATAAAATAAAATCATGAAAATCATAAAGTTGAATTAAGAACCTCTCCCTGGACGGTCCAGAGTGTCAAGGTCGCACTCCTGTTACAGTGGCAGCAATAAGTGTTATGTATGTCACAGAGTTAGTCATACAGAAGTGCTTTACAATCACACATTCTCTGCAAAAACAAAAATCTAACTATTTTAGTTGCTTTAGCAGTAGCACCTTAATTTTTCAGTTAGTCAGAGATTGTCATTACTAATACTATTTTAGAATATATTAGGGCTCGTCCATTAATCATGTGATGTTTTTCAACAACTTTTTAACTCTCCCATCCACCCTGGTGGTACATGAAGAGGTTTTAGACTAGCCCCTCCCCCCAGATTTAAGAAAATGTGTGTGTATTTTGAACACGCGGGGAAATCGTTTAGAAATCGCGCATTTATCGAAAATATAAATGCACGTAATATCTCGCAACAACCCCCCTCCCCCTTGTGATATTTTGTGACTTTTCCGAACCCCTTCCCTCTTCTTCGAGCCTCACGTGATTAATGGACGATCCCGTCTAACCCAACACAATCCATAATCACCAGTGCCTTTTTTGTTGTTTTTAGGGTTCTGTTTCTCAAAATTATCATCTCTGGTTGTTAGTCCATTCGCTTCACTCCTTGAGGTCATCTGTTAGATTCCCAGTGTGGCCTAACTTTGCGAGACTCGGTTTGGTACAGATCACCATCTTATCCAACTCTTACTGCCAACATCAATGTTGACAGCATTGACAAAGTATAATATTAGTACTACATTATGGACACTGCCTGCCGCTTTCTAGATTGCGACCTCACCACCTCTTCACCCAGATTGATGCAGATTTGTTACCGTTTGGTTGTTGAATGTATAGGATTTCGCCGCCATTTTGTTTGTTCCGTCATTCGTTTTTTGAAATGTCATTTCTGGCCCATTGTATGAAGTGTCCAGGGTGTGGCATTGATGTGTTACGGCATGAAAATAAGATAATAGCCAGTTCCCCATTGCATTGGGGAATATTTGTAAGCCTGCTTCCATTTTGGCATCATCGTCACTTACCATCAGGTGAGATTTTGCCAAGGGCTTATCAATTGTGAATGAAAAAAGAAGAAAATAAAGTGGAACCCATATTTGATCAAGTTTTTTCTAGTTGTAAAAACTTTTTCAGGTAAAAGTTAAGGATGGTTGGGACGATTTTAAAGATGAAGATAGTGATTGTGTAGAAAAAACTAAACAGAAAACTGATGTTAAACTGATAGCTCAGAAAGATGGTTCTAAAGTAGAGGAAGATGGTAAATTTAGCAAAACAATCTCAAAAGATGTTGCAAAAACTGCAGAGGAATCTAAGGACACCGGTTGGGATGACTTTGATGACTGGGGAGATAATGATGGCTCTAATACAACTACTCAAACTACTACTACTGTTCAAAAGGTATGTAAATCTTTAAATATAAAAACGAATTACTATTTCCCTTGATCATCGCATCACGCGTGAACCTCTGGACCGATTTCGCCAATTCTTTTTTTGTTGTGTTTATTATTATCAGGAGAAGGTTCTTAATGAAAAAAAAAAAAGAAAGTGGTAAAAAATGGGTACTGCATGGGCGAAGCTGCAGACAACAGCTAATATTTTGTTTACATTTTAGATTCTAGTAGACATTGTGCATTGTGCTGCAAAGATATTTATAACTTTTAAGTAATTCAAATATATGCTAAAAATAATACCCTTTGCATACTTTTTTTACATATTTAATCACAAAACTTAATTAGACTATATAAAATTAAAAGGTAGTAAACATATTCCTTTTGTTTAAATATTTTGAGGGTATGATGGCTTTAATTAAACCCATAGGATGGGTTTTTTCACCTGAAAAAATCGCCTATTATTGAAGCACATACAATATACATTAAAAAAACACATTTTAAATATTTAAGCTCGAGTTATCGTAGCCAGATCTTCCATACTAATGTCCTAATACCTGCATTAGATTTGGTCACTTTCAGAAACTTAAACAATAAAAAAATTGCCCCATTTGACCCCTAAGAAATTGCTCCATTCAATGGTACGTAGCTCCATGGGAACATGAAACACATTTTTACTCAAAAGAACATAACCACAGTATATATATACTAGCATATATTTTAGACCTTTAAAAGATATACGTCCAATTTCCATTAACCCTGTCTGACTCATTTTGTACCGAAGTTGGTAAAATAGATATTCCAAATAACAAGTATAATTTTATTTGTTTTATTGAATTAATTATACCAAGCTACACATAAATAATAATTAAATTAAAATATAAATATAATATAAATTAAATAATTAATGTTTCCGGTTGTCATTGCGTCAACATCGCGATTCTGTGCTCCGTAAAAATCATCGTGTAAACCTTGCAAATAGTGATCACTGGAACGATTGTGCACCACAGTTCGTAAAGTAACACCTAAACTGCAATTACAGCTAAAAATTTGAAACTACGCTTGTGTTTTTACAAGGAAATACGCTCAAAACCGTACGTAAATAAATATAACAATAACTACACACATCAATCTATCTATTTCCGGTAACGTCAGGACTGACAGTGACTTTTCCATTTCAAAGGCTCAGGCATCGAGGCCTTAGTGAAAGTATTGCCAGTAGCAACCAGCAAATTCCCCAACAAAACTTCTGATACAGCAATAATGGATCTTTCGGACGCTGCTATGGGGAAAATTTTCGAAAGATTAAGAATAGAAATGGAACACCAGACTGAAGTAATACACAAAAAATAACAGAAGCAGTTAATGTAGAACTTCTAAATATGCAAGATAAAATAGAAACTCAAGAAAAAACTATCAGTAATTTAGAAAAAAATTCTGAAAATGGAGAAACGCGAAAGAAATAAAAATCTAATATTCTATGGTTTAAAGTTTCAAAAGGGAAAGCGGGAAGAAAACATTTTAAGTCTTGTAAACAGCAAAATGACAGTAAAATTAACGGAAGATGAAATCGAATTTACAAAACCACTTGGTAAAGGAGACCAACCCCAATGCCCAGTCTTAATTAGACTGACAAGTATCCGTAAACGAAACATCATCCTGAAAAATCGGCAAAAACTGAAAGACATGGGAATATTCATATCAGAAGACTATCCCAAAGAGGTTCTGGAACAAAGAAGAGCCATAAAAGAAGAAATGATATCAGAGAGGAACAAAGGCAAAATAGCATTCATTAAATATAACAAGCTTATTGTGAGAGAAGACAAACAAGAAACGATACAGAAAAGAAAAGAATCCCCTTCACCAAAAGAAAACGAAATTATAACGAAAACACCCGGGATCTCCAAGATCACGAAAACTAACCAAACGAAAGGAGTGAGAAAAGAACAATAGCAACTACAACAAAAATCGGAAACAAAACATTACACAAGAACTCAACAAATAAATAACAAAAGAGATTCCAAGCCGGTTGGTCACCGTGGAATCAGTTCTAGACCACACCCCCCCCCTCCATCAAATATAGATATAAAGAATAAACTAGGAAAAAAAGACGAAGGTACATACATTGAAACGACAGACCACTACCTTCTAAAAAATCAAAACAGAGTTTGTGAGGAAAAAATATGCACATTCAACATCCGCTCACTGCTGTCGATGGAAAAGTATCTGGAATTAACTTATGCTCTTGAGAAAATAGAATTTGACATCTTAGGACTAGCAGAAGCAAGAAGACAAGGCTGTCACATAGAAGAATACGAAAACTTCATTTTTTGCTACAATGGAGAAACTCAGGGATTGTATGGAGTGGGATTCATAGTCAATAAAAGGCTCAAGGCCAACATAGTTAATTTCACTGGAATATCAGACAGAGTAGCAATGTTACAAATGAAATTCGATGACACAGAACTAACCATAATACAGCAGAAAGTGCAAAAGATGAAGAAACTTTTCTGTTTTACCAAAAACTGGAAGAAGTGCACAAAATAGCTGGAAAGAACTCACTAGTCATTGGTGATTTTAATGCCAAAATTGGACAACCAAAAGAAGAAGAAAACCTGATAATGGGAAAGTTCGGTTATGGGGAAAGAAATAAAAAAGGCGAAATATTAATCCAATATGCCTATGAAATGAAAACAAACTAAGCATCATGAATACCTTTTTTAAAAAGAGGAAAAACAGAAAATGGACATGGATATCCCCAGACAAGAAAACTAAGAATGAAATAGATTTTATCCTATCTAACAAACCAAAAAATATATCTAACGTAGAAGTGCTAAACAAAGTAGATTTTCTGTCTGATCACCGTATGGTGAGAGCAACTTATCAAGTTAAAAATGTAAAAAAATCCAGAACGACATTCAAAACCTTACCATACACACCCAAAACAGAAGAGGAATATAAAGAATATAATAACAACCTGCAAAATAAACTAAAAGATCTTGAAGTTCTACTTGATAATGAAGATGCTCAATCTTATTACAAAAAAATAGAAAACATTATAAAAAGTAGCTTACCAACAACAACAAAAAGAAAATAACAAGAAAAAATACAACAAAATCTTGAGAAACACAACAACAAAGTTCATTGAAAAACGGAGGGACCTAATGAGAGCTAAAAATAAAACAAAAGAAAACAGAAAAGAACTAAACAAACTATTTAAAGATACAAGTAGAGCTATAAGAAAGGACTATCAGAATCATAGAAAGAAGATTATAGAAAAAAAATTAAGATGCTACAAAAGCACAAAAAGAGCAAACAAGAAACTAAACATGTGTAAACTATGGATACAGAACCTGGAAAGCAATTCAAAACAAATAAAAAGTAGGAGAGACATCATAGACTGTGCTACGTCATATTACAAAAACTTATATGATAGAGGAAAGGATAGCCTTTATTATGAAAAATACAAGGATCAGGAAAACGAAGTAGAAGAATAAATACAGAGTGAACTGGAACCAATAAATGAATATGAAATTATAAATCATAAAAAAAAACTAAAAACAGATGAAATGAAAAAAAAAATTAAATGAAATCCTGAAACTGTATGACTATTTATAAATCTAGATAAAACTAAAATAATGACAAACAGAAAGAAAAACAAAATTTCCCTGGAGGGAGTTGAATTAGAGTATGTCGCTACATCTATTTGGGATAACAAATATCCTTCAGTGAAAGAAATACAGATGAGGAGGTCGAGAGAAGAATATCCATAAGCTGGAAGAAGTTTTGGGCTCAGAAGGAAATATTAAGAGGGACATATCTAATAAATTTAAAACAAGTAATACTGGACACAAATATTCTACCTTGCCTTTCATATGGTAGTCAAACATGGGTATACACCACAAAAGTTAAAAACAAAATAAAAACCTGCCAAAGGGCAATGGAAAGAAGTATTCTTAAAGTCAGGAGAATTGATAAAATCAGAAGCGCAAACATAAGAAAGACAACAAAAGTGGTGGACGCTCTAAAACATGTTTTCGAACTGAAGTGGAATTGGGCAGGGCACATCTCTCGATGCAGGGACAAAAGATGGACAGTTAATGCGACTAGATGGAAGGGTCCCACAGGGCAAAGAAAAGTAGGCAGACCAAGAAAAGGCGGAAAGATGAAATAGTACGAGCTGCTGGAAAAAATTGGCAAGAATTGGCACAAAACAGAGACGAGTGGAAAAGGTTGTGGGAGGCCTATACCCAAGAAGGGGTCCTTAACCTAGAATTAAAAAAACTAACACATCCTAATTTATTTACTTTTTTTAAAACTTTCCTTTTGATCTTATATATTTTGTTTCTAAATTCAATACTATTAAGTTACTAACCAAAATATTACCATGTTTTGTAAGCTAAGTTAAGGAAATAAAAAGGCTACAATACAATACAATGCACATAAATAAGATACTTCTACGCATACAATACAATTAGACTGGGAATGATAAATGGCGGCTCTTCTATTTGCGTCTTCTTCAAACAATATAAATCTCTCGCTCACACGAACTACCAAATCTATGGAAACAATGCTATTTATATTCCCAATCGTTAATTGTACGTAAAAATACTAAATAAAAAAATTACATTACCTCACCTTTTGAAAATAACATTGAAAATTCGATTAAATATTTATAGTGACCAATGCCGCCGGTGATCAGCCCTACTTGCATTCGTGTCTATCGATACGTCAGTTGTTTTGTTGTTTTTTATTTCTCGCTTGTTAGTATGAAGTGTCCGGGGTGTGCCATAACGTAGTATCACTATATGATCAATAATTAAAAACAAGATTTCTTTAACAATAAAATTGGTACTGAAGTTTGAAAACTAAATTGGCAATTTCATAGGTAAACCCCTATTATTTGAAGTGGTTTTAAAAGTCCTTGCTTCCAGCTAGCTCCATGCAAAAAATCTTTGATGCTCCCTCACAATGTGAAGGACAAATACTCTTGTTCACTGTAATTATTTTTTTTACATAAAGACGTTTGATTTTGGCAAAGCAATTTTATTACCTCTGTGCCTCTGCAATTAGTTCTACAACTCCTTTAACTCATGTGTGCCGTGATGGATCGTTAACACTCTCCGGTACTGGGGTGCTGAATACGACTGCACAAAGTGAATTAGATACCAGTGCTACAGGGGCAGCACTGGTATCTCTATCTCTCAATGGTCTTCCATCTCTAATCAAATCAATTAAATCAAATCATAAATATTTATTTTAAATTTATTTATTTATTTATTTATTTATTTATTTATTCAGTCATAATTGGTTTACAGATTTCTCCAAATCACCAACCTGTCATTCAAAGTTACATAAAACAAAATTAAATTTCATACAAAATCAAAATTAAAAATACAATCATATAATAAATAAAATAAAAAAAAAGTCAAATGGATGTGTCATAAAATAGGAATACTTACTAAACTAAGTATTAATCAGGTTTTCATAACTTAAATATACATAGGGATTACTAACGAATGCTCCCAAGCTATCTGCAAATATGTCAATATTAGCATTCTGAGCGAGCATGTCACCAAGAATGATGCGTGCGCGAGCAGTCGGTGCGTTGCGTGCGCGGCGGGTGCGTGTAAGCGGACACACTAACAGTCGCGGCGTGCGGCGCACCACCACTGCACCGCCGCCAGCCCTAGACACCTACAGTCCAACCAGCTCCAACGCCGACTGGTTGTCGACCTTACTATGCAGCAGTGAGTGGTAGTGCACTATCAGTAAAAGCTTCCGTCGCAATGATAATGTATCCAACCCGACCATACCCGACACGAACAAAGAGGGATACAGAAATGGGTAATATCCATAAACTCTTTTATATAGCCATCGTGTGAACTTACGTTGGATTTTTTCGATCATCATGGAGTATTCACTTTAATATGGATCCCAGACGACCGCGCCAAACTCGAGTGTACTTCGGACTTAGGCATTGAACAGGACTTTCGCCACTTTTACATAATTGAACTGCGAGGCAGTCCTCATCACAAAGCCTAGCGTTTTACTAGCTTTCTTACAAATATTCGTCATATGCGTTCGAAAGTCAAGTTTATTATCTAAGGTCAGTCCTAAGTCCCGGATTTCATTTACTCTTTCCAATGGAGCGTCAACTAAACTGTACGTAGTGTACAAAGGAGAACGCAAGCGAGAGAAAGTAATAACCTTACATTTAGAAATATTAAAAGCCAGGCGATTAGTAGCACTCCACTCGGCCACAGAGTCGATATCTTTCTGCGGGGCTTCAGAATCAGCAACGCCGCTTACGCCCAGATAAAGCTTCAAGTCATCTGCAAACATGAGGCACTTCGCAGTGCGTAAATAGGTCTTTACACACACTTTTAAGTAGTAAAAAAAATGTCATGATTCAGATTACAGTTTCTGTTTTTGTTACAAAATCAACACATTTTATCATATCCTCTAGTGCACAATCATTTTTTGACATGAGTCTTGAATTTAATTCTCTAACCATTACATTTTTAAGGAATTTCATTGTAGAATCGTAAACACTGCCTCACAAATGACTTTTTAACCTTACTCAGTCTTGAATAGGCTATATACTCGTATCTATTTTATTTACATTTCTAAATTCAAATTATGCCTCTCACTGTTTTTAGGAAATAAATTCATATATATAAGTTGACCAGCAACAGTTAAAATATTGATTTCTTTGAACTTACTCTATAACGACTCACGTGATGGCATCTGATAGATTGCGTGGATAGCTCTTTTCTGCAAGATGAAAATAGTTTCTATATCAGTCGCATGCCCCCACAGTACGCTAGTACTCTTTATTATACTGTGCCCACATTAAGATGCCATAAGACATTATACTATGGAAGTAACTAAAATACACCAGTCTCGCAGTAGCTCCATCCATTAACTGTCTAATTTTTTTTTAAGGTATAAGCAGTTGAACCAAGGAACAGCGTAATGTTTACAAATTCTAATTTATTACTATTATTGACTTTTTAAACCGACTTCAAAAAAGGAGGAGGTTTCTCAATTCGACCGTATATATGTATATATCCCAAGGGTGGTACCATGATAAGGAAACCAGGATCTGGTGATGGCATCCCAGAGAAATCGAGGGGAACCTTAGTTTCCTGTTTGAAGTCGGTTTTTTTGTTCAAAATTATTATTACATTTGGCAAACAAAATGTTATACTTTTTTTTTTCTTTTATACATTTAGTAATAAGTTGTTCACAGTGAACCAGTTCAATACCTTTGAAACAGTGTTGTTTACTTCGTCAATTTCGTTTTCTTTACTATTATTCAATTTAAAAATAAGAGATGTCAGTTTTTTTTATTTGTTTGCCTGTTAATAATACTAGATTATAAATTACCAACCACTTATGGACTATGTCTTAAACAAATGCTTATTAATATTCCAGGTTCAGACAGAAAAGGTGCAACAACCCGAGGATCAAAGAGACAAAGATATACGGGAATTGACAGAGCGGCTGGCAGCTACATCCACAAACACCCAGTCGAGTGGGTGGGGGTGGGGATGGGGGGTGGACTCACTCCTCAGTTCAGCTACTGCAGGCATTACCTCCATCACCAATCAGGTTTCACAGGTTGGAAACACGATTTTTTTACTTATCATATAATATATAATAACACGTGTGTATATTTTTGTAGTTATAAATGGTGCAAGAATACTAAGTAGCATTCTTGCACCATTTATAACTTCTTTGTATCAAAAAAATATTATTTGTATTTGTATTGAAGTTATGAAAAATCATCATCCAGAGACAAAGGCCTGCTCAAAGGATTTCCATGATGACCGGTCCTGCGCTGCCCGCATCCAGCAGCTTCCCGCGACCTTCACCAGGTCGTCGGTCCACCGTGTGTGAGGCCTACCTACGCTACGTCTTCTGGTGCGCGGTCGCCACTCGAAAACTTTACTGCCCCAATGGCCATCCGCCCCAACGAACATCTGTTTGACCACCGATTTTTGTTCTTAGTTTCATGCAGTTGGGTTAATTAATTAAAAACTTGTGAGTTTTTGACTGTCTATGACGGATGGATGGATGGGTAAAACTATCTCATAAGGGTTCGTTCTGGAGACTGCAAAACCCTAACAACTATATAATTTTGAACTTAAAAACGTAGCACTTTTTTTTTGTGTTGGTGAAAAAAATATATGAAATAACCACTTCTATGGCAAGAGGGTTAGTTCATTTGATTCACACTAGGAGGTCGCGAGTTCGATTCCCAGTGCTAAAGTTTTAAAGACTAGATTTGGTTGGCGGTAGGGCATTTTCTACGCCCGCCTGCCTAACTGCCACCATCTTATCTAAATCGCCAAACATCAATGTTAACAGCATTGTTGTGTTCCAGCTTTGAACTATAAGATGAGATGGTTGCTTATCAAATGTGGATTTGAATAAATATCCTAATGACTCTTCTATTTTATTGGTTTGGTACCGAACATTAAAAAATAATTTCAACACTTATATGCCGCAGGGAATCTCCACAGTCCTAGAAACTAGTATTGGTGCTCCTGATCCAGAAGAGCTAGCTAGAAGGACGAAAGAGAGTGCAACAGCCAAGCCTTCAGACCAGGACAGGGTCAGGCCTGATGATGAACCTCAACAAGGAATGCAAGAACCAAAAGCCAGTGGTGATGCAGCGTTCCCGTTCGGGAATCTACTGTCAGGAGTCACCAAGTTTGTCGAGACTACTGGTATGTGAAATTAATTACGCTTTTGTTCACTGTCAGATATGATTGTTCATGTCATAACTAGTATCTCATCTGTGCCCATGTGCAGTTGTCCTTTCAAGCGCGCGGCCATCCGAATCTAATGACGAATTCACGTAAAAAAACGTATGACGTAACTAGCTTACCTATACTTATTTGATCTTTGTCAAATTATACTATAATATTGTGGATATTAAGTGGCAGTGGGCGAGGCACATAGCTGGTAGAACGGATGGCTTTTGGGGCAGTATAGTTCTCTAGTGGCGACCGCGCACCGGAAAGCGTAGCGTAGGCAGGCCTCCCACTCGGTGGACCGATGACCTGGTGAAGGTCGCGGGAAGTCGCTGAATGCGGGCAGCGCAGAACCGGTCGTCGTGGAAATCCTTGGGGGAGGCCTATGTCCAGCAGTGGACGTCCTTCGGCTGATATGATGATGATGATGATTGTGGACTGACTGAACCATCAATGTTTATCGTTTATTAGTTTAGGTATTTAAGAGAAAGTAAACAAATGAAAAAGTGTTGTAAGAGATGTCTAAGGGATCAAAACTGGAGGATGGGCAGCAGCGCCCTTTTCGAGTACTTTGCCACTACACTGCACACTGCGATCGCCAACCCGCCTGCCAAGCGTGCTGATTACGACAAAACCCCCCCTTTGTCCAGCAGTGGACTCTGATGTGATAACGTTCACAGGCTGATTAGCAAACAAGTGACAGCTGCCATGCATATTCTTTAATTATATAAACAAAATGACTTTAGGTACAAAACTGCATAACTAATCTAAGTCCCGTAATACCTTACCAATAAGTATGTATGTTTTGTTTCTATCAGAACCAAAGATATTATTTTATTTATTTATTTGTTTTAGGAAAACTTATAGACAAATTAAATACTATAAACAAACTTAAGTAGATAAAAAACAATGCCATTAAAAAGTTTCCACCAATAAAAATTAAAAAAGCGCATCACAAAAAACAGATATATATGTAAAATAGTGATTCAATTGTGGAAAAGGGAAAAACAAACAACAGCAAAAAATAAAAATAAATCGAACAACAGCTAGCATCAAAAACAAAAACTTAAAGAAAGAAGTAAATTACTATAATACACTTGTTAATAAACTAAATTAAGGGTGCTTCCTTCGTAATTTAATAATAGCTATTTATAATACAAGGGAGGTAAAAAGGTTGAACTTTTACACCCATGTATCATTCGACGTTTTTCAATACAATTGTGAGAAAATATGAAAAATAAAAAAGTACCTTAACAGAAAAACAAAAACACATGTTTACATATCTATCAAGGTTTCGGCAACCAAAGTTCATGTGGCTCAATTTAAATGTCCGGGGGAGTAATCTCACTTTGTTTTTTCTATAAATACACCTTAGGAAGTTATGACACATAGTATAAAAACTATTTATTATTTTTATGGTTCCTTACCTCAAAAGGAAAAAACGTAACCCTTGTAGGATCACTTTATTGTCTGTCCGTCCGTCTGTCTGTCAAGACCCTTTATCTCGGGAACGCGTAGAGGAATCGAGTTGAAATGAAACCATATAGTCTGGTCTACAATAAGATATATCTGCTGCTACTTCTAAGTTACGTAATAAAAAAGATACGG
This sequence comes from Coleophora flavipennella, assembly GCA_947284805.1. NCBI lineage: Eukaryota > Metazoa > Arthropoda > Insecta > Lepidoptera > Coleophoridae > Coleophora > Coleophora flavipennella. Next base: position 8,073,681 of record OX369255.1, on the reverse strand, counting down.
CCGTTTATGCCGCAAAAAAATATACTTTGACACACTCAAGGGAATCAAAATTCATAGGGTGTTTTCCGTTGAAGTAGAACTATGAAATTTGGCAAGTAATACCGTCTTATACTACAAGTATAGGGAAAATCTGAAAACCATAAATTTGTAATAACATCATAAAAAATATAGTCTATATTCAAAGTACGTAATCAATTATGCAAAAAACGGCGGTCCAAATTTTGAATTGAAATAACCGTGTCATGTTAGGTATCGTATGAAAGGGCTTCATTGGCACACGCTTAAATAGATTTTTAATTATTTTTATGATGATTAGTTTTCGATTTATGACGAAGAATAAAAAAAAATCTTTTCCCTTTTTTATATGTACATTCTTTTTTACAATTCGCAACACTATCCTGGCTTGGACCCACGACCAAACTGAGAATCTTCTGAAGGTAACAACGTAGATTCATATTAGTTCTATGTAGATGACGCAATACGTGATGCAATCCCCTCCCCCTCCCTTCCTTACCTGCCCACACACTCCCACAGACAGACAACCCCTCTTTCTCTCTCTTCTCTTTTACACATGCACACACACACACACAAATACACACCACATCACACCTACAACTTACACACATAGTTTTTGTTTCAATAAATCTAACTTTGTATGCATGCGACTTTTCATAGGTTATAGTTATAGTACTTTTTTCTTTAAGGATGTACAAAATATTTTACTTACATGATCGCGAAGATGGTAAACTGTCTTTGACTGTTACAGGACAGGCTTCGCCTAGTGTGGGGGTCGCAAGTAAACTAATCTTATGTATATATTTTCGGCAAATACATTTTTTATTGTTTTATTCTATTCTTTAAAATATGTATAGGTGGTAGGTACCTAATAATTTAAGTCTATGTAGTACCTTACATTGTTTATTTTCAATATGTACCTACAAATTTGTACGGAACCCTCTGTGGGCGAGTCCGACTTGTACTTGTCCGGTTTTTTTCGTATTCACAACCACCGTATTTAATTCCGTATTTGATTTTTATGAAAAGTCCAAAAAAAAAACTAATTTAAAACACCATGTATGTTGTGAGTCATCATCATCATCATATCAGCCGAAAAACGTCCACTGCTGGACCAAGGCCTCCCTCAAGGATTTCCACGACGACTGGTCCTGCGCTGCCCGCATCCAGTGGCTTCTCGCGATCTACACCAGGTCGTCGGTCCACCGCGTGGGAAGCCTGCCTACGCTATGTTTTCCGTTTTTATGTTGTATTTTAATTTATTTTTTTTATATAACATTTCAGGTACCAAAGTAATAGCCGGAGGGCTAGACACGCTGGAAACTATAGGCAAGAAGACCATGGAAGTGTTACAAGATGGAGACCCAGGTCTTGCGAAGAAAAGGGCCATGCTAGGTATAGTAAATCTTGCGTGACTCGTCTTTTTATCTATAACTGCTCTAGAGCACTGAACATGGTCAGTCCATGGTCAGTACATTATTTTTTGGATAAAATTCATCACATCACCTCATATACATATACGTCCCACCGTGAAGCTCCAGCCTACAATGAATTAGGGCGATCGGGCCTTAGTCGACCACGCGGGCTCAGTGCGGGTTGGTCAATTTTACACACAACCTTCGAGTTTCTTCACAGACGTGTGCAGGTTTCCTTGCGATGTTTTCCTTCACCGTAAGAGAGCGTCGGACATATGAGTTGAAATTCGAAAACGCATTGGTACGTGGCAGGACTCGAACCACGACCTCCCGGATAGGAGGTAGCGGCCCTTGCCGTTGCGCCACTGACGCTCTAAGACGATTTATATAAAATTAAGACATACTTTGTAATTTTTAAATAAGGGAAGAGACTGGTTACCCACAACACAGAGAATCCTAGTGTGGGGGCTAGGGTTCCTTACTGTGCACTAGTAATAGCTCGTAGAACAGATGGCCGATGGGGTAGTAAAGTTCTTGAGTGGCGACCGCGCACCGGAAAACGTAACGTAGGCAGGCCTACCACGCGGTGGACCGACGACCTGGTGAAGATCGCGGGAAGCCGATGGATGCGGGCAGCGCAGGACCGGTCGTCGTGGAAATCCTAGGTGGAGGCCTTTGTCCAGCAGTGGACGATTTTCGGTTGATATGATGATGATGATGATGTTCCACCTTTACACACGAAGCGTTTTGCTTTTGCGTTCATCATGCGAACGGCCAAGAGGTGGAATTCCCTTCCGGCGTCAGTATTCCCCGATTCGTAAAATTTAGGAATCTTCAAGACGAGAGTGAATAGGCACTTTTTGAGCTTGCGTGTGACATCCTCGGCTGCATCGGCACTTACCATCAGGTGAGGTGCAGCCAAACACACTCAAATTTTTTAAAAATTAAAAAAAAACTCGCATCTTACTGTAAGGATTTCAAATGTGATATTTCTATTTGACTTTGGCATTGTACGGAACCTCTCCACGCGAGTTCAACTCGCACTTGGCCGGTTTTATTTTTCATTAATGGCCCAGTAGTTTTTAAGATTAGGGGGGAGGAGGGAGAGAATGGTCAATTCTCACCTATTTTCTTAAATAACTTTAAAACTATTTATCTTAGAACTATATTTTTGTGATTTTTACAACAAGCCCTTTTATTTAATATGTCACACATCATCATCATCATCATATCAGCCGAAGGACGTCCACTGCTGGACATAGGCCTCCTCTAAGGATTTCAACGACGACCGGTTCTGCGCTACCCGCATCCAGCGGCTTCCCGCAATGTCACACATTATATAAATTCTCTAATTTACCTCCAAAAGTGGCCCCCATGATTAAAATTCATCTTTTTACGTTACACGTCCGTCTTTGTGTAAGCCACACATGTGTACCAAATTTCAACTCAATCGGTCCAGCAATAGTTTTGGAGCAAATTGGCTGTGACAGACGGACGGACTGACAGACGCACGAGTGATCCTATAAGGTTCCGTTTTTTTTTTTTGTACAGAACCTAAAAATCTGAAAATGGTTCTTTATCTATAGATTGTCACTTACCATCAGGTGAGATGATGCCAAGGGCTTATCAAATGCGGATAAAAAAAGATTACAGAAATTATTAATTTTCATTTAAAAAAAAAATGTATGAAAAATTCAAATGGAATGACAAAAAACAATCATACTTACTTGAAAAATAACGCTGAACAATTTACACGTGTAAATTATAATTATTGATTGTTACTTATGAAGAAATTTTTTGGTCCCAAAATTGAAACCGCATCGGAATTGGTTCAGTAGCTTTTGAGACATTTCTCGTAAAAGTGTGTACTGTGTAAATCAGCTGCTTCTTTCACATGATGCAGCATTCGGTTAAAATAGAGCCGTAGGGCTAGGGCCGCCGCCTCCTGTCCGGAAGGTCAAGTTCGAATCCTGCCACGTATCAATGTGTTTTCGAATTGAGATTTCATATGTACGTTTATCCGACGCTCTTACGGTGAAGGAAAACATCGTGAGAAAATCTGCACACGCCTGCGGAGAAACTCGCAGGTTGTGTGTGAAGTCGACCAACCCGCACTGGGCCCGCGTGGTCGACTAAGGCCCGATCGCCCTAATTCGGGGTAGGTTCGAGCCCCTCGGTGGGGACGTAAATGAACTGATATGATGAGAGCCGTGTAGGAATGTAGATGTTTGTGTCTCGTTCACCAGGTCTAGACGCCGCAGACAAGCCGGTGCTATCGCAGGTGTTGCGGGAAGCTAAGGCGAAGGCGGAGGAAGAGGATCGGCTAAGAGAAGAGAAGAGAGAGGCTAAAGAGGTGCACTATGAGAATCTGTTTGATGATTTTGAAGGTACGCTATCATAACGCATTTTAATAAAAGTTTCAGTGTGTTTGGCTGCACCTCACCTGATGTTAAGCAGCTGAGGGTTTGTAGCAACCTCGAATAGTGACTGTTCACTCTCGCCTTAAATATTTCTAAATTAAACGAATCGGCCTCCCACTCGGTAGACCGATGACCTAATGAAGGTCGCGGGAAGCCGCTGGATGCGGGCAGCGCAGAACCGGTCGTCGTGGGAATCCTTGGGGGAGGCCTATGTCCAGCAGTGGACGTCATTTGGCTGATATGATGATGATGAAACGAATCGGGGAACGCAGACGCCGGCAGGGAATTCCACTCCTTAGGCGTTCGCATGATAAACGAAAAGCAAAACGCTTCGTGCGAATAGGTGGAACATTAACGTCAAGCCCAACTCGCCTTTTATTAATAAAATAAGATAGCCAGATCTCCATTGCGTTTTGGAATCTTGGTAAGCCCGCTTCCATTTTCGGCATCATCATCACTTACCATCAGGTGAGATGATACAAAGGGCTTATCAATTGTGGATAAAAAAAACGTGTGGCACTCGGGGACTGCCGCGGTATAGCTATTGCATAGCATTTTTTAATCAACTTATGCAATTATAATTATTTATTTATTTTTTATTTATGCAGTATTTACCAGTACCATATAGTCCTTGGGGCGCGGGATGTTAATGTTATAAATTAACACTAAGAAAGTTACACCAGTAAAATTGACCAAGTCCTTTTAGTACCGCAAATCGCTAATAGATGGCACTGTAAGTTTTTTAGAACTCGGCCGAGCGTGGGGTGTTAGGTTTTATTTTTGTTACGGAATTTCTTGATTCGGTCGCCGCGCTCAAAGCACGCAATAAAAGCTATGCAATAGCTTAAAAAATAATAAATAATCGTGCGATGATTGAATGGAGAATGGGGCATAAAGTCACGAATCTCCTGAGTACAATATCCGAAATGAATCTTGTAGAACAGGCAGGCGACTTTGCAACGATGATACTCGAGGCTTTGTCTTAAAATATTCATAATTAAAATAATATGTCTTAGATGTAACAACAACCCCGCGACACTTCTTCGACCTTTTTTTTGTCTTAGATGTAACAACAACCCCACGACACTTCTTCGACCTATTTTCATGTATACCTACTACTATAGCACAGTATATATATTAGTACTAACGACTATAGTATACAACAGGCAGTTCTTACTGACACAGTGTGTGTGCGTAACCACTGTAGAGTTTGCTATCAAATAGTACTCGAAAAAAAAAAGACAGAGTTACCTATACATCATTTTAAGTGCTTCTCTTTCTAACGTTCTCCATTGCGATTTAGAGCTCCCCACCATAGCTCAATACCTGAAGCTGGCCTCCATCCGATACTTTAAGTCTGCCGAACACCACCCCAACCCGCTACTCGTAAACGCCGCCGTTTACGAGCTACCCGCGAACCCCATTCGCGTAATCCGACGCCCCAGACATGTACTCACTGACCCCGACGACCCGACCACGCTAGCCGTAGCTGCCCTGACCCCGCCCCCTAACCCACAGAGAAACACTGCACCGACATTCTGCCCTCGCCGGCGAGGGCGGCGTCCCCCCGCTTCTGGCGCTTACCAGCGCTACCGGCATATACCAGGCCGCTTCTCTCCGATCCTCCCACGTCCAAGCAACGACCTAAGCCGAGGTCCGTGCCCACCTGGGCGCCCTTAGGCAGTTGCATCTTTTTGCTTTGCACTAGGTTGAGTGCCTTCCGTACTCGCCTCCCCTGCCCGGTGAAGTTGTAAAGGCCCCAATGGCCAACAACAAGCTTGTCCTTTCGAAAAAAAAAAAAAAAAATCTTTCTAACGTGACAATCGTGTACGGTGGCACGGGAGTGCCATCAAGTACCTCCTCGTTACAGGTGACGATATATTGGCTGGAAGGTGAGTTTGCTTCTAACATTCTTTGATAATACTTCCACAAAAACGAGTGGGGTATCCACTACTTCATTTGCGTGGGTTTTGGATATAAATATCTCGATAGAAGTTCTATTTTCGGTACAAATTTCAACGCCTTTTTAACCTCTTCAGTGATCCTTTTTTAATGTATGTATGTCTGTTTCTTCGGCTGAGCCTGTGGCCTAAACGGCTTCATGAATTTCGGAGTGTGAGGTGCCAAATTAATTAAAAGGCGCGACTACTACTTATTTTTTTTTTATTATTATTATCATTCACAATTGGTAAGCTCTTGGCATCATCTCACCTGATGGAAAGTGACGATGATGCCGAGGATGAAAGTGGGCTTACCAAGATTCCACATCGCAATGGGGATCTGGCTATCTTATCATCAAGCCGGAACACATCAATGCTGCTAAAACTGATGTTGCGCGGCAAGACTTAGATAAGATGGTTGTAGCTAGCCAGGCGGGCTATGAAAATGCCCTACTACCAACCAAACCGAGTCTAACAAGGTTGACCCGCGACCTCCTGGTGTGTAGCGAATAGACTAACCATTATGCCACATAGGTAGTTAAAATACTTAAGCGCCAAAATGACGACATGAGAAAGGAAATTCGAATATCAAACTCTGCAAGGAGTCTCCGTTAGGCGCAGTAGGGTTAAGAGGATTGTAAACCTACGGCGAAAATCATACTGTACATACAAACGGCGATAGTGAATTTACCTCTAAAATGTAAACAGATTTTGACAAATTTTTGATAAAGCTAGCTTATGTTCTGACTGACAACCTATTTAAGACTGTTGAAAATCGGTGAGTTCATATGCAAGGTAAAAAACGCTATAGCTGTTTGTATAAAAAGTCGTAGGTCCTTTTAAATATCTAGGGCGGTCTCCTGCAGCCGACATGGATCCGCACGTGTCGACTCGTCGTTCCTGCAGACTCAGCCTAGCCAGTTAGGCCGATAGCACATCCTGGACGCTTCATACAACGGGTCAGAACGGACATTTCAAAAAACGAATGACGGAACAAACAAAATTGCGGCGAAATCCGAAACGTTCGACAACCAAACTGTAACCAATCCGGGTACGAGGGGGTGAGGTCACAATCTAGAGAGTGGCAGGGAGTGTCCATACTGTATGTTAGTACTAATATATATACTTTGCCCAAGGAACCCAAAGGAAGTCAATTCTCACAATGCTCAAAAAAGATTGGACCCTCCATACAAAAATGCACAAAATTGGTCATTCAGCTGATCGATTAATTAGAATGCAAGTGATTTTTTTAGTGATTTCTTTAGTCATATAACAAAAGTTGCTTAGTATGATGAGCAGAAGCCCCAGTTATAGCCCGTCAACTTCGTGCGCGATACGCCTGAGCAGCTGAGGTGGGGTGTTCGGGAAGATCTCCGCGGGGGAGCTTGAGGCTAGCGGGGAAGGGCACGAGTCTCGTGCCCTTCCCCGCTAGCCTCAAGCGGAGATCGTGTCGCGTCGTGCTACCTCGCCCCCGCCTACCCGCCCGTACCGCAGGCGTACCGCGCACGAAGTTGAAGGGCTATAACGGCACCTACACTAATTTTGTTCACCCTGTATAGTTTATAGTTTGGGTAAACAGAAACCTACACTAAAGCTGTAAAATACATTTTAAAAAATCCGCAATTTTAGTTACTTTTTATGTAATTTTACATAAACTATTTAATTTACAAGCAAAAAATTGCATAATTTATGTAAAATTACATAATTTTTTAACAGAGTAAGACGTAGCTGAAAAAAAATAAACTGTATGATAATAAATAATAATGATAATGTTGACATGGGTTTACCAATTGTGAATTTAAAAAAAAAACAAAAAAAAAACACTATATTTGTCTCACTGTACCACAGCAGCCTATGGGAAGGAGTCTGTCAGACGACATACTTCACATAAGGCCATGTACGTGACATATAATCTCTCTCTGAACTAGTGATATAAAACCAGCTTACTACCTGTGACATTCATAACTTTTCATCTTTCTTTAAACAAAATTATTATCTCCAGGTCTTGTCCACCTGGAAGCGCTAGAGATGCTGTCGAGGCAAGTGAGCATGAGGATAGAGGAGCGACTCCGAACTGCTGACTCCGCCAAGCGGCAGGACATCAAAGAAACCTTGCAGCAAGTTTCAGGTAATGATTTCAGATTAAATAGTAAGTTCTAGTTGTTTGCTAATGACCAAACATGTAAGCAAAACATTTTATAAAAAAAGCGTCGGTGGCTCAACCGGTAACGACTCGGTCCATCTAACCAGAGGTACCGGGTTCAAATCTGGACGGCCAATGTACCAATGAGTTTTTCAAAAACTTACGTACATACTTACCGATTGCTTTAACGGTGAAGGAAAACATCGTGAGGAAACCTGCACACGCCTGCGAAGAAACTCGAAGCTTGTGTGTGAAGTCGACCAACCCGCACTGGGCCCGCGTGGTCGACTAAGGCCTAATCGCCCTGATTCAGGGTAGGCTCGAGCCCCTCGGTGGGGACGTATATGAGCTGTAATGATTTTATAATTAATTACATTTTATTTACATCACATTTTCGACATGTTCTTACGAGCATTTTATTCATTTAAGACTTAAATACCAACTGAAAATGGTTCATTTTTAAGAAAACACTTCACGAATTGTTTACATATTTGGCCATTTCCAAAAAACTAGACTTTATGTAATAAGGTCGGGTCATAAGTTCTGTCACATGTTTTGTGCGAAATAAATTACACAGATCAGTTTTTATGTAAAAAAATATGTACATATGAAAAAAAGGTAGTCAAATACAGATTATTATATTCATACTTACCGATTGCTTTAACGGTGAAGGAAAAACATCGCGAGGAAACCTGCACACGCCTGCGAAGAAACTCGAAGGTTGTGTGTGAAGTCGACCAACCCGCACTGGGCCCGCGTGGTCGACTAAGGCCTAATCGCCCTGATTCAGGGTAGGCTCGAGCCCCTCGGTGGGAACGTATATGAGCTGTAATGATGATGATGATATTCATGAAAGTTATTCCAAATGCCCAACTGATTTTCGACATCGGAATCAAGTCTGGGTTGAAGGACGGCCATTCCTTGTGCTTGATAGAGTCGATATCACGCGCAGTTAGCCAGTATTGAGTACTTTTCGCTTTTTGAGCTGGCGCAATCTTGGAATGGCCCTCCTCCAGCCCAGGCTTGATTCCGTTAGATTACGAAATGAGGCAGTATTTAGAGGAGAAGATCTGCGCTGAACAGTGATGTTGCAATAGCGATAGTTTCACTATCGATAGTTTACCTTGAAAAACAGGTCGATAGCGCGATAGTCCTATCGAAAATATTGACATGCTGCTATGCTATCGATAGTATCGATAGTGAAAATCAGGCGATACTATTGAATTTTGTCGCTACTATCGAAGTACGATATTACGATCAATAAAGAATTGTATTGTATCGATGTATCGATATTATCACGTCAAAAAAGTCGATACTATCTACGATCTATCAGCGCGTTCCGATAGTATCGATAGTTTTGCTTTAGTAACTATCGACGTATTTTCGATATTATCCACTGGAAATAAGTTAGGAGCAAGCAATAGTATCGTAAAATGTTCGACTATCGATAGGGCAAAACTATCGATAGTATCGCTACTATCGATACTATAGACACTCTTCCTATCGATAGTATTGATAGTATCGATACTATCGATAGTGTTTGTACCGATACTATTGGTCTTTAGCAATAGTATTACTTATCTTTATCAATCGATACTATCGATAGACTATCGCTATCGCAACATCACTAGCGCTGAACTCCATCTAAATTTGGAGTCACTGAAGGCATCCATCATTAAAGCAGCCGCTGTTATTGACATGGAAGTCTTACGTGCTGCTATTGACGACTGGCCGCGTAGGTTGAACGCATGTGTTGAAAATCAAGTGGGCTTTTTGAATAACTAATAATATTGTATGTAACTACCTTTTTTCATATATTTTTTTACATAGAAACTAATTGTCATGTATTTCGCACAAAACATGTGACAGAACTTATGACCCGACTATGCAGTAGATTAATGAGGAGTAATTTAAATAAGTAATGGCAGTATTACTGACCCTTTGTTATTTGGATGTGCAAATGTTTGTGCATACGTCGAAGTCATTATCAGCCAAAAAAATTGGAGCTTCTCAAGTCAACCTGAATTTTTTATATATGACCACACATAACTTTTTACAGAGTAGTCTTTTTACAGAGTTTTTCAATAATTCTTTTTTTAATTGATACGTCATGCCCCCAGGTTAGTCCAATATAAATTTTAACAAAATCCGTTCATTATTTTTTTGTAAATTAGCAAATAAGTTTGCGTTGCGATTATAGCCATTTTAACGTGGTTAGCGTTCCCAATTATGTATAACTCGCTTGTTCATACGGCTTCGTTTGTTTTACTTATACCGGCTTCCCTTAACATTTTCTGACAGAACTGTGTGAAATGCCCGAAGAGGAGGAGGAGGATGACGAAGACTCGTCAGGGCTGTCCAAGCCTGAAGCCTTCCACGAGCGCCTGCAGACCGCCACTCAAGACCTGGGTCTGAAGCTGCAGTTCCAGCCCCTAGTCAAGTGAGTCAAAGTATCGAGTAAACGGGTCTTTAGGCGAATTCAAAACTATACCGGCCAAGTGCGAGATGGGCTCCCGCAAAGTACGGTTCCGTTCCATAGTCTTTATAAAAAACTTATATTAAGAAAACAAAATTATTTTTGCAGTTGGTAATAGAACATTTTGTAGGTATGTAAAAACTATGAACTTTTTACAAACCCAACTGCACATCTTAAGTTGGTCAACTGTTACTCCTAAACTAAGAAAACCTACTTAGCCATGATAGTTTTCCTTTTAAATTGATTATATTTCCTACAATTTTTTTTAATTTCAAATATCCTGAAATAGCGGTTTAGCTGGTGAGGGGGGGGGGGGGTTGTTGACTACGGAACCCCAAAACTTTGAGACCACTACTAGACAAAAACCGGCAAAAAATAATTAAATGATATATTAGAGAATTTAAGTAACACAAAGACGACTTATTTTTATTTCTAAAAATAATGAGAACTTCATTTAAAGATGTTTGCTGACTCACTTGCCTTGGCCAGGAATTATTAATTATTTAATGAATGTATAATTTGTCTAGTATAAAAGTCCAGACACACGGACAGTATTCCAGCTACAAATTTGCAGGTTGGATGCAGTTAAAGCGCAATTTACTAAGAGAACTGCATCCAAACTGCAAATTTGCAGCTGGTTTGCAGTCGAAATGCAGTTCTGTGACTGGACCCTAAGTATTTAGACTTTATTTTACAGACAATACACAGACATCCTCGAGTATTTGTCTACGGACTTGCAAGCCACAGAGAAAGCGGTGTACAAGCGGGCGGTGAGCGGCCTCGCGCAGGCCACGGCACTCTCCGTCGAGATTTACCACAAGGCTGGAGAGATGCTCCTGGTAAAGAGCAGGAGGTCCACTGCTGATGAAGCCGACGCTTTGACCCAGTGAGTAATTTTTTTACAGACAATACACAGATACCCTCGAACAATAAGTTTCTATATCACCAGAGAAGAAAAGTCTTCACGGTTCGACCACACCCTGGACACTTTATACAACGGGCCAGAAATGATATTTCAAAAAAGGAATGACGGAACAAACAAAATGGCGGCGAAATCCTTACCTAAATAAACCTTACGTAAATGTGTTTAGTTCTTCTTTCTACTGTTTGCCCGGACGTATTTATCCGTCGTTAGCGGTGAACCTGTAGTGAGGATATATTCGTGGTTGGCATTGAAAAGGTTATTGTATCCACTATTGGTAAGTAGTCGTGGAAAAATAGACCACTTTGAAGAGTAAAGAATCTAAGAAGAAATTGAATCATTCATTAAGGCGGTGTTATTACAGATTTTCGACATTTTTGACGTGAATTACTCCTAAACGATAGAAAACCCAAGGTTGAAAAAATACCCTTATTGTTGAATATGTTCCTTAAAGTCAAAAGATATTAGAAACACGATTGAGCAGTTTTGGCTCGATAGAAAAAAATCCCAAAGATAGGTCTACACCGTTACTTTCAACTCCAGTTATGACTAATATTTTGAAATATAAATTTTAAAAAATATACAAAAATATTTGTTATGATAATACAAAGTGAGTAATGTTATTTTTTTTTGGAATTTCATTGTATTTTTTGATTGAAACGAAACCCCATTGAAAAAGTTTGGTTATTTTCTTTACTCTTTACACGTAAAGAAAAAGACAGAGACAACTGTTCCAATCAATACATCGCCTTAAGTTCAGAGTAGTTCATTTAGTTCAATATGACTTATGAGAGTTGCATCACAAAACTAAAGAGTTATTGATTCAAATTCATAAAAATCGAATCCAAGCTGCTCCCTCAGCTTTGATTTGCGTAGTTTTTTTAGTTTTAATGATTTAAAATTGCAGAAACTTACACTAGTTTTATCTATTTATAAACACTAATTAGTAATTTATTATATAGGTTATGCAAATCGATACAATTTAGGAATGAAGTGTACTTTAAATCCATTCTTTTAATGTTCATTTTCCAGTACCAATGCAGTTTGCGGCGCGGTTCCTTTGTATTACGTAGAGCTGTATGTATTCGTGTTCGAAGTGAGCCGATGAACTAAATGAACGAGTGCTGAACTAAAGATTGATTGAATTAGAAGAGGTGAACTAGCTCATTTTAATTGCTCACTTATTCATGAGTGACCCATTGCTTTATCGTAAGCCATTGGCATTATCTTATCTGGTGGTGTCTATCTGGATGACTGACAAAAAGCCAAGACCGATAGTCCTATAGGCCCGCATTCTAGTGTCACGGTAGCGGCCTCGTTGATGACGGGGGACGACCTTGGAGGAAATAAATGGGATTAAATATAATGAGCTCCAAGAAATACTTTGATACCCTAAGCTCTCTTACCAAAAAAAAATATTCAAACACCAAATGTAGTAAATGAGTTCCAAATCGTAGCGAGCAAATTATTGCGCTATTTCTGCCTAAATAAACCACACAACGAAACAAGAGTTGGCAAAATTAAGTTTTTTCAAAAAAAACTGTAAATGAGCGAGCGAAGCGAGCGATATTAGGTTCGGTGAGGTTTGATTGATTATACAGTCAAGAATGCTGTGCTGAAGCAGAAACGCTACACGTTACGCGTTACAAATTATAATGTGGTTAAAATTTTGGTGATCATTAACTATTTTTGGGTTAACAATGATTAGTTGGAGTCATTTGCTTTAATAGGATAGTAAGATGTAAAAATTTCGGTTATAATTTCACAATAAATTGGAGTTTTAATTTTAGTGCGCATTTACTATTTTTGGCAGTAAAAAGTGTTTTTTTATGTTATATTTTACTATAACTGGTGTTCAGTTAAACATAAGCTGAAATAAATAACATAGAGAGAACGTCAAACTAAAAACTTTGTCCTAACTAAAAAAGTTGTTTGATATGTTTAATGATGTTACACTGGCACTCAAAGCTGATACTCTATTGTTTCTTTTCTCCAAGAGGTAACTGATGATTTTAATAGTACATATTGTAGACGTACGGGCAACACAGGTGACCGAATCAAACTTTGCAACTCACCGGTCAACGTTCATTCAATATTACGTTCTCTCCCCTTTCCATCTTGTTCGATTGATTTTTAACGTAAATAGGAATGACGACAGCATAGAAATAAATAATGAACTCTTGATCACTAAATTGCCCTCCTACTTGAACTTCGGAAAACCTTACTCGTTTTGTTTTCCATCAAGTCTTCGATTTTTAATTCACCAAAATCACAAAATTAGTTAATTAATGCCTATGACGCTGCTAAACTATGACGTCACGCCTAGGTATTTCAAACATTTTTAGAAACAAAATGACGTTTTTGACAGATGATAAAAAGTAACTCAGATGACTAGCATTCGTCATCCCTATTCTGATTAATCGTGTTCGCAATAAGATGCTTAATTATATTATCGTGATGATAATACTACTTAGTATAGTACGTTTGCTGAATGAGCTGCACCTTTGACGGCTCGCGCCAAACACTCCGTCAATTGGCCACCCTGAGTTCAATCGCGCCGCCCGCCGCGCGGCCGACGGTGCCGACGCTGCGATTGAACTCAGTACGGCCTTTTTGACGGAGTTTTTGACGTGAGCCGGCAGCGGCGAGCGGCATTTATATCAAAGGTGCAGCTAATTCAGCAAACGGACTATATATGTTTGGCGGCAGTTTGTTTGTTCTTCTATTGAAGCCAATAGTGAAAAACTGTGGGGGAGTGAGAGTGGATGTCCTCCAGCTGAGATGATGATGATTATGAGATGACTACAAAAACACTTTTTTTACAGAATGACTGTGGTGCTAAGTAGACATATAAGCGAGTTGGCGATTCTCTTCACTGAGAAAGCCTATGTTTATTAACAGTGGATGTCTTCCAGCTGAGATGATGATGATTATGAGATGACTACAAAAACACGTTTTCTTTACAGAATGACTGTGGTGCTAAGTAGATATATAAGCGAGTTGGCTACTCTCTTCACTGAGAAGGACTATGTTTAACAGTGTATGTCTTACAGCTGAGATGATGATGATTATGTGATGACTACAAAAACACGTTTTCTTTACAGAATGACTGTGGTGCTAAGTAGACATATAGGCGAGTTGGCGACTCTTCACTGAGAAGGCCTATGTTTAACAGTGTATGTCTCACAGCTGATATGATGATGATTATGTGATGACTACAAAAACACGTTTTCTTTACAGAATGACTGTGGTGCTAAGTAGACATATAGGCGAGTTGGCGACTCTTCACTGAGAAGGCCTATGTTTAACAGTGTATGTCTCACAGCTGATATGATGATGATTATGTGATGACTACAAAAACACGTTTTTTTTTTTACAGAATGACTGTGGTGCTAAGTAGACATATAAGCGAGTTGGCGACTCTCTTCACTGAGAAGCTGAATTCTATCGCCGCTGAAAATAAGGACCAGGTCAACACTTACATTACAAACATATTTTTAGAGGTCAGTATACATAAAATTTTCTAAGTAGGTAATAGGTAGCCTGAGAAAATTAAGCCGGAAAATGGCAAATAGAAAAAACAAGCTCGTGTTTGCCTATTATTGTTTCGTAAATTCTTTACCTATTTTAATTTATTATTTCCTCAGGCTGGCAACAGTTCTTCGTACATACAAAACGCATTCCAGTTGGCGCTGCCCATTCTCCAGATCGGTGCTGTTTAGTAATTAGTTCTAAAGTTCTAACTGTGTGTCTAAGGTGCTTATTTGTAAGTAGGCGACCGATATTTTGTACAAAGCTTCCTTTCGAGACTTTAGAACTTTTGGTCAAATCGAAAAAAAAACAATTTAGATTTTTTTTTATCTAGAGAAATATTGCTAGCACGCTCCATACAGATAGTTTGGGTCTTATTTTTGAACATTAATCAAATAAAATTAAGTGTTGTAAACACGTTCTAGAAGCTAATGTAGGTCTGTCAAATATCCGTAAAATTTTGGAATATTTATTAAAAATATGTAATTTTTTTCTACGGAAATATGAGAAACCGCCGTCATAGATGATAGCTTCTATCCTGTATAGAAGCTGTAAAAAACTTCGTGTACGACTCGTTAACTAGGGGTTCTACACATCATACTGAACAACTTTCCCCAAGGAACCAATAATCAATTCTCAGAAAAAAAAGGACCCTCCAAACTAAATACGATATAATACTAAATTGGTCGATCAGCTAATCAATTTGTATTTTTTTTTGCAATTTCAGCAGTGTTAGAACACAAGTTATTCAGTTTGATGATTAGAAGCCCTAGTTAACGGGACCTACACCAATTTTGTTACACCATGTATAGAACATTTTTTTGCGATATTACAAAAGTTATGTTTGTATCACAAGTAGAAGCGTACTCTTAATTCTTTTCTGGTGTAAATCCACTGAAAGCTGAGCAACTGTTAACACAAACATAAAGATGTTAATTTTTACCGGGAATGTAATATAAATGTAATATTTTTTTTTAAATCTTAAAACTCATAATGGATATTGGTGTCGATTCGGTTTTGCATCAAAATTACGTTTGCTATTCGAAAAAACTCGACTGAACTTATCTGACAGATCTGAACAAAAATCGAACTAAATTATAGCCATCGATTGCCAACCTGGTCATCATCAGACCTTAAATTTATCCAGATTCTGACAATTCACAATGCCCCGACGCACTTTTAGGCAAATTGAAACTCCTAAATACTTCACTCAAAAATCCTTGATGCCAAGCCAAAAAATAATAAAAAAAAACAAATTCATCTGTTTTTATTGAACGGTTTATAGATTATATTCTTAACATAAATGACATTAAAAACAGAGAGGGCGCTATAGAAAATTATATCTTGTTTTCTCTTTCACTTACGGTAAACAAGTTACGTCAATCATATTGTTCATTCCTTCCTTCATCCTTTAACATAGTCTGTGAATTCAAGTTGATCGTGTTTAATCCTGTCTAACTAGGCAACCAAATTTAGTTCGTGCATAAAACCGAATAGCACATGAAAACGACTAAACTTATTTTAGTGGAATTTTAGTTTAGTTTAATTAAGTCGAGTGTTTTGTTCGAATCGACACCATTATTGATTTACATACAATCATTCATTTGTTTCAACTTATTATTAATAAATTTATTAACAAAGGAATTGTATTTTATTTATTACAAAGTAACTTTTCATCATTACAGCTCATTTATGTCCCCACCGAAGGGCTAGAGCCTACCCTGAATTAGGGCGATTAGGCCTTAGTCACCACGCGGGCGCAGTGTAGTTGGTCGACTTCACACACAACCTTCGTGTTTCTTCGCAGGCGTGTGCAGGTTTCCTCACGATGTATACCTTCACCGTAAGAGCGTCGGATAAACGTACATATGAAATCTAAATTCGAAATCACATTGGTACGTAGCAGGATTCGAACTACGACCTCCCGGGCATGAGGTAGCAGCCCTAACCGTTGCGCCACCGACGCTCTACCTTTAAAGTAACTTTTAGCAGATTATATTAGATTATTTATTTTATGTCACCAGTTACATATTTATTCACACACAACCTTCGTGTTTCTTCACAGGCGTGTGCAGGTTTCCTCACGATGTTTTCCTTCACCGTAAGAATGTCGGATAAACGTCCATATGAAATCGAAATTCGAAAACACGTTGATACGTGGCAGGATTCGAACCACGACCTCCCGGACAGGAGGTAGCAGCCCTAACCGTTGCGCCACTGACTCTCTACCTTTAAAGTAACTTTTAGCAGATATATTAGATTATTTATTTTATGTCACCAGTTACATATTTATTTATAAAAAATGTATATTTTTTTAAAAGTGTAACATGATCGCTTCATGATCGTCAAAAAATACAAAAAATAGGTAGTAATCAAATAATGGTGAGCTAAAGTGGTCCAAGTGTACTTCAGAGGCTGCAGACTGGTGGTGGTCACACCAAAATCTAGCCCGGGAGACTTGAAATCATCATCATCATCATATCAGCCGTAGGACGTCCACTGCTGGACATAGGCCTCCCCCAAGGAGTCAAATCTTGCTAAATGCTTAAGAGCTGCAGGTCAAAAATTTTTTATCAACCGACTTTAAAAAGGAGGAGGTTCTCAATTCGAATGTATGTTTTTTTTTGTATGTTTGTTACGCGATATCTCCTACACGACATTAATCAACAATAACGAAATCAAAGATGGCTAGGAATTAAATTAGGGGCCTTTTTTTTGAGGTCGGTGTCAGCAATGCCATCGAATCTAAAACATTTGATACGTAAGTAGCTGTATACAGACCTCAAAAAAAATTTTAGGCCCCTAATTTAATTCCTACCATCTTTGATTTTGTTATTGATTATCGTGTATTGTTCTAAGTATATTAATATTATTTCATACTTTTGAGTGAATTTCATTTTGAAGTCGGTTATTAAATTTTTTTAACTTTTTTTTTTAACAGATTTATCAACTTATAGCTATGAAGAGTACGTCAAATGTAATTATTATATGTTGATAATGATTACATTAACGCACACAATAATATGTGACAAATGAAATGACTGAATGAAGTAGCTTTTGGACCAGATCCTTATTAGTTTGCCCATTATCTTGGACCAGCCTCCTTATTAATTTGCCCATTATCTTGGACCAGGCTCGAACGAGTTAATACCATAACCAATACGAAAGTCAAATAAGTTGCAGTAGTCTTTACTCTTTAGTACTTACCGTCCGTTTCAACAACCGTCCGTTTTTACAACCAACGCTTGCAGTAGAAAGGTCGGGGTTACCACTTACGAATTTTTTTTTTATTCACAATTGGTAAACCCTTGACAACATAAACTGGTGGTAAGTGACGATGTTGCCGAAGATGGAAGCGGGCTTACCAAGATTCCCCAACGCAATGGGGAACTGGCTATCTTATCTTCATGCCGGAACACACCAATGATATAAACATTGATATTTGGCGGCAAGACTTAGATAAGATGGTGGTAGCTACCATCTTATCTAAGAAACCGAGTCTTACAATTGACCCCGCCGGGAATCGAACCCGCGACCTCCTGTGTAAAGCCAGTGAACTTTACCTCTGAGCTACGGAGGCGGTTAAGGTTATGGTTATTATTTAACCCCCGACGCAAAAGATGGGTGTTATAAGTTTAACGTGTGTATCTATGTGTCTGTCTGCGCCATCGTAGTTCCTAAACGAATGGACCTGTTTTGATGCGGTTTTTTTGGTTGAAAGCTGACGTTATTGAGGTGGTTCTTAGCTGTAATTTATGAAAACTCAAAAAAAAAAAAACTCAAAAGGCTTTATTTGCTAGAACACTGTAGGTACAGGATCTTGTTATTTTCTTAGTGCTAGTGTTCAACCTGCAGGCAGGTGTGCAAACATAAAGAAATTAAAAAACAGATTAAAATAGTTAAAATTACAAAAAATATATCAAAAAAAAAATACAATTATCTCATCAATTAACGATTAAATTTTCTTATTTTTTCTTATAATTAATAAAGTCGTTAACAGTATAAAAACAATGTCCTAATAGCCATTTGGTCAATTCATTCTTAAAATATTTGATGTCAAGTGATTTAATTTCGTCAGGTAGGTTATTATAAATTAAAATACACATATTATAAATATTTCTACGGTAAATATCTTTGCAACAAAGAGGTTGATGTAGTAAGTTCATATATTTAGCCCGTGTCTGTCGCTCTATTACTTCACCACGCCTTTTGAAAAAGTGTAAATGCTTTTGAACAAAAATACAGACATCTTTGACGTACATGCAGGGCAATGGCAGTATTTTATATTTTTTAAACAAGGGCTTGCAGCTATCTAGAAACCAAGCTCCATCAATTACTCGAATGCACTTTTTCTGTATTTTAAAGACTCTTTCCACGTCTACAGAATTTCCCCACATGATAAGTCCGTAGCTTAGCACTGAGCTTACATATCCATAGTAGGCTGTCAATGCAGCCTCAGTAGATACCGTTTGTTTTAATTTCTTTAACGCATAAACGAACCGATCTAGTTTCTGACAAGTTATTTCTACGTGTTGTTTCCAATTCAAGTGTTTGTCAATAGTCAACCCTAAGAATTTCATGGAATCTACTTGCTCTACAGTAGTATGGTTATGATGAACATGGATTGGTAATATCTTAGAATTATATGATTGAAATTGCATGATTTTAGTCTTAGTCATATTAATGCTTAAATTATTTTGTTCCATCCAGTTTATGATGTCTGCTATAGCCTGGTTCACACCAGGGCCTAAGTATGTATATTTTTTCCTATCAACAATGATGGTAGTATCGTCCGCAAAAAGTATACAATTCTCCGAAGACGAGTTTGGCAGGTCATTTATGTAGAGAAGAAAAAGAACAGGGCCTAGAATACTGCCCTGCGGAACCCCGTTTGTATTGACTACAAAATCAGATCTATAAACATTCTTAGTTAATTTACGGTTGGCTTCTGAGAGTTTTGTTATTTCTGTACATTGTTGCCGATTAGTTAAGTAACTTTGTAGCCAATCGTACGCTTTACCTCTTTCACCATAATTTTCCAATTTTTGAAGTAACTTTGAATGGTTTACAAAATCGAAAGCTTTGCTCATATCTAGAAAGACGGATACTACGTTGGACTTTTTGTTGATTGATTCTGATACAAACTTTACAAGGTTAAAACAAGCTAGGGCAGTTGAACTTCCTTTGCGGAAACCAAATTGTTGGGGATTCAAAACTTTATGTTTGTCCAAAAAGTCACTAAGCCGTGCAAGAAAAGCTTTTTCTATTATTTTCGAAAGAATTGGAATAATAGTTATCGGTCTATAGTTATTTGGATCTTCTTTATCTCCCTTTTTAAAGAGTGGCTTGACTATTGACAGTTTTAGTTGTTCCGGGAAGATACCGTCTACAAAAGATAGATCTATTATATGCGCTAGAGGAAAACTAATGTAATTTGCACACGACTTTAGAACTTCTGTATTAATGCTATCATATCCACTAGTTTTTGTGTTTTTTAATGACATAATAATTTTGAAAATCTCATGCTTGTCTACAGGTTTTAAGAACATTGATTGTGGGTTGAATGGTAATGATTTTGTTTTAGTTACTTTATTAGGATATTGCAGTTTCGTCAAATTTGTGAAAAAATTATTAAAAACATTACATATGTCAAGAGGGTTAGAAAAGGTCTGATTATTTAAATTTATAATATCAATGTCATTGTTAATAAATTTATTAGATATATTAGATGAGATTAAATTCCAGGTTGCCTTACATTTATTTTTACTTTTATTGATAAATTTACTGCTTGATGTTTTTTGAGAGTATTCTATACACTTTTTAAATATTTTATTGTATTGCATGTAATTATTTTTATTTGCTAATTTATTTGTTTTAAATAACCTGTATTTATTATAAAGAGTTCGTTTGTATTTGCTAGATCTTTTTAATCCCTTTGTCAACCATCTTAGTTTAGAGGGCCTGTTACTTAGTTTTACTTTAATTATAGGAAAGCACAGATTGTAATATAAACATAAGTCATCATAAAAAAACGAAAATGCTGTTTCCATATACGTAGCGCTCAAAACACTTGAAAATGAAAGAGACGAAATGCATTCACAGAATTTCCTGACATTGTCAGCACAGTAGTCCCGCTTTAGCTCAAACCATGTTAAGTAGGCTTGTTTCTGGTTAGATTTAAACAATAAACTCTGCGCTGTTTCATGATCTGACAGCCCAAATTCATGTATTTCCGCCTTTACTTTTTTCATATTAGTTGCAAATTGGTCCAGACAAGAATTAAGCCTGGTTGGTTTATTTATATGTGTCTGAAAATTATGGTTCTGTAGAGTGCTGATGAGGTCCTTAGCAAACGTCGTTGGTTTAAGAATGTCGATATTCCAATCACCGCATATGACTAACTTTTTTCTTTTAAACTTTTCATTTAAGTAGTAAAGCAACTTGTCAAGTTTGTGCATGAACACCCCAATATGAGACTTGGTTTGCTTTGGAGTTCTGTAAATACAGCACAAAATTACGTTATGATCGACAATTTCCACTCCGCAACATTCGAAATAGAACTTGGTTGCCAGACCCGCTTCCAATTTTAACGGTTTTGCATTGAAGCTCTTTTTGACTAGAATGCATGTACCACCTCTGCTTTTTTCACGAGAAAAATAATTGACTAATTTATAATTATTAAGTAAAATATTTTCTTCCGTTCCTTGCTTTACAAACGACTCACTGAAACATACTACATCCACCTCTTTGTTTTTGTCAGTTAATTCATTTAGGCTTATTTCAATTACATCGGTTTTGTTACAAAGACCTGCTATGTTCTGGTGAAATATTCGTAGATAGTTTTTACCGTCGGTTACTAATGTTTTGTTAGTGGAAACCGGACAATTATCATTCCCAAAACTTACGAAAAAATGATTCAGTACCAATGTCATTTTTAAAATTTTCTAGATCATGGAATATCAAAGTAAGACCTCGTTTGTTCACTCGTCCCGACACAATAGAAAACATTTCGTTAGAATAAGGCAGGTTCAGGTTCGAATCTAATATGTATGCATATTCGTGTGATGAGTTATCTAGGTATAATAAGTTGTTAAAAACTTCTACTCTCTTATTGAAAATGTTAGAGTAATTATTTAGTTTATAATTTGGTGCGCAAATTATTACATTCGTATGCTGCACCTTTTGAACTTTTTCTCTTATAAATTTTATTAAACTGGGAGACTATGAAACTGGAAGATCTGTTCAGCCGTTTGAGGATCATCAGCTCTTATCTAGGTGATGAAGGAATGTGGGCAACTACGGTGCACCGATCTGATCGATTCCAAATTTTATGCGCTGTTGCTTTAATAATAATGCAAAAACATAGTAACCTTGACCTGATTCTGCAGCATCTCGTGGAACCTGCAGGATACCCAACTTCTCACCGACTTACAGCAGAGGTATAGGCAGAGGTAATCACGTCGGATGTTAAAACGTAGGTGATCTAAAAAGAATTATAAATAATTTTTTTGAAGGTCCCCCGATTAGAGGGAAATAAGAAACAAACGATAAATTTACCAAAATCCAATAAAATCCGTCGGGAACTGCCATTTTGTGCTCTGAAATAAATTAAATATACGCTACTTTATAAGTTTGACTAATTCAGTATAGTGTAGTTTTTCAAGCAACTTCCAAAAAGGAGGAGGTTCTCAATTCGTCTGTATTTTTTTAATGTTTGTTACCTCATAACTTTGGGCTGGGTGAACCGATTTTTATGATTCATTTTTTATTAGAAAGCTAGTGCTTCCCGTGTGGCCGCATTTAAATTTTATCAAAATCGGTGTAGTACTTTTTTAGAAAATTAACAAAAACCAAAAATAATGATGCAAAAATGTACTCAGTTGTTGCGATGGAAGTCGGTTTTTTAACGTGTTTAGCGTTTTCATTATGATCAATGTTAATATTTTGGAACAGGGAAGCGATGTCAGTCCCCGACGGATTTTCTTAAATTTATCTTTCGTTACTTATTTCCCTCTATCCTTTAAAAACGTTATTTAATGCTTTTTCGATTACCTACGTTTTAATTTCCTCCGGCTTGGGTTAAACAATATTTTTGATTATCCTCATTTTCATTAAAAGCCTTGAACTCACAAACTCACAAACTTTTGCCTTTTTAATATTAGTGGGAAGTGTGATTAGATCTGTGTCACATACTTACCTTATATAACTATTTATGATCTGATCACATTAAAAAAAACTTACGCAACGTATTGTGCGTATTTAGTGCCTATACTTATTATGATTCGGTGTCATTTTCGTAAATCTGCATTGCGTTTAAGTTGTGAATACAAGTTTTGGATTATGATATGTAGATAGTTAATGTATTAATCTAAATATATAAAAATCAATGCCACTTTTCGTTGTAATTTTATAACTCAAGAACTGCTGGACCGATTTCGCTAATTCTTTTTTTGTCGAGTTTGATTGTCAGGAGAAGGTTCTTATGTAGGGTAGAATAGGGTAAGGTAGGGTAGTTTAGTTTAGTGTAGTGTAGTGTAGGTTAGGGTAGGGACTACCCTAGTGTAGGGTAGGGTAGTGTAGTGGAGGGTAGGGTAGGGTAGGGCAGTGTAGTGTAGTGTAAGGTGGAACGTAGTTCGCCGGGACAGCTAGTTATTATATAAGTAGGAAAAATAAAGTAAGATAGCCCCGCCGGAAATTTTAAATGGGCCGCAGATTGCGTAAAATGAACTTTGGCTGTCAAAAACTCGACGTGTAATATGTACCTACGTTATTTAGTTTATATCTCAGGTTTTTATATGCCTGTCCCTTTTTATTTTACATCTTTTCTCACAACTGTATTGAAAAAACGTTGTATGAACATGGGCGTGAAAGGTAATTGGCAATGTTCTTTTTTATGAACCTCTCTTAATTAAAAAACCATTTCGAGGAATCGCTTCTGAAGTAATTTTCCAATTATTGGATTTCAAAAATTTTGAGTGATTGGTACATTTTGTAAAAAATGAGATTTGCCGTGGATTTGCCTATAGGAACGTCACTATGGCATTACACGATTAAGTCTACGCGTGTTTCATTTAAAAAAAAGTACAATTAAGGTTTCATCGTGAGAGGGGTTCTCCGATTCTCCCTTTTGCACAGAACGACTATGTTACTTTTTGATGTGTAACATCTTTGCTCTCGCTTTCCTGCAATTTGTGGGAGTGATTTCGTGAAATGGGACGGAAAAGTGTCCCATGTGACGGAAATGTGTAACAGGGAGTCGCGTTTTTTCAGGCTTTAAAAGCGCGGAAAAGGCAAAGGTATCTATGACCATACAGCCTAGTCTGCCGTATCTTTGCCGTCCTTTTTTCAGGCTTTAAAAGCGCGGAAAAGGCAAAGGTATCTATGACCATACAGCCTAGTCTGCCGTATCTTTGCCATCATTTTATAAAGTATTTTGTCACATGTTACACATCATGTGCGAGTACTGTAGGTCTCGCTCGAATTTTTTTTTTGTTTATTTGCCCTTTTCAGGGCAGGCTAAGGCTCATTAGCCATACTGCCTTGTCTTCAGTAATTTTATTCCATAGTATTAGTTTAAGTCTTCAGCAATTTTTCTTTCACAGTTTACAGTTTTTTTTGTATTTTTTTCACTGGCACTATACAGGGTGTAACAAAATTGGTGTAGGTCCCGTTAACTGGGGCTTCTACTCATCATACTGAACAACTTTTCTACGACTTTGCTGAAAACGTAAAAAAAATATTTTTTCTTCATACAAATCGATCAGCTGATCGACCAATTTTGTGCATTTTAGTATGGAGGGTCCAATTTTTTTTTTGAGAATTGACTATGGGTTCCTTGGAGAAAGTTGTTCAGTTTGATGAGTAGAACCCCCAGTTAACGGGACCTACCAATTTTGTTACAGCCTGTATAACTAACTTAACCTACACACTCCAGCAAAATGATAGCACTTTTGCTGAAGCTTTGGCGGACTTCTTCTGGGAACTCGAAACACAGCATACACACTTTTATTTCATTATCCTACACAATAAACCCATAAATGGTACTTTGCTGATTAATAAACTATCAAAATTATACATCAAATAACACAAAATGTAATTTTTCGGATAATAAAAGAAAAATTACCAACTTTACGCTATCAACTTCCTCCAAAAAGTCTCCTTTTTGTTACATTGAATGACACTTTTTTTTTATAGGCAGAAGCGCGGAAATTCAGGCATTTAGATATTTTGCCACTGATGATGTATGTCCGGCACAGCACATTCGTGGTTTCAAAAAATAAATAAAAAATAGCCGGGCGTTTAAATGTAAATCCTTCAAGTAAGTTTCTCAAAATAGTCTGGATTTCAGAAAAGCAACAATGAGTGTGATGATGAAAATACTGAATAATGCACATTGGCAAACTCGTGTCGATGGTAAACCCTCGCCTGCGGCTCGGGCTTACAAATGTTACTCGTTTGCCTTTTAACTTTTTATCTACACTAGTATTTTAACCGCCTCCGTGACGTTATGGTTAATCCATTCGCTTTACACCAGTCCCGGTAGCGTCAACTTGTAAGACTCGGTTTGGTTGGTGATATGGCATTTTCTAAGCTCGCCTGGCTAGCTACCACCTTCTTATCTGCGGTATTTGGGACGTGAAGATATTGCGAAGCTTCCCAAACGCTGCCCAGCCGAGTTGAATTCGTTGATTGATCTCTTTCTTGAAGTTGGACCTACCTAGCTGAACTGTTTGTCCCAGGTATACATATTCGTCAACAACTTCCAGTGTAGAGTACTTTTAGGTAGGGGAATACCTGGTTAGGGGATCTCTCTATAAGGTACCTCCTTTAAGGTAGGGGAATACCTGTGTTAGGGGATCTCTTTTAGGTAGGGGAATACCTGTGTTAGGGGATCTCTCCATTGAGAACCTCGTTTTAGGTAGGGAAATATCTGTGTTAGGGGATCTCTCCATTAGGTACCTACTGTTAGGTAGGGGAATACCTGTGTTAGGGGATCTCTCCAGTAGGTGCCTACTTTAAGGTAGGGGAATACCGTTGTTAGGGGATCTCTCCATTAGGTACCTCCATTTAGGTAGGGGATTGCCTGTGTTAAGGGATCTCTGCATTAGGTATCTACTTATGCTATCTGTACATAGGGTCTTAACAAAGGTATATGAACTTTTTAACTGAAGCTTGTACTCGTGAAACTGAACAACTTTCCCCAAGAAATCCATGGTCAATTCGTAATTATTATTTTTTAATTAAATTGTCAACTGCTCAGAATATAATTCCCAGCTGGTAACCGCGTATTGACAAAGTTCAATGACCGCGCCAGCTGCGGCGTATTCCGCGCAATTTAATAATTTTAATTAAAAAAACAAAAGCGAATTGACCATAGGGAAAGTTGTTCAGTTTCATGAGTACATGCTCTAGTTAAAAAAAGGGCGTACCTTTGTTAAGACCCTGTATTATAAAACGAAGTCCCCCGCCGTATCTGTTTGTCTGAACACGATAAATTTGAAAACTACCGAACGGATTTTCGTACGGTTTTCACCAATGGACTGAATGATTCATGAGCAAGGTTTAGGTGCATAAATCCCCTCTTACCATTTTGAAAACCTTTTAAAAACAGAAGATTAAATTTCATTAGTAATAATATCTGTATCCCTTGCTTTCGAATGCAAAAGTCATTTCTGGCTGATTTATTTAAAACTATCTTTTGCCCGCGGCTTCGCCCGCATGGACATCGTTTCTATTACTGTCTTAGAGGGCTCGCGGTGCGCGAGCCACAAGCGGCTCGCGAGCGTGGACGTGGCTTTTCTCCAGATCCCTCGGGAACTGACAGGATATGCTTATTAGTAAAACATGTCTTATTTCCCACCCCCTCAACCATCTCTGTGCAAAAAATCACACAATCCATTGTTCCGTTGCGTGCGATGTTAAAGAAATTAACCAGTATATTTTCAGTTCCCTCGGGAACTGCATCGGGCTATGCTATTTTCACGGGATAAAAAGTAGCCTATGTCCTTCCTCGTGACACAGACTACCTGCATGCCTAATTTCATTAAGATTGGTCAAGGCGTTGAAGCGTGAAAAGGTAACAAACAAACAAACACATTTTCATTTATAATATTATTAAGTAAGGATGCTATTGCCTAACTTAATTATCCTTCCTTCTAGGCAAGCGTCGGACAAAAGTCTCACTACCATCTGCCAGAGGGCGGACTTAGTTGCCAAAAATAACATCTTGCACTAACATATGCCTGATTGATGCGTTCGCGCACGGGCTGTGGTTTGAGGAGAATGACCTTGAACAATCGTTTGGATGGTTAAATTGTGACTATGCTAACCATAAATAATACTATTTAATACACATGCTAATAGCCTGCTTTGGCATGTGATGATGATATCCATCATTACCTAAACCAAAGGAAGTCCACAGCTGGACATAGGCCTCCCCCAATTTGGGAGATTTTGCAGTGATCGCCTCGCTTGGCAGGCAGGTTCGCAGTGTGCAGTGTGTTAGAGGCCTTAGACACAGTATTACAATATAGCGACTTACAGTAGCGCAACGAATGTACTTACTCAGAGCAACGAAAGGGTACTTGCGGGGCAGCGGGCGGCGAGGCACAACCTGACAAACTCCGCGAATTTGCCAGACTGACTACAGGCTAGTATGGCCTAGTACCTACGCCGGTGGCGCATCGTGCGACATCAAAGGCTTTGCTCTACTGTAAGCCATATCGTAATATTGTGCCTCAGAACAAATAAAAGTTCAGATAGACCCCACGAAAATTCAATGTGAAGCCAATCAAAACTACTCCAAACTGTATGTACACTGCACTGTAGCACATATCGACATCAAAACTGGAGTACTTTTACTCAATGGTATTTGCAAAGACGTCCACAAACACCGATAGCACTGTATTACGATATAGCTCTCAGTAGTTGAGGTTAGGTTGGAGTACTGTACACGGACCCGCACTGGGCCCGCGTGGTCGACTAAGGCCTAATCGCCCTGATTCAGGGTAGGCTCGAGCCCCTCGGTGGGGACGTATATGAGCTGATATAATAACTGTACACGGAAAGGTCGCTGCTGCACATCTCCCGGTTTTTAGGGTTGCGTACACCCAACGGGACCCTATTACCACACCATGGACACTTCCGTTGTATGAAGTGAAAAGGAATGAAGGAACAAACAAAATGGCAGCAAAATCCTATACTTTCGACTACCACACTGTAAACAATCTGTATCAATCTGGGTGACGAGGGGGTGAGGTCACAATCTGGAGAGCGGCACGGAGTGTCCATACTGTATGTTACTACTAATACTTTGTTTATTACTAAGCCTTCGCTGTCTGTCCGTTTGTCAGCGGGCTGTATTTCATGAACCGTAATAGGTAGACAGTTGAAGTTTTCACAAAATATGTATTTCTGTTGCTGCTTTAACGGTAAATATTAAAAGTTAAGTTAAGTTAAGTGGCGTCGGTGGCGTAACGGCAAGGGCCGCTACCTCCTGTCTGGGAGGTCGTGGTTCGATCCTGCCACGTACCAATGTGTTTTCGAATTTAGATTTCATATGTATGTACGTTTATCCGACGCTCTTATACGGTGAAGGAAAACATCGTGAGGAAACCTGCACACGCCTGCGAAGAAACTCGAAGGTTGTGTGTGAAGTCGACCAACCCACACTGGGCCCGCGTGGTCGACTAAGGCCCGATCGCACTAATCCAGGGCAGGCTCGAGCCCCTCGGTGGGGACGTATATGAGATGATGTGACTAAAAGTTAAAAAATAAGGGGGTCTCCATATAAAAAAGGTGTTTTTATAGGTCTTCAGAAGTATTTTTGATTTAGCTCTATCGTAAAAACAGTGATACATACTAGCGTGAAACTTGGTGTGATTATAGAATAGAATAATATTTATTTCAGATCATTACAAATCCATAGAATTGTTAGTGAAATTATTCTTATCCTATGTTAGTAAGTACGTTTCAGAAAATTATTTACGGTTTTGGGCAAGATGGAGAGCCACCCAGTGTTTTAATATGGGGCTATCCATCTTGTCTTTAATAACCGACAGAAAGCTGTTGGCGCCTGCCGCGAATGCGACACATCAGGGAGGCAGCTATTTTTCGCATAAGACAATAAAAGTCATCAACGTGTGCCTTCGCAAACGTCCCTGATGCACTACAAAATCTCGGCAGCCCCAGCAGCATCCTAAACCAGTTTTTATACTGGACTCGCAGGGCGTTGTAGGCTTTCAGTGTATAGCTAACCCTCAGTGTTATAGTATAGTAATAACACTGAGGAAAAAGAACAAATACTAAAATTCGGCCTGGTGTGAGTCGCACTCGCGCTAAGGAGTCCGAACCGAATGACAAAAAAAACATATTTTCAAGCGACTTCCAAAAAGGAGGAGGTTCTCAATTCGTCTGTATGTTTTTTTTTAATGTTTGTTACCTCAGAACTTTTGACTGGGTGAACCGATTTTTACGATTCTTTTTTTATTTGAAAGCTAGTGCTTCCCGTGTGGTCCTATATAAATTTTATTAAAATCGGTGTAGTACTTTAGTAGAAAATTAACAAAAACCAAAAATACAAAGCAAAAATGTACTAATTTGTTGCGATGGAAGTCGGTTTTTTAACGTGTTTAGCATTGTATAGCTCGCGTTGATGTCTTTCGTTTGTAATGTAAATAGATATCATTGTTATTATTACTATGTAGTTGTGGGGAGAGATGTGGTGGTACGGAACCCTCGGAGTGCTAGTTTGACTCGCACTTGACTAGTTTTTTTTATTACAAGCTTTTATTTAACTTGCAATGTATGTATGTTTGTTCAGATGGAATCTTGCAAGTTAAATTTGACCCACTTCCCCGTTTCCGATTGAGCTGAAATTTTGCATGCATGTATATCGCGTGATAATACAATATTAAAGATTGTACCTAAAAGTTATTAGGTTTTTCGACGATTATATTAGTCGCTCTTGCGACACTCTCGGGAAGAGATCGGGTGCTACTATTCAAGGGCCGCACTACAGGCCCACATTTCATTAAGTTCGTTTGCTGAATTAACTGCAGCTTCGACGGCTCGCAACAAACACTCTGTATTTTTTTTTTAAATTAACTGCAAATCTTAAGTTGGTCGACTATTACTCCTAACCTGATGATGATTGTCCTAGCCGTTTTCGGCTACAGCGACCGCAGAGTCGTCCAGCTCAGCTGCAGGCGTCCCGCTGCTCCGCCCTCTCGTGCGCCCGCATGTGGCTGTGTTGTAGCCAATCTTCGCCAAAACTCCTAAACTAAAAACGCCTAATTAGCCGTGATAGTTTCCCTTTTAAATTGATGATAAGTCCTAACTATTTAAAACTTTTTTAGATGTCTTGAAATAGGGGTTTAGCTGGTAGGAGTAGGGGACTCAACTCTAACAAAAAATTAAAACTTAATATTTCAAAAACCGATCCCGGAATTGAAAAAAGTTTTAGCAAACCCTAAGTAGTTTTGTATTCAATGATACCCCACATGATAGGGAAAGGACAGAATTCACCCCCTCTTTATATTTAGGGGAGGTACCCTTAAACGGACTCTTTTTTTGCAAGAAATGCCTACATCTAAGTTTAAAAAAATAAAATATTTGAAGAAGTGCATAAAAGTGTGGTTATTTTCTTTACTCTTTACACGTAAAAAAAAACAGAGACAACTGTTCTGAACAATACCTCGCCATAAATAAACCTAACCTTCGCATAAGTCATTCATACATAACTCACCTTTTTTTATTTCAGATTCTCCTGGAAAACGCTAAATCTGAAGAAGACAAAGAAAAAATAAAAAGCGCATATGAAATTTTAGTAGACCCGCAGAAAATGGGTGAAAGATTCAAATTCATGGCGTTCTACCCATCAAGTATGGGACCGATATTAGAAAGATACCCGCCGCTGGGATTTTCCACTGCAAAGAAAGACGATAAAAACTGGAAGAGTAATTAAGTTAGAATATTAAATATAAATACTTACTTTTATTACTTAAGTACTAAATTATTTGTTTCTTAGCCTTATAAATCCTAAAGACTCTGAACTACTATACAATTTCCTTTTGGGAAAATTGGTCAATTTTATTAGTAGGTAGATCATGAGTTTCAATTTCGCGGTAAAGTACAATTTCTTTAAAGTCACTATATAGCTTGATAACAGGAGCACTCAGCACACCCCGGACACTGCATACAACGGTCGTGAAATTACATTTCTAAAAACAAATGACGGAGCAAAAAAAAATCACGGCGAAATCTTATATCTTCGAGAACCAAGCTATAACCAATCTGTATAAATCTGGATGACGAGGGGATGAAGTCGAAATCTTTAAAAGATTTTTTCGTACTTCTTTGTTGGCGAGATTAATATGTATATCCTTACAACTTTCTGGTACTAATACTCTCAGCTAAGCCGGAGACAGACAGACAGACAGACAGACAAACATAGCGAAACTATAAGGGTTCCTTGTTGACTACGGAACCCTAAAAACCGGATTGAAATCACTGCACCCGTTTTGGAGATACGTTGCGACAGACAGACACACAGATACACACGTTATACTTAAAACACCCCTCTTTTTGCATCGGGGGATAAACAGAGAACATTTTAAGAAGGGCCATGAAACTGAACAACTTTAGTCTACAACTTTGCTGAAATCGCGTAAAAAAAACACGGATAGTCAATACATAAATTTAATTTATAGCTGAAGATGATGAAATAATGAAAAAAAAATATTAAAAAATAAACTTATAAAATGAAATAATTAAAACTTAAAAAAAACTAAATGTAAATAATTTTCAACATTCCTTTCTTGTAGTTGAGTACCAGGGTATTACGTATCATTTAAGGTATATTTTACCAAAAATGATTCTACCGTATTGTATTTGGGGGAGGCCTTTGTCCAGCAGTGGACGTTTTTCGGCCGATATAATGATGTATCTGGAGGAGCCCAAACTTGGTATGTTTTAAAAATTATTTTTATTTGAGTTTAAAACAAGACACTGAAATGTCATGATATTTTTTTTAGAATCGGCTCAAAAAGCCCTTTCATTTAATACCACACACGACGATAGGATTCAGAACATTTTTTTCCCATACAAAAAAAATATGTCATATCTCCTCTCCTTTTTTTGGTGCTACGGGTCAATGAACCAATCATATGACCTGAAGGTCAGTCGCTACGATTTTCATGCTTTTAACATCATTTACAGCTGTTTTTGGCGTACCGCTATGGACTATACAGGGTCTTCGGCAGATGGTTGAAAATACGAAAATGGGGGATAGGTGGGGTCGCCTCCCACCTATTTTGAGAATTAAAAAAAATCTAGGACTTGTAATTTTTTTTACAGGATTTTTTTTCCTTTTTTTAGAAATTTTGCCATTTTTATACCTTTGAACACATGTAACTTTTTGTTTTTTAAAGCTAGCTCCAAAATCTTTTTTTTAATAGACTTTTATAAGATTGTCGGCTCTAAAAAAAATTATGTTTGTTTCAAGTTATTGCTAAAAACAAAAATGTGGGCCCCCGAACTTTAAAAAAAAGTTGAACAAAAATTTAAAAGTCAACTTTGCGATGCATTTAAAAAAAAAATAATGGGGCTGGAAGGCTTCTGTTTTTTTTAAAACATCTCTAAAGCTTAGGCTTTTGAATGGTATGTAATTTGTTTCAGTATCTTTTTTGTAACCGGAGTTGTTAATTTTTTTTACTCAATTGGACCATGTTGACGAAATTCCACTAGTTACATGTTTTGTGAAATGTATCAAATGCAAAGTTGAAAATAATGTAAATACTTACTGTTGGGACGGTTACAAAGAGCAGGTACGTTTTTTTACATTCTTGCACACACATAATGGCTGTCTTTTGTCATTTATTGGCATATTGGAGTTAGCACTTCCATATGCCAATAAAATGTCCGCATATTCCGCATTGGTAAATTGAGCCATTTTAAACCACAAGAAAGTCTTAACAAAACGTCTGATAATAACAAAAAGTGACAAATAACAAAAAAACTTAACTAAAAAATCCTGTAAAAAAAAATAACTTAACAAAATCACAAACGTTAATAACGTTAACGTTTTTTTTTTGTTTTCGTTAATTTCACTTTGCTGTGTTTGTGGTTTTGTTAAGTTTTTTTGTTGTTTGTCACTTTTTGTTATTATCAGACGTTTTGTTAAGACTTTCTTGTGGTTTAAAATGGCTCAATTTACCAATGCGGAATATGCGGACATTTTATTGGCATATGGAAGTGCTAACTCCAATATGCCAATAAATGACAAAAGATAGCCATTATGTGTGTGCAAGAATGTAAAAAAACGTACCTGCTCTTTGTAACCGTCCCAACAGTAAGTATTTACATTATTTTCAACTTTGCATTTGATACATTTCACAAAACATGTAACTAGTGGAATTTCGTCAACATGGTCCAATTGAGTAAAAAAAATTAACAACTCCGGTTACAAAAAAGATACCGAAACAAATTACATACCATTCAAAAGCCTAAGCTTTAGAGATGTTTTTAAAAAAACAGAAGCCTTCCAGCCCCATTATTTTTTTTTTAAATGCATCGCAAAGTTGACTTTAAAATTTTTGTTCAACTTTTTTTTAAAGTTCGGGGGCCCACATTTTTGTTTTTAGCAATAACTTGAAACAAACATAATTTTTTTTAGAGCCGACAATCTTATAAAAGTCTATTAAAAAAAAGATTTTGGAGCTAGCTTTAAAAAACAAAAAGTTACATGTGTTCAAAGGTATAAAAATGGCAAAATTTCTAAAAAAAGGAAAAAAAATCATTTTTTCTCAATCAATCAATCATTCAGGTTTTGCATTGAAGCTCTTTTTGACTAGAATGCATGTACCACCTCTGCTTTTTTCACGAGAAAAATAATTGACTAATTTATAATTATTAAGTAAAATATTTTCTTCCGTTCCTTGCTTTACAAACGACTCACTGAAACATACTACATCCACCTCTTTGTTTTTGTCAGTTAATTCATTTAGGCTTATTTCAATTACATCGGTTTTGTTACAAAGACCTGCTATGTTCTGGTGAAATATTCGTAGATAGTTTTTACCGTCGGTTACTAATGTTTTGTTAGTGGAAACCGGACAATTATCATTCCCAAAACTTACGAAAAAATGATTCAGTACCAATGTCATTTTTAAAATTTTCTAGATCATGGAATATCAAAGTAAGACCTCGTTTGTTCACTCGTCCCGACACAATAGAAAACATTTCGTTAGAATAAGGCAGGTTCAGGTTCGAATCTAATATGTATGCATATTCGTGTGATGAGTTATCTAGGTATAATAAGTTGTTAAAAACTTCTACTCTCTTATTGAAAATGTTAGAGTAATTATTTAGTTTATAATTTGGTGCGCAAATTATTACATTCGTATGCTGCACCTTTTGAACTTTTTCTCTTATAAATTTTATTAAACTGGGAGACTATGAAACTGGAAGATCTGTTCAGCCGTTTGAGGATCATCAGCTCTTATCTAGGTGATGAAGGAATGTGGGCAACTACGGTGCACCGATCTGATCGATTCCAAATTTTATGCGCTGTTGCTTTAATAATAATGCAAAAACATAGTAACCTTGACCTGATTCTGCAGCATCTCGTGGAACCTGCAGGATACCCAACTTCTCACCGACTTACAGCAGAGGTATAGGCAGAGGTAATCACGTCGGATGTTAAAACGTAGGTGATCTAAAAAGAATTATAAATAATTTTTTTGAAGGTCCCCCGATTAGAGGGAAATAAGAAACAAACGATAAATTTACCAAAATCCAATAAAATCCGTCGGGAACTGCCATTTTGTGCTCTGAAATAAATTAAATATACGCTACTTTATAAGTTTGACTAATTCAGTATAGTGTAGTTTTTCAAGCAACTTCCAAAAAGGAGGAGGTTCTCAATTCGTCTGTATTTTTTTAATGTTTGTTACCTCATAACTTTGGGCTGGGTGAACCGATTTTTATGATTCATTTTTTATTAGAAAGCTAGTGCTTCCCGTGTGGCCGCATTTAAATTTTATCAAAATCGGTGTAGTACTTTTTTAGAAAATTAACAAAAACCAAAAATAATGATGCAAAAATGTACTCAGTTGTTGCGATGGAAGTCGGTTTTTTAACGTGTTTAGCGTTTTCATTATGATCAATGTTAATATTTTGGAACAGGGAAGCGATGTCAGTCCCCGACGGATTTTCTTAAATTTATCTTTCGTTACTTATTTCCCTCTATCCTTTAAAAACGTTATTTAATGCTTTTTCGATTACCTACGTTTTAATTTCCTCCGGCTTGGGTTAAACAATATTTTTGATTATCCTCATTTTCATTAAAAGCCTTGAACTCACAAACTCACAAACTTTTGCCTTTTTAATATTAGTGGGAAGTGTGATTAGATCTGTGTCACATACTTACCTTATATAACTATTTATGATCTGATCACATTAAAAAAAACTTACGCAACGTATTGTGCGTATTTAGTGCCTATACTTATTATGATTCGGTGTCATTTTCGTAAATCTGCATTGCGTTTAAGTTGTGAATACAAGTTTTGGATTATGATATGTAGATAGTTAATGTATTAATCTAAATATATAAAAATCAATGCCACTTTTCGTTGTAATTTTATAACTCAAGAACTGCTGGACCGATTTCGCTAATTCTTTTTTTGTCGAGTTTGATTGTCAGGAGAAGGTTCTTATGTAGGGTAGAATAGGGTAAGGTAGGGTAGTTTAGTTTAGTGTAGTGTAGTGTAGGTTAGGGTAGGGACTACCCTAGTGTAGGGTAGGGTAGTGTAGTGGAGGGTAGGGTAGGGTAGGGCAGTGTAGTGTAGTGTAAGGTGGAACGTAGTTCGCCGGGACAGCTAGTTATTATATAAGTAGGAAAAATAAAGTAAGATAGCCCCGCCGGAAATTTTAAATGGGCCGCAGATTGCGTAAAATGAACTTTGGCTGTCAAAAACTCGACGTGTAATATGTACCTACGTTATTTAGTTTATATCTCAGGTTTTTATATGCCTGTCCCTTTTTATTTTACATCTTTTCTCACAACTAACTGTATTGAAAAAACGTTGTATGAACATGGGCGTGAAAGGTAATTGGCAATGTTCTTTTTTATGAACCTCTCTTAATTAAAAAACCATTTCGAGGAATCGCTTCTGAAGTAATTTTCCAATTATTGGATTTCAAAAATTTTGAGTGATTGGTACATTTTGTAAAAAATGAGATTTGCCGTGGATTTGCCTATAGGAACGTCACTATGGCATTACACGATTAAGTCTACGCGTGTTTCATTTAAAAAAAAGTACAATTAAGGTTTCATCGTGAGAGGGGTTCTCCGATTCTCCCTTTTGCACAGAACGACTATGTTACTTTTTGATGTGTAACATCTTTGCTCTCGCTTTCCTGCAATTTGTGGGAGTGATTTCGTGAAATGGGACGGAAAAGTGTCCCATGTGACGGAAATGTGTAACAGGGAGTCGCGTTTTTTCAGGCTTTAAAAGCGCGGAAAAGGCAAAGGTATCTATGACCATACAGCCTAGTCTGCCGTATCTTTGCCGTCCTTTTTTCAGGCTTTAAAAGCGCGGAAAAGGCAAAGGTATCTATGACCATACAGCCTAGTCTGCCGTATCTTTGCCATCATTTTATAAAGTATTTTGTCACATGTTACACATCATGTGCGAGTACTGTAGGTCTCGCTCGAATTTTTTTTTTGTTTATTTGCCCTTTTCAGGGCAGGCTAAGGCTCATTAGCCATACTGCCTTGTCTTCAGTAATTTTATTCCATAGTATTAGTTTAAGTCTTCAGCAATTTTTCTTTCACAGTTTACAGTTTTTTTTGTATTTTTTTCACTGGCACTATACAGGGTGTAACAAAATTGGTGTAGGTCCCGTTAACTGGGGCTTCTACTCATCATACTGAACAACTTTTCTACGACTTTGCTGAAAACGTAAAAAAAATATTTTTTCTTCATACAAATCGATCAGCTGATCGACCAATTTTGTGCATTTTAGTATGGAGGGTCCAATTTTTTTTTTGAGAATTGACTATGGGTTCCTTGGAGAAAGTTGTTCAGTTTGATGAGTAGAACCCCCAGTTAACGGGACCTACCAATTTTGTTACAGCCTGTATAACTAACTTAACCTACACACTCCAGCAAAATGATAGCACTTTTGCTGAAGCTTTGGCGGACTTCTTCTGGGAACTCGAAACACAGCATACACACTTTTATTTCATTATCCTACACAATAAACCCATAAATGGTACTTTGCTGATTAATAAACTATCAAAATTATACATCAAATAACACAAAATGTAATTTTTCGGATAATAAAAGAAAAATTACCAACTTTACGCTATCAACTTCCTCCAAAAAGTCTCCTTTTTGTTACATTGAATGACACTTTTTTTTTATAGGCAGAAGCGCGGAAATTCAGGCATTTAGATATTTTGCCACTGATGATGTATGTCCGGCACAGCACATTCGTGGTTTCAAAAAATAAATAAAAAATAGCCGGGCGTTTAAATGTAAATCCTTCAAGTAAGTTTCTCAAAATAGTCTGGATTTCAGAAAAGCAACAATGAGTGTGATGATGAAAATACTGAATAATGCACATTGGCAAACTCGTGTCGATGGTAAACCCTCGCCTGCGGCTCGGGCTTACAAATGTTACTCGTTTGCCTTTTAACTTTTTATCTACACTAGTATTTTAACCGCCTCCGTGACGTTATGGTTAATCCATTCGCTTTACACCAGTCCCGGTAGCGTCAACTTGTAAGACTCGGTTTGGTTGGTGATATGGCATTTTCTAAGCTCGCCTGGCTAGCTACCACCTTCTTATCTGCGGTATTTGGGACGTGAAGATATTGCGAAGCTTCCCAAACGCTGCCCAGCCGAGTTGAATTCGTTGATTGATCTCTTTCTTGAAGTTGGACCTACCTAGCTGAACTGTTTGTCCCAGGTATACATATTCGTCAACAACTTCCAGTGTAGAGTACTTTTAGGTAGGGGAATACCTGGTTAGGGGATCTCTCTATAAGGTACCTCCTTTAAGGTAGGGGAATACCTGTGTTAGGGGATCTCTTTTAGGTAGGGGAATACCT
The DNA here is from genome assembly GCA_947284805.1 of Coleophora flavipennella. Classification (NCBI taxonomy): domain Eukaryota; kingdom Metazoa; phylum Arthropoda; class Insecta; order Lepidoptera; family Coleophoridae; genus Coleophora; species Coleophora flavipennella. The sequence continues at coordinate 8,035,703 of OX369255.1, read as the reverse complement.
GTGTTAGGGGATCTCTCCATTGAGAACCTCGTTTTAGGTAGGGAAATATCTGTGTTAGGGGATCTCTCCATTAGGTACCTACTGTTAGGTAGGGGAATACCTGTGTTAGGGGATCTCTCCAGTAGGTGCCTACTTTAAGGTAGGGGAATACCGTTGTTAGGGGATCTCTCCATTAGGTACCTCCATTTAGGTAGGGGATTGCCTGTGTTAAGGGATCTCTGCATTAGGTATCTACTTATGCTATCTGTACATAGGGTCTTAACAAAGGTATATGAACTTTTTAACTGAAGCTTGTACTCGTGAAACTGAACAACTTTCCCCAAGAAATCCATGGTCAATTCGTAATTATTATTTTTTAATTAAATTGTCAACTGCTCAGAATATAATTCCCAGCTGGTAACCGCGTATTGACAAAGTTCAATGACCGCGCCAGCTGCGGCGTATTCCGCGCAATTTAATAATTTTAATTAAAAAAACAAAAGCGAATTGACCATAGGGAAAGTTGTTCAGTTTCATGAGTACATGCTCTAGTTAAAAAAAGGGCGTACCTTTGTTAAGACCCTGTATTATAAAACGAAGTCCCCCGCCGTATCTGTTTGTCTGAACACGATAAATTTGAAAACTACCGAACGGATTTTCGTACGGTTTTCACCAATGGACTGAATGATTCATGAGCAAGGTTTAGGTGCATAAATCCCCTCTTACCATTTTGAAAACCTTTTAAAAACAGAAGATTAAATTTCATTAGTAATAATATCTGTATCCCTTGCTTTCGAATGCAAAAGTCATTTCTGGCTGATTTATTTAAAACTATCTTTTGCCCGCGGCTTCGCCCGCATGGACATCGTTTCTATTACTGTCTTAGAGGGCTCGCGGTGCGCGAGCCACAAGCGGCTCGCGAGCGTGGACGTGGCTTTTCTCCAGATCCCTCGGGAACTGACAGGATATGCTTATTAGTAAAACATGTCTTATTTCCCACCCCCTCAACCATCTCTGTGCAAAAAATCACACAATCCATTGTTCCGTTGCGTGCGATGTTAAAGAAATTAACCAGTATATTTTCAGTTCCCTCGGGAACTGCATCGGGCTATGCTATTTTCACGGGATAAAAAGTAGCCTATGTCCTTCCTCGTGACACAGACTACCTGCATGCCTAATTTCATTAAGATTGGTCAAGGCGTTGAAGCGTGAAAAGGTAACAAACAAACAAACACATTTTCATTTATAATATTATTAAGTAAGGATGCTATTGCCTAACTTAATTATCCTTCCTTCTAGGCAAGCGTCGGACAAAAGTCTCACTACCATCTGCCAGAGGGCGGACTTAGTTGCCAAAAATAACATCTTGCACTAACATATGCCTGATTGATGCGTTCGCGCACGGGCTGTGGTTTGAGGAGAATGACCTTGAACAATCGTTTGGATGGTTAAATTGTGACTATGCTAACCATAAATAATACTATTTAATACACATGCTAATAGCCTGCTTTGGCATGTGATGATGATATCCATCATTACCTAAACCAAAGGAAGTCCACAGCTGGACATAGGCCTCCCCCAATTTGGGAGATTTTGCAGTGATCGCCTCGCTTGGCAGGCAGGTTCGCAGTGTGCAGTGTGTTAGAGGCCTTAGACACAGTATTACAATATAGCGACTTACAGTAGCGCAACGAATGTACTTACTCAGAGCAACGAAAGGGTACTTGCGGGGCAGCGGGCGGCGAGGCACAACCTGACAAACTCCGCGAATTTGCCAGACTGACTACAGGCTAGTATGGCCTAGTACCTACGCCGGTGGCGCATCGTGCGACATCAAAGGCTTTGCTCTACTGTAAGCCATATCGTAATATTGTGCCTCAGAACAAATAAAAGTTCAGATAGACCCCACGAAAATTCAATGTGAAGCCAATCAAAACTACTCCAAACTGTATGTACACTGCACTGTAGCACATATCGACATCAAAACTGGAGTACTTTTACTCAATGGTATTTGCAAAGACGTCCACAAACACCGATAGCACTGTATTACGATATAGCTCTCAGTAGTTGAGGTTAGGTTGGAGTACTGTACACGGACCCGCACTGGGCCCGCGTGGTCGACTAAGGCCTAATCGCCCTGATTCAGGGTAGGCTCGAGCCCCTCGGTGGGGACGTATATGAGCTGATATAATAACTGTACACGGAAAGGTCGCTGCTGCACATCTCCCGGTTTTTAGGGTTGCGTACACCCAACGGGACCCTATTACCACACCATGGACACTTCCGTTGTATGAAGTGAAAAGGAATGAAGGAACAAACAAAATGGCAGCAAAATCCTATACTTTCGACTACCACACTGTAAACAATCTGTATCAATCTGGGTGACGAGGGGGTGAGGTCACAATCTGGAGAGCGGCACGGAGTGTCCATACTGTATGTTACTACTAATACTTTGTTTATTACTAAGCCTTCGCTGTCTGTCCGTTTGTCAGCGGGCTGTATTTCATGAACCGTAATAGGTAGACAGTTGAAGTTTTCACAAAATATGTATTTCTGTTGCTGCTTTAACGGTAAATATTAAAAGTTAAGTTAAGTTAAGTGGCGTCGGTGGCGTAACGGCAAGGGCCGCTACCTCCTGTCTGGGAGGTCGTGGTTCGATCCTGCCACGTACCAATGTGTTTTCGAATTTAGATTTCATATGTATGTACGTTTATCCGACGCTCTTATACGGTGAAGGAAAACATCGTGAGGAAACCTGCACACGCCTGCGAAGAAACTCGAAGGTTGTGTGTGAAGTCGACCAACCCACACTGGGCCCGCGTGGTCGACTAAGGCCCGATCGCACTAATCCAGGGCAGGCTCGAGCCCCTCGGTGGGGACGTATATGAGATGATGTGACTAAAAGTTAAAAAATAAGGGGGTCTCCATATAAAAAAGGTGTTTTTATAGGTCTTCAGAAGTATTTTTGATTTAGCTCTATCGTAAAAACAGTGATACATACTAGCGTGAAACTTGGTGTGATTATAGAATAGAATAATATTTATTTCAGATCATTACAAATCCATAGAATTGTTAGTGAAATTATTCTTATCCTATGTTAGTAAGTACGTTTCAGAAAATTATTTACGGTTTTGGGCAAGATGGAGAGCCACCCAGTGTTTTAATATGGGGCTATCCATCTTGTCTTTAATAACCGACAGAAAGCTGTTGGCGCCTGCCGCGAATGCGACACATCAGGGAGGCAGCTATTTTTCGCATAAGACAATAAAAGTCATCAACGTGTGCCTTCGCAAACGTCCCTGATGCACTACAAAATCTCGGCAGCCCCAGCAGCATCCTAAACCAGTTTTTATACTGGACTCGCAGGGCGTTGTAGGCTTTCAGTGTATAGCTAACCCTCAGTGTTATAGTATAGTAATAACACTGAGGAAAAAGAACAAATACTAAAATTCGGCCTGGTGTGAGTCGCACTCGCGCTAAGGAGTCCGAACCGAATGACAAAAAAAACATATTTTCAAGCGACTTCCAAAAAGGAGGAGGTTCTCAATTCGTCTGTATGTTTTTTTTTAATGTTTGTTACCTCAGAACTTTTGACTGGGTGAACCGATTTTTACGATTCTTTTTTTATTTGAAAGCTAGTGCTTCCCGTGTGGTCCTATATAAATTTTATTAAAATCGGTGTAGTACTTTAGTAGAAAATTAACAAAAACCAAAAATACAAAGCAAAAATGTACTAATTTGTTGCGATGGAAGTCGGTTTTTTAACGTGTTTAGCATTGTATAGCTCGCGTTGATGTCTTTCGTTTGTAATGTAAATAGATATCATTGTTATTATTACTATGTAGTTGTGGGGAGAGATGTGGTGGTACGGAACCCTCGGAGTGCTAGTTTGACTCGCACTTGACTAGTTTTTTTTATTACAAGCTTTTATTTAACTTGCAATGTATGTATGTTTGTTCAGATGGAATCTTGCAAGTTAAATTTGACCCACTTCCCCGTTTCCGATTGAGCTGAAATTTTGCATGCATGTATATCGCGTGATAATACAATATTAAAGATTGTACCTAAAAGTTATTAGGTTTTTCGACGATTATATTAGTCGCTCTTGCGACACTCTCGGGAAGAGATCGGGTGCTACTATTCAAGGGCCGCACTACAGGCCCACATTTCATTAAGTTCGTTTGCTGAATTAACTGCAGCTTCGACGGCTCGCAACAAACACTCTGTATTTTTTTTTTAAATTAACTGCAAATCTTAAGTTGGTCGACTATTACTCCTAACCTGATGATGATTGTCCTAGCCGTTTTCGGCTACAGCGACCGCAGAGTCGTCCAGCTCAGCTGCAGGCGTCCCGCTGCTCCGCCCTCTCGTGCGCCCGCATGTGGCTGTGTTGTAGCCAATCTTCGCCAAAACTCCTAAACTAAAAACGCCTAATTAGCCGTGATAGTTTCCCTTTTAAATTGATGATAAGTCCTAACTATTTAAAACTTTTTTAGATGTCTTGAAATAGGGGTTTAGCTGGTAGGAGTAGGGGACTCAACTCTAACAAAAAATTAAAACTTAATATTTCAAAAACCGATCCCGGAATTGAAAAAAGTTTTAGCAAACCCTAAGTAGTTTTGTATTCAATGATACCCCACATGATAGGGAAAGGACAGAATTCACCCCCTCTTTATATTTAGGGGAGGTACCCTTAAACGGACTCTTTTTTTGCAAGAAATGCCTACATCTAAGTTTAAAAAAATAAAATATTTGAAGAAGTGCATAAAAGTGTGGTTATTTTCTTTACTCTTTACACGTAAAAAAAAACAGAGACAACTGTTCTGAACAATACCTCGCCATAAATAAACCTAACCTTCGCATAAGTCATTCATACATAACTCACCTTTTTTTATTTCAGATTCTCCTGGAAAACGCTAAATCTGAAGAAGACAAAGAAAAAATAAAAAGCGCATATGAAATTTTAGTAGACCCGCAGAAAATGGGTGAAAGATTCAAATTCATGGCGTTCTACCCATCAAGTATGGGACCGATATTAGAAAGATACCCGCCGCTGGGATTTTCCACTGCAAAGAAAGACGATAAAAACTGGAAGAGTAATTAAGTTAGAATATTAAATATAAATACTTACTTTTATTACTTAAGTACTAAATTATTTGTTTCTTAGCCTTATAAATCCTAAAGACTCTGAACTACTATACAATTTCCTTTTGGGAAAATTGGTCAATTTTATTAGTAGGTAGATCATGAGTTTCAATTTCGCGGTAAAGTACAATTTCTTTAAAGTCACTATATAGCTTGATAACAGGAGCACTCAGCACACCCCGGACACTGCATACAACGGTCGTGAAATTACATTTCTAAAAACAAATGACGGAGCAAAAAAAATCACGGCGAAATCTTATATCTTCGAGAACCAAGCTATAACCAATCTGTATAAATCTGGATGACGAGGGGATGAAGTCGAAATCTTTAAAAGATTTTTTCGTACTTCTTTGTTGGCGAGATTAATATGTATATCCTTACAACTTTCTGGTACTAATACTCTCAGCTAAGCCGGAGACAGACAGACAGACAGACAGACAAACATAGCGAAACTATAAGGGTTCCTTGTTGACTACGGAACCCTAAAAACCGGATTGAAATCACTGCACCCGTTTTGGAGATACGTTGCGACAGACAGACACACAGATACACACGTTATACTTAAAACACCCCTCTTTTTGCATCGGGGGATAAACAGAGAACATTTTAAGAAGGGCCATGAAACTGAACAACTTTAGTCTACAACTTTGCTGAAATCGCGTAAAAAAAACACGGATAGTCAATACATAAATTTAATTTATAGCTGAAGATGATGAAATAATGAAAAAAAAATATTAAAAAATAAACTTATAAAATGAAATAATTAAAACTTAAAAAAAACTAAATGTAAATAATTTTCAACATTCCTTTCTTGTAGTTGAGTACCAGGGTATTACGTATCATTTAAGGTATATTTTACCAAAAATGATTCTACCGTATTGTATTTGGGGGAGGCCTTTGTCCAGCAGTGGACGTTTTTCGGCCGATATAATGATGTATCTGGAGGAGCCCAAACTTGGTATGTTTTAAAAATTATTTTTATTTGAGTTTAAAACAAGACACTGAAATGTCATGATATTTTTTTTAGAATCGGCTCAAAAAGCCCTTTCATTTAATACCACACACGACGATAGGATTCAGAACATTTTTTTCCCATACAAAAAAAATATGTCATATCTCCTCTCCTTTTTTTGGTGCTACGGGTCAATGAACCAATCATATGACCTGAAGGTCAGTCGCTACGATTTTCATGCTTTTAACATCATTTACAGCTGTTTTTGGCGTACCGCTATGGACTATACAGGGTCTTCGGCAGATGGTTGAAAATACGAAAATGGGGGATAGGTGGGGTCGCCTCCCACCTATTTTGAGAATTAAAAAAAATCTAGGACTTGTAATTTTTTTTACAGGATTTTTTTTCCTTTTTTTAGAAATTTTGCCATTTTTATACCTTTGAACACATGTAACTTTTTGTTTTTTAAAGCTAGCTCCAAAATCTTTTTTTTAATAGACTTTTATAAGATTGTCGGCTCTAAAAAAAATTATGTTTGTTTCAAGTTATTGCTAAAAACAAAAATGTGGGCCCCCGAACTTTAAAAAAAAGTTGAACAAAAATTTAAAAGTCAACTTTGCGATGCATTTAAAAAAAAAATAATGGGGCTGGAAGGCTTCTGTTTTTTTTAAAACATCTCTAAAGCTTAGGCTTTTGAATGGTATGTAATTTGTTTCAGTATCTTTTTTGTAACCGGAGTTGTTAATTTTTTTTACTCAATTGGACCATGTTGACGAAATTCCACTAGTTACATGTTTTGTGAAATGTATCAAATGCAAAGTTGAAAATAATGTAAATACTTACTGTTGGGACGGTTACAAAGAGCAGGTACGTTTTTTTACATTCTTGCACACACATAATGGCTGTCTTTTGTCATTTATTGGCATATTGGAGTTAGCACTTCCATATGCCAATAAAATGTCCGCATATTCCGCATTGGTAAATTGAGCCATTTTAAACCACAAGAAAGTCTTAACAAAACGTCTGATAATAACAAAAAGTGACAAATAACAAAAAAACTTAACTAAAAAATCCTGTAAAAAAAAATAACTTAACAAAATCACAAACGTTAATAACGTTAACGTTTTTTTTTTTGTTTTCGTTAATTTCACTTTGCTGTGTTTGTGGTTTTGTTAAGTTTTTTTGTTGTTTGTCACTTTTTGTTATTATCAGACGTTTTGTTAAGACTTTCTTGTGGTTTAAAATGGCTCAATTTACCAATGCGGAATATGCGGACATTTTATTGGCATATGGAAGTGCTAACTCCAATATGCCAATAAATGACAAAAGATAGCCATTATGTGTGTGCAAGAATGTAAAAAAACGTACCTGCTCTTTGTAACCGTCCCAACAGTAAGTATTTACATTATTTTCAACTTTGCATTTGATACATTTCACAAAACATGTAACTAGTGGAATTTCGTCAACATGGTCCAATTGAGTAAAAAAAATTAACAACTCCGGTTACAAAAAAGATACCGAAACAAATTACATACCATTCAAAAGCCTAAGCTTTAGAGATGTTTTTAAAAAAACAGAAGCCTTCCAGCCCCATTATTTTTTTTTTAAATGCATCGCAAAGTTGACTTTAAAATTTTTGTTCAACTTTTTTTTAAAGTTCGGGGGCCCACATTTTTGTTTTTAGCAATAACTTGAAACAAACATAATTTTTTTTAGAGCCGACAATCTTATAAAAGTCTATTAAAAAAAAGATTTTGGAGCTAGCTTTAAAAAACAAAAAGTTACATGTGTTCAAAGGTATAAAAATGGCAAAATTTCTAAAAAAAGGAAAAAAAATCCTGTAAAAAAAATTACAAGTCCTAGATTTTTTTTAATTCTCAAAATAGGTGGGAGGCGACCCCACCTATCCCCCATTTTCGTATTTTCAACCATCTGCCGAAGACCCTGTATAACTACACGAATTATTAAAAAAAAACCCAACTGCATATAAGCTTAATTTTTTTTAGCTTTTTTGGTCAAGTCTGGTAAAAAAATATCCTAGGTATGTCACTCACGAGATCAAAACGAATCTAACGACACCTCATACGTTAAAACCCTTCAAGCCGTTCAGGGAAAGGCAGGGAACATATAAATCCACATACCAACATACACATACATTCGAAAACCATCCTTCTGAGGCAGTCAAAAATACCTAAGCATAACCGTTGGGGTGACTTTTAATTAGTTCTTGATAGCAAAGTATATGAATGTAGGTACTCGTGTATACAAAAAACTTTCCCAAAGAAACTATATGTCAAATATGAAAAAAAAATTTTGGTCCTTTATACATTTTTGCCGATTTCATCATCATCATATCAGCCGCAAATCGTCCACTGCTGGACAAAGGCCTCCCCCAGGGATTTCCACGACGACCGGTCCTGCGCTGCCCGCATCCATCGGCTTCCCGCGTTCTTCACCAGGTCATCGGTCCACCGCGTGGGAGGCCTGCCTACGCTACGTTTTCCGGTGCGCGGTCGCCACTCGAGAACTTTACTGCCCCATCGACCATATGTTCTACGAGCTATGTGCCCTGCCCACTGCCACTTCAGTTTAGCGATTCTGTGAGCTATGTCGGTTACTTTAGTTCTCCTGCGGATCTCGCAATATCTTCACGTCCCAAATACCGCAGTGTCTCAAGACTAAGGTCTTTGACCAGTGTGTGTTGCCAGTGATGACTTACGGAACTGAGACATGGTCGCTTACTATGGGCCTCATAAGAAGGTTAAAGGTCACCCAAAGGGCAATGGAACGTGCTATGCTCGGAGTTTCTCTGCGTGATCGAATCAGAAACGAGGAGATCCGCAGGAGAACTTTGCCGATTTAATAAATTATTATTATGTATCGAGGAACAAAATTTTTTTTTCAGATTTGACATATAGTTTCTTTGGGAAGTTGTTTGTAATCACGAGTACATTCATATCCTTTGCTATGAAGAACTAATTAAAAATCACCCTGTATGTACTTTGGCATAACTCAGATAAAATATTCGTTTTCCTACCTCCCTTTTTGCATCCAGATGAACGAGGCGAAAGAAGTGTTTACTTTTTTCAGTGTACATAAATTATCCAGGTGATTAATGTTTGCGAAAAGTGTATATTATTATGTTTTGCATACATTCCTCAAAATGCATTGAAAATTGGAGGCTTCGTTACGGTTCTCATAAATCGATGTGCTTGTTAACATAGCTCAAGTTCAATGGACCTGCTACCAATGGTCATTCATTACACATATTTTTTATTTAATTTTCAACCGACTTCCAAAAAGGAATGGACACTTACAGTATGGACACTTCCTGCCGCTCAAGATTCCGACCTCACCCCCTCGTCTCCCAGGTTGATACAGATTGGTTTAAGTTTGGTTCTCAATTCGACTGTATGTTTTTTTTTTATATTTGTTACCTCAGAACTATTTTCTGGGTGTACCGAGTTTTAGGAGCCAATTATAGCCAATCCGACTTAGAAACTGCTCTACCACCAACCAAACTGAGTCTTACAAGTTGACCCCATCGGGATTTAACCCGCGACCTCCTGGTGTGAAGCGAATGGACTAACCATTACGCCACGGAGAGGTTAACCTATTTGGGAGGAGGCTAACCTGATATCTGGACTTTCTGGACAACTTTCGCCATGAAAACTCTAGTGGAGCGCTAATTCAGGGTAGGCTCGAGCCCCTCGGTGGGGACGTATATGAGCTGATATGATGACTATGCTGGATAGGTAGTTCTGACATATTTTATATGGTTTCTGCTCATAAAAGTCCTACCAAAGAACAATTCCACCAGATTAAAAATCTAGGCTCATAGGTCAGACGTTTCTAAGTCTAAATTTACGTAAAACTAAAATTAGTCTACCTGCCAGAATCGACACCATTCTGTAGGTACACTGACATTAAATCTCAGAACTGTTGTAAAAACTATTTTCATCTCTCCTGTTCGGAAAGTTTAATTTTCATGAGTAGATAGCCGGGTGGAACATTGCTTTTCCATCCCTAGGGTAGAAAGTATTTTTATCCCTAGGGTGGAAAGTATTGTCATCCCTAGGGTGGAAAGTAATTTTTTTTAATTGCCAGCCACGGAGTCGAACTAAGAGGTTTTTATATATCTAAACTCCGCTATACATTTAACGACGGGTTTATTACGATCTACAGATTGATATTAAATCATTTTATAGTTGGTCTATTTTTTTCACAATTACAGAAGATTAAAATTTAAAATCATTCCACTATACTGCTGCGCGCCATAATGCCATGATAACAAGACACTTTTTTTTCCATTTTCGGCATGGCCACCTAGATGCACGTCGTGACCAACTCGATTAGTTTCAATTTAGGCGGCCGTGGCAAGCGGCCATTGCGAAAAGGTTGGATATAGGTAAAACTAATTTATTGATATCTAATTAATATTTTATATCATATAAATAATTAAATTACAATAAATACATTTCCTCACAGTCGAAATGAAAAGTAGAGTGTTTAACTCGGGTGAAATGACCCATTTCACCCTCGAACTATTGGCGCTCTCACTTCGTTTGAGCGCCAGGAAATATCTCGAGTGATATGGGTCGCTTTCTTCCCTTGATTAACAATCTACTATTTCATCTTGCCGAAAAAAGCTATCCGCGCAATCTATCTGATGCGTTCACGTAAGTCGTTACAGAATAAGTTCAAAGATATCAATATTTTTGACTGTTGCTAGTCAATTTATATATGAAAACATCATGTACGTTCGTAAGAATTTGCATTTATTTCCTAAAAACAGTGACAGGCATAATTTGAATTTAAGAAATGTAAATAAAATAGATATAGTCTTTCCGAAACTGGTATAAGTTTATATAATAAAATTCTAGAAAATGTAACTAGTTTGTCCGAGAATAAATTCAAGACTCATGTCAAAAAATGATTGTGCTCTAGAGGATATTATAAAATAATAGATTATGTAAATGACAAAGACATATATATTGATTCTATAACAAAAGCCATTAACTGAGACTGTAATCTGAATCATGACATTATTTGTAACAGTCAATAAGTTTATTTTTACTATTTAAAAGTGTGTGTAAACACCTGTATAAAATAAATTATTTTGAATCAAATCAACTGAAAAAGGGAGTGCGATATCTCACTCTACCATAAGTATAATACCAGATATAAAACAAGGCGACAGACACAATAAGACATTTATTGATTCCTTGTCACCAAACACACATAAATAATAGTGGAACAAATAAAAAATGATAACAAATAAGTATGATTGTGTCTGTGTGTTTATGTGCGTGGTGCAAGAATCACGGACCGCGCTCAAGTACAATGCGTTTTTTTTATTCTTTTCAATTGGTAAGCCCTTGGCATCATCTGGCCTGATGGTAAGTGACGATGATGCCGAAGATGGAAGCGTGCGGCTTATGCTGCGACGCAGCGCTAGTATTCAGCGTGGCCCAGGGCCCGGCTGCTGCGATTGCGTGCACGATGCGGTCAGACGTGTTGTAGTAATATATTGTATACTATTATTATATTAAGACAAGGTATTGATTGGAAAAGTTGTCTCTGTCTTTTTCCTTACATGTAAAGAGTAAAGAAAATAACCACACTTTCACTTTTTCAATGGTTTTTCGTTTCAATCAAAAACTACAATGAAAGTATAAAACATAATAACAATACTTACTTTGTATTATCATAACAAATATTTTTGTACCTTTTTTTAAATTAATACTTCAAAATATTAGTCACAACTAGAGTTGAAAGTAACGGTGTAGATCTATCTTTCAGATTTTTTTTTATATCTAGCGAAAACTGCTCAATCGTGTTTCTAAGAGCTTTGACTTTAAGGAACATCATCAACAATAAAGGTTTTTTTTTTCAACTTTGGGCTTTCTATCGTTTAGGAGTAATTGACGTCAAAAATAACGAAAGTCCGTAATAATAATGTGGTGTCGCGCCGCCACACATAGTTCATTACAATTTCGATATTAATGATTACAGTGTCAGTCAGCACGGCTGCTAATTATGTTTCATGTAATTGGCTCCTAACCTTAGGGTCCTAGCACAGGATATGGTCCACCCACACTGTGGACCGGCAAGGGCGCACGACACGTCATAGTTGAATGGCTACGTGATTACAGGCACCTAACATGTGTTTGTGCTGTATGTTTTTGGAAATTAATAGTTATATCCGTGCCGTTTGGTTGTGTGGGATGTAGGTGTTAGGTATTCCATTATTACCTCGACCGTTATTAGCTCGAGCTTGACCTTTATTAGCTCTAGCTCGAGAACACCAGAAGAAATGATTTGGCATTGTTCAATTTTTTCATGGCATGTCATCATCAGCCGAAAATCGTCCACTGCTGGACAAAGGCCTCCCCCAAGAAAATAAAAAAAAACCCTTTATGGCATGTAAATAAAATAAAAACATTTAGATGTGCATTGATTTATACAATACATAACCCTCCTTCTGGTGCAGTAAAAAGTGGTAAAAAGTAATTTAATAAGAAATTAATACCTATTTTTTTAACCAAACAAAAATAAAAGGTAACTTGTAATTAGTTTTAAGCTGGCACACCTTCTAAGTGCGATCAACTAATACGCCTGTTACTTAAACTAATCAATTAAAAAAAACATCACTTGTAAAACTTCTATTTTCATTTTCATGAATCAACCCTAGCGCTAGAACACCGTACAGTCGCCCCGCCGCGATTCGCCCTCAAGCACAGCCAAACGAGCCTTGTTAGACACCTTCCGACTGTTCACAAAAATCACAAAGGAGTGCAAAGCTCCATTCACCATGTTTCCTGCATTCACTCTTCTTTCAATAATATCGCCTCACACTTTCCATCTCTTGTAAACTTTGAACCCAGATACACAAACTCATTCACCTGTTCAATTTGTTCATCTCCAATCACGATATTGCAGTCTTCTTCTAGTATATGTACATATTAATCCGTGCTACAATGCTGTAATATCTTTGTTGTTAATCTGTGAATAAATAAATCGGGTATGTTTATATTCTCTATCAAAGACAAGATATCGAGATTATTTTTAACTCTGTGATCTCCATAATAGTCTGTGGTTGACATTTACGTAAATTAGATAAAACGGTATTGATTACCTTATCTGTGATATGTTTTCTTTGATACTTGGTTTATTAAAAGATTTTTTGCTTTGCATGTTTTTATATGTATAGGCACTATTTGAGTAGGCCAAGGACGTTCAAAATAGTAGGTACGTATTTTCCTAGCATTGTGTTATATTGTTATATATTTTTTAGCCTCTATTTGACTGAATGTACCTCTGTTCGATTTTCTTTGTAATATTATGTCTAGGCAAGGTTTTCTTTTCGTGTAGTTTATGTACAGAGGCCAGCACATCAAGCTAGACACTTTGGAATTTGTACCGTTCAAGCCGTACGCGTAAGAATCCGAAACGCAGTACGCGTGTCTAGCTTGATGTGCTGGCCTCTGTACGTATCCAATCATAGGTACTCGAGGGATAAACGCTTAGACGGCATGGCACAGAAGCGTGGTGGTACTTTTCTCCAAAAAGGGTAACAACACTCTACCGAAAAACCATTTGGGTCCATCTCACTGCCATGTCTACAAAGTGTTTTCGAGAGTAATCCTATTATAAATTGTCTCGCACGCAGGCTTAACGACTTTCAGCCTGCCGAACAAGCCGGCTTCCGAAAAGGCTTTAGTGTCAGACAACACATATACGCTACAGCATTATACAGAAGACCGAAGACTACAATCAGTCACTATGCTTGGCGTTTGTGAACTTTGAGAAAGCCTTTGATTCGGTCGCAATCTGGGTTGTGCTACAGTCTCTCCAGCGGCCCTAAATTGACTATCCTATATTGAGGTGTTGAAGTGTTTGTATCAAAACGCCACCATGTCAGTTTCCCTCCAGGACCAGAATTCGACACCTATCCGGCTGCAGCAAGGAGTGAGACAGGGAGACGTTATATCTCCGAAACTGTTCACCGCAGCCCTGAAAGATTTTTTAACCTTCTGACTTAATTAAAAGAGTAAAAACTATTACTTGCTGTGGTGGACTCGGCATCAATATCAACGGTCAGTATATCACCCACCTTCGATTCGCTGACGGTATCGTGGTCAGGTCATGGTTGAGCCCTTGGAAGACCTAGGTACTTGTAGCTCGATGACCTCAGTATTTCCTCCAACATGTGTCCGAACATTTCGCCGAACATTTCGCCGAACATTTTGCCGAACATTTCGCCGAACATTTCGCCGAGCATTTCCCCGATCATTTCCCCGAGCCTTTCGCCTAGCCTTTCGCCGAGCCTTTCGCCGAGCATTTCGCCGAGCATTTCGCCGAACATTTTGCCGAGCATTTCGCCGAGCATTTCGCCGAGGATTTCGCCGAGCATTTCGCCGAGCATTTCCCCGAGCATTTCGCCGAACATTTCGCCGAACATTTCGCCGTACATTTCGCCGAACATTTCGCCGAGCATTTCGCCGAACATTTCGCCGAACATTTCGCCTAGCATTTCCCCGATCATTTCCCCGAGCCTTTCGTGGCTCGGTGAAACGTTCGGCGACATGTTCGGCGAAATGTTCGGCGAAATGCTCGGCGAAATGCTCGGCGAAAAGCTCGGGGAAAGGCTCGGTGAAATGCTCGGGGAAAGGCTCGGTGAAATGCTCGGGGAAATGCTCGGGGAAATGTTCGGGGAAATGCTCGGGGAAATGTTCGGGGAAATGTTCGGAGAAATGTTCGGAGAAATGTTCGGGGTATTCTTTGAGCCACTTTGTGGATCAGTATAACTGCAGCAAAACCATTCCTCCCTTCCTTCCTACTTACTCTTACAGGTTTTGTTGTCCGTATGTCGTAGATTATTTAAATTCTTCACGAACTCAGGCGCCAACCATCCTGGCTGCTGCAGCGCTCCTGGTGGTCTACTGCTGTAAAACATGTTAAAACCTAGGTACTCTGAAATGACACCTACAAGACAAGACAAGACAAGACAAGGAAATGTTCGGGGAAATGTTCGGGGAAATGTTCGGGGAAATGTTTGGCAAGGCAAGGCAAGGCAAAATTTTTATATACTTATAACAAGGCAAAATTTTTATATACTTATTACAAAATATTTACTTATAATACACTTACCTTATTATTGTCAATTTTAATTTAATAATCTTGTAACTATCTAAATTATAGGTTACAATATTCACATTCATCTTGTTCGTTTGTTTGTTTGTAAACTCTTTATTGTACAAGAAAATATACAATTATTGATACATATTGATACACAAAGGCGGACTTATCCCAAACAGGGATCTCTTCTTTCTCTTCTCTTCAATAAAGTGATCGCTACTCGAGAACTTTACTGCCCCAACGGCCACCTGTTCTACAAGCTGTGTGCCCCGCCCACTGTCACTTTATGTTCGGGGGAAATGTTCGGGGAAATGTTCGGCGAAATGTTCGGCGAAAACATTTCGCTGAACATTTTCGCCGAACATTTCGCCGCGCATTTCCCCGATCATTTCCCCGAGCCTTTCGCCGAGCATTTCGCCGAACATTTCGCCGAGCATTTCGCCGAGCATTTCGCCGAGCATTTCGCCGAGCATTTCGCCGAGCATTTCCCCGAGCATTTCGCCGAACATTTCGCCGAACATTTCGCCGAGCATTTCCCCGATCATTTCCCCGAGCCTTACGCCGAGCCTTTCGCCGAGCATTTCGCCGAGCATTTCGCCGAGCATTTCGCCGAACATTTCGCCGAGCATTTTGCCGAGCATTTCCCCGATATATTCCCCGAGCCTTTCGCCGAGCATTTCGCCGAGCATTTCGCCGAGCATTTTGCCGAGCATTTCGCCGAGCATTTCGCCGAGCATTTCGCCGAGCATTTCGCCGAACATTTCGCCGAGCATTTCGCCGAGCATTTCGCCGAGCATTTCCCCGAGCATTTCGCCTAACATTTCGCCGAACATTTCGCCGTACATTTCCCCGAGCATTTTGCCGAACATTTCGCCGAACATTTTGCCGAGCATTTCCCCGATCATTTCCCCGAGCATTTCGCCGATTCTTTCGCCGAGCATTTCGCCGAGCATTTCGCCGAGCATTTCGCCGAGCATTTCGCCGAGCATTTCGCCGAGAATTTCGCCGAGCATTTCGCCGAGCATTTCGCCGAACATTTCGCCGAACATTTAGCCGTACATTTCCCCGAGCACTTTGCCGAACATTTCGCCGAACATTTCGCCGAGCATTTCCCCGAGCCTTTCGCCGAGCCTTTCGCCGAGCATTTCGCCGAGCATTTCGCCGAACATTTCGCCGAGCATTTCGCCGAGCATTTCCCCGAGCCTTTCGCCGAGCATTTCGCCGAGCATTTCGCCGAACATTTCGCCAAGCATTTCGCCGAGCATTTCGCCGAGCATTTCGCCGAGCATTTCGCCGAGCATTTCGCCGAGCATTTCGCCGAGCATTTCCCCGAGCATTTCGCCAAACATTTCGCCGAACATTTCGCCGTACATTTCCCCGAGCATTTTGCCGAACATTTCGCCGAACATTACGCCGAACATTTCGCTGAGCATTTCCCCGATCATTTCCCCGAGCCTTTCACCGAGCCTTTCGCCGAGCATTTCGCCGAGCATTTCGCCGAACATTTTGCCGAGCATTTCGCCGAGCATTTCGCCGAGCATTTCGCCGAGCATTTCGCCGAGCATTTCCCCGAGCATTTCGCCGAACATTTCGCCGAACATTTCGCCGAGCATTTCCCCGATCATTTCCCCGTGCCTTTCGCCGAGCATTTCGCCGAGCATTTCGCCGAACATTTCGCCGAGCATTTCGACGAGCATTTCCCCGATATATTCCCCGAGCCTTTCGCCGAGCATTTCGCCGAGCATTTCGCCGAGCATTTCGCCGAGCATTTCGCCGAGCATATCGCCGAGCATTTCGCCGAGCATTTCGCCGAGCATTTCGCCGAGCATTTCGCCGAGCATTTCGCCGAACATTTCGCCGAACATTTTGCCGTACATTTCCCCGAGCATTTTGCCGAACATTTCGCCGAACATTTCGCCGAGCATTTCCCCGATCATTTCCCTGAGCCTTTCGCCGATCCTTTCGCCGAGCATTTCGCCGAGCATTTCGCCGAGCATTTCGCCGAGCATTTCGCCGAGCATTTCGCCGAACATTTCGCCGAGCATTTCGCCGAGCATTTCGCCGAGCATTTCGCCGAACATTTCGCCGAACATTTCGCCGTACATTTCCCCGAGCATTTTGCCGAACATTTTGCCGAGCATTTCCCCGAGCCTTTCGCCGAGCATTTCGCCGAGCATTTCGCCGAGCATTTCGCCGAACATTTCGCCGAGCATTTCGCCGAGCATTTCCCCGAGCCTTTCGCCGAGCATTTCGCCGAGCATTTCGCCGAACATTTCCCCGAGCCTTTCGCCGAGCATTTCGCCGAACATTTTGCCGAGAATTTCGCCGAGCATTTCGCCGTACATTTCGCCGAACATTTCGCCGAACATTTCGCCGAACATTTCGCCGAACATTTCGCCGAACATTTCGCCGAGCATATCCCCGATCATTTCCCCGAGCCTTTCCTCGAGCCATTCGCCGAGCATTTCGCCGAGCATTTCGCCGAGCATTTCGCCGAGCATTTCGCCGAGCATTTCGCCGAGCATTTTGCCGAGCATTTCGCCGAGCATTTCGCCGAGCATTTCGCCAAACATTTCGCCGAACATTTCGTCGAACATTTCGCCGAACGTTTCGCCGAACAGTTCCCCGAACATTTCGCCGAACATTTCGCCGAACATTTCCCCAAACATTTCCCCCGAACATTTCCCCGAACATTTCCCCGAACATTTCCCCGAACATTTCCCCCGAACATTTCCCCGAACATTTCCTTGTCTTTTCTTGTCTTGTCTTGTCTTGTCTTGTCTTGTCTTGTAGGTGTCATTTCAGAGTACCTAGGTTTTAACATGTTTTACAGCAGTAGACTACCAGGAGCGCTGCAGCAGCCAGGATGGTTGGCGCCTGAGTTCGTGAAGAATTTAAATAATCGACGACATCCGGACAACAAAACCTGTAAGAGTAAGTAGGAAGGAAGGGAGGAATGGTTTTGCTGCAGTTATACTGATCCACAAAAGTGGCTCAAAGAATACCCCGAACATTTCTCCGAACATTTCTTCGAACATTTCCCCGAACATTTCCCCGAGCATTTCCCCGAGCATTTCCCCGAGCAATTCCCCGAGCATTTCACCGAGCATTTCACCGAGCCTTTCCCCGAGCTTTTCGCCGAGCATTTCGCCGAGCATTTCGCCGAGCATTTTGCCGAGCATTTCGCCGAGCATTTTGCCGAACATTTCGCCGAACATTTCGCCGAGCATTTCCCCGAGCCTTTTGCCGAGCCTTTCGCCGAGCATTTCGCCGAGCATTTCGCCGAACATTTCGCCGAGCATTTCGCCGATCATTTCCCCGAGCCTTTCGCCGAGCATTTCCCCGAGCATTTCGCCGAACATTTCGCCGAGCATTTCGCCGAGCATTTCGCCGAGCATTTCGCCGAGCATTTCGCCGAACATTTCGCCGAGCATTTCGCCGAGCATTTCGCCGAGCATTTCGCCGAGCATATCGCCGAGCATTTCGCCGAGCATTTCGCCGAGCATTTCCCCGAGCATTTCGCCGAACATTTCGCCGAACATTTCGCCGTACATTTCCCCGAGCATTTTGCCGAACATTTCGCCGAACATTTCGCCGAGCATTTCCCCGATCATTTCCCCGAGCCTTTCGCCGAGCCTTTCGCCGAGCATTTCGCCGAGCTTTTCGCCGAGCATTTCGCCGAGCATTTCGCCGAGCATTTTGCCGAACATTTCGCCGAACATTTCGCCGAGCATTTCCCCGAGCCTTTCGCCGAGCATTTCGCCGAGCATTTCGCCGAGCATTTCGCCGAACATTTCGCCGAGCATTTCGCCGAGCATTTCCCCGAGCCTTTCGCCGAGCATTTCGCCGAGCATTTCGACGAGCATTTCCCCGATATATTCCACGAGCCTTTCGCCGAGCATTTCGCCGAGCATTTCGCCGAGCATTTCGCCGAGCATATCGCCGAGCATTTCGCCGAGCATTTCGCCGAGCATTTCGCCGAACATTTCGCCGAACATTTCGCCGTACATTTCCCCGAGCATTTTGCCGAACATTTCGCCGAACATTTCGCCGAGCATTTCCCCGATCATTTCCCTGAGCCTTTCGCCGATCCTTTCGCCGAGCATTTCGCCGAGCATTTCGCCGAGCATTTCGCCGAGCATTTCGCCGAGCATTTCGCCGAACATTTCGCCGAGCATTTCGCCGAGCATTTCGCCGAGCATTTCGCCGAGCATTTCGCCGAACATTTCGCCGAACATTTCGCCGTACATTTCCCCGAGCATTTTGCCGAACATTTTGCCGAGCATTTCCCCGAGCCTTTCGCCGAGCATTTCGCCGAGCATTTCGCCGAGCATTTCGCCGAACATTTCGCCGAGCATTTCGCCGAGCATTTCCCCGAGCCTTTCGCCGAGCATTTCGCCGAGCATTTCGCCGAACATTTCCCCGAGCCTTTCGCCGAGCATTTCGCCGAACATTTTGCCGAGAATTTCGCCGAGCATTTCGCCGTACATTTCGCCGAACATTTCGCCGAACATTTCGCCGAACATTTCGCCGAGAATATCCCCGATCATTTCCCCGAGCCTTTCCTCGAGCCATTCGCCGAGCATTTCGCCGAGCATTTCGCCGAGCATTTCGCCGAGCATTTCGCCGAGCATTTCGCCGAGCATTTCGCCGAGCATTTCGCCGAGCATTTTGCCGAGCATTTCGCCGAGCATTTCGCCGAGCATTTCGCCAAACATTTCGCCGAACATTTCGTCGAACATTTCGCCGAACGTTTCGCCGAACAGTTCCCCGAACATTTCGCCGAACATTTCGCCGAACATTTCCCCAAACATTTCCCCCGAACATTTCCCCGAACATTTCCCCGAACATTTCCCCCGAACATTTCCCCGAACATTTCCTTGTCTTTTCTTGTCTTGTCTTGTCTTGTCTTGTCTTGTCTTGTAGGTGTCATTTCAGAGTACCTAGGTTTTAACATGTTTTACAGCAGTAGACCACCAGGAGCGCTGCAGCAGCCAGGATGGTTGGCGCCTGAGTTCGTGAAGAATTTAAATAATCGACGACATCCGGACAACAAAACCTGTAAGAGTAAGTAGGAAGGAAGGGAGGAATGGTTTTGCTGCAGTT
The DNA here is from genome assembly GCA_947284805.1 of Coleophora flavipennella. Lineage (NCBI taxonomy): Eukaryota > Metazoa > Arthropoda > Insecta > Lepidoptera > Coleophoridae > Coleophora > Coleophora flavipennella. The sequence goes on along the minus strand of OX369255.1, from coordinate 8,015,380 downwards.
ATACTGATCCACAAAAGTGGCTCAAAGAATACCCCGAACATTTCTCCGAACATTTCTTCGAACATTTCCCCGAACATTTCTCCGAACATTTCTTCGAACATTTCCCCGAACATTTCCCCGAGCATTTCCCCGAGCATTTCCCCGAGCAATTCCCCGAGCATTTCACCGAGCATTTCACCGAGCCTTTCCCCGAGCTTTTCGCCGAGCATTTCGCCGAGCATTTCGCCGAGCATTTTGCCGAGCATTTCGCCGAGCATTTTGCCGAACATTTCGCCGAACATTTCGCCGAGCATTTCCCCGAGCCTTTTGCCGAGCCTTTCGCCGAGCATTTCGCCGAGCATTTCGCCGAGCATTTCGCCGAGCATTTCGCCGAACATTTCGCCGAGCATTTCGCCGAGCATTTCCCCGAGCCTTTCGCCGAGCATTTCGCCGAGCATTTCGACGAGCATTTCCCCGATATATTCCCCGAGCCTTTCGCCGAGCATTTCGCCGAGCATTTCGCCGAGCATTTCGCCGAGCATTTCGCCGAGCATATCGCCGAGCATTTCGCCGAGCATTTCGCCGAGCATTTCGCCGAACATTTCGCCGAACATTTCGCCGTACATTTCCCCGAGCATTTTGCCGAACATTTCGCCGAACATTTCGCCGAGCATTTCCCCGATCATTTCCCTGAGCCTTTCGCCGATCCTTTCGCCGAGCATTTCGCCGAGCATTTCGCCGAGCATTTCGCCGAGCATTTCGCCGAGCATTTCGCCGAACATTTCGCCGAGCATTTCGCCGAGCATTTCGCCGAGCATTTCGCCGAGCATTTCGCCGAACATTTCGCCGAACATTTCGCCGTACATTTCCCCGAGCATTTTGCCGAACATTTTGCCGAGCATTTCCCCGAGCCTTTCGCCGAGCATTTCGCCGAGCATTTCGCCGAGCATTTCGCCGAACATTTCGCCGAGCATTTCGCCGAGCATTTCCCCGAGCCTTTCGCCGAGCATTTCGCCGAGCATTTCGCCGAACATTTCCCCGAGCCTTTCGCCGAGCATTTCGCCGAACATTTTGCCGAGAATTTCGCCGAGCATTTCGCCGAACATTTCGCCGAACATTTCGCCGAACATTTCGCCGAGAATATCCCCGATCATTTCCCCGAGCCTTTCCTCGAGCCATTCGCCGAGCATTTCGCCGAGCATTTCGCCGAGCATTTCGCCGAGCATTTCGCCGAGCATTTCGCCGAGCATTTCGCCGAGCATTTCGCCGAGCATTTCGCCGAGCATTTCGCCGAGCATTTTGCCGAGCATTTCGCCGAGCATTTCGCCGAGCATTTCGCCAAACATTTCGCCGAACATTTCGTCGAACATTTCGCCGAACGTTTCGCCGAACAGTTCCCCGAACATTTCGCCGAACATTTCGCCGAACATTTCCCCAAACATTTCCCCCGAACATTTCCCCGAACATTTCCCCGAACATTTCCCCCGAACATTTCCCCGAACATTTCCTTGTCTTTTCTTGTCTTGTCTTGTCTTGTCTTGTCTTGTCTTGTAGGTGTCATTTCAGAGTACCTAGGTTTTAACATGTTTTACAGCAGTAGACCACCAGGAGCGCTGCAGCAGCCAGGATGGTTGGCGCCTGAGTTCGTGAAGAATTTAAATAATCGACGACATCCGGACAACAAAACCTGTAAGAGTAAGTAGGAAGGAAGGGAGGAATGGTTTTGCTGCAGTTATACTGATCCACAAAAGTGGCTCAAAGAATACCCCGAACATTTCTCCGAACATTTCTTCGAACATTTCCCCGAACATTTCCCCGAGCATTTCCCCGAGCATTTCCCCGAGCAATTCCCCGAGCATTTCACCGAGCATTTCACCGAGCCTTTCCCCGAGCTTTTCGCCGAGCATTTCGCCGAGCATTTCGCCGAGCATTTTGCCGAGCATTTCGCCGAGCATTTTGCCGAACATTTCGCCGAACATTTCGCCGAGCATTTCCCCGAGCCTTTTGCCGAGCCTTTCGCCGAGCATTTCGCCGAGCATTTCGCCGAACATTTCGCCGAGCATTTCGCCGATCATTTCCCCGAGCCTTTCGCCGAGCATTTCGCCGAGCATTTCGCCGAGCATTTCGCCGAACATTTCGCCGAGCATTTCGCCGAGCATTTCGCCGAGCATTTCGCGAGCATATCGCCGAGCATTTCGCCGAGCATTTCGCCGAGCATTTCCCCGAGCATTTCGCCGAACATTTCGCCGAACATTTCGCCGTACATTTCCCCGAGCATTTTGCCGAACATTTCGCCGAACATTTCGCCGAGCATTTCCCCGATCATTTCCCCGAGCCTTTCGCCGAGCCTTTCGCCGAGCATTTCGCCGAGCTTTTCGCCGAGCATTTCGCCGAGCATTTCGCCGAGCATTTTGCCGAACATTTCGCCGAACATTTCGCCGAGCATTTCCCCGAGCCTTTCGCCGAGCCTTTCGCCGAGCATTTCGCCGAGCATTTCGCCGAGCATTTCGCCGAACATTTCGCCGAGCATTTCGCCGAGCATTTCCCCGAGCCTTTCGCCGAGCATTTCGCCGAGCATTTCGCCGAACATTTCGCCGAGCATTTCGCCGAGCATTTCGCCGAGCATTTCGCCGAGCATTTCGCCGAGCATTTCGCCGAACATTTCGCCGAGCATTTCGCCGAGCATTTCGCCGAGCATATCGCTGAGCATTTCGCCGAGCATTTCGCCGAGCATTTCCCCGAGCATTTCGCCGAACATTTCGCCGAACATTTCGCCGTACATTTCCCCGAGCATTTTGCCGAACATTTCGCCGAACATTTCGCCGAGCATTTCCCCGATCATTTCCCCGAGCCTTTCGCCGAGCCTTTCGCCGAGCATTTCGCCGAACATTTCCCCGAGCATTTCCCCGAGCATTTCCCCGAGCAATTCCCCGAGCATTTCACCGAGCATTTCACCGAGCCTTTCCCCGAGCTTTTCGCCGAGCATTTCGCCGAGCATTTCGCCGAGCATTTTGCCGAGCATTTCGCCGAGCATTTTGCCGAACATTTCGCCGAACATTTCGCCGAGCATTTCCCCGAGCCTTTTGCCGAGCCTTTCGCCGAGCATTTCGCCGAGCATTTCGCCGAACATTTCGCCGAGCATTTCGCCGATCATTTCCCCGAGCCTTTCGCCGAGCATTTCCCCGAGCATTTCGCCGAACATTTCGCCGAGCATTTCGCCGAGCATTTCGCCGAGCATTTCGCCGAGCATTTCGCCGAACATTTCGCCGAGCATTTCGCCGAGCATTTCGCCGAGCATTTCGCCGAGCATATCGCCGAGCATTTCGCCGAGCATTTCGCCGAGCATTTCCCCGAGCATTTCGCCGAACATTTCGCCGAACATTTCGCCGTACATTTCCCCGAGCATTTTGCCGAACATTTCGCCGAACATTTCGCCGAGCATTTCCCCGATCATTTCCCCGAGCCTTTCGCCGAGCCTTTCGCCGAGCATTTCGCCGAGCTTTTCGCCGAGCATTTCGCCGAGCATTTCGCCGAGCATTTTGCCGAACATTTCGCCGAACATTTCGCCGAGCATTTCCCCGAGCCTTTCGCCGAGCCTTTCGCCGAGCATTTCGCCGAGCATTTCGCCGAGCATTTCGCCGAACATTTCGCCGAGCATTTCGCCGAGCATTTCCCCGAGCCTTTCGCCGAGCATTTCGCCGAGCATTTCGACGAGCATTTCCCCGATATATTCCCCGAGCCTTTCGCCGAGCATTTCGCCGAGCATTTCGCCGAGCATTTCGCCGAGCATTTCGCCGAGCATATCGCCGAGCATTTCGCCGAGCATTTCGCCGAGCATTTCGCCGAACATTTCGCCGAACATTTCGCCGTACATTTCCCCGAGCATTTTGCCGAACATTTCGCCGAACATTTCGCCGAGCATTTCCCCGATCATTTCCCTGAGCCTTTCGCCGATCCTTTCGCCGAGCATTTCGCCGAGCATTTCGCCGAGCATTTCGCCGAGCATTTCGCCGAGCATTTCGCCGAACATTTCGCCGAGCATTTCGCCGAGCATTTCGCCGAGCATTTCGCCGAGCATTTCGCCGAACATTTCGCCGAACATTTCGCCGTACATTTCCCCGAGCATTTTGCCGAACATTTTGCCGAGCATTTCCCCGAGCCTTTCGCCGAGCATTTCGCCGAGCATTTCGCCGAGCATTTCGCCGAACATTTCGCCGAGCATTTCGCCGAGCATTTCCCCGAGCCTTTCGCCGAGCATTTCGCCGAGCATTTCGCCGAACATTTCCTCGAGCCTTTCGCCGAGCATTTCGCCGAACATTTTGCCGAGAATTTCGCCGAGCATTTCGCCGTACATTTCGCCGAACATTTCGCCGAACATTTCGCCGAACATTTCGCCGAGAATATCCCCGATCATTTCCCCGAGCCTTTCCTCGAGCCATTCGCCGAGCATTTCGCCGAGCATTTCGCCGAGCATTTCGCCGAGCATTTCGCCGAGCATTTCGCCGAGCATTTCGCCGAGCATTTCGCCGAGCATTTCGCCGAGCATTTTGCCGAGCATTTCGCCGAGCATTTCGCCGAGCATTTCGCCAAACATTTCGCCGAACATTTCGTCGAACATTTCGCCGAACGTTTCGCCGAACAGTTCCCCGAACATTTCGCCGAACATTTCGCCGAACATTTCCCCAAACATTTCCCCCGAACATTTCCCCGAACATTTCCCCGAACATTTCCCCCGAACATTTCCCCGAACATTTCCTTGTCTTTTCTTGTCTTGTCTTGTCTTGTCTTGTCTTGTCTTGTAGGTGTCATTTCAGAGTACCTAGGTTTTAACATGTTTTACAGCAGTAGACCACCAGGAGCGCTGCAGCAGCCAGGATGGTTGGCGCCTGAGTTCGTGAAGAATTTAAATAATCGACGACATCCGGACAACAAAACCTGTAAGAGTAAGTAGGAAGGAAGGGAGGAATGGTTTTGCTGCAGTTATACTGATCCACAAAAGTGGCTCAAAGAATACCCCGAACATTTCTCCGAACATTTCTTCGAACATTTCCCCGAACATTTCCCCGAGCATTTCCCCGAGCATTTCCCCGAGCAATTCCCCGAGCATTTCACCGAGCATTTCACCGAGCCTTTCCCCGAGCTTTTCGCCGAGCATTTCGCCGAGCATTTCGCCGAGCATTTTGCCGAGCATTTCGCCGAGCATTTTGCCGAACATTTCGCCGAACATTTCGCCGAGCATTTCCCCGAGCCTTTTGCCGAGCCTTTCGCCGAGCATTTCGCCGAGCATTTCGCCGAACATTTCGCCGAGCATTTCGCCGATCATTTCCCCGAGCCTTTCGCCGAGCATTTCGCCGAGCATTTCGCCGAGCATTTCGCCGAACATTTCGCCGAGCATTTCGCCGAGCATTTCGCCGAGCATTTCGCGAGCATATCGCCGAGCATTTCGCCGAGCATTTCGCCGAGCATTTCCCCGAGCATTTCGCCGAACATTTCGCCGAACATTTCGCCGTACATTTCCCCGAGCATTTTGCCGAACATTTCGCCGAACATTTCGCCGAGCATTTCCCCGATCATTTCCCCGAGCCTTTCGCCGAGCCTTTCGCCGAGCATTTCGCCGAGCTTTTCGCCGAGCATTTCGCCGAGCATTTCGCCGAGCATTTTGCCGAACATTTCGCCGAACATTTCGCCGAGCATTTCCCCGAGCCTTTCGCCGAGCCTTTCGCCGAGCATTTCGCCGAGCATTTCGCCGAGCATTTCGCCGAACATTTCGCCGAGCATTTCGCCGAGCATTTCCCCGAGCCTTTCGCCGAGCATTTCGCCGAGCATTTCGCCGAACATTTCGCCGAGCATTTCGCCGAGCATTTCGCCGAGCATTTCGCCGAGCATTTCGCCGAGCATTTCGCCGAACATTTCGCCGAGCATTTCGCCGAGCATTTCGCCGAGCATATCGCTGAGCATTTCGCCGAGCATTTCGCCGAGCATTTCCCCGAGCATTTCGCCGAACATTTCGCCGAACATTTCGCCGTACATTTCCCCGAGCATTTTGCCGAACATTTCGCCGAACATTTCGCCGAGCATTTCCCCGATCATTTCCCCGAGCCTTTCGCCGAGCCTTTCGCCGAGCATTTCGCCGAGCATTTCGCCGAGCATTTCGCCGAGCATTTCGCCGAGCATTTCGCCGAGCATTTCGCCGAACATTTCGCCGTACATTTCCCCGAGCATTTTGCCGAACATTTCGCCGAACATTTCGCCGAGCATTTCCCCGAGCCTTTCGCCGAGCCTTTCGCCGAGCATTTCGCCGAGCATTTTGCCGAGCATTTCGCCGAACATTTCGCCGAGCTTTTCGCCGAGCATTTCCCCGAGCCTTTCGCCGAGCATTTCGCCGAGCATTTTGCCGAACATTTCGCCGAGCATTTCGCCGAGCATTTCGCCGAGCTTGTCTTGTCTTGTCTTGTAGGTGTCATTTCAGAGTACCTAGGTTTTAACATGTTTTACAGCAGTAGACCACCAGGAGCGCTGCAGCAGCCAGGATGGTTGGCGCCTGAGTTCGTGAAGAATTTAAATAATCGACGACATCCGGACAACAAAACCTGTAAGAGTAAGTAGGAAGGAAGGGAGGAATGGTTTTGCTGCAGTTATACTGAGAAGTGGATTACATGTTAGAGATGTTTAATAACCAAATTATTATACTTTTTGATTTTTATGCTCCTATTACATCTATTATAATTAGAGATCGTTCTTACCCTTGGATAACAGATAATATTAAAATGATGATGCATGAGAGGAATGAGGCACATACTAAGTATCTAAAAACCAAGACATTACAACACAAATCCTATTATAAAGAACTGAAGCACCTAGTTAACGTAGCTCTGTTCCATGAAAAAAAGGCATATTTTCAACATAACATTAATCGTTATAGCCATGACTCTAAGTCACTTTGGAAAAATATCAAATCGTCAGCCCTTCCACCTAAAAGTGATCTGGTACTTCCTTTGCATCTGCGGGATCCAACGGCAGTGAACAAGCATTTTCTAGATGTTCCTGGTGAAACCATTGCTAATCTATCTGACATGACTTATTTTGAGTTCCACAGGTACAGTGAAGGTAAATTTTCCCTTACAACAGTAAATGAGATTGTGGTACTCAAGTTCATTAACGGTTTAAAATCTAATGCAAAGGGAGTAGATGGTTTGACTCTAGAAATGGTTTTGATGACGCTCCCCCATTCTTTGGAGGCCATTACTGCTATCGTAAATTGTTCGATTACCTCTAGTACTTTTCCGACGCTCTGGAAGAAGGCACTGGTTCATCCAATACCTAAGGTTACTAATCCGACTAGTATCAAAGAGCTTAGGCCAATTAGCATCCTGCCTTGTTTATCTAAAGTCCTAGAAAAGGTTGTCTACGCTCAATTAACTGAATTCCTTGAATCTTTTTCTGTACTGTCTGATGTTCAATCAGGCTTTCGTAAAGGTCGCAGCACATCCGAGCATTTCGCCGAACATTTCCCCGAACATTTCCCCCGAATATTTCACCGAGCATTTCCCCGAACATTTCCCCGAGCATTTCCCCGAGCATTTCCCCGAGCATTTCCCCGAGCATTTCCCCGAGCATTTCGCCGAGCATTTCGCCGAGCATTTCGCCGAGCATTTCGCCGAACATTTCGCCGAACGTTTCGCCGAACGTTTCGCCGAACATTTCGCCGAACATTTCGCCGAACATTTCGCCGAACATTTCCCCGAACATTTCCCCCGAACATTTCCCCGAACATTTCCCCGAACATTTCCCCCGAACATTTCCCCGAACATTTCCCCGAACAGTTGTCTTTTCTTGTCTTGTCTTGTCTTGTCTTGTCTTGTCTTGTCTTGTCTTGTCTTGTAGGTGTCATTTCAGAGTACCTAGGTTTTAACATGTTTTACAGCAGTAGACCACCAGGAGCGCTGCAGCAGCCAGGATGGTTGGCGCCTGAGTTCGTGAAGAATTTAAATAATCTACGAAATACGGACAACAAAACCTGTAAGAGTAAGTAGGAAGGAAGGGAGGAATGGTTTTGCTGCAGTTATTTTTCCGTGTGGAAATCTTCATAGACTTAAGAGAAAAGGACGTACGTTGCTTTCACCAAACCAACTGGTAAATATTTTTATACAACATAATTTATGTTTTCACCAGACCAACTGGTAAATATTTTTATACAACAAGTAAATATTTTTATACTACTAAATTTATGTTTTCACCAGACCAACTGGTAAATATTTTTATACAACAAGTAAATATTTTTATACAACTAAATTTATGTTTTCACCAAACCAACTGGTAAATATTTTTTATACAACAAAATTTATGTTTTCACCAAACCAACTGGTAAATATTTTTTATACAACAAAATTTATGTGTTCACCAAACCAACTGGTAAATATTTTTTATACAACAAAATGTATGTGTTCAACATAGATTAAGAATTTATTTTATTAATTTATTTGGGATCCATTGTTTAATTATATTCTTTCTTTACCTTAACTATTCTTTCGTTTTCATAGTCCTACTTTAAGGCCCCATCCCAAATTCTACGTATCATATGTGGCAAATTCCGTAAGGGTTTTTATCCCTGTTTCCATTATTTTTGTCACACTACCTACTCAGTTATTTATTATATGTAAAGAGTTTACATACTTTCAGCTGCAACGGGCAAATCTCCACATAATGCAGCGAGCTTTATTACATAGTATTTCGATGACATAATGCCACGTATGTAGTTTTTTTAAATTAACAAAACAAAAGTTTTAACATACCCTGGACACTTCCTACAACAACGGGCCAGAAATGACATTTTAAAAAACGAATGACGGAACAAACAAAATGTCGGCGAAATCCTATACGTTCGACAACCAAACTGCAACCAATCTAAATCAATCTTGGTGAGGAGGGGGTGAGGTCGGAATCTAGAGAGCGGCAGGGAGTGTCCATACTGTATGTTAGTACTAATATATAGGGTGACTTTTAATTAGTTCTTGATAACATATTTGACATATAGTTTCTTTGGGAAAGTTGTTTGTAATCACGAGTACATTCATATCCTTTGCTATCAAGAACTAATTAAAAGTCACCCTATATATAAGGTCTAACAAAATAAGCTGAAACTATTTTAACTGGTGCTTCTATCCATGAAACTGAACAACTTTCCCCATGAAACCCATAGTCAAATCTCAAAAAAAATTGTATTTTTCATACTAAGTTGGCTGATCAGCTGATCGAGTTAGTATGGGAGACAATTTTTTTTGCGATTTGACTATGGGTTCCATGGGGAAAGTTGTTCAGTTTCATGGATAGAAGCACCAGTTAAAATAGTTTCAGCTAATTTTGTTAGACCTTATATAATACATACTTTGGTTTTATTCTTATGAAGTGGGTAGACGAAATTGTGATAATGTGACCCATTGGGTATATTATTTTTTTATTGGTATTATTTTTCTATAAGATTTACAATTATGAAAGTTTGTAGGCACATTTTTAACTATGTCGTAAAATGAAAAATAATATTCTAAAAAAAATATTTATAAACCCCCCATTTCAAATGAAGTAGTGCCTTATAACAACATAATTTTGTCAGATGTGGTCGTTAAAACGTATCCCTGGTGTTGCTAAACCACTGCACCTAGGAATATAGGCTATCCTGAGACAAACAGTTTTTAAGTATATATAATCATCAGGGTGTCCAGTAAGTATAAACTAGCTGTTTCCCGCGGCTTCACCCGCGTGGACCACGTTTCTATGACTTTTCGAGGGTGCGCAGTGCGCGAGCCGCAAGCGGCTTGCGAGCGTGGTAAAAAGTAGCCTATGTCTTAATCCAGGTCCTAATCTGTCGACCTACCAAATTTCAGCCATATCCGTTCTGTAGTTTTTGCGTGAAAGCGTAACAAACATCCACGCTTTCACATTTATAATATTTAGATAGATATAATATTTAGATAAATATTAAGACTGGAGGTAGATCAGATCGTGAACTTTTAGAATTTATGTGAAACCCTAAAGTTTTCCGATATATGGCGGTTTTTTTAAATTTTATAAAATTGTTAACTTCAGTTTTTTTGGGATACTACAGCTAGAATAAAGGTATTTTGAGAGTTTGCTTTTCAGTTTTATGTTACAGAAGGATCAGGCTATCAAATGTATATCAAATATTTTTATCGAAAAGATTACAATTTTATTAAAGAAGAATCTATTTTAGTTTTAATCTATTCAAATTTTAATGGCGCAACTTTGGCATGTAATGCTGTAAAAAAAATGTACCACGCTAATATGGCTTTGATAAATTGTGCACTTTGTGTAAATTCTTATTTGTGTATAACACTTTTAATTATTCTATTACGAAAAAAGATATTGCTATTTGATTGCAAAAGGAGCCCCTTTCGTGATAATTTCTTAGGTTTAATATCCATGTAAATGTGATCTATTTTTACTTTTTACTTGAGTAAAGGCTATTTAAAAGATCAAATTAATCAAGATACAATTTAGAGTATCTTTTCAACTATTGTTGATATTATTTAATATTTAGATATGACATTTTATTTCCTGTTCATTTTTATGTTTGTTGACTATTTGTTATTAAGCCTTAGGCGCTTTGCTCACGTCGGGAATCCTATACTACCAACGCACATGGAGGAATAAAGGACCGCGACGACCGCGCCGCCTCCATGTGCGTTGGTAGTAAAGAATTCCTTTTGTGCTATCGTTGGCGGCGAAATTGACCGGTCCGCCCCGCCCCGTCGTGTGAAAAGCGCCTAAGGGTTAATAACAAATAGTCAACAAACATAAAAATTAACAGGAAATAAAATGTTATATCTAAATATTAAATAATATCAACAATAGTAGTGACACCTGACACGGGAGAAAACCTAAACACAACCGGGTTCGATTCCTGGTTCGTGTATTTACTTTTTTTAGGTTTCCGTGCCCAAAGAGTAAAAACGGTACCCTATTACCGAAACTTAGCTGTCTGTCTGTCTGTCTGTCAGTCCGTCTGTCACCAGGCTGTATTTCATGAACCGTGATAGCTAGACATCATTTTTACAGATGATGTATTTCTGTTGCCGCTATAACAACAAACACTAAAAAGCAGAATAAAATAAATATTTAAGGGGGCTCCAATACAAGCAACATAATTTTTTTGCTCGTTTTTGCTCGATATTTTTAACGGCAACAGGTAGACGCTTGAAATATTTACAGAATATTGAGTTGTATTGTTCGCTTTAAAAATAGAAATAATTAATATTTAAGGGGGGCTTTCATACAACAAACGTGATTGTTATAAATAATGGTACGGAACCCTTCGTGCGCGAGTCCGACTCCCACTTGGCCGGTTTTTTTATAAATCTTTGATAGACACTCTTGAACGCGTGACCTTCAATCATTTGTGATCGATTATCAGCTCTACAAAAAAAATATGTTGCCAGGGGATATCTTAGCAAATTTTGATGTTTTCAAGTGCCCAGATTACGAATTTATTCATGAAAGTATTGAATATGCTCTTGTTTTTATGATATATTTTGGCCTTGTTAGTAAAAAAAATAATATTTTCCCAGTCATGATTAGAGTTCTGCGCAAAAAAACGAGAGCAAATCTCATAAAATCATTGATAGTTTCATGAATTGTGAGCATAAATATATCCAAAATCGATCTTATATCTATGGCAACAAAGCCACTGTAAAGACCAGTGAATTATCTGAATATTTGCAGAGAAACAGCAGGAGGAGGAGCAGGATAATGAAGAGACGTCGGAATTTTCTCGTATGACTCGGTGCGAAAAGTGTCGTTTTATCACAATTTGTATTCTCTTGATCGGCTTCGTCTGCATTGTGATTGTATCACTTTCGACTATAGTTGCAATTTTAGCCTTAAAATACGGTGACGAGAATCAACGAAGACGATATAATCGAAGAGGCAGTCGAACGCGACGACCTTGGTAACCTACTGTATGTGAAGTCTATATAAAAAAAAATCTTTAGAAAAGTACTTATTTTATTATTTCCTGGTATTCAGTACCTCTTATCTAATCTTTCTAAGTGGGGGCTGCAGTAGCATCGACACTTCAACCCAATGGGATCTTTTGTGTCTACCCCTACATTTACACCCCAACCTACTCGAAGATGTGCTGCATCAATGCAGCAATTCTGCTGATAGGAAGGTACTTGAAGTCCTCCGGTTTTGGGTAGCCATCACCTAGGAGGTACATACGCTTGCTAGCTAGGATATCGCAGTGACACAGTAAGTGTTCCATTGATTCTGTATCTTCACCACAGGCCCTGCAGGTCGGGTAATTTCAGGTGTGCGTTTGTGGCAAAGTAGCGTCAACGCTCCTGTTTTGTTTGAAATTTGAGTGCGTTTGACTAGGTTTGACTATATCTCACCTGATGGTAAGTGACGATGTAGTCAAGGATGGTACACGCAAACTCAAATAATGCTTATTCACTCTCGCCTTAAAGATCCCCAAATTGTAGGAGTCGGGAAACACAGACGCAGGCAAGGAGTTCCACTCCATCGCTGTCCGCTTAATAAATGAGGAAACGTAACGCTTCGTGCGTATTGGCTGAATATTAACAACAAAGGGGTAAAACCTCCCCCTGCGTCTCGATGACCGAAGATGGAATGGAGCTGGGGGAATGAGGTCGTGCAGTTCTTGAGCACACTTTCCGAAATGAATTCGATAGAAAACCGAAAGACAGGCAACCTTGCGGCGATGCTCAAGGCTTTGAACCTTGCTTTTGACAAGCTCATCTTCGCCAATGAGTCTCGGGGCGCGTCGGTCGATAGCGTCCAAGGTATCCAGTTCTGTACCTCAGAGCAAAAAGATCGGATGAGTCCATCACCCTATAGACACCTCATACAACGGGCCAGAAATGACATATCAAAATAGGAATGACGGAACAAACAAAAAAGCGGGAAATTCTTTTCGTTCGACAACCAAACTGTAACCAACCTGTATCAATCTGGGTGACAAGGGGGTGAGGTCGCAATCTAGAGAGCGGCAGGGAGTGTCCAACTGTGTGTTGGTATTAAATGATATACATATATACTTTGCCTTTACTGTCTGTCATTGTCAGGCATGCACAAATTAACATTAAACTTACTTAGTTGCAAAGAAAGAATAGGTTTAACAGACTTGATGAAAAATTTACAAATAATTTGGTTTTTATGTAAGGTAGATACCTTACTCAGATTTTTTTCTGAAATAATGAAGGAGCCAGTTTAATAGGAATTATTAATTCCTAATTATTTAAAAAGTTTGATTAAAATCGTTACAGCCATTTTTGAGAAAAAGTAACAAACAGCCTGGATTTGTATGAGAGGTATGTACCTTATTACAATTTTTCTTAGAACACCGGACCACGGCGTTATAGTAACATACCGAGTTTCATAAAAATCATTGGAGCCATTTTTGAGTAACAAATAATAATAATAATGGTGGCACATAGTAAAAAATCACTACAAGGAAAATTTAGAAATAACGCCTGGAGGTATAAAAATAATATTGTCCTTACCGTAGTACATAATACTTCGATGTCAAAACCGAATTCCGCCTAAATCCGTCCAGTAGTTTGGTAACTAGAGCACCGGATGGACGCACAGACACACATTTTTTTTGTTTTTACACTCTATTAGTGTAAGACATTCAATCCTCATCAAAATCTATACTTCGATTTTTTTTCCATCACAATACTTTCTTCACTCCTTTGTCGCTCGAAAGAAAAAAAATATCAAGATAAGTGACGTACCTAAACAAGCCTTTTTTTAATGCAATAAAAAAAACGTTAGTAATTACTGATTCTACTCTTAGGTACAGAGGCCAGCACATCAAGCTAGACACTTTGGACTTTGTACCGTTCTTATGCCGTATGAGTAAGGATCAGAATCGCACTACGAGTGTCTAGCTTGATGTGCTGGCCTCTGTACATATTCTGTTGATCATTGAATGTTGATTCGTACCAAAACTTGCAACAAAGTAACCACCGGTTAATTACAGTAATCTCAATCGGACCGGTTCGCGAGGAAGTCCAGAAGCTCGCTTGCTGTAACCAGTTTAAAAAACAGGCTAAGTGCGAGTCGTACTCGCACTACAAGGGTTCCGTATCACCATACCCCTCCACACAAGTTCACTATGACAATGATACCTATTTTTTTTTAAAGTTTTTCTGACATTTTGTGTTGCTAACCAATTATGGACGTATAATCAATTTTTTTTTGAACACATTTTTATGTTTATACATATAATTATACAGGGTGTGAAGGAGTATACCGACAAATTATAACCAAAGATTCTAATGCCTATTTAGACAAAAAAAAGTAATATAAACATTGGCCAGTAAAGCCTAATTTTCGAGATATTATTTTTTTAAATAATTCACAAGTTCAAAAAATCTCAAGGGTAACACGCCCTAATAATATCAGATGTTTATCTGACGTTTGTTGTCTTGAGCTCTAAATAATCAAGTGTCATACTCTGACGTCACTATGTAGACTAAGGTTTCGTTCAGAAGGGATTACTCTCGTTAAGTGATTTTTTTTGTTCCAGAAATTAAGTAAGTTAATAAGGCAGTTTTAGACCCATGTTGATATAACATTATTTACTCATAATACCACCAGGAATCCATGGTTAAAATCTGTCGGTATACTTCTTCCCACCCTGTATAATATTCATACGAGCGAAAGAAAACTTTTTTTTATTCAGTTCAGACTTTTTAGCGCAAGTACGACTCAGACTTGGCTGGCTATTATAATTTGTTGTTTTACTGTAGTATTAGTACTATAATTACACCAAGTTTCACGCGTGCGTGTATTACTGTTTTAAACATATCGTGAGGAAACCTACACATCTGATTCCAGATGTGTATGAAGGTCGCGTTGCACACGTCCGTAGGTTTAAATCTAAGTGCCGTGCACGTGACCGCGGGTGATGCTAAGTGCAACACCAGGCAACCGCCGTCTATCCCTTGGATAGCACGGTTAATTGTGCCACACGATAAAAGAAAGAGAACTGTAGAACAAAAACATTAAAAACTATAAAATTACACATTTTTTTTGTATGGGGACCGACCTTATTTTTTAGTTTTTGGTTTGTATTATTTGTTGCTAGATCCCCCATAATATCACATATTCTGTGAAAATTTCAGCCGCTACCTATCACAGTTGTAAAAATACAGCCTTTTAAATGTTGGATAGAAAGACAAACGGACATCGATGGGGTCCTCTTATCTGGTACGGAACCCTAAAATTGAATGAGACCAATAAATAACAAAAATAATAAATTCGTTTTATTTCCAGACAATTTATTTTTTATTTTTTGAATAAAGCACACCAACGGCATAAATATTACACGTTTCCATAACATAGTTTGCCAATTTGTAGTACTTACAATTTAACTTCAACAAACTATGACGGATAAACTACTCTGATCTGTGGGTATAAACATTTTTATTTTTCACCTGACTGGCCCAGAAAGAGGGGTAATGTTTTTATGCAGAGAGGTTTTTCGTATGTGTGTTACCTTAGCACTTTTGACTGGGTGAACCGATTTTGATGATTCTTTTTTAGGTTCCGTACAAAAAAAAACAAAACGGAACCTTATAGGATCCACTCGTGCGTCTATCTGTCTGTCCGTCCGTCTGTCACAGCCAATTTGCTCCGAATCTACTGGACCAAATCAGGTGAAATTTGGTAGGATATATAATAATCATATGACCCAAACACAGTTGTGCAAAGTAAATAATTTTTTTTTTGATGTGTAACATCTTTGCTCTCGCTTTCCTGTGGGAGTGATTTCGTGAAATGGGACGGAAATGTGTAACATGGGACGGAAATGTGTAACAGGAAGTCGCGAAAGCGCGCGCTATTCGATCTGACGAATGAGCTTTGCTCTCGCTTTCCTGCAATTTGTGGGAGTGATTTCGTGAAATGGGACGGAAATGTGTAACATGGGACGGAAATGTGTAACAGGAAGTCGCGAAAGCGCGGAATTCTACTTTACTAGAGTCCGACTCGCACTTGGTCGGTTTTTTTCGTTACTGTCAGATCCGCCACCCAGGTACAATATCGTCATCAAATCTAACTAACCTAAAGTATTTTGTCACATGTTACACATCATATGCGAGTACTGTAGGTCTCGCTCGATTTTTTTTTAAATAAGGGTCATTTTTCGGGGGACAAATTAGGAAATTAAAAAAGTTTTGGAAACCTTATTGTGTCATAAATATTAGATCAAATGATCAAATCGTTATCAGGATCTTAACCCTCAATTCACCAGGTCACAGAAACTAACGTAAACACCCTCTATGAGTCCCAGGGACTCATATATTTTATTTTATTTTTTGGAGTATACTCCTTAAGAATCGATTTGCATATAAGGCGCCCGGTATGAAAAAAATATGAGGAGTAAAATCTAGTGATCGAAAACGTAGTTTGTTATATTCTCTTTGCGCGTTACGTTTTTACGCGCAACTTATTGTGCGCACCTCTGTCACGTGATACAAAACAGTCAGGCTGAATCTAAGATGACGTTCTGCGCCCACTTTTTTCTTTAAATAAAACCACTATTATTTCAAATCTTTTTTTTATTAAATTGTTGACCATATATTTAATACTAAAGTTAACTTAATAGACTTAGCAAAACTATTAAGATCATCCTTGAAATAATAGGAATGAAATTTGACAGCCTAAAAATATATGTATTTTTCAAAATCATATAAAGCTGACAAAATTTTTAAAAAAAAGTAGTAACAATATTTTATACTTTCAAAATACACCACATAATAAAAAAAATAACCAAAACATATGCATAAACATATAAAAATAAAAAACGTGCAACGGGTTTTGATACTATCTAAACACAACGTTGGCAAATCTTCTTTGAGCAAGACAAACATATTGGCTTCATAAATTTGCAGCAACAGTAAGCACTCTTCGTTCTCTTTTATAATGGTACAAATGGCGGTACTTTCTCTCATTTCTGGGTAATTTATCGTCAGTAATTAGGTGACTCATATCTTCAGGAACATATTTCTTTGTAATCGAAAAAATTGACACAAATAATAATTAAAAAAATAATACCAACAAAAAACCTACAAAAACATACGAATAAATATTTATAATAAATAAAAAAATATTATAATCAAGCAACAATGGCAAGAAATAAAAGCAGTATAAACATAAATAATAAATAAAAATTATAACACAAAATACCACCATGAGTCCCAGGGACTCACTCGGCGTAATAAGTCACCATTATGGGCCGCACGCGCACGTCCTCTCCACTCCCCGTGGCCCGCGCCACTGCAGGAAGGTACCGTGGCGGGGGGCAAATAAGTCGCGACAACAAACGAAATATGGAGTTTTGAAAATTCATTGTGAGTCCCTAGGACTCAGGTGGTGAATAAAGGGTTAAATATATTTTTGTTTGTATTGTAAAATAAACAGTTTTGATCTTATTTATGAAAGAAGACGAAAATTGACCATTCCGCCTCCTGTTCTCCGAAACTACTTAGCCTAAAATAAAAAAAAAATATAAAATATAGTTCATGGCTTGTAGATTACAGGAAAACCTATAAGAATTTTATCAATTGAAAAAAAAGTGGTAAACTCAATGTAATACCTTCACCTACGGAAAATAGTTCTAGTCATAATAGAAAATAGTCTATCGGTGTTCTACAGGATTCATTTCGGAGAGTGTGTCCTATAGCTCCACGACCTCATTCCCTCTCTTCATTTCATCATCGAACGACCAGGTGCGTAGGGCGATTCTACCCCTTTGTCGTTGATGTTCCACCTTTACGCACGAAGCGTTTTGTTTCTTCCTTCATTATGCAAACGGGCAAGGAGTGGGATTCCCTGCCGGTGTCTGTATTCCCCGATTCGTATAATTTAGGAATCTTCAAGGCGAGAGTGAATAGGCACTTTTTGAGCTTGCGTGTTACATCCTCGGCTGCATCGGCACTTATCATCAGGTGAGGTGCAGCAGCCAAACGCACTAAAATCTTTATTTAAAAAAAAGAAGTTCACTAAAACACCACTAGATTGCGCTAGTAGTAGTAGTAGTTAACTGTGTGGAGTATACTGCTCTCACTTGTGGGACGGATCAGCTCGTTACCAGCTATATGCCTTGGATTCTATCGACCGACGCGCTAGGAGCCTCATTGGCGACGAGGAACTTGTATCAAACACGCTCCAAAGCCTCGAGCGTCTCCACAAAGTTGCCTGTCTATCGGTGTTCTACAGGATTCATTTCGGGGAGTGGTCCTGGAGTTTACGACCTCATTCCCCCTCTCCATTTCATCATCGGATGACCAGGTGCGGAGGGCGGTTCCACCCCTATTGTCGTCAATATTCCACCTTTACACACGAAGCTTTTTGCTTCTTCGTTCATCATGCGAACGGCCAAGGGGTGGAATTCTCTTCCGGCGTCTGTATTCCCCGATTCATAAAATTTAGGAATCTTCAAGACGAGAGTGAATCGGCACTTTTGGAGCTTGCGTGTTACATCCTCGGCTGCATCGGCACTTACCATCAGGTGAGATGCAGCCAAACACACTGATTTTTTTAATAATAAAAAAAATAACTCGCACCTTACTGTGAGGATTTCAAATGTGATATTTTGTATTTGACTTTGGCATTGTACGGAACCCTCTCCACGCGAGTTCAACTCGCACTTGGTCGGTTTTATTTATATGAAAGCCAGTGCTTTCAGTGTGTGAAAAAAAATATCAAAATCGGTGTAGTTCTTTATTAGAAAATTAACAAAAACCAAAAATAATAATGCAAAATTGCACTAAGTTGTTGCGATACAAAACTGATTTCACAAATTATTTGTTTATTTTAAATTTATAATTTTTGCGTAACGCATTTTTTATTCCTCCCACTCTCCGTAAAGGGGAACAAAAAAAAGTATAGATATTTTTACTATTATGTACGTATGAGCTTTCCTTATATTTTACGAAGTTAGCCTAAGATCATTATGGCTAGTCTGATTGCAATCGGGTGTGAGCACACAACTACGAATAAAAAGAGGAGCTCGCATTGGCCCTGCATCCCGCTCGCTGCCCTTCTTGTCACGCCAGGCCTCGATGGCGACGCCCGGCATACACTTAGAGGAGCTCGCGGACGCTACAAAGGGCCGGAGCAGTGGTACAAAAGATTAAAAGGGAGGACGCCAGACATCCTAGCAGGACTTCAGGATAGATGGAGAATATTGACATTGGAAATGTCTTTCCTTCCGCTCCAGTGTAGGCTAGGCTCCGATTTCACGAAAAAGTGCGATCCCCATATATCTCGGAGAGTTGTGAAGATATAATATTATTAAAAAAACGCTCAAAAAGCGCGCATTTCCGAGAGCTGTATGGTGCAAAAATAATTATTCGAGAAAGTCACAAACAAAAAATGTTTGGCCGAATGAGTGGAAAAAAATTTGTTTTTCCGATTTTTTTTAATTTGGCGCTCGATATTTTGGAAACGAAGAATAATATCAAAAGTTTTAGAAAAATTTCTCTGGACAATTTTTTTTTTCTTCGCCCTTTTAGGGCAGGCTAAGGCTCATTGGCCATACCGCCTAGTCTTCAGTATATGTTTTTCAGTAGTATTCACTTGTAGAATTCACGTCTTCAGTAATTTTCAGTAGTTTCTTCACGTTCACATCATATCATTGTCTATAAACTAACCTAACCTACATACTCTAGCAAAATGATAGCACTTTTGCTAAAGCTTGCTCGGACTTCTTGTGGGAACTCGAAACACAGTATACACACTTTTTTTTCATTATCCTACACAAGAAACACTTATATGATCCTTCGTTGATAAATACACTATCAATATTATACATCAAAAACCACTAAATGTAATTTTTCGGATAATAAAAGAAAAATGACAAACTGAACGCTACAAATTCCCGCCAAAAAGTCCTCCTCTGGACAATTTAGTAAGCTACAATTTGAGCTTAAAACAAAGACGATAGGGTTAAGGGTTTGCCATGTAGCCTAACCTTTTTTTTTTTTTAAAAAAAGGTTAGGTTTCGATTTTGTCATAGATTTAGATTCAGATTCAGATTTAATTCAACGTTGTAATTTTATTTTGTAACCTTTTCCTTATCCCGACTTTCTCGTCGCTCAGCCACAATGTTTTTTTCGAATTCCGTAGATTCATATCCAAAGTGCTCGATAGTCGTGCGAGGCACGAAATCTGTGTTTTTTTTTAATAATGAAAGCATAACCTCCTTTGGCCACCTCCGTGGCGTAATGGTTAAGGCCATTAGCTTCAAATTAGGAGGTAACGACTCGGTTTGGTTGTTGGAAGGGCATGTTCTAAGCCCGCCTGGCTAGCTACCACCATCTTATGTAAGTCCTGCCGCCAAACATCATTGATGTGTTTGCGTTGAGGAATTTTCGTAAGCCCGCTTCCATCTTCGGTATCATCGTCACTTCCATCAGGTAAAATGATGCCAAGGGCTTACCAATTGTGAATAAATTAAAAAAAAATTAAACCGGCCAAGTGTTAGGCAAACTCGCGCTTCGAGGGCTCCGTAACACCTCACCTCTCCACACAACTATGACAATGATCATATACTACCTATTCACATTACAAAAGATATCAACGCGAGCGACAGTGCGGACTCCTTGGCGCGAGTACACTTGGTAGGTATTATTTGTTGATTTACTACATAATTAGTATAATTATATCAAGTTTCAAGCCTGTATGTATTACTATTTTTACGATAGAGCAAAATTAAAAATACCTATGAAAACATGTTTTTCGTATCGGAATCCCCTTTTTTTTTTTTTTTTTCTAATCTTTATATTTTATTTTAGCGGCAACAGAAAAAACATATTATTTGAAAATTTCAACTGGTTATATTACGGTTCATGAAATACAGCCCGCTGACCGACTGACAGACACATATCTAGACAGACGGACGGACAGCGGAGGTTTAGTAATATGCTCCCGTTAGTCACCGTTTGGGTGTACGAACCCCGAAATAAATAGTACAGCCACTTTGAGCATACTTTCTATAGTGTAGCATTCAACATATGATGAGGTAAGGCATTCACAAATAAACAGTTAACAATATACATAGCTCGTAGAACAGATGGCCGATGGGGCAGTAAAGTTCTCGAGTGGCGACCGCGCACCGGAAAACGTAGCGTAGGCAGGCCTCCCACGCGGTGGACCGATGACCTGGTGAAGATCGCGGGAAGCCGACGGATGCGGGCAGCGCAGGACCGGTCGTCGTGGAAATCCTTGGGGGAGGCCTTTGTCCAGCAGTGGACGATTTGTGGCTGATATGATGAATATACAATAAAAAAAAATGCCGACCAATTACACTTTATTAGAAGCAACAAATAGATGTACCTTGTAATCGATCGATGAAAAAATTACAAATAATCTGCGATTGTATGGGAGGTGCCTTTTGCCTTATTCCAATTTTTTTTGTGGTATAATGGACATATAGTTTCATTAAAATCTTTAGATCCCTTTTTAAGAGTTCCGTACCCAAAGGGTAAAAACGGGACCCTATTAATTTTTTTTTTTTTTTTTTGACTTCGTTGTCCGTCTGTCTGTCTGTCCGTCTGGCAGCAGACTATATTTCAAAAACCGTGACAGCTAAACAGTTGAAATTTTCACAGATGATGTATTTGTATTTCTGTTGCCGCTATAACAAAAAATACACCCCGTGTTATTGAATAATAAATAAATACACTAATTAAATACTAAAAATTAGAAAAAGTGAAAAAAATAAGGGCGGTTTCCATACAAAAAAACGTGTGTTTTTTGAAATGTGAAGAAACTAGGGCCATCTAGTATGACGGTACGGAACCCTATGTGTGCGGTTCTAATTCGCACTTTGCCGGTTTTTAAATAAGTTATAACCTGGATTTGTATGAGAGGTAGGTATCTTATTACGATCGTCTTAAGTAGGCCATATTAGTAATCGTTAGAGTCATTTTGGCGTAAAAAAATGAATACTTTTTTTTTAACTTTGGTGGCTACCCTAAAAAATCATAATAGAAAAAAAAAGAATAAAACTGCTAGAGATAAAAAATGTAATGCCCTAATCAAAATTATATTTAAATCTGTTCATTAGATAACGCTCTAGAACACCGGAAGGACGGACACAGACACACATCCATTTTATATTAGAATTTTTGGATCAATCCCCATCAAAATGACAATTTTTTTGCCATCACAATGCCTTCTTAGCCGTTTCGTACCTATGTAACACTTAACATTACTTGTTAAAGGCAACAACAGCTACAGATAAATTACTCAGGTCAAAAACCCGGCCAAGTGCGAGTCGCACTCGCTCTAAGAGGATTCCGTACCATCACATCTCTCCACACAGGGTGAGAACTATGGCAATGATACTATGCACACTAAAAATAAAAAAAACATCAACGCAGGTGACAAAAAAATTGACATTTGCGTTAGGTAATCTTGGTAAGCCCGCTTCCATTTTCGGCACCATCGTCACTTACCATCAGGTGAGAAAGGGCTTACTAATGGTGAATTAAAAAAAATGCAGTTCAAACTTCTTGGAGCGAGTACGACTCATACTTGACCAGTTTTTATAATTTGTTGTTATATAAGGTGTAACAAAATTAGCTGAAACTATTTTAACTGGTGCTTCTACCTATAAAACTGAACAACTTTCCCCATGAAACCCATAGTCAAATCTCAAAAAAAAAATTGAACTTTCCATACTAAGTTGCCTGATCAGCTGATCGAGTTAGTATGGGAGAGCCAATTTTTTTTTGCGATTTGACAGTTTCAGCTAATTTTGTTACACCTTATACTTTAGGATAAGTACTATAATAACTACACCAAGTTTCACGCGTTTGTGTATAACCATTTTTATACTACAAAAAAAACAAAAAGAACCTTTTAAAACTATGTTTCTAACATGGAGTCCATTTTTTTTATTTGTTCTCATAACGGCAAAAGAAATACATTACAGAACCCTAAAAATGGCCTATTAATGTTCGAGTCACAGACGCGGGACGCGGGGCGTGAGACAATACCGCACTTCCGAGTACAGGTAATCGCCTGCGTCTGCGCATGCCTGTGTACGGTCAGCATAAGAATTGAGAATCGCAAGATTACGCATGTAGACTATACATACCACCAATTTTTTTTCTTATCTGTCATGTATACCTATCTTAAACCAGAAAAGCAGAACACGATAAACCCTAACTAATTTAAATAAATTAAATATAATAGGTATTGTATGTACTTAACTTTTTTTTAAAGTGCCATCTGTTCCGTTATATTGGGACTAATAAATAAACTTACTTTTTTACCTGCAGCAGCGCAGAACCGGTCGTCGTGGAAATCCTTGGGGTAGGCCTATGTCCAGCAGTGGACGTCCTTCGGCTGATATGATGATGATGATAATTTACCTGTATTATACCTAGGGGTGCACCTAAGTACATCTATTTATGTACTACCTCTTGCCAGCGACTTTGTTCGCGTGAATATAGTTTCTATGACTGTCTTTGAGGGTGCGCAGTGCGCGACCTGCAAGCGGCTCGGAAGCGTGGAAAAAAGTAGCCTATATGTTAATCCAGGTCCTAATATGTCTACCTACCAAATTTCAGTCAGATACGTTCAGTAGTTTTTGCATGAAAGGTAACAAACATCCATGATCGTGCGTTAAGAATACAAACAAGTTTGAACCTTATTACACACTTAATGCTTTTTATTTTTAATTTTAATTACACGTATTACATAAATGGAGCGTCGGTGGCGTATTGGATAGGGCCGCCGCCTCCTGTCCGGGAGGTCGTAATTCGAATCCTGCCACGCGTACCAATGTGATTTCGAAATTAGATTTCATATGTAAGTTTATCCGACGCTCTTACGGTGAAGGAAAACATCGTGAGGAAACTGCACACGCCTGCGGAGAAACTCGCAGGTTGTGCGTGAAGTCGACCAACCCGCACTGGACCCGCGTGGTCGACTAAGGCCCGATCGCCCTAATTCAGAGTAGGCTCGAGCCCCTCGGTGGGGACGTATATGCTCTGATATGATCATTACATAAATTAATATGTTTTTTTATAAGACATTTAAAAAAAAGATTTTTTTCAAATTATTTAAAAAAAATGTATGTTAATTAAGTGTCTGTTATGTATAGGTGTACTGTGGCAAGTAAAAAGTACATCCCCTTCCAGTCCGGGCCAGAAAGGGCTATCCCATTCTCTACAACGTGCTATCACATTCAAAACGCGTAGAAATAACGAAGTTCTGCCTGGTTGGTATCCGTGGTCAGATGTCAAAGAACAATGTAATTATGACAGCATCAATAGTTAAAAAACCGGTCAAGTGCGGTATGAGGGTTCCGTACCACCACACCTCTCCACACTACTATGACAATGATATCTATTCACATGAAAAACAAAAGACACAAACGCGTGCAACAGAAAAATACTACTAGCGCTATCTAGTGGTGTTTTAGTGAACTATTTTCTGTAAGTGAACGTATTATATTGAGTTTACCACTTTATTTTCAATGATAGAATATTATAAGTTTTCCTGTAATATACAAGCAATGAACTATATTTCGTATTTTTTCAAAATTGTAGGCTCAGTAGTTCCGGAGATCAAGGGGGGGAATTGTCAATTTTCGTCTTCATTCATGAGTAGAATCAATATAATTTATTTTACAATAATAACAAAAATAAATTTTAGATCCTCATAACGAGCCCTTTCATTTGATATATAACACAGTAAGGTATGCAAAACTTTTTTTTCTATTTCCTAATTTTCCCCCCAAAAATTACCCTTATTTAAAAAAAATATTTATTTACTTTGCACATCTGTGTTAGGGTCATAGGATTACACCTTACTACCAAATTTAGCCTGATTTGGTCTAGTAGATTCGAAGCAAATTGACTGGGACAGACAGATTGACGCACGAGTGATCCTAGGGTTCCGTTTTTTTGTTGTTGACTTCATTCACAAAATTGCGGCGTTAAACCAACTACGTGTTTTTCCAGTGATTCAAAAAAGGGCGGTTCGCGCGATTTATGGAATGCGTTCTCGTGAGTCGCTCCGAGATAAGTTCAAAGATTTTAATATAATGACTTTCCCATGTCAGTATATGAAAATACAATGTGTCTTCGCAAAAATCTTTAAATATGTATTAGTACTTATATAAAAAGTTCTCGAGTGGCGACCGCGCACCGGAAAACGTAGCCCATTTTTTTAACTTTTTTTTAACTTTTTTTTAACTTTTTTTTAACTTTTTTAATCTTTATTTTGTATTTGTTGATAAACCTTCCATAATAATTAATAACATATATTCTGTGAAATTTTGAGCTTGCTACTTATATTACTGTTTCAAATATACAGACTTTGTCGCACAGACAGACGGACGGATGGACGAACAGACGCACGGACAGCGTAGGCTTAGTAAAAAGTAGTACTTGGTATGCAGGCTGAGTTTAGCCACACCCTGGACACTTCATACAACGGGCCAGAAATGACATTTCAAAAAAGGAATGACGAAACAAACAAAATGGCGGCTAAATCCTATACGTTCGACAACCAAACTTTAACCATTCTGTATCAATCTGGGGAACGATGGGGTGAGGTCGCAATCTAGAGAGCGGCAGGGAGTGTCCATACTGTATGTTAGTACTAATAATATACCTTGGTTTGGTTTAGCCTAAAAATAAAAAAATGACTTTTTCCTCTGAATTTTTCTGCTGTCTTTACGCACCGGAAATTGGCGCGCGGTAAGTGACTATTGTGGGTCGTTTCCGTCTATTTCGCAGCACGAAGATCCAGTTTGAAAGAGAATATAAATGTGCCATGTTCCACTATAATTTTACAAAGATCTGGCCCGAATTGTATATCAACTGTTACGTGTGTAAGGGCGTTGGATGGCGTTGGAGAAGCGGCATCGCACTGGCTTTTTTTTAAAGTTTTTGGTCGCAGAGAACAATATGCATTTTGACGTGAATTCCAGTCCTCCTCGTTACCCCGGCGGGAGTTTCAGAAAAACAGCGTTACCGAAAGTGTGTACTTTCAAGGACTCCGTACGGCCACACCCCGGACACTGCATACAAATGGTCGTAAAATGACATTTCTAAAAACAAATGACGGAGCAAACAAAATCACGGCGAAATCCCATACGTTCGAGAACCGAACTGTAGGAGGGGGTGAGGTCGCAACCTAGAGAGCAGCAGGGAGTGTCCATACTGTATGTTAGTAGTAATATATATACTTTGGTACGGCTAAAATATAGCAGATAGAAAAATAACGATAATAACGACTATTAGATTATGCATATTTGGAATCGTCTTGTCTTTAAAATAAACTCAAATATGGACTTCTCACGCAAATTAATCAGCTGATTAGATAACTTTGTATGCACAGATCAGATTTCTAAATTTATATCTTATCTTCCGTGTTTGTATGAGAAGTCTTGAGATGATATAAAGGCATTTTTTTGCAAACTGACTATAATAAATAAGATGTAGGTTCCTTGGGGAGAGTTGTTCCCGTGAGTTGAATGTACCTACCTATCTGCCTTAAGCCTTTTTCCAGAGCGGATAAAAAGTCAGTCTGTCTATGTATTGATGTATTATCGTATTACTCAATCTAATGAGTTGAATAGTTTAAATGATTAGATCATCATCATCATCATATCAGTCGAAAATCGTCCACTGCTGGACACAGGCCTCCCCCAAGGATTTCCACGACGACGACCGGTCCTACACTGCCCGCATTCATCGGCCTCCCGCGATCTTCACCAGGTCATCGGTCCACCGCGTGGGAGGCCTACCTACGCTTCGTTTTCCGGTGCGCGGCCGCCACTCGAGAACTTTACTACCCCATCGGCTTCTACGAGCTATGTGCTTAGATTAGATTATTAATGATTAGATAGGTACTTAAATGTTTGCCAAATTATTACCAAGCATTTTACTAAACACTTTATTCACCGTTCAAAATTCAAAAATATACACACTTTTATACGGTCAAAAAAGACTTAATGTATAGGTATTACAAATAATGTCATGACTCATGATTCATGATTCAGATTACAGTCTCAGGGGTATTTGTTATAGAACCAACACATAACCATATATTATGTATCTTTGTCATTTACATAATCCTATCATTGTAAATGTGAAAATGTGCTTGTTTGTTACCTTTTCACGCTTCAACACCTCGGCCAATCTTGATGAAATTTGGCAAGCAAGTAGCCTATGTCACTGGGAAGGACATCGGTTACTTTTCATCCTCTGAAAATAGTAGTCCGACGCAGTTCCTGAGGGAACTAAAAATACTCTTTTTTTTTGGTTAATTTACGGAACAATGGATTGTTGTGGTTTTCTCCACAGAGATGGATGAGGGGATGGGAAATGACATAGTTTACTGAGTAGCATATCCTGACATAGTTTCCAAGGGTACAACGAAGCAACGGATTAAAGTATTTTTTTGTATAGAATTGGTTGAGTGGATGGGAAGTGACAAAGATTGCTAATCAGAATAGCCTGATATAGTTCCTAAGGGATCTGGAGGCTTGCGGCTCGCCCACCACTCACCCTCAAAGATAGTCATAAAAAACGATGTCCACGCGGGCGAGTCCGCGGGCCAAAGCTAATCTTTATATATATAAATCTTCTGTCCGTGTGTTAGTCATTGAACTCCTCCTAAACGGCTGGACCGATTTCGCTAATTCTTTTTTTGTCGAGTTCGTTATTGTCAGGAGAAGGTTCTTATGTAGGGTAGGGTAGGGTAGGGTAGGGTAGGGTAGGGTAGGGTAGGGTAGTGTAGTGTAGTGTAGGGTAGGGTAGTGTAGGGTAGGGTAGGGTAGGGTAGTGTAGGGTAGGGTAGGGTAGTGTAGGGTAGGGTAGTGTAGTGTAGGGTAGTGTAGTGTAGGGTAGAGTAGTGTAGGGTAGGGTAGTGTAGGGTAGGGTAGTGTAGTGTAGGGTAGGGTAGTGTAGTGTAGTGTAGGTTAGGGTAGGGTAAGGCAGTGTAATGTAATGTAAGGCGGTACGTAGTTCGCCGGGACAGCTAGTTATTTTATAATATCCTGTATATAGAGCACAATCATGTTATGACACCAATCTTGAATTTACTCGTGACAAACTAGTTATATTTTCTGGATTTTTTAATAGAATCTTTACACTAATGACTTATTTTAGTCTTAATCAGTCTCGAATAGGCTATATCTATTATTTTATTTACATTTCTTCATCATCATCATATCAGCCGAAGAACGTCCACTGCTGGACATAGGCCTCCCCAAGGATTTCCACGACGGCCGGTTCTGCGCTGCCCGCACCCAGCGGCTTCCCGCGACCGTCACCAGGCCATTGGTCCATCGAGTGGGAGGCCTGCCTACGCTACGCTTTCCGGTGCGCGGTCGCCACTCGAGAAATTTACTACCCCAACGGCCATCTGTTCTACGAGCTACATTTGTTAAATTCTAATTAAATGTTCCGACCATTCCTCCGCCTCCGTGGCGTAACGGTTAGCCCATTCGCTTCACACCAGGATGTCGCGGGTTCGATTCCCGGCGGAGTCAACTTGTAAGACTCAGTTTGGTTGGTGTTAGGGCATTTTCTAAGCCCGCCTGGCTAGCTACCACCATCTTATCTAAGTCTTGCCACCAAACATCAGTGTTAACAACATTGATGTGTTCCGGCTTGAAGATAAGATAGCCAGTTCTCCATTGCGTTAGGGAATATTGGTAAGCCCGCTTCCATCTTCGGCATCATCGTCACTTACCATCAGGTGAGATGATGCCAAGAGCTTACCAATCTAATATATAAAAATGAATCGCAAATGTGTTGGTAAGCGCATAACTCGAGAACGGCTGGACCGATTTGGCTAATTCTTTTTTGTCGAGTTCGTTATTGTCAGGAGAAGGTTCTTATGTAGGGTAGGGTAGGGTAGGGTAGGGTAGTGTAGGGTAGGGTAGGGAAGTTTAGTGTAGGGTAGGGTAGTGTAGGGTAGGGTAGGGTAGGGTAGTGTAGTGTAGGGTAGTGTAGTGTAGGGTAGTGTAGGGTAGTGTAGTGTATGTAGGGTAGGGTAGGGTAGCGTAGGGTAGGGTAGGGTAGTGTACTGTAGGGTAGTGTAGAGTAGTGTAGGGTAGTGTAGAGTAGTGTAGGGTAGGGTAGTGTAGTGTAGGGTAGAGTAGTGTAGGGTAGGGTAGTGTAGGGTAGGGTAGTGTAGTGTAGTGTAGGGTAGGGTAGGGTAGAGTAATGTAAGGCGGTACGTAGTTCGCCGGGACAGCTAGTCTATAATATAAAAATGAATCGCAAAATGTGTTGGTAAGCGCATAACATGAGAACGGCTGGACCGATTTGGCTAATTCTTTTTTTGTCGAGTTCGTTATTGTCAGGAGAAGGTTCTTATGTAGGGTAGGGTAGTGTAGGGTAGGGTAGGGTAGTGTAGGGTAGGGTAGGGTAGGGTAGGGTAGTGTAGGGTAGGGTAGGGTAGTGTAGTGTAGGGTAGTGTAGTGTAGGGTAGTGTAGTGTAGTGTATGTAGGGTAGGGTAGGGTAGTGTAGGGTAGGGTAGTGTAGGGTAGTGTAGTGTAGGGTAGTGTAGGGTAGGGTAGTGTAGTGTAGGGTAGAGTAGTGTAGGGTAGGGTAGTGTAGGGTAGGGTAGTGTAGTGTAGGGTAGGGCAGTGTAGTGTAGAGTAGGGTAGTGTAGGGTAGGGTAGGGTAGTGTAATGTAAGGCGGTACGTAGTTCGCCGGGACAGCTATAAAAAAAATACCTTTCGATGAACTTCAAACAAACCTTCAAACGGAAGTCATAATATTACCATAACTGCATTAAAAGTCATATAATTTCATATTGTTCTCCCCCTTTGGTCTCCATTCGGTTTATTAGCTGCACAACCATAATAGCACTAAAAATATTGTGTTGTGTCTCTCTCTACCAACTACCAACCGACCCTAATTTCACGGTCTACCTGTTATGAATTAACTCACATTTTTCAGTGATTAATCTATATAATATAAAAATGAATCGCAAAATGTGTTGGTAAGCGCATAACTCGAGAACGGCTGAACCGATTTGGCTAATTCTTTTTTGTCGATTTCGTTATTGTCAGGAGAAGGTTCTTATGTAGGGTAGGGTAGGGTAGTGTAGTGTAGTGTAGGGTAGGGTAGTGTAGGGTAGGGTAGTGTAGTGTAGGGTAGGGTAGTGTAGGGTAGGGTAGGGTAGTGTAGGGTAGGGTAGGGTAGGGTAGTGTAGGGTAGGGTAGGGTAGGGTAGTGTAGTGTAGGGTAGTGTAGTGTAGGGTAGTGTAGGGCAGTGTAGGGCAGTGTAGTGTATGTAGGGTAGGGTAGGGTAGGGTAGGGTAGTGTAGGGTAGGGTAGTGTAGTGTAGGGTAGGGTAGGGTAGTGTAGGGTAGGGTAGGGTAGTGTAATGTAAGGCGATACGTAGTTCGCCGGGACAGCTAGTCACAAATAAGTATAGATGTATATTTAACATTCGATATTGTCGGTGGCATAACGGTCAGGGCCGCTATGTCTAGTCCAGGAGATCGCGGTTCAAATCCTGCCACGTTCTAATGTGTTTTCGAAATTTGATTTTATATGTACGTTCATCCGACGCTCCTACCGTGAAGGAAAACATCTTGAGGAAACCTGCACACGCCTGCGAAGAAACTCGAAGGACGTGTGTGAATTTTTTTAATAACTGTGATGTCACAAAATTTTATAAATTTGCAATTTTCGAATTTTTGCCTTAATTTGTGCTATGCGACCTTGTTTCTTGCCATGATTCTTGGTCAACGAGACATATCCTTTAAGTTTTGATTTACTTGCGAATATAAAGGGTGTATGGGACAGTTTCAAAAAAACTGATTAATCAATCGGTAAATTGCTAAATTGCTCTGAGATCAGCTTATTATTTTGAATCAAATTCCATTGTTTTTTTAAACAGCAATGAATGCAAAACTCGGCCGGCCAGCGATCACTAACTCACTGTGCGTGTGTTAGTCGGGTATTTAGTGTCTCTTATTATTTCTATTTGTTATATTTTTGCGCCTAATCTTTTTTTTTTTCTATGAACAAGTGAAAATATTGTTCCAGAAATGAATTCCTCGTCCTTAAATTATACAATACAAATACAAATACAAATATTCTTTATTTGCCATTAAACAAGGTACAAAATTGATGTTAGTTTAAAGACCGTAGACTCTCTTGTTTAGCCAT
The DNA here is from genome assembly GCA_947284805.1 of Coleophora flavipennella. Lineage (NCBI taxonomy): Eukaryota > Metazoa > Arthropoda > Insecta > Lepidoptera > Coleophoridae > Coleophora > Coleophora flavipennella. Next base: position 7,984,192 of record OX369255.1, on the reverse strand, counting down.
TTTATGTTATAGCATGCAAATTTATAACTAGGAACATTAAAAAAAGCAAGAAAAGAATAAATTAACAAACAAACAAACAATTAATTTCACTCCACATATAGAATACAAAAACATGTCAATATTTTAAATAAATTCACATCATGTCATGTTTAAATATAGTTGTAACAATAATTTCTATTTATGTGTCAAAAATTCATTGACCGAATAAAACATATTTTGAAGCAGCCACGCATGCAATTTGTTCTTAAATTTATTAAATGGTAATAATGTAATATCATCAGGTACTTTGTTAAATATTCTTTGTCCCATCCAAAAACAGTTTTTTTGAAAACTAGTGCTCTGGGGTATGTCCTCTACAGTTAATCTGTTGGGGTTTCTCCTATTTCTTTGCACTCCATCTCTAGCCTCTTTATAAAATACCTTACAATTTATTTTAACGAATTTAGCCATTTCGAATATGTACAAGCAAGGTAACGGTAATATATTAAGCTTACTAAATAATGGTCTACATGGAGTGTCAGTCGCTACACCAAATATGGCCCGTATGCATTTCTTTTGCGAAATGAAAGCTTTGTTCACATCTGTGCTATTACCCCACATTATTAGGCCATATCGAAGCACAGATTCGACGTAAGCATGGTAGGCTGCTACTGCTGTAGGTCTTGATGCCACTTTTGTTAATTTGTAAAGGGCGAAAGTAAAACTATTCACTTTAGCACATACCCTTTCAATTTGACCTTTCCAATCTAACTTATCATCTATGATAATACCGAGAAACATAGTCTTTTTAGTGCTCTGTAATGATTGTCCATTGTAATTAATATGTAATGAGTTTTTGGAATTATTGTAAGTAATGTAATATGTTTTATTTAAATTAATTTGCAAATTATTATTTTGTAGCCATTTAACTATTTTAAATATTGTATTATTTACTTCTGATTCATGTCTCTGTAATGTCATTTTCTTATCAGTTGCAACTATTACTGCAATGTCGTCAGCAAATAAGATAGTTTTATGATTGATCAAGTCAGGTAGATTATTAATATAAATTAAGAATAATAGTGGTCCAAGTACACTACCCTGTGGTACTCCGAATTCATTTTTCTGGAACCCAGATTGGTATTTTTTAGCCATGCCTTGTTCATCCAGTTTAGTGATTTCAACGCATTGCTTGCGATTTTGTAAATACGTTTTTAACCATTCATAGGCAGGGCCTCGAATCCCATTGCTTTCTAGTTTATCTAATAAATGCCTATGCGAAACAAAGTCGAAAGCCTTAGATAAATCAAAAAAAAGAGCCGTTGTAAATAATTTCGAATTTTTCTTTTGTAAAACATCTTTTATTAGATTAAATATAGCAAGGGTAGTTGACTTATTTTTTTGAAAGCCAAATTGGTTTCTATTTATAATATTAAAACTAGTGAAGAAATTCATTAACTTCATGTGCATGACCTTCTCAAAGATTTTGGAGAAGATAGGTACCAGCGTGATTGGTCGGTAATTGCCCATTTCCGATTTGCAACCTCTCTTATACAGAGGCTTTATAACAGACAGTTTAAGGTCATCTGGAAATGTCCCCGTCTGTAATGAGAGATTTACAAGATAAGCCAAAATCCTACATAGTTGATTACTGCATGACTTAACGACCTTTGTGCAAATATTGTCACAACCTTCGGAGGTAGTTTTATTTAGTGATGCAATCACATTTTTGATACATTGTTCATCTATGGGAGACAGGTAAATCGAGTTTGGTTGTATGTTATTAATTTCCGTAGAAACTATGTGGCTATTTTTCTTGTTAGTCAATTTAATATAAAAGTCATTGAATGATTCAGCTATTATTTTTGGGTCACTAATTGTAATGCCATCAACAACTGTTGTCTCTAAATACATAATATCTGGTCTCGTCTTACCTGCCTCACTATTTATTACGTCCCACGTGGCTTTCGGCAGGTTTTTACTATTTAGAATGTAACTCTCATTTTTATGCTTTTTTGCATTATATATACACTTTTTGAAGAGTCTGTTGTAATCGAGATATGCCTTTTTATTTTCCTCATTCTTACATACATAGTATTTATAGCGAAGACGTTTTTTAGTAATACAACATTTCCGAAGTCCTCGGGTAATCCAATTAGAAAATGGTTTACCTTTGTTCTTAACCTTCATTAAAGGAAAACAAAGGTTATATAATAATTTAAACAGGTCATAGAATTTATTAAACGCTTTATTTAAGTCATATTCAGCATAAACCTCCGAGAAAGATAAGCTTTCTAAGCATTCTTGTAATTTTAAAATATTATCCTGACTATAATCACGCTTTAAGGTAAATATAGTTTTTGGCATCACTTTTTTAGATTCCACCGTAAATTTTAATAATTGAGCTGTGTCATGATCCGAAAGCCCTAAAGGTAGTAATGAGCCCATTGCTCCATTCACGTTACTTACAATTTGGTCAATACAAGACGTACCTCTAGTAGGCTCTGTTATGTGTATTCTGAAATTAAAAGATTTTACCACATCCACAAAGCGAGTAACTGAGCTATTACACTCCAAAGTGTTGATATTGAAATCGCCAACGACAACTATTTTCTTTTTTTGATGTTTCTTAAAACAGACGAAGTTAAGTTAAAACAGTTATACGAAAACGATACCAAACACGACCTGTTTGCTAAACTTATGGAGATATGGACGAAACCCCCTCCCCCGCCTACCTGCAGGGTGGTGCCACGTGGGTACAGGGCTAAATCAGCTCAGATGACCACTAGGTATGCCTGTGCCAAGCGGCTTCCTTTGTTAAAAATTTGCAAGGTTGGTGACACTGACACTATAAATACCCGACTATAATATGTGTCGCATTGGCGCGACTTCGCGTTACATTGCGTAGGAGAAAAATAAAGAAACACTGTTTCTTCGTTTACATTACATTCCTGAACTTATTGTTTTTGCCATTTATCTTTGTATGATAAACTGAATCCACGCTATCAGTTCTAGTAACCCTGTCCCTTACACTCCCATGTACATTACAAAAACTGTCGTATCGTTTTATTGCTATGACTTAGAAGCTTGAATTTTTCACAGCTTCAAGGGACCATAGACATTAGTATTTAATATTAATTTTAGCTTGATACCTTCACGCGTTCCTAAGAAAAATAGTATTGGCACACAAACAGATATCTTATGAGTTCCTTCAGAGCCCCAAAAAATGAAGTACATATAAATAAAACCAACCGGCCAAGTGCGAGTCGGACTCGTGCACGAAGGGTTCCGTACCGTTATCTATAAAAATCACGTTTCTTTTATGGAACCCTTAAATATTAATTTTATTTTAATTTATTATTTTTAAATTGAATAATACAACGCAATATTCTGTGAATATTTCAAGCTTCTACCTGATGCCGTTATCATTAACGAGCAAAAAAAATCACGTTTCTTGTATGGGAGCCCCCCTTAAATATTTGTTTTATAAGATAAGATAAAGATAAATACTCTTTATTGTACCCAAAAATTTAAGAATAAACAGAATGTAAATCTCAGAAACTATAACTTAAAATATAAAGAAAAACACAACTTAAAACAAAATCTTATAAGCGTACTATAGCGGTACAATTTGGGCGGTCTTATCGTTGAAAGCGATTTCTTCCGAAGTTTTATTTTATTTATTTATTTTTAAAGTGAATAATATGTAACTTTAATATAAGTTTAAAGTCAATATCGAGCAAAAACGAGCAAAAAAATCACGTTTGTTGTATGGGAGCCCCCTCAAATATTTGTTTTATTTTAATTTAAATATTTATTTTTAAAGTGAATATAGAACTAAATATTCTGTGTATATTTCAAGCGTTGCCGTTATCAATATCGAGCAAAAACGAGCAAAAAAAAATTACTTTTGTTGTATGGAGACCCCCCTTCATTTTTATTTTTTTCTAATTTTTAGTATTTGTTGTTATAGCGGCAACAGAAATACATCATTGAAAATTTTAACTGTCTAGCTATCACGGTTCATGAAATATAGCCTGGTGAGTGGTGACAGACGGACGGACGGACGGTCCCGTTTTTACCCTTTGGGTACGGAACCCTTAAAATGACGATGAGGATTGTTTATATTTATAACACGCTTATATTAACTTCACCTGTATGTATGTATGTATGTTTGTAACCGACTCCTTTGCACTCGATTTTGACTCACTTTAAACAGACAAATTTAAAAACTTTGTACATTTATCAATAATCAGTGACAATATAATAATTTCATAAGTTTATCTCATTATCCTGAACTAAAAATAGAAAAATAAATATAATTAAAAAAAACTAAAAAACACGATTTTAAAGCACATTAAATTAAAAGTAAAAAATAATTCTTAATATAAACTGACAACAATCTCCGAGGGTGCGAGGGAGTGTGGAAAAAAGTAATCTATATGTTAATCCAGGTCCTAATCTGTCTACCTACCAAATTTCATCCAGATACGTTTAGCAGTTTTTGCATGGAAGAGTAACAAACATCCATACATACAAACTTTCGCGTTTATGATATTAGTAGGATATTAACATTTATTCGTAGTTGTCAATTAATACCACTACTTTGCGCGTATTTTCAATTAAATTTTCAATTTCATAAGCGTGACATAAACGTGTTTAATTAATTTTGATGAAAACAAGACTGTCACTACTTCACAAAAACATATAATATTAAACAAAAATTTTACAGTTCACAAAAACATATAATATTAAACAAAAATTTTACAGTTACGATTTTTAACTACTAAGAAATACATTATTATTAAAACGCAAAAAAAATAATGTTTAATTTTTGTCCTATATGTCTAAAAAGACGCAATATAGCTTAAATAAGATACAACCATTATAGTTACCATTTTTGCTTATCAAGTAAATGCGATCAGATGAATACCGTGAAAAAAAACATACATGCGAAAGTGGTTTCAGTTTAATTTTGCTATTAGGTGATATCATTTGAATTCACCTCAAAATTATACTAACAAGGTATATTTGGTTATCTATTTTGCTTTTAGGAAAAAGTTAGGTAGTGTACGAAATCTCATGGTTTTTATAAAAAAAACGTTTACCACCGCGAATATTGTACATCATATATCTAATTCATCATCATTACAGCTCATATACGTCCCCACCGAGGGGCTCGAGCCTACCCTGGATCAGGGCGATTAGGCCTTAGTCGACCACGCGGGCCTAGTGCGGGTTGGTCGACTTCACACACATACAACCTTCGAGTTTCTTCGCAGGCGTGTGCAGGTTTCCTCACGATGTTTTCCTTCACTGTTAAAGCAATCGGTAAGTATGTACGTAAGTTTTTTTTTTGACAAACTCATTGGTACATTGGCCGTCCAGATTTGAACCCGGTACCTCTGGACCGAGTCGTTACCGGTTGAGCCACCGACGCTTTATTCATATATCTAATTTATATTTGATACTTAATATCAATATCCGATAAAATAATAAAAACAACGAGTTATCGAATTGTGTCCAGGTTTAGCTAATTTGATGCGCTTATTACTATTTCAGTAAAAGACTACGAAATATACACATATTTACAGAAGGAAAAATGGCGTAAAATTCAAAAATTAAATAATAAAGAAAACTTAATTTGGTAATTTTTTTTAATTTGGCACTCTTTGAGATTAGATGAACAGAAAAAAAATTGGTACCTACACACCTTAAGTAACCACAATGAAGAAAAGAGAATCCATTCTTTGTTGGCCTTCAAAAATCTCTCATAAATAATTTGAACCACTGAAACTGAAGTTTGATAAGATAACATTGATGTGTTCCGGCTTATTGATAGTTTCACCAGTATATACCTACTTACATACTTTTTTTTTCTTTTTTTTATTCACAATTGGTAAGCCCTTGGTATTATCTCACCTGAGTGACGATGATGCCGAAGATGGAAGCGGACTTACCAAGGTTCCCCAACGCAACGGAGAACTGGCTATCTTATAAGCTATCTAGATAATCTATAGATAAGATAGCCAGTTCTCCGTTGCGTTGGGGAACCTTGGTAAGTCCGCTTCCATCTTCGGCATCATCGTCACTCAGGTGAGATAATACCAAGGGCTTACCAATTGTGAATAAAAAAAAGAAAAAAAAAGTATGTAAGTAGGTATATACTGGTGAAACTATCAAAGATGAAACTCATTGGACATCAGATGATATTGGAGACAAGACAAACGCTCCCAAATCTACAATAAAAAAACTTTGAGTTTGTTTACGACACTGTACAAAAAACCAGTCAAACCAAAATCGAGTCGGACTTACTCACCGAGGGTTCATACCACCACACCTCTGGGTTCAAAGCCCTTAATGTTTTAAGAAGAACAATAAAAATATGACTATCATTTTTTTGCTTTGATATAGAAGCAGCTCAGCTGGGCAGCGAGCGTTCGGGAAGCTCCGCAATATCTTCACGTCCCACATACCGCAATGTCTCAAGACTAAGACCAGTTTGTTTTGCCAGTGATGACATACGAAACTGAGACATGGTCGCTTACTATGAGCCTCATAATAAGGCTCAAGGTCACTCAGAGGGCGATGGAGCGAGCTATGCTCGGAGTTTCCCGAATGGGTCGAATCAGAAACGAGGATATCCGTAGGAGAACCAAGGTAACTGATATTTCTCGCAGAATCACATAACTTAAGTGGCAGTGAGCGGCACATAATATAGCTCGTAGAACAGATGGCCGTTGGGGCTGTAAAGTTCTTGAGTGCGTGGACCAACGACCTGGTGAAGATCGCGGAAAGCCGCTGGATGCGGACAGCGCAGGATCAGTCGTCATGGAAATCCGTGGACGTCTTTCGGCTGATATGAGAATGATAATGAAGATGATGATGAATAATAATAGAAGCTTGATTTTTGTACAGCTCCTAGTATTTAACATTAATTTAAATTTTTCCAGGAACGCGTGGAGGTAAACGTGTTCCTGGGAAAAAGTGTCTAGAGAGGCAGATAAACGGACAACGAAAGGGTTCCTTTTTCCTTTTTAGGTACGGAACCCTAAAAAGTGCATAATTTCGTAATGCTAATGAACCAAAAGATATCTTTTAACGAAAGAAAAAGAAAAGAAAAACATGGCCATTCCATTCCCAGGCGGCAGGCCTCGACTTGGCTTTTACGCAAATTCGCAAAATGAAATTAAACGCGAAATCTATGCAAATATCTTTCTTTGGCTTCCCAGATTTCTTAAATTCATCCGTATCGCACAAATAATTGACTATTGGCCATTAATGGACTAAATGTTATCTTTTATTTTATGGCTTAAGATACATTAGAATTTCATTTAAATACAGTCTTGTTGCGTCGTCGTAAAGATCGTGATTAGTGATTTGGGTAAGTACTTCACTGATAAAGCTGTTTAGTTTGAAACGCTTTTACTCTGTTTTAGGGTTTTGTACCCAAAGATTGCTAACGGAACCCTATTACACACACACACACCAATGCGTCTGAACCCAAAATCGCACTTGCATCAATTTAAGATCTTTGTTTTATTTTAGTTAAAACTTTATCATAGTTTTGTTTACATTGAGTAGATATACCTACTTCAGTTACCAACTAGATCAATTTAAGATCTTTTTTTTTTATTTTAGTTAAAACTTTATCATAGTTTTGTTTACATTTAGTAGATATACCTACTTCAGTTTAACTAGACTATACCATAGACTAAGCGATGGAAAAGTGAGATTTCCTAAGACAGGTATTTTTTTACCTAAAAGAAGATCTCAGCCTTAAAAAGCTGATAATTTTTAATAAACAATTTTCTTTTTCTTTTTTATGTTTTTTTTTCTTTACTAATCCTACACCATCCGTCTGTCTGTCCGACTTTTAAATGTTTTGAACCGTAAGTACGTAGCCGGTTGAATTATTTCATGTGGCAGATTCTCTCACAAATATTATTAAGAGTAAAAATTAAGTGGATGTCCATACCCACAAACTTTTTTTAAGTTTTGTTTGTCACTAGTCATTACTGTCTATGTCACTTTTCATTCCCTTAAGGGCCACCAGGAGGCTCGAGTTTCCATACAAACGTAGTTCCGCTTTAATACAAAAACTAAATGCCGGATTGAATCCAAACTTTGCAAATATGTTCAGGAGACACATATCGATGTTTGTAATTAGTTTTCGATAAACTAATATGAAACGGAAAAAAATAAGAGCAGTTTCCAACTTTCAGTACAAAACTAATTTAAGCCTTCATTTAGCCACGTTAAAATTTACTACGATGAAAAGTAATTACAAACATCGATATGTGTCTACTCAATGTATTAACAAAGCTTGGATTCAATCCGGCATGTAGTTTTTGTATTAAAGTGGAACTACGGTTGTATGGAAACTCGAGCCTCCTGGAGACTCTTAACTACTTTGTACAAAATATCACATCAATCCCTTGCTCCTCAGAAGTTCCAAGTATTTTTTAAGACCACGGAACAGAGATAGGCAAGTAACCGGGTGCCTACCCGCAAACTATTTCCGGGTCCATTCCAAAATTCCCATCCAAGGGGTCTTGGGTTAAACAGGGTTTTTTCCCGTGTTGATTTTTTACGTATTTACCCAACACTCATCCTTACTACTGAACCCTACTTTGCATGTGGTTCGATACGCACTAGGTCACTTTTTTGTAGAGCCGACGATTAAACTTTCCTGCCCTGCCTGACTGATTTGATCCCGAAGTTCTCGTGTATCAACATAGACTTACACTACAGATTTTGGTAGATTTTGAGAACTGGAAAAGTGAAATTGACAAGTTTTTTCTAAATTCGAATCGGCTAGATTTAGTCATGAGTAACATACGACGGGAACTCCCGCTTGTCATATACCTAGGTTGTTCCGAACATTGTTAGCCACAGAATAAATACAATCTCTTTTTATGAAACTCTTTTGAATTGATGGCTAATTTCAGTACAAATCTCCTTGGTGAAAATCATTGGCCACTATGCCGTGTATGTAGTTCTTTTTTTGAATATTTTCAAGATTTTCGTCACTTTTTATTGTTTGCTACGGTGGACGTCTCGCGGGAAACTTTTCGTGCTATGATTTTCTATGATTATAAACGAGGGTTTACCTTCAAAGAATTTCACGAAAATTTACAAGGTGCTTTTGGGGAGTCTTCTCCTGCGTTAGCAACAGTTACTTATTGGTTTTGTGAATTTTAACGTGGTCGAGAGAACCTAAACGACGACCCCAGGCTCGGCCGACCACCAACTGCAGTAACTCATCATGAAAATGTCATCAAGGTAGTGTGGCTAATGCGGAATAATAGACACCTGACACATCGGGAGATTGAGGCTGAACCGAAGATTGGATCATAGGCAGTTTCCACCATCCTGCATGAACATCTTAAAGTTAGGAAGCTTGCTTCGCGATGGATACCTCATTCTCTCACCGAAGAGAAAAAATCTCGTCGTGCTAATTGGTTCAAATTTATGCTGGAAAAGTTCAAAAGAGGGACTTCTCGAAACGTATCCTACATCCTTACAACTGACGAATCTTGGATCTACAGGTACGATCCTCTCACGAAGCAGAAATCCACGCAATGGGTTTTTGAAGAGGACCAGTTGCCCACCAAAACCGATTTATAATATTACTTCCAAAATTTTATTTCTCGTCCACACTGGTAGCTTTACGCAGTTTTCCAATATTTTGAATTGAAAGTTGTGATTTGACCCTTGTTAGCGGTTGGACAGACGGACGGCATAGGCTAAGTAATAGGGTCCCAAACCCTAATAATAAACATTATTGAATCACCATCTTGTAGACGATGATACAGCACGACAGTTATTTTCCTTGTGTCGTGTTACTAGTAATAAATAGTAAAATAATTATTCCACAGTACTGGACAAGGTGAGGTTTTTTTCGGTAATTCCGCTAGAAAACCGTAGAACCGTTACTAGTGAATGGTACTACGAAGTTTGCTGCCTCAAACTTTCGGGGAATTGAATAGCGAGCGCCCAAGGAGCAGTATCCCAGGCATTCTTTTTCACCATAACGTGCCCGCTCACACAGCTGTAAGAACCATCATGGACTACTGTCATGACCGATCAGTAATCACACCAAGTTACCACACCAGTGTGACTATGGATAAATTTATTCCTCTTTAGTCACACTGGTGTGACTATAAATAATGATTACTTGACAACTTCGAAGGAACCTACAAATGTACCCCATCCTCCGTACAGCCCAGATTTAGCTCCATGCAATTTTTTTTGATTTCCCACGGTAAAGAAATGCTTCGTGGGCGAAAATTCAACACTGCAGACGAGGCCGTCGAAGAATTTCGGCGGTTATTTTTCGACCTCCCGCAAGATAAGTTTTTTAAATATTTTGAAAGCTGGCTTTCACCCGAATGCGTAAATGCATAGGGGTTGGAGGAGAATATTTTGAAAAGCTTTAAATATATTATTTTTTATTTCACTACTTTATACTTTTTGGAACAGCCCACGTATATTTGTAGTTATTTTTATTTTATCTTTGAAGAATTTCTAGATCCTTTTATGATGGGAAAAAAGGGAAAATCATTAATATTAATAACACATAAACTGTGTTAATATTGGAGCCTATTCAGCATATTATAATCGACCTAAGAGGCACGCACCACGCACACACCAGGCTGCGTGCGCATGCGCGTGTGCCTGTGTGTGTGCGTGTCTCTTACACACACACACAAATCATTACACACGGACTTACCTTTATATAAACAGTATTTCATCTGTGCCTTTATTTTGTCTAATTCTCACTTAAGATAGGAGGTTGATATCGCATAATTGCAATGTGTTTTTTTGCTCGCTGACTGCTAAGATACAGGTTTTTTCTAGTTTAGTAGCCAGAGCACAGATGAGATACTAGTTACTTGGCCAGAGTTCTAATAACTAGGATATCATGTACCTACAATTAGACTTAAGACTTTGTTTTTTCTATTTGTAAACTTTTCATGCATAAATATTTATTCATCTATTTATAATTCAATATTATTTGGTAGTCCTACTAATGAAATTTTTAGACATTCTATTTATTTTAATTTTTGTTGGCAATTTACTTCGCTATCCTGTCGTCTTGGGATAAATTGTTCAAACAAAAATGCAGCTATCATTAGCTTAGGTGTTTTTTTTACATTTGTCTAAAAATAGAATAGCGGAAATATGTAAATTTGAAAATTTTGGTCAGGGTTGTCATAATGCTTACGTCTGGTAAGTATTTCCTTCTGAACAAAATATTTTCGAAACAATTTCTTTAACAATAACTCATCATCATCATCATATCAGCCGGAAATCGTCTACTGCTGGACAAAGGCCTCCCCCAAGGATTTCGCTGTTTCCTAGTGGTCATACTAGTTTGTCATACCAGTATGACCACCAGGACATGTATGTCCTCGTGGTCATACTATACAAATTTCTGTTTACATAAATACTTTTTTATAAATAGAGTGGTATAAACTAATTGAATTGACAATAAAAAATAATATGAATGTCATAGTGTAGTGTCATTTTTATTTTCAATTTGTCATTTGCGTCTCACAGTAAAAGTAATTAAAAAATGGAGGAAGAATTTGTTTTCATCAGCAGAAAAAAGGGAACCGTCTTGTTGTTCAATGGACGCCAGCATTACAAACAGCGTTCTTACAGCAATGGGAACTCAATTTGGAATTGCAGTCTTGTTAGAAAGGATAAGTGCCGGGGATCTGTTACTGTTGTGGTAAGTTGTGCAAAAAGTATGATTTTGAATAACTTTACAAAATAGAGTAATCGGGTCACATAACTCATCAATTAATCGGTACTCAAAATGCAAAACATACGAGTGCATACGCCTGTAATATATAAGTCATTGCGAGTGCATCAGGATGGCGGGTGTACTTCTTGGAATCGAATGGTTTTTTTGTAGGACTGATGTGAGGGCTGAGGGGTGTAGTTTCAAAACCCATTATAATGAGTTTTGATTAATATATGTCATTGGTTTTGATACATTTTCTCATTCCTCTGTAATTGTAATTGTGACACTCCCTGCCCCTCTCTAAATTCGACCTCACCCCCCCGTCACTCAGATTGGGTGCAGTATATTGGGTACCAAACGTAAAGGACGAGCTACGCAAGCACTTTTATTCACTATATTCACAAACATTGTAAATGATAACTGCGACGTGGTCGTATGAATTAACACTGAAAACTGCTATTATTTTACATCTTCTAACACTTTTCCCACATATCATGAATCTTGGTGATCAAATTGACTTCACCTTTTTTGCTGTTTTTTAGTCTCATAATGTGTATGGTGTATTCGGAAAGTGGTGTTTTTTTTTTCGAACGGTGTTTGTTTATAACGAAAAGTATGAAAAAAAAAGAGTTTAGTATTCACACAGCATTCAGTAAATAACTAACAAACATTTTGTGACCAATACCGCCGGTGTGATTCAACCCTACCTGCATTCTTGCCTATAGATACTTCAGTTATAATTATGTATATCATTTCTCGCTCGATTGTATGGAGTGTCCGGGGTGTGCCAAAAGTCTTGTCCATGTTGAAAATATTTGTCAAGATTGATGAGCACCAAAGTGATCCCCTTCCTATATCTTACGGAGTCCCCCAAGGATCAATTTTGGGTCCCTTACTTTTCTTGATCTACGTCAATAACCTCAATGAGATAGGGTTGCATGGTCATATAACACTATATGCTGATGATACGTGTCTCTTTTATTTTGGGTCCTCCATCCATGATATTGTTAAATTAGCTCAGAAAGATCTGGATATTCTTTGTAACTGGCTTCAATCGAACCTTTTGACAATTAATGTCCTAAAAACTTCATATATTATCTTCAAAGCTAAAAACAAACCTATAACCGAATTCACACCTATAAAAATCAATGGAATAAATATAATGTAACTGCATAATAAACATTCAGTCCGCAAAATAACTACTTGAGCGGCAAGATTTCATGATTGAGCGGCAGAAAAACATGTCTATAAGCAGCAACTCAACACTGTAGGAAGAGTGTGGTACGGGGAGTTCTAAATGGAAGCGGGAGCGAGCGAAGCGAGCTCGGACTTGCGGAGCACCCCGACTCGGATCCGTTAGGTTCGGAGACTGTGCGGGGAGGCGAGCTAAGCTCGCCTCCCCGCACAGTCGTAGTGTTAGGTTGAACATGAGAACACAGAAGTAGGAGCCCCGAAGGGGCTCCGTCGACCACTCAACACTGTAGGAAGAGTGTAGTACGGGGATGTTTAAAATAATTACAGCCATCCAGAATGACATAAATTGCTGATTGATTTTGAAATGTTTGCTGACCATGAGTTACTGACCAATTAGCTATTTCTGCTGACCAATTAGCTATTTCTGCTCACCGATTATATTTTTCTGCTCACAGAAATAACAATACTATGCTAACCATTTAATTGACACCCAAAATCAATGATGTTCCAATAATGCAGAAAAACACAGAAAGATATCTAGGATTACACATGGACAGCCGATTAACGTGGGACGCACACATTAATTACATTAAAAAGAAACTATCTTCACTTATAGGTTCCCTACGTGGCATTACACGTTGTATACCACGGAAAATACGTATGACAGTTTATAACTCTCTAGTTAAATCTCATCTTTTATATTTAATTGAAATATGGGGCACTGCAAGCAAAACCAAACTATCCGCATTGCAAATCATCCAAAATAAACTAATTAAAATGCTATTCCATTACCCCTACTTAACCTCAACTACTAAAGTATACCAAGAAACTAATTTAATGAACATACAGCAACTGTTCTCCTACCAAACATGCATTCTTATCAGAAAGATACTTAAAAAAAACATCCATGCATCAATCGTACTTACCAAACCAAACCATGCATCTAAACGCAGCACCAGACGTACCAGCTACCTCGCATTACCAACAATTAGAACAAACTACGGTAAACGAATGTTTACGTATGAGGGAGTGCAACTTTATAATAGGTTACCCTCATCCATCAAAGAGATTGACTCATTTAATCAATTTAAGCGCAAATTAGCTATACATATCTTGTCTAACTAAAATAAAAAATACTATTTTCTTATTTGTTTGTTGTGGAGAGCCAGTTTGTAATTATATTTTTAATTATAATCATGACTATGTGTGTGATTCATATTTTTGTGATCTGTGCGGTGTGAATGACTTTAAATCAATTACTTATATTTAAGTCTTCTTCTCATGTAAGTGGCATTTTGTCTTTTATGAGAATAAATATCTTTAAACCTAACCTATGTTCATTTTAAGACCCACTTGTTGAGAGACTTTACTGAGGCCATCGAGCATTGTGCTTAGGTCTTCCATAGTTTCAGCCATGACCACGATATCGTCAGCGAATCGGAGGTGGGATGTGTACTCGCCGTTAATATTGATGCCGAGTCCACCCCAGTCCAGAAGCTTAAAATTATCTTCCAGGGCGGCGGTGAACAGTTTCGGAGATATAACGTCTCCCTGTCTCACCCCTCGCTGCAACTGGATAGGTTTCGAGTTCGTGTCCTGGAGGCAAACCGACATGGTGGCGTTTTCATACAGATACTTCAACACCTCGATGTATCGATGGTCAATTTGGCACCGCTGGAGAGACTGTAGCACAGCCCAGGTTTCGACTGAATCAAAGGCCTTCTCATAGTCCACAAACGCCAAGCATAGTGGCTGATTGTATTCTTCGGTCTTCCTGTATAATCTGCCGCAGCGTATGTATGTGGTCTATGGTACTAAAGCCTTTTCGGAAACCGGCTTGTTCGGGAGGCTGGAAGTCGTCAAACCTGCGTGCGAGACGATTCGTAATGACTCTCGAAAACAGCTTGTAGACATGGCTCAGAAGTGAGATGGGTCTGTAGTTCTTCAGCAGGGTGTTGTCACCCTTTTTGAAGAAAAGCACGACCACACTTCTGTGCCATGCCTTAGGCGTTTGTCCTTCGAGTATAACGGAATTAAATAACTTCTGAAGAGCTTTTAATACCGGTGATCCACCTGCTTTCAGAAGTTCAGCCGGAATTCCATTATCACCCGGTGCTTTGTTGTTCTTAAGCTGTTTGAGAGCCATTCTAATCTCGTACAGGCTGACTTCCGGGATATCTTCGGTAGGTACAATAACTCACTTTTTTTTTTCATCAGAAGACAACGCAATGCTGAGCGCCTTTTAAATTTAACATAGCAATGTCTCATTTTCCATTTCGTAGTTGTGGGTTTTTGTGTAAAAAAAGAAAATCAGGTATACCCTGATGTTTACCTTTTAGGGATTCGCAAAAAAAAAACATTTAGGACGTAATAATTATATTTTTTGCCTCATCATGTCAGCTCATATACGTCCCCACCGAGGGGCTCGAGCCTACCCTGAATTAGGGCGATCGGGCCTTAGTCGACCACGCGGGCCCAGTGCGGGTTGGTCGACTTCACACACAACCTTCGAGTTTCTTCGCAGGTGTGTTGTGCAGGTTTCCTCACGTTGTTTCCTTCACCGTAAGAGCGTCGAATAAACGTACATATGAAATTTAAATTCGAAAACTCATTGGTACATTGGCCGTCCGGATTTGAACCCGGCACCTCTGGTTAGGACGACCGAGTCGTTACCGGTTGAGCCACCGACGCTTGTATTTTTTGCTTATATTTTTGTAAATACTTATAGAAAATCCCGAAACAAATTTAAAATTCCAAAATTTGAGGAGTAGAACTATTAAATAATATTTGTAATATGAGTTCCTCTTAGGTCGATCACTGGTACAACATAGGCTCCAATTTCTAATACAGTTTATGTGTTATGTATGATTTTCCCTTATTTTCCTGTCATAAAAACCGGCCAAGTGCGAGTCGGACTCGCGCAAAGCATTGTTTCGTAATCTTTAAAAAAAAATGTATATTTAAAAACACAAAGTTACATTTAAAGTTGGTAATATAATATTTTGTATCGAAAATCTATAAGCAATTTCAAATGCAACTGCACACCTTAAGTTGGTCGCCTATAAACTAAGAAAGCCTACTTAGCTGTGATAGTTTTACTTTTGATTGAATATTATAATAGCTTCGGTGGCGTAACGGCTAGGGCCGCCGCCTCCTGTCCGGGAGGTCGTGGTTCGAATCCTGCCACGTACCAATGTAATTTCGAATTTAAATTTCATATGTACGTTTATTCGACGCTCTTACAGCGAAGGAAACATCGTGAGGAAACCTGCACACGCCTGCGGAGAAACTCGCATGTTGTGTGTGAAGTCGACCAACCCGCACTGGGCCCGCGTGGTCGACTAAGGCCCGATCGCCCTGAGGGAAGACTCGAGCCCTTCGGTGGGAACGTAACGTACTCGTATATGAGCTGATATGATGATTGAATATATGTCCTACTATTTGCTTTTTTTTCAGATGTTCTACAAGAGTAGTTCAGCAGGTAGAAGGGGAAGGGGGGCACTCGATTCTAAAAAAATTTTCACTTTAAAGCTTAATATTTCCGATCCCTTAATCTGAAAAAAATGGTTTTAGTAAAACCTCAATAGTTTTAAAAGACCTATTCAATCAAAATCACCTCTTATTTACATGTAGGAGACAACTTTCTAGTACTATTAGTGTCTTAGCTAAACCACGGACAGACAGACAGACATGACGAAACTATAAGGGTTCCTTGTTGACTTCGGAACCCTAAAAAGCATAAGGGAAATTCCTCAAAATTATATAATGCATATTTGCCACGCGGCGGTTCTCGAAGTAGGATTCATCATTACAGCTCATATACGTCCCCACCGAGGGGCCGAGCCTACCCTGAATCAGGGCGATTAGGCCTTAGTCGACCACGCGGGCCCAGTGCGGGTTGGTCGACTTCACACACAACCATCGAGTTTCTTCGCAGGCGTGTGCAGGTTTCCTCACGATGTTTTCCTTCACCGTTAGGATTAGTTATGATTAAATCTAGCCTACTTTGGAGTGAACTCGACAAAGTCACTTTTTCGGCACCCAAAATCTGCGAAGTGTTTTTACACGAGTAGGTTTTATTTATTAAGTATATGTATGGCATTTTATTTGTTAGTATCTAAAAAAGTGATAAAGGCTCAGTTTAACTTTAAAATTATTATCAATCATTTTTTATGTTGTTGTCGCCTCACTGTCTTCTTACTTTTTCTGCGAACACTGGGTTGTCTGTTAGAAATCGCTTTCAGCGATAAGACCGCCTAAATTGTACGTCTCTTAGTTGATGATTAAATTTTGTATATGTATCAATTTATTTTGATGTACACTATATACACAGTATATATATATATATATATATATATATATATATATATATATATATATATATTAGTACTTATAGAGTTAAGTATTTCGGTTTGAGTTTGACTGCCCCTTAGACAAGGGGTTACGAAGTAACTGTGTCTTACTTGTTGATCCCACCGGAATCGAACCCGCGACCTCCTGGTGTGAAGCGAATGGACTAACCATTACGCAATGGAGGCGGTTAAGAAACTATGCACAATTGGAAACCTAAACAGTTAAAAAACCGACTTCCATTGTAAAAGAGTAAGAACTACACTGATTTTAACAGAGTTTCTATGGGACCGATCTGGTAACCTATCTATAGAATTAAAAAAGAATCACGAAAATCGGTTCACAATCTGCGAAGATATCGCGTAACAAACATACAGTCGAATTGAGAACCTACTTCTTTTTGACAGTCGGTTGAATTTTTTTTATTAGACATGTCGATAATTAATCAATAATTTATTTATTTCTGTATTTATTGTACACACACAAATGAGTTACACAAATAATCATGTGAATTTATGCGTAACTACTTGTAATAATCCCTAATCTTTGGCGTAACTTAGTAGTCAATTGATAATATCTACCTATAATAAAATAATAATTACATAACAAATAATAATTATTCAGGACACGTAAGCAAAAGATAGCGTCACCTTGATCTAAAAATACATATGCGCGTATTTCCTGTCGGTCGGCCTCAGTATGACGACGTAGTATACTTAAATTATCAAAGGAATCTCCAAGGAACTATGAGGGAACTAACAAAGCTTCCCCTTTTTGCAGAGTCCACCTGTGTCCCTAGACAAAAGGCGTCCTTGGGTCCATTGTCAGGGTTTGCGCGCCAAGTGATTGCCAAATCGGCACTCGGTGATGCGATGCGCGGGAAACGCTACCAGTTACCAGTCGTCACGACGACGTCACATCAGTCAGTCGTGGTCGTGTTCGGTTAAGGAGCGCGCGCGCACTCGCCACGCCGCCGGGCCGCACAGTTTTTAGGTTATATAGAATTGGCGGGATCCGCCGCCAGGTGCTATCGCCGCCCCCGCTCTCGCACAGGGCGCTCGTATCATCCCTCTCGCCTCCCTACCTGCGGACACCAGCTGTTTCTCTCAGGAGATTATTAGTCAGATGTTTCTCGCGAACCAGTCTGCGCTCACCTGACGCCTGTTTATAGTATGGCAGCGGGAGGACGGACGCCTAAACAGAGGAAGTGCGACATGTCCGCTGGAATGGCTTTAAGGAACGTGGTCAACACCCCGCGAAGGCGCCGTGGAAGCTGCAAGTGCCTGTTCGGTGTGCCTGATAGAGACGAAACGAAGCGACTTATGGTGGAGCAGTACAACAGGGAGAGAAAGCGGTTTATCAGACGATTCAACTTCGACATTGAAACAGAGTGCGCTTATAAAGCAGCGAAGATGGATTCTCCGGTGAAGTTTAGCGCGGAGGATAAAGAGAATTCGGAGAGTCCAGTGAGGACAGGTGTGGAGGCGCTAGCTTGCGTGGGGAACACGGAGCTGGTGTTGGGGTCGCCCTGCGGTGCCCGGAGGAGCGGCAGCAGCGCCGGCAGCTCGCCGCGGACACCGCGCACGCCCCGCACTCCTCGCGCGGCGCGGACTCCTCGAACTCCCAGGACACCAGCATCTAGGAGACAGTTACAAATGACTGGTGAGTGCATTTTTTGTTTATGGTTTGATTATTTTTATTATTCAATTTTTTATAGGTACACTTTAAAAATCTATATACATACAAATATATTAAAACTGTAACGGGGCCGTGTCTACATGAAATATTTTTGGAAAATAACAGTGGTGGACAGAACTAACGATATAGCGGCCAAAACAACAACTTTTGGATTTTTGTTTTTGTGTACGTTCGCGCATCACGCAAAAACTACCAGGCCGATTTTGATGAAATATTGTAGGTATGATGGTTCCTTATAACCCGGGTTAACAAATAGGATACTTTTTATCCCGGAAAATTCAAGAGTTCCCGTGGGAAAGTACAAAACCTCCACGCGGAAGAATTCGCGGGCACAGCTTTAAAGGAATGAAGTACTTATCGAATTGTAAGTAGTATGGCATCTTCTTACTTTACGTTTTATTTTGATTTTTTTATCCTAAACACATCAAATTAAACAACACCATAATACGAAATAAAAGTGAAAGCAATGGGCAGTGAGATTACTTAGTCATAATTTATTATTCATAGGAGAGAGTAAACAGATAAAATTAGAATACACTGACGTTAGAGTTGGCAGCAGTTAGGGCGCTAAGATCACTCAAACTGAGCAGGGTAATACGTGTTTTAATAATGTCATATATTTATTCCTTTTAAGTTCAAATCAATGCGGGCTTCATCTCGGCTGTTACGTTGAAATCGAACGCCCAACTCTCGATTTTTACATGTTTTTATTACTTTCATCACTTTCAAATAAGTTTAAAAAAATGTATAAGTATTCAATTAAAATGAAAGGTCTTGAAGTCACCGATTTTTGTATGTTGGTTTCATTCAATATGAACTATTTGTTTTTTAAGAAATTTTGCAATTAATGCCAAAAACAGGATCTATATATTATATCTATACTGTATATTTTTTTACATCAAAAGTGGTAATATTTTTAAATTTGTATTCAATTAAATCGATTTTTATTACTTTAATTATATTTTTTTCCATGGTGATAGCTTTACACAATCTTTCAATAATTTTAATTGAATATTGTCATTTGACCAATCTTAAGGCATTAAAGTACAAGTCACTCACGTACAGACAAATAACTTAAAACGCTAAATCGCAAAATGAAATACGCCGAGTTTGTATATGTTGCCGTGTTTATTGTTAATCGGCTTAAAATTTCATGGCCCATCCGAATACAACCGATGATTTCTTCTTCTGCGAAGCATTCTGCTACCCAAGGCACAGATTACTAATTAGTTACCCCAAGGGCTCAGCGAGGCTCTTTGACTGTTTAATCAATCGAACCTGACCGAACCTAATATCGCTCGCTTCGATCGCTTTAGTGTTATTCACTTCGCTTAGTGTTATTGTAATGTCACTAGTGAGATTACAATGACGCTAGTGAGATTGTGAGCAGTATGTAACACTTCACAATCTCGCGAGATAGATCCCTTTAGATTATAATCTAATGGTTTTTACAATTTTACGGTGACAACAAAACATAGAATTTCAGCAAATAAGAAAAGTGAAAATTCCAAAACAAAAACCAAAGTTTGATCGGGCCTTAAAATATACCTTTCAGGATTTTAAAAAAGGTATAATCATCAAACACTAAAAGAAAAATCGGTAAAAAATGAGGTGGGAATCCTTTGTCCAGCAGTGGACGCCTTTTGGCTGATATGATTTTTAGGGTTCTGTTCCCAAAGGGTAAAAACGGGACCCTATTACTAAGACTTCGCTGTCCGTCTGTCTGTCTGTCTGCTCTGTTTGTCTGTCCGTCTGTCACCAGGCTGTATTTCAAGAAGCCTGATAGCTAGACAGTTGAAATTTTCACAGATGTTGCCGCTCAACCAACAAATACTAAAATTTAGAAAAAGTGAAAAATAAGGGGGATCTCCCCCATGTTACAAAAAACGTGTTTTTTTAAAAAAACATGAAGAAACTAGCGCCATCTAGTATGATGGTTTTTGAAACATGAAACTAGCGCCATCTAACATCTGACTCGCACGTGACTGGTTTTTTTTCTAATTTCAGTTCTAATTACCCCATCAACAAAGGAAAACTCAATTTCGAGGCGAAGTTTTAACTAGTCCAGTATAACCTATGATCAACCGGATAAAACCGATGATTTCTTTTTTCTGCGAAGCTTTCTGCTACCCAGGGGGGTGGGGTACTAAAAATTAGAAAAGTTAAAAAATAAGGGGGGGTCTCCAGACAAAAAAGTGTTTTTTTAAACATGAAGAAACTAGCGCCATCTAGTATGATGTTACGGAACCCTTTATGTGCGGTTCTGACTCGCACTTAGCTGGTTTTTTTCTAATTTCAGTTCCACTTATCCCATCGACAAAGGAAAACTCATTTTCTAGGTGAAATTTTAACTAGTCCAGTAACCTATGATCAGATAATCATATTTAGTTTTCCATCCATTTTTCAACCGACTTCCAAAAAGAAGGAGATTCTCAATTCGACTATATATGTTTTTTTTATGTGTGTTACCTCAGAACTTTTGACTGGGTGAACCGATTTTTATGATTCTTTTTTTATTTGAAAGCTAGTGCTTCCCGTGTGGTCCTTTATAAATTTTATCAAAATCGGTGTAGTAATTTATTAGAAAATTAACAAAAACCAAAATTATTTTTTTTATTTTTTTTTATTAACAATTGGTAAGCCCTTGGCATCATCTCACCTGAATAATGCATAAATGTACTAAGTTGTTGCGATGGAAGTCGGTTTTTTAACGTGTTCAGCGTTTTTTTATTTGAGGTCACGATGGCTTGCTCTAGTTATTTGCACAAGTGCATCGCACTCACAATGGGTGTGGGATGGGTACTTATGTGTATATTTGTATAGTATCAAATGTGGGCCAAAAACGGCTTATCGTGGTAGCTTGATCAAACATGGGCTGGGCAAGTACTTGAGTCTAACATCGTTTTACCATTTCTAAAATAATCATACCTACTTTATTGAAACCAAGACTTTTATTAGCTATCATAGTTTTTGTGACAGGGTGGTCCAATAGACAGCATCGGTCTGCTCAGCCAAAGGTCGAGGGTTCAAACCCCACCTTTTTTTAATTCACAATTGGTAAGCCCTTGGCATCATCGAACCTGATGTTACGTGATGATGATGCCGAAAATGGAAGCGGGCTTACCAAGATTACCCAACGCAATAGGGATCTGGCTATCTTATCTTCAAGCCGAAACATATCACTGTTGTTAACAGTGATGTTTGGCGGCAATACTTAGATAAGATGGTGGTAGCTAGCCAGGTCATTTATCGAAAAAATGTATCTCAAACCCTTAGTAGTAATTGAAAGACCTATTCAACGATACCCCACAAAATTGGGAAAAAAGAACCCCACTTTAAATGTATTTACGCAATTTTTTCAGATTTTATTCCATGTGTATATTATAGGCGTTATACCAAATTGCAGCTTTATGGCTGTAAATAATAATAATAAAGCCATTTTATTTAGATGTATTAACATTTGTTTGAATACGATATGTAGTGGTTTATAAATATGTTTTTTTTTATGTCTGTCCTTACGTCATCGTCACCATTGATCGGAACCCCTTCTAGGGTACAGGCTGGAGAAGGCCTATAGATGTAAATAGCCCTTGTGTAAAACGACTGTGTCATGACATGACATTCCGACTGACAGACAGACGTACGGACGGATATGTATGGCGAAACTATAAGGGTTCTTAGTTTCACTACGGAACTCTAAAAAGGTCAGGAGCCACATCTACCATTGTCTGTTAAAACGTGAAACCGCCTCCGTGGCGTACTGGTTAGTCCATTCGCTTCACACCAGGAGGTCGCGGGTTCGATTCCGGCGGGGTCAACTTGTAAGACTCGGTATGGTTGGTGTTAGGGCATTTTCTAAGCCTGCCTGTCTAGCTACCACCATCTTATCCAAGTCTTGCCGCCAGACATCAGTGTCAACAACATTAGAAAAAGTGAAAAAATAAGGGGGGTCTCTATACAAAAAACGTGTAACATGAAGAAACAAGCGCCATCTAGCATGATGGTACGGAACCCTATGTGTGCGGTTCTGACTCGCATTGGGCCGGTTTTTGTTAAACTAACATAATATGTCCCCCCCCCTACCATCTGAACCTCTAAGGAAACGGCAAAGTATTGGAAATAGTCGGGTTGGTATGTATTTAATTTAGAAGAAAAATTATCGTGACTAAGGAAGAAGGCTGACCGATGACCTGGTGAAGGTCGCGGGAAGCCGCTGGATGCGGGCAGCGCAGAACCGGTCGTCGTGGAGATCCTTGGGGGAGGCCTATGTCCAGCAGTGGACTTCCTTCGGCTGATAAGATGATGATGAAGGAAGAAGGCATTCTTAGTTAAGGAAAGGAGTAACAGTAGTCGAACAACCGAATGCTAGTCATCTGAGTTACTTTTTATCATCTGTCAAAAACGAAATTTTGTTCTAAAAATGTTTAAAATACCTAGGCGTGACGTCATAGTTTTGCAGCATCGTTTATGTACTCATTTTGTGATTTTAGTGAATTAAAAATCGCAGACTTGGTGGAAAACAAAACGAGTAAGGATTTACGAAGTTTCAAGTGGGAGGGCAATTTAGTGAACAAGAGTTCATAATTTATTTCTGATGCTGTCGTCACCCCTATTGAATTTGTAAAAAGTAAATAGGTTTTCTATAAAAAAAGGTTCTATACCATTTACAAAAAAAAACTTCGTATTTTCATCATCATCATCATCATCATCATATCAGCCGAAAAACGTTTGATGCTGGACTCTGTATTTTAAAATATACATATTTTTTAAAGAAAATTGAACCCTTTTTTGCGTGTGGTCCGCCAAGTACTTTGCCACTTTTTTGAGCGCTCATTGAAACTCTGTAATGTACTCCTAGCTACCTTCTGTTTTTATGAGTATTTACTCCTTACTACATTATATAAAACTAGTGGATGCCCGCAGCTTCGCCCGCGCAGATCCCGATTATTGCGGTTCCCGTGGGAATTTCCCAAAATCCTTTCTTAGCGGATGCCTACGTCATAACATCTACCTGCATGCCAAATTTCAGCCCGATCCGTCCAGTGGTTTGGGCTGTGCGTTGATAGATCACTACGTCAGTCAGTCAGTCAGTCACTTTTGAGTTATATATATTTAGATTATATTAGTTAGATTAGTTTGTTTGTTACATCTTCACGCTTTAACGCTTCAACCAATCTTGAAGAAATTTAGTATGCACGTAGCCTGTGGTGGCATGAAAAATGACAGGCTATCTTTTAACCCGATTTCTTAAGGCTTTAAGATCACTCAATCCGAACAGGTGTTTATGTGTACGTGTACGTATTTAAACAATATCGAACGTAAGTCTATTCTTTTTAAGTTCAAATCAATGCGGGCTTCAACACGGCTGTTGCGTTGAAACCGAACGCTCAATTCTCGATTTTTACATGTTTTTATTACTTTTCGATACTTTCAAATAAGTAAAAAAAATGTGTTCAATTAAATTGAAAGGTGTTAAAGTCACCGATTTTTGTGTGTTTATTTCATTCAACATTAACACTCTCACCGCCATCTATGTATTGAATTTTCCAGTACAGCAAGCCATGCGGGCCGCCAGCGACCCTCGCGGTTGCTATCTTAGCAAGCCACTGTGGAAAATCTGTAACGAGTGTCGCAGGCCGTACGGGAGGCCGGCGGGCTCACTGGTTGTCTTTAATCTTTAAATATTTTGACTGATTTAGGCGCGAAAGTTACGGTACGCCGGCGACCCGTATGGCCCGACAAGCCCGCTCAGCGCAACTTAAGGTGGCTTGCAATACTTGAAATCTTACGACCTGCCGGCGGACCGCATGGCGGTGAGAGTGTTAACTATTTGTTTTCGAGTAATTTTGCAATTACCTAATGCCAAAAACAGTGTCTATAGCAGAGATATATGCTATATATAAAGGGAGGTAGATAGGTTACGTGCATCCAAAAAGTGAAGCAAAAAAAAAGATGCCAATTGGCATCTCTTTTCTTGGTAGCATCCGTGCAACGGAAGCGAACTGCTTGTAATGTTGTGTGTGTAAATGGCTTCGATTTTCAAATGTTTTTTGTTAATGCATAACCCATCTACTGGTCTATAGTATATTTTTTTATATCAAAAGTGTTTTTTTTTAAAGTATATTCAATTATATCGATTTTTGTTGCTTTAAGTACATTATATATTTTTTCCATGGTGATAGCTTTACACAGTCTTTCAATAATTTGAATTAAATATTGACATTTGACCCATCTTAAGGGCTTAAATGGTTGTCATGGGTGGGAGTGGGATAGCTGTTTGTTTTCCCTCTTTGTTTATGTTAATTTCTTTCACGTCGAAATGAAGCGAAGCGAAGCGAAGGATAAACGTGATATTTTCCACAGTGATAGTTGAGGGGGTGGAACGTGAAACAGACGGCTAATTAGCATAGCCCTACATAGTTCCCGAGGGATCTGGAGAAAACTAATTTCCACGCACCACGCGCTCCACGCACCCTCGAAGACAGTCATAGAAACAATTATGTCCATGCGAGAGAAGCCGCGGGCAAAAGCTTGTAGTTTATACTTTTTATCGCTGCTGTAATTTTAGAGGTTACAAGTCATGACCAGTCGAATCAAAACCCATCGTTTTGGAGTTCGTTGTCCTGTTGCATCATCACGGCGGCGAGACCAAAGTATATACATACGTATAGTAGTACTAACATACCACTCCCACTCCACTCCCTGCCGCTCTCTAGATTTCGACCTCAGCCCCCTCGTCACCCAGATTGATATACAGATTGGTTCCTTATAGTTTGGTTTTTAGTACGTATATAGGATTTCGCTGTGATTTTGTTTGCTCCTTCATTTGTTTTCAACCGACTTCAAAAAGGAGGAGGTTCTCAATTCGACTGTATATGTATTTTTTTTTGTATGTTTGTTACGCGATATCTCCGTCGATTGTTAACCGATTTTCAAAATTATTTTTTTATTCGTGCCCACCCTTGATTTCGTTATTGTTGGTTAATGTCGTGTATCTTAGAATATTAATATAATTTCATACTTTTGAGTGAATTTCATTTTGAAGTAGGTTATTAGTTTTTTTTAAATTTTATTTTTTAGAAATGTCATTTCAAGACCGTTGAATGCAGTGTTCAGAGTGTGGAGAGACAATCGGCTTCACGGCATTTTGTTACATCGCAACTTCCTTCCTGCAGACGTCGTTGTGATGTTCATTTGATAACGTTTTTTTTTTTTTATTATTCACAATTGGTAAGCCCTATTCAATAGCCCCACGTCTATTCAAATATCGACTTACACTCCATTGAAATAAAGATGATCCAATAATCGAAGCTCCCTTTTGGTGTACGTGTAATCCATATTACATAAATACTATGAAGATAAAAAACCGGTTACACAGATAGCACTAGTTTTTTAACGTTTAAAAAAACTCGTTTTTTGTATGGTGACCCCCCCCTATTTTTTCACTTTTTTTTTAATTTTCTAGTATTTGTTGTTATAGCGGCAACAGAAATACATCACCTGTAAAACGGTTCATGAAATAGGTACAGCCTGGTGACAGACGGACAGAGAGACGGACGGACAGCGGAGTCTTAGTAATAGGGTCACGTGTTACCCTTTGGGTACGGAACCTTTAAATTATGTTAGATTTTTGATACAGTATAATATTAAAAAAACCGGTCAACGAGTTCCATAATGATATTTATTTCGATTTAAAAGACTGCAGATGGTGTAATGGTTCGGGTTGCTACCTCCTGTCCCGGAGGTCGTGGTCCGAATCTGCCTCGTGCCAATGTGTTTTCAAATTGAGATTTCATATGCACGTTTATCCGTCCGACGCTCTTACCAACTCTTACAGTGGTGAAGGAAAACATCGATTGTGAGAAAACCTGCACACGGCTGCGATAAAACTCGACGGTTGTGTGTGAAGTCGACTAACCCGCACTGGGCCCGCGTGGTCTACTAAGGCCCAATCGCCCTAATTCAGGGTAGACTCGAGCCCCTCGGTGGGGACATATATAAGCTGTTTTGATGAAGAGACATCAACAAACAGAGCCGACAATTTTTTTTAAATCATTTATTCAGATTGGTATCAATATTTATTGGTTTTTTTTTAGGATATTTGTCATCTATTAAAGAATTAATACTGAAATAAATTTTAACCGCCTACCAACCTATTTCGGTTCAAAAGATACAGTCCTTTAAAGGTTCTACGTACAGACGGACGAACACCGTTTTTACAACAGAGCATAAAATAAAAACATTTAAAAGCGGTTTTTTTTAATGGCAAAACTCATTTTTTGTTTTAGGATATTCTTCATGTAATAAAAAATATCCAGTGAAAATTTTAACTACCTACCTATTACGGTTTAAAAAATACATTTCTTTAAAAGTGATAGGTACCTACAGACGGACAGACAGCGTCAGCTATCAATAAGGTAGGGTCCTGGTAGCACTGGACAGTGCCCCTTTTGTTTACGGAACCCTAAAAGCAAGGATGAGACCAATAATAATTACCAGCAACAATTTGTGTAGGTTGAGCAAATATGGTCTAGGACCTAGTCCTTCATAATGGGTTCACGTCTACGATGTATAAAAATGTAAATTAAAAAAAAACCTATTATAAAACAAAAAATATGTTTTAAAATATAGGTACAATAGCTATGCCATAAAATGAAATTAGATAGGTGATGGAAAATTGGGTCAAATAAGTACACTTTTTAATAACGATAATAAATAAGAATGAGATACATACTATGTCTACATACTGTTTTTTGGCACCATAAATGGAAATCTCCTACATTCCTCTTGATATTTTTTGGCAACCCTAGATCGTAATCAATTTTTTATGTTTGCGGTGATGTAATACAATTGTAGATAATGATGTAATACAATGGTACAAAATGATGTAATAATTATTATTTTACTCCCACTTGTTCTAGTCTCGTCTAGACACGATCGATCAAACATCAAACTGACTCATAACACAACCATTTAGTAGAACAAAACTTTTTGGAGTTTACTCCTTAAGAATCGATTTGCATATATATAAGGGGCCCGGTATGAGAAAAATGTGAGGAGTAAAATCTATCGATGAATGACAGCGCTACGAAAAAGTTTCGATACAAAAAGGTCGTGTTCAATAGTAGAAATGAAGTGAGTTATAGTTTTTTTTCAAGCGCGAGTAAACTCCAGTCGTGCGTCGGAGCTGACACACACATTTTTTTTTTTTAGGAAACTGAAAACTGTTGCACTTTTTCTATTATTTGAAGAAGTCTAAAATAAATATTTCTATTTGAAGTTTCGTAGCTATGATTAAAAAACCACTTTAGAACTGGGTAGGCATTTAAATCGCTGTAATTTTTTATCTTGAACTTCGCCCCATTTCTAATTTATGTTTTGTTGTGATATCATTAAATTGTGTAAAATACAAAAAAAAACTATCTTTTTTGGATTCCTTACCCAAGGGCTGCCAGTTACTAAGCTTACGCCCGCCGCCGCTGTCTGTCCTATAATAGACGTAGGTCAATCAATCAAAATAATTTATTTAAAATAGGTGTTTACACACACACACTTTTAAATAGTCAAAAAACCTTATTGAATATTACAAATAATGTCATGATTCAGATAACAGTCTCAGGTAATGGTATTTGTTATAGAATCAACATATATATCTTTGTCTTTGTTTTATCTTTTTCAGTTCAGTGTTCCACCAAGAACCTACTATCGCAACAATACTTACAATACATAATCTATTATTTTATAATTATATTATTTTATAGGTATCTTTCGAACCGTTAATCGTAATAAGTAGCACAGATGAGATAAGAGTTACTACGTATAATAGTTAACCTGTTGAAATTTTTATGGAATATGGTTATTACATAATTGCTTATTGGGTAGGTATTAATTATCGGGGGTTTCTGACAAATCGTAAAAAATCGGCCAAGTGCGATTTCTGTCCGTACCATCGTACAAGAAAAAACCGTCAAAGTGTAAGTAAGAACCGCACACATAGTGTTCCGTAACATTATACTAGATGGCGCTAATTTATTCACGTTTGTTAAAAAAACACGTTTTTTTTATGGAGACACCCCTAATTTTTTCACTTTTTCGAATTTTTAGTATTTTTTTTGTTATAGCGGCAACAGAAATACATCATCTGTGTAAATTTCAACTGTCAAGCTATCATGGTTCATGAAATACAGCCTGGTGACATACGGACAGACAGACAGATAGACGGACGGACAGAAAAGTCTTAGTAATAGGGTCCCGTTTTACCCTTTGGGTACGGAACCCTAAAAATCACGTTTCTTGTATGGGAGCCCCCCTTCATTTTTTTTATTATTTGTTCTAAAGCGGCAATAAAATTCACACTATGTGAAAATTTTAACTATGGTAGATAGTTGAAATTTTATTACAGTTCATGAAAACAGCCCGCTGAAAAATCAAGTTTCTGGTATGGAGGCCCCCTTTATTTTAATTTTTTTACTTTTTTTTAATACTTGTAGTTATAGCGGTAATAGAAATGTACACTTAGTGAAAATTTCATCTGTCTACCTATTACTACTATTATCACAAATTCAAATTTAAATTTTTTATTCAAATTTTTTTTATTTGTGATATATGTTACATAGTTGTTAAGTAAAAATAATGTCCTATAATATATAAAATAATAATAATAATATAATAATAAAATATATTAATGAAGACCACAAAATAAAAATTAGAATTACATACCCTAAGGGTTGGTAAGTGGGGACGCTATATCATAAATCTGGTAGTCATCGTATCTGGTCGGTAGATGTACGAGAGATACTAATCACGGATCATGAAATACATCCCGCTGATAGAGAGACAGACGGACGGACAACGGACGCTTATTTATATAGGGTCACGAAACCCTAAAAAGAAAAAAAAATGTTTTTTTTAACATTTAGTTTATTCTATTGTTGTATTTGTAAAAACGGGTGTCTAATAGATACAAGCGTCAAACTTGGTGTAATTATAGTGAAAACTAAATTGAAACAAAAACTTTCGAAAAACCTAAAAATTTATAGGTAAAAGATTTTATTTAAAAATCGTACATTGTCACGAGAAACAAACGTTTGTGTCAAATTTCAGCCTGATAGCTTGAATGGAAGTGGTTGAAATATTAAGCTAAATTCCTGGACATATACAAGTGAAGTTATTTAAGGTCTAACAAAATTAGCTGAATCTATTTTAACTGGTGCTTCTACCCATAAAAATGAACAACTTTCCCCATGAAACCCATAGTCAGTTCTAAAAAAAATTTGAACTTCTCATTCTAAGTTGGCTGATCAGCTGATCGAGTTAGTATGGGAAAGAAATTTTTTTTTGCGATTTGATTATCGGTTCCATGAGGAAAGTTGTTCAGTTTCATGGGTAGACGCACCAGTTACAATAGTTTCAGCTAATTTAGTTATACCTTATATAAAAGCTTTTAATAACTTTTAATAAATACCAAGTAGTTCATAATTGTATACGAATATATACCTCCTTCGCCAGTTCCCATAGCTTATACCTGGTATATGAGGCAGCTGGTGAGTTACAAGAGAATTCATTGCGCTTGCGCAAACGGCGCCTTCTTTCCCACGATTTAAAACCATTCGTCAAAATGCTGTGGTGTCAACTTCAGTCTTCATAGAATTGACACAAATGGTCTGAAAAGTCCAGGGAGACGCCAGGAGGAACATTAAAATTACAACTAAATTGTTTGAAATTTATGTTTCCAGTTCACTGTACATAATATGTTTTAGCTGTAAGCAGTCTCATCATATCAGTTCATATACGTCCCCACCGAGGGGCTCGAGCCTACCCTGAATTTGTGATCGGGCTTTATTCGACCACGCGGGCCCAGTGCGGGTTGGTCGACTTTACACACAACCTTCAAGTTTCTTCGCAGACGTGTGCAGGTTTCCTCACGATGTTTTCCTTGACCGTAAGAGCGTCGGATAAACGTACATATGAAATCGAAATTCGAAAACCATTGGTACGTGGCAGGATTCGAACCACGACCTCCCGGACAGGAGGTAGCGGCCCTAGCCATTACGCCACCGACGCTCTAAACAGCCTAACAAATATTAATAAACTGAGTCTTCTCTCTTATCGTGTGGCACAATTAACCGTGCTATCTAATGGATGTACCGCGGTTGCCTGGTGTTGCACTTAGCATCACCCACGGTCACGTGCAGGGCATTTAGATTTACACCTGGAATCAGATGTGCAGGTTCCTTACATTTTTTTCCTTCACCGTTAAAGCAATCGGTATAAAGCATATGTACGATAGTTTCTAAAAAATCATTGGTGCATTGGCCGTCCGGATTTGAACCCGGGACCCCTAGATTAGAACTACCGAGTCGTTACCGGTTGTGCTATCGACGCTTTTATAAGACTAATTAAAAAGTTTGGTCAGAAATTTTAAAAAGTGATTTTTGAGCCAGAAAATGGTCGGAGTCCCTCATGTGTGATATGTCCATAAATTAACGTTGACATTGACAGGCAAGCGACGTCTACTGCTTGATATCGAACTCGCCTGAGGCCAGAAATGTTCATTGATCAGACACGATATCAAAAAACCGGCCAAGTGCGAGTCGGGCTAGCACTCCAAGAGTTCCGTACCACCACACTTCTCCACACAACTACATAGTATAATGACAATGATAAACAAAAGACATCAAAGCGAGTGACAAAAATATGCTTTTTTTGTCATTCAGTTCGGACTTCTTAGCGCGAGTACGACTCTCACTTGGCCGATTTTTACTATTTTTTGGTTTATTTGAGTATTTGTACTATAATCACACCAAGTTTCACGCTTGTATAACGTATGAGAAACCCCTTATTTTCTCACTTTTTGAATTTTTAAGCGGAAACAGAATTACATATTCCGTGAAAATTTCAACTGTCTACCCTATTATGGTTTAAGAAAAACAGCCCGCTGACGGACGGACAGACGGACAGACAGCGGAGGCTTAGTACTAGGGTCCTGTTGGTCACCCGTCGGGTGTGCGGAACCCTAAAAAGGATTATATATAATTTTGTGATGTAAATCTGCAGACATCAGAATTAATTGAAGTCGACGTGTAGACCTGTTGCCCTTCCAAATATTTTCATCCAACTTCAAAAATCCAAGAGATTCCTAATTCGACTGCATGTATTTTTTATTTTTGTTTCGCCATGTCTGCATCCGTCTGTCTGTCTTTCCGGGGCTTAGCTCAGGGACTATTAGCACAGATTACTAAGTAGTTACTTCGTAACTATTAGTGCTAGAAAGCTGTTATTTGGCAAGGGTATACATATTAATCAAGCTGATAAGATTAAGTTTACAATAAAATCAAGAAAATATTTTTTTTGGGGTGATTTTTTTTCTTTTTGACGTACCCTATTGTGTGGGGTATCGTTATGTGTCTTTCAAATTACTGAGGGTTTGCTAAGACCATTTTTTGATTTAGGGATCTTTTAGCGAAATATTAAGCTTTAAAATGCTAATTTTTGTAAGAGTCATGTGTCCCCACCCCCTACCAGCTAAACCGTTATTTCAGGATATCTGAAAAAAAAAAGAAATAGTAGGACATAGTATAATCAATTTAAAAGCAAAACTATCGCAGCTAAGTAGACTTTCTTAGTCAAGTAGTAATAGTCGACCAAGTTAAGATGTGCAGTTGTATTTGTAAAAAGTTCATAGTTTTTCCATGCAAAATGTTCTTTTACTAACTGCAAATATACTTTTGTTTTTTAAAATATACGTTTATTTTTTAAAGACTACGGAGCCCTACTTTGTGCGAGTCCGACTCGCACTTGGCCGGTTTAAAAAAAAATTACAATTGGTAAGCCCTCGGCATCGTCTCACTTGATGGTAAGTGACGAAGATTCCACAACGCAATGATAAGTTTTGCCTCTTGAGTACTTTTTTAGAAAATTAACAAAAAAAACAGCTTTTAAAAAAACAGCTAGATTTTACTTAGTTTGAAGTCAGCTTTTATCGTGTTTATCGTTGTAAATTATTACACTAAAACTGCTTATCTATTTGGGTAGTATTTAAACGCAAATAAAAAAACTATTTTTTGTATAAGAAAATAATTCCAATTCCCATCACAGTGACTGATTGCACAGCAAAAAACTTACCTCAAAATATAATTAATTAAACAACAATTCAGGTTCGTGATGCACCACTATTTACCTACAAGTATAGCGTTTATCTGGTTTAAGCAAAACTGTTTTTAACCGACTTCAAAAAAGGAGGAGGTTTCTCAATTCGACAGTATATATTTTTTTTAACCGACCCAAAAAAGGAGGAGGATTCCCAATTCGACAGTATATTTTTTTTTAACCGACTTAAAAAAAGGAGAAGGTTTCTCAATTCGACTATATATATTTATTTATGTGTGTTCGCGGATAACTTTGTTGTTTATGAACAGATTTTAATGATTCTTTTTTTGTTGGAAAGGAGATATCCCAAGGGTGGTACCATGATAAGGAAACCAGGATCTGATGATGGCATTCCAGAGAAATAAAGGGGAACCTTAGTTTCCAGTTTGAAGTCGGTTTTTTTGTTTAAAATTATATTATTTTTAAGTCAGATCCGCCACCCAGGAGGAGGGGGGAGCTTTTTAAAATGGATAAGCCGATTCTAATGAAACGTTATACATTTAAGAAAGACAGGAAATTGTTCAAAGATTGTTCAAACTTGTTTTAAAAAAATGGTGTTGTCATTATATGCATTTTAGGATTTTATTAGTAACCCTATTCGCTTATCTTTCTTAATTAAATAGTGTCGAAAAAGTAGTCAACGCATTTTGACCAATTTCCTGTCTTGCTTTTATTTTTAAAGAATGCAATGTTATTTATAATTATGTATATCTTTAGTTTCATTAGAATCGGCTCATCCATTTTAAAGGAACTGTAGTTTTTAATTTGTATAGAAAAAATATTTCTTAAGTAAAATAAAATAAAATTCAGATCTGGAAATCTTAATTCCATGCTCGATATTCACGTGGGCACCGGGCACAGCCGCGGGCAAAACTAGTAATCATCATAAAACAATTTGGAGAATCAATGCCATGTCGTGCTGCCGCCGCGTGTCCGATTTAGAATGATTTAAAATTCTACTGTTTGAAATTTAGTATTTTTTTTACTTTGCGTGTCGACTTATTTGAAACTAGTGGATGCCCACGGCTTTGCCCGCGCAGATCCCGTTTTTTCTGTTCCCTTGGGAATTTTCCAAAATCCTTTCCAAGCGATTTCCTACGTCTTCATAACAGTCTGTATTCTAGTGCTTTGCTCCGGTTCTGGAAAAACCGGAGATTGTGAAAACCGCAGAAAACCGGTTTTATAAGTAAACGACCGGTTCTAGAAAATTATAATGCTGCAGTGCTCTATTGTTGATAAGAATTCAGCCAATTCAGACTCAGAGGCGCTTATGATAGTGGTGTTATGTTCAAATCGGAGTTTCAGAAAGGTATTCGTATCAGTCATCCTTATTATGTTTTCACCTATGAGATGGTACAGTAACGGTGACAGGATGCATCCCTAATATACTCCTCTTTCAGGGTTGAAGGGATGTGACCTCTTGACTTGGTGTTCAGGTACATTTACAGGCAATTTTAATTCGTGAAATTTGTAAGACTAAGGTTTTTCGACGAGACGTTAGACGATCTGTTGGACGATATATATTCTATAATGACGCTATTGCTCTCCATTATACTCAAAAAAATTAAAATCAAAAAAGGTAAACAAACTTGACATTTCTCCGGAGATTCTCCGGTTTTTTCATAAAACCGGTTTTAAAAAACCGGAGCTGAAATTTGTCTCCGCTGCAAAGCACTACTGTATACCAAATTTCAGCGAAATCCGTTAAGTGGTTTCGGCTGTGCGTTGATATACCAGTCAGTCACCTTTTCCTTTTAAATATTATACAGTATTCCAATGAAAATGGCAAAAGTTTTAGAAAAAAAACTTAAAGATCGAGTAAATACTAACTACTACATATTTATTTTATTGACTATAAAAATTGACTTCCTTTCTTCAACTTCATTTTTTTTAACCGGCCAAGTGCGTGCCGGACTCGCGCAAAGTAGGGTTCCGTAGTATTTTCAAAAAATAAATGCGTATAAAAAAAATATGTTTGCATTTGGTAATTAATAGAACATTTTAAGGAAAATCTATGAACTCTTTAGAAATCCAACTGCACATATTAAATTGGTCGTCTATTACTCATAAACAAAGAAAGTATATTAATTGTCCGTGATAGTTTTCCTTTTAACTTGATTATATGTCCTGCAATTTAAAAAAAAAACAGATTTCCTGAAGTAGCGGTTTAGCTATTAGGGGGGGGGGGGATGTCCTACTATTTACTTATGCAAACCCTTAGTAATTTTGAAAGACCTATTCAACAATACCCCACACGATAGGGTACGTCAACGAAAAAAAAAATTACCCCCTCATGGGAGGTACCCTAAAATTTTTTTTTAAAGATTTTATTATACCACTTTGTCGGCGTGATATATAAGTATACCCATGCTAAATTACAGCTTTATAGTACTAATAATCTCTGGGCTAAGGCGCGGACAGGCGACCAGACAGACAGACATGGTAAAAATATAATAGTTCCTTGTTGAATTCGGAGCCCTTAAAAGATTTATATCTTCTTTAATTATTTCCCCAATATCGATCCGAAGTTAATGGAGTAGTTCCATAAATATTTTGGTACAGAAATAAACATTTTTTTTTTTGATAAACCACGTTTTTTTTACCCATGATTGGTGAGCCCTTGCTTGGCATCATTTCACCTGATTCCCAACGCAATGGGGATCTGGCTATCTTAACTTCAAGCCGGAACACATCAATGCTGTTAACATTGATGTTTGGCGGCAAGACTTAGATAAGATGGTAGTAACTAACCAGGAGGGCTTATAAAATGCCCTTCCACCAACCAAACAAAGTCTTACAAAGTTAGACTAACCACTAAACCTAACCACTCCGGTAGTGCCGACAGAAGTGAAATCCTTTTACAGTTTTATAATTTTTGACCCTCCGAGTGATCCTGGTTACGGTAACAGGGAACAGGATGTAGCACAACTTGTAGGTAGCAATAGGTTTAAATACAACATGCGTGCCACAGAATTAATTTTATTATTAAAAATAACACCCAAAATGAGTCTTATAAAGGGAGCAGCCGGTAAATATATCTAGGTATTTAGGTAATTTATTTTATAATTTATTAAGTTTTGTGATTGTGTTCGGAAATAATTTAAAATAATATTGTCAAATAGATTGACGCATGCGCGGAAAAGAAATAAATGGGATAAAACGAAGGTTGAATGAAAGGAGAATTAATAACTGCGCACCGCGCTACAAGGAAACGGTACGATGTCGCGAGTTCAATGTATTTTTTTTCCATCTCAAATACAGTTTTATAAGTTTTGACCCTCCGAGTGTTCCTGGTGCCCAGCGAGCATAAAGAAGTTTTCACTTCAAATATGCATTCCCCCATAGGGCACAGTGCATGTTGTTCCGAAGGGTGAGCCGGTCGTCAAACGTCACGGTAGTGGGTTCGGTTCCGGATGAGCCACCAACTGAATTTCAAACGGATTTTTTTCAAATAGCACGAGTAACCAGCTGTGTGGTGCAAATGCTTTGAGGTCCGCACCTGTGGCAAAGTATATATGTCGCAGTCATCTAGTTGAATCTGCTATTTCATTGAATGACTAGAGCGTTCATTGAATGACGAGATTCAATTGAATCACTAGGCCGAACGTTGATTGAACAAGCGTCACTCAACGTCCAACTAGTTAGCTGATTGTAACATAGCCCTTTGTACAGAGCGGACGTAAAATCTGTCAGGTGATTGAAACTTAGTGTATTGTTATTGTTTAGTTTATTTGTGAGAATTAGAGCTTTGTAACTTAGTGTTCTTGTTCACATTGTGAACGTAAAAGTCTATACAACGAAAAGGGAGTTGGCAAAAATTAGATTTTTCTAAAAAAACTGTAAATGAGCGAGCGATATTAGGTTCGGTCAGGTTTGATTGATTATACAGTCAAAGAGCCTCCCGAAGCGAGGCTCCCCCCCCATGGGTAGCAGAATGCTTCGCAGAAGAAGAAATCGTCGGTTTTTATTCGGAATATCCCATTTAACAACTTCGCTAAATGACGTTCAGTCAAGACGTTGAACGTTACTTTCAACAACTTGACGAGTTGTCCTTTAGTGATTCAATTGAATCTCGTCATTCAATGAACGCGCTAGTCATTCAATCAAATAGCAGATTCAACCAGATGACGGCGACATATGTATTAGTATTAACATACATTATGGACACTCCCTGCCGCTCTCTAGATTGCGACCTCACCCCCTCGTCACCCAGATAGATACAGATTGGTTACAGTTTGGTTGTCGAACGTGTAGGATTTCGCCGCCATTTTGTTTATTCCGTCATTCCTTTTTTGAAATGTCATTTCTGGCCATTTGTATGAAGTGTCCAGGTGTACCTGTGCACTGGACAATACAGCTTATAATATTTTGTAGTAACATCCTTATGTTTACCAAGAAACTTGAAACTTTTGTTTCTTTGTCTGTAAACTCAAAACACAGAGCAGACTGGAATGTTAAAAAAAAACCCGGTAAAGTGCGAGTCAGAACCGCACACTATGGGTTCCGTACCATCATACTAGATGGCGCTAGTACAAAGGATTCCGTACCATCATACTAGATGGCGCTAGTACAAAGGATTCCGTACCATCATACTAGATGGCGCTAGTACAAAGGATTCCGTACCATCATTCTAGATGGCGCTAGTTTCTTCACGATTAAAAAGCACGTTTTTTGTATGGAGTCTCCCCGTTCTTTTTTTAATTTTTCAAATTTTTAGTATTCGTTGTTGTAGCGGCAATAGAAATACATCATCTGTGAAAATTTCAATTGTCTAGATATCACGGTTCATGCAATACAGTCTGGTGACAGACGGACAGACCGACAGACAGACGGACGGACAGCGAAGTCTTACTAATATTGTCTCGTTTTTACCCTTTGGGTACGGAACCCTCAAAAGGCGGACTTATGACGTTTAAAAACTAACCTAACCTAACCTAACCTAACCACTCCGCGAGTTTTGACCCTCCACATTTTCCTACGACTAGGTTGACAAAGTTTAGACTCTACGAGTATACCTGTCGGTTACATGTTCCTGGCGAACGACTAGGTTGACAAAGTTTTGACCCTGCGAGTGTTCCTGGTACGGTGTCGGTTACGTTACAGTCTCGCGAGTTCAACGGTTTTTCTCATCTTACAAATACCCAACGCGCCTAAAGAAGTTTTCACATATCGAAGTCTTAAAATTTGGGAAAGTCAATCTATTACTACCTACTGTATACTTAAGAGTCGATAAGCGTCGGTGACTCGGTCCTCCTAACCAGAGGTGCCGGGTTCAAATCCGGACGGCCAATATAAACAGTTTTTCTAAACTTATGTACATATACTTACCGATTGCTTCAACGGTGAAGGAAAACATCGTGAGGAAACCTATACACATCTGATTCTGATTCCCGAGCCGTCATTTGGTTGAATCTGCTATTTGATTGAATGACGAGATTCAATTGAATCACTAAAGGACAACTCGTCAAGTTGTTGAATGTTTCAACGTCTTGACTGAACGTCATTTAGCGAAGTTGTTAAAAGGGATATTCCGAACAAAAACCGACGATTTCTTCTTCTGCGCAGCATTTTGCTACCCATGGGGGGGAGCCTCGCTTCGCTATAGGCTCTTTGACTGTATAATCAATCAAACTTGACCGAACCTAATATCGCTCGCTTCGCTCGCTCATTTACAGTTTTTTTTAGAAAAATCTAATTTTTGCCAACTTTCTTTTTGTTGTATGGAATTTTACGTTCACAATGTGAACAAGAAAACTAAGTTACAAAGCCCTAATTCTCACAAATAAACTAAACAATAACTATGAACTAAATTTCAATCCCCTGACTGATTTTACGTCCGGTCTGTTCAAAGGGCTATGTTACAATCAGCTAACTAGTTGGACGTTGAGTGACGCTTGTTTAATCAACGTTCGGCCTAGTGAATTCAATTGAATCTCGTAACTCAATGAACGGGCTAGTCATTCAATCAAATAGCAGATTCAACCAGATGACTGCGACATATACATAAGATTAAGGATATTATGCTAGTCGTGCTTATGCGCAAGCGCAACGTATTGTATGGTATTGTTGGCTGCGCGTGGTGTACGCCGTAACACTGCGCGGTGGCAGTACTGGTCGCAGGCGCAGGCGCAGAAGGTTCGACGTCCGGCCGTGCCCTGATAACTGTCGGCTCGTAGTTTGTAACCTTTCGATAACAATGGACAAACACACACAACACAACAGGAGAAACTATTGAAGTAAAACTTAGGCTATAGCGTAATGTGTACAGCTTTTTGTATTGGCTTGTAGTAAACCTAAGCCCTATGTGGGTACAGAGCTGGGTGCGAATATAATCGATCGCAGCGCTCGTAGTGGACAAAAGTAAAAATAATGTTGGCGCTGTCACCTGTCATACATATATCTCATA
The DNA here is from genome assembly GCA_947284805.1 of Coleophora flavipennella. Lineage (NCBI taxonomy): Eukaryota > Metazoa > Arthropoda > Insecta > Lepidoptera > Coleophoridae > Coleophora > Coleophora flavipennella. The sequence goes on along the minus strand of OX369255.1, from coordinate 7,944,662 downwards.
GTTATCTGTTTAGACTTGGTTAGGTACCTAATTTTAATAAAACCCGGTCCTAAAAATAATACTCATTTCGATCTGAAAACGATATTTAATTTGTCACTAGCGATACAGGAACAATTATATACGTTTATTATTATTAAATGAAACCATTAAAATAGCTTTATCTTCTTGTTTTACAGTAAAACTACAACAAAAAATTAAGTAAACAACCCCTGACATATCCAAAATAAAACACACTTTTTGAATAAATTTTTCTTACCTCATTTGATTTTACAACCCTTTCTCCACCCAAATCAAGGATTATAATGATATTTTGTCACAATGTCGTGATTAAATGTCAAAACGTCAGAGCCAACAAAGTTGCGGACGCTAGGTGGCGCTAAACTCGTGCAGTGACAAAATATAATATGTATTAAACTCACAGTAATATATAAGTCATTGAATATACTATATTAGTATGGCCGTGTTTGCTTCAAAAATGTAATCATAATGGCGAAAGAACGCAGGTATATGATTTTTAGGGTCCCGTAGCTCCCAAGGATAAAACGGACTCACGACAAAGTATACAGGGTGACTTTTAATTAGTTCTTGCTATCTTAAGGTATGCATGTACTCGTGATTACAAACAACTTTCCCAAAGAAACTATATGACAAATCAGAAAAAAAATTTTTGCTCCTCGATTACATAATAAATTATTAAACCTGCAAAAATGTATGAAGGATCAAATTTTTTTTTCTTATTTGACATAGTTTCTTTGGGAAAGTTGTTTGTAGATTCATATCAATTGCTATCAAGAACTAATTAAAAGTCACCCAATATAATATATTAGTAATAATATACGGTATGGACACTCCATGCCGCTCTCTAGATTGCGACCTCACCCCCTCGTCACTCATATTGATACAGATTGGTTGCAGTTTGGTTCTCGAACGTATGGGATTACGCCGTGATTTTGTTGCTCCGTCATTTGTATGCAGTGTCCGGGGTGTGCTTACGCGTCCGTCTGTACGTCTGCCTTGCCAGCCAGTTGCTATCTTAGAGACTATTTAACGTATGAAGTTTTGGAATAACTTTAAATCAACATGTTTGAGTCAAATACTATTTTGAAAATATATTTTAGTGGTGATCAGTTGGGTGAACACAAAAAACGCTGATATTTAGAGAGTCCCCTTAATATTGAATGTCGTTTGAAGGACTAAAGCATTTGTTTTTTTTTACAAGCTTTATATTATATTAGCTCGCCGTGTTAGTATGTCTGTTTGTTAGTTTGGGACAAACCTTGGAAACTAAATTAGAACCACTTCACGGTTTCCGATTGAGCTGAAATTTTGAATATACGTTAAGTTTCGAGAACAATGCATGGTTAGTTAAGTGACGTCATTCTAAATCCATTATGGCAGACTCCCAAAGATGGCGGCCAGTTATTTTTTATGCATTTCCATGATATGGGTGTCAAATAAAAGGGTTTCTAAGAATACGAATTAATTTAATTTCTTTTCAAATTAAAGCTTGCACCTAAAAAAAACTTTAAGGTTTTTCGAAAATTGCTACCAATTTTTTTTGGAGATCTATGTATGTATATTGCTCAAAATACCTACGTGTCAAAAGCCCTACCACTTATAACATCTGAAACAAACTGAAGTCATTTTTTCAAGTAAAACAGTCACATTCTTTTACAGAAACATGATGTAGTTGCTCCAAAAATAAACTTAAACCATATTCTAGCATAAGTTGAACTAATTATTATCACCGCGCGAGCTAAGCGAGCGAAAACTTTTCAAAAGTTAGATATTATTTTTGCATTTATTTCTATGTTTATCTAGGGATAACTTTTGAACGCCTTATCCGATTGCTTTATGAAATGAAATGAAGTTTATTTAGCAACATAGCAAAAAAATAACTGAGAATAATAATTAACAGATTCTATATGACAGTATTTTTTTTTATTTGTTTGTTTGTTAACTCTATTGATATGTTTAAATAAAGAACATAAAACAGATAGGTAAGTATAGCAATAAAGTTTTATTATTATCACAAATTAATATGATAGTTTTTTGCGCGCGAGAGTCATGTTATCTTGTTATTTGAGAGGTCTTCGTATAGTAGCGAATATTTTGTTACGGAGCCCTGTTCACGTAAGCCCGACTCGCTCTTGACCATTTTCTGTTGTAAAGTAAGGTGAAAAAAAGGTGGGAAAAAGGCTGAAGGCGAGGCATTGATTGGTACAGTTGTCTCTATCTTTTTATTTACGTGTAAAGAGTAAAGGAAATAACCACACTTTTGCACTTTTTCAATGTTTTTTCGTTTCAATTAAAAACTACAATTATTTTTTAAAAAATCCAACTGGCATATTGAAGTGTGTGTTTATGCTAATCGACTAAGAATATTTAGAGTTACTAAATCGATCTAATTTGCCTGCAGAATGCAAATATCTGTTTTAAAAGAGGTTTTTTTGATATATTTTATTCTCTTATAAAAGTTAACGAATCGTGTTTCTGCAACTGACAAAATATAATCATTGAAATGAAGAATCAGAAAAGAAAATACCACTTTCATATGTTTTGTAATTGCTGAGAAAAATTGAGATCCCTACGACCCAAGTTTCCAATGCGTCGCCTGAACGCCTATCTGATGGGAATTGAGTAGTAGGTATTCGCGGGTTCTAGACCACTTAATATGCATGGCTGGCTTTTTTTTAATAGCGACTCGTTGTTTTCGCAAAAAACGCCAGCGACGACCCTAATTAAGGGCTCGGCCCGGCAGTAGTAGGTATTCGCGGGTTCTAGACCACTTAATATGCATGGCTGGCTTTTTTTTAATAGCGACTCGTTGTCTTCGCAAAAAACGCCAGCGACGACCCTAATTAAGGGCTCGGCCCGGCAGTAGTAGGTATTCGCGGGCTCTAGACCACTTAATATGCATGGCTGGCTTTTTTTTAATAGCGACTCGTTGTTTTCGCAAAAAACGCCAGCGACGACCCTAATTAAGGGCTCGGCCCGGCAGTAGTAGGTATTCGCGGCTTCTAGACCACTTAATATGCATGGCTGGCTTTTTTTTAATAGCGACTCGTTGTTTTCGCAAAAAACGCCAGCGACGGCCCTAATGGCGCTACCACTAAGGACAAGAGGGCCACCGGCGCTAAGAAGAAACCCGCCGCAAAGAAGTTGGCTTTGCCGGGCAAGTCCACGGCCACAGCGCCCCAGGCGCAAAAAATCACCAAGCCGCCTACGAAGAAGCCGAAAGCGTCGAAACCCAAGAGGGCCGCTGCCTGAAATCCTCCGGTGCGGGCTTAAAGAAACATCCTGCGTACACACACCTGGAGCACCGACACACCACGTCACCACCGTCGTCGTCGTCGCTTCGTTGGTCTGTCGGCTAGTGGCTGCGAGAAGCAGTAGTGGCCGACCAGTACCTACAACCTGCTTGAACAATCCGCGACTCAAATAATCCTGTGCGTAGGTATACTCGGTAACTGAATGATAGTGCGTATAATACTTACATCATTATTCTTCATTGCATTTTTTTTCTTTATAATTTTAAAAATTGTAAATAATAACCCTTTTTGCGTTCAATCCACAATCAATAAAAATGAATTAATAATATTAATTTAAAAAAATGTGACTATGTGACTATGTGCGCATTTACAAGAGTTGATAATAACCTAATCAATCTGTTCTCACAATAGTAAGAGATACGTGCAAGTGTGTCAATTTCATAACTCTCTGCTTTTTCCAAGTCGGGCAACAGGAATGTTGCATCTGTCTACAGTAAATTTTTTCATTCATTCCCATATAAATTAAAATGAGTGTCGTCTATTTAGCCTTTGTAAAACGTGAGAAATGCGGGGATTTTTATACTGGCGCATACCCACTAACAATTTAAATCACTAATTTATTACTAGCCTCTCTCCTGAATGTATGAGATACTAAAGGCTTTTGATGTCCATACAATACAGTCCAATACAATACAAACTGTAATTCTATAGAACAGGTGGATCCATACAGGTGCGAGCACCTTTTACTTTCAAGATGTATAAAAAAATAAACCAGCCTGCAATATAAGCCATCTCTTCAAGCTTCTATCAAACATTCTGCAATGGACGCTTACGATATACACTCTGACGAATTCGACGAAGATATGTACAATTTGCTCGACGATTTTTATGATCCGTATTCTCCAATAACTGAGAGATCGGAGATCAACCAAATAGAAATGGAGGAGGGGGAACGCTCTCGTCGTCTTACCCCGAGATTAAACTCAGAAGACGAAATATTCGAAGAATATACTCCGGGAGCCGAATCGAATGAGCAAAGGAACGGTTATTCCATCTCTCCTACTTACACGGAATATACTCCTGAGGACGAAGACCAGGAATTGGAGGATGGTCAAGGACATTTGGCGGAATCTCCACCAGATATACCTCCTCCCCCTCTGGTATATCCTGTGTACCATGTTTTAAACAATAATTATTTAATTGTTGTGTACAGATTAATATATGATAATAGTGCAGTTGTTAATGATGAAGATGTTATAGTTTTAGATTAAGTAAAATTTTATTGTAACTTTTTGTATCGGTTAATTTAATTCAGTTATAGTTTTATTTAGTTAAATATAAGTATTGTTAAGGTACATAAAATTAAATGTAAGTTTCTTGTATAATTAATTAAAATGTATTCGAAATTCAATTTCTTCATTTGTATTGTATTGATTGTTCCAATTGGAGAAATTTTTACTTCTAAATAAAAAATGTGTTTACAAAATTTATTTTAAAAAACTCATATAAAAGGTGCTTTACGAACTCATTACAAAAATATTGTCTGAAACATTTTAACAATCAATTAATCATTAATTATCAGACTAAGATCAGAAAAAACCAAGACTGTCATTTAATTTACTTAAATTATACAATGGTTGCATTTCGTCGTAACACCAAGTTATTCTACTGAACTCTAGATTGCATAATTGTGAAGTAAATTAAAAAAAAGTTGGTAACAAAATCAGATTTTCTAAATCCGCTGGGTCCTGTTACTATCACTGTAGAAGGGTGAATAATTTTTTTTTTATTTCATGCAAAATGTATTCTATAAAAACCCAATTTATAATTTATAGAATTAAAGAAGAAATCTTTTTAGGTGATTTAATAAAATCTTTCAATGGTTATTTCTTACAAATAACATCACTGACTTAATGACTCGGTGGTAAGCGCTACTGCCTGCTGAACTAAGGGTTCGTGGATTCTATTCCCAACAAGGGCAAACATTAACTATATCAAAAAAATACAATTTGTTAAACTTTCATAATTAACTTTTTACATTTTACGTTAATAGATTTATTTGATATCAACCATCGTTTTGGAAAAATTTGTGGAAAAGTAACGGCAAATCAAATAACTTATAACACAATAATCTAAATAACCTCACCTATGAAAAATCATACAATTAAAAATATTTTACAAATTGAAAAACTTTCATGATTACGTTTTTATGTTTTAAGTATTTTTGATGTTTTATCTTACAAAAAAATATTTTACAAACTGAAATAGCTTTTCTTATTACTACTTTACTTTTTAGTTCATATAATTATTTTTTTGATCTCTACCACTTTTTTTGGAAAATAAGTCGTAAAGAATAAACGGTAAGAAACTCCACAATATTAAAAATGGAAAATCCAAATAATCTTACTTATGAAAAATCATACAGTAAAAATATTTTACAAATTGAAAAACTTTCATGATTACCTTTTTATGTTTTTAAGTTTTTATTATTTAAAATATATATACATTTTACAATTTTAAAAAGCTCTTCTAATTACTATTTTACTTTTTTTAGTTCATAGAATAATAATAATTTTTTTTTGGAATATAAGTCGTAAAAAAGATTTGGAAAGAAACTTCACATTTAAAATTCAAAATCAAAATAATCTTACCTGTGAAAAATCTTACAATTAAAAATATTTTAAAATTTAAAAAACTTTTACTATTACTGTTTTATTTTTTAAGTTTACACTTTTTTTACTCAAAAATATTTGACAAATCATCATCATCATATCAACCGAATACTAGTTTTATTTTTCAAGTAAGTACTTACATAGAATTTTTTTTTTCTCTACAACTGTTCTGAAAATGAGTCGTGAAGAAATAACGGAAAGAAACTCCACATTTAAAATAAAAAATTCAAACATTCTAGGTACCTACCCTATGAAAAATCATGCATAAAGTCTATATTATTATTTTTATTTCATTAAATTATATCCTATTAAGGTACCGGGTTCAAATCTGGACGGCCAATGTACCAATGAGTTTTTCCAAAAAACTTACGTACATATACTTACCGATTGCTTTAACGATGAAGGAAAAAATCGTGAGGAAACCTGCACACAGGCCTGCGAAGAAACTTGAAGGTTGTGTGTATGAAGTCGACCAACCCGCACTGGGCCCGCGTGGTCGACTAAGGCCTAATCGCCCTGATTCAGGGTAGGCTCGAGCCCCTCGGTGGGGACGTATATGAGCTGATATAATAATAATAATATCCTATAAAAAAGCCGATTTATAATTTACAGAATTAAAAAAAAAACTTTTTAGGTTAAATAATAAAATCTTTTAATGGTTATCAATTATTTCTTACAAATAACGTCACTGACTGAATGACTTAGTGGTAAGTGCTCCTGCCTGCTGAACTAAGGGTTTGTGGATTTTATCTCCAACAAGTGAAAACATTAACTATGTACAAAAAAACTATTTGAAAAACTTTCATTGTTTACTTTTTACATCTTAAGTTAATAACTTTTCTTTATCTCTACCACCGTTCTGGAAAACTAGTCATGGAAAATAAACGGTAAGAAAATCCACATTCAAAATACAAATAATCTTACCCAAGAAAAATCATACAATAAAAATGTTTTTGAAGTTTAAAAACCTTTCATTATTACTATTTTACATTTCAAAAATAACATCAATATTTTATGCCTTGAAAATAACATCTTTTAAAATATGTCTTCCAACCCAAAAAGAACAATAGTTTATTTTAAAAAACAAGCTATTTTAAAGTTTATTTCTTGCTAATAACATCAGTGACTGACTGATTCGCTGATCCAGTGGTCGGTGCTTCTGTTTGCCGAACCAAGGGTTTGGTTCGATTTCCAACCCCAGGGCAGACATTCATGTGAGGAACAGGCTTGTTTGCTCTATGCATGAGTATTTATTCTAAAAGTCGCTGTAAAGGTCATAAGTGTCCATGGTTGATTATTTGGTAGTGAATCGGACCAGCATTTTATGATTGCAACGTCAGGTGGTTGGGTTTTACAATAGTATGTATTAAAAAGTATTTTTTGCAGTCGGGCTTCCCCACAATATTTTTTCGTAATATTGTATATTATATTGCGTGTATTTTGGTGATTGATGTCGTCTTGCACGTCTTGTCTTGTCAGATTACACATAATATTGTAATATTTGACACGTAACTCAGCGTGTTTCCAATGATTTGCAGGTGAAACACCTTTTAACTCTTTTAAGTTAAAAATTTCGATTTTTATAAGGTGACTTGCTCTTGACCCATCGTCTCCATTTCTTGATATGTAACCATCCCACATTCAGTTGCGCGACCGACATACGATAATAATGTTACTTTCTTCTTTAGTTTGAGTTTTTCAAAAAATGAATCAATATTGTTTTGTCTTTTGAGTCCATTTTCTTGTTTTTATGAGCCAACCGCATGGAGCACGTTTCATCCTCATCGTTCAGACTATTATCAAAATAATAACTTTTGAAAGTATTAGGCAACTACAGCGAGTCCTTAGCTGTTAGCTGAAACAAACAAAACCACTAGTTGAAATAAAAGAACTAAGCATTTGTTAAATTGCTGTAAAGAGTTAATAAAATGTATATTTTAAATAAAATAACTTTTAGAATACCGAAAAAATGGCCGGGTGGCAGTAAAGTTCTCGAGTGGGAACCGTGCACCGGATAACTTAAAGCGTAGGCTGGTCTCCCCCCGCGGTGGACCAACGACCTGGTAAAGACCGCGGGAAGTCGCTGAATGCGGGCAGCGCAGGACAGGCCTGCGTGGAAATACTTGGGGAAGACGGCTTTTGGTAAATAATATGATGATGATGATAATGAAAAAAATAATATGTATATAATTTTTACCTTGGTTGAGAACGATTTGATTCTGGTTGTCTTTCAACATCATCAGCTAGCTCGTATAACAACTTGTCGTAAAAGTCATTGTAAAGGTCATAAATGTCCATGGTTGCTTGTTTGGTAGGGAATGAGGCCAGCTGTTTATATTTGTGAAGTCAGGTGATTGGGTTTTGCAATGATATGGAGAACGTAAATTGGAAGTAAAAAAGGGAGGCTTTAGTTTGAATGTGTTTCAAAAAAGTATTTTTTACAGTCGGGCTTCCCTGCAATTTGTTTTGTTATATTGTATATTATATCGCACGTATCTTGGTAATTGATGTCATCTTCAGATTGTGCGTAATATTTGACTCGTAACTCAGCGTGTTTCCAATGATTCGCAGGTGAAACATCTTTTAACTCTTTTAAGTTAAAAATTTCGATTTTTACAAGATGACTTGCTTTTGATCCATCGTCTCCATTGCTTGATATGTAAGACATCCCACAATCAGTTGAGCGACCAACACATGATGATAATGTTACTTTCTTCTTTAGTTTGGGTTTTTCAAAAAATGAATCAATATTGTTTGATCTTTTGACTCCATTTTTCTTGTTTTTATGAGCCAACAGCATGGAGCACGTTTCATCCTCATCGCTCAGACTATTATCAAAATAATAACTTTTGAAGGTATTAGGCAAGTCCAGTGAGTCATTAGTTGTTAGCTGAAACAATCGAAACCACTAGTTGAAATAAAAGAACAAAGCATTTGTTAAACTAGTGTAGAGAGTTAATAAAAGGTGAATTTTAAATAAAATAACATTAAGGACATTAAAAAGACTATTAAAAAGCGTCGGTGGATCAACCAGGTAACGACTCGGTCCATCTAACCAGAGGTACCAGGTTCAAATCTGGACGGTTAATGTACCAATGAGTTTTTCAAAAACTTACGTACATGTACTTACCGATTGCTTTAACGATGAAGGAAAAAATCGTGAGGAAACCTGCACACAGGCCTGCGAAGAAACTCGAAGGTTGTGTGTATGAAGTCGACCAACCCGAACTGGGCCCGCGTGGTCGACTAAGGCCTAATCGCCCTGATTCAGAGTAGGCTCGGTGGGGACGTATATGAGCTGTAATGATGATTAAGGACACCGAACAGATGGCCGTGGGGGTAGTTACGTTCTCGAGTGGCGACCACGCATCGGTAAACATAGCGTAGGCAGGCCTGCCACGCGGTGGATCGACGATGATGCGAGCAGCGCAGGACCGGTCGTCATGGAAATCCTTGGAGGAGGCCTTTGTACAGCAATGGACGTTTTTCGGTAAATTTGATGATGATTTAGGAGACAATAGAAATTAATTTGAGGAAAAAGTATTAAACAAGGGAAAACTTACCGTCATAGTATCAGCGGACTGATATAGGTATGATAAAATGCACTGCACAAATACACCTGTATTATAAACTTTATAGTTTATCGGATCAAGGTAGTGTTGCTACTGGATCTGTCTATGCAATATCATTTTGTTTTATAGGAAGGGTTGATGAACACGTCAGAACTTGATCATTGCACACCTGCAACGTTGCCTCCGTCGTTTACGATAGATATGCGTAAAAAAGGTAATTTAATAGATTCCGTTTGTTACTTTTAAGAAAGGACGCTATTGTACCTGCCGACATACCACATATTTTTTATGTATAGTTGGTATTTTGTTAAGGAAGAGAAGTTAACAAGTTTAGACATGTCAAAGCTGCGTACATTGATCCAATCCCAATCACATATGTGTAAAAAAAGGGTCACGTATTGGATTCATTTTTAATATAAGCAAAGACTGGTAACATGCAGGTAGGCTGGTATTGTGATTGGAGCATTTCTATTGTGATCGAGTCGTCAAAAGCCTTTTATACCTTATACATTCAGGTAGGAGACAAGTAACAAATTAGTGATTTTAATTGTAAGTAAGTATGTGTTAGTATAAATATCCCTCGTTTCACATCTTTATAAAATGTTAAATGGACGACAATCATTGTAATCTATAGAGGAACGAATGAAAAAAAAAACACATACGGTCGAAAAATGCTACATTCCAATTGCCCCGACTAGGTAAAAAACCGAAGGGTTATGAATCTCATGTATTTCTTAAAAATATTGAAACTAAAATTTTTTTTTAATAGTTTTTCATAGGTAAGATTATTTGTATTTTGAATTTTGAATGTGGATTTTCTTACCGTTTATTTACCATGACTGGTTTTCCAGAACGGTGGTAGAGATAAAGAAAAGTTATTAACTTAAGATGTAAAAAGTAAACAATGAAAGTTTTTCAAATAGTTTTTTTGTACATAGTTAATGTTTTCACTTGTTGGAGATAAAATCCACAAACCCTTAGTTCAGCAGGCAGGAGCACTTACCACTAAGTCATTCAGTCAGTGACGTTATTTGTAAGAAATAATTGATAACCATTAAAATATTTTATTATTTCACCTAAAAAGATTTTTTTTTTAATTCTGTAAATTATAAATCGGCTTTTTTATAGGATATTATTATTATTATATCAGCTCATATACGTCCCCACCGAGGGGCTCGAGCCTACCCTGAATCAGGGCGATTAGGCCTTAGTCGACCACGCGGGCCCAGTGCGGGTTGGTCGACTTCATACACACAACCTTCAAGTTTCTTCGCAGGCCTGTGTGCAGGTTTCCTCACGATTTTTTCCTTCATCGTTAAAGCAATCGGTAAGTATATGTACGTAAGTTTTTTGGAAAAACTCATTGGTACATTGGCCGTCCAGATTTGAACCCGGTACCTTAATAGAATATAATTTAATGAAATAAAAATAATAATATAGACTTTATGCATGATTTTTCATAGGGTAGGTACCTAGAATGTTTGAATTTTTTATTTTAAATGTGGAGTTTCTTTCCGTTATTTCTTCACGACTCATTTTCAGAACAGTTGTAGAGAAAAAAAAAATTCTATGTAAGTACTTACTTGAAAAATAAAACTTGTATTCGGTTGATATGATGATGATGATTTGTCAAATATTTTTGAGTAAAAAAAGTGTAAACTTAAAAAATAAAACAGTAATAGTAAAAGTTTTTTAAATTTTAAAATATTTTTAATTGTAAGATTTTTCACAGGTAAGATTATTTTGATTTTGAATTTTAAATGTGAAGTTTCTTTCCAAATCTTTTTTACGACTTATATTCCAAAAAAAAATTATTATTATTCTATGAACTAAAAAAAGTAAAATAGTAATTAGAAGAGCTTTTTAAAATTGTAAAATGTATATATATTTTAAATAATAAAAACTTAAAAACATAAAAAGGTAATCATGAAAGTTTTTCAATTTGTAAAATATTTTTACTGTATGATTTTTCATAAGTAAGATTATTTGGATTTTCCATTTTTAATATTGTGGAGTTTCTTACCGTTTATTCTTTACGACTTATTTTCCAAAAAAAGTGGTAGAGATCAAAAAAATAATTATATGAACTAAAAAGTAAAGTAGTAATAAGAAAAGCTATTTCAGTTTGTAAAATATTTTTTTGTAAGATAAAACATCAAAAATACTTAAAACATAAAAACGTAATCATGAAAGTTTTTCAATTTGTAAAATATTTTTAATTGTATGATTTTTCATAGGTGAGGTTATTTAGATTATTGTGTTATAAGTTATTTGATTTGCCGTTACTTTTCCACAAATTTTTCCAAAACGATGGTTGATATCAAATAAATCTATTAACGTAAAATGTAAAAAGTTAATTATGAAAGTTTAACAAATTGTATTTTTTTGATATAGTTAATGTTTGCCCTTGTTGGGAATAGAATCCACGAACCCTTAGTTCAGCAGGCAGTAGCGCTTACCACCGAGTCATTAAGTCAGTGATGTTATTTGTAAGAAATAACCATTGAAAGATTTTATTAAATCACCTAAAAAGATTTCTTCTTTAATTCTATAAATTATAAATTGGGTTTTTATAGAATACATTTTGCATGAAATAAAAAAAAAATTATTCACCCTTCTACAGTGATAGTAACAGGACCCAGCGGATTTAGAAAATCTGATTTTGTTACCAACTTTTTTTTAATTTACTTCACAATTGTGCAATCTAGAGTTCAGTAGAATAACTTGGTGTTACGACGAAATGCAACCATTGTATAATTTAAGTAAATTAAATGACAGTCTTGGTTTTTTCTGATCTTAGTCTGATAATTAATGATTAATTGATTGTTAAAATGTTTCAGACAATATTTTTGTAATGAGTTCGTAAAGCACCTTTTATATGAGTTTTTTAAAATAAATTTTGTAAACACATTTTTTATTTAGAAGTAAAAATTTCTCCAATTGGAACAATCAATACAATACAAATGAAGAAATTGAATTTCGAATACATTTTAATTAATTATACAAGAAACTTACATTTAATTTTATGTACCTTAACAATACTTATATTTAACTAAATAAAACTATAACTGAATTAAATTAACCGATACAAAAAGTTACAATAAAATTTTACTTAATCTAAAACTATAACATCTTCATCATTAACAACTGCACTATTATCATATATTAATCTGTAGACAACAATTAAATAATTATTGTTTAAAACATGGTACACAGGATATACCAGAGGGGGAGGAGGTATATCTGGTGGAGATTCCGCCAAATGTCCTTGACCATCCTCCAATTCCTGGTCTTCGTCCTCAGGAGTATATTCCGTGTAAGTAGGAGAGATGGAATAACCGTTCCTTTGCTCATTCGATTCGGCTCCCGGAGTATATTCTTCGAATATTTCGTCTTCTGAGTTTAATCTCGGGGTAAGACGACGAGAGCGTTCCCCCTCCTCCATTTCTATTTGGTTGATCTCCGATCTCTCAGTTATTGGAGAATACGGATCATAAAAATCGTCGAGCAAATTGTACATATCTTCGTCGAATTCGTCAGAGTGTATATCGTAAGCGTCCATTGCAGAATGTTTGATAGAAGCTTGAAGAGATGGCTTATATTGCAGGCTGGTTTATTTTTTTATACATCTTGAAAGTAAAAGGTGCTCGCACCTGTATGGATCCACCTGTTCTATAGAATTACAGTTTGTATTGTATTGGACTGTATTGTATGGACATCAAAAGCCTTTAGTATCTCATACATTCAGGAGAGAGGCTAGTAATAAATTAGTGATTTAAATTGTTAGTGGGTATGCGCCAGTATAAAAATCCCCGCATTTCTCACGTTTTACAAAGGCTAAATAGACGACACTCATTTTAATTTATATGGGAATGAATGAAAAAATTTACTGTAGACAGATGCAACATTCCTGTTGCCCGACTTGGAAAAAGCAGAGAGTTATGAAATTGACACACTTGCACGTATCTCTTACTATTGTGAGAACAGATTGATTAGGTTATTATCAACTCTTGTAAATGCGCACATAGTCACATAGTCACATTTTTTTAAATTAATATTATTAATTCATTTTTATTGATTGTGGATTGAACGCAAAAAGGGTTATTATTTACAATTTTTAAAATTATAAAGAAAAAAAATGCAATGAAGAATAATGATGTAAGTATTATACGCACTATCATTCAGTTACCGAGTATACCTACGCACAGGATTATTTGAGTCGCGGATTGTTCAAGCAGGTTGTAGGTACTGGTCGGCCACTACTGCTTCTCGCAGCCACTAGCCGACAGACCAACGAAGCGACGACGACGACGGTGGTGACGTGGTGTGTCGGTGCTCCAGGTGTGTGTACGCAGGATGTTTCTTTAAGCCCGCACCGGAGGATTTCAGGCAGCGGCCCTCTTGGGTTTCGACGCTTTCGGCTTCTTCGTAGGCGGCTTGGTGATTTTTTGCGCCTGGGGCGCTGTGGCCGTGGACTTGCCCGGCAAAGCCAACTTCTTTGCGGCGGGTTTCTTCTTAGCGCCGGTGGCCCTCTTGTCCTTAGTGGTAGCGCCATTAGGGCCGTCGCTGGCGTTTTTTGCGAAAACAACGAGTCGCTATTAAAAAAAAGCCAGCCATGCATATTAAGTGGTCTAGAAGCCGCGAATACCTACTACTGCCGGGCCGAGCCCTTAATTAGGGTCGTCGCTGGCGTTTTTTGCGAAAACAACGAGTCGCTATTAAAAAAAAGCCAGCCATGCATATTAAGTGGTCTAGAGCCCGCGAATACCTACTACTGCCGGGCCGAGCCCTTAATTAGGGTCGTCGCTGGCGTTTTTGCGAAAACAACGAGTCGCTATTAAAAAAAGCCAGCCATGCATATTAAGTGGTCTAGAACCCGCGAATACCTACTACTGCCGGGCCGAGCCCTTAATTAGGGTCGTCGCTGGCGTTTTTTGCGAAAACAACGAGTCGCTATTAAAAAAAAGCCAGCCATGCATATTAAGTGGTCTAGAGCCCGCGAATACCTACTACTGCCGGGCCGAGCCCTTAATTAGGGTCGTCGCTGGCGTTTTTTGCGAAAACAACGAGTCGCTATTAAAAAAAAGCCAGCCATGCATATTAAGTGGTCTAGAGCCCGCGAATACCTACTACTGCCGGGCCGAGCCCTTAATTAGGGTCGTCGCTGGCGTTTTTTGCGAAGACAACGAGTCGCTATTAAAAAAAAGCCAGCCATGCATATTAAGTGGTCTAGAGCCCGCGAATACCTACTACTGCCGGGCCGAGCCCTTAATTAGGGTCGTCGCTGGCGTTTTTTGCGAAGACAACGAGTCGCTATTAAAAAAAGCCAGCCATGCATATTAAGTGGTCTAGAACCCGCGAATACCTAATACTGCCGGGCCGAGTCCTTAATAAGGGTCGTCGCTGGCGTTTTTTTTTTTTGTGAAAACAGCGAGTCGCTATTAAAAAAAAGCCAGCCATGCATATTAAGTGGTCTAGAACCCGCGAATACCTACTACTGCCGGGCCGAGCCCTTAATTAGGGTCGTCGCTGGCGTTTTTTTGCGAAAACAACGAGTCGCTATTAAAAAAAAGCCGGCCATGCATATTAAGTGGTCTAGAGCCCGCGAATACCTACTACTGCCGGGCCGAGCCCTTAATTAGGGTCGTCGCTGGCGTTTTTTGCGAAAACAACGAGTCGCTATTAAAAAAAAGCCAGCCATGCATATTAAGTGTTCTAGAGCCCGCGAATACCTACTACTGCCGGGCCGAGCCCTTAATTAGGGTCGTCGCTGGCGTTTTTTGCGAAAACAACGAGTCGCTATTAAAAAAAAGCCAGCCATGCATATTAAGTGGTCTAGAGCCCGCGAATACCTACTACTGCCGGGCCGAGCCCTTAATTAGGGTCGTCGCTGGCGTTTTTTGCGAAAACAACGAGTCGCTATTAAAAAAAAGCTAGCCATGCATATTAAGTGGTCTAGAGCCCGCGAATACCTACTACTACCAGGCTGCGCTCTTAATTAGGGTCGTCGCTGGCGTTTTTTGCGAAAACAACGAGTCGCTATTAAAAAAAAAGCCAGCCATGCATATTAAGTGCTCTAGAGCCCGCGAATACCTACTACTGCCGGGCCGAGCCCTTAATTAGGGTCGTCGCTGGCGTTTTTGCGAAAACAACGAGTCGCTATTAAAAAAAGCCAGCCATGCATATTAAGTGGTCTAGAACCCGCGAATACCTACTACTGCCGGGCCGAGCCCTTAATTAGGGTCGTCGCTGGCGTTTTTTGCGAAAACAACGAGTCGCTATTAAAAAAAAGCCAGCCATGCATATTAAGTGGTCTAGAGCCCGCGAATACCTACTACTGCCGGGCCGAGCCCTTAATTAGGGTCGTCGCTGGCGTTTTTTGCGAAAACAACGAGTCGCTATTAAAAAAAAGCTAGCCATGCATATTAAGTGGTCTAGAGCCCGCGAATACCTACTACTACCAGGCTGCGCTCTTAATTAGGGTCGTCGCTGGCGTTTTTTGCGAAAACAACGAGTCGCTATTAAAAAAAAAGCCAGCCATGCATATTAAGTGCTCTAGAGCCCGCGAATACCTACTACTGCCGGGCCGAGCCCTTAATTAGGGTCGTTGCTGGCGTTTTTTGCGAAAACAACGATTCGATATTAAAAAAAGCCAGCCATGCATATTTAGTGGTCTAGAACCCGCGAATACCTAATACTGCCGGGCCGAGTCCTTAATAAGGGTCGTCGCTGGCGTTTTTTTTTTTTTGTGAAAACAGCGAGTCGCTATTAAAAAAAAGCCAGCCATGCATATTAAGTGGTCTAGAACCCGCGAATACCTACTACTGCCGGGCCGAGCCCTTAATTAGGGTCGTCGCTGGCGTTTTTTTGCGAAAACAACGAGTCGCTATTAAAAAAAAGCCGGCCATGCATATTAAGTGGTCTAGAGCCCGCGAATACCTACTACTGCCGGGCCGAGCCCTTAATTAGGGTCGTCGCTGGCGTTTTTTGCGAAAACAACGAGTCGCTATTAAAAAAAAGCCAGCCATGCATATTAAGTGTTCTAGAGCCCGCGAATACCTACTACTGCCGGGCCGAGCCCTTAATTAGGGTCGTCGCTGGCGTTTTTTGCGAAAACAACGAGTCGCTATTAAAAAAAAGCCAGCCATGCATATTAAGTGGTCTAGAGCCCGCGAATACCTACTACTGCCGGGCCGAGCCCTTAATTAGGGTCGTCGCTGGCGTTTTTTGCGAAAACAACGAGTCGCTATTAAAAAAAAGCTAGCCATGCATATTAAGTGGTCTAGAGCCCGCGAATACCTACTACTACCAGGCTGCGCTCTTAATTAGGGTCGTCGCTGGCGTTTTTTGCGAAAACAACGAGTCGCTATTAAAAAAAAAGCCAGCCATGCATATTAAGTGCTCTAGAGCCCGCGAATACCTACTACTGCCGGGCCGAGCCCTTAATTAGGGTCGTTGCTGGCGTTTTTTGCGAAAACAACGATTCGATATTAAAAAAAGCCAGCCATGCATATTTAGTGGTCTAGAACCCGCGAATACCTAATACTGCCGGGCCGAGTCCTTAATAAGGGTCGTCGCTGGCGTTTTTTTTTTGTGAAAACAGCGAGTCGCTATTAAAAAAAAGCCAGCCATGCATATTAAGTGGTCTAGAACCCGCGAATACCTACTACTGCCGGGCCGAGCCCTTAATTAGGGTCGTCGCTGGCGTTTTTTGCGAAGACAACGAGTCGCTATTAAAAAAAAGCCAGCCATGCATATTAAGTGGTCTAGAGCCCGCGAATACCTACTACTGCCGGGCCGAGCCCTTAATTAGGGTCGTCGCTGGCGTTTTTTGCGAAAACAACGAGTCGCTATTAAAAAAAAGCCAGCCATGCATATTAAGTGGTCTAGAACCCGCGAATACCTACTACTGCCGGGCCGAGCCCTTAATTAGGGTCGTCGCTGGCGTTTTTTGCGAAAACAACGAGTCGCTATTAAAAAAAAGCCAGCCATGCATATTAAGTGGTCTAGAACCCGCGAATACCTACTACTGCCGGGCCGAGCCCTTAATTAGGGTCGTCGCTGGCGTTTTTTGCGAAGACAACGAGTCGCTATTAAAAAAAAGCCAGCCATGCATATTAAGTGGTCTAGAGCCCGCGAATACCTACTACTGCCGGGCCGAGCCCTTAATTAGGGTCGTCGCTGGCGTTTTTTGCGAAAACAACGAGTCGCTATTAAAAAAAAGCCAGCCATGCATATTAAGTGGTCTAGAACCCGCGAATACCTACTACTGCCGGGCCGAGCCCTTAATTAGGGTCGTCGCTGGCGTTTTTTGCGAAAACAACGAGTCGCTATTAAAAAAAAGCCAGCCATGCATATTAAGTGGTCTAGAACCCGCGAATACCTACTACTGCCGGGCCGAGCCCTTAATTAGGGTCGTCGCTGGCGTTTTTTGCGAAGACAACGAGTCGCTATTAAAAAAAAGCCAGCCATGCATATTAAGTGGTCTAGAGCCCGCGAATACCTACTACTGCCGGGCCGAGCCCTTAATTAGGGTCGTCGCTGGCGTTTTTTGCGAAAACAAC
Organism: Coleophora flavipennella; assembly: GCA_947284805.1. Taxonomy (NCBI): domain Eukaryota; kingdom Metazoa; phylum Arthropoda; class Insecta; order Lepidoptera; family Coleophoridae; genus Coleophora; species Coleophora flavipennella. Next base: position 7,926,582 of record OX369255.1, on the reverse strand, counting down.
GAGTCGCTATTAAAAAAAAGCCAGCCATGCATATTAAGTGGTCTAGAACCCGCGAATACCTACTACTGCCGGGCCGAGCCCTTAATTAGGGTCGTCGCTGGCGTTTTTTGCGAAGACAACGAGTCGCTATTAAAAAAAAGCCAGCCATGCATATTAAGTGGTCTAGAACCCGCGAATACCTACTACTGCCGGGCCGAGCCCTTAATTAGGGTCGTCGCTGGCGTTTTTTGCGAAAACAACGAGTCGCTATTAAAAAAAAGCCAGCCATGCATATTAAGTGGTCTAGAACCCGCGAATACCTACTACTGCCGGGCCGAGCCCTTAATTAGGGTCGTCGCTGGCGTTTTTTGCGAAGACAACGAGTCGCTATTAAAAAAAAGCCAGCCATGCATATTAAGTGGTCTAGAACCCGCGAATACCTACTACTGCCGGGCCGAGCCCTTAATTAGGGTCGTCGCTGGCGTTTTTTGCGAAAACAACGAGTCGCTATTAAAAAAAAGCCAGCCATGCATATTAAGTGGTCTAGAACCCGCGAATACCTACTACTGAATTGTGTGCCGCCGACTATAGGCGTCTGGAAGTGCACTTGAGGATCTATCACTTGTTCAGTGCTATACTGTTATGTCATGTTATGTGGTACTTATAACCTCGGAAGGGAGGCTATTTCACATCTCAAAAGACCTTTAGACCTCTCAGTATTGTAAAAATGAAATTGAACGGCGCCATACTAGACTCAAATTGCCGCCTCCGTAGCGTAATGGTTAAGTCCATTTGTTTTACATCAGGAGGTCGCGGGTTCGGTTATTGTATGACTCGGTTTGGTTGGTATCTTCTAAGCCCGCCTGGCTAGCTACCACCATCTTATCTAAGTCTTGCCGTCAAACATCAATGTTAACAGCATTGATGTGTTCCGGCTTGAAGATAAGATAGCCATTTCCCCATTGCGTTTAGGCATCTTGGTAAGCCCGCTTCCATCTTCGGCATCATCGTTACTTACCATCAGGTGAGATGATGCCAAGGGCTTACCAATTGTGGATAAAAAAACTGTAATTCTTTGTTTACCAACATTAGGCTTGCCAGACGTCAGGATTTGTCCTGACATGTCAGGAATTTTAGGCACCAGTCAGGATTCCGGCCGGACTTTGACAATGTCAGGGTTTTTTTGATTATTGACGTGTTTATAGGTGTTTTATCAAGCAGCCCATGGACTAAAATGAATGATATTTTTTTCATTGTGTGGAGAGTTAGAGTAGTCTCAATGGCAGATTGTGAGTCGGAGAGTGACTGGGTAGCAGAATATTCTAGGTGATGTTTTATTACTATGACTACTGTGCGTCGTCAAACGGCGCCCGTTTTAGTAAAATGTCAGGACTTTTCGATAAAAATCAGGCTTTTTAACCGACTTAAAAAAAAGGAGGAGGTTTCTCAATTCGACCGATATATATATATATATATATATATACGAGTATATATATTTTATGTGTGTTCGCGGATAACTTCGTCGTTTATAAACCGATTTTGATGATTCTTTTTTTGTTGGAAAGGAGATATCCCAAGGGTGGTTTCATGATAAGGAAACCAGGATCTGATGATGGCATTCTAGAGAAATCGAGGGAAACCTTAGTTTCCTGTTTGAAGTAGGTTTTTTTTGTTCAAAATTATTGTCAGGACTTTTTATTTTAACATCTGGTAACCCTAACCGACACACAACATACATACACGACGGGGCTTTATTGTGTGTTCCCGTTAACTGCATTAAGGTGAACAACCTTCTGGCGTACTCCTCAGCCTCGTTGTCGTTGTTTGATTCTAAATGCAGAGCATGTTTATAAATGTAGGCGTGGAATTTACAAATGGGATAATTGCCAAAACAAAATATAGAGGCTAAATTTACACCTATGAAATATGTAAGTATAATGAATGATGGCTGCCCAAAATGACACGCAAATTTTTTTTCACTCCACAATTGATAAGCCCCTGGCATCCATCTCACCTGAGATTCCCCAACGCAATGGTGATCTGGATAACTTATCTTCAAGCCGGAACACATCAATGCTGTTGACACTTAGTTAAGATTAAGATATTGTCTGTAATAGACGGACGGACATACACTCTTTATGCTTTATTTGCTAAGTACTTACGATTTTTATTGTTTAGTTAGATAGTTTTGTTAAGACTAAGATAAGATGGTGGTAGCTAGCCAGGCGGGCTATGAAAATGCCCTAATACCACCAACCAAACCAAGTCTTACAAAGTTGACCCCGCCGGGAATCGAACCCGCGACCTCCTGATGTAAAGTGAATAGACTAACCATTACGCCACGGAGGCGGTTAAATGGCTGCCCAAAATGACAAGCGAATGTGTAAGTCTCTTTTGACTGTACACATCTAGGTATAGTTGTTGTTGTATACTCCGGTTGTATACTCTTTATTGCATTAAAAACAAGTAAAATGTTAACAAAAGAATGTCACAATATAGTAGCAAAGTATATAGTATATTAGTACTAACATACAGTATGGACACTCCTTGCCGCTGTCTACATTGCGATCTTATCCTCTCGTCGCCCAGTTTAATACAGATTGGTTACAATTTTGTTGTCGAACGTATAGGATAACGTCGCCATTTTGTTCGTTCCGTCATTTGTTTTTTGAAATGTCATTTCTGGCCCGTTGTATGAAGTGTCCACCAGGGTGTGATATGGAAAGGCGGACTTGTCCCTTTCGGGACAGTTATGTAGGTTCTTATGTTTTATTTTATATTGTACTAGCTGTTTCCCGCTGCTACACTCGCGCAGATTCCGTTTTTTTGGCGTTCCCGTGGGAATATCCCAAAATCATGTATTAGCGGATGCTTAAGTCATGCATAAATGTTATCTGTATGGTCAATTTCAACCCGATCGGTCTAGTGGTTTGAGCTGTGCGTTGATAGATCAGTCAGTCAGTCACGGTTTCCTTTTATATGTCATCCCATCAGCTCATATGTGCCCACCGAGGGGCTCGAGCCTACCGTGAGCCTACCAATGTCATTTCGAATTTAGATTTCATATTGTACGTTTATCAGACGCTCTTACGGTGAAGGAAAACATCGTGGGGAAACCTGCACACGCCTACGGAGAAACTCGCAGGTTGTGTGTGACGTCGCAGGGCCCGCGTGGTCGACTAAGGCCCGATCGCCCTAATTCAGGGTAGGCTCGAGCTCCTCGGTAGGGACGTATATGAGCTGATATGGAAGGAGTTGTCAAGGGCTTACCAATTAAAGGATAAAAAATATATTATTTAGATGTCTGTGGCTACATACAGTGACACTTCCTTTTCTCTTTTATTCACCCAAGTGACGTCAGAAACAGAACCAAAACAATACACCATCATCTCCAATAAACAGCGTGGTCCACCAAACCGCATCGACTCCATTGTTGAGCTCCGCGGAGGTGCATAAAAAAACGCATTTCATTTATTCCACGATGTGAAATTGTAAAACCAAGCGTAACTCAGGTAGCCGACGCGACTGTGCTCAATAAAATACTCTGTAGTACCACGACTTATTTTTTTTTGTTTTTTTTTGTTTAACATCTCAGCTGCGCTACAGTCATGTACTGTTCATGAACTCGAAGAAACCAGTTTTGGTCCACTTATCTCAGTCATGAAATGTTAGAAACAAACAAGATATGTAAACTTTTTGAAGTGAAAAATTATTTAGGCGCGTCGCGTTGGGCTAGTTTGAGATGGGAAAAAACCATTGAACTCGCGACACTGTAACCATGTAACATAACCGACACCTTACCAGGAACAATTGCAGGGTCAAAAGTCAAAACTAGTAAAACTGTAAAAAGTCTTCACTTCTGTCGTCACTCCCGTGGTGGTAAGGAATTTATTTTATTTTTTATTCACAATTGGTAAGCTCTCTGCATCATCTCTTCATCACCATATCAGCCGAAGGACGTCCACTGCTGGACATTAGGCCTCCCCCATCTCGATCTCAATTTTTCTCAGCAATTACCAAACATATGAGAGTGATATTTTGTACCCTGATTCTTCATTTCAATGACTTCATTTTGTCAGTTGCAGAAACACGATTTATAAACTTTTATAAAAGAAAAAAATATATCAAAGAAACCTCTTTTTAAACAGACATTTGCATTCTACAGGAAAACCAGACTGATTTTGTGTACATCTAAATTTTCTTATTCGAAAATTCTAATATGCCAGTTGTATTTTTAAAATTAATTGTAGTTTTTAATTGAAACGAAAAATTATTGAAAAAGTGCAAAAGTGTGGTTATTTTCTTTACTTTTTACACGTAAAGAAAAAGACAAGGACAACTGTTCCAATCAATTCCTCGCCTTAAAATTACGAGGTTTCTCTCTCTGCGCAACAAATTGTATTATGTAAGGTAGGTTGTTTTATTTTTGCAGAATAAAAGGTGTTATGGTTATGGGAATAGGGATAAAACATATTATGTACGGTCGGTGAATTTGCACTTTGATGAGCTCTTGGAGGTGCAATAAAATTGTGCTATTATATCACATTTCCCTTCGTCTGTAAATATCATTTGTTGGAAACATTTATGAGTTTGTAGGTAATTGTGCGCTGCTGTAGGTGCTAGTAATTATTTATTTGATATTATTAACAATGGCTACCTACAGCGTTGATTTGAGTGAGACACAGTGACACGCCGGTCCTTCAGCCATTTTCTGATTTTAACAAATAAATATGTAGGTGTACTTACTGGTTATTGTGTAACTAGCTGTTTCCCGCGAGTTCACCCGTGTGGACAACGTTTCTATGACTCTTAGAGGGTGCGCAGTGCGCTAGCCGCTAGCGGCACGCGAGCGTGGAAACTGGTAGCCTAAGTGTTAATCCAGGTTCTAATTTGTCTACTAACCAAATTTTAGCCAGATCCGTTCAGTAGTTTTTGCGTGAAAGAGTAACAAACATACATCCTTACATTCTTACTAACTTTTACACTTATAATATTAGTAGAATTTAACCGCCTCAGTGGCGTAATGGTTGAATCCATTAGCTTCATATCAGGACATCGCGGGTTCAATTCCTGCGGAGTATAATTTTGTAAAACTCGATTTGGTTGGTGGAAAGGCACTTTCTAAGCCCGCCTTGCCCGCTCTTATCTAAGTCTTGCCGCCAAACATAAATGTTAACAACATAGATGTGTTCCAGCTGAAGATAAGATAGCTAGTTCTCCATCGCGTTGGTGAATCTTGGTAAGCCCGCTACCATCTTCGGCAACATCGTCACTTACCATCAGGTAAGCTTAAATAAAAATTGAAAAAATATTAAATTACTTACAGTAAGAGCTTTTCAAATCAGTCAATAAATAACCTAAACACTTTGATTAAAAATTAAAAATCCAAATGCGTTAAAACATTAACCTTATTTTTAAGCTGTTGGGTAAAAATGTCAGTCAGATCAAGACGAATCTGACGACCCCTCGAACTTCAAAATTCATCAAGCTGCTTAGGCTAAAGGCTCAGCCATAGAAACAGATATACATACATACACCAGAAAAACATTACCTGCCTATAAGGCAGTCGGGTAAATAGTAGAAGACCTAGCAAAGCTCAGGTACGATCTTTATCTGCCGGCGTTCCGTCGCAAAGTTTCAAGCGACTCCCGAAATGGAGGAGGTTCTCAATTCGTCTGTATTTTTTTTTGTTTATGTTTGTTAGTTACTTCAGAACTTTTGACTGGGTGAACCGATTTTTATGATTCTTTTTTTTATTTGAAAGCTAGTGCTTTCTGTGTAGTCCCATATAAAGCTTATCAAAATCGGTATAGTACTTTATTAGAAAATTAACAAAAACCAAAAATAATAATGCAAAAATGTACTAAGTTGTTGCGATGGAAATCGGTATTTTAATTTGTTTAGCGTTTTCAATTATAAATTAGCGTGTCTTTAGTGATCTATATATTAAAAGAATAGATGAAATCTAATGCGAGTCTGTTCGACAGATCTACAAACCGATTTGCTTTATTTTTTTCTTAATGAAAGTTATCAAGTATTGAAAATCACCTAAGACTCAAACGCGATTTTCGCTGCTTTCTTTCTCAATATCTCCGTTTTCAATTGAATAACTACGCGGTTCGCTTTCATCTACGAACACTTGCTGGAATGAGCTCTTTCGTTTGATCTATTGCCCATCTAAATTGGTTGAATTGGAGGAAAACTAGATGTGAACATTCAACGAGCACATTCTCGCACACCTCGTAACATCGATGGCGAGCCGCTTGCGGGTGCCCACCAAAAATGCTCCTCCAGCACGGGTCCTCCACGTAACCGTATGAAGGGGCCAAGTCAGCAGCTGTGAAATGCTCAAGCCGTTCATGTTAGCTCATCATATCAGCCGAAAAAAGTCCACTGCTGGACAAAGGCCTCCCCCAAGGATTTCCACGACGACCGGTCCTGCGCTGCCCGCATCCATCGGCTTCCCGCGATCTTCACTAGGTCGTCGGTCCACCGCGAGGGAGGCCTTCCTACGCTACGTTTTCCGGTGCGCGGTCGCCACTCGAGAACTTTACTACCTGCTAGCTCAAACTTATCAAGCTACCTGGATATTCTGTATTCTGTATATTCTACCTGGACTGACCCGTTAGTTCTAATTTTTTGTTTTTAATTGACATTGGTGTCGATTCGGTGTAACACGATTTAACTTATTTGACAGGACTAACCTAAACTTACACATTCTGCCTTTTTCTTTCTTTATCGAAAAGACAAGGACAGAATGCTTGAATTTAGTTTAGTCCTGTCAAATAAGTTAAATCGTGTTACACCGAATCGACAACAATGAGTTCCTTGGGGAAAGTAATTCAGTATGATGAGTAGAACCCGCAGCTAACGGATCGTAATCACACGCGGTCTCATCTGGTCCCAAACTAGGATTCCCTGTGCTATAGGAACCAGAGACTGATATACAATACATAAATACGTTTAAATACATACATACATACAGGGTGTAACAAAATCAATCTGTATATGTATGTATTTAAACGTATTTACATATTGTACAGCACAGACTACTCGGTCCATCTAACCAGAGGTACCGGGTTCAAATCTGGACGGCCAATGTACCAATGAGTTTTTCAAAAACTTACGTACATATAATTACCGATTGCTTTAACGGTGAAGGAAAACATCGTGAGGAAACCTGCACACGCCTGCGAAGAAACTCGAAGGTTGTGTGTGAAGTCGACCAATCCGCACTGGGCCCGCGTGGTCGTTTAAGGCCTAATCGCCCTGATTCAGGGTAGGCTCGAGCCCCTCGGTGGGGACGTATATGAGCTGATATAATATAATAATAATAACACAGCACAGGGAATCCTAATTTGGGACCAAATGAGACCGCGTGTGATTTGTACCTGAATAGGCTATTTAAAGTGGACGCGGTGGACCGATGTCCTGGTGAAGATCGCGGGAAGCCGATGGATGCGGGCAGCGCAGGACAGGTCGTCGTGGAAATCCTTGGGGGAGGCCTTTGTCCAGCAGTGGACGATTTGTGGCTGATATGATGATGATTTAAAGTAGCTATCCGCGTAATAATTATACAGGCTGTTATAAATTGTGAAGTTTACCTCTGTAATTGATTGATTTGTTTTATCGTCAAAAGTTACTTACGTCATTGCTGATAAAGTTTTTTACACTCTCGTCAAGTGTGAAAGTTGAGTCACTGCCTATTGGACATAACAAATTGTTTACCAAGCTCGCGTCCCATGTCAAAGGTTATTCAAACACTCAAGTTGTTTACGAAATAATCGTACCGATTTTCCCAGCAGGGGCGTCCTATGTTAAAAGTTATCCAAACTCGCTTCTACATTCAACTAACAAGTTGTTTACGAAATGGTCATACTGATTTTGTCAACGAGTATTTTGTAGGTCACATGTCATAAATAGTTTAGTCAAGTAATCATTTCAAAACTTGTGCAGAGATATGCGAATTATGGCACCGGCGTTATATATAATAGTATCTGAGTCATTTAGTGCCATGCAGTTTAAAAGTCGAATGTGCGGTTTGATGCCTACCACGCATAAACAAGGATATTATATTCGGTGTCACAGGAGTCTGTTGTCTACGATAGTACACATATGTATCGGATGTTCAAAATAAAGCCGATAAAAGTCTAAAATTGACGTCATGCAATCACAGTAATTCCATATCACAAACAATTCGAGTGTTTTTGGTTAAAAAGGTTATATTATATTTAATTGAAGGCAAATTCAAACTTGTAACTTTTTTTATATTCACAATTGGTAAGTCCTTGGCATCATCTCACCTGATGGTAAGTGACGATGATGCCGTAGATGGAAGTGGACTTACCAGGATTTCACAACGCAATGGAGAACTGACTATCTTATCTTTAAGCCGGAACACATTAATGTTGTTAACACTGATGTTTGGCGGCAAGACTTAGATAACCGATAACATAATTTTTCGACTTTTAAGAAGAAGTCATAAACTCCGCTGAACTAGTGCTTTTAGTAAACTTAAATTTGACTGCTTGTGACCAATCAGAGATCATCATTATGATTGCAGTGTTAAATATAATTTTAGACATTTAACGGTGTAATTTTATAGATAGATAGATGGAAAAAAATAACAGTTCTCAGTGATCAGGTGCTTTGTAAATACACAAATTAACACTTTGCCTGTGTAACTGAAAATTACACATTGACCCCTCACGTGCAATAAACTCTGCTTGGTAAACACATTCGAATATATGTACATTGACACATTATGAAAAAAAAACATTTTCTGAAAATTCTTTCCGGTTTTTCCATTTTCCCGCAGTGCCCCATATTTATTTATTCAAGAAAAATACAGCTTACAGAAAACTTCCAAAGCACTGTATTCTAACTTAAGATTAAATTTAACGCTATTGTATGTTTATAACAAAACTTAACTAAGAGATACCGGTTGTTGGCCTATTGTCAATGCTCTCACATAAACTTACGCAAGCATCAGATATACTTCGCCATGAATCACTAAAAATATCAAACTGAGTGTCCTTGGATATTGAATAGTTATTGAGGAGTACCAAGGCACGTATTAAGGGTGAGTTGCGTCTGGCCTCAGTGCGCCAAGGCGGAACCGCTAGCAAACTACGGGGGCGCCGCGAGCTGATTTCGTTTCGCGGGATAGTAGGGACGGCAAGCCCCACGGTTTTAGAAACCAGTACCGGACAATCAGATTCTCCTCGTAGAATGTGACAGATGTAGGTAAGCAACGAATGATTACGCCTCACCTCTAAAGAATTGAATCCTAATGTACCGAGCAGTAAATTTGTTGGGTACAAAAAAGGGTAGTAACCAAATTGTTTTTTGTACAGAAATCTTAAGAAAGATTTCTGTATTTTTTATATGGGTCATGCACGTATGAGTTCTTAAGTTAATGCCATATATAAGTGGTGCACGCACGATGAGTCATTCTGATGAAAAGTTTATACAAATTTGTAACCGATACTAGTCTCACTGGTGAGGTGCAGTATGAAACAATTGACGCGACCAATCAATAGGAACAGTCGATCGTTATTTTTTTTTATTTTTTTTTGTCCTGTTTTGACAGTTATTATATGGCAACAATTTCCAAATATTCTAACGGTACCCATATGTTTTTGTATACAATTTCGTAGCCCCCACGTGTAAGGCAATCATTATAAGAGTGCTTTAACTTATACGTGCGAGATTTGACAAGCCTATAACCAAAGTAACTAGTATCTCATCTGTGCTATAACTTTTCACGAGGGAGTAACCCACGTGTGGTGCACTCCCTCCTCATCTGTATGTACCTTGAAATGCCCCACATGTGGGTCACGAACAGGGAACGTGTTAACATTAAATAATTCGGATTGAAGAAAAAAATTAACGTTTTCATTGAAAAAATGTTCTCCCATACATTGATATACGTTGTGGTCAATTTTTCGACTACAAATGTAAGTTGGTCATAACAAAAAATATTTACTTTGAGGTTTTGCTTTTTACCAAATGTCATGATTTTAGTTCAACGGGAATGTTGACGATGATAACGGCCATCTGAATTGGTGATACACAGAAAAACCTATAAGGAGGGAAGAATTTATTGTGCTAAATTAAATAAAAGCGTCGGTGGCTCAACCGGTAACGACTCGGTCCATCTAACCAGAGGTACCGGGTTCAAATCTGGACGGCCAATGTACCAATGAGTTTTTCAAAAACTTACGTACATATACTTACATTTAACGGTGAAGGAAAAACATCGTGAGGAAACCTGCACACGCCTGCGAAGAAACTCGAAGGTTGTGTGTGAAGTCGACCAACCCGCACTGGGCCCGCGTGGTCGACTAAGGCCTAATCGCCCTGATTCAGCGTATGCTCGAGCCCCTCGGTGGGGACGTATATGAGCTGTTATAATAAAATTAAATAAATATATATTAGGTATGGGAGAAAAGTGGCTTACCTTTGTTAAATTTCCTTAAAGATATTTTACTATTTTTAAAAATAAATGTTGTTTGACCGATATTGTTATGTGTGCAGACATACGCACCTACACGCAGAGAAATCGGTGACAACCAGAACTACAGAACCGTGTGGCTAAATTTGTTTAACTAAAATTCTAGTCCAGAATGCATTTTATTTGTAATCTCTATGATATTATATTTGCACTTACAAAGTGTATGTTTCGGTATATTAATCAATTAATTAAATATGCTAGAAAAATATTATTAAACAAAAGCACAAGAATTTTGTATTACTAACATTAATACCTGTTTCTTTATACAAATTAACTTGTACAGACTGCAATGTCGTGTCTACGATTACAAAACTTGGGTGTTCCGATTGATTGTTCGTTAAGTTATTAGCGAACAATGATTTTTTCAGTATTCATTGCAATAATCTCGTTACTCCAACTATAATTATATTGTGTACAAAACTGTGCCTTTACTTTGGTCTACTATACATGTTATTACAACAAAGTTGTACTCGCTACAAGAATAATCTGGTAAATAACAACATGCAAACAGTTATTTTTACAAACTGTGTAGTAGACCGTGTTATTAAGTTTGTTTCTTTTTTATAACTAAACAGTATTGTTTTAATAACGATTAGGAAGGTTTTCATAGCCTAGTCTTCAAGTTCCGTTTACAGTATATTGTGTTCGCTTAAATAAAGAAAGACTTGCGCTAACAAAACGTAGCCGCCTTCCGTGCTTCCCCTACTCGCCTGCCCGAATACGCCATTTTGTTTTTTCATTCCTACAAATAACGTACGTCACAGAAAACTTAAAATTAAATTAGCTTTTCCCCACTGTAAAACTAATTCGAAAACGTATAGTGAGTTGCTCGGTGTCGGTGTGCTAATCTGCTTGGAACCAACAACAGTTCGTTATGCGAAATGGAAGACGTCAAGTTATTACTAGAGGAATGGGGTTTAGCATCTTATTTTTCAATATTCGAAGAATAACAACCCTCTCTTCCCCGAACCTCAAGGCTCTTTGCTCATCAGAAAATAGGGCGTGACTGCGACCTTGAGCGGCAGTGTCAGCGGCAAACAGCGACGGCCGACAAAAAAAATTATGGGAATGTCGAAGCTGGTGAGATACTTTTTTTACCTACACTAAAAAATGCAAGCAAAAAAAAGAACTTTTCATACAAAGCAGTTTGAAGTTTTAACTAGCTCCGTGGCGTAATGGTAAGTCCATTCTATTCACACCAGGAGGTTGCAGGTTCGATTTTCGGCGGAGTAAACTTTGTAAGACTCGGTTTGGTTGGTGCATTTTCATAGCCTGCCTGGCTAGCTAACACTATCTTATCTAAGTCTTGCCGCCAAACATAATTGTTAACAGCATTGATGTGTTCCGGCTTGAAGATAAGATAGCCAGATCCCCCATTGCGTTGGGGAATCTTGGTAAGCCCGCTTCCATCTTCGGCATCATCGTCACTTGTGAGATATTGCCAAGGGCTTGTCAATGGTGGATAAAAAACGAACTCATCGTTTTGTATGAAAAATCCATTGTATCATGTGAGATGCAGTCAAAGGCACTCATATTTTTGATAACAAAAAATATAACAATAATAAAAAAAATGTATATTCAGTATGAGTTTCTTGGGGAAAAATGTTTAGTTAGTGAGTAGAACCTAAAGCCCTATATTATGATATTTAATTTAATTTGGCACTTTCAGACAACTGCAATGAAGAAGATATTCAGTGGCTTCAGAACTGTATTGAGCTATTGCTAACTTTGGAGAAGAAATGGCGCAGAACAGCTAAATTCGGATTAAATGAAATATAAATTAAATCAAACTTTTGGAGGCGTCAAACCAAAATGGTTGAAAATGGCATTGTCCAAGTGTCACATTGCAGAAGTCAAGGAAATACTTGAGCAGTATCAACTTTTGAAGAAAGGTGGTTTTTTGTGCATTTTTGAATAGTTACCTGAATTTTGCTACCATGAGCCTAAGGAGTCTCGTGTCATTTTCTTTATGTATTACAAGTCTCGAAAATAAGGACCCACTCTTTTGCACTTTCTCAGCGTTTGTCGTTGGCACAGCAACTCGCGCGGCAACGATGCGGCGGACGAGCTTGCCAGGAGAGGGTCAGAGCATATGGCCGGGACCGGAACCTATAATACCCCTCCCATCTGGCTGGCTGCGGTCCACCCTGAGACAACGCACAAGAAACGAACACAATTTGTACTGGTCCGGTTTGGAAACCTGCAGGCAAGCGAGGTTGGTACTGCCGACAACCAATCCTGGCCTATCTAGGAAGCTCCTGAGACTTGGGAGAGCTCAGCTCCGCAAGGTAACAGCCGCTATTACTGGACATGGCCATTTCAATAAACACCTATTCGCTCTAGGTATCACCGACAGCCCACTATGCAGAGCTTGTATGGAGGCTGAGGAGACTGCTGCCCACATCCTACTGGATTGCAAGGAGCTAGCACAGTACAGGGTCGTGCACCTCGGTGAGCCGAGGTCGCTTCAGGAAGTCGTCAGCAACCTTCGGGGGCTACTGGGCTTCTTGGAGGAGCTGGGCTGGCAGTGATGCCGGCCAAACACGCAAAATGGGCGCAGTGGTCGCCTGGTTGCGGAAACCAGCCCGCCCCTAACAATAACAATAACAGCGTTTGTCGTTGTTATTTTCATTATAACTCTTTTGATGATGGAATCTAAGCATGTTGCCCTCCAATCATCTATGAATTTTTTAATACTTCAAAAATGTATGAGAAAAACTTGTTCACGCTAATTTATGGCTATACAAAGCCTTAAAGTCTTCAATACAAAAAAAAACCCTGGAATCTATAAAACAAGATAAATACTCTTTATTGCACATACTTATGTATGAAGAAGACAATATACAAAGAATAAATAAATAAATATTCTGGGACAAATCACACATGGTCATCTGGCCCCAAAGTAGGATTCCCTGTGTTATGGGTTACCAGAGACTGATATACATACTTATATACGTTTAAATACATACATATATAGATATAATTTAACACCCAGACACAGAGCAAACAAATCTGCTCATCACACAAATGCTTGCCCTGGGTGGGGATCGAACCCACGACTCTCGGATCAGTAGTCAAGGGCACTAACCACTAAACCACAGAGTCAGTCAATAACAAACTTGTATATGATATACTTATATGTTTTTTTGTTGTAGACGATGAAAACAATGAAGAAGCAGAGTCAATCCTTGCATTGATGTTATTGCCGCTGCTTTTGGGAAACCCCTCACATAAAGTTAAAAAAACAAGTTTGGTAAACTTCTAAGGCTGAAGTCAAGGATGAATTTATTACCTATTACACGAAATGATTTTTTTAAATGTGTCTCCAAAGTAACTGCAATTTAATAAGTGTACTATTTGTTCATAAGAATAAACAATTTGATCTAATGTCATATTTTATTTTCTGATTGCAGGCAACCCGTAGGCGGTTCTGGGAGCCATCTGTTACGTGGATGTGACGCATTCTGTACCGATACAGATTTTTTTTTATCAATTAAGTATACAGGGTGACTGGTTGAAGGACGGACGCATTTTAATTAGAAGAAACTGAACAAATTTCCCAGTTATTAATTATCCACATAATTGTTAGACTTCTCTAAATGATCATTTGATAAAACAGTTTGTTTTGTTGAGTAATATTTAGCACCTTAAATGCTTCCGTCATCCAAGCGGTCACCTGTATAAGATAATTACTAATATCCTATAATCCGAAGAACCTCATTGCCGGTATTACAATTGATCCACCCTATCTATCTACTATTTGAAGGTAGACGGCATTTTTAAAACTGGAAAAAGGGGATAATTAACAGCTATTATTATTGGCGTCACATCTGCAGATGGTTTCTTTGGACTGTGCTAAGGTGAAGCTCACAATGTTGGATCAGCGGCCAAGACAGGTTTTCTTGCCTCTTACCAAGGAAATAGGCTGTAGTACAGGTTTTTAGTGGATTTCTAAACAAGAAATGTGTGTAAAAACAAAAAAAGTTTTTGCCTAAAAAAATATTTCAACTGAAAAAAAAAATTGTTTGAAAAACAACAAATGTTGTCTAAAAACCACTACAAACCTGTACTATAGTCTATTTCCTCGGTAAGAGACAAGAAAACCTGTTCAGCCGCTGGTCCGCTGGATTGTAAGCTTTACCTAAAAGTCAGTAATTACTACAAAACACATAGTTGACATTACTATAACATGATTGCTGGTATTACAACACATATCGTTATAAGTACAAAACAACTCGTAGGTTTAACAAGGCTTTTAGTAACCACAATAAAAACCGTGGTTATAATTACCAGTAGCATATTCCTTCTCGTAGTATTTACAAATAGTTCTAGTAATTTTCACTAGAAGTATGGTTCTAATTACACATGTATTGTAACAGATACAGATCTTCTAGTAGTTAATAATGAATATAATGCTAGCATTATAATACACATCGTTGTTTGTAAAAAAAAACTCGTAGGTCTAGCAAGGCATTTAGTAAATACAATCAAAACGCGTGGTTATAATTACCTGTAGCATAATACTTCTCGTAGTATCTATAAATTGTTCTAGTAATTGCTACTAGAAGCATGGTTCTAATCACAGATCTACTATCAGTGAGTACTAAATGTAATGCTAGCATTATAATATTACTGTAAATTGTAAAAAACAATTAGTAGTTCTAGCATTGTATTTAGTAAACACAGTTAAAAACGTGGTTATATTTACTTGTAGTATAGCATTATAGGCAAATTGTTGTAGT
Source organism: Coleophora flavipennella (assembly GCA_947284805.1). Taxonomy (NCBI): domain Eukaryota; kingdom Metazoa; phylum Arthropoda; class Insecta; order Lepidoptera; family Coleophoridae; genus Coleophora; species Coleophora flavipennella. Next base: position 7,911,345 of record OX369255.1, on the reverse strand, counting down.
AATGTCTACTAGAAGCATGGTCTTAAGTACATCAGTTTTGTAACAGACACTTAAATCAACTAGTAGTGAGTAATAGATGTAATGTATAAGAAACTAAATCATGTTGCTGTCCATATTAAAATAATAGCCCAAAATAATAACAGAATGGTTTTGTAAATGCAACTCGCGGGTACTGCTGTCACGGATCCAAACAGAACTTCTCGCTGTCAATACAGTTTTTCTCGTGTATGCAACAAGATTTTTCTCTGCGTGTATTTTTATAAGTATAAGAGTGCTCTTTAGCACCCCCTCCGCGCCCGCGCAACGCCCCCGGCGTCGCCCGGCCGTCAGTCTTTAAAAAAACCATTGACTACGAAGTAACTATTTAGTAATCTGTGCTTTGACGGTGGTCGCGTCGTGCCCATACACTTTGTCGAAACATCTAATAATAACCAAGTCTTTTTGTCCATACCACCCCTACACATACCCCATAGTTTACAGGCAAGTTATAGGTTTTGATTCAAGTTCGAATACTTGCGAATATCAAAATATACGTCATAAATGTCCATATTATTTTGATTGTGTTTTAAAATTGTAGGGGACCGTAGACCCAAGTGATTTATATTTATTTCATCTTGATACCTCCAGACAATTTTAAGAAAAAAGGTCTTAATAGACAGGCAGACGGATAGACTGATAGACAATGCAGTGATCCTATAAGAGTTCCTTTTTTTCCTTTTGAGAAAATGTTTCAGTTGTAGAAACCGTTTTGTGTCTAATTACTCCCAGTCACTGTCAAAAAAATGCTTTGAAGATCACGCCGCTGATGACTGCCGGCCATAAAGCCATCGGTGGTTATATCTAAAAGGAGGTAACAAAATTGGTGTAGGACCCGTTAACTGGAGCTCTTACTGATCATACTGAACAACTTTCCCCACGGAACGGAATTGTATAAAGAGTTTCTTCGCGTTATCAGCAAAGTCACAGAACAAAAGTTGTTTAGTTGAGTAGAAGCCCCAGTTAACGGGACAACTAATTTTTTTACATCCTGTATCATCATATCAGCTCATATACGTCCCCACCGAGGGGCTCGAGCCTACCCTTAATTAGGGCCGAACGGGTCTTAGTCGACCACGCGGGTCCAGTGCGGGTTGCTCGACTTCACACACAACCTTTGAGTTTCTTCGCAGGCGTGTGCAGGTTTCCTCACGATGTTTTCCTTCACCGTTAAAGCAATCGGTGAGTATATGTACGTAAGTTTCAAAAAACTCATTGGTACATTGGCCGTCCAGATTTGAACCCGGCACCTCTGGTTAGGAGAACGAGTCGTTACTGGTTGAGCCACCGACGCTTTTTACATCCTGTATAAAACAATCAATTATTCGTACAGATGATATTATTATATTAGCTCATATTCATATACGTCCCCACCGAGGGGCTCGAGCCTACCCTGAATCAGGGCGATTAGGCCTTAGTCGACCACGCGGGCCCAGTGCGGGTTGGTCGACTTCACACACAACCTTCGAGTTTCTTCGCAGGCGTGTGCAGGTTTCCTCACGATGTTTTCCTTCACCGTTAAAGCAATCGGTAAGTATATTATGTACGTAAGTTTTTGAAAAACTCATTGGTACATTGGCCGTCAAGATTTGAACCCGGTACCTCTGGTTAGATGGACCGAGTTGTTACCGGTTGAGCCACCGACGCTTTTGAGACAGATACAGATACATACGACAGATGATATGCATACATATACCTAATATGCATGTCTATTTTTTTATTCATAAATTGTAAAGCCTTGGCATCATGTCACCTGATGGTAAGTGATGATGATGCCGAAGATGAAAGCGGGCTTACCAAGATTCCTCAACGCAATGGGGAACTGGCTATTTTATCTTCAAGCCGGAACACATCAATGCTGTTAACATACATAGATGTATGGCGGTGAGACTTAGACAAGATGGTGATAGCCTAGCCAGGCGCGATTAGAAAATGCCCTTCCACCAACCAAACAGAGTCTTAGACGGTTAGACTCCGCCGGGAATCGAACCCGCGACCTCCTGATGCGAACATTACGCAACGCGGGCGGTTAAAATTCGATTGTATAATCTTGTTTATGTATTCGTTACTCCATTCATTTTGAAAACTCTTGATTTGTTTATGAATTACTTATTTTCATCATATCAGCCAGAAATCGTCCACTGCTGGACAAAGGCCTCCCCCAAGGATTTCCACGACGACCGTTCCTGCGCTGCCCGCATCCATCGGCTTCCCGCGATCTTCACCAGGTCGTCGGTCCACCGCGTGTATTTTAGTGATATTATATAAAGTATTTTTTTAATGTTTTTTTTTTCTTTGTTTCCAGATTACTGGACTCTAAGGAAGCACACAGATTCGGGATCGAGCGACAAAGAAAACTAGTGCTAATAAATTTTGATTATAGTTGCTTAATTTAACAAAAGATTTATTTTTAATAAATATTATGTTACTCGGATTTAAGATATCTAGGTATCATTAAAAACATTTAGGATATTTGGATTATAAATACTTGTATTTAGATTATAATTACTTTAATTTAGAACTGAAAATTTATGAAACTGAACAACTTTCCCTAAATAGAAAAAAAAAACAAAAATCCTTAAAAGTTTTAGGTACCTACAAGCTTTTTACCTCTTTTATGTTAGTTCAAGTCCATGACAGGAGTTATCGGGCTGTACATTCATAGGTCCGGTCGTGTATCATCGGGTCGCGCATTATTGGTGACCATCACTGATTATTGGTGTCTTTGATTATATACCTACCGGTGCAACCTAAGGGTCTACTAATGAAACTGAAAAATTTTCCCCAAAAAGCAAAAATATCTTCCCATATTATAGAATGTGCAAACTTAGCAAGAAAATCTTTTAGCTGAACTATGTAGGAATAGGTAATAGGTATTAAACACAATACAAAAATTACTTTAAAATAAATAATTTTAAAAAAACTATTTTTTAAAATTTATATTTTAAATTTTAATAATATTAATTTAACTGATCAATGTACTTATTATTTAATAGGGATGTCGACAGCATCAGAAATAAATTATGAACTCTTGATCACTAAATTGCCCTCCTACTTAAACTTCGGAAAACCTTACTCGTTTTGTTTTCCATCAAGTCTTCGATTTTTAATTCATCAAAATTACAAAATGAGTACATAAATGACGTTGCAAATCTATGACGTCACGCCTAGGTATTTCAAATATTTTTAGAACAAAATGTCTTTTTTGACAGATGATAAAAAGTAAATCAGGTGACTAGCATTCATCATTCCTATTTTAGAGGCTTTATAATTAAGGCTCAAGTTGAGTAACTAGAAAAAAGTAAAATAGAAAAAAAGATTCTTCAAATTTTCTATAGATTTACTACGCTCGCCTTTTTTAATTGTGGAAACCTGCATTATAACTCGTGTCATGGACTTGAACATGCATTATGGGTCACCAATAATGCGCGACCCGATGATGCACGACCGGATCTATGAATGTCCAGGTCCAGCTCGATAACTCGTGTCATGGACTTGGAACATGCATTATGGCCCATAATGTATATAATTTATATACTAGATTGCTACCGTATCATAGTTACGATTATATAATATGTATATCCCTAATTAGATAGATATGAAAAAAAAAACTTACAATTACCATATAATTTTATAATATGGTGATAGATAAGTATAATCAATTAGGGTTGTTCTATAGTGACCGCTATGTCATGCATGATATAATTTTAGTACACTCAGCTTGTTTTTTTTTTGTTTAAAGGGCGAGTTGCAGATAATATAAAATATGCTGCCTTTTGTTTGAATTAAAAAAAAGAGTGTATAAAATAATGAAATAGTGTAATGTCATACCGGCCATCATAAGATGGCCGCATTATAATAATAATAAGAATGTTTTATTAATTTTTTGAGTTAGATTTTTTAGTTATATGTATAGTTATATCAAACAATTTGAGTGGAGCTTTGTTAATAACGATGTTTGGCAGTTAGTAACATACTGTATTAAAATATTAATTTGATACCCGACGTCCAGCGATGCCAGACTTCCAGTAATTACCGTATTTGTACGGTATTTTCAAGCTCCGTACGGTAATCCATCGTAGTACGAAAAACGTGCGGTAATTTTAAGAAAAGTGCCAAAATTCAACAATATGAACGGTAATTTGAAATTGGTGCCTTAACTGTTGACGTGAGGCCGCAGGTTACGCAAATAAATTCGAAAATCGTAAGTGAAAAGTCCCCCAACTTATCTCTCAAGTGGCGAAAAATGGAAATAAACTTATCGCCTCACTTTTTTGACACTAATACCAAAGATGACCTATTATCTTATATACAATACACTACAGTACACTAGATACTTTCCTAGTTCTCTATTATCGGGTCGGCCATTATATGAATGGACCCCACTGGTTGAGAAAAACCTGTTTGTTTATGTCCGTCCGGCCGGTCCGATATATTTGTATTAGCTTGTATTGTACTGTTAATCTTCTTCTGGTCGATGTGCAAGATGTTGTTTCGTAAACTTCGACTTTTCATACAACCATTGCGTACGGTAATTTTGGGGGTAAATCTACGGTAATTCTGGCAACACAGTCTGGCAACGCCGCTGCCTACGTCATGAAGTCATTAACTACGTTATGAAGTCTTATTGTAACCGCTCATCTCATATGGATATTGGGCTATAGAATTAGAATCTATACGTACTTATTTTGTATCTATATATTTTTGTAATCTACTGTGTATGTATTGCACGCAAGAATATTTGGGTTGATTGTTTTTATTATCGATGAAGTTATTTGAGAACATATATTTAGATCTAGTCTGTGATCTCCATTATTTCTCTAAAATTTATTTCTTAATTATGGCTTTTTGTAATAGGTAAAACTGACCATATTTATGTATGGTACCCTACGGCGCCACAAGTTATCGTTAAAACAAAATTGTCGACAAAATTTCATTAAAACTTGCTCAGTAGTTTCCACGTTACAAAGACACGACAACGTGTTTCTTATGAAATACGTATTCATATAAGTAGGTGTTTGTATGGTGTAATAAAAACTTATACGGATTTTTAATCATTAGGCAATAAAGTCCCAAAAAAATCTCATAACATTTGTTTCCAAAAGCGTATAAACAACTTGGTCTTCTGTAAGAGCAAGTAAACCGAATTCTTTTTGAGAAAAATGTTTTTTTGGGGATAGGTCTTTCAGCTACAGCTAAGTAGATCTCTCTTTCTTATTTATTTAACAGATAATTTTTATGCTTCCTATTAAAATCGTCCTCTAGCTTAAGTTATCACTACATAAGTCTTAGAATAAATAATTAGTTTTATAAGAAATTCTTAAATTTTATTATGTGGTAAGAAATCAAAACTGTAGGTAAGTGCAGTCGAATCAACGGAACATAACTTACATACCTAAGTGTGAGTGCAAAGGGAACAGACACATGGACTGCAATAATACAGCTCCAATTTCGCAGTTTGGATGCAGTTAAAGCGCAACTAACTAGGAGAACTGCATCCAAACTGCAAATTTGCAGCTGGCTTGCAGTCGAAATGCAGTCCGTGTGTCTGGACCCTAATATTTAACCCCCTCTCCCTTTGGTGAGTGCAAGGCAGGGGCCACAGATACTAAGATGACAAGTAATTATGGCCAGGCTTGTCAATGGCCTTGAATATCCCTACTCTTTGCTATGGCGCGCGCCTCAAGCCTTGTAATAATCCCTACTCTTTGCTATGGCGCGCGCCTCAAGCCTTGTGATAATCCCTACTCTTTGCTATGGCGCGCGCCTCAAGCCTTGTAATAATCCCTATACTCTTTTCTATGGAGCGCGCCTCAAGCCTTGTAATAATCCCTACTCTTTGCTATGGCGCGCGCCTCAAGCCTTGTAATAATCCCTACTCTTTCCTATAGCGAGCGCCTCAAGCCTTGTTATAATCCCTACTCTTTGCTACGGTGCGCGCCTCAAGCCTTGTAATAATCCCTACTCTTTGCTATGGCGCGCGCCTCAAGCCTTGTAATAATCCCTACTCTTTCCTATAGCGCGCGCCTCAAGCCTTGTAATAATCCCTACTTTTTGCTATGGCGCGCGCCTCAAGCCTTGTAATGATCCTTACTCTTCAAGATGGCTGTAATATTCTTTTGGTGTGCAATCGCTTCAGGCCAGGAGGTCGCAGATTCGATTATCGGTGGGTCTAACTTTGTTAGACTGTGGTAAGGCATTTTCTAAGCCCGCCTGGCTAGCTACCACCATCTTATCTAAGTCTTGCAGCCAAAATTAATGTTAACAGCATTGATTTGTTCCGGCATGAAGATAAGATAGCCAGATCCCTTGCGTTGGGAATGTTGGAAAGCCCGCTTCCATCTTCGGCATCATCGTCGCTTACAATCAGGTGATATAATGCCAAAGGCTTATCAATTGTGGATTTAAAAAATACATAAACCATCTCTCGCTGAACTGCCTGTACTTCTTGTAATTTAAGGATTTCTGGGAATATGTTTGTAAGTAGTTATACAGGGTGTAACATAAAGGTGTGGTGATACTTTAAGGTGGGCTTGTACCCATCAAACTGAACAACTTTCTCCATGGAACCCATAGTCAAATCGCAAAAAAAAATTTGAACTTCCCATACTAAGTTGGCTGATCAGCTGATCGAGTTAGTATGGGAGAGCCAAATTTTTTTTTGCGATTTGACTATGGGTTCCAAGGAGAAAGTTGTTCAGTTTGATGGGTACAAGCCCACCTTAAAGTATCACCACACCTTTATGTTACACCCTGTATAATTCAATAATGTCATAAAGGTCGGGGAAAAAGTTTATTCGTGTTGTAAGTATAAAGTAATCAAATCTCTTTGCTTGTATTGTTCGTACCTGGCTGGATATAATAAAATTATAAAGGTGAACATTTGAAATTTTAAATAAAAAAAATATTAGATATATGTTCCCGCCATTTTTCAATTGTTTTTCTGTCAACGAAAATGAGTGAAAGTAACGATGGAATTCGCTAAATTTTGAAATTTTATTTCATCATATCAGCCGAAAAACGTCCACTGTTGGACAAAGGCCTCCAAACATCGAAGTATTATGTACCCTCCAAAGACCTGGTGAAGATCGCGAGAAGCCGCTGGATGCGGGCAGCGCAGGGCCGGTCGTCGTGGAAATCCCTGTTGAAATTTTATTTATAAAAGGGAAAATGTAACACAGGCCGCGAATAAAATTTGTGCCGTATCAGTGAATAGCACAAACTTGGTTCAAGCGTTTCAAGTCTAATAATTTTAAAGTTCAAGATGCAGCTCGCTCTGGTCGCCCTGTTTGAATTTGCTTAAAAAATAGGAAAGAAAGTTTTTCCACTACCTAATAGAATCTAGAATAACTACTCTATACGTTTCTTAGAAACGAAGTTCATTTTTCTTTTTTTTTAATTTCATAAGTTTTGTATGAAATGCAGAATACGACGCTTGTGTCTTATACGCTTATATTTTAAAATAACATTGTTTAATGTTGATGAAATAAATGAATTACTTATAATAGTAAATTGTTTGGGTTTCTAATTATTAATTCTAACTTGCAACGTTTTTAAAGTATGTATGTATGTACGTATGTTTAGTTCAAATCTTGCGATCGATTTTAGAGCGAATTCTAGGGGTCCGATTGATCTGAAATTTGGAATGAAGCCGTTTTCCCGGTGACAATAGATCCTTTTGGTATTTTAAAGTTGATCTGATGATGAACTTTGGAGGCCTAAGAATCAAGGCCTCAGAATCGTCAATAGAATCGTAGGAAATACAGTCACATTGTTGAGTAATGATGAATGACCAAATAAGTAAACAAATCTTGAAATGTTTCCTTAAAAATAAACCATTTTCAGTTGGTATTTAATTGAACTACGCACTGTGCTTATATAAATAAAGTGCTCGTAAGAACATGCTTGATGTTCAAAATGTAAAAAAATGTTTTGTTTACATGTATGACCATTTCCAAACAACTAGACTTTAGCTCACCTTTTTTGAATTTGGAACCGTGTATTTTTATATATTCATTTGAGCATTAGGCTTTTTGAGCATAAAAACTCGTTTCACACAAAAGCTTGTACCAAAAAGCTTTTAGGTTTTCGAAAATTATTTAACCATGTATTTGATACTCTGTTGCCTGCGGCTTCTCCTCGCACAGATCCCGTTCTTTGTCGCTCCCGTGGGAATGTTCCAAAATCCTTTCTTAGCGGATGCCTATGCCATAATTCCTATCTGTTCAACTCGATCTTTTAAAAGTCGGACGGACAGCGCAGGCTTAATAATAAGGTCCCTTTACCTGTTAGCAGAACCTTAAAAAGCGAGTTCTTCGGTTTGCGGAACATGGAGTGTTTTAGGTCTCAATCAACCATTTAGCCAATTTCTATTTAATACATCTGTCATATTTATTACTTATATCCTTCGATCAATTACCATATATAGACCGGTCAACGCGAACAACGGTTTTGATGCCTACAGAATGTGTGCATTCACTGATTTTGTCTCAGTCGGTCTTCCGGAGGCCAAGAGATTACACGCTCGTATACTTCGATAATCAATCATACGAATAAAGGTTTAGGCATCACTTTTCTATTGAAAGTAAACGTTCGATAATACAATTCTTATTATATTTTCTGAAATACTATTCAATTCAGTATGATGAGTAGAAGCCTCAGTTAACGGCTCCTACACCAATATGTTTAGGTACACCTGTATATTATTATATGTACTATCATTATCACAATACAGATTGCTAATTATTTGATCGGGAGTAGCATGTGCCAATTACATCTGAAATAAAAATTGAGGTTGGGTGGCCCTATCCATACATTAAGCTCATAAAAAAAGAAACATACATACAGTGGAACGTAGAATCTCCTCCTTTTTTTAAATCAAATACAGCTACAAGCAAAAACACCACACTCACACCGCTAAGTCTCGTTCAAATATAGAAAATGACAGAGATAGATAGGCGTACTCGGAATATAGCACGAATGAGATACCTAATTTTACTCACTTCGATCTTCAACCGATTTGGGGAATACTGATCAAAATGAGTATATTCGTTCATTCTATAGGCATCAAAACCTCTGTTCACGTAGACCGGTCCATAGCTGTTATGTTGGTATATTGGTTGAAGGGTAGAAGTCGGGGCTACTACCGCACGTTGTTTCGTGAATTCCCTGAATTTTAGAGGTCAATTGCGCAGTCCATGACGTCCTTGGCGGAAGCTATAGTGGATCCAGAACTATATTTTTGTATCGTCGTCAGATTGATCTTATACGGTAAGTATAATTATTATTGTATTATTGTTTTTATATCTGCAATAGTTTAACCGCACGGAGCTCTGTAAAGTATATGTTTTTATACTTCCTTAGCAAGTTTTATTCTTGTATACCGAGGGGGGCAGTGGCAGTGGGCAGGGCACATAGCTCGTAGTACAGATGGCCGATGGGGCAGTAAAGTTCTCGAGTGGCGACCACGCACCGGAAAACGTAGCGTAGGCAGGCCTCCTACGCGGTGGACCGATGACCTAGTGAAGATCGCGGGAAGCCGATGGATGCAGGCAGCGCAGGACCGGTCGTCGTGGAGATCCTTGGGGGAGGCCTTTGTCCAGCAGTGGACGATTTGTGGCTAATATGATGATGATACCGAGGGGGAGGGGGAGGCTGGTGACATATAGGTACTACAAGATTAATATCTTACTTCAGGGAAAGTATATAAGGTGTAACAAAATTAGCTGAAACTATTTTAACCGGTGCTTCTACCCATGAAACTGAACAACTTTCCCCTAGAAACCCATACTCAAATTGCAAAAAAAAATGGCTCTCCCATACTAACACGCGATCAGCTGAGCAGCCAACTTAGTATGGGAAGTTCAAAAATTTTTTTGACATTTGACTATGGGTTTCATGGGGAAAGTTATTCAGTTTCATGGGTAGAAGTACCAGGTAAAATACTTTCAGCTAATTTTGTTAGACCTTATATATATTAGTACTAACGTATAGTATGGACACTTCCTGCCGCTCTCTAGATTGCGACCTCACCCCTCTCGTCACCTAGATTGATACAGATTGGTTACAGTTTGGTTGTCGAGCGTATAGGATTTCACCGCCATTTTGTTTGTTCCGTCATTCCTTTTTTGAAATGTCATTTCTGCCCACCAACATATCTTTGTACATTCAATATTTTTTCTTACTGTAGCTTATGAGTATGCTTGTGGGAAGAAATAAATTGTAATTTATTATTATTTATTATTACTATTATTTATGTTGGAAATTTTTGAAACTAAACTTAAGACGAATGAACTGATGAGTTCACTAGGATCCCCTGGGGGATCGGGCTAGGGGATCCTGGTGGACGCGCTCGACGTATCGAATTCACGTCAAAAAGTCGCCTGTAGTAAACAATCTTTATTCTTTGCTTGTAGTTAGCATAAGTATGTCTGCGGGCGATCATAAAATTGGGCAGATCATGAAATGCCCGGGCATATCATAGAAGGGCTCCGAAAAACTAAGGTTAGGTTCGTTCAGCATGTCTGGTGCCACCGTGGGAAGGAGCACCGCGAAGCATCCGTCGACTTACTTTTTTTGGAGCCCCTCTATGATATGCCCAGGCATTTCATGATCTGCCCAATACTTCGATCGGCCGACGACAAGTGTAAAATACCTATTAGGTAGATGCAAACAAATTAAGTCGCGGACTAACACAACATTTTGAAGTGAAAACTTCTTTAGGCGCGTTGGACATTTTTGTGATGAGAAAAAACCATTGAACTCGCGACACCGTCACCGACACCGTACCAGAAATACTCGCAGTGTCAAAACGTTGTCAACCTAGTCGTTCGACAGGAACACTCGGAGGGTCAAAACTTATGACTGTAAAAAGTTTTAACTTCTATCGGCACTCCCGGAGTGTTTTTTTTTGTATAAACCATAAATGAACCTTTTAACCCGGTAATAAATAGTATCTTATAATATTAAATTTTAATAATATATAACATAGAAATATATCTAATATATAAAAATGAATCGCAAAATGTGTTGGTAAGCGCATATCTCGAGAACGGCTGGACCGATTTCGCTAATTCTTTTTTTGTCGAGTTCGTTATTGTCAGGAGAAGGTTTTTATGTAGGGTAGGGTAGGGTAGGGTAGGGTAGGGTAGGGTAGGGTAGTGTAGCGTAGTGTAGGGTAGGGTAGTGTAGGGTAGGGTAGGGTAGTGTAGGGTAGTGTAGTGTAGGGTAGGGTAGTGTAGTGTAGGGTAGGGTAGTGTAGTGTAGTGTAGGGTAGGGTAGGTTAGTGTAGGGTAGTGTAGTGTAGGGTAGGGTAGGGTAGTGTAGTGTAGGGTAGAGTAGTGTAGGGTAGGGTAGAGTAGTGTAGGGTAGGGTAGTGTAGGATAGGGTAGGGTAGGGTAGTGTAGTGTAGGGTAGGGTAGTGTAGTGTAGGGTAGGGTAGGGTAGGGCAGTGTAATGTAATGTAACTCGTAGTTCGCCGGGACAGCTAGTAACATATAATAATAATAATAATATAACATAGAATATATACCTATAACAGTTTGCCCGCGGCTATAAGACACGATGAACAGCCTGTAAGGGAGTTAGGCTCTTGCCTATGTACACTACTACCTACCTATTCACTTAGAATCTAGTTACCACAGTTACGTCTTATCTGTGATTGTAATGTACAATTGTGCGACTGTCGATCCCACGGACAAACTGATCGATCATTCAGTTTTGTGGTCTAATGTTTACTTGTGTACTCATTTGTACAAGCTTTTATTTAACTTGCAATGTATGTACGTACTCGTATGTATGTTTGTTCGGGTGAAATCTTGCAAAATAAATTTTCCATTTAGCTAAAATTTTGCATACATGTGTAAATCGCGTGACAATGCAATGTTATGATGACATCGTGCTGATCTGATGACGGAGCTGGAAGATGGCCATAGGAACTTCGCAATGAAACGACACAACCTCATCGAGTTTGGGCTCGTTTGATTCGTATTGACGAGTACTTTGATTGTAAAAATCTTGTGCCTAAAAGCTTTTAGGTTTTTCAAAATATTATTTTCGATTAATAAATAAATAAGTAAATAATAATACTTTAACTGGATAGCTATGAGTCAACTACAGTCTCCCCAAGCGCTCTTGAGTTAGTCATTGTCGCGGAACCCTAAAAATAAAAGAGTTCCTTATGAGGAATGAGCGTGGAATGCGTCAGAGCTGCATCAGTCGACTGAATGGTGCCGATGATTCACGAACGGGGATTTAGAAGCGTTGCCAAGCAAGGGACTTTATGATATTTTAAGGGATCTAGGCATAAGAATCCTGAGTCCTGACGCAATGACATAGGGATGACGACAGCATCAGAAATAAATTATAAACCCCTATACTTAAACTTCGAAAAACCTTACTCGTTTTGTTTTCCATAAAGTCTTCGATTTTTAATTCACCAAAATCACAAAATGAGTACATAAATGACGCTGCAAAACTGTGACGTCACGCGTAGGTATTTCAAACATTTTTAGGACAAAATGTCGTTTTTGACAGATGATAAAAAGTATATCAGATGACTAGCATAAGTCATCCCTATTTAAACGTTTTTGTTGTATGAATTCGTAGATGACTTTTATTCTAACTATTTACGTCGAGTGTGTTTGTATACAGGATGTAACAAAATTGGTGTAGGTCCCGTTAACTGGAGTTTCTACTCATCATATTCTCCTACTCATCGTATTCTCCTACTCTAATAGCAAAACAAGCTAAAATTAGAAAAAAATGATTTTTTATAAAAAAGTTTTTATTCTCCACAGTGTGGACTTACTGGCTTCATCATCAGACCCTGTAAATCATCTATTGTAGGTCATAGACCTTGTCAAGACCAATCAAACGAGCCCGAATTGGTTGCGCCTTTTCATTACAGAGTTCTTATAGTCACTTTCTGGCTCCATCATCAGATCAGGACATGTCTTAACAAAATTGCGTTATCATCCGATTTATATATATGCATGCAAAATTTCAGCCCAATCGGAAACTTTAATTTAATTTAATTTGCAAGAATTGATTGCCGGGCCAAGTGAAACTAAAAAAGCTTCTAAAGAATTAATTCCTCATACTAATCGATCAGCTGATCGATAATTTTGTGCATTTTTGTATGGAGGTTTCAATTTTTTTTAGAGAATTGACTATGGGTTCCTTGGGGAACGTTGTTCAGTATGATGAGTAGAACGCCCAGTTAACGGGTCCTACACTAATTTTGTTACACCTGATTTATTTATTTGTACGGATCAAATCTTGTAATCGCTTGTAGAGCGACTTCCAGGGATCCGATTGAGCTGAAATTTGGTTGGAAGCCGTATTTCCGGTGACAATAGATCCTCTTGGTATTTTGAAGTTGATCTGATTATGAAGTTTCAGGTGGAATCAAACTCCCAGAATCGTTTTCTATTTTTAATATAATCGTAGGAAATACAGTCTAGTTGTTTGGAAATGGCCACAAATTAAACCACCTCCGTGGCGTATTAGTTAATTCCATCAGCTTCACATCAGGAGGTCGCGGGTTCGATTCCCAGCGGAGTCTAACTTTTGTTCGGTTGGTGGAAGGGCATTTTCTAAGCCCGCCTGGCTAGCTACCACCATCTTATCTAAGTCTTGCCGCCAAACATCAATGCTAACCACATTGATTTGTTTCGGCTTAAAGATAAGATAGCCAGTTCCTCATTGCGTTGGGGAATCTTGGTACGCCCGCTCCTATCTTCGGCATCATCATCACTTACCATCAGGTGAGATGATGCCAAAGGCTAACCAATTGTGATTTTTTCTGTACACGTACGTATGAAGGTACCTACGTATTTAAGAAAATAACATAAAGATGTAAGTATTTCACAATAATCTATCAAATTTTTTGACTCTTCATTAGAACTCAGAACTCTTGAGGTGCGTCATAATACATTATGACTCAAAGCTCTTCAGTCGAGTAAGTATACAATCTACTAAACTTAATATACTCTTTCTAACTGTATTGAATTCTCGAAATGCTCGTCACAATTTACAAGCTGTAACAAAATTGGTGTAGGATCCGTTAACTGAGGGTTCTTCTCATCATACTGAAAAACTTTCTCCAAGGAAACCATAGGCAATTCTAAAAAAAATGGACCCTCCACACAAAAATGCCAAAATTTGGTCGAAGAGCTGATCGATTTGTACGAAGAGTTCATTTTCTTTCTTGCGATTTCAGCAAAGTCATAGAACAATAGTTGTTCAGTATGGTGAGTAGAAGCCCCAGTTAACTACACCAATTTTGTTACACCCTGTATACATCAGATAAGGAAATGACAAGACTGACCAAAGTAGTAAGCTTTTAATTATTAAATAAGAAATGGCATGTAACTTACGTAGAAGCGGTTGGTGATTCTGATTTGATCCCGATCGATATATCCTCTGTAAACGCCTTGCAACAATATCGCGGCAAAATAACTATGTCGCGTCGTGTGCGCGTTACGTATACCTTGAAACACTGGCAGGGAGCTAGAAGAAGTACTTAACTGAAAATATATCCTCTGTAAACGCCTTGCAACAATCTTACGGCAAAAAACGATTGTGCGCGTTACGTATACCTTTAAACACTAACAGTGAGTTAGAAGAAGTACTTTTACGTATACCTTGAAACACTAGCAGGGAGTTAGAAGAAGTACTTTACTTAAAAAATATATCCTGTGTAAACACCTTGCAACAATCTTACGGCAAAATAACAATTGTGCACGTTACGTATACCTTGAAACACTAGCAAAGAGTAAGAAGAGGTACTTTTACGTATACCTCGAAACACTAGCAGGGAGTTAGAAGAAGTACTTTACTGAAAATATATCCTGTGTAAACACCTTGCAACAATCTTACGGCAAAAAACGATTGTGCGCGTCACGTATAAGACCTTTAAATTAGGGATGCCTCGATACGCCTTTTTTCCGATACGATACCGATACCGATACTCTTATAAAAATATCGGCGATACTGATACCGATACCGATAAGCTCATTGAATTCAAAAAGTAAGGTAGAATAAATAAAACACAATTAATTAACAGTTTTAGTGATCAAAATTTACATTTATAAGATTTTTATTTAAAAAACAAAGCATTCCTAAGTTTTGCGGGCAAAGGCAATTTCGCAAGTCTGTTTGAATAAGACCTGCGGTGGAAAATAGTCTCTCAAATGCGACAGATGCCTTGTTTTCAACGAAATAGATGGGACAACACGCGCGTTTACATTACATTTTTAAAGCGCGAAATTTGAAAAGTATCGTTGAATCTGCCATAAAAATATCGCCGATATCGATATATCGGCAAACCCTAAGTATCGCCGATATATCGGTATCGGTATCGGATGCATCCCTACTTTAAACACTAGCAGTGAGTTAGAAGAAGTACTTTTACGTATACCTTGAAACACTAGCAGGGAGTTAGAAGAAGTACTTTACTTAAAAAATATATCCTGTGTAAACACCTTGCAACAATCTTACGGCAAAATAACGATTGTGCGCGTCACGTATACCTTGAAACACTAGCAGAGAGTTAAAAGAGTTACGTATACCTTGAAACACTAGTAGGGGGCTAGAAGAAGTACTTAACTGAAAATATATCCTCTGTAAACGCCTTGCAACAATCTTACGGCAAAATAACAATTGTGCACGTTACGCATACCTTGAAACACTAGCGGGGAGTTAGAAGAAGTACTTTTACGTATACCTTGAAACACTAGCAGTAAGTTAGAAGAAGTACTTTTACGTATACCTCGAAACACTAGCAGTGAGTTAGAAGAAGTAATTTACTGAAAATATATCCTCTGTAAACGCCTTGCAACAATCTAACGGCAAAGTAACGATTGTGCGCGTCACGTATACCTTGAAAGAGTTAGAAGAAGTACTTTACTGAAAACTCTTGCGGTGCGTGTTAGCATCATCATCATCATATCAACTAATATACGCCCCCACCGAGGGGCTAGAGCCTACCTCGACCACTCGGGCCCAGTGCGGGTTGGTCGAATTCACACACAACCTTCGAGTTTCTACGCAGGTGTGTGCAGGTTTCCTCACGATGTTTTCCTTCACCGTAAAACAGCAGCGTCGGATAAACGTACATATGAAATCTAACTTCGAAAACACATTGGTACGTGGCAGGATTGAGCCGCGACCTCCCGTGCAGGAGGTAGCGGCCCTTGCCATTACGCCACCGACGCTAGACGTATTAGCATAGTTATAAGAAGATTTTTACTATAGTAAAGAAATTCTATTTACTATGGTATTAGTACATTATTATTACTCAAAGTTCTCGAGTCAGTTAACAGTTTAGTATGCAATCTACACATAAGCTTAATGTACTCATCATCATATCAGCCGAAAAACGTCCATTGCTGGACAAAGGCCTCCCCCAAGGATTTCCAAAACGACCGATCCTGCGCTGCCTGATTCCATCGGCTTCTAGCGATCTTCAGCAGTTCGTCGGTTCACCACGTGGGAGGCCTGCCTACGCTACGTTTTCCGGTGCGCAGTCGCCATTCGACAACTCAACTGCCCCAACAGCCATCTGTTCTACGAGCTATGTGCCCTACCCAGTGCCACTTCAGTTTAGTCATTCTGTGAGCTATTCTCCTGCGGATCTCCTCGTTTCTGATTCGATCACGCAGAGAAACTCCGAGCTTATATGCTCCATTGCCCTTTGGGTGATCTTGAGCCTTCTTATGAGGCCCATAGTAAGTGACCAAGTCTAAGTTCTCTAAGTCATCACTGGCAACACACACTGGTCAAAGACCTTAGTCTTGAGACACTGCGGTATTTGGGACGTGAAGATATTGCGTGCGTACTCGTTCTGATTGGATTGAATTCTCGAAATGATCTTCACAATATATACATCAGATAAGAAAATCATCAAAGTAGTAAGCTTTTAATTAGTAGGTAAGTAATGACTTAAATGGCAGTGGGGCATTGCACATAGCTCGTTGAACAGATAGCCATTGGGGAAGTAAAGTTCTCGAGTGGCGATCGCGCACTGGAAGACGTAGCTTAGGTAAGTGTCCCACACCACAGTATTACAATATAGCGGCTTAAAGTAACGCAACGAATGTACATACTTACTTACACAGAGCAATGGAAGGGTACTTGCTGGGCAGCGGGCGGCGGGGCGCAGCCTGGCAAACTCGGATTTTGCCAAGCTGACTATTACAGGCTAGTATGGGCTAGTACCTACACCGGTAGCGCATCGTGCGACATCAATGGCGTTGCGCTACTGTAAGCCATATCGTAATACTGTGCCACACTGTGGACCGACAATCTGGTAAGGGTAGCGAGAAGCCGCTGGATCAGGGCAGCGCAGGGCAGGTCGTTGTGAAAATCCTTAGGGGAGGCCTACAAATTGGAATTCTTTCGGCTGATATGACGATGATAAAGTAATGACATTTTGTTACTGTTTTTAAGCAAAAAATACTTAGAGGCGGTTGGTGATTCCGACTTGATCCCGATCTTCTGTAAACGCCTTGCAAAAATCTTATGGCAAAATAACGATTGTGCGCGTCACGTATGCCTTGAAACACTAGCAGGCAGTCCAAAGAAGTACTAAATCAATCAAAAACAGTAAGTATCACACTAATATTATAAAGGCGAAAGTTTGTGAGTGTGTATGTTTGTTACTTCTTTACGCAAAACTACTAAACGAATCTGGCTGAAATTTTGTAGGTAGATAGATTAGGATCTGAATTAACTTTTCGCTTGCGCACTGCGCACCCTCGAAAAGTCATAGAAACGTTGTCCACGCGGGTGAAGCCGCGGGAAACGGCTAGTAGTATAATAAGAATAATAAGTATCTACTTATATTGACATGAATATACAAAGTTTCTAACATATACTGTAACGCGGTTCATTCGACTTTTTTTCCTACCATCTATATGGGGTGACTTTTAATTAGTTCTTGATAGCAAAGGATATTAATGTACTTGTGATTACTAACTTACCTAAAGAAACTAAATCTCAAATATGAAAAAAAAATTTGGTCCCTTATACTTTTTTGCCGATTTGATAAATTATTATGTATCGAGGACCATAATTTTTTTTTCTGATTTGACATATAGTTTCTAAGGAAAAGTTGTTTGTAATCACGAGTACATGCATATCTTTTATTATCAATAACTAATTAAAAGTCACCCTATATATTTGTTATTTTACGTATGCGCTGACTGACACATGTGATTCAAACTCCATTCATTTTGTTATTTTTCAATAAATTTTCACCACCAAACATATTGTTTTTAAAATAATTATTTAATAACTTGATACTCTCTAAAAGACCGATTTCATGTAAGATTAATTTATGTTTCTTGTAATTTGTATTTAAAATTTAAGTGTATAATGTTTTTCTAATTCTTATGTTCCGTTCAGAGATTTGTTACCATTGATGGGTTATGCACTAACAAACATTTGAAAATCGAACCCATTTACACACACAATACCTATTGTAGGTAGTTCGCTTTCGTTGCACTGAATGCTACTAAGAAAAGAGATGCCAATAGGGGATCGGACTGCTAGTCATTTGAGTTACTTTTTATGATCTGTCACAAACGAAATTTTGTTCTAAAAATGTTTGAAATACCCACAAGTGACGTCATAGATTTTTAGCGTCATTGATGAACTTATTTTGTGAATTGGATCAATTACAAATTGAAGATGTAATGGAAAAACACAACAAGTAAGGTTTTTTGAAATTTCAAGAGGAGAGCAATTTAGGAAATCATATTTCAGAATTTATTTTTGATGCAGTCCGATCCCCTATTGGCACCATTTTATTTGCTTCACTTTTAGGACGCATGTAACCTATCTACCTCCCCTTATATACATATACATATAGCATATCACTTGTTCCGTTTAGGTCTTTTACTTCAACATTAAATTTAATTCTAATCATCTGTGAGCGCGTACCAATGACTTCTATATTACAATCTGTGGCGCGTACGTTTTTTTTAAACCCACGCCCTACAAACCTACCTACCGTACCCTACAGCTACCCATCGTGCTTAGGCTTGCCACCCGTACTATATAATATAATATCGTGCTATATTTTAGTCAATTGTACTATAATATGTTATAGAAAAAAATGTATAGTATGAAAAATACTATATTTTCGTTGGTAATTCAACTGTCGGACTTTTTATATTAACTTTACTGTAACTGAAAGGTGGATGGAAGATGGAGAATACGATTAAGAAACTATTTTTTTAGTCTACAAGATGATTGCCCTTCAATCTTGCAAAATATTCTTTTGTTAAATGAAACAGAAGGGCAAATTATCATTGAAATTTATTTTAATAAGGATCTAAATTGCTTCGACTCCTATAATTATTTTAAAGATAATAAAACTCTCTTAACCTAAGCTAAGAGTAGTAATAAAGACACATGGAAAAATAAATAATGAATAACAATAAATGTGTTCTATTTAAATTAATTAATATTTTGAAAAAAAATACTATTTTACCTCCAAAAAAAGGTGGCAACCCTAGTCGTGCTACAATACAAAGATATTAAAGAAGTCTTTGTGAACTCATTATTATGGATTTAAAGGCATAAAAATATTTTTGTTGAAAGAAAGGTATCTACCACAAATCCATCAAAACCTAAATATTCATTTTCTTTTATAAGTAAGCACTTAATGATTGGAAATCCCTAATAGGCATCATCTCACTTGGTGATAAGAGTGATAAGCAACGAATCATCGTTCGCTGCTTATCACTCTTATCACCAAGTGAGATGATGCCAAGGGATTTCCAATCATTCAGGCGTGTTAAGTGCAAGAAAGTGAATATTGTATCGATAGGCCAAATGAAAGATCAAAAAAATTACGTAATCCCCGTGACTAGGGTGGCCAGGTCCTAAAACTGAATAGCCGGACAGACTACCAAGTTAAGCCGGACTTTTGGGTAAAAAGTCCGGACTCCTTTAAAGCCCGCTCCAGACATGAATAAATTTAGTGCATTAGTTAGTCAAAATGTATGTTTAGACGAGGTCATAATCAGACTACGAAGCGCCGTCCCCTTGAGTCACTTTATCACGACGGCGCGCTCGCCCGAATATCCACGTGACCGGAGGATCACGAAATATAAAAAAGCCTAACAAAAACCGGACAGGCCGGACATCATCTAATTTGACCGGACATGCATCCAAATAGCCTAACCCTGTCCGGCTTTATCCGGACGCCTGGCAACGCTACCCGTGACACTTGAAATCATGCAATGTTTTATCTACAAAAGGTCATTGGGCAGCATAGTATGAAACCTATACCCACGGCCTACAGAAAAAAAATTAGGTAGGATGTTTAGATAAACGTCTCTAGTTCACGAATATATATGTCGCATTAATGTAGTTAATGGGATTCAACCCAAAAGCTTAAAAAAGAAAAATATAATATTGAGGTTAAAACTTTCGTGTTAGCAACGTGACAGAACGTCCTTAAACGTTCTTGAGGTAAAAAAAATAGATGGAGCCTAGTGCTTTTATTTCTGGTCTTCACTAGCAAGAGGCTTCATCCAATTTTTTCAACTCTGCTCTTCACTAGCAAGAGGCTCCATTTATTTTGTCAACTCCGTACTCTACTAGCAAGAGGCTCCATCGATTTTTTTAACTCTGCTTTTCATTAACAAGAGGTTCCATCGATTTTTTCAACTCTGGTCTTTACTAGCAAGAGGCTCCATCACTTCTTTTTACTCTGCTCTTCATTTACAAGAGGCTGCATCGATTTTTCAACTCTGGTCTTTACTAGCAAGAGGCTCCATCGATTTGTACAACTCTGCTTTTCACTAGCAATAGGCTCCATCGATTTTTTTATTTCTGGTCTTCACTAGCAAGAGGCTTCATCCATTTTTTCAACTCTGCTTTTCACTAGCAAGAGGTTTCATCGATTTTTTTAACTCTGGTCTTCACTAGCAAGAGGCTCCATCACTTCTTTTTACTCTGCTCTTCATTTACAAGAGGCTGCATCGATTTTTTCAACTCTGGTCTTTACTAGCAAGAGGCTCCATCGATTTGTACAACTCTGCTTTTCACTAGCAATAGGCTCCATCGATTTTTTTATTTCTGGTCTTCACTAGCAAGAGGCTTCATCCATTTTTTCAACTCTGCTTTTCACTAGCAAGAGGCTTCATCCATTTTTTTAACTCTGGTCTTCACTAGCAAGAGGCTTCATCCATTTTTTCAACTCTGCTTTTTACTAGCAAGAGGCTCCATCTATTTTTTCAACTTTGCTTTTCACTAGCAAGAGGCTCCATCGATTTGTGCTTCACTAAAATTGTTTTATTTACGCATTTATATATTTTTTTTACATTTTATTCCCATGGTTTAAAAAAATATATATATTTGTAATGAAATGTGGGTTAATACTTAACAATTTAAAACTAATTTGGTTTTTGTAGGATAACTTTAGTTAACCGGGTCAGATTTTGCCCAATGACCTTTTCTTGCAAATTTCAATTCTGTTATTAAAATGATGGTAGGACATGGTACTACAAACAACTTCTCGCCCGTAAGGCCGATGCTGAGTAGTATTATAGTTAGTAATTTATATGTAAAATGGCACGAGTCAGCGTAACACTTTTGTGATGAACACCAATCACCATACGTACAAAAAAAACAAGTTTGTATCAACAATCGTAAAATTAAACCTCATTTAACACGCATTTGTATGCAAAACAAGCGCGAAAATCGTTTTTTATGCTCCCGCGCACACAAGAAAACCTTAATTGAGCCGATAAGAAGGGGCCAGATTTAAATTTGGAATGCGTGGATGAGTGATGGCGCGAGCGGGTTCTGATTGGCCATTGTTTGTATGCAGCTTGCGCGAGTGCATGGCGCATCGCATCTGGTTCCAGTGGTGTATGCAACAAGGCAACTAAATCACTGAAAAGTAAAAACAATAGGGATGACGAAAGCTAGTCATCTGATTTACTTTTTATCATCTGTCAAAAACGACATTTTGTTCTAAAAATGTTAGTTATACCTAGGCGTGACGTCGTAGTTTAGCAGCGTCATTTATGTAGGTACTTATTTTGTAATTTTGTCTAATTAAAAATCAAAGACTTGATGGAAAACAAAACGGTTAAGGTTTTCTGAAGTTTAAGTAGGAGGGCAATTTAGTGATCAAAAGTTCATAATTTATTTCTGATGCTGTCGTCACCCCTATTCTATGTTACTCCTGAATTGCAACTTAGCAAAGTAAAAAGTTGCGTGTTTATCTAATCCGACACTGATTCAATTGTTTGGTATTTATACAGGGTGTAAAAAAATTGGTGTAGGACCCGTTAATTGGGGCTTCTAGTCATCATACTGAACAACTTTTATTCGATGACTTTCCTGAAATCGCAAAAAAGAAAATTAACTCTTCGTCAATGACTTCCATATTATTACTGTCGTACTCTTCGTAGAAATTGATCAACTGATCGATCAAATTTGTGCATTTTTGTATGGAGGGATCTTTTTTTTTTAAATTGACTATGGGTTTCTTGGAGAAAGTTGTTCAGTATGATGAGTAGAACCCCCAGTTAACGGATCCTACACCAATTTTATTACAACCTGTATATTATGACGATCATTTCGAGCATTCAATACAATAAGAATAAGTATAAAGCCACAGTAAGAAAGAAACCCATAGTCAATTCGCAAAATGAAAATTTCGACGCTCCATACAAAAAAGCACAAATATGGTCAATCAGCTTGTCACTTTGTATAAAGGAAGAGTTCAAAATTTATTTTGCGACTTCAGCAAACTTGTAGAATTAAAGTTGTTTAGTTTGATGAGTAGAAGCCTCAGTTAACGGGATCTACACCAATTTTGTTACACCCTGTATAAATCTGTCTAATCCGTCACAGATTTCATTGTTTGATATTTAATATAAGGTCTAACAAAATTAGCTGAAACTATTTTAACTGGTGCTTCTACCCATAAAACTGAACAACTTTCTCCATGAAACCCATAGTCAAATCTCAAAAAAAAAATTTGAACTTCCCATGCTAAGTTGGCTGATCAACTGATCGAGTTAGTACCTACGGGAGAGCCAAATTTTTTTTTGCGGTTTGACTATGGGTTCCATGGAGAAAGTTGTTCAGTTTCATGGGTAGAAGCACCAGTTAAAAGAGTTTCATCTAATTTTGTTAGACCTATATAAATGTGTCTAATCCGTCACAGATTCCATTGTTTGGTATTTATATATAAATCTGTCTAATCCGTCACAGATTCCATTGTTTGGTATTTATAGAAATCTGTCTTATCCGTCACAGATTCCATTGTTTGATATTTATATAAATCTTTCTAATCCGTCACATATTCCGTTGTTTGGTATTTATATAAATCTGTCTAATCCGTCACATATTCCGTTGTTAGGTATTTATATAAATCTGTCTAATCCGTCACATATTCCGTTGTTAGGTATTTATATAAATCTGTCTAATCCGTCACAGATTCCATTGTTTGGTATTTAAATAAATTTGTCTAATCCGTCACAGATTCCATTATTTGGTATTTATATAAATCTACATAATCTGTCACATATTTCGTTATTATTTAGTATATTTATTTAGTTTTTATCTAACTCTATTTAATCCAACACAGATTCCGTTATTTCCTAAGTGTTGTGTTTCATCAAGATGGGCGAGAACAGCTGGTACTAAGATAGGTAGGTATATAGGTACTAGGCATTAACATAATACTTGCCTAGTGAGGTTCTATTAGTTGCAAAAGGTTTTTTTAAAGTAAACACATTCTGTGAAAATGTCAACTGTCTACCTATTACGGTTCATCGGTTCATCAATACAGCCCGCTGACGGACGGACAGATAGACAAACGCGACGGACTGACGGACAGACAGCGGATCAATGACTTATATATTACTGTGCAGCGGATGCTTATAGGGTCCCGTTGGTCACCCGTTGGATGTACGGACCCTAAAACAACTACCTACTCGCTGAGTGCATACTTTATCGAAAATTTTCGCCGATGAATTTGAAGAATAAGTTTGGTACATAATTATATGCTATCTGTAACTGAAGCGTATCGATGCATCCCTAGTTTCTACAATACTTATATAATAATGCTTTTGACTACTCAACGGTAGATGGCCACATCCCACCTCAACAATGTCGATCTTTGCTTGCTTGGCTTTTGTTACTGCGCTTTCTCGCTACTCCACAATAGAGGGCGCTACGCGCTACCTTCCATAAGTACGTTATGAACCCATATCGTTGAGTTTGAACGAGTTCCCTCCTAATTCCTATACATTTCCCATAGCAAATAGATAGCTGGTTACGATTTTTGGATGTTCTGTGATTCGGACTTCGGACCAAGTATAAGATGATCATCTTTGTAAAGTGGGTACCTAGTACCTAGCTTTTACAGTGTGAAGTCGCAGTCGTCGTGGAAATGCTTGGGGAAGGAAGGCCTTTGTGCAGCAGTGGATGTGTCTTTCGGCTGATATCATTATGAAAATGACCTAAGCCTTTTAGTTTACTTGGAGTATACAATTATAATCGTCGTATCAGCTCATATACGTCCCCACCGAGGCGCTCGAGCCTACCCTGAATTTGGGCGATCGGGCCAGTTTCTTCGCAGGTGTGTGCAGGTTTCCTCACGATGTTTTCCTTCACCGATAAAGCAATCGGTGAGTATTTGCACGTAAGTCACAGATTACTAAATAGTTACTTCGTAAGTTACGAATCTCATTGATATACATTGGCCGTCCGGATTTAAACCCGGCACCTCTGGTTAGGAGGACCGAGTCGTTACCGGTTGAGCCACCGACGCTTCTTATAAAATATAATTAGTATCTATACTAAATTCATTTAACTAGAGAGTACGTTTTCTACATTATTTTATTTGTAACTTTTTAAAGAATTTTTTGTCATTGGTATTTAAAAATATATTTTTTAAGTGATACGTAAAAATAGGTAGGTATTTAAATTTTAGGTCCTCTGTTAAAATAGGTAAGAATACGTTAAAAATAATAATAAAGAGCGTCGGTGGCGTAACGGCTAGTGCCGCTACCTGTCCGGGAGGTCGTGGTTCGAATCCTACCACGTACCAATGTGTTTTCGAAATTAGATTTCTTAAGTACGTTTATCCGACGCTCTTACTGTGAAGGAAAACAATGTGAGGAAACCTGCACACGCCTGCAAAGAAACTCGAAGTCGACCAACCCGCACTGGGCGACTAAGGCCCGATCGCCCTAATTCAGGGTAGGCTTGAGGTGGGAACGTATATAATATGAGCTGATATGATGAAGTTTTAAAAAGGGGTCGTAATTATATGTGTATGATTTCTAGATTTCAAAATGTTCATTCATAATAGGTGCATGCATGTTACACTCTTTGTGATGGTCTTATGATAGTAATTACATTACATAATGTCAATAAATTGATATTAAAACAAATAATGTTATTTGGGCATGAAAATAAGATGACACGAGAAGTAATAAATTAAAATTATTGAATTTGTCGATAACGCCTTTGACAAGACTAGGCCAGTTCACATGGACAGCACCCGTTCACGAGTATAACGCGAGAGTCAGCCATCGCTCCCCTCGATCATATTAGAGGGAAAGGAACGACCCGGTTAGACGCATAGAACGTATGACGTTGATAAATGACCAGACCGATACTCAAGTTGTGGGATGTAAGAGAGCCTACTCCCTTAACTAAACATTTGAGCCCAAATTAGAACACTACCGCTCTTATAGCAGCTTAAGTCTAGATATGGCAACCCTGATCGTCATCAGGTCCTCGTGATCAGCGATGTATGAACTACCCACTTAAATCTGTATTTAAGCTCAATCTTGTAGTTTCTGTCCGTAAAAACATGATTTCCAAAAAAAATTCAATATAGCTGGACGTCTTGGAAATTCTCATCAAACACCCTACTAATACTATAAACGCGAAAGTTTGTAAGAATGTATGGATGTATGTTTGTTACTCTTTCACGCAAGAACTACTGAACGGATCTGGCTGAACTTTGGTAGGTATACAGATTAGGACCTGGATTAACACATATAGGCTACTTTTTTCCACGCTCGCGAGCTTGAGGCTCCCGCACTGCGCAACCTCGCAAAGCCATAGAAACGTTGTCCACGCGGGTGAAGCCGCCGGAAACAGCTAGTTGTAAATATTAAAAAGATAAATTTATATATCAATGTATACCTAGCCTTATTAATCGATGACCTAATCGGATAATAGCTAAATAGGACATTAGTTCATGGAAAACGAAAAATCCAATACTACATTCCTACATCGGTATGTCGCAGTAATCTAGTTAAACCTGCCATTTGATTGAACGGCTAGCCCGTTGATTGAATTGCGACATTCAATTGAATGACTAAAGGACAACTGGCCAAATCGTTGAATGCAACCTTCAACGACTTGGCTAAATGACGTTTAGCCAAGTCGTAACTGTAACTACGAAACTCTAAATAAAACCGATGATTTCTTCTTCTGCGAAGCATTCTGCTACCCATGGAAACTATGGTATATCAATCAAACCTGACCGAACCTAATATCGCTCGCTTCGCTCTGGGACGACGACAGCATCAGAAATAAATTATGAACTCTTGATTTCTAAATTGCCCTCCTACAACAGATGAGATACAGTTACTTCGCTCCTACTTAAACTTTGGAAAACCTCAATCGTTTTTTTTCCATCAAGCCTTCGATTTTCAATTCACCAAAATCACAAAATGAGTAAGTACATAAATGACGCTGCTAAACTATGACTTCACGCCTAGGTATTTCTAACATTTTTAGATTAAAATTTCGTTTTTGTCAGATGATAAAAAGTAATTCAGATGACTAGCATTCATCATCCCTGTTGAACGGCAGATTTAACCAGATGGCTGCGACAGATACATTTTCATTACAGTACAGGTACGTAATTGTTGCATTGTTGCACTGTAGACGAATGCCAAGGGTGAAGCGGACTTATGGAGGTCAAAGAGCATGAGGCAAGCAAAATTTGTAATAGCAGGCCAGTAAAAATGAACCAAATATAAAATTATCAAGTACGAGTAGGTTCCTGAAGCCCAACACGAAAAATAGCTGGTCCTTTAACCCCCCAAGACATGCCATAACGCACACTTACTCAATTTGTATAAATTTAACGCACGAAGAGCGGGGGCGCGCGTGCGCATGGTCATCGTGACATGATGCGGTCCTTTTTGACACCGCCGTGACCGCAAGGGGCTTGTTCAAGTTTTGAGCAGCTCTTCCCACTGGTACATATTGACATTTAGTCATAAAATATTAATTACATTTCTTAATTACAAAGTTTGTGAACAATTGAAAGCAAACATAATCATTGCGTAACAATGTTAGGATAATGTATTATATTATAAACTAGCTTTTGCCCGCGGCTTCGCCCACGTGGACATAGCTTTTATGACTCTTTTTAAGGAGTAGTGCGCGAGCCACAATCAGCTCGCAAGCGTGGACATGAGTTTTCTCCAGGTACCTCAGGAACTGTATCGGGCTATTCGGATAAGCAGTCACTTACCCCCCCCCCCCCCCCCAAACAAATTCTATACAAAAAATCACTTTAATCCGTTGCTCCGTTGCGACGCCACTGACGTGCGCGAGCGTAGAAAACAGTTGTCCCCCAGATCCCTCGGGAACTATATGTCAGGATATACTTATTAGTAAATATATTTTTCACCTCATCTCTGTGCTAAAAATCGCACCAATCCATTTTTTCGTTACGATTTTAAATAAATTTGCGAACAAAGAGTATTGTTTTAGTTTCCTCAGGAACTGCATCGGGCTATGAAAATTTCCACAGATAAAAGGTTGACTATTTCATTCCTAGTGATACAGGCTACCTGCATGCCAAATTTCATCAAGACTGGTAGAGGTGTTGAAGTGTGAATAGGTAACAAACAAACAAACACATTTTCACATTTATAATATTAAGTAAGGATTTCTAAATCTTAAATAAAATATAGAGCGTCGGTGGCAAAACGGTTAGGGCCACTACCTCCTGTCCGGAAGGCCGTGGTTCGAATCTGCCACTTACCAATATCTATACGAATATCGATTTCATTATGAAATAACACATTACCTATATTATCAAAAAACTAATTCAAATCATTATAGGTATCAATCTAGTAATAAAATTTCCTAACAATATTAATATGGGTCAAATCCTCGAGTCGTATCAGCTCCAAAGGAGCCCAAGACGCACTTCTCGTTGCCGCGCTGGATGGCAATAGACAACCTTAGCAGCAGGTAGGACCTCACGTCACATCTCCTCTCTCGAAGGCGAAGGCCAATCTCCTTTGTGAAGGCAAAGGCCTCTGAGGGTTCAGCAGCCGGTTGTCTTACAGACCAGCGGCAAAAAGCAGTAATTTGCCTCCAAGACCGAGTACTTATTATGCTTCTTTCTCGCCGAAAATTGAGCAGCAGTACCGTACGGGGGAGGAGTGAGGCAGAAAAAGTGGCTTCCCAAAGCAGGCACGTTCCTCTCTGCCATGGCACCTGTTTAAACCCTCCGGCCTTTTGCTCTCAGATCGACTAAAGCCCGGCGGCTGCATCAAAGATGGAATATTCCATCTGGCCGAGACCAGTGCCCTCCGAGTGAGGTCATTAAGGAATTGGTGACGTGGGAATCTTCACAAACAACGACCGCAACTCAGTGAGTGATGGCCAATTGCCTCCACCGTGGACCCGCAAATACATTGATGAGGTTCACAGATATTGATATTGCAGGCGGAGAGCAACTGCCACACGCAAATAGTCGCCGTCAGAAGAGTTTCCATATCTGTGCCTCCTGTTAAAAGAAGCAAAACTCGATTTATGTGTTTTTGATTTTTTTCACACGATTGCAATCTATAAAAAAATACCTATCTGTTCGTCTATAAAACACATCGCTACGTGCCATAGTTCCAGAAAGTTGTGTAAAAAGTGTATGCTGAAAAATACGTAAAAGAAATCCACTCAAAAGTATGAAATAATATTTTAATGTTTTAACACAACATAAGCGCGTTTTATTATTCCTGTAGTGCCATCTATTGACAGTTTGTTGCTATGATTATAATGTGTGGTATGTGTAGAAAAGTACTCTATATTTATTATTATAGATTGTAAGTATCGATAGATAATTTCCCACGGGACCTCTTTAGTTTTCCGGGATAAAGAATACCCGACTACACAATGATTTTCAAAACACCCCATCCCAATGTAATGGTTTCATATTGTTACGTTGAGCCATTCTAAAGATACAATTTTTTGCATTCCTGCAGGAACCCTTATTTTTTTGGGGTGCACAATGTCCGAGTTTTAGTTCGCGATAAGGGTATCAACGTGTAAAATTTGATTGTAATAGGTCAAGCCACATTTGCGAGGTGAGCCATTATATAAATGAATAGTTTTGATTTTCTCACGGGATCTCTTGAATTTTCCGGGATAAAAAGTATCCTATATGTTAACCCGGGCTATAAGGAACCACCATACAAAATTTCATCAAAATCGGCCCGGTAGTTTTTGCGTGATGCGCGAACATACAGACAGACAGACAGACAGACAAAAATTCCAAAAGTTGTTGTTTTTGCCTCTGTATCGTTAGTAATGTCCACCACAGTTATTATTTTCCAAAAATATTTCATGTACAGACACGGCCCCGTTACAGTTTTATTATATTATAGATATGTGTAGAAAAGTACTCTATATTTATTATTATAGATTGTAAGTATCGATAGATAATTTCCCACGGGACCTCTTTAGTTTTCCGGGATAAAGAATACCCGACTACACAATGATTTTCAAAACACCCCATCCCAATGTAATGGTTTCATATTGTTACGTTGAGCCATTCTAAAGATACAATTTTTTGCATTCCTGCAGGAACCCTTATTTTTTTTGGGGTGCACAATGTCCGAGTTTTAGTTCGCGATAAGGGTATCAACGTGTAAAATTTGATTGTAATAGGTCAAGCCACATTTGCGAGGTGAGCCATTATATAAATGAATAGTTTTGATTTTCTCACGGGATCTCTTGAATTTTCCGGGATAAAAAGTATCCTATATGTTAACCCGGGCTATAAGGAACCACCATACAAAATTTCATCAAAATCGGCCCGGTAGTTTTTGCGTGATGCGCGAACATACAGACAGACAGACAGACAGACAGACAGACAGACAAAAATTCCAAAAGTTGTTGTTTTTGCCTCTGTATCGTTAGTAATGTCCACCACAGTTATTATTTTCCAAAAATATTTCATGTACAGACACGGCCCCGTTACAGTTTTATTATATTATAGATAGATGTGAAAATGTGTTTAATATATATATAGATAAATGATTTTATTCAAAACACAGCAATACAAAAGGATAAAAAAATAATATTAAAAAACAATGACAAACTGACAGTAAAGTTGTTGCTGTGCATTGGAAAGGCACCGGTTCAGCTTTATTGCTACAAGTGCAAACTTGCAACGCTGATATTCTTCTGTTTGTTTGTCTGTTACCCTTTAACGCTTCTACACCTCAACCAATGTTGACGAAATTTGACATGAAGGTAGCCTGTGTCACGGGGAAAGACATAAGCTACTTTTTATCCCGTGAAAATAGCATAGTCGGATGCCGTTCTAGAGGGAACTAAAAAAAACTATTTTGGGTTTTTTTTAACATTGCAATGGAGCAACGGTTTGTTGTGATTTTTAGCTCACAGATGGTTGAGAGAGTAGGAAATGATATAGACTACTAATTAGCATAGCCTGAGACAGTTCCCGAGGGGTCTAGGGAAAACTCATTTCGAGGCTCGCGCCGTCGTCGGCGTTGCAACGGAGCGACGGATTGACGTGATTTTTTTTTGCATAGAAATAGTTGAAGGGGTGGGAAGTGACATGGAGTGCTGATCAGAATAGCCAGATATAGGTCCCGAGGGATCTGAAGTTAACTCATGTCTACGCTCGCGAGCCGCTTGCGATTCGCGTACCACTCACCCTCAAATACAGTTATTAAAACGATGTCCACGCGAGCGAAGCTCGTCATTTATATAAAAAAAAATATGTTTCTATTCACAATTGATAAGCCCTAGGCATCATCTCACCTGATGGGCGGGCTTACCAAGATTCCCCAACGCAATGGAGGGAATATCTTATCTTCAAGCCGGAACACATCAATGTTGATAACACTGATGTTTCGCGACAAGACTTAGATAAGATGGTGGTAGCTAGCCTTAGAAAATGCCCTTCCACCAACCAAACCGAGTTTTACAAATTGACCCCACCGGGAATCGAACCCGTGACCTCCTGGTGTGAAGCGAATGGTCTAACCATTACGCTACGGAGGCGGTTAAAATAATGTCATTGGGACACGAAAACAATATGAGACGAGAAGTTATACAATTATTGAATTTGTCATTAATGCCTTTGATAAGTGTAGAGGCCAGTTCATGCGGACAGCTCCTGGTGACGAGTGTAACAGGTACAAATATATGTACTGTATTTTACATAACAGTTATATATTAGCCACCAAGGGATCAGTACCAGTGTAGGCAGGCCTCCCACTCGGTGGACCGATGACCTGGTGAAGGTCGCGGGAAGCCGCTGGATGCGGGCAGCGCAGAACCGGTCGTCGTGGAAATCCTTGGGACAGGCCTATGTCCAGCAGTGGACGTCCTTCGGCTGATATGATGATGATTAGCCACCAGTGTTGTGAGTTGCAAAGAGGATATAAGCTACTACGTTGTCTAACCAGTCCCGAGCGCTGAGTATTCGTCTGAGGTTTTAGTTTGATATGGCACTGCGTGCCTTTCGCTGTGGATAATATAATATTTAAGATCGATGGAATAAAACAATGTGAAGAGAATTGCACGACTTTTATTGGAGTAAATCCCTGAAGACCGTTCACGCGGGCAAAGTCGCGGGCAAAAGCTAGTAATGTATAGATTTGACATTGTATCTGACTGCTAGTTTTTCTTTATCACCCGTGCTATCCAAGGGCAGACAGCGGTTGCCTGTTGTAACACTGGCATCACTCGCGGTCATTTAAACAGGGCATTTAGATGTATGCAACGAGACCTTCTGACAGATGTGGAATCAGCTGTTTATGTAAGTTTTCTCTCATCATCTCAAAGATGCAATTAAGAGGAAACATGGTCTAAAGAATACGTATTTAAATTAAATGTTGCTGTCCCCTTCACCCAAACCTCTCCGTAAACAGCAAGAAAGGGAGAACTGCACCGCAGACCGATAATAGGTATACTAAAAATTGACCAATACAGCCAATTCGTGGTCCCCTATTTCCTTCTCCAAAACTTGAGCAATGATAATATTTTTTTAAAAACAATTATTAAAACGCTTTAACTATGCCTCTATGTTTTCATTTTATGGTTTATATGCGTATTATTTTTTTGGTGAGTGTCTGAAAATGACGTTTCAATTGGGCAATTTTCTTAGTTCTATCCTATTGTAATTAGAATATGGGAGAAAACAAAACATAGGGGCATGCCGGCCGTGGTAGATAAAGGTTTTATGGAAAAAATATTTTTGCTCTATTGTCATTATACAGGGAGGAATCGGGGAACTACGTTAATATGGAAAAATGGTGCCCGCGTTTACTCTTAAGGGATGTACACAGGCCAGCACATCAAGCGCACACTTTGGACTTTGTACCGTTCTTATGCCGAATGCGTATGGATCAGAATCGCACTACGAGTGTAAAGCTAGATGTGCTGACCTCTGTACGATACAGCTTGACAAAAAAGAGTTTGAGGTGGTGACGGATGGAACTAATTGATTTTTTAATGAAAACACTAGTTTGCTGTCAACCGATTTGTCATTGCTGCGTAGTGTTTGTCGTTTTTTTTATAAATTTCATTGAATTTCGCAATTATTTTAGCTAAACTGACTACTTAAGAATTAATAAGAATATTAGGAATGGAAACAAGCGCCCTCAATTTTTCCAAACTCTTTTTTGCCAGGCTGTACGCAAGCATGGTTAAGAAATCATAATCGCTTTCACTTTCAAAGTCCAAGGCACATATCGACTTATTATAATCTTTTAGATGTACTTGTCGCGTTACTAGAGAAACATAATAGGGGATGGGACTGCTAGTCATTTGAGTTACTTTTTATGATTTGTGAAAAACGAAATTTTGTTCTAAAAATATTTGAAATACAAGTGACGTCATAGACTTTTAGCGTCATTGACGAACTAATTTTGTGAATTTGAATAATTATAAATTGAAGACGTGATGGAAAAACAAAACATGTAAGGTTTTTTGAAACTTCAAAAGGAGAGCAATATATGAAATCATATTTTAGAATTTATTTTTGATGCAGTCCGATCCCCTATTGCTGAAGGAATAGGCAAAGGCTCTCTAGGCAAGTTCTCCAGACCGAAAACATTAAAAAATGCTTATTTCTGGTTTCTCACAGGGGTATACATCAAGAGCACTGCGACTGCAAAAGCCTGGACTTCGAGCTCTCATCAGAACTCTGACTGGCCACTGCAAGCTTAACAAACATCTTAATCAAATAAAGCTTGCAGTCTCAGACGAATGCTGATTGTCCCTTGAAGAAGAGGAAACGCCTCTTTCATTTACTCTGTGAGTGCGAGGTACTCCTCCAAGCCAAGAGCGGCTTCCGGACCAACGGTAGCAACAGAGGTCATCAGGGAGCTTGGTCACAAGTGCTTACAGTTCATCAGAATTATTGGCCTTTTCCTGAAGACCTCACTTTATAGCAGTGGGAATGGGCAGTTTTAATCGCCTCCGTGGTGTAATTGTAAGTATATTCGCTTCACACCAGGAGGTCGCGGGTTCGATTCCCGGCGGGGTCAACTTTTTAAGACTGGGTTTGATTGGTGGTAGGACATTTTCGTAGCTCGCCTGACTAGCTACCACCATCTTATCTAAGTCTTGCCTCCAAACATCAGTGTTAACACCATTGATGTGTTCCGGCTTGAAGATAAGATAACCAGATCCTCATTGCGTTGGGGCATCATCGTCACTTCCCATCAGGTGAGATGATGCCATGGGCTTATCAATGGTGGAATAAAATAAGCGAAAAGATCTTCTTAGGGCGGTAATATAACAAATTTTCGTTATCTTTGACGTCAATTATTCCTAATCGATAGAAAACCCAAGGTTAAATTAAATAACCTTATTGTTGATGATGTTCCTTAAAGTCAAAAGCTATTAGAAACACGATTGAGCAGTTTTGACTCGGTAGGAAAAAATCCCAAAGATAGGTCTACACCGTTACTTTCAACTCTAGTAATGTATGACTAATAATTTAAAGCATTAATAAAAAAAATATTGCATTTGTTATGATAATACAATGTGAGTAATGTTATTATTTTTTTATGTACTTTTATTGTAGTTTTTGATTGAAACGAAAAACCAGTGTGTTTATTTTCTTTACTGTTCCAATAAATAACTCGCCTTAAGTTGTTTTAACCCATATTCCCTCATACCCAAATACATAATAATAAAGTGTATATTATAGGTACTTGTAAAATCATCTGTCGAACATGTTCTGTACATATCGATATCGTATTATGTCAGAACATAAAGCCAGCTAAGTTGTACAACTTTTAAACAAAAACAACAACAATAACCGACAATAATTGTTAAAATTTAAACACCTTGAGCAGTAAGGCACTGCCCAGGTGTAAGTTAAATTGGAAAAAAGCCAATTTAGTTTTGGTCAACCCACTAACGTCTTACCGTAATGAAGACGCCGCTTCATGCAGAGCTATAAAACTTTTAGACGCGGCTGAAAAACATAATATTTATTTATCTTAACGTACGAACGTTGTTACTAGGTTATATTCAAACTTGTGCAAGCCTTAAAGGGTAGGGTATTTAATTTTAAGAATTCATACAAACCGATCAGGCCGCTCGGTCAACTTTGAATGAAGACTGGAGAGTCGAAATTAAGGCGGTAATATTACTGATTTTCGTTATTTTTAACGTCAATTACTCCTACAGAAAACCCAAGATTGAAGAAAATACCCTTATTGTTGATGATGTTCCTTAAAGTTAAAAGCTATTGTAAACACGATTGAGCAGTTTTGGCTCGACAGAAAAAAATCCCAAAGATAGGTCTACACCGTTACTTTTAACTCTGGTGACTAATATTGTGAAGTATAAATTTTAAAAAATAAACAACCATATTTGTTATGATAGTAGCAAGTGAGTATTGTTATTATTTTTTATCTTTTCATTGTAGTTTTTAATTTAAATGAAAAACCATTGAAAAAGTGAAAAAGTGTGGTTATTTTCTTTAAAACGTTAAGAAAAAGACAGAGACTACTGTTCCAATCAAGCGCAAATTATAACAAATTGTAATCTTTGTAGCTCTATATCCAGTCCAGTTGGCTAGACAGCGGTAAGGCTGCGTTCACCTGGCTAAGGTTATGTGCGATCAGCCGGCCGTGTCGGGGGTGTGGACTAACCCTTACCCTTACCGTTTCTTAGATATGATCAGACACACTCATTAATGGGGTGAATTTCAAACCGTGTAAAGGATGATTAAAAAATCATTAGTTGTATTTTCCAGGTGTCGATTATAAAGACAGGGGAAGCTGGTGTCTTCGTGTTTGTAATGAGAAAATGTTTTCAACAACCTTATATTCTTTTTGATCGAACAAGATATTTTATGATATTCATATTGGAGTAGAGTTCTAACGCGGTAACGCTGTTATTTAACTTTCTTCCTTTCAATATATTCTTCTATTTCGCATGCGCTGGTACATAGCAATTTACATGTCATCTATGTGACATGGGCTTAAATATCAAAATTCTTTAATATCCTTCAATATTTTCAATATTTTCCTCTCGGCACCGGCAGAATAACAGCGCAGTAGGTAGGTCTTCCTGCTTGCGGCATTATGCTGAGTCGGGGCCAGTTCGGCAAAGTGCACATTGAATTTTCATAACTGTAGCGTACTCATATTTGTCTACTTTTTTTGTTTTTTTTTTGTTTTGGGTGTTATTTGTACCTTTTTGGTATTTTAATTTTGTCTGTGTGTATTTTTTGTCGAATAAATGTTATCTTATCTTATCTTACCATTTAATTTAGTTAAAATTATATAAAAATTGGCTAATTTATTTATTTAATTTAGGCTAGACCTCCTGCAAATCTTAAGTACCACTTTGTCAATGGTGTCCTAACGTGCAGTGATGTGCTCGCACATTTGCTAACAAGATTGGCTACTGTAGCCACACGCAGGGCAAATCAACGAAGCCCTCGCACTTTGGGGTGGTGTTCGGCAGACTTAAAGTAACGGATGGAAACCTGCTTCAGGTATTGAGTTATGGTGGTGAGCTTTAAATTGTGGTGGAGATTTTCGTTCCGTGCCTGCCGGTTGTTTTTTTCCCTATTTGGAAGGGGGGGAGAGATGCATTATGCATGCATCAGCACGACTGTAGTGGTAATGTGGGACTCACAGCTGAAGGCTTAACCTACCCACTAAAACTCCCCCTACGGATTAAGGTCAAATTAAGACCTGCAAAATCCTTCATCGGAGCGACCTACACCCTTAGGGAAGGGTGGGCTGCGTAAGAAAGGAGGGGTTGCACCAAACGCACCGTGGAGATAGCCAGTGCGCCCGTTGCAGGGGCCCCCGCCAGGGATTTTGCCACACGGGGATGGCACAAGATCTGAGTGGTGAGTGGTGACGGAAGTGACCGTAAAAGACTGCTTTAAAAAGGCGGTCCCGAAACTAGTAAGTGCCGCAGACCGACGATGGGTCCCCGACGATGAACAGCTTGCGCGGGCCGAGTTACGCACGTCTGCTGAGTATACTCATACGCCGGTGGACGGCGCACGAAGATCCATCGCCGGGGGACACCACCGAAACACACGACACGACGGTCTTGATCGTCCGGAACAGGCCGGCCGCGACGTGTATGGCCATGTTGGCTTCCCGACGAGTTACGCTCGCTTCGTTGACTAGCTCCCCGACCGGTAAGGGAGCAGTACTCCACGGCAGATATACCACGACCATGCGTGCTCCATCCATCGCCGTGATACGCGCGATGTGTGCTTATTTAGAGCCGGACCCTAAGGTAGAGACGCTCGGGGGTTAGGGGTGCGCTGGTCTGGTGCTGTGCGTCGGCTGCAGGTCCTCGGCGGTGGGCGGCTGTCGGGCGCATCATCATCTGGAAGATTTGAAAATTCTCCATTGCGTTGGGGAATCTTGGTAAGCCCACTTTCATCTTCGGCATCATCGTCACTTACCATCAAGTGAGATGATTCTCCATTGCGTTGGGGAATCTTGGTAAGCCCACCTCCGTCTTCGGCATCATCGTCACTTACCATCAGGTGAGATGATTCCAAGAGCTTACCAATTGTGAATAAAAAAAAGTAGGACTTTTTTTTACGGATTTCCGATACACCCTTGATTAAAGTCTAACAATATCCACGCGGTCGAAGCCGCAGGCAAAAGCTAGTCAATAATAAATAGCTATTCACATTCTTAGTTTGAAAGCAGAACCCCACTATATATTTTGGAAATCATAATTCACCGAATTCACTCACCCCAATTTGTCTGTTTAAGCTTTAGGGGCACCCCCTAATTATAATTATTACTTGTCTTGTCTTGAACCAACTAATTATAGACCGTTAACGGTGAACGAAGAGTAGATGGATGATCCGCCTACGTGAACCTTAAGCCTTAAACAACATTTTTATAATTAAATTATTTAGTAAAAAAAACCGTTTTTTTTTAAACAAAAGTTTGGCAAGACTAAGAATAATAAACTTCATGTCAAATTTGCTTTAAAATAAAGTTCTAGCAGACCTGTTAAAGTATTTTTTTGACTTAAATTTGGCTTGAGGCTATAAGGCTTGACTTGACTGTCCTAAATAATCTGACCAATTTAATT
The DNA here is from genome assembly GCA_947284805.1 of Coleophora flavipennella. Lineage (NCBI taxonomy): Eukaryota > Metazoa > Arthropoda > Insecta > Lepidoptera > Coleophoridae > Coleophora > Coleophora flavipennella. The sequence continues at coordinate 7,873,431 of OX369255.1, read as the reverse complement.
TAAAAAAAATATACTGCCTAAAAATTCACCCCTCTTTTTTGAAAGTCGGGTTAAAATGTACCCATATGTCACTTTTGGAATCAAGACAATTTTAACGACTCCTCATACTCCATCAAACCCATCAACCAAATCCATCAACCCATTGAGGCTGCCGGCCAGTTCCCCATTGCGTTGGGGAATCTTGGTAAGCCCGCTTCCACCTTCGGCAACATCGTCACTTACCACCAGGTGAGACGTTTTTAAGGGTTTACCAATTGTGAATAAAAAAAGGCTCAGCCAAAGAAACAGACATACATACATACGTACACCCAAAGAAACAGACATACATACATACGTACACCCAAAGAAACAGACATACAATACATACGTACACCCAAAGAAACAGACATACATACATACGTACACCCAAAAAAACAGACATACATACATACGTACACCCAAAGAAACAGACATACAATACATACGTACACCCAAAGAAACAGACATACATACATACGTACACCCAAAGAAACAGACATACAATACATACGTACACCCAAAGAAACAGACATACATACATACGTACACCCAAAGAAACATACATACGTACACCCAAAGAAACAGACATACATACATACGTACACCCAAAGAAACAGACATACATACATACGTACACCCAAAGAAACAGACATACATACATACGTACACCCAAAGAAACAGACATACATACATACGTACACCCAAAGAAACAGACATACAATACATACTTACACCCAAAGAAACAGACATACAATACATACGTACACCCAAAGAAACAGACATACATACATACGTACACCCAAAGAAACAGACATACATACATACGTACACCCAAAGAAACAGACATACAATACATACGTACACCCAAAGAAACAGACATACAATACATACGTACACCCAAAGAAACAGACATACATACATACGTACACCCAAAGAAACAGACATACATACATACGTACACCCAAAGAAACAGACATACATACATACGTACACCCAAAGAAACAGACATACATACATACGTACACCCAAAGAAACAGACATACATACATACGTACACCCAAAGAAACAGACATACAATACATACGTACACCCAAAGAAACAGACATACAATACATACGTACACCCAAAGAAACAGACATACATACATACGTACACCCAAAGAAACAGACATACATACATACGTACACCCAAAGAAACAGACATACATACATACGTACACCCAAAGAAACAGACATACAATACATACGTACACCCAAAGAAACAGACATACAATACATACGTACACCCAAAGAAACAGACATACATACATACGTACACCCAAAGAAACAGACATACATACATACGTACACCCAAAGAAACAGACATACATACATACGTACACCCAAAGAAACAGACATACATACATACGTACACCCAAAGAAACAGACATACATACATACGTACACCCAAAGAAACAGACATACAATACATACGTACACCCAAAGAAACAGACATACAATACATACGTACACCCAAAGAAACAGACATACAATACATACGTACACCCAAAGAAACAGACATACATACATACGTACACCCAAAGAAACAGACATACATACATACGTACACCCAAAGAAACAGACATACAATACATACGTACACCCAAAGAAACAGACATACAATACATACGTACACCCAAAGAAACAGACATACATACATACGTACACCCAAAGAAACAGACATACAATACATACGTACACCCAAAGAAACAGACATACATACATACGTACACCCAAAGAAACAGACATACATACATACGTACACCCAAAGAAACAGACATACATACATACGTACACCCAAAGAAACAGACATACATACATACGTACACCCAAAGAAACAGACATACAATACATACGTACACCCAAAAAACATTACCCTTCTTTTTGAGCAGTCGGGTAAAACCAGAACATTATTCTATTCGCAGCACATAATCGTCAAGTTACTACGAAAACTAGCAAATCCCCGTCCAAACTTCAGGCGGTAATATTACAGAACTTCGTTATTTGTGACGTCAAGTATACTCCTATACGATAGAAAACCCAAAGTTGAAAAAAAACCCTTATTGTTGATGATGTTCCTTAAAGTCAAAAGCTATTAGAAACACGATTGAGCAGTATTGGCTCGAAAGAAAAAAAAACCCAAAGATAGGTCTACACCGTTACTTTCAACTTTAGTTGTGACGAATATTTTGAAGTGTAAATAAAAAAAAATATACAACAATATTTGTTATGATATGATAATGCAAAGTGAGAAATGTTATTATTTTTTATATTTTCATACAGAAAGTTGAAACTAAACGAAAAAACATTGCAAAAGTGCAAAACTGTGGTTATTTTCTTTACACTTTACACGTAAAGAAAAAAATAGAGACAAATGTTCCAATCAATACCTCGCCTTAACTCGCCCAAACCGCAAGTTTACTCGCTACTTAACTAAACAAGCGTGTAAATCAGCCGTTGTACCGCTGGAGTTCTTACGGCAGGGTCGGATATTGTGCCACAAATAATTGTGACCCGTATTCCGTATTTAGATTTATTTTATGTTAGAACAAGTGAGGTACAATTTGCGGCGTATAAGTTGAGCACAAATGGCGGTCGTTTGCGCTAGTATCCCTATACGCGTTAGCGAAGCGCGGGTTACCCATTGCGTTGGTGAATCTTGGTAAGTCCGCTTCCATCTTCGGCATCATCTTCACTTACCATTAGGTGAGATGATGTCAAGGGCCCACCAATTGTAAAAAAAAGAAGAATCCGATGGGAAAATACGATTTTTCATGACCTCCTTACATTGGTGTCTCGGGTAGATTACGTCGTAGGTATGGCGGCGGGCGGGTGAGCAAAAGTTGTGGCACCACCGATTTTATTGGCTCCCCACCACCCGGTTGTACCTGGTAGACAGCATTGGGAATCTGAAGTAGCAAACCGCTCATTACCCCAGAGAATCGTCGCATGCCGGGTGCCCCCACGGTGAATAACTTGTAAATAATGGACACCTCAGCTTTCATTACTTTCTTTTATGCTTTTACATTTACACCCTAGCAGATGAACTCCTTGTCAGTATGTCATCGGAATGGAATGGAAACTTTTACAGTCCACTTTCGATTTGTGGAAAAAAAATATTTCTTAACTAATTTAGTCTTATTTAAACCCTATTAGAGGACCAACATGATGTGGCTTCTGATCGATCTTTTCCTTTTGTCTACTCTTTCAGTTCTCGAGCTTTGCCTTTTGTCTACTCTTTCAGTTCTTGAACTCTGCCTTTTGTCTACTCTTTCAGTACTCGAGCTTTGCCTTTTGTCTACTCTTTCAGTTCTCGAGCTTTGCCTTTTCGCTGTTCTTTCAGTTCTTGAGCTTTGCCGTTTGTCTATTCTTTCAGTACTCGAACTTTGCCTTTTGTCTACTCTTTCAGTTCTTGAGCTTTGCCTTTTGTCTATTCTTTCAGTTCTCGAGCTTTGCCTTTTCCCTGTTCTTTCAGTTCTTGAGCTTTGCCGTTTGTCTACTCTTTCAGTACTCGAACTATGCCTTTTGTCTACTCTTTCAGTACTCGATCTTTGCCTTTTGTCTACTCTATCAGTTCTCGAGCTTTGCTTTTTGTCTACTCTTTCAGTTCTCGAGATTGCCTTTGTTTACTCTTTCATTTCTCGAGCTTCGCCTTCGTTTACTCTTTTAGTTTATGAGCTTGTATTGACTTGATTTACCTTATCCCATCGTAAAATATATTTGTCACCGCCCACTAAAATAAATTGTACAGCCACGCTGTACATACTTTCTCACAAAGCTTTGACTGTCTGTCGTAGTCATATACAAATCAAAAATAAATAAACGTTACACTAACTTAGTATCTATCTAGCAAAAAAATTAGGTAAGGTATAATTTGGGTTTGTATGGGAGGTACTTGGATTTTTCCTGGAATAATTAACTACCCAGTGCATTAGGCTTTATTAAGTCCTAGTTATTCACACAGTTCTAATAAATTTAAATAAAAAAAATAGAGCTGTTTTTGACAAGAAGTATCAAAAAACCTGGATTTGTATGGGAGGTACCTTATTCCTATTTTTCTTGGAATAATAAACTAGGTACCGCGTGCTGTAGGCCATATAAAGCTATATAGTAACGAACCGAGTTTAATCAAAATCATTAGAGCCATTTTTTAATAAAAAAGACACACATAAACACACACATTTTTATTTTTTAAATTCCATTCGTGTAAGACAATCGATCCCCATCAAAATCTCAACTTGATTTTTTAAATAATAAGTGATTTTTTTACCATCACGGTGGCAATCCTAAAAAAATACCTAAATCCATCCAGTAGTTTGGGAAGAACTGGAGCACCGGACGGACGCATGCACACGCACACAAACACACACACATTTTACATTAGTGTAAGACAATCGATCCCCATCAAATTCTTAACTTATTTTTTTTGCCATCACAATACCTTCTTCACACACACACACACATTTTTTATTTTTCAGACTCCATTAGTGTAAGACAATCGATCCCCATCAAAATCTCAAATTATTTTTTTTTACATCACAATACCTTCTTCACACACAAACACAAACACACATTTTTTATTTTTCAGACTCCATTAGTGTAAGACAATCGATCCCCATCAAAATCTCAACTTAATTTTTTTGCCATCACAATACCTTCTTCACACACACACAAACACTCATTTTTTATTTTTCAGACTCCATTAGTGTAAGACAATCGATCCCCATCAAAATCTCAAATTATTTTTTTTTACATCACAATACCTTCTTCACACACAAACACAAACACACATTTTTTTATTTTTCAGACTCCATTAGTGTAAGACAATCGATCCCCATCAAAATCTCAACTTAATTTTTTTGCCATCACAATACCTTCTTCACACACACACAAACACTCATTTTTTATTTTTCAGACTCCATTAGTGTAAGACAATCGATCCCCATCAAAATCTCAAATTATTTTTTTTGACATCAAAATACCTTCTTCACACACACACAAACACACATTTTTTATTTTTCAGACTCCATTAGTGTAAGACAATCGATCCCCATCAAAATCTCAACTTAATTTTTTTGCCATCACAATACCTTCTTCACACACACACACATTTTTTTATTTTTCAGACTCCATTAGTGTAAGACAATCGATCCCTATCAAAATCTCAACTTATTTTTTTTGCCATCTTCTCTCCTTCTTTGCGCCTCAGTCGCTCGAAAGTAAAAACACCCCACAATTGACCACACTGCAGCCGTAATCAACTAAATTGTCATCGCATGAATACAACCGCATTGCATCGCATTGATGATAATCGTGATCGGTATCGTCGTGATGGCGCACACGTATGTAAATGATGGAATGACCCATCTGGCACGCCACCTGGCGGCGCTGAATTAATTACCGAATTGTGGCACGCTTTGCGCGGGCGCAAGTCAACTAATTTAATGGCGCTGCGTACATGTTGATACGTGGCTGGCTGTGTTTAGTAAGTGATAGGTTGAGAGAACTCATCAGGATGTTCTCGGATAAGTTCTCTTGACCCGTCACTAGCTGTATTGTGTTGAAAATTGTAATGTGTAACTACGTTCACAATTATTTAGAAAAACTATGTACTTTAACAGTTCGCGCCACAAGAGACACATACTCGATGATAGGGATGACGAATGCTAGTCATATGAGTTACTTTTTATCATCTATCAAAAACGTCATTTTTTTCTAAAAATATTTGAAATACCTAGGCGTGACGTCATAGTTTAGCAGCGTCATATATGTATGTACTCATTTTGTGATTTCAATGAGTTAAAAATCGAAGACTTGATGGAAAGCAAAACGAGTAAGGTTTTCCGAAGTCTAAGTAGGGGGCAATTTAGTGATCAAGAGTTCATAATTTATTTCTGAGGCTGTCGTCATCCCTATTACATTTTAAATTAAAATAATATTTACCCTACGAAAATCAACCTTACCAATTATACCAATTAAAAACTACGTACATACTTTGTCAGTTCGCGCAAAAAAAGATAATTTACTCGGTGGTTTTGAGACCATGAAATCTAGCACTATTTAAAAGATAAATAGGTATTACATAGAGAGCCCACTTAAACGTAACTATAAAACGTTAGGCGTGGGAAAAAATCGCGCGGAAAAGAATGAAATAAAAAGAATGAAATGAAGAAAAACGCGCGTGAAAACAAAGGCGCAGAATCAAAAATGCACTGAAAAAAACGAGGGTCTTTTTTAAAGACGGGCGGAAAAATGCGTGAAAAAGACGCGCAGAAAAAAATAACTAAAGCTCTCGGAGAAAGCAACCAGGCCTTATTTCCAAACATTCACAAACTTTAAATCTTGGTGACACTGCTTGTTTCCACATACCCCTGAGAAGACTTTCTCTTCTGTGGAACGCCTTAAAACTTATTTAAGAAACTCCACAGGTCAGAAAAGACTAAACGGTTTGGGGTTTATGTCAATCCACCGCAGAATTGACATCGACACCTAGAAGGTTTTTCGCGCATTGTGTTTTTCTTGTGCTTTTTTCTTTCGTTTTTTTACCACTCGGTTTTTTCCATGCGGAAAAAAACACGCGAAAAAAAAAACGCAAGGAAGAAATCCGCGCGAAAAAAACACGCGCGGAAAATAACGCGCGAATAAAAACGCGTGGAAGAAAACCCGCGAAAAAATAAACAAGCATAATGAAAAACGCGCGCCAAAAAAGTGCGCTGAAAAAAAATACCCGCAGGGAAAGAACTCATAGAAAAAACGCGCGAAAAGAAACGCGCGGAAATAAACTTGCGGAATAAAACGCTCAATAAAAGACTCGCTGCATTTAAAGGTGTGAAAAAAAAACGCACATAAAACGCGCAAAAAAAGAAACGCGCGGAAAAAAAGACGCGGAGGAAAACGAGCGGAAAAAAACGTGGCGAATAAAAACACGCGGAAAAAAGGCGCAGAATAAAAACATGCCGAAAAAAACAAGGGTACCTAAATACGCATGGAAAAAACCGCGGGTAAAATAAAATTCAACTAACTGGAGTCTATTAGCTACCTAACTTAAAATGTTAGTAATGTAGGACAAAGCACTTATATACTTTTTAGGGTACCGTAGCTTAAAAGGTAAAAACAGAACCATTATAGGATCAATCGTGTGTCTGTCTGTAAGTCCGTCACCAATTTGCACGAACACCACTGTACCGATTGAGTTGAATTTGTTACACATATGTAAGTCGGTGACCCAAAGACGGACGTTTAATGCTAGTAAATGAATTTTAAACATAGGGGCCACTTTGGGGGGGGGGGGGGGGGTAAATTAGAAAATTTTAAAATATATTGTGTGATATATCAAATGAAAGAACTTGTTGTTAGAATTTTTTTTTTTTTAATAATTTTAAAATAAATAGTTTTGAAGTTAATCAAGAAAATAGACGATAATTGACCATCTCCCCACCCTATCTCCGAAACTACTAGACCTAAAATCTTGAAAAAATCCGAGTATGTGAGGTTTAATACATAGATTACATTTATTTTATTTTATTTAGACCCCTATTTACCTAGAGCAAAGTATATACTAATAGGTCTTGTTCTGTTGGTAGTGAAAATTTTAGTACGGAATTCTGTTTGCGTGTCCCCGAGCAGCACTTGGCCAATTTTTTTCTATTATTTGTAATTGATTGTAAGTAGTCACTGGAAATTTTATACAGGCTCCCATGATCTCTGGCGAATCGAGCGCGTTAATTGTCAAACTGTGACAAGTAACTATATAGTATATCATCTGTGGTTTCACTCACAGAGCGAGAAACAGATTTCTTTGCACCCTGAATCTTTACCAACTGGTTTTATTGCGCTGCCTGCGAGCTGAAATAAATTAAATTACTTTTTCGTTATCCTAAATTATTTCGAAACCTCAAAAGCAATGGTGTAATTCACCGTAAACTTCGATAAAAATGTAGCATGCCTTGTGGCACGACGGATTGGAGTAGGCATATGTAGGTTTAGTAGGGCGTGGGGAAGTAACTAGTATCCCATCTGTGGCGTGGGTTAAAACTTCATTCGTGCGCACAATTTAGTTTAATGGTGATCTAGTAATTATAAGAGAAATATAAGACCTAGAAAAAAGTACACAGGAATTATAAAAGTGTTTCACAATTAAATTATTATCATAAATCACGGAAATATAATTATATCCTACCCGAGATGGATCTTTTAAAAGAGTATCAGTTTATATTAATTACTAATTAGTTTACTTTGATGGTGAAAATATTGCTGGATGGGATAATCGTTTTTTTTTTGTTTTTGAAAACAAATGTCAGCGCATGCGTAAAAAATAAATAGACAGAATGAAAAAAGATCGAATGAAAGAAGAACGTACCGTGTTACTGCTTGTATCAAATTGTGACTATCGACTCGAAATCGAAGCTTTGAAAAAGCTCAAATCGATCGTGCGGAAAGGTTCTGTTGCCTATGTCAAAATACAACTTTCTTACACGTTTGGCCATTATCGAGTAAGCGATTGATTACTTTTGTAATCAAATCTTAGATTGTAATTATAGGTTTCGTTTTTGATTGCGTCGAAAGTTTGTGACACAATAGAGTATCAAAAAACAGTATCTTAAATAAATTAAAAATAAAAATCACTAAATAGAATTTCTCCTACAAAAGCATAAAAACTTATTCATTTCATATCTTAATTCAATTTCAATTTTATATTTATCAAAATCACTAAATTAGTTCGTCAAAGACAATGACAACCGCCTCCGTAGCTCACAGGTAAAGTTCACTGGATTTACACAGGATGTCGCGGGTTCAATTCCCGGTAAGACTCGGTTTGGTTGGTGGTAGGGAATTTTCTAAGCCCGCCTGGCTAGCTACCGCCATCGTATCTAAGTCTTGCCGCCAAATATCAATGTTGATATCATTGGTGTGTTCCGGTCATGAAGATAAGATAGCCAGTTCCCCATTGCGTTGGGGAATCTTGGTAAGCCCGCTTCCATCTTCGGCAACATCGTCACTTGCCACCAGATGAGATGTTGTCAAGGGTTTACCAATTGTTAATAAAAAAAATACAAAGTTCGATTCGTATCCGATTATTAGAATTGCAGATATCGAGCGCCTCGTTTGTTTATCCGATCCTATGCCCGATATTGAACGTCGAACCATTTAGAATAGGCATGAGTGAATAGTCATTATTTAATTTTGCGTGTACCATCCTCGACTGCATTATCACCTACCATCAGGTGAGATATAGTCAAACGCACTCAAATTATTAATAAAAAATACTTGCCATGGTCTCTTGCCGTCGCCAAAAGTGTAAACTAGTCCCTAAAAAAAAGGCCCGATTTCTTTTCGTTTTGCTGCACAGTGTGTTACTATATATAACATGTGGACTATATATTAGGGAAGAATGTGTTTCTAATTTAATTGAGTCCGTTAAAAGGACATTTTATTTAATTAGTAATTACCATTCTTGCCCCTATAATAATTACCACGCATCAGATACTGAGCATCTGCCCAATTTGTATGATCACAAAGTCATGGTCATTTTGAACAATACTGTCAAAAAATTACGTAATACTTATAACAACTTACTAGCTTTTGCCCGCGGCTTCGCCCGCGTGGATATAGTTTTTATGACTGTCTTTGAAGGTGAGTGGTGCGCGATCCGCAAGCGGCTCGCGTGCGTGGACATGAGTTTTCTTCAGATCCCTCAGGAGCTCTAATATCTGGCTATTATGATTCGCAGTCTATGTCACTTCCCACCAAAAATTAAGCAAATTAAAAAAGAGTATTATAAATAATTTTAATGAAACATACTAAAATTGTACCCAACAAGGTGGTAATGATGTGGTACCTGCAAGTAAACATTCCCTTCATTATGTAAATTTTTCCTACAGGCACGTGCCCGCTTATTGAGCGTATGAAATTATGCGTTCCAAAATGACTTTATTCCATTCCATAATAAAAATGTAAATATATAAAATAATGCATCGTTCCGTGTTCTATGAAAATAAAGTGTTAAGTCTGTTAAGTCTGTTGCGGCAACTGCGCCACTGAATCTTAAGAGCCCGCTGGAGTTCATAAATCCCATACAAACGTATTCTTATAATATAACACTTTAAACTTTCACGATTATTCATACTGACAAATTGAAAACGGGACTTGACGTGATTTTGTATAATTGTTGTTGTCTACTAGCAACCACGGCTATCGAAGCATAGTCGAAACGTTGAGGTAAAAACAACATCAATAGGGGATCGGACTGCTAGTCATTTGAGTTACTTTTTATGATCTGTCAAAAACGAAATTTTGTTCTAAAAATGTTTGAAATACCTACAGGTGACGTCATAGATTTTTAGCGTCTTTGTCGAACTTATTTTATAAATTTGATCAATTAAAAATTGAAGACGTGGTGGAAAAACAAAACAAGTAAGGTTTTTTGAAACTTCAAGAGTAGATCAATTTAGGAAATAATATTTTAGAATTTATTTTTGATGCAGTCCGATCCCCTATTATACAAAATCACGTCAAGTCCCGTTTTCAATTTGTCAATCGTAGTCTTTCATTCATTTGTTAACCAAACAACCGATATTGAAATAATTATATATCGATAATCGGATGACGTATATCTGTGTCGGTGTCGCATTATATTTTTGAAAAACGAAACAGAAATCCATTATTAACCAATAAACTTGTTTTGCGTCGAACGCACACTTGAAAAATTCGGCCTGATGAATGAATCGACCTGCAGGGCCTGTGTGGATACAGATTCAATGGAACACTTACTGTGTAACTACTATGTTCTGGCCAGTAGCGCATAATAATTCATAAAATATTGGAGAAACAATCGTTTTGAATTGGACATTTAAAAAAATATTGGAGAAGCAATCGTTTTGTATTGGGTATTAAAAAAAATATTGGAGAAACAATCGCTTCGTATTGGACATTTTAAAAATATTGGAGAAACAATCGTTATATATTATATGTGTCTCCTTGGAGTCATAAATATAAGATTGTAAGTACGTTATTCATTACCAAACCAAACTATTTTTGTGCCATATTTGATTGCGACTTTAACGTTTCTTTTCATACCTTTTATTCATTTTTATGACAACGTATTTTTTAGTAATTTAACTTTTGATTCTCCCTTTTTTGTATAATTTATTTACGCCACGATTTACGCCGCCCCGCCGACCAAATTTTACCTCTACGCCGCCGCCGAATATTTCGGCATCGGCGCACATGTCTAACACAAGCGGCGAAACGTCCTATTAGAACTTCTTCAACGCTGAGTATTATACAGATACCAATCATCAAAGATCGGTCCACGGCCGGATCCCAGGCCACACTATCACAAAATAGCGGCTTACAGTAGCACAACGCAGAGCAACGGAATGGTACTTGCAGGGCAGCGGACGGCGGGGCAGGCTAGTACTGGTAGTACCTACGCCGTGGCGGCATTGTGCGACATCAAAGGCGTTGCGCTACTGTATGCCATATCGTAATACTGTGCCCAGGCATACCACCTCGCTGTGCGGAGATATCTCCCTTTGATCTAGTCAAATAGTAACGCACCGTTTCTTAAAGTCATTAATTACTTTGTAACTACCTAAATAAGATGTATTTTTTTTGTATATGAATTTTAGTAAGCCCGCTTCCATCTCACTTGCCATCAGGTGAGATGATGCAAAGAGCTTACCAATTGTAAATAAAAAAAGAATTGCTTAGAAGTAGGGATGCATCCGATACCGATACCGATACCGATATATCGGCGATACTTCGGGTTTGCCGATATATCGGTATCGGCGATATTTTTATGGCAGATTCAACGATACTTTTCAAATTTCGCGCTTTAAAAATGTAATGTAAACGCGCTTGTTATACCATCTATTTCGTTGCAAACGAGGCATCTGTCGCATCTGAGAGACTATTTTCCACCGCAGGTCTTATTCAAACAGACTTGCGAAATCGCCTTTGCCCGCAAAACTTAAGAATGCTTTGTTTTTTAAATAAAAATCTTATAAATGCTAATTTTGATTACTAAAACTATGAATTAATTGTGTTTTATTTATTCTACCTTCCTTTTTGAATTCAATAAGCGTATCGGTATCGGTATCGCCGATATTTTTATAAGAGTATTGGTATCGGTATCGTATCGGCAAAAAGGCGTATCGATGCATCCCTACTTAGAAGTAACATTTCCAAAAAAGACCTGGATAGAATTCTTAAGAATTATTGCTATTAATATTGCGAGATTTACAGACAAATAAGTACCTAAATTAAATAAAAGTAAACAAAACTTAAACTCGACTACGGAAAAGTATGAAAACTGATGTTGAACTTGATGTTGTCAAGGGTTTACCAATTGTGCATAAAAAAAAAACTAGAGTTTCCCGCCTGAAATTATAGCCTTTATTTTTCCCTTCATCTGGGGTAATAGCCGTGGTCACAAGCCATAATGGTAAAATTTAATTCACAGCCTACGTATATATGTATGGTCATCTGTTCCCTCGTATTTCCTAAACCACTTAACCGATCTTGACAAATGTGGTGTCTGGATTCGTGCCATTTTTCCGCATGTCATACATAGGATATATAATAATATATACATAGCATTCAAAAAATCAACATGGCGGATTTTACAGGTGAATTACACAACCTAAAATTTTTTTTCGATATTCATATCCTGTTTGTCAATTCATAATCTTCCTTTTTCGTAGTCGGGTAATTAGATAAAGCTCAATCATCATATCAGCTCTCATAAACATCCCCACCGAGGGGCTCGAGCCTACCCTGAATTAAAGCGATCGGGCCTTAGTCGACCACGCGGGCCCAGTGCGAATTGGTCGACTTCACACACAACCTGCGAGTTTCACCGCAGGCGTGTGCAGGTTTCCTCACGATCGATGTTTTCCTTCACCGTAAAAGCGTCGGATAAACGTGCATACGTAATCGAAATTCGGAATCACATTGGTACGTGGCAGGATTCGAACCACGACCTCCCGGACAGGAGGCGGCGGCCTTAGCCGTTACGCCACCGACCCTCAAGATAAAGCTCAATATTCATCGTTAACAACCCATAACATCCCCTCCACATACAGGGGCCAAATTCGGGTGAGTGGAGGTTGTAGGGCTAGCTGAGACAAGGAGTTCAAGCGGACTATAAGACATCTTGACACGGCTTGACGACTATCTAGTGATAACAGTCGGCAAGTCCGAGTTGGTGGAGGTTGTAGCGTTAGTTAGTGGCAAGTCCCACTGTCAGAAGTTGTTCAAGCCACCAATAAGGCATCGGACACGGCTTGACGACTGCCATCTAGTGATAAAAATCGGCAAGTCCGGGTTGGTGAAGGTTGTAGGGCTAGTGGCGAGTCCCACTGACAGAAGTTTTTCTAGCCACATCTAATAAGGCATCTGACACGGCTTGACGACTGCCATCTAGTGATAGCAACCGGCAAGTCCGGGTTGGTGAAGGTTGTAGGGCTAGTGGCAAGTCCCACTGTCAGAAGTTGTTCAAGCCACCTATAAGACATCTAAAACTGATTGACAACTGCTATCTAGTGATAGCAATCGGCAAGTCCGGGTTGGTGAAGATTGTAGGGCTAGTGATGGCAAGTCCCACTGTCACAAGTTGTTCAAGCCACCAATAAGACATCTGTCACGGCTTGACGACTGCCATCTAGTGACAGTAGCCATAATCATTTTAAATGTAACGGTAATTAAATAAAATCTAATCAGTGTGATGAAATGCAGATAAAATAATATAACTATGGGATGTAAGATCGATTATCTATCAAAAAGTTTTTTTTTCTCCCAATAAAATCTATTGTTCGATCATTCTATCGTTCAATCGATGTCACCAGGGTTTGAGATAATATGTCCTCTTCGAGTTCCGTGTTTTATCAACAATCAGGAGATCCATCATTGTCTATAAGGCGACGTTTGCGCATATTTTACGTGACATTGTTGATTCTGTTTTGTTTTGCTGAGCTCTCTACGGGTGTCCAGTCCATCAACTGACGATTATATTCAAGGACACGTTCAGACCTATACGTTATTTTACACATAAGGAAGTAACTTAACGGCTTTCGTGATAGTATTAGCTCTTAGTTGATAATTTACCTGAATTTTTTTCGATTGCAAAGAGTGGTAGTAATTTTTAAAAATCTTCAATACAAAACGATTGTTTCTCCAATATTTTTAAAATGTCCAATACAAAGCGATTGTTTCTCCAATAATTTTTAAATGTCCAATACAAAACGATTGCTTTTCCAATATTTTTTAAAATGTCCAATTCAAAACAATTGTTTCTCCAATATCTTTTTGAAATGTCCAATACAAAACGATTGTTTCTCCAATATTTTTTAATAGCTCCAACACAAAACGATTGTTTCTTTAATATTTTTTCAAATGTCCAATACAACACGATTGCTTCTCCAATATTTTTTATAAGCTCCAATACAAAACGATTGTTTGTCCAATATTTTTTAATAGCTCCAACACAAAACGATTGTTTCTTTAATATTTTTTCAAATGTCCAATACAACACGATTGCTTCTCCAATATTTTTTATAAGCTCCAATACAAAACGATTGTTTCTCCAATATTTTTTAATAGCTCCAACACAAAACGATTGTTTCTTTAATATTTTTTCAAATGTCCAATACAACACGATTGCTTCTCCAATATTTTTTATAAGCTCCAATACAAAACGATTGTTTGTCCAATATTTTTTAAAATGTCCAATACAAAACGAGTGGCTTAGACAAGATAACAACCCTAGTAGATCGATAAGACAACTTTTATGAAATTTTTCATTACTCGACTGCCCAAAAAAGGGGTAATGATTTTTCGGGTCTATGTTTGTAAGTTTATTTGAATTTCTTGATCCTGTGAGTGACAAAGGATACTATTTTAACTGATTGTCCAAAAAAGATTGGTAATGTTTTTATGCAGACGGGTTTTTTATTTCTAATTAAATTCATTCGGTTTTGCAAGGATTGCTTATCAGGATTCCGGAGACAAATTTTAGTTTTTTAGGCAATGCCGAAGCATCGGTTCATCATCAACATCATCATATCAGCCGACGGACGTCCACTGCTGGACATAGACCTTCCCCAAGGATTTCCATAACGACCGGTTCGGCGCTGCCCGCATCCAGCGGCCTCCCGCGACCTTTACTTGGTCACCGGTCCACCGAGTGGGACCTACGCTACGTTTTCCGGTGCGCGGTCGCCACTCGAGAACTTTACTGCCCCAATGGCCATCTGTTTTTTAAAATTTGATTTTTGACATGTAATTTACAAATTATGATTAAATGGATTATAGAACGAAACCTGTATGACTTGGTGAAGTCTTTCTTAAGGTAACTTCGCGTATTACTATTATTAGTGAGGGCTTACCAAAACTGGTCTCTCATACTAACTATATTTTTATTTCTTGAAAATGATTAAGACTGGTTCTAATGAAATTATATACAACATATAGGAAGACTCAGAATTCTAGTGACTACTTTAAAAAAAATACAAAAAATTAAAGTGATATCAAGGTTTAAATTAGGGATGCATCCGATACCGATACCGATACCGATATATCGGCGATACTTCGGGTTTGCCGATATATCGGTATCGGCGATATTTTTATGGCAGATTCAACGATACTTTTCAAATTTCGCGCTTTAAAAATGTAATGTAAACTCGCGTGTTGTCCTATCTATTTCATTTCAAACGAGGCATCTGTCGCATCTGAGAGACTATTTTCCACCGCAGGTCTTATTCAAACAGACTTGCGAAATCGCCTTTGCCCGCAAAACTTAAGAATGCTTTGTTTTTTAAATAAAAATCTTATAAATGTTAATTTTGATTCCTAAAATTATTAATTAATTGTGTTTTATTTATTCTACCTTCCTTTTTGAATTCAATAAGCGTATCGGTATCGGTATCGCCGATATTTTTATAAGAGTATCGGTATCGGTATCGTATCGGCAAAAAGGCGTATCGATGCATCCCTAGTTTAAATAGTAATCTTAAAATGTATACTTAAAACAATTCCCTCCCAAAAGTTTCCTGTAAAGCTTACGTGTGTGAAATTTCATTAGAATCGGTCCATCTATATTTTCATTATTTAGATTTTTATAGGAAACGAATGCGTAAGGCCTTAACTTTCTTTGTCCAGATGTAATTATCGTACGTACCTCAATTCCTGTGTCCTGAGTTGTAAAGCTCTGTCATCGCCACTGTCCAACAGTATTACAATATAGCGGCTTAAAGTAGTGCAACGAATTTACTTACGCAGAGCAACGGAAGGGTACTTGCGGGGCAGCGGGCGGCGAGGCACAGCCTGGCAAACTCCGCGAGTTTGCCAGGCGGGTTACAGGCTAATACTGCTAGTACCTACGCCGTGGCGGCATCGTGTGACATCAAAGGCGTTGCGCTACTGTAAGCTATATCATTATACTGTGACTGTCCGTCAGGAGTCGTCAACCACTGATATTATCTGTGCACGCGCATACGTAGCATCTGCCATCCACCCACAATACACCTCAATGAAATTGAAATTACTGTAAGAAGTAGAATTTATGTCGGATCCTATGTCAATTTTTGACAACCTCCTTGTATAAAGGAATAGATAGATTCACGAGTACAATTTATTTAGGCTTTTAGAGTTAATAATCTTGTGATATAGTGTGTCTAATTATAACATAACCTGTGGCACGACAGGTAGCTAGGTATGGTAAGGGCGTGGGTAAAAAAATACAGTTTAAAAAACTAAAAAACACGCTTTTAAAGTACATCGAACTAAAAAGTGAAAAATAATTCTTAATATAAGCTGAAAACAAAAATGAACGAAAAATACTAAAATTATTGTGAAAAAAACGTGGGTTGCTCGATAAACAAAAAATATGGCACAAAGAGCCCCACGATATTAGTATTTTTCGTTCATTATTGTTTTCAGCTTATATAAAGAATATTTTTTTACTTTTTAGTAGACATGGGGCGGGTAGCGATTTTGCCGGGTACCCGCAAGGCGAGTACCGGGCACATTCCGTGCCGGGTACCCGGCAGCGCTCAGACGACGTGACGCGTGCGTCCTGTTTGCCCGCTCGGGCGCCCCCTCTAGTTCGGTATACAGCGAACACCTGTTCTCAGAAGCGGGACTAATATATGAAAAAAAACGAAGTCGCCTAAATGCTGATCGTGCAGAAAAATTGGCGTTTTTACACCATAACTTACCCATTTTAAACTACAAATATTAAATTAAACTTCCTAATTATCTATTGTTTCTTGCTATTACTCATAAATTAGTCCAGCTTATCATAATTATAATGATTACCATTTGTGTTCCAAGTCAATAAATAATTAAAAATCTAAAACGTATCATTATTTCTAGCCTTCCAAATTACCCGCCCAGAGCCGGGTACCCGGCACCATTACCCGGTACCCGGCCGGATACTTAAAAAAGTGCTGGATCCGCCGGGTACCGGATCCAAACCGGGTACCCGCCCCATGTCTGCTTTTTAGTTCGATGTGCTTTAAAAGCGCGTTTTTTAGTTTTTTTAACTATATTTATTTTTCAATTTTTAGTTTAGGACAATGAGATAAACTTATGAAATTATTGTATTGTCTTGATGCTTGATTCTTGAAGCATGCGTAAAAGAACAAATAGATGGAATGAATAAGGTCGAATGAAAGAAGAACTAAATAACAGCGTTACTGCACTACAAAACCTTACCTTGCCTAGTCTGTTTTTGACTTTAGTTATTATATACAGTTATAGACTAAAATGTAATTACAAGTTATTTAAAATATCACATAAATTTTAAACAAAACTTAGAACGTAATACAATTTTTCAAAACAAAGGTTAATTCGATGTCTATTATACTTATAGTTTTTTCCAATAACCAATCAACTGTCGATTTATATCAATTTTTTAACACAGTGGGAGCCCAAATGTGCGCGCGCGCATGGGAGCTGCCGAAACGAGTTTTATTACAATATCACGTTCACGCATCTGCCGATTGATATTGATGATGTAACTTAAATACACATACACTATTTATGTCTTTTAAAAAACCGGCCAAGTGTGTGTCGGGCTCGCGCTTCAAGGGTTTTGTAGCACCGCACCTACCCACACGAGAACAACAATGGTTCCTATTAGTTTTAATTAAAACACATTAACGAGAGGGACAGAAAAATGATTATTTTCTTCATTCAGTTCGGGTTCCCTAGCATAAGTACGACCCACACTTGGCCTGTTTTTAACCGACTTCAAAAAGGAGGAGGTTCTATTCGACTCTTTTTATTTGTTGCTTTACCAAAGTATATATATTAGTACTAACATACAGTATGGACACTCCCTGCCGCTCTCTAGATTGCGACCTCATCCCCTCGTCACCCAGATTGATTGGTTGATTGGTTACTGTTTGGTTGTCGAACGTATAGGATTTCGCCGCCATTTTGTTTGTTCCGTCATTCCTTTTTTGTAATGTCATTTTTGGCCCGTTTTATGAAGTGTCCAGGGTGTGGCTTTACTCTAAGATTTGTATTATAATCAACAATCACACCAAGTTTGACACCTTGTATGTAATGTGTATTGCCGTTTTTTCGATAGAGCAATAATAAAATCCTTTAAAAACACTTTTTTTATTGTTATTACTTGTAAGCAAATCTGCCACAATAACACATATTGTGTTCAGCCGGCTAAGGTTAACTATTATGTTTTAAAGGATACAGTATTTTAAAAGTTGGACGGACAGTCGGACAGACAAAACTTAGATTTTGTAATAATTGGAATTAGCCTATTCATTTTCGAGAAACTTTAAGTATTACTTTGTATAGGAGACTCATACGCTTTGTATAGAAGACTCATATACCTACTTATAGAGTCTCATGTCAGAGGCCATAAACGCAGCATGAAAACTATTGACAGTTCTTAAAATAATAGGAGTAAAAATTGCGTACACTAACGAGTCCAACCGCTTTTTATACGAAATCACCTTTTTACACAAAGTACCTTACCTAACTACAGACTATAGCAGGTTATCTTAAAGTTCCTTCTTCATAAGTAATTATTTTTAAAATGTAACGGTGAAAACTACCCACATAAATAGTCCCACTGTTACTTGTACGCTTTTTATCAACTTAATTGGCTCAATAAGTAAAAATCTCGTACGCTAACAAGTCCAACCGCTTTCTATACGAAATTACCTTTTTACACAAAGTACCTTACCTACCTACTATAAAATACATACTGACTACAGCAGGTTGTCTTAAAGTTCCTCCTTCCTTCTTCGTAATTAATTATTTTCAAAAAGTAACGGTGAAAACTACCCACATACATAGTCCCACTGTTATTTGTAAGCTTTTTATCAACAGAATTGGCTCAATGAGTAAAAATCTCGTACACTAACGAGTCTAACCGCAGTCTAGCGCCATCTTGTTATCATACGGGCGTATTGTGTGTGTCCCTGTGTCACACGCAGGGTTAAGTTGAGTACTATGGGTGTATTGTACGAACGCAGACACACTTGTGTGACTAATAGTGTGATTAATTAAATAAATTGTTAAAGTGTTGAGTGCATGCTTGAGATTTAGAAATTATGTTCTCTGATGTTGGTTGAAAAATCTAAGTACAGTGTTAAACTCAAGCGAGCGGCGCTCAAGAGACCGGGCATTTTGTGACGTTATTGAGAGTTTTTATGTACAGAGAGAATATAACGTCAAATTCAACCAACCGGAGCCAGAAAATTTTAACTTTTCAAAGAACGGATCGTTATATCTAGTGACGTTTTAACACTGTATGTTCGAGTATGTGTAGGATTTGATGTTACAAT
This sequence comes from Coleophora flavipennella, assembly GCA_947284805.1. Classification (NCBI taxonomy): domain Eukaryota; kingdom Metazoa; phylum Arthropoda; class Insecta; order Lepidoptera; family Coleophoridae; genus Coleophora; species Coleophora flavipennella. Next base: position 7,853,558 of record OX369255.1, on the reverse strand, counting down.
TTTACATTCTGTCAAAGAATAAAGACTATTTACTTTGTAAAAGAACGGTAACTCCGAAAAATCATTTAAATAAATGGCGACTCTTACTACGACACAATAAAGTGCAAATTCAGGTCTCACAGCGCTTATTACCTGCAGTGTGCTACAGTTATATTTACATGCATTGAATTACAGTAATGCCTACATGTTGTATCTTTTTACCCGACTGCGCCAGAAGGAGGGTTATGTTTTTCGAGAGTATGTATGTATGTATATATGTATGTATGTATGTATAATTGATTGGCACGCTCTGCAGCCTGAACGGCTGGATGGATTTTGGCTTGAGAGGTGTCGTTAGATTCGTATTTACTGTGAGAGTGACACTGGGTATATCAAAATAAAAAAACAAAATGGCGGATTTTTGGCGCCAAATTCAAATGTTTGACACGCTCTGCAGCCTGAACGGCTCGATTAATTTTAGCTTGAGGGTTGTCGTTAGATACGTTTTTACTGTGAAAATGACACTGGGTATATTAAAATAAAAAAAACAAAATGGCGGATTTTTGGCGCCAAATTCCAATGTTAGGCACGCACTGCAGCCTGAACGGCTCGATAGATTTTAGTTTGTGGGGTGTCGTTAGATACGTATTTACTGTGTGAGTGACACGAGGTATATCAAAATAAAAAAACAATATGGCGGATTTTTGGCGCCAAATTCCAATGTTTGGCACGCTCTGCAGCCAGAACGGCTCGATGGATTTTAGCTCGAGGGGTTTCGTTAGATACGTATTTACTGTGAGAGTGACACTGGGTATATCAAAATATTAAAAAAACAAAATAGCAGATTTTCCGGAGAATTACAGCAAGCGGTATTTGTCGACGATCGCACAATAAAAAAATATCAACCAGGAGTTCGTATACGGATTGAACCATGTACGATTGATTTTGACGCACTTCGAGGACAAGGAAAAATTTAACGCAGGATGTTGCCCTTAATGCTAAGTTGGGCTATAACTGTCCACAAATTTCAGGGTACTACACTCGATTTGACACTTGTGGACGTCGGCTCACATATATTTGCTAAAAGTAAAGCATATGTAGCTCTTAGTCGAGTTAAAACATTAGCTGGACTGGTCATCTGTACACTTGATCCTAAAAAACTTTTGAATCGGCCACACGATCAGAATTCTTTTATAGAGCTTTAACGTTTACGAGAATATTATTCTATCAACTGATAAGTTTATAATCTGCGTAATCTTAATGTGTGTCATGTGTATATAGGTTACTACACAAACTCATTCAATAATAAAACTAAAAAATGAATAAAATAAAATACGGTAATTTAAAAAACTAAAAAACCCGACTGCGTTTCTGTGTAATTTGGAAATGAAAACCCCTAAAACAAGAAAGTCGTCATACCCGATTGCACTTAACTTGAGAAAAATTGTAGCAGTCGGGACCCATTCTAGAAAGTCAGCTGTCTAGTCAGTAAATTGGAGTAAACTACAATGTAATATAGGTATGTGCTCTCAATTTCTAGAATGGGTCCCGACTGCTACAATTTTTCTTAAGTTAAGTGCAATCGGGTATGACGACTTTCTTGTTTTAGGGTTTTTCATTTCCAAAATACATAGAAACGCAGTCGGGTTTTTTAGTTTTTTTAAATAACCGTATTTTTTCTATCGCGTAACGCTTAGGTATCTCTTTTGACTACGGACTTGCCTCAGCGTAGAGCGCGGCGTAGGTACATTTTTATGCCTACAGCGCGGAGTACTTACGACAGTCCTGATTCTGTATGCTACCACAGATTACTAAATAGTTACGTGCTACTTGTTATAAATACGAATTTTTATCTGTTTTTTTTGGAATAAACGACTTCAAATAAGTTCGTAGAAAAAGTACCAAAGTAGATTATAGTACAGCTACTCATTAACAGGTGTCGCTGCAGTTGCAATATACTTCCGGATACATCAATGGAGCCAACTATTTTTCACGACCGACTCACCGTCAACACTGCTCTGTCACACTGGTGTGACGGCTAAGAAATAATTTTACTAACCTTCATACTATACCCGACTGCGTCAGAAGGAGGTTTATGTTTGTTGAGTGTATGTATTGTAGCAACTAGCAATAGTAATTTATTGCAGTAGCGCAGCCGACCAACATTCTAGAAGGCAACTTTCTACACTCATACCACCGATGGTTGTTGAATTACCACCTCGCATAACCACCCAGCAAAAGCTAAGGAAAGTGATACATTTTTAATTTCTTTTCCCACTACCTATCCCGGAATCATCTTTTGGACTTTCTAAATATATGTTATCAGTATTTTTCAAGACGTGAAGTTTTTCTACAACCCCGTACGTACGTGGTTGCCACTGCCACTTAAATACTCTTCCTTCTAGTAATTATTTAAAAACTGCATTAAAATCCGTTGTGTCGTTTTAAAGATCTAAGGTTACATAGGCACAGACAGACAGTGGGAAAGTGATGCACAATGTATTTTAGGTACTTAATTGGATAAGGATTAATGTTTTATTGCTTAAAATCTCTTCGCAAATAAGCCAAAAGGATAAAAAATGGTTATTGTGGGTGATCCCTAAGAGATAGGCATATACCATCACGGACTTTTTTGTAGACCTTTTTAAGGTGTACAATACTGTAGTATATTATTTATATCTATCTCGTAGGGTTCAGCCAGCGTTTGCAATGTAAGCGCAAAAAATGTGTTTATTTACGACATCACATTAGAAACCTCTAAAATTATCAGTATTTCTCTACTATATAAGGCATGTATTAGTGGAGCCATCCAGTTGAAACCACATCATAATTAGGTCAAAAATTTTCGTACTCTCATATTTTTTTATCAATTTTTTTTAAAGCAGTCGGCGACGTTCGATTATGCACGCCGAAATGATCACGAAACTTGCGAATCGTCACAGTAAAATTTTCCCCATAAAAGGTTTTCTCTATTAACCTACTTTTTCCAAGCTATACGACACCATTTTCGTAAATTATGTCTATGTTTTAATTAACCAAACACCATATATGGCTGTTTCAACAATTGACAGTCAAAAATCGTGCGCGATTCGAAATTCAAGTTCTTGCTGGGACATCCTTTATAATAATACCATGTCAAAAATACTAAGTAAGTGCTAACCTATTTATATGTATGGTTAAGGATATATGTAGGTTGCATAACTTATTTTTAAGTTATTATAAGTATGTAGCTCGTAGACGACTGTGAGCACCTAGACAAATCATTCAGGTTTAATGTTGCTAGATGATTAATTGTTTTTTATTTTGTTTTGAAATTGGTAAATAAAAAAAATGCATTGGCATTTCATTAGAAATGGACCGGCCTTTATATTAGTTCCTTAAAAAATAGCTCCGGAATTGATTGCTCAATATCATAAATAGCTCCGGAATTGAAAACAATCAGAGTTCAAAAGCTCTCGGTGATACCATACGGAACTCGGAAACTTTCTTCAGCGGGGGTAGTACTTGTGACTATGAACCTAATATGTACCATAATAACTACTATATACATGACCAGCTGTTTCTCGCGGCTTCACCCGCGTGGACAACGTTTCTATGACTTTTCGAGGGGGCGTTGTGCGCGAGCCGCACGGCTTGCGAGCGTGGAAAAAATAGCCTATGTGTTAATCCAGGTCCTAATCTGTCTACCTACCAAATTTCAGCCAGATCCGTTCAGTAGTTTTTGCGTGAAAGAGTAACAAACATACATCCATACATACATTCTTACAAACTTTCGCGTTTATAATGTACTAGCTGTTTCCCGCGGTTTCACCCGCGTGGACAACGTTTCTATAACTTTTCGAGGGTGCGCAGTGCGCGAGCCGCAAGCGGCTCGCGAGCGTGGTAAAAAGTAGCCTATGTCTGAATCCAGGTCCTAATCTGTCTACCTACCAAATTTCAGCCAAATCCGTTATTACTAACACTGAAGTAAAACAACAATTAATAAAAATCGGTCAAATGTGAGTCGTATTCGCGCTAAGGAGTCAGAACTGAATGACAAAAAAAGCATATTTTTATATTTTTGTCACTCGCGTTGATGTCTTTTCTTTTAAATGTGAATAATATCATACTATGTAGTTGTGTGGAGAGCTGTGGTGGTATGGAACCCTCGGAGTGCTAGTCCGACTCACACTTGGCCGGTTTTTTTATTACTTGGGGCCCCTGGGTAAAGTTTTTTTAGTATGATATGAGTAGGGTCAAAGTATATATATATTAGTACTAACATACAGTATGGACACTCCCTGCCGCTCTCTACATTGCGACCTCACCCCCTCGTCAACCAGATTGATACAGTTTTTTTGTCGAACGTATAGGATTTCGCCGCCATTTTGTTTGTTCCGTCATTCCATTTTTGAAATGTCATTTCTAGCCCGTTGTATGAAGTGTGCAGGCTGAGGTAACGTCCTGCTACTCGTTAATTTCCAAAATTTTTATTTTATATTTATAAAACTTTATTCTCACGGATCTCTGCACATCACCAGACCAGAGTAACAACTGGTCTGGTCCATCCATCATCATCAATCTTCGAGTACCTTCGGTCGACCTTTGTCCCTTGGTTCATTACTTTCATTAGTAAAGGGCTGGAGGGCAATACTCAATGTGGATCAGTTAATCGATTTGACATGGTTTAGATAACGTGCAGGGATGCTGAGGTTAACATAGAAGGGTCATAAAAGTTTTGTTAAAAAAATGTTTTTGGAATATCTATTTTGTGATTTTTGCCTTTGTGACTGAAACTGTAATATAGGTAACTAGCTTTTTCCCGCTTTTCTCAGCCCGCGTGGACATGGTTTTTATGACTGTCTTAAGGGTGATTAGTAAATTATGTCGTTTCCCACCTACTCAACCATCTCTGTGCAAAAAATCACAACAATCGAGTATTTTTTCAGTTCCCTCAGGAACTGCATCAGATTATGCTATTTTCCCAGGATAAACACAGGCTACCTATGCATGCCAAATTTCATAAAGATTGGTTAAGGCGTTGAAACGTGAAAAGGTAACAAACAAATAAACAAATACATTTTCACATTTATAATATTAGTAAGGATATGCTTATTGAACATTCGTTTCGAAATTTAAAATAAAATCATTTACGAATTCATATTCTGGAGACGCTTTAGTTTGTTCAGCTTCAACAAACTAAAGCGTCTCCAGAATCTCTGTCTTTGCTTTATTTTTGGCCTCCGTAAGTTTAACCATGTCTCTCAATACCGTCAACAACTCAAGTGGCTTCCGATTCTTCTTCGCAGGAACGCTCATATCCTCTGTCTTCTTTCCAAAATACTTCACAATCATTCTACTCCATCCTACCTACGGGAACGCTTTAACTTGCATCGTCCCGACCATCCATTCCGTGCTCATCTCAAATCCCTCCTTTCTTTTCCCACCCATTCCACTGACTTCTATTCTTATTCCTTCTCTGTGCATGCGGTTAGATTGTGGAACTCACTTCCACATGAGATTCGCGATAGTCAATATTCTGTAGATAGTCGGTATTCTCAATCTAAATTGAAATAACACTTTTTGTCTTTCCCTTCTTGAGATTAGCCATATTTATTTATTCTAATATATGCATATTATTATAATTATTTTATTACATTCATTTATATTATTAATATTTTTTCATTATGTAGTTATGTATTATTTTGTACGTAGTATTTATTTGTTTGCTAGGTATTTAGGAATTAGTAATCAATATTTATGTTTTGCAAAAATATTGTCTGTTTTATGTACACTTCTTCTGCCATTCTTTTGTAACTTTCTCTTTCCAAGGTCTGCTGGAAGAAATTTCTTATAGAAATAAGCTGTACGTTTCTTATGTTCTTACCTAGTTTAATGTTAGTTTGTCTCTATTTCTGTGTACAATAAATTGTGAAATAAATGAATAATGAAGGATTTTATTTATTTCCTACGCTACGTCTTCCGGCACGCGGTCGCCACTCGGAAACTTTACTGCCCCATCCGTTCTACAAGCTATGGTAATCTATTAAAGTTTAGCAGCGATTCTAAGAACAATGTCGGTTATTTTGGTTTTCCTGAGGATCTCCTCATTTCTCAAGGTTTAAGGGTGGGACGCCACCGGGGTCACAGTAACCATCGTACAACCATGGGAATAGGGTGTAGTGAGTCCACATAGAGACTTGATTGAACACCCGCCTGTACCCCGCAGGCGTCCCACCCAATAATAATAATAATAATAATCTCCTCATTTCTGATTTAATCATGTAGGGAAACTCCAAAAATAGCAGTTTCCATTGCCCTTTGGGTTACCTTGATCTGTAAGTTGTCACTGGCAACACACACTGGTCAAAGATCTTAGTTTTAAGACACTGCGGTATCTACGGCGTGAAAATATTACAAAACTTCCCAAACTTTCCGTGGTGTAATGGTTAAATCCATTAGCTTCACATCAGGAGCTCGCGGGTTCGATTCCCGGTGGAGTGTATGACTCGTTTTGGTTGGTGGAAGGGCATTTTCTAAGCCCGCCTGGCTGGCTACCACCAATAACCATCTTATCTAAGTCTTGCCCCCAAGCATTGATGTGTCCCAGCTTGAAGTGTTCCGGCTTGAACATAAAAAAACCAGTTTCCCATTGCGCTGGGGAATCTTAGTAAGCCCGCTTTTATATTCACTTACCATCAGTTGGATGATGTCAAGGGCTGACCAATGTGGATACAAAAAAAAAAGCTGCCCAGCCGGGTTGGGTTCCACGATTGATCTTTTTCTTTACGTTTAAAGAGTAAAGAAAATAACCACACTTTTGCACTTTTTCAATGTTTTTTCTTTTTTAACTTACATTAGATACAGGTATTTTTTTTAAAAAAAAAGTGAGTCCGACAATATGTCAGGATTTTATTATGGAATAAGAGAGAAAAAAATAAAAGTGCTAAATCTAACTGTTGTGAATTAAAACTGGTTTTTGTGCGCTAAAACAGCGAAAATTGATAAATTTAAGCGAACTTTGCATTTTTTTTCTAAATTTTATCAAATCGTGTTTTGGCCTTTGCAGCAGACATATTGTAATAAATTTATTTAAAAAAACTTAATCATAAATGGGGTTTGCATTATTTTCTGAAAGGGTTTCGCCTTAAGGGTGTAAAAGAGTAGCCTTTATGTTAATCCATGTCCTAATCTGTCTACCTACCAAATTTCATCCACATCCGTTTATCTGTTATGGCGTGAAAGAGTAAAAACATCCATACATACAAACTTTCGCGTTTATAATATTAGTAAGGATTTAACTTAGTAAATTCCTATAGATTAATATTATTTTCTTCCCCATTATGATCCCCAGTCCTTCCTGCCCTAGGCTTAAGGCCCCGTGATACTTAAAAATCTGACTTTGTCTTTTTCTTTACGTGTAAAGAGGGAAGAAAATAACCACACTTTTGCACTTTTTCGATGTTTCCGTTTTTTTTATTTTTTTATGTTTATCTTAAATAAAAATCCAATCGATGTTTTCCCTTCAGTCTCTTAAGAACTATATTTAAGTAAATAAATCATAATATCAAATTACTTATTTTAAGAATAAAACCGAAAAAAGACGATAAAATGGCTCGTAAGAGGTACCTTTGCAAAATTATTCTATCGAGCCAACTTTATTAAATCGTGTTTCCATTCGATACAGTCCCTCGTAACTATTCTCAATAATACCAATATGTTTTCCTAGATTTTAAAACTACTTCAAAAATGAATTCTTAAAACCTGTTTAAGTGGATTTTTAGGTACCACTGCGCCTTATGGGACCGTAACTGAATCACAAAGTAGAATTTAACATTTATTCTATTAAGTTAATAGTCATTGGACAGACCACTGACCATTGAAAAAGCTCGTAAAAATGAATGTTTATTCCATTTAAATTGGTAAACTAAACTTCCACCCTAGAGCGAGCTGATCAAAAATAATCGAAAAGCGATAAAAGTTATTATTAAATTGAATTAAAGCTACCGTTTGCAGTTGCCGCATAACATTGAGGCAATACAAATAATAAAAATTAATCACGATAAATCCTAACTCGTACATATTGCGTCGGAGCGTCGGTGGCGTAACGACTAGGGCCGCCGCCTCCTGTCAGAGAGGTCGTAGCTCGAATCCTGCCACGTACCAATGTGATTTCGAATTAAGATTTCATATGAAAAATTTATCCGAAGTTATTACGGTGACGGAAAATATCGTGAGGAAAGCTGCACAGCCTGCGAGGAAACTCGCAAGTTGTGTGTGAAGTCGACCAACCCATACTGGGCCCGCGTGGTCGCCTAAGGCCCGATCGCCCTAATTCAAGGTAGGCTCGAGCCTCTCGGTGGGGACGAATAGGAGCTGATATGATGGTGACATATTGTAAACTAGCTTTTGCCCGCAGCCTCGCTGGCGTTGACATCGTTTTTATGAGTGTCTGAGGGTGAGCGTAGGCAGGAGTTTCCTCCAGATCCCTCGGGAACTATATCTGGCTATTCTGATCAATTCAATTTAATTTTATTCCATTAACAAAATACTTTGTGTAGGAAAACAATATTAAAAATAATCACACATAACGCAATATCACATTTCAATAAATCACAAAACATCATAATAGTATAAAATAACAATACAGTCACTAACTTTCACAAAACTCATCAATACTTTAATAGCATTTTTTCCAACAAAAAGCGCTTTAAAAGTCTTTGGAATACATGCACATTACTAATCGCCTTCAAGTTGGATGGGAGACAATTGAACATCTTTACCGCCCGATGTCGGGTACAGTGTGTTACTATTCTCAGTCTTGGAATTATTGAGTGGGGAGTATCACAGTCTATGTCACTTTCCACCCCCTCAACTATTAAAAAAAAAAACTCGTCAATCCGTTGCTCCGTTGCGACACCGATGTGACGACGCGTAAATGAGTTTTCCTATTATATCTCTCGGGAACTGTTTCAGGCTATACTAATTCCCACCTCTTAAACATCTCTCAGCATAAAATCACAACAAACCGTTGCTCCGTAGCAATGTAAAAAGTCAACCAAAAAAAGTCTTTTTAGGGTTCCATACCCAAAGGGTAAAAACGGGAAAAGTAATCTGAGAGTTCGCTGTCCACCTGTATGTCTGCCTGTCTGTCTGTCCGTCTGTCACCAGGCTGTATTTCATGAACCGTGATAGCTTGACAGTTGAAATTTTCACAGAAGATGTATTTCATTTCTGTTGCCGCTATAACAACAAATATTAAAAAATAGAATAATATAAATATTTAATGGGCTCCCCATACAACAAACGTGATTTTTTTGCTCGATATTTATAACGGCAACAGTTAGACGCTTGAAATATTCACTTTAAATATAAATAGTTGAGTAAATTTAGTAAATAGACCATCAAGGATAAAATAAGAGATAAAGACTTAGTTAAAACCAAATCAGATAAAGAAAACACCGTTATAATTACAGAGAGACAAACATACAACGGCAAAATTAATAATTTCTTACAAGGAGAGAACTACTCGTATATAGTATTGAAGAAAGATCCTAAAGAGAACTACAATAAAGAGGTCAGGAAACTCAATAAGTCTTGTGATGCTGTCCTTGAAAACAAACACCCAGGCAGACTTCTAGAAATGAACCCTGCGGCACCACGCCTTCACGTATACTACAAACTACACAAAGGAGGCATCCCCATAAGACTTTTTTTTATTTTATTCACCATTGGTAAACCCTTGACAACATCTCACCTGGTGGTAAGTGACGATGTTGCCGAAGATGGAAGCGGGCTTACCAAGATTCCCCAACGCAATGGGGAACTGGCTATCTTATCTCCATGCCGGAACACACCAATGATATCAACATTGATATTTGGCGGCAAGACTTAGATAAGATGGTGGTAGCTAGCCAGGCGGGCTTAGAAAATGTCTTACCACCAACCAAACCGAGTCTTACAATTGACCCCGCCGGGAATCGAACCCGCGACCTCCTGTGTAAAGCCAGTGAACTTTGCCTCTGAGCTACGGAAGCGGTTTTTTTTTATTTTTTATTTATTGCTTTAAAGAACAAACATACAGATATGAATACAGTACAAAAAAAACCCTGTCGGGTTTAAAAGTAGTAGTACTAGTAGTATCTTAAATTAGCAAAAGCACGCTTCCACATTTGATTAAAACTTTACAACACTGCAGCAACCGTAGGCACATCGATCCAAATTGGAAGGAGTTTGTCTCCTTCTTTCTTCCTACGGCACGGATCATCATATCAGCCACAAATCGTCCACTGCTGGACAAAGGCCTCCCCCAAGGATTTCCACGACGACCGGTCCTGCGCTGCCCGCATCCATCGGCTTCCCGCGATCTTCACCAGGTCATCGGTCCACCGCGTGGGAGGGCTGCCTACGCTACGTTTTTCGGTGCGCGGTCGCCACTCGAGAACTTTACTGCCCCATCGGCCATCTGTTCTACGAGCCATGTGCCCTGCCCACTGCCACTTCAGTTTAGCGATTCTGTGAGCTATGTCGGCACGGCACGGATCAGGTGGTTTTATTTCAGCCATATGTGCGCAAGCCCATATACAGGCTTGAAATATTGGGCGTCTACAGTGATGAAGAAGAGCATTTTGTGTGGGAGGTAGTCTTTCTGGGTTCTGCTTTTTGTAACACAATATTACCCTTCTCAAATCATTAATTGTATCCTCTTTTCGGCCTCCTTAACACCTCACTGAATTAGCGCTCTATAGGAATCTTGAACTGAACACAGTTTTTCGTACTTAAATCATCATCATTACAGCTCATATACGTCCCCACCGAGGGGCTCGAGCCTACCCTGAATCAGGGCGATTAGGCCTTAGTCGACCACGCGGGCCCAGTGCGGGTTGGTCGACTTCACACACAACCTTCGAGTTTCTTCGCAGGCGTGTGCAGGTTTCCTCACGATGTTTTCCTTCACCGTTAAAGCAATCGGTAAGTATGTACGTAAGTTTTTTGAAAAACTCATTAATCGTACTTAAATATTTAATACAAATATAATTGCATGTAGTGGCTGCTAGGGTAACGAATCCTCGGTGAGCGAGTCCGACTCGCACTTGGCCGGTTTTTGGTTTGATTTAGTAAAACATAGAAATGCTAAAATAAACTGTTTACGTGGGTAAACTACCGAGAAATACACAAGAGAAAAGAAAAAATGTACATATAAATAATTATTCTTCATATTTTGTTATGATGTGAGGCTATTTTCTTGCAAACCGTTGATTTTACCGCTATAACTGTAAGAAACAAAGTTGTAGATAATTTTATGTTAAACATTTTTGTCTTTCACTAATTTACTCTAGCTTATATAGTTTTAGATTTATAGCAGAAAAACCCGTTATGATTTAAAAAAATTAAGTAATATGGCCTCCATTTTGTTTTTTTTAACAGTTTTTAACAGTCACTTTATAAATACATAATGTACGCTCCAACAGGTGGTTCCCTGGCAATGTGTGTCCATATAGAATTACTCGCACGCATCGCAGAACCCTTACAACGAATAAACCGTGCTGTTCGTCTGGCCAAGTAGGAAGGAACTTCCCTTCATGTTCGGATGTATCAAGTTCGATTCCGCTTATAACTTCCTAGGTATAATATAAGTATGTTGATGATATCATCAAATCAGTAAAAAAGTGTCGGTGGGTCAAGCGGTAACGACTCGGTCCTCCTAACCAGAGGTCCCGGGTTCGATGTTTTGGGGTTATTTAATCATTGATTGTGTTTTAGGTAAGTTGCGTATTATTTTTTTCATGTATTAATTGGAAATGTTACTAACATAGTTTTTAAGATTACTAACAAAAATATGGACATTGTATCATCATCATCATCATATCAGCCGAAGGACGTCCAATGCTGGACATATGCCTCCCCCAAGGATCTCCACGACGACCGGTTCTGCGCTGCCCGCATCCAGCGGCTTCCTGCGACCTTCACCAGGTCAGCGGTCCACCGAGTGGGAGGCCTGCCTTTGCTTTCCGGTGCGTGGTCGCCACTCGAGAACTTTACTGCCCCAACGGCCATCTGTTCTACGAGCTATGTGCCCCGCCCACTGCCACATAAGTTTAGCAATTCTGAGAGCTATGTCGGTTACTTTGGTTCTCCTACGGATCTCCTCGTTTCTGATTCGATCACGCAGAGAGCAGTTAAACAATGAGTTAAACATTAAAATTAAAATAATATTTTTTTTAGCCTTTACATTCTTAACCCTTTGTTGCCCGTTGTAGTTGTATTGCGTGGTGCGGTTCGACCTGTAGAACCTCATCAACAACGCAGCAGGATTACGGACAATAAAGATTGCTAATTTTATTGTTGCCAACTGCAAGTCTCAACAATATTTAACATTTTGCGTCAAACACTTTTGACACTTTGCGTCAAATACTTTTAAAGTTTTGCGTCAAATATACTGATTATTTTCTGAGCCTTCTGATGTACCCAACAAAGTGAGACAGGGGCACAAGTTCTGGATTGAGTGGGGCGCGCAAACGCAGGATATCCTCTTCATTACTATGCATGAGATTCCTGATTTTATGCTATTGTATTGTGATATTCAATTTTTTCTTGCAATACAAATTTAACGTAGAACGTTGAATTTAAGAAAGCGGATTCACGTGCCTTTGATGACGAAAGGGAGTTGTTTTTTTTGTAAGTATACTATGACGAAGTCGTACTTTTTAGTTTGTTTTAATACTGTTTTCAAACTGTAACGGGGCCGTGTCTGTACATTAAATATTTTTGGAAAATAATAACTGGTGGAAATTACTAACAATATAGAGGCCAAAACAACATTTTTTCGATTTTTTGTCTGTCTGTCACGTTTTTTATATCGGGTAGGTGCGCGGTTGGCGCGGGAAGGGACATCTTGCTAAGCTTAAGCTCCGCCCAGACGCGCAAGGTCGTTTGCCCTTATAATCGCCTTAAAACAAATTGTTCAAAGTGACTGCCTTCATTCTACCGACACGCTGTAGCTCTCACTACAGCCTGCTGTGTGGCCCGTCTGACCATTTCCAAGTAACAAACCGACAGGGTCGCGTATCACACTTATATTATAAAGGCGGAAGTTTGTGAGTGTGTATGTTTGTAACTTCTTCACGCAAAAACTACTAATTTGGTAGGTAGACAGATTAGGACCTGCATTAACACATAGGTTACTTTTTTTACGCTTGCGAGCCGCTTGCGGCTCGCGCACTGCGCACCCTCGAAAAGTCATAGAAACGTTGTCCACGCGGGTGAAGCTGCGGGAAACAGCTAGTTAACCATAAATTGACCCACTAAGTAGTAATCTAATGGTATCTAATATGGTGTCGTTTTATACTTTAGCTTAAAATGAATCGATTAAGAAGAAGAAAAACAAGACGTTAGTGACCTCGTTTTTGCAGTAGGTTTAAAAAAAACCGGCAAAGGTAGGGTTTCGTACCATCATTCTAGATGGCGCTAGTACAAAGGGTTCCGTACCACGATACCAGATGGCGCTAGTTTCTTTACGTTTAAAAAAACACGTTTTTTGTATGGAGACTTTAACTTTTTTAGAAATACTTACATCATCTGTCTAGCTATCACGGTTCATGAAATACAGCTTTGTGACAGACGGACAGACAGACGAACGGACAGTTCCCGACAGGGTCTCGTTTTTACAATGTTTAGTCTTTTAGTTTAAAGAAACTAGCGCCATCTAGTATCGTGGTACAGAACCCTAAAAAGGAAAATAAATTTATATTTTTTGCATCTATTTTTCTTTAAATTTTTTTGTGTTTTAGGTAATTCTCAAATGTTTCGGTTAATTTTATGTTTGGATCACCAGAGTAAACAATAAAAAAAAAGTTTAAAAAACTGAAAAACGACTTCAAAATGAAATTTACTCAAAAGTATGAAATAATATTATTATACTTAAATACACGACATTAACCAACAATAACGAAATCAAAGGTGGGTACGAATTAGATTAGGGGCTTACATTTTTTTGAGTTCGGTGTCAGCACACAACTACTTACGTATCAAATGTTTTATAGGTATTCAATGGTTTGCTGACACCGACCTCAAAAAAAATTTAAGCCCCTAATTTAATTAGTACCCACCTTTGATTTCGTTATTGTTGGTTAATGTCGTGTATTTAAGTATAATAATATTATTTCATACTTTTGATTAAATTTCATTTTGAAGTCGTTTTTCAGTTTTTTTAAACTTTTTTTTTACTTCCTTTATTTTTAGTGATAATACTGTCAATATAACAACGTTTAACCCAATCACCTACTTGCCAATAGGAATCATCAAATCATAATGCATGTGTTTCATTAAAAGATACAGAGTTCTGTGGCTTCCATCATCATCTCAGCAGCATGGGAGTTAAATCTTCCATCATCAGCTCATCTGAATAACCTGAAAGAATACAACTATCGGTCTATGCGTACCTACGTATCTAACTATATTTAAAGAATTATACACTAACTCATACCCGTTAACGATTTGTACCTTTCTTAATCAGCTCATCATCATGAGATAATGACTGCCAAATGCAAATACTTTAATAGCTTTAGAAAACATATGAAACACGTAATACTTGCCTATAAAAATTGAGGGTTGCCATCGATTTCCCTGGGATTCCATCATCAGATCCTGGTTTTCTTATCATGGTACCACCCTTGGGATATCTTCTTTCCAACAAAAAAAGAATCATCAAAATCGGTTCATAAACGACGAAGTTATCCGCGAACAAACATTATATATATATATATATATATATATATATATATATATATATATATATATATATATATATATATACGGTCGAACTGAGAAATCTCCTTCTTTTTTGAAGACGTTTAAAAAATTACCTCTCAAATGAGACCATTCATATGTCTGTATTGCTGCTAATAGGGATGACGACAGCATCAGAAATAAATTATGAACTCTTGATCACTAAATTGCCCTCCTACTTAAACTTCGGAAAACCTTACTCGTTAACCCCTATTGCGGGGTTTTTCATCGATGAAATGTGGTATATTACATGCCCTTGAAATATCGGTAACGCTATCCCATACACACTGTATATACGGCGCAGGCGCGGAGTATCCTGACTCCTGTGCATCGTCCGTGACGCTCAGATTCGATCGGTACACGAGCTTGCGATCTTAGCATGGGTTCCCACGGATATATATTTATTGTAACCTACTCTAAACTACCATTACTATCTGTCCAAGGACTAAGCTAAAGAGTCTTATGCAACGCAGACCTCGATGTACACCAGGACCTTTTCACTAAGAACATTGTTTTTGTATGAGAAACTGTAGTTTACAGGTTCATCGATAATAGGGATGAAGACCGCATCAGAATGAAATCATGAACTCTTGATCACTAAATTGCCCTCCTACTTAAACTCCGAACAACCTTACTCGTTTTGTGTTCCATCAATTCTTCGATTTTTAATTCACCAAAATCACAAAATGAGTACATATATGACGCTTCAAAACTATGACGTCGCGCCTAGGTTATAGTCTTTTAAACATTTTTAGAAAAAAATGTCGTTTTGACAAATGATAAAAAGTAACTCAGATGACTAGCATTCGTCATCCCTATTAGCGCCACAAGCGGGGTGCGCAAGATCGAAACCAGTCGAATTTTTAAATTAGTTTTTCATGTTTTTGTAGTAGTTTGGGAGCGATCCGCCAGGGGCGATGTCCTATTTAAAGGGTGACTATTCTATTCCGTATGTATAAAGTACTCTTGATGTAAACACCAGACCGACTTGCACGTACAGTGGAGTGCTACCTCCGTGACCGAAATTTCCGCTTTAGACACGAAAGGGTGCTCTCCTCTCCACGTCCCATTAAAGCCGGGGTCCCCCAAGGTTCCATACTCTCCCAAACTTTGTACACTCTATACACTAACGACATCCCCATCCCCAAGCAAAACAAATCAGGGCCAGAAGTACAACTTTCCCTATTTGCAGACGACGCTGCCCTCTACGTAAGAGGGCCGTCAATAGCTCTTACATCACAAATAGTCAAACTACAAACCTCAGTTGACGAGCTATAGGTAAATGGTTTAGGAAATGGAGAATCGAAGTGAACCCGAGCAAAAGCTCCGCGGTCCGCTTCGACTACCATCGTAGGATCCGTCAACCCGAGGAGTCAATCCGCATGCTAGGTACTACCGTCCCCTGGCAACCCACAGCCAAATATTTAGGAGTCACCCTCGACTCATGTCTCACTTTCGGACCTCACATCAAAAATGTGACCCGGAATGCCCGCTTCTATCTGGGCAGGCTAAACAGCATGATAGGTAGGCACAGCAAAATGTCCCCCTCCAACAAGCGAACACTCTTCAAGGTTTGCATCCGACCGGTAATGTCATACTCGGACCCTGTATTTGCACACGCGTCCCCCAATATCATGGACATGATCCAAGCAGCCCAAAGCATTTTCTGCCGTAGAGCGTTTGACGCCCCATGGTACATCCGTAGCGCCGACCTACACCGTGACATGGACATACAGACCATCCAAAAATTTTTCAAAAGCCTCTCCGAGAACTTCTTCAAGCCCTCGAAGTCGCAACCCAATCCGTTAATCCGAGAGGCAGCGGACTATTCCCCGCCTCTCGTACTAACTAGTAATATGGTCCGCAGACCAAGAAATGTCTTGTCTGATCCTCCCAACAAAATATCAGCCGACCTGAACTGCCTCCTGGCAGCTCAGGAAGGAACAAAAAGTGTTACTTTTTGAATGACACAGTCCCCCTCATTTTACACATTAATGTGATTCACAAAGCGGCCGCTCCCATCAGGAGCTCTCCACGCTGTCCCCTTTAGCGTGAATTCTTCGCAAAGGGGGGCGTCGCTCCGATAAACTTTTAGGGTGGCCTATGCTGCCAAAGTTTCAGGGGGTGTTTAGTGTGTAGTGCGGTCTTTGGGCCTGTGTATACATATTCATATATACCTTATGTATATAACGGGTACGTATGCATATAGGCGCAGAGCTGTGAGTCCCACATAACCAGTGCAGCTTTAGGCTGCACTGCGTATGCGTAAATGCATTCACCTCCTCCCCTCCATCACAGTCCGAGAGAAAAAAAAACCCCCAGCCTCTCCGAGAACTTCTTTAAGTCCTCGGAGACGTACCCTAATCCGTTAAATCGAGGGCAGCGGACTATACCCCGCCACTAAACTATCTACGGCCAAGGAGTGGAATTCCCTGCCAGCGTCTGTATTCCCCGATTCGTATAATTTAGGAATCTTCAAGTCGAAAGTGAATAGGCACTATTTGAGCTTGCTTGTAACATCCTCGGCTGCATCGGCACTTACCATGAGGTGAGGTGCAGCCAAACGCACTCAATTTTTTAATTTTAAAAAAAACTAACTACATAGTTCGAAGACCAAGACACGTACTGTCTGATTCTCCTGAGCAAATTTCTGCCGACCTGAACTGCCTCCCTGCGGCTCAGAGAGAAACCGATAGTGTCAATCTTCAGATGACACAACCCTTTCACAAGCACAACAAATGCAATCCCATAAACAGTAGCTCCTATCTGGAGCACCGCTACGCCCTCCCCTTCTCCAGGGTGGGATCGCTCCCGATGAAGGCTTCAAGACCCCACGGGTTAAATAGAACAGCAGGCGTAGGCAGGTCCGTTCAAGTCCAAGTATAATTAAGCCGGAACACATTTATGTTGTTTTCACTGATGTTTGGCGGCAAGACTTAGATAAAATGATGGCAGCTAGCCAGACGGGCTTAGATAATGCCCTACCACCACAACCAAACCGAGTCTTGCAAGTTGACCCCACCGGGAATCGAACCTGCGACCTCCTGGTGTGAAGCGAATGGATTAACCATTACGCCACGGAGGCGGTTAGCTCATGATGTTACTTCTCGTATCCCCAACCGTATCATTACCTACACCGTTGATTCCGCAAAACAAATTGGGCATAAACTATTTCAGCCAGCCCACAAACAGCCTGACATAACGCACTTCCTGGGCCAAGTGTAGGGTGCATATGTGATGAGCAAACAGCGGACATGACTCGTCATGCTCTAAGTCTTGCAGACGAGTCCTGCATGATCCTCATTTTATTGCATCGACATGGTTAGTGGCTTTAGTAATTATTACGATCTGCTTGCTCGCGGTTTGATCCTGAGTGAAAAATATAACTATTTTTAACGCATCGCGCGAGCACACCCTGGACACTTCATACAACAGACCAGAAATGACATTTCAAAAAAGGAATGACGGAATAAACAAAATGGCGGCGAAATCCTATACGTTCGACAACCAAACTGTAACCAATCTGTTTCAATCTGGGTGACGAGGGGGTGAGGTCGCAATCTAGAGAGCGGAAGGAAGTGTGCATATTGTATGTTAGAACTAATATATAATTATAGGGTAAAGGTATGCACTTATTTTAAACTGGAGCTTGTACTCATAAACAACTTTCCCCAAGAAACCCATAGACAATTCGCAAAAAAGTTTTTGGAGTTCCCATGCAAATCGATCAGCTGGCGGGCAAACTTTTTATAAAAGTCGAAAAAAATTTTTGCGAAAATTGTTGGGCTTCTTGGGGAAAGTTGTTCAGTTTCATGAGTACAAGCTCCAGTTAAAAATAAGTGCATACCTTTACATACTTTGGCTCGAGTATGGTACTTTTACTAAACCACATGTAGTGACGCTTATTTTCTCATACAAATATACAAACCTATCAAAACATTTTGATTTATCATATTTATTTGCGATGGATGAGTAATGACATTGACGTTAATGCACGTCAACGTTCATCGCAACTCATGCACGAAAAGCCGTATATAGACGTTGCGTTGTGTATAAGAGATAACGGGGTTGTATAGAATTTGTGTATTTAGAATGTACAGTGTCAACTTATCGCTATGATGATGTTGCGTGACGCTAAAGAATTGAGATTTTAATATGTTGTGGCGCAATGACGACACCAATAGCATTTAGTGCAACACCAGGCAACCACCGTCTATCCCTTGGATAGCACGGTTAATTGTGCCACACGATAAGAAGAAGAGTATAGGATAAATAAATAACTTAGGATGTAACCAGGTTTTTTTTAACTTATGTATGTATGTACATTTGCACACGTAACCGTCATTTGTGTATAAATTCAACTTCCTTCGCATATAATGCTAACGTTACTTACAACAAAATAAGTAAACTGTCCTTCGTTTCCAGACAAGAGGACCAAACGAAATAGTTTTCGAAAGTCGTGCATTGTCACGTAAACAAACGTATGTGTCAAATTTCAGCCCGATAGCTCCAGTGGAAGTGAGTGAAATATTGATTGCAAAATACCAGGACATATACATCTGTACATCTAAATATATATAACCCAAATGTGACTGATTGACTGACATAGTGATCTATCAACGCACAGCCCAAACCATTGGACGGATCGGGCTGAAATTTGGCATGCATGTAGATGTTATGACGTAGGCATCCGCTAAGAAAGGATTTTGGGAAATTCCCACGGGAACCGCAAACTGCGCGGGCGAAGCTGCGGGCATCCACTAGTGTAATATATGTATACATAACATAATTATTATTACCTGCACAGAGGCTCGTTCACTCCCATCATTGCCAATGTGACGTTTCATATTTTTATTAAAACACATGTGTCCTTAAATTCTGTATTGTATTGATTTGTATTGATATTCATATTATTACAACGTTATTATAACACACAGCAACCCAAGTCATATTGTAACAGCAGCGTTATACGAGGTGTCACTGGGGATAGGTACCTGTATTACGTTATAATATTCACTTTAAAAACATGCAGTCAAATTTAAAACCTTCTTCTTTTTAAATCGGTTGACACATTCGCGTGAACTACGTATGTAAACGGCTAAAATACTGGAAAGACATGTATAAAAAACGTATGAATACGTCGCTATACATACTTGATTTACTTTGAGAACGTACATAAACGTTAGTACATCTTATACCTAGATAAGTAATATGAAACGTCACCAATATGTAACGGGATTTCTTCGCCAATCAACTTATGCAATTATAATTTTTTTTATTTTTTTATTTATGCAGTATTTACCAGTACCATATAGTCCTTAGGGCGCGGGATGTTTATGTAATAAATTAACACTAAGAAAGTTACACCAGTAAAATTGACTGTCCTTTTAGTACCGCAAATCGCTAATAGATGGCACTGTAAGTTTTTTAGAACTCGTGGGGTGTTAGTTTATTTTCGTTACGGATTTTCTTGATTCGGTCGCCGCGCTCAAACCCCGCTATAAAAGCTGTGCAATTGCTTAAAATACGAATGTAAATAAATCAGTTCGATGATTGATTATACAAAACATTTTGTTTATTATCAAGTGATCAAAAATTAACTCTAGATAACTTTAAGAATTAATTGAAAACTAATAATCCGACTGCATAAAAACATAACCCCTCGTTTATGGCCAGTCGAGTAAAAATATACCATATGTCACTAACGCTCGGATTGAGTAATTTTAAAGCTTTAAGCGCGTAAAAAAATTACTTTTTTAAGCGCGATCAGATTTTCATTTCGGAACCCTGACGATATAATTTAAAATAAATTTTTCTCAAAAATTAAGAGAAGTTAGAGAATACTGCTTTGGTAACTTATTACTTGCATTTTTTGGCATTTCCCTATTTAGGACAGAATTTCTACTTCGGCCTTAAAAAAAAAACCAATGGGAGGCCAACGGATACCTTCTTGCTAAGCCTCCGCTGTCTGTCTGTCTGTCCGTCAGCGGCTGTATTTCATGAACCGTAATAGGCAGACAGTTAAAATGTATTTCTGTTGCCGCTGTAACACAGAATACTTAAAATTAGAAAATATAAAAAAAGGGGGGTCTCTAAACAAAAAACGTGTTTTTTTATAGGTCTTAAAAAAGAGATTTTTTATTTAGCACTATCTTAATACATAGACGCGAACAACTTGATGTGGTTATAGTATTAATACTGAAGTAAAATAACAAATAATAAAAATCGGCCAAGTGTGAGTTTTACTCGCGCTAAGGAGTCCGAACTGAATGTAAAAAAAAGGATATTTTTTGTCGCTCGCGTTGATGTCTTTTGTTTGTAATGTGAATAGGTATCATTGTCCTTATGCTATGTAATTGTGTGGAGATGTGTGGTGGTACGGAACTCTCGGAGTTCTAGTCCGACTCGTACTTGGCCGATTTTTTATTTATTTATGATTAGTTGTATTTATGTGAAACCCACCAATGAGGTCCAACTAAATTTTAAGGCGGTAACATTACAGATTTTCATTTTTTTTTAAGTCAACTACTCCTAAACGATAGAAAACCTAAGGTTGAAAAAAAAACCTTATTGTTGATGATGTTAGAAATTAAAGCTATTAGAAACACGATTGATCAATTTTGGCTAGACAGAAAAAAATCAGATGACCTATCTTACACCGTTACTTTCAACTCTAGTTATGACTAACATTTTGAAGTATAAATTTAAAAAAATATACAACAATATTTGTTATGACAATATAAAGTGAGTTATGTCATTATTTTTTATACTTTCATTGTAGTTTTTGATTGAAACGAAAAACTATTAAAAAAGTGGTAAAGAAAAAGGCAGTGACAACTGTTCCAATCAACAACTCGCCTTAAGCAAAGTATATATACCTATATTACTTACTTACTTCGCTGGCTCAGCGACCCGAAGTGGATCTTGGCCTCCGACATTAAAGTGCGCCAAGTGGGGAGTGGAGGGAAAGATTAACCAGGAGCTGGAAGACCTAGTGACCGAGCCGAACATCATCGGGGAAACAAAAGCAGCCCGACACGTAGAAAGAATGGGAGAGGATCGAGCAGCCATTAGAGCATATCTCGGAAAACCCTTCGGGCGCCGCCCGGTGGGTCGGCCAAGGTATCGCTAGAAAGATGAAGTCGCCAAAGACCTCAGAGAGTTGGGAGTGCCCGACCCAAATGGTCAAACTTGGCACAAAATAGGATATACCTATATTAGTACTAACATAAGTGAGAATCAGGAAGCAGCTGAAGTGTATGTGTGTGAGGCTAGTGTGAGGCCAATTGAGCACAGTTGCATTAACTATGGTAACTTTCACGTATAATTTACCCGTGTCTAGTAATTAATTTACCTGTCGGAATAATTGACCATGTACAAGTTTAAATTCGTTACTTAATTTTCTTAATGACCATTCATAATTAATCTCATTAATTATGCCTATAAGCTACTTACCATGTAATTTTCTGAATATGTATTTACTTAGTAGGAGCAATGCTAGCAAGTAACTTTCTTTCTAGTCCGCGCACCGGAAAACGTAGCTTAGGCAGGCCTCCCACGCCGTGAAGCGACGACCTGGTGAAGACCGCAAGAAGCCGCCGGATGCGGGCAGCTTGGGACCGGTCGTTGTGGAAATCCTTAGGGGAGGCCTTTGTCCAGTAGTGGACGTTTTTCGGTTGATATGATGATGATGTGGTGTATTACTATACAGCGTCGGTGGCGAAAAGGCTAGGGCCGCTAACTCCTGTCGGCAGTTCGTGGTTCGAATCCTAGGACCAGTGTGTTTTCGAATTTCGATTTCATATGTACTTATATCCGACGCTCTTACAGTAAAGGAAAACATCGTGAGGAAACCTGCACACACCTGCGAAGAAACTCGAAGTTTGTGTGTGAAATAGACCAATCCGCACTGGGCCCGCGTGGGATGACGACAGCATCAGAAATAAATTACGAACTCTTGATCACTAAATTGCCCTCCTACTTAAACTCCGGAAAACCTTACTCGTTTTGTGTTCCATCAATTCTTCGATTTATAATTCACCAAAATCACAAAATGAGTACATAAATGACGCTTCAAAACTATGACGTCACGCCTAGGTATTTTAACATTTTTAGAACAAAATGTCGTTTTTGACAGATGATAGAAAGTAACTTAGATGACTAGCATTCGTCATCCTTGGCTCTAGCTCCTCGGTGGCGGACGTATACAGGGTGACTATTAATTAGTTCTTGATAACAAAAGGTATGCATTTACTCGTGATTACAAACAACTTTCCCAAAGAAACTATATGTAAAATCAGAAAAACAAATTTTGGTCTACGATACATAATAAGTTATCAAATTGGCAAAAATGTATAAGGGATCAAAATTTTTTTTTTCATATTTGACATATCGTTTTTTTGGGAAAGTTGTTTGTAATCACGAGTACATTCATATCCTTTGTTATCAAGAACTAATTAAAAGTCACCCTATATAGAGCTGATATGATGACTTTTCAGTATAGGTACTTTTTAAGTAACTGTGAAATTCATAATATGCATTTACAATATTGGAACATTTTATTCACTTAATTTTGTTTAAACTAATGGCAACACGTTATAATCTTATTTGTGACAAAAAAACTCTACAAAATTTCAGAGTATTGTTAACATTTCTTTTAAAAAAATCTGTAGATACAATGTATACTAAAATTATTCATGAATTTGTTATATTTGTTAAACATACAAAAAAGTTGTTGAAATGCATAGATATCAGTACAGTATTAAAAAAAACTTTGGGATAATAGCCGTTTTGAATATTGTACACGTATAAAATAAGAAAAATGTCATAAAATAAATTTTAATATTAAAAAAATGATTTAAATTCGTTTTGTTAGGGTTTTACAACAAAGCAATTTTTTTATTACTTTTAGTGCAGGTACTTATAGTTACTTTACAATCACAGAAATCGGAATAATTAAGGATTATTCCGATTTCTGTGTTTACATCTTAATTTTAAAATACTAAAAATGAATTTTAATTATTTAATACAAGTCGGTGATCACATTCGTCCTTTACCAAAAAATTAAATAAGAGTTAAACCTAAGAATGTGAATATCTAGAGATCAAGAAAGAAAATATAAGTACCTAGGGGTATATCAAAAAAGGTTTTTTTTGAAGTAAAACTTCTTTACGCACGCTTGACTCGGGGAGTAAGCTGGGGGATGCGTGACGAGAGCGTTACGGAAGTATGATCGGGCGAGGCGAACGGAAGTTAAGAGGGATATATAAATTAGTGAAGATATATAGAAAGAGAGATACTTTTTATTTTTGTTTACCAACAATATCGGTTGCCAAGGCAACAATATCGGTTGTCAAAACAAACATAAAAACTCTTGTCATAAACTGTTTATACTCCCGACAAAAAATATTTGATTATTTTCTGAAGACTTAGTATTTACTTCCATACATATAGATGGAGCTAAAGAAGTTCTACTTCAGTCGTGTGGTCTAAAACACACTCGTGTTTTTTTCCTATAAATAGGTATAGTAATAAATATTACAGATGATCATTATAATTGTGATGTGAGTAGTGGGTCAGAAAGTAACATTATTTACAATAGATGTATTTCTAAGTATAAAATAAATAATTTTCTAAGTTGTCTAAAATTTTAAAATACAAATGATATACAGTCTTTTCTAAAATAAATAAAAACCACGTTAAAGCTAGAAAGTGTTAATTAAAATCTAAAGTTACGTATAAACGTAGAAACATATCATAGCCTTTATATTTGGTAATTAATTAAATAAATTGTAAACATACAAATCTGGCACTATTCAAAGCGTTTCATACAGCTCGCGCCAAACTTTTTTACTGCTCTAAAGTTGGTCGCAAAACGCCTCGCAATAGCAGCTTTGGGTATTAATAGGACGTAAGCACTCGCGTCACAGTTCAGATCAGTAATAAAGTTTGGCGCGAGCTGTGACAAAGGTAAGTATCAAAATAAGTATAAATAAATATCAATCAACATTAGCGCTTGACTTGATGAAAATAGAGTTCAATATATTTAAACAATAAAAAACCGACTTCAAACGCACTAGTCACCACTACGATTTTTGAAGGTTCTCCTCGATTTCTCTGGGATGCCATCATCAGATCCTGGTTTCCTTATCATTTTACCACCCTCTTGGGATATCTCCTTTCCAACAAAAAAAATAATCAGCAAAATCGGTTCATAAATGACGAAGTTATGCGCGAACACACATAAAAAATATATATATACGGTCGAATTGAGGTACCTCCTCCTTTTTTTGAAGTCGCTTAAAATGAAAACTGCTGCGGTTGGAGGGAAGTTACTTAAGGTACTTGATTAGATAATAAACTAAAGCAGCGCCGCAGCGAAATTTAGATTGATTAGATGATAAACTTAAAATGAAAACTGCTGCGGTTGGAGGAAAGTTACTTAAGTTACTTGATTAGATGATAAACTAAAGCAGCGCTGCAGCGAAATTTAGTACCGCATTTTGTTACATGACGCATATAGCGTGGCGATTTCTACCAATTCACTCACGAACTTCGATCTAATGATCATACATTAAAATTTGAATACTAGCTTCACAATAGGCGACTTCTAAATTCACATACACGAACAGCTGATAGGGGAGCAAATATCTCTGTCATAAAACAAAGGAGCATCGAGTTTTCATTTCATTTCAATATATCAGCGGAAGTGCACTTTCTAAGTCCGCCTGGCTAGCTACCACCATATTACCTAAGTCTTGCCACTAAACATCAACGTTAACAGCATTGATGTGTTACAGTTTTGAAGGTAAGATAGCCAGTTACTCATTAAACTGGGGAATCTTGGTAAACCCGCTTCCATCTTCGACATCATCGTCACGTACCATCAGGTGAGATGATGCCAAGGGCTTATCATTGTAGATAAAAAGAGTATGAATGCAACTTAAAAAAACCGGCCAAGTACGAGTCAGAACCGCAAATATCATCCGTACCATCATACTATATGGTGCTAGTACAAAGCGTTCCGTACCAACATACTAGATGGCGGTAGTTTCTTCACGTTTTAAAAAAAACACGTTTTTTGTATGGAGACCCCCCTTATTTTTTCACTTTATCTAATTTTAAGTAATTTGTTGTTATAGCGGTAACAGAAATACATCATCAGTGAAAATTTTAACTGTCTAGCTGGTTCATGAAATACAGCTTGGTGACAGACGGACAGTGAAGTCTTAGTAATAGGGTCCCGTTTTTACCCTTTCAGTACGGAACCCTAAAAACCTTATTAATTTTAAATAACCAAGAAACACTATTAGGATTTCAATAAAATTTTAACCGCCTCCGTAGCTCAGAGGCAAAGTTCACTGGCTTTACACAGGAGGTCGCGGGTTCGATTCCCGGCGGGGTCAATTGAAGAACTCGGTTTGGTTGATGGTAGGGCATTTTCTAAGCCCGCCTGGCTAGCTACCACATCTTATCTAAGTCTTGCCGCCAAATATCAATGTTGATATCATTGGTATGTTCCGGCATGAAGATAAGATAGCCAGTTCCCCATTGCGTTGGGGAATCTGGGTAAGCCCGCTTCCATCTTCGGCAACATCGTCACTTACCACCAGGTGAGATGTTGTCAAGGGTTTACCATATGTGCATAAAAAAAAATAGAATACTCAAGTACCGGAATGTCAACCTTATCGTCAAACTATCTAACCTCATCTCGAAACACACCTCTTTTCTTCATTTTCAACCTCTGTAACCTCATCTTGAAACACACTTCTTTTCTTTATTTTCAACCTCTGTAACCTCATCTTGAAACACACTTCTTTTCTTCATTTTCAACCTCTGTAACCTCATCTTGAAACACACTTCTTTTCTTCATTTTCAACCTCTGTAACCTCATCTTGAAACACACTTCTTTTCTTCATTTTTAACTTCTGCAACCTCGTCTTGAAACACACTTCTTATCTTCATTTTCAAACTCTGTAACCTCATCTTGAAACACACTTCTTATCTTCATTTTTAACGTCTGTAACCTCATCTTGAAACACACTTCATTTCATCTTCAAACCAATTTGTATCCCATTTTTAGGGTTCCGTACCGAAAGGGTAAAAACGGGACCCTATTCTAAGACTCAGCTGTCCGTCCGTCTGTCTGTCTGTCCGTCTGTCACCAGTCTGTATTTCATGAACCGTGATAGCTAGACAGTTGAAATTTTCACAGATGATGTATTTCCGTTGCCGCTATAACAAAAAATACAAAAAAAAATTAAAAAAAAGGAAAGTCTCCATACAAAAAGCGTGTTTTATTTTAAACATGAAGAAACTAGCGCCATCTAGTATGATGGTGCTGAACCCTTTGTACTAGCGCCATCTAGTATGATGGTGCTGAACCCTTTGTACTAGCGCCATCTAGTATGATGGTACGAAACCCTTTGTGTGCGGTTCTGACTCGCATTTGGCCGGTTTTTTTATTAATGTATAAAAGTTATTATCGTTTACAACCTATGGGTTGTTAGACCCCACTGCTAGGGCACGGCCCTGTTCCCAAACTCGGGAATGTTAGTCCATACTCCCCACACAGGGGGGCGAAGTCCTATTTGGTGGAGGTTGTAGGGCTAGTAGCGAACCCCATTGTCAGAAGTTTGTAGCCGCCTGAAAGGTATATGAGCCGGCCTAACGACTGCCGTCTAGTGATAGCAACCGATACCAGCGGCTTAAAGTGCCTTGCGATAAACGTTGAACGTTTTATTTACATAGTAATGGTGCTTATATATAAGGTCTAACAAAATTAACTGAAACTATTTTAACTGGTGCTTCTACCCATGAAACTGAACAACTTTCCCCATGGAACCCATAGTCAAATCTCAAAAAAATATTTTGAACTTCCCATACTAAGCTGGCTGATCAGCTGATCGAGTTAGTATGGGCAAAAAATATATATTAGTACTAACGATGGGAGAGCCAAATTTTTTTTTGCGATTTGAATGTGGGTTCCATGGGAAAAGTTGTTTAGTTTCATGGGTAGAAGCACCAGTTAAAATAGTTTCAGCTAATTTTGTTAGACCTTATATGTACGTAAGTTGCGAAAAACTCATTAGTACATTTGCCGATCGGATTTGAACCCGGCACTTCTGGTTAGGAGGATTGAGTCGTTACCGGTTGAGCCACCGACGCTTTTTGACGCTTGACGGCCAATGTACCAATGAGTTTTTCAAAACTTACGTACATATACTCACCGATTGCTTTAACGGTGAAGGAAAACCTTGAGAGGTAACCTGCACACACCTGCGAAGAAACTCGAAGGTTGCGTTTGAAGTCGACCAACCCGCACTGGGCCCGCGTGGTTGACTAAGGCCCGATCGCCCTAATTCAGGGTAGGCTCGAGCCCCTCGGTGGGGACGTATATGAGCTGATATGATGATGAAGATGAATGGTGCTTGACAATGATGATGAGATTTCGCTCTTTGGGCCTAACCACGCTCCCAAGTCGCGCATCTCTCGCGCCGCTAAGTCGCCTAATGTGAAAAAAAAAATAAGATTTACAAAATAAGGTTCATTTTAACTAAAAACTAATCCTTCTTCTCACTCCCTTGCCAGTACTAGCGTTAGCCTCCCCTCTCCTTCGCTTTTTAATCAAAGGAGCTGCTTCATCCTCCTTACTTTTCGGAGTAACTTCATTTTCCATCTTCATAATCAAGCCTTCATCTTCTTTCCCACCATGTTCTTCATCCTTTTTGGTGTCAACTTTGACACCAACCCAATCATTGTCGGCTCCTTCGTCGCACCTGTACCACTCGTAGTCTCCTTGTAGCGGAACCTCGTTTTCGAAGTCAAAGTTCCACATGTTCATTTTGGCTATCTTGTCTCTAGCTGTGGACTCTTGGAGGACGTTGGCGAGGTTGTCGACCCTGGCTTCATCGACGTCATCGTCGCTGAAGAGACGCCGCCTGACCGGGTGGTCAGGGGCAATCCGGTGCATCGTGTTACCGTTTTGATGCCTTCGGGTATTCTGCGGAAGAGAGAAAGGATTTCGTTATTTTTGACGGTCCAGGTGGTAATTAGAGGTAGCTGACAGAAGTTGACGGTAAAATTGTTGATTTTAAATGAATGCTAGCAAATCAATATCATTTTTAGGGTCCCGTACGGGTTAACGGTTTCATATTACTAAGCCTATGTCAAAGTATATATATTTGTACAATGATACAGTATGGACACTCCCTGTCTTTCTTTAAATTGCGACCTTACCCCCTCGTCACCCGGATTGATAGAGATTGATTACAGTTTGGTTGTCGAACGTATAGGATTTCGCCGCCATTTTGTTTGTTCCGTCATTCCTTTTTTGAAATGTCATTTCTGACCCGTTGTATGAAGTGTCCAGGGTGTGCCTAAGTTATCCGTCTGTCTGTCTAACCAACCTTAAGAAGGTTGTATCTTTTGAAATAATTGGTGACCTTTTTACATAACATGTTATTAATTTTTTCTGGGGAAACTACCAACAAATGATAAAAATTTAATAATCTAAATGCTAAGGGGAGTCTCCTATACAGTAAACGTATTTTTTTAGGTTTCCGTATATATACGAAGTTCACACATCGGCTCACAGATGGCGTCACCACTCAAAACTTTTGTAACCACCCGCTTGCGTTTTTCGATGTGGGGTGACTCGTTTCGATTTTATTTTCAAGCGACTTCCAAAAAGGAGGAGGTTCTCAATTCGACGGTATGTTTTTTTTATGTGTGTTACCTCAGAACTTTTGACTGGGTACACCGATTTTGATGATTATTTTTTTCATTTGAAAGCTAGTGCTCCCCGTGTGGTCCCATATAAATTTTATCAAAATCGGTGTAGTACTTTATTAGAAAATAACAAAAACCGAAAATAATATTGCAAAATTGTACGAAGTTGTTGCGATGGAAGTCGGTTTTTTAACGTGTTTAGCGTTTTGAATTATGTTGAAAGTGTTTGTGCCAATAAATATTTGAGTATGTATATGGTAAGTTTTTTGTTGTGTTTGACTTCTATGATATGAACTAAGGTCAATACAGATTATGGATATTGAACATTATGTACCTAGTTAAAGTGTGAATTGTTTTGGTTTCGTCACTCGAAAATATTATTTTGTTGAAATTGTTTGTGCCAATAAATATGTATCTGGTAAGTTTTTTGTTGTGTTTGACTTCTATGATATGAACTAAGGTCAATACAGGTTATGGATATCGAACAATAGTTAAAGTGACCTCATAATTTTTATGTCTTAACAGGCGTAAATATTTTTTTACCTCGTAGGGTAAGATGACATAGCAACCATCACTTTAAGATGTCAATGTCAAATCGAAGCCAGGAAAGTATTGGGTCTGTTGCCAATTATGTAAGTATGATGGTATCACACTGACTAGCATTCGCCATCCCTATTCCGTCCGTCAAGCTTGGCTCTGGAGACTCAATCTTTAGTCCGATTGGGAGTTTAAAATGTTTCATCGAGGGATTATCAAAAATTTCTTCCTGCCGTCAAACCGAAAAGTAGCTGTCATACAACAAAAACAGTTTTTCTTTTTACTTTGAACGTCGTAGTTTCTTATGTTTGTCTGTTACATATAGTAATACAGATTGGTCTGGGGAACATCGTGTTTGTATGATTCTCCTACAAATAAAATTTAATCTTGCGATTTTTACTCACAGTTGAAGCTACTGAATTTTCATGTATTACGAATCCTTACTAATATTGTAAATGTTAAAATTAGTTTGTTTGTTTGTTACCTTTTCACGCTTCAACACCTTTACCAATCATGATGAAATTTGGCATGCAGGTAGCCTGTGTCACTGGAAAGGACATAGGCTACTTTTTATCCCGTGGAAATAGCATAGTCCAATGTAGTTCTTAAAGGGAACTGAAAAAATACTCTTTTTTTGGTTAATTTCGTTAACATCGCAACCGAACAATGGATTGTTGTGATTTTTTGCACAGAGATGTTGAGGTGGTGGGAAATGATTTCCTAATTACATATAGTTCCCGAGGGATCGGGAGAAAATTAATGTCCACGCTTGCGAGCCGCTTGTAACTCGTGCACCGTGCACCCTTCAAGACAGTCATGGAAAACGATGTCCACGCGCGCGGCAAGTGTAAAAGCTAGTAAATATATATTTGGTTACGAATAAGGTCATGCAACATGAATTCATTAAAATTATTAAATTTTCTTATTCAATTTTTGTATGAAAAATTAATTAAAAAAATTTCGAGAAAATTAATTGCGTGCTGCCGAACTGATTATTTCACTTTCTAAGCCAAATAGGCACCTCATAAAAGAAATTTTCAAGAAACCACATTTTTCTTTGAATTATTGTAGTGTCATCATCGTGAAATTTTTTGATTTAATCCGACATCATGAGGTTCAAACAATGCGTTACATAGATAAGTATATAAGTACAAGTAAAGCTAAATACATAGATAGGTAAATATATACAAATGAAGCTAATATAAAACGTGTAAAAAATAATTTAACCGTGGTTACATAAGATAGGTACGTATTTAATTATTTATTTTTTGACACAGGACCTTATTATACACGGGAAGCACTAGCTCTCAAATAAAAAAGAATCATCAAAATCGGTTCACCCAGTCAAAAGTTTTAAGGTAACACACATGAAAAAAACATACAGTCGAATTGAGAACCTCCTCCTTTTTGGAAGTCCGTTGAAAAGGTAAATCTGTAAATTCCAACAACATATTCACAAACATTTACCAGTAAAGTCTACAGCTATAAACCGTAGGTCAAAAAACTTTCATAGTATAGTAAATAAATCAGTCTTTAGAAAATAACAGTAATTATTAAGTATAAAAAACCGGTCAAGTGCGAGTCGAACTAGTTCTCCGACGGTTCCGTACCACCACCTCTCCACACAACTACATACGATAATGACAATGATATCCCTATTCAGATTTTTAACAAAAGACATCAGTGCGAGCGACAAAAAAATATGCTTTTTTTGTCATTCAGGTCGTACTCCTTAGCACGAGTGCCACTCACAATTGGCCAATTTTTAATATTTGTTATTTTACTTCAGTATTAGTACTATAATCACACCAAGTTTCACTCTCGAATGTATTACCCTTTTTTACGATAGAGCTAAATAAAAAATCCTTTTGAAGACCTATAAAAAACTCGATTTTATTTTGTATGTCCATAATAAAAAAATACTGCGGAGCAACAAGGATCTGCCTCGCTGATTAAAAAAATCACTTTCTAAAACAAATTATTATTTCTTTTTTTCTATTTTTTTTGTGTTTGTTGCTATAGAGGCAACAAAAATATAAATTCTGTAAAAATTTCATCTGTGTATCTACTTATTATTGTTCATGAAATACAGCTCGCCGACAGACGGACAGACAGCGGAGGCTTAGTAATAGGGTCCGGTTGATCACCTGTTGAGTTTACGGAACCCTAAAAGTACAAGTGACAAGAATGTGTATCTATTGCAGAAGAAAAAAAAACTTAGCACTTATAAAAAAGCGTGAAATAACGCAAATAAGTGCTGTTCTCAGTGATCGATAGTATTTGTCCTATATTTTGTTAAGGTGTGTTTTTTTTGTATTTCTTTTCATTATTATGACAAAAAACATCATCATCATCATATCAGCCGAAAATCATCCACTGCTGGACAAAGGCCTCCCCCAAGGATTTCCACGACGACCGGTCCTGCGCTGCCCGCATCCATCGGCTTCCCGCGATCTTCACCGGGTCGTCGGTTCACCGCGTGGGAGGCCTGACACCGCTACGTTTTCCGGTGCGCGGTCGATACTCGAGAACTTTACTGCCCCATCGGCCATCTGTTCTACGAGCTATGTGCCCTGCCCACTGCCACTTCAGTTTAGCGATTCTGTGAGCTATGTCGGTTACTTTAGTTCTCCTGCGGATCTCCTCGTTTCTGATTCGATCACGCAGAGAAACTCCGAGCATAGCACGCTCCATTGCCTTCTTATGAGGCCCATAGTAAGCGACCATGTCTAATTTCCGTTAGTCATCACTGGCAACACACACTGGTCAAAATCCTTAGTCTTGAGACACTGCGGTATTTGGGACGTGAAGATATTTCGAAGCTTCCCGAACGCTGCCCAGCCGAGTTGGATTCGTCGATTGATCTCTTTCTTGAAGTTAGACCTACCTAGCTGGACTGTTTGTCCCAGGTATACATATTCGTCAACAACTTCCAGTGTAGAGTCTCGAACCTTTAGAGGGGTAGGTGCGACACGGACATTTAACATTATTTTCGTCTTGTTCATGTTAATTTTAAGACCCACTAGTTAAGAGAATGTACTGAGGCCATCGAGCAAAAATGTTATCAAACTTTCCACGATGGAACATTTTGTATTGATCAATATTAATCTACTACCTACACAAATTGTTTACCAAACACGTCTGTAGACTCTGACCGTTAGCCGATATGTTTTGTTTTCGAACCGCAAAATGACCGCTGGCGATGACTGACACTGGCCGGAATCGAACCCGAGACAGATTCATCGGTAATAGTGTTGAAACACTAATCGATTGTCGGTAAAAGATCGCTGCGTGTGGGTGAGGAAACGAAATTAATGGGGTTCAATGAGGCTGTTCGAGTTTTGTTTTAGAGAGTGAGGTGCAAAATATTTTCCCACATATTGGTATACAGGGTCTTCGGCAGATGGTTGAAAATATGAAAATGGGGGATAGGTGGGGTCGCCTCCCACCTATTTTGAGAATTAAAAAAAATCTAGGACTTGTAATTTTTTTTACAGGATTTTTTTTCCTTTTTTTAGAAATTTTGCCATTTTTATACCTTTGAACACATGTAACTTTTTGTTTTTTAAAGCTAGCTCCAAAATCTTTTTTTTAATAGACTTTTATAAGATTGTCGGCTCTAAAAAAAATTATGTTTGTTTCAAGTTATTGCTAAAAACAAAAATGTGGGCCCCCGAACTTAAAAAAAAAGTTGAACAAAAATTTAAAAGTCAACTTTGCGATGCATTTAAAAAAAAATAATGGGGCTGGAAGGCTTCTGTTTTTTTTTAAAAATCTCTAAAGCTTAGGCTTTTGAATGGTATGTAATTTGTTTCGGTATCTTTTTTGTAACCGGAGTTGTTAATTTTTTTTACTCAATTGGACCATGTTGACGAAATTCCACTAGTTACATGTTTTGTGAAATGTATCAAATGCAAAGTTGAAAATAATGTAAATACTTACTGTTGGGACGGTTACAAAGAGCAGGTACGTTTTTTTACATTCTTGCACACACATAATGGCTATCTTTTGTCATTTATTGGCATATTGGAGTTAGCACTTCTATATGCCAATAAAATGTCCGCATATTCCGCATTGGTAAATTGAGCCATTTTAAACCACAACAAAGTCTTAACAAAACGTCTGATAATAACAAAAAGTGACAAACAACAAAAAAACTTAACAAAATCACAAACACAGCAAAGTGAAATTAACGAAAACAAAAAAAAAAACGTTAACGTTATTAACGTTTTAAGTCCTAGATTTTTTTTAATTCTCAAAATAGGTGGGAGGCGACCCCACCTATCCCCCATTTTCGTATTTTCAACCATCTGCCGAAGACCCTGTATATCTACACTAATTCCATATAAAATAAATAAAACTGCGTTTTTAATTTGTCAGCGACCGGTTATGAACACCATCTTCAGGCACACTATTTATTTACAAAAATAAATAAATAAAAATAAATAAATAGTTAATAATAGTTGTGTAAATAAATAGTCTGCCTGAAGATGGTGTTGGAAACCGGTCGCTGACAAATTAAAAACGCAGTTTTATTTATTTTATGTGGAATTAGTGTAGAAATATACCAATATGTGTGGTATAAGTAAAGTTCCACCAAGAACCTACAATCAAAAGTATCAACTATCGCAAAATATTTTTTAAAGTATTAACGAGGAGGATCCGTGCTGCTCTGCAGCATTTTTTTTTTATTATAGACATCAAGGGTGCGCGGTGTGTGAGCTGCGAGCGGCCCGCCATCAATGTTGCGCGGTTTGCGAAAATGTGCGCGTTGAATGTTCATACCTAGCTTCCCTCCAACTCAACCAATTTAAATTAATTTTATTTACCTATTTAAGTATTTTTATATTTGGGAGCGTCGGTGGCGTAACGGCAAGGGCCTCCGCCTCCTGTCCGGGAGCTCGTGGTTCGAGTCCTGCCGCGTACCAATGTGTTTTCGAATTTAGATTTCATATGTACGTTTCTCCGACGCTCTTACGGTGAAAGAAAACATCGTGAGGAAACCTGCACACACCTGCGAAGAAACTCGCAGGTTGTGTGTGATGTCGACCAACCCGCACTGGGCCCGCGTGGTCGACTAAGTCCCGATCGCCCTAATTCAGGGAAGTTTCGAGACCCTCGGTGGGGACGTATATATGAAGACCCTGTTCCCTTGCCCTCCAAGACTGTTTGTATTCCCTCATGCAAGCTTAGGCGCGGTACGGATTACGGAAGGCGCGTCGAGGCTGCAGCGCTATATTATTTTAATCTTTCAAAAGACGTGGAGTTAGCTAAACCAAAGTGTAAGTTATACTGTAAGGCTTTAAGATCATTCAATCCGAGCAGGTTGAAACGTGTTAAAATAATATCGAACGTAAGTCTATTCATTTTAAGTTCAAATCAATGAGGGCTTCAACGCGGCTGTTACGTTGAAACCGAACGCCCAATTCTCGATTTTTACATGTTTTTATTACTTTTCTTCACTTTCAAAAAAGTTTTAAAAACATGTTTTTAATTAAAATGAAAAATATTAGTCACCGGTTTTTGTGTGTTGGTTTCATTCAACATTAACTAAATATTTGTTTTCGAGAAATTTTGCAATTAATGCCAAAAACAGGGTCTACTGTATATTTTTTACATCAAAAGTGGTAATATTTTCAAAAGTTGTATTCAATTCAATCGATTTATTATTACTTTAAGTAGTTTTTTCCATAGTGATAGCTTTACTACGAAGTAACTAGTATCTCATCTGTGGCTTTACACAGTCTTTCAATAATTTGAATTGAATATTGTAATTTGACCCATCTTAAGGTCTTAAGGCTAAACTGGCTGCCTGCATCTAGACATCTAGGTCACGCGGCTCAGTGCATTATTCATTCGCATAGCCACAAACGTTCTAGGTCTTGTTTTAATACCCGTGGCAATCGGTGGTTATTTTCGAATATGTTTGGAAACCACCTATTGTTTAAATTTAAATATATTGTTGTTATGTTAGCTAAAAGATTTCAAAATATTACCTATCTACCTATACGTTTGTATGGTTTTTTTTCGGTAAAATAAGAATAAGTACCTATATGACAAAATATTTAATAAGGCTTTAAAATGACTCAATCCGAGCAGGTTGAGACGTTTTAAAGTAATATCGAACGTAAATCTATTCTTTTTAAGTTCAAATCAATGACGGCTTCAACGCGGCTGTTACGTTAAAACCGAACGACCAATTCTCTCTTTTTACATGAGTTTTTTACTTTTCTTCACTTTCGAAAAAGTTTTGAAAAATGTTAGTCACCAATTTTTGTGTGTTGGTTTCATCAAAATTAACTATGTATTGGTTTTTGATAAATTTTGCAGTTAAGCCAAAAACAAGGTCTACTGTATATTTTTTTTACATCAAGTGTGGTAATATTTTTAATGTTCTATTCAAATAAATCGATTTTTTATTACTTTAAGTATATTATATATTTTTCCCATAGTGATAGCTTTACTGTCTTTCAATAATTTGAATTGATTATTGTCATTTGACCCATCTTAAGACCTTAATATGAATATAAATGATTATAAACACTGTATTTGTAACATTATCTTATCTTGCTATATAAGAAAAGATTTAATATGCACAAACAAATACAATTAATAATAATGTATTTGTAACATTTATCTAAACAATATGCTTGTATAATTGGTTTCTCGGAAACGACTTAAACGATTCGGATGAAATTTCGCATTTAGGAAGGTAATATTTTACATTCCAAGTTATCTAGATAGGACTCATCCCTTATTCCGTTTTCACACAAAAAAACAATATTTTTAGCTTAGTTTAGCTATTCAACAATAGATGGCGCTACATTCCTAGGATACTCCGAGCAATGCTCGGTTCGCCCAGGTGTCAGCTGTTTAGCATTTCTATGATCAGCTTGAAATTACAAATTATTATTATTTTTTAAAAACAATTGGTAAGCCCTTGACGTAAGGTAAGCTAACCGCCTACGTGACGTAATAATTAGAACCAGGAGGTCGCGGGTTCGATTCCCGACGGGGTCAACTTTGTAATCTTACAACGGTTTGGTTGGTGGTAAGGCATTTTCATAGCCCGCCTGGCTAGCTAACCACCATCTTATCCAAGTCTTGCCGCCAAACATCAGTGTTAAGAGCATTGATGGCGTGGGGAATCTTGGTAAGCCCGCTTCCATCTTCGGCATCATCTTCACTTACCATCAGGTGAGATGATATGATGCCAAGGGCTTACCAATTGTGAATTAAAAAAATAACCTAACCAACCACTTCGGGTAGTGCCGACGGAAGTGAAAACTTTTTACAGTTTTATAAGTTTTGACCCTGCGAGTGTTCTTGGTAGGTAACCGACGGCTTAAATTACAGTGTCGCGAGTTCAATGGGTTTTTTCCCATCTCAAAAATACCCAAAGCGCCTACAGTAGATTTCACTTTTTAAAAAAAAAGTTATCTTTACACCACGGACACACCCTGGACACTTCATACAACGGGCCAGAAATGACATTTAAAAAAAAGGAATGATGGAACAAACAAAATGGCGGCGAAATCCAATACGTTCGACAATTAAACTGTAACCAATCTGTATCAATCTGGGTGACGAGGGAGTGAGGTCGCAATCTAGAGAGCGGCCAGGAGTGTCCATACTGTATGTTAGTACTGTAGGGATCGTATTCATTTACGTTGGTGCACTCGCGCCTCCTTTAGTACTCACTTGCCAGCGCGAATATTAAAAACCTAAGTTCAAATTCAAATTAGTAAGTCGTTCGAAAGCTTTCCGAAACAAATGAGTTTCATTCTAGTGTGGACCGCGAGCCAGGACAGAGATCCCTGTTTATCTATTTCTTATTTCGGTTTTCCCGCATAAATACGTTTCGAACAGACGCCTTTTGCAGTGCATATCTACGAGTACATCACCGTTATCCACCAGGATTGGTCGAGTGTACCCGCTAATTAGAACATCTACTAAGATAGAAGGCTAGCCCTATTGTTTGGTTCATAGTGAGTTTATTGTGCTAATGACTCAAAGGCACCGATTTTGAGCATCTGTGAAAACATTTATTCAACTGCCGCAAGGGAAAGCACTCGTCCTCAAAATATGTTCCTCAAACAATACGACGTAATAAAAAATAGAAATCGCTTAAAGCGATAAGATGCGCCTTTACATATCATTGTATATTTTGCTAGTTAATAATAAGTCCGCCTTTACATATCATTGTATATTTTGCTAGTTAATAAGTTTTATCATTGTATATTTTGCTAGTTAATAAGTTTATCATTTTTGTAAATTTGGTGTAAAATAAAGGATATTTATTTTATCTTATCTTACGACGTATTCTGCGAAGGATAATAAAAACACTAAAAACCGTGACCGTAAAACCACCAGTAACCGTAAAGTGCGGGGAAGAACAAGAAGAAAACAAGCACACAATAATATGTATTAGCCTTTTCCCGCGGCTTCGCCCGCGTGGACATTGTTTTTATGACTGTTTTTTGGGGGTAAGTGTGGGCATGCGTTGTCTATGTCAATTCTCACCCCCTCAACCAATTCTATAGTACAAAAAATCAGTTTAATCCGTTGCTCCGTTGCGACACCGACGTGCGCGAGCGTGTAAATGAGTTTTTCCCTGATCCTATTGTATGAATTTTATTGTATGAGAGTTATGTAAATGAGTTTTTCCGGGAACTATGTCAGGATATGCTAATTAGTAAATAATGTCACTTACTAGCCCCTCGATCATGTCTGTTATGGAACTGCATCGGACTATGCTGTTTTCACGGGATAAAAAGTAGCCTATGTCCTTCACAGTGACACAAGCCACTTTCATGCCAAATTTTGTCAAAATTGGTAAAAAACAAACAAACACATTTTCACAATCTATATACATACAATAAAACTGTAACGGGGCCGTGTCTGTACATGAAATATTTTTGGAACTTTTGAATTTTTTTTCTGTCAGTTTGTATGTTCATCAAGCAAAACTACTAGGCCGATTTTGATAAAATTTTGTATGGTGGTTCCTAATAGCCCCGGATACTTTTTATCCCGGAAAATTCAAGTGTTCCCGTGAAAAAATATCATAACCTCCACGCGGACGAAGTCGCGACCACAGCTAGTTTACAATATTAGTAAGGATTGCCCTGCACGTATCGCACGCAACTTTATACATCCCAGACTAAATAATCTTTAACAAAAAAGAGCTTTAGTCCCCACCGAGGGGCTCGAGCCTACCCTGAATGAGGGCGATCAGGCCTAAGACGAACACGCGGGCCCAGTGCGGGTTGGTTGACTTCACACACAACCTCAAAGTCTTCAATTTGTAATTAAACAGTATCACAAAATTAGTACATCAATGACGCTGAAAACTTTGACTTCACGCGTTCCTATTTCATACATTTTGATCTATAAATATCGTTTTTGACAGAGATAATGAAAAGTACCTCAAATTACTATCAGTCAACGAGCCTATTGGTATTAGTAGGACCCGCTAACTAGGGCTTTCTTTCAATAGGGCGTTCAAAGTATTACGTTACGTAACAAAGTTGGGAGGGAAACGTTACGATGCGTTACAGGGGTGGGAGGGGGCGTTTGAACTACGCGTTACGTAACATTGTTTTTTTAATTTTAATAACGCGATTAAAACAATAACAAACGACTTTCCGGTACTTTACGCCACATAATTATTATTGTGACTTTTAGGTAAAAAAGGTCACTTGGTGGTTATGTAACGTTTTACAAGGGGGGGGAAGGGGGGGTAGAGAAAAACGTTACAGCGCGTTACATAGGGGGAAGAGGTCAAAAATCTCCAAAAATTACGTTACGTAATACTTGAGCGCTCCCAGGGATGACGAATGGTTGTCATCTGAGTTACTTTTTATCATATTCTGTCAAAAACGACGTTTTGTTCTAAAAATGTTTGAAATACCTAGGCGTGACGTCATAGTTTTGCAGCGTCATTTATGTACTCATTTTGTGATTTTGGTAAATTAAAAATCGAAGCCTTGATGGAAAACAAAACGAGTAAGGTTTTCCGAAGTTTGTTTAGGAGGGCAATTTACTGATCAAGAGTTCATAATTTAAATCTGTTACTGTCGTCATCGCTATTCAATTGTTTAGCAGATTCACGAAACCTTAATTTTATAAGTATAGGTTATAAGTACCTACCTACATTTTCCGAGATCATACGACTGATGGATGAATGAAGAATGACACGTCTGACTAATTTCATACATAACCAAACCAAGCAAAATTAAAGATACTTGAATCTGCTAAATGTTTAACTTCCGTGACTGTACATAAACCTTCTTCTCATCATCAAGGTAGATAAGTATAGAAGTTTGGAAACCATCGACAATGAAGTGATTCGTGAACGCGCTAACGAGGTGAACAAAGCATGCGCGCTGCGCGTGCGCTTGCACTAATGTCATATTTAGTATTTACTGTCAATCACAATTACGAGTTATAACAATCTTTACTTTCGGGTGACGAAATACTCATGAACTGTTATGAACTAAAGATTTTGATGGGAATTGTTTGTTTACCTATTACTTTTTCCATATGTTTAAGGTACTGATGCCAAGGGCTTAACAATAGGGGATCGAACTGCTAGTCATTTGAGTTACTTTTTATGATCTTTCAAAAACGAAATCGTCTTCTAAAAATGTTTTAAATACCCACAAGTGACATCATAGATTTTTAGCGGTCATTGACGAACTTATTTTGTGAATTGGATCAATTAAACATTGAAGACGTGATGGAAAAACAACGCAAGTAAGGTTTTTTGAAACTTCAAGAGGAGAGCAATTTAGGAAATCATATTTCAGATTTTATTTTTGATGCAGTCCGATCCCCTATTGTGAATAAAAAAATAAAATTTAAAAAAACTCTTTATTTCTTGCTGGCTTAGACGCGAATCGGAGGGCGCGTAGAAGCTGCAATCTTGTAACTCTTCTTGATAATTTACGTCTATGTTTAAAAAAAATTGTCATCTAATTTTATAACAGCGTTTTACTATTCAATCGATTGAAATGTTATGGAATGCTATGTTTTATAAGTTTTATCTTTTTTATAATTACTCGATGAAAGGCGCAAGAAAAACATGAAACGTTTCGAATGGAAAAGCACAAAAGCGTGCAATTTAAAAAGGGCTGTAATGCCAGAAATAACTATGTTTTCTGCGGCTGGTGCATTACATTCGTATCTAAAATCTTTACGCACAGTAGCTCACAAACCTATGTGGCCTACGTTAAAAAAACTCCTTAGTCGGTGGTCTTTTTAAAAGATAGCTCAACAATTTTCTATAAACATTATCTTTATGCATTGGACCACCGGGTCATTTAATTTCCTTCGAGAAAGTTGTTTAAAATTACAAGTGGAAGCCCTGTTCAAATTGGAATCTACTCGTAGCTACATACTCGTTTTTGGAAAACTGTTACATTGTAAAAACATCATTTGAATTATTTTTTTCTACCTTTGGTTTCTACATTGGCACAAATACAAAAAAGGGACAGATAGCAAGGACGAGGGATGACGAATGCTAGTCATCAGAGTTACTTTTTATCATCCGTCAAAAACGACATTTTGTTCTAAAAATGTTTGAAATACCTAGGCGTGACGTCATAGTTTAGCAGCGTAATTTATGTACTCATTTTGTGATTTTGGTGAATTAAAAATCGAAGACTTGATGGAAAACAAAACGAGTGAGGTTTTCCGAAGTTTAAGTAGGAGGGCAATTTGGTGATCAAGAGTTCATAATTTATTTTTGATGCTGTCGTCATCCCTAGGTGATAGCTGAGATCCGCTAGGATATAGCACCCCCAAGAAGAAGAATTCAAGTTTTTACATATTTTGTTGTTCTTCCTTCTCCTTCTTTTCCTTATAAATTGTAGAGCAGAACAAGCTTGACACTCGTCGTGCGATTCTGACCCTTACGCGCACGGCATAAGAACGGCACAAAGTCCAGAGTATCTAACTTGAGATCTTGAGTCAGTATTTGTCTTTTTTATTATTTATTTAGTGCTCGCATGAAGTACACGGCCTCATTCCCCAAGCTCCATTTCACCTTCGGTCAACGAGACGCTGGGAGAGGTTCCACCCCTTTGCTAACGATATTCTTCCTATCCGCACGAAGCATTACGCTTCCTCATTTATTATGCGGACAGCGAAGGAATGGAACTCCTTACCTGTGTCTGTGTT
Organism: Coleophora flavipennella; assembly: GCA_947284805.1. NCBI lineage: Eukaryota > Metazoa > Arthropoda > Insecta > Lepidoptera > Coleophoridae > Coleophora > Coleophora flavipennella. The sequence continues at coordinate 7,811,363 of OX369255.1, read as the reverse complement.
TCCCGACTCTTATTTGGGGATACTCAAGTCGAGAGTGAATAGGCATTATTTGACTTTGCGTGATGCGATGACCAGAAGAAATAGGGGTTCATTTAAATTTAAATAGATAGATGTGAAAAAGTGTTTGTTTATTTGTTATCTTTTGACGCTTCAACATCTCAACCAATCTTGAAGTAATTTGGCATGGAGGTAGCCTGTCTCATGGGGAAGGACATAGGATACTTTTTATACGGTGAAATAGCATAGTCTGATACAGTTCCTGGGGGAACTGAAAAAAAACTAGTTAATTTCTTTAACATCGTAACGGAGAAACGGATTGTTGTGATTTTTTGCACATATATAATGTTAGAAAGGGTGGGAAATGACACATACTACTATTAAGCACAGCCCGACACAGTTATGGAGGAATCTAGGAAAAACTCATTTCCGGCAGTAAAGTTCTCGAGTGGCGACCGCGCACCGGAAAACCCGCGCGGTGGACCGACGACCTGCTGAAGATCGCGGGAAGACGATGGATGCGGGCAGCGCAGGATCGGTCGTCGTGGAAATCTTTTGGGGGAGGCCTTTGTCCAGCAGTGAACGTTTTTCGGCTGATATGATGATGATGATGATTACGTGCGCATTGCAACAGAGCAACAGATTGACGTGTCTTTCTGCATAGAAATAGTTGAAGGGGTGGGAAGCAACATAGACTGCTAATCAGAATAGCCCGATAAAGTTCCCGAGAGATCTGGAGCAAAGCCACCGATGAGATACTAGGCAAAGTATATTAGTATTAACATACAGAATGGACACTCCCTGCCGCTCTCTACATTCCGACCTCACGCCCTCGTCACCCAGATTGATACAGATTGGTTACAGTTTGGTTGTCGAACTTATATGATTTAGCCGCCATTTTGTTTGTTCCGTCATTCCTTTTTTGAAATGTCACTTCTGGCCCGTTGTATGAAGTGTCCAGGGTGTGTCTGGAGTACACTCCTGTCTACGCTCGCTAGCTGCAGCACCATCACTCATCCGCAAAGTCAATCTCAAACTAGTCAGAAATAACTACCAATTTGCGGAACTCATTCCTGTTACGGAAATCAGAAATATTAACTATCCACATAATATCCTAGTTTTCGAAGTGAACACTTCTTTAGGTGCATTGGTCATTTTTGAGATGGGAAAAAACCATTGAACTAGCGACACTATACCCACGTAACGTAAACGAAACCTTACCAGAAACACTCGCAGGGTCAAAACTTATAAAACTGTATTTAGATGGAAAAAAAAACATTGAACTCGCGACACTATTACCATGTAACGTAACGTAACCGACACCTTACCAGGAACACTCGCAGGGTCAAAACTTATAAAACTGTATTAAGATAGGAAAAAACCATTGAACTCGCGACACTATACCCATGTAACGTAACCGACACCTTACCAGGAATACTCGCAGGGTCAAAACTTATAAAACAGTAAAAAGTTTTCACTTCTGTCGGCACTCCGTGGTTAGGTTTTTTTTTATTTTCTCTGGAGACAAACAAGTTCCCTAGGGACACTGTAGTATGTATAAAAAATAAAACCGTGTCATATTTCAACCGCACATCTAGTATATCGTTTTTCGGATGCACTTGTCGGGGTTCAGAGGAAGCGGTTCGTTTAGCCGCCATTTTGCATCCGTGCGGTAAAGCGACGCGTGCGCAGGACTCCTGCTCCCCCGTTTAAATTTAGAACGCATCGACGCTTCCGCCAGGTAATAGGGTGCTTCTAGTCAACGACTCAGTTAGGTATAAAGCGAGATCTTATTTCCCAGTACTAAGGTTACCATAGGCAAAGTATATATGTATATTAGTATAATATGTATCTACATATGTCATTGTATCGTTTCCTTAGTATACAAGTAAGCTTAGTATACAGGCTGTAACAAAATTGGTGTAGGTCCCGTTAACTGGAGTTTCTACTCATCATACTGAACAACTTTTGTTTTACGACTTTGTTGAAATCGCAAAAAAAATTTTTACTCTTAATACAAATCGATCAGCTGATCGACCAATTTGGTGCATTTTAATATGGAGGGTCCAATTTTTTTTTTTTCGAGAATTGACTATAGAATCCTTGGGGAAAGTTGTTCACTATGATGAGTAGAACCCCCAGTTAACGGGTCATACACCAATTTTTTTACAGCCTGTATACTAAGCTTTCGGAAGGAAACGATACAATGACATCTGTAGATACATATACTAATGTATATACTTTGCCTTACTTTGCTTTACTTTAGTTTTTAATATACAGGTGTAAAACTTTACTTTAGTTTTTAATATACAGGTGTAAAAAAATTGGTATAGGACCCGTTAGCTGGGGATTCTACTCATCGTGTAATGAACAAAATACGATTTAGATTTTTATCTTTACTTGCGCTGTGAGACATTGCTTCTTGCGAAACACGAATAAAGGTCAACGGGAAGCACCGTATAGGTTTTTATGAGTGCGTTCGCGTGTATCAAATTATGTGACATAGGTAAATCGCCGTATTTTATTGCGTTGACATAGAATGTTGAAATTTTTACACCACTAAGGATTGTCATCATCATCATCTTCATATCAGCTAGACGTCCATTAGTGGACAAAGGCCTCCCCCAAGAATTTCCACGACGACCGGTCCCGCGCTGCCCGCATTCAGCGGCTTCCTGCTACCTTCACCAGGTCGTCGGTCCACCGAGTGGGGGCCTGCCTTCGCTACGTTGGCCACACTCGAGAACTAAACTGGCCCAAGGGATCATAGGCCCGTAGATCTCTCTCATTGATTTGAATTACAAATTGTTAACTTTACCCGTTCCTGAGACAAAGGATCTAGATAGACGGACAAAAAGTGATCCTATCAAGATTTTCTTTTTTTTGGACGGAGCCCTTAAACTTTCAGTTAAGACAAAGTGGGTTGACATCAAAAGCATTGAGGGTGCATTAAAAATAGCTGGTTATTCAGAGTTTTGTGGCCTTTGGTACTCAGGGGGGGCCGTACGTATCTTTGAGGGTTGCATTAAACATAGCTGGTTATTCAGGGTTTTATGGCCTTTGGTATCCCCTAGGGGCGGTACGTATCTTTGAGGGGTGCATTAAACAGCTGGTTATTCAGAGTTTTGTGGCCTTGGTGCCCCGGGGGCAGTACGTTTCTTTGAGGGGTGCATTAACAAAAGCTGGTTATTCAGAGTTTTGTGGCCTTTGGTACCTTGGGAGGGACGATACGTATCTTTGAGAGGTGCATTAACAATAGCTGGTTATTTAGAGTTTTGTGGCCTTTGATACCTCGGGGGGCAGTACGTATCTTTGTGGGGCGCAGTAAAAATAGCTGATTATTCAGTTTTGTGGCTTTTGGTACCTTACGAGGAACGTGGTACGTATCTTTGAGGGGTGCAGTAAAAATAGCTGGTTATTTAGTTTTGTGGCCTTTGGTACCTTTGGAGGAACGGTACGTATCTATACGTGTACGTGATTTTTACACGACTGCCCATAAAAAAGGAGTGTATTGTTTTCAGGTGTAATTATATATGTCACCGGGATATTGTGAAAACCGCGATATTACAATCTCACTAGTTAGATTATAATATAACGGTAAATTGTAAATCGGATTATAATTTCACAGCCTATTCTTGTACCTCCGAATAAAACCGATGATTTCTTCTGCTGCGAAACATTCTGCTACCCAGTGCTTTTTGACTGTTAAATCAATCAAACCTGACCGTAACTAACATCGCTCGCTTCGCGACTCATTTATTTAGTGTTTTTCACTTCGCTTAGTGTTACTGTAATGTCACTAGTGAAATTGTAATCAATATGTTACAGTTCACAATCTTTCGACAGTTCACAATCTCGCGAGATAAATCCCGTTAGATTATAATATATATAATATATGGTGTAATGGTGTACCTGTTGACAAAAAAGTCGCCAAGTGCTTGTCGGTGAATTAGGAAAGTAGAGTTGTTTTTTTTAAAAAAAAAATTGAGTGCGTTTTGACTACATCTCACCTGAATGTAAGTGACGATGTATTCAAGGATGGTACACGCAATGTGTAGTCTTTTAAAAATAAATATATATTTTAAAAGCAAAGTTTTTTTTGCAGCTGGTTTAGAACATTTTATATGGAAAATTCATTAACTTTTTACAAATCTAACTACACGTCAAGTTGGTTGACCATTATTCCTAAACTAAAAAAGTCTAATTGGCCGTGATAATTTAATAAATGAATTATGAGCTCTACTCTTTCCAATACTTTCCAGATTTCCTGAAATAGTGGTTTAGCTGGTGAGGGGTGGAGAAGTTTATCTCCAAAAAAAATCATCTAAACTGAAAATGTTGTAAACGAATCATTTATCGGAAAAAATGATCTTAGAAAACCCTAAGTGTTTTTTGAAAGACCTATTCAGCGATACACCACACGATAAGGTCCGTCAACAAAAAAAAACCCAACTTTACATGTATGGATGTACCCAACTATTTTTTATAAATTTTATTTCATGAAACTCTTATAAAGAGTCACAGATTTGTATAACCACACCAAATTTCAGCTTTATAGCTTCAACTCCTCAACCAATCTATCGATCAATCAATCAATCAATCTAACGAAATTAGGCATGCAAGAAGCCTTTGGAGAAGGACATAGGCTATCTTTTATCCTTCTCCATGCCAAACGCTACAAGCATGCCAAATTTCATTAGATATAGATTTGTTGAGGAGTTGAAGCTATAAAGCCGAAATTTTCTTACTTAGGTATGAGTTTACATAGTAATTTATTTGGCCGCTAAAACACGACAGATATGGATTTCAATTCGACTTTTTGGCCAGTACAGCAATTTCGATTTATCTCGAAGAAGGTTGTCAAAATAATTCTCAACTGTGAATAAAAAAAAAAACTTTCCAAGCATCGACTGAAACATCATTCATCCATCACTTACCATCAGGTTATTGGCAGTCAAACGCACTCAAATATTTAAAAAAAATGTTTGAGAAAAAAGAATTTATTATACAACTACCGACCCGCCCCGGCTTCGCACGGATTCAATGTAGATACTATATGGGACAGTGTGGAGTGATTAATAATTTTATGATTAGTCTATACTACAGGATATCTTACAATGTTACCGCCGACCGCCTGCCAACCGGGGCGAAACGTACGACCCGCCAGCCGCTGTGCCTCCGCATTTTTAAATCTCTGCTTCTAAGATACTCGTAATTATCCATTTAATTTTTAATGAAAGTTTTGATCTACATGAAATGTACAACATAGGTAATGTATTTAATTGGATAAAGAATAGTATATTGTATAAAATAGCTCGGTAAATAACACATATTTTTAATTTTAAAGATAAAAATGGTTACTGTGGGCTATCCTTAGGAGATAAATATATGCCATTGCGGACTTTTTTCGATGTTTTTAAGATATACTATTCCGTAGTACATTAATTTGATCCATCTCGTAAGGTGTAGCCAGCGTTTGCAATTTAAGCGCACAAAAATATGTTTGTCAAGACATCACGTTACAAATTTTTGAATATTTCGGCTTTTCTGTACTATAATATGTATGTATTATACATATAAATCTTTCTCTTGGATTACTCTATATATTGCTGAAAACTGCATTAAAATCGGTTCAGTAGTTTAAAAGATCTAGGCGAACAGACAGCGGAAGCGCCTTAATTTTATACTATGTAAAGAAAAGAAGTAGAAAATATTACATATCTTTGAATTTTTCAGTTTTCCTGTACCATAATATATACGTATTATATATATAAACCTTCTCCTTTAATCACTCTATCTATTGCTGCAAACTGCATTAAAATCGGTTCAGTAATTTAAAACATCTAGGCGAACAGACAGCGTAAGCGCCCTAATTTTCTACTATGTAAAGAAAATAAGTAGAAAACATTACATATCTTTGAATTTTTCAGTTTTTTTGTACCATAATATATACGCATTATACATAAAAACCTTCCCCTTTAATCACTCTATCTATTGCTGAAAACTGCATTAAAATCGGTTCAGTAGTTAAGCGAACAGACAGCGGAAGCGCCTTAATTTTATACTATGTAAAGAGAAAATAAGTAGAAAATATTACATATCTTTGAATTTTTCAGTTTTTCTGTACCATAATATATACGTATTATACATATAAACCTTCCCCTTTTATCACTCTATCTATTGCTGCAAACTGCCTTAAAACCCGTTGAGTAGTTTAAAAGATCTAAGCGAACAGACAGCGGAAGCAACTTCACTTTTTGTAATATGTATGAAAGATAAAGATGTCTCATTATAAATTTTTGAATTTTTCAGCTTTTCTGTACTATAATGTGTATGTATTATACATATAAACCTTCCTCTTGAATTACTCTATCTATTGCTGAAAACTGCATTAAAATCAGTTGAGTACTTCAAAAGATCTAAGGGAACAGACAGCGGAAGCGACTTTATTTTATACTATGTAAAGAAGTCAATTATTATATTATAGCTAAAGTAAATGGCCAAGAAAAGATGCTTTTTTATCCTGGGGAAAACGATTTCCGCGCTCGCGCCCTTGAGAACAGTCACAAAAACAAGAAACACGCGGGCGGTACCGCGGCCAAAAGCTAGGAAATCATATTCGGGGACAAATCACACACGTTCATCTGGCCCCCAACTGGGATTCGTTGTATTATGGGAACCATAGACTGATAAATATATTAATAAAACACATACATAGATTGATATTGCACCCAAACATAGAGTAGACAGCTAGACACACCTGTTCGTCACACTTATATTTGCCCTGGGTGGGAATCGAACTATACCCTCGATCCACGTCCCTCGACCCAGCAGGCAAGAGCTCTGACCGCTGGACCACCGGGTCAGTCAACATAATAAAATGTCCGTTTTTACGATACCGTGACGAATAGCCACTATGTACATAAAAGACCCCCACACTGGTCCAATTTTCAGTTTCAGTGCGTCGCGGGGGCAAGCACGTGATACCAACTGAGTGCATCGCTCTACAGATTTATACTTGCGTCTGCGCCCGCGTCGGCAAAACGAGGGTTATACATAGATTTAACATATGTTATTCAGAGAAAATGCCGATGCAGTGTTGTTTTACAGATGAAACAGGAAAGGTGTAAGTTTAAATTCTTACTAATATTATAAATGTGTTTGTTTGTTACCTTTTTACAATTCAACACCTCGACCAATCTTTATGAAATTTGTGCACGCAGGTAGCCTGTGTCACTGGGAGGGATATAGGCTTCTTTTTATCCCGTGAAAATAGCATAGTCCGATGCAGTTCTTGAGGGAAAATACTCTTTTTTTGGTTAATTTCTTAACATTGCAACGGAACAATGGATTGTTGTGATTTTTTGCACAGTGATGTTTAAAGAGGTGGGAAATTACATAATTTACTAATTAGCATATCCTGATATAGTTCCCAAGGGATCTCGCGAGCCGCTTGTGGCTGGCACACCACTCACTCTCAAAGAGAGTCATAAAAACGATGTCCTCGCGGGCGAAACCGCAGGCAAAAGCTAGTTGATTAGAAAATACAATTTTGATGTATCTGTAGGTTATGTATACTTAATCGAAAAGTTCTTGAAGTTCTCAAAGGTATCGAAGTTGGAAGATTTTTAAAGACATTCCTAAATAGAGATGGGCAAGTGAAAAAATATATCGTTACGTATCCTATCGAATATTTTTAAACAGCATAGATATTTATCGAAAAAAATATCGATATTTCGATATAGCAATATTTTTGCCCAAGGCAACATTACTGAGTAGGTTTTGAAAGAAAACTCATATAAGGCGAGGTAGTGATTGGAACATCTGTCTCTGTCTTTAAGTGTAAAGAGTAAAGAAAATAACCACAATTTTGCACTTTTTCAATGTTTTTTTTTTATTCAATTTAAAAACTACAATTAATTTTAAAAAATCCAAGTGGTATATTGAAGTGTGTGTTTAAGACTTTAGACTAATCGACTTAAAAAAAGTATAAATCGGTCGAATGCAAATCTCTGTTTTAAAAGAAGTTTTTTTGATATATTTTTTCCTGGTATAAAAGTTGACGAATCGTGTTTCTGCAACTGATAAAGTGAGTGAAGTCATTGAAATGAACAATCAGGTTACAACACTTTCGTCATCACTTTCATATGTTTGGCAATTGCTGTGAAAATTAAGATCCTTTCGACCAAAGTTTTTTTCAATGTGTTGCCTTAAGTCCTGTACTGCCAACCTACCCACCCAAACCCGCTAACGCGTTGGCCCATTGAGCGATAAGGACACCATTATTAATATTGTAATATAAGAAAAGTCCATGTTATAGGTATTTCATCGTTCTGCGTTTAACACTCAGGTTTAACGATAGCGGCCCCTACCGCTCGGGCGTTGGGCCAATGCGTTTCCCGAGTTGACGGCTTCCAACAAACACTCTGTCAAAGGTGCTGCTCAGAGTTCAATCGTGCTGCCTGCTGCGCCGCCACTGTGTTTGACAGTGTTTGAAAGATGCGGTAAAATGAGCGAACGAACTTTAATGTACGGATATAAAACTATCAGCATATTCATGCAACGCCTGACCATGGACACTGAACTGCGTCTACAAATCAAATTTCATACTCGAAAAATCTATCTGTAATGAAACTATATGAAGTAACTATGGATTTTTGACAAATATATCGAATTTAAAACTATCGACGATTATTTTGTAAACAATCGATATTTAATTTTGCCTAAGTCCACATTACAACGCATACTGAGCTGCGCCCACAAAAAATCGAATTTGGTATATGAAAATAATTCAGGTACTTCCTTACCTATAGATTTTTGATAAGTACATGTATCGAATTTAAAATTATCGACGATATATCGACATTTTTTTCCCAAGCCTATTTATCGGCGGAGATTCATTCATAGCATTGCATTTATTTATAATTTATAATTACTGTCTTTAATATTTAGCTGTCAGTCTTCCTATAATAATAAATAAATAAAAAACCTATTCCTAAATTGAGATTTCTCTCCTTAATTATCTGCCCACAGACTAAATAGAATAATTGGCAACGGAAAAATTAACCGATTTGAATCACAAAATTGCTGCGTTAAACCGAAGACGCTTTTTGCGAGCGATCGGGTATCTACACAAAGTCCATATCCTGAAAACCACTAAACCTATTTTGATGAAACTCGCATTGTTCCCTAACAAGGAAGGGTACCCAACTGTCCGACTCCGATTTGATTTATTTTGATATATGTTATAGAGTAGTCTAAAATAACGGACACGTATTTTTTTTTAGCTGCCCAAACTCAACCTGTTAGGAGAAAATGGCCTTCAAAGTACTGAAAATTTACCAAACCTTCTAATTTCTGAGAAGAGATTTGTTCAAAAAAATTGATAATTAATTACTGGTTTCGTTATAAGTTGGAGAACATGAATAAAGAATGGGGACGTGTATTGTCATTTCACCACAAACTCATTTTTGATAAAAAAAATCCTATTTTTTTTATTGAAATTTGATCTCTTTTTTCTGCGAAATACGTGAACAAACATACATACATACACTATGAAACTTGGCAATGTTTATAAGCCCACAAACACTAAAATATACGAATATTGAGCAATTCTAACACCATTACTTGCATAGGGATCGAATTGATAACCTTTTTTTTAAGTTGGTCAAAAACAAACAATCGTCACAGCTAAATTAAATAAACTTTATCTTCATCACAGCGCACAGGGATCACTGAAAACAAATTGGTGTTCAATTTGTGGCTATTACTTAATCGAAGCGTATTAGAGACGAGAATTACCGCCCGCATGTCTGTCCGTCTGTCTGTCGACATTGTTGACGCTGCAACAGATAATAAAACATCCAAAGAATAAAGCAACCTATAGGTACGTTAGTACTAATATATATACTGTGCTATAGGTGTTGTGATCATACAGTCTACACAAAAAAATTAGAAAAATACCAAAATTTGAAGTTACAAAAATTGTACTATACTCTCCTTATACAAATTAATTGATCAGCTAATTACAGTGGCGGTCCGAGGGAGAGGGGGGTCATACGGGGTCATGAAACCTCCCCCCCCCAAATCAAACACGTCGTTGTAGTAGATCTGCGACGTCAAGACAGTTTGATGAAAGAATGACCCCCACCCCCAAGGTCTCTGGCTACGTTGATGTCAGTGAAATGGCCTATGAAGAGATCAAAAATATTTTTGAGAATTGACTTGAACATGGGTAACTGGGTGAAACTTGTCCGTGTGTTGTTGAGACTCCTACATTTGCAGCCGCGACGCGCCCTCCGTAGCGCTACACATGAGATACTATAGTTACTATAGCGCGTCTAAACTTGCACCAAGGGCAAGCGGTCTTGGAACGCAAGGGGCAGGTTTGAAGAATGAAAGTATGACTAACCACCAAATCAAACTGTTCATATTAAAAAATGTAATGGGTGAAATAAACAAAAATAATAGCAGAAACAGGCAGAAATCAAAAAAAGAATGACAAAAGTGAATAATTTTGAATAACATACGTCATATCCTATGACACGCGGAGTGATGGCACGAATCCAGACACTACATTTGTTAAGATCGGTTAAGTGGTTTAGATATATGAGGGAACAGATGAACATCCATGCATACATACATCCATAGACTGTCAAAATAATAACCCTCCTTTTTTCGTAGTCGGGTAAAAAAATATCACTTCGTCAAACACTAACCAGTTTTGTTGTTACACCCTAGTTACACCTCAGCTTCCCAACTAAACTATATAGTTATTTGTTAGATATATAATTATTTGTTACGCAATGCAGCAAAGTTGTTATTTGGCGCGAGTTAACTCTATTTCTAGGATTCTAGATAGAATCCTGAGCGTGGCGAGGCCAGGGTTCTATAGTCACGAGACGCAAAAAACTAAAAAAAAGACACAATAGGGGATTGGACTGCTAGTCATTTGAGTTACTTTTTATGATCTGTCAAAAACGACATTTTGTTCTAAAAATATTTGAAATAGCCACAAGTGACTTCATAGATTTTTAGCGTCATTGACGAACTTATTTCGTATATTTGATCAATTGAAAATTGAAGACGTGATGGAAAAACCAAACAAGTAAGGTTTTTTGAAACTTCAAGAGGAGAGCAATTTAGGAAATCATATTTCAGAATTTATTTTTGATGCAGTCCGATCCCCTATTCTAGGATTCTAGATAGAATCCTGAGCGTAGTCATGGTTCCAAAGATACGAGACGCATAAAACTTTGCCGCCGAGCGGAATACACAAATAAAATATTTAGGTGCAAGAAAAACAGCTTAATAGTTGTATTTGGTTCTAAATTTAAAAAACTCTTTCCACGATACCGGACAAAACACAATCCGGTATTTGACCGCTAGTCATTAGAGTTACTTTTTATCAACTGTCAAAAACGACATTTTGTTCTGAAATTGTTCGTATCTATTACAAACTTGTGACTATGACGAACTAATTTAGTGATTTTGATAAATATTTATAAAATTTAAATTAGAATAAAATGTTAATTTAATAAGTTTTTATGCTTTTGTAGGAGAAATGCTATTCAGTAAATAATATTTTTTAATTTATTTTAAACACTGTCAAATACCCTATTTGCGCGCTTAAATGGAATGACAGACAAGCAAAATGTTTCCGAGCGTATGAGGTTGAAAATAAATATTCCTTTGTTTCGAGTGTTACAGCATATAATCGTCAGTTTTATTTACTAAAAGACCCTACCTAGCCCCTTGGGAAACAACGGACGGACGGAAGCTGTGGCTAGGACGTGACTGTGACGCATCCTCGTAAGAAAACAATACCCTAACTTAACATTTGCCTTAACAAAGGGGTTCAAAATACTGTCCTATACTGTTGAACGAGCAATATTTGTGTGCATATATGTTTTGAGATCTCGAAAACGGCTCTAACGAGATCGATGAAATTTGCTATATGAGGGTTTTAAGTGGCGAAAAAATTATCTAGCTAGGTCTAATCTCTGAGAAACCGCGTTTTAACGGTTTTAAGATTACGCTCGGTACGAATAGGTATCATAATTTAACATAATATTCTAAAAGAGAGTCAGCGCAACTGATTACGAGGCTATCCCCCTAATCCATATCTAATTAGACTTGGGTTCGAATCTTGGCAAAAGTGTGGAGTTTTTTTAGGTTTTTTTTCATGTTATGGAGTTATTTTGTTGAATGAATATAACAAAGTGTGGCAATACAAATTTATTTATTCTGAAAATTTGTTTTCACACGAAAATTAATGTATTTGGTTCACAAGCCTAAGAGACTGAGCATCTCTTGGTTGCCCAGGTACGATAGGTAGGGCACCTAAATCTCTGATAAGGGAAAAACCCACGTTGAAGTTACAAAATATCGTAATACTTTATCGCGACAACGCTGTTAATTTAAGTTCTGCTTTCTATCTATTTCATCTACATATTTCTCATGCGCTGGCACATAACAATCCATGCATCACATTTTGAAAACAAAGTGTGACACACGTGATTCATGTGATTCAAAAATCCGAATTCTTTTCAATCATTAAATATTTTTCACCATCATACTAAAACTTTCACTATTAAATTTTAGAAAAATACTTTATATGTAAAATAATTATGTAAAACCTGATTCTTTCTTAAGACCCATCTCGGGTATATTATATTTTTGTGATAATAATTTAACGTGTAAAATACAATTTCTGTGTTCTTTTTAAGTCTTTTATTTCAAAATATGGAATCCCGCCACGTACCGATGTGATTTAGAATTTAGATTTCATATTGAAGTGAAGGTGAAGGAAAACAACGTGAGGAAACCTGCACACGCCTGCGGAGAAACTCGCAGGTTGTGTGTGAAGTCGACCAACCCGCACTGCGCCCGCGTGGTCGACTAAGGCCCGATCGCCCTAATTCAGGGTAAGCTCGAGCCCTTCCGTGGGGACGTATATGACCTGATATGATTTCAAAATAAACTTTGATTCCGTGCACGCACGGTTATTATTATCCACGCCCTACCCTATCTTCCCCGTGACGTGCCACAATACTACAAAAAAAACGGCCAAGTACGGCACGAAGGGTTCCGTACCATTATCTATAAAAATCACGTTTTTTGTATGGAAGCCCCCCTTAAATTAAAATTATATTTTAAATTATTTATTTATTTTAAAAGTAAATAAATAATACAACTCAATATTCTGTGGATATTTCGTTCGTTTATCTGTTGCCGTTATCAATATCAAGCAAAAACGAGCAAAAAAATTCACTTTTGTTGTATGGAGACACCCCCCCTTTTTTTTTACTTTTTCTATTTTTAGTATTTGTTGTTATAGTGGCAACAGAAATACATCGTCTGTGAAAATTTCAACTGTCTAGCTATCACGGTTCATGAAATACAGCCTGGTGACATACGAACGGACGGACAGACAGACAGACAGACGGACAGCGAAGTCTCAGTAATAGGGTCCCGTTTTTACCCTTTGGGTAGGGAACCCTAAAAAAGGTAGCATCTGCGAAATCCCATTCCAGAATGCTCGTATAAATTAGGTATTTAATTCGGACACAGATTTGTAAAACTTTGGAGAGAATCATTGAAAATTAAGTCAAGTATGTAAAACGCGTTGTAGGTACTACAAACAAAGACAGGATGTTTGTCCGACCACCCGTGAAATTGACAGCAGTCAGAATGCAGGATGGGATTGGTCGCGGTTTGCCCTCTGCTATGAAATCCTCTTAAATAAGCATATATAAGAGTATCGGTGGTGTAACGGCTAGGGCCACTACCTCCTGTCCGGGAGGTCGTAGTTCGAACCCTGCCTGACATGGTATGTGTTTTCGAATTTCGATTTCATATGTACCTTTATCCGACGCTCTGTCGTGAGGAAACATCGTGAGGAAACCTGCACACGCCTTCAAAGAAACTCGAAGATTGTGTGTGAAGTCGACCAACCCGCCCTGGGCACGCGTGGTCGACTAAGGCCCGGTCGCCGTAATTCAAAGGGTAGGCTCGAGCCTATCGGTAGAGGCGTATACATAAGCTGATATGATGATGATGAGATAAGCATAAGTATAGGATAGAGTCTCACCGAGGGTAATTTAACCGACTCCGTGGCGTTGTGGTTAGTAAACTCGCTTCACACAAGGAATTCGCGGGTTCGGCTCCCCGTGGAGTCTAACTTTGTTACACTCGGTTAGGCTGGTGGTATCCATAAGGCATTTTCTAAATCTATCTGGCTTGCTACCACTAGTTTAGTCTTGCTGCCAACCAAAACATATAAATGTTAATAGCATTGATGTATTCTGGCATCATCCTATCAGCTCATATACGTCCCCACCGAGGGGCTCGATCCTACCCTGAATTAATTAGAGCGATCGGGCCTTAGTCGAACACGCGCGCCCAATGCGGGTTGGTCGACTTCACACACAACCTTCGAGTTTCTTCGCAGGTGTGTGCAGGTTTCCTCACGATGTTTTCCTTCACCGTTAAAGCAACCGGTGAGTATATGTACGTAAGTTTCGAAAAACTCATTGGTACATTGGCCGTCCGGATTTGAACCCGGCACCTCTGGTTAGGAGGACCAAGTCGTTAACGGTTGAGCCACCGACGCTTCTGACATAAAGGTAAGATAGCCATTTCTCCATTGCGTTGGGGAATCTTGGTAAGGTCGCTTCCATCTTCGGCATCATCATCAATTACCGTCAGGAGAGCAGTATGCGGGGCACATAGCTCTGTTGAGTTCTCGAGCGGCGACCTTGCACCGGATGACGTAGCGTAGCTACTTCCGGTGGACTGACGGGCTGGTGAAAGTGGGGGGCAAGCGTTGGATGCGGGCAGCACAAGACTAGTGTTTATGAAATCCTCGGGGGCAGCCTTTATCTAGCAGTGAATATCTTTCTGATATGATGATGAATGATGTAATTATTTGAAAGTTATACAGGTTGGGGCAAAAGATATGCATCGGTTTTGAAGGGCCACAGAAAAAAAAGTATTCAATTAATATAAACAAGTGTGGTTTACGGTATGCGGTATATTTTATATTAAGTCACTATGCAATGCCATTTGTTACATCAAGTTTTTAAAATTACATCAGCAAGATGGCGACCATTAGCAGCAACACACTGATGAAGGTGATTTCTGAAATTTTAAACAACTTTCCCATACATTTGAATGGGTATGGCGGTTATTTCCTCCCTAATTCTCTAAGGTATGAGGACGATGTTTGAGCACTTTTTCTTCAGGTAAAGCCAAGGGAAGTCGCAAATGCTCTAATCTGGCGAGCATGCAGGCCACCCCACGACACCTTTAAGAGAAACCAGTCGCGCCGGAAACTTTTTTTTTAATTTCACCATTGAAATTCGAGCTTTGTGAGTTGTCAGGTTGTCTTGCTGGAACCATGTGTCTCCCAAATTGGTTTGCTCCCTAACTTAATTCTTCCTAATCTGATTTAAAAAGTTTTCTAATATCAAAACTTAACGTTCAGCATTAGCTGTTCTTCATCATTGCATCGCTGTTGATGGTCCCATCTTGCTGATGTAATTTTCAAAATTATGTAACAAATGGCATTCCATGCCATGCAATATCTTTACGTCCCAGATACCGCAGTGTCTTAAGACCAAGGTCTTCGGCCAGTGTGTGTTGCCAGTGATGACATACGGAACTGAGACATGATCGCTTACAATGGGCCTCATAAGAAGGCTCAAGGTCACCCATAGAGCAATGGAGCGTGTTATGCTCGGAGTTTCTCTGCGTGATCGAATCAGAAATGAGAAGATCCGTAGGAGAACCAAAGTAACCGACATAGCTCTAATTTAGCTGATATGATGATGATGATGACAAAAAATACAAGCAAAGAGATTTAATTATAAATATATACCTCCAAAATACAGATAAACTTTTTCCCCGACCTATTAGGATGTTAATCTAAAAGTGCGTCAAATTCTCGGAAGTAGTTATACCGCTGATTCTTAATCCAATAAAATTATAAAATAACGACTTAACATTTTTACCCAAAAAATATCTTTTAATATTTTTTACCGACACCACATGCACACAACTCTAATTATCGAAATATGATGCACATCACTATACGGCTACCTGTAACTATGTAAACTAACCTCAAATTATGTATAGTCTACATTTGATGGTAACACGATTTACTATTATATCTGTGAATATGACGCACTTTTAGATTAACACCCTGTATACTTTCTAGAGCGTCGGTGGCGTAACGGCTAGGGCCGCCGCCTCCTGTCCGGGAGGTCGTGGTTCGAATCCTGCCACGTATCAATGTGATTTCGAATTTAGATCTCATATGTACGTTTATCTGACGCTCTTACGGTGAAGGAAAACATCGTGAGGAAACCTGCACACGCCTGCGGAGAAACTCGCAGGTTGTGTGTGAAGTCGACCAACCCGCACTGGGCCCGCGTGTGGTCGACTAAGGCCCGATCGCCCTAATTCGGGGTAGGCACGAGCCCCTCGGTGGGGACGTATATGAGCTGATATGATGATGATACTTTCTAGGTAGGTAGGTAGTTTGCAAGTACTTAACCTAAACGTAGTGTATAATATTCTTTGCCTAAGCTCTTTGTTCACGGGTGGCCGCTGTAAAACAATAGCAATGGCGGATGTCAGGCACAATACTGATCTGTCATCGCCGTGTCATTGTGCAGGGGGCTCGGTGCACGGGGCACTAGACGAGAAGTTCGAGAAATCAGTTTCATTATTTGATAGATAGATAAAACATTTAATCAAAGCTACATTACAATTGACACACAAAAAGAAACCAAAAAATAATAATAACTTCTTATCATCATTACAGCTCATATACGTCCCCACCGAGGGGCTCGAGCCTACCCTGAATCAGGGCGATTAGGCCTTAGTCGACCACGCGGGCCCAGTGCGGGTTGGTCGACTTCACACACAACCTTCGAGTTTCTTCGCAGGCGTGTGCAGGTTTCCTCACGATGTTTTCCTTCACCGTTAAAGCAATCGGTAAGTATGTAGGTACGTAAGTTTTTTGAAAAACTCATTGGTACATTGGCCATCCAGATTTGAACCCGGTACCTCTGGTTAGATGGACCGAGTCGTTACCGGTTGAGCCACCGACGCTTTTTTTTTTTTTTTTTTTTTTTCTTCTTATATCTAAGCTTAAATGTAAAAAAGAGGGTAGATACATAAAATTTTGCAGTTGCTCAGAAATTTGCTATCCATCTATTTACATATTTTTTTTATATTTACAACTTTAAGCCCTAGGCTCTTACCTGATGGCTAATATATATACTTTGCTGATGGTAATAAGTGACCATGATGCCGAAAATGGAAGTGAACTTACCAAGATACCCCAACATATACACAAATGGTGACTGAAAACAATGTAACAAAAACTGAATTTGAATGTGTGAATAGGGATGAAGACCGCATCAGAAATAAATTATGAACTCTTAATCACTAAATTGCCCTCATACTTGTACTTCGGAAAACCTTACCCTATTTGTTTTCCATCAAGTCTTCGATTTTTAATTCACCAAAATCACAAAATGAGTACATATATGACGCTGCTAAACTATGACGTCACGCTTAGGTATTTCAAACATTTTTAAAACAAAATGTCGTTTTTGCAACGTTTTTGACAGATGATTAAAAGTAACTCAAATGACTAGCATTCGTCATTCGTCACCCCTATTTCTCGAGCATTTTCTGATGTGCTCAAATTTTTTTTATGTCATACTTCATCTCTTTGACTAGCGATAGGTAGATATCATTTTTTTATCCACAATAATTGGTAAGCCCTTGGCATCATGATGCCGAGTGACGACGATGTAAGCCGGCTTACCAAAATTTTGAAACGCAATGGGCAACTGGCTGTCTTAACTTCAAGTCGAAACATGTTGTTGCTGTTAACATTGATGTTTGGCGGCAAGACGGCAGGACGATAAGATGGTGGTAGCCTAGCCAAGCGGGTTTAGAAAAAGCCCTTTCACCAGCGAAACCAAATCTTACAATCTTATCCGCCGGGATAATTATGAAGACTGTAAAATGTTTGGATGAACTTCAAGCATGTCTAGTTAATCTTTGAAAATAAAATTATTTAATACGCTATGGCTTTTTTGGCAATGTGTTATACTATTTATACTATACTAATTAATGGTAGCGTCGGTGGCTCAACCGGTAACGACTCGGTCCATCTAACCAGAGGTACCGGGTTCAAATCTGGACGGCCAATGTACCAATGAGTTTTTCAAAAACTTACTTACATACTTACCGATTGCTTTAACGGTGAAGGAAAACATCGTGAGGAAACCTGCACACGCCTGCGAAGAAACTCGAAGGTTGTGTGTGAAGTCGACCAACCCGCACTGGGCCCGCGTGGTTGACTAAGGCCTAGTCGCCCTGATTCAGGGTAGGCTCGAGCCCCTCGGTGGGGACGTATATGAGCTGTAATGATGAATTAATGGTTAGATAGATAGACTTCAAAGGAAATAATTTTCGAAAAACGTAAAAATTTTTAGGTACAAGCTTTAATTTGAAAAGAGTTTTAATTATTACGTATTCTTCTCAGCAAACCCTATTTTTTGATACCCATATCGTGGTGGTGCACAAAATAACTAATGCAAGATGGCTTCCAAATATTTGGGAGTCCGCCATATTGGATTCAGAATGATGTCACTTAGCTAACCAAACATTGTTCTCCAAACTAGTCCAAACTGAAGGCGGTAATATTACAGATTTTCGTTATTTTTGAAGTTAATTACTCCTGAACGATAGAAAAACCAAGGTTGAAAAAAATACCCTTATTGTTGATGATGCTCCTTAAGTCAAAAGCTATTAGAAACACGATTGAGCAATTTTGACTCCGTAAAGAAAAATCCCAAAGATATGTCTATACCGTTACTTTCAACTCTAGTTATGACTAATATTTTGAAGTATACATTTAAAAAAATATACAAAAATATTTTCTATGATAATACAAAGTGAGTAATGTTATTATTTTTTATACTTTCATTGTAGTTTTTGATTGAAACAAAAAACTATTGAAAAACTGAAAATTATTGTCTTTACTCTTTACACTTAAAGAAAAAGACAGAGACATTTCAAATCAATACCACACCTTCACCACACCTTAACGTAGGTATAGGCAAAATTTCAGCTCAGGAAGTGGTTCTAATTTAGCTTCCAAGATTTGTCCCAAAAACACGGCAAGCTAATATAAAGCTAATGCAAACAAAAAAGCGTCGGTGGCTCAACCGGTAATGACTCGGTCTTCCTAACCAGAGGTCCCGGGTTCCAATCCGAACGGCTAATGTACCAATGAGTTTATCGAAACTTAAGTACATATACAGGATGTAAAATAATTGGTGTAGAACCAGTTAACTGGGGGTTCTACTCGTCATACTGAACAACTTTCCCCAAGGAACCCATAGTCAATTCTCAAAAAAATATTTAAACCCTCCATACTAAAATGCAAAAAATTGGTCAATCAGCTGATCGTTTTGTATGAAAAGCAAAATTTTTTTTGCGATTTCAGCAAAGTCGTAGAACAATAGTTGCTCAGTATGATGAGTAGAAGCCCCAGTTAACGGGACCTACACCAATTTTGTTACACCCTGTATATACATACCGATTGCTTTAACGGTTAAGGAAAACATCATGAGGAAACCTGCACATCTGATTTCAAATGTGTATATATGAAGGTCGTGTTGCACAAGTCCGTAGGTGTAAATCTAAATAGCTTACACGTGACCGCGGGTGATATTTAGTGTTAATTGTGCCACACGAAAAGAGAGAGAATATAAAGCTTGTGAATATGTATGTTGTTCTTGTATAGACTTGACACTCTACAGATTGGCTGTTCAGAATTTTGGCTTGGCGAAATCTCGATCATATGAGCATTGAGTAGGCTGATAGATTTTCACAAACGCCAATTAGTCTCGGAGCGAGGAGAGAAAAGAAATAACCACAAAACTTTTTATCAAATTACAATACGTAATTTCGCAATCAATGTCATGTGCTTATTAGCTTATTGGTTACAGCATACGTATAACCATCAGATAGGGTCGGGTTGGTACGGGTTCAAATCTAAACTTTTACATTAGTTTTTTAAGTTTTCTCTGTGGTTCGGTCTCTTGACACGAGATGTCGCTTACAATAGATAGAGGATCGGACTGCATTAAAAATAAATTCTGAAATATGATTACCAAAATTGCTCTCCTCTCGAAGTTTCAAAAAACCTTACTGGTTTTATTTTTATATCTCGTCTTAAATTTTTAATTGATCAAATTCACAAAATAAGTTCGTCAATGACGAAAAAAATCTATGACATCACTAATTGTAGGTATTTCAAACATTTTTAGAACAAAATTTAGTTTTTGACAGATCATAAAAAGTAATTCAAATGACTAGCAGTCCGATCCCCTATTCAATCTCACTGTTAACTCTATATCTATTAGGTACTCATAAGTTTTTTGCACAACACTCTTTGTAAATCAACCTCAGACAGTAAGTTTCAGCTTGTGATTGTGACCGACTCCTAACATCCTGTCTCGTGCCCGCATTGTCGTTGTGTGTTGAACCGCGGCGGGAATCGAAGCCACTAACTACCGTACCATCCTGGATGTGACATACAATCGGTGGCCCCTCCCAATAGCTACAAAATGGCAATACAATAGGTACTTAGTGTATGTATGGTTACAGGGGTAAGTATTTGAATGACATGGAAGCATTTCAGGAGTTTTTGACGTCAATTACTCCTAAGTCCTAAACGATAGAAAACCCTACGTTGAAAAAAAAACCTATTGTTGATGATGTTCCTTAAAGTCTAAAGCTATTAGAAACACGATTGAGCAGTTTTGGCTTTATAAAAAAAAACCCAAAGATAGGTCTATGCAGTTACTTTCAACTCTAATAATGACTAATATTTAAAATAATTAATTTAAAAAAATATAAAACAATATTTGTTATGATAATACTAAGTGAGTAATGTTATTATTTTTTATACTTTCAATGTAGTTTTTCATCGAAACGAGAAACCATTGAAAAAGTGAAAAAGTGTGGTTATTTTCTTTACTCTTTACACGTAAATAAAAAGACAGAGACAACTGTTCCAATCAATACCTCGCCTTAATTATGAGAAGACGAAACAGGATATTATCTTTTACAGGATGTGGAAATGTCAATGTCAGTGAGTGTCCTAGGTGTGGTCCAAAATAAAATGCAAAAGTTCTGTCAGATTGATCTCTAATAGGGGAGCGGACTGCTTAAAAAATAAAATCTGAAATATGATTTCCTAAATAACTCTCCTTTTGAAGTTTCAAAAAACCATACTTGTTTTGTTTTTCCATTACGTCTTCAATTTTTTATTGATCAAATTCACAAAATAAGTTCGTCAATGACGCTAAAAATCTATGACGTCACTTGTGGGTATTTCAAACATTTTTAGAACAAAAGTTCGTTATTGACAGATTATAAAAAGTAACTCATATGACTAGCAGTCCGATCCCCTATTGAACACTAAAATAAAAACTAATTAAGCTAAGTCGTCGTGCGTCAATGCACTCTAAACTATGTCGCGAGCAAAGTGCAACGTTGGAGTGCGACTGATACCCTTAATCTTAGTAAAATAACTTTTAAATTAATTACATCTTAATATATATAGTTCTTCTGTACGTGTGTTTGTCATGTAACTCCTCCTAAACGGCTGGACCGATTTGGATGAAATTTTCCAGCTTATAAGTATGCAATGTATGATTATGCGCTCTTTATCTCTGCGCAATTTTTGTTGGTCTGCAGGATCATACAGGTAACTGACGTACATACAAATTTGGCTAAAGAGCAGATCGATTTGATGAAATCTTTCTTCAACCGACTTCCAAAAAGGATGAGGTTTTCAATTCGACTGTATGTTTTTTCTAATTCGACTGTGTGTTTGTTACGCGATATCTTCGCAGATTTTGATCCGATTTTCATGATCTTTATTATATTCGCTTTGCGAACTCCGCGAGTTTGTCAGGCGGGCGACAGCCTAGTACTGCTGTAGCTACGCCGTGGCGGCATCGTGCGACATCAAAGGCGTTGCGCTACTGCAAGCCATATCGTAATACTGTGGATTTGTCTTCTCACTCGCCTCCTGAAACGCGTCTGTCGTTCATCCAGTCGTCCTGTTTTTGTTTATTCTACTAATTACTTAGAAGTAGGGATGCAACGAATATTATAACGAATACGAATATTAAATTACCATTCGTCGAATAATGATACGAATAATAAACAATTTTGATTAAAGAATATCTTTATTTTACCCTAATGTAATTATAAAATCAAAGACAGGCAAGTTTTCTTAATAAAAGCAAGCATTTTTCAGTTTTTGGGCGTCAATCTTTTTCTATCCTAAGTTTGTACCTTGCCCGGCGTTAAAAATAGACGTTCGGAGTCAACGGTGGACGTTTTAATGAATAAATACATTTAAGCTAATAGGGATAACGAATGCTAGTCATCTGAGTTACTTTTTATCATCTGTCAAAAAGGACATTTGTTCTAAAAATGTTTGAAAAACCTAGGCGTGACTTCATAGTTTTGCAGCGTCATTTACGCACTCATTTCATGGGTAGAGTCATTTATGTTCTCATTTTGTGATTTTAGTGAGTTAAAAATCGAAGACTTGATGGAAAACAAAACGAGAAAGGCTTTCCGAGGTTAAAGTAGGAGGGCAATTTAGTGATCAAGAGTTCATAATTTATTTCTGATGCTGTCGTCATCCGTATTTCTTAATGTTCGGTAAGTATTGGTGTTCTCACTAATATGCCAGTGGATTCACTCAACAAATTAATAAAATTATCGAAATATTAGTAAAATCCTAATATTCGGCGAATACAAATATTAGTATACGTATTCGTTGCATCCATACTAAGAAGTTATGCACAACCAATATTTTTCAAAAAAAAAAACCCATGTTAGAATTTTTTTACAGCTTCAGACATTCGCACTTAAAAAAGAAAATTCACAATTTAGATCAAAGCAACATACAAACAAAGACTGTACTTTTGTGTCAACGTACCTACTGTTTGTTACAACCCGAAATTACTTAGACATGTATCTTGTCTAAGCGAAATGACTATGGAGAGTCACGCTATGACGCGGAAAAAGATAATTTACCTCCTACTTAGTTATCATCATGTCATCACGTATACTTTGTGCGAAGTAAATAAATAACTACCGAACCTAAGTTTAAAAGAAACTAAGTCCTTTTTAAAGAACTAAGTAACAGAGCAAAATGAATATTACAAATAAAGTTCTCATTGCGAACGGAAATTGCCCATCTTCCATCGACACGAGCCGGCTCCCAATCTCGTTATAGTTATATGGGGCGCACGCGCATTTCTTGCGACAAAGAAGCTTCGTATTATCGGCAATGTGGCTAAGAATCCATCGGTAACAGTTTACTTTAGTCATAGCCACTAAAACACTTAATTATGAAGGTAGTCAATAGGGTATAAGACAAACGTTTTTTTAAATGTTACTCACTAAATAGAATTTCTTCTAAAAACACCACAAAATATTAATTATTTAAATTTTAACTTAATTTAAATTGTATACTTATTTTTGTTCGTCAAAGACAATGGCACAAACGATGTAACACAAACAATTTCAGAACAAAACGTTTTTGATAGTTCATAAAAAAATAACGAAATGTCTGATATAATATATAGAAATTAAATATTTTTGATTTTTTGCCTAAAGGCCGCAGTAGCTACCCGTCCCTCATTCACAGGAGCCGTACCCTTTCTATTTGGAATAAAATTTATCTTATAGGTATTTTATCCGTATGACTCCCGGCTTAAAATAGGACCACCTTATCTCTTTCCGTGGTTGTTGTAAGAGACGAGTAAGAGACTAAATTGGGCAGCAGCGTCCTTACTGCGGCGTACTTTACTACCCTGTGGTGCTACCACATCGCACAATGCACAAACCCGCCTGCCAGGCGTTGCGATTATGGCAAAACTCCCCAACTCGAAAGATTATGCCAAAGCGGGCTGATTAGTAATAGTAGCATTTCCAAAACACTATAGTGACTGCAATTATACAAAATTTTGATAATACATATTTAAAAAATTACTGAGAAAATATAAAATATTTTATGCAGCGGCTTTTATTTGTAACTGGGAATACAGTACGTTAACTGTTGAAATGATTTAAAATTGTACATGTTTAGATAAATTTTAATACTTATACTTAATTATTGCAAACTAAAATTAGTCTGGTACTGATGAAGCCTTTTAACTGACTCATGAATCAGATATAAAACAAATATTTGTGACCAAATAACACTGTGACCAAAGGACCCCGTTGCAACGTAATGACAGGCACGCGCATTAAGGACGCAGACGATCGTGTTGCACGGTAAAGAATGTTTCGATTGTATATCACTATACAAACCAAAAATTCTATAAAGAACATAGGTAGGTGTTTAGTTGCTAGAAGTTGTTGAAATTAACGTTTTAGTTTTCTTTAATAGTTACGTGGAAACTAAACTTACTGGCCGATTTTCAAATAAAAAAGGAAAAAAGAAAAAACTATCAGACTTAAAAAAACAAGTTGTGTGTTTCTGTTATTAATTAAATGCTTAATTTAGTTAATAAATTAGTTGTGTTGTGAATTCAATGGTAAATAGGCAAAATGCCTCAATCGTTGTCAATTTCCGAAAAAATGGAATTACTGAGAGGGTATCATTTATATAACAGGAACGAAACATTGGCAATTGACTGGTATCGTAATGAATTCGCCCTGAGAGAAACACCAAGTTGCCGTACTTTCACCACAATGTTGAATAATTTACTGAGGTACGGAATCTTCACGAAGCCTCACAAAAGACATTCCTACATCATCAGTCGAGATGTCGAAATAAACGTTTTGTGTTTTGTCGAGACTTTTCCGGATATTTCGTCGAGAGATATAGCTATGGAAATGGCTATTGCACAGCGTACTGTAATGATAATAATGGAATGTAATGTAATAATCTTTAATAAAAAAATTCAAGTAACTTCAAGAACTTCTAGCAACATTAGACCTATATGGTCTGCATACAATTTTCGGTTTGTATTGAAAAAAAATTATAGCATTTTTTTTGTTATTTCGATTGTATAGTGATTTTTTTTTCAAAATAGCCATATCTCCGAACGTAGCAAGATTTTTGAATTTTTCAAAACGCCATTTTTATTTTCTCTAAAATTGAGATCACGGTTTCTAAGAGCGTTTTCCTCTATGTCTTATAGTTAAGAAAATTTAGAATTACCCCATACCGACCCTTATAAAAAACTCACCTGTATATGTACCAAATTTCAACTCAATCGGTCTAGTAGTTTCCGAGCATATTCACTGCGGCAGACAGACGGACAAACAGACACACTAATGATCCTATAATTGTTTCGTTTTTAGCCTTTAAAGTACGGAACCCTAATATATTTTGTTTTAGCTTATATAATAAAATAACAGGTATGAAAAAAATTCGGTACGCTTACAAATGTCTACAGGCTGTAAGAAAAATGGCGTAGAGCCCGTTAACTACTCAACAAAATGAAAAACTTTCCCCAATGCAAAAATGAACTCTTCATACAAAATCCATCAGCCGATTGGCCATTTTTGTATGGAGACTCTAAACTCTTTTTAAGAAATGACTAGGGCTCGTAGTGTTAAGTTGTTCAGTATGCTGGGTAGAAGTCCTGGCTAACGGCTCCTACACCAATTTTGTTACATCCTATAGTAAGATGCAATTTTGACATCTTTAAATCTAATCCGACCGTTTCCCAAGAGAGGGCGGAAGCCGACACTCCCTAAATTCGTGACGATCGAATTTCTAAAACAAACTCACGGCCAGAGAGAGAGAGAGTACTCTCCCTTCAAAACACACCCTCACCCCTGACTAGAAATAGACGCTGCGCAGGAGTGCAACAGATGTGCGTCGAGGGGTGAACCAAAGACAATATCGATCTTTCAACGGCGCACGCGTCGATATTGATTTTGCCCATAATTTGGTGTGGGGTTACGATTTAGTATTAAGAGTTAAACAAAGGTTCAGTTGCTTTGTAAGAGAAATCAAAATATAAATATTATATTGTGAAATACAACTTTAATTTGATTCGGTGGCCTAACGGCTAGGGGTGCTACCTCCTGTCCGGGAGGTCGTGGTTCGAAGCCTGCCACGTACCAGTGTGTTTTTGAAATTCGAATTTCATATGTACGATTATCCGACACTCTTACGGCGAAGGGAAACATCGTGAGGAAACCTGCACATGCCTGCGAAGAAATTGAAGATTGTGTGTGAAGTTGACCAACCTGCACTGGGTCGGCGTGGTCGACTTAGGCCCGATCGCCCTTATTTAGGGTAGGTTCGAGCCCCTCGGTGGGGCACTGATATGATTTGAAACAAATTAAAAAGAAAATAATACAAAACAGATTGAAAATCAACAAGAAGGAATGACTTCGTCACAATACTAAGTAACTTTTCCTGAGGGACCATAGTCACTTCGCAAAAACTTATTGAACTCCTTATTATAAAAATCGATCAGCTGATTCAACAATTTTGTGCATTTTTGTATGAACAGTCCAATTTTTTTCACCGACTTCAAAAAGGAGGAGGTACTAAGTTCGACTGTATTTTTTTTTTTATGTATGTTCACCGATTTTTCCGTCAATTGTGGACCAATTTTTCTTTTTTTCTTTTTTCATTCGAAAGAGTATACTCCCGCCCGAGGGGGTCCCATTGTCACCAAGTCAGGATCTGATGATGGGATCCCAGGGCAATAGAGGGCAACCCTTCAAAAATAATGAAAAATTTAAATTTTAAAGGCACTAATAACGTGATTCATATGTTTTCTAAAGCTATTAAAATCCTTGCGTCTGTAAGTCATATTCTTATGTTGATAAGCTGATGTAGGAAGGTAAAACTCCTTAACGGTTAGGAGTTGCAGGAAAATGCTTTTTAATGTTATACATAGATATATACGTAAGTATGCATAGACCGATAGTTGTATTCCTTCAGGTTATTCAGATGAGCCGATGATGGAAGATTTAACTCCTTAACTTTCATGCTGCTGAGATGATGATGGAAGCCACAGGACTCTGTATCTGTTAATGAAACACATGTATTATGATTTGATAATTCCTATTGGTGTGCATAGGTGATTGGATTTAACGTTGCTAGATAATAGCATTACCACAAAAAAAAAAGAAAATAAAAAAAAGTTTAAAAAAACTTAAAACCGACTTCAAAATGCAATTCACTCAAAAGTGTGAAATAATATTATTATACTTAAATACACAAAATTAACCAACAATAACGAAATCAAAGGCGGGTACGAGTTAAATTAGGGGCTTAAAAGTTTTTTAACGTCGGTACCAGCACACAGTTACTTACGTATTAAATGGTTTAGATTCGATGTTTGCTGACGCCGACCTCAAAAAAAAATTTTAAGCCTCTAATTTAATTCGTACCCACCTTTGATTTCGTTAATGTTGTGCATTTTAGTATAATAATATTATTTCACACTTTTGAGTGAATTTCATTTTGAAGTCGGTTTTAAGTTTTTTTTAAACTTTTTTTTATTTTCTTTATTTTTTTAAGAATGGACTAAATGGTTCGTTGGGGAAAGTTCTACAGTCTGATGAGTAAAAGCCCCAGTTAATGGGGCCTAAACCAATTTGTTAGACTCTGCATGTTTTTGCAATTACTAGCTTTTGTCCGCGGTTTTACCCAGATGGACATCGTTTTTAGGGATCCGTACCCAAAGGGTAAAACGGGACCCTATTACTAAGACTCCGCCACAGTATTAAGATATGGCTTGCAGTAGCGCAACTCCTTTGATGTCGCAAGTTGCGCCACCGACGTAGGTACTAGCCTGTAGTCAGCCCGCCGCCCGCTGCCTCGCAAGTACTTGTGCAAGTACCCTACCGTTGCTCTGCGTAATTACATTCGTTACACTACTGTAAGCCGCTATATTGTAATCCTGTGACTCCGCTGTCCGTCCGTCTGTCTGTAAGTCTGTCACCAGGCTGTATTTCATGAACAGTAATAGTTAGACAGTTGAAATTTTCACAGATGATTTCTGTTGCCGCTATAACAACAAATATTAAAAATCAGAAAAAGTGAAGAAAATAAGGGGGTCTCCAACGTGTTTTTTTTAAACGTGAAGAAACTAGCGCCATCTAGTGTGATGGTACGAAACTCTTTGTGTTTTATTATGACTGTCTTTGAGGGTGAGTGGTGCGCGAGCGTTCCTCTGATTAGCAGCCTATGTCACCTCCCACCACTCACCACTCACCTTCACTTTCATACAATGTTGGCATAAATTCTTGACATGTATTTAATTTTGGTGTGTGTTTATGTAAGGAAAAGATTTATTTTAATATTTTTATTGTAATTATTTTGATTATGTAGGTTATTTTTATATTTATGTCTACTTAATTTTTTATTTAACTTTGACATGATATAAGTACACTAATGGATTCTTTATGTGTATCCATTTTTGATATGTTTTTGATAAGTGACGTAGGGAAATTATTTGTTTTTATTTTTATTAGGGTTGCATCGATACGCATTTTTGCCGATACGATACCGATACCGATACTCTTAAAAAAATATCGGCGATACCGATACCGATACGCTTATTGAATTCAAAAAGGAAGGTAGATTAGATAAAACACAATTAATTAATAGTTTTAGTAATCAAAATTAACATTTATAAGATTTTTATTTAAAAAACAAAGCATTCTTAAGTTTTGCGGGCAAAGGCGATTTCGCAAGTCTGTTTGAATAAGACCTGCGGTTAAAAAAATAGTCTCTCAGATGCGACAGATGCCTCATTTGCAACGAAATAGATGGGACAACACGCGCGTTTACATTACATTTTTAAAGCGCGAAATTTGAAAAGTATCGTTAAATCTGCCATAAAAATATCGCCGATACCGATATATCGGCAAACCCGAAGTATCGCCGATATATCGGTATCGGTATCGGTATCGGATGCATCCCTAATTTTTATTTAATTCTAATTCTATAAGGTTATTTTAATTTTACAACTATAAAAATTTTTCAATGCAATGTATGTTGCTTAGAAATAAATGAACTTGAACTTGAACCACGTCAATCATTTCTACGCAAAAAATCACAGAGCGTGGAAATTCGTTTTCATCAGATTCCTTGAGAACTATATCAGGCTTTTCTCATTAACAGTCTATGTCACTTCCCATCCCCTCAACTAATTCTATGCAAAAAATCACGTCACCAAATCAACTAAGAAAGACCAACTTATAGTATACTTACCGAAATTGCAAATTCTGAATTGCAAACGATCTATTCCACAATTGAGATAAGCGGTAAAACATCAGGCCACACAAAAAATTTTGTACTAACATACAGTATGGACACTCCCTGCTCTCTAGATTCCAACCTCACAGATTGATACAGATTGGTGCTAATTTGGTTCTCGAACGTAAAGGATTTCGCCGTGATTTCATCTGTTTCGTCATTTGTTTATAGAAATGTCATTTCTCGGCCATTGTATAAAGGCTATAAAGAGTCCGGAGTGTGGCTACACCGATTTGATTGTCTATTTATTCTGTTTACACACCCACACTCGGTCGCGTTCTTGTTCAGATCGAACAATGCTAATGTTATGAGAGGCAACTTCAAGGAACTAAAGAGAGACAATTGATTATAAACTTGCAGGAAACACAAAGGAGACAGAGTGAAAAGAAAGCAACCGTACCTACCTAATTACAAGTAGTCATAAACTTCCTATAAAGTCTACACACCAACTTAATATAGAATTTATCCTCCCAATACTAGCTACGATGTTCTGAATTCGGGCTGGTTTTAACTCCCATCGTTCCCCATCCTGACTGCGCCGACCTACACTCCTATCCTATCTACGCCCCCCTCTGGTTTCTTGGGTCCCCTCGCCCTTGCTGCAGTAATGCTGGCTGGAGTGGGTGACTATTGACTGCCTGCCTGTCGTCTGATGCATTTGCAAGTCTGCATCAAAACTTGCTAAAATGTATTCATAGATACAACGCAACGTTCAGGCGCTAAGATCACTCAATCCGAGCAGGTTGATACGTGTTTCAATAATATCGAACGTAAGTCTATTCATTTTAAGTTCAAATCAATGCCACAGATTACTAAATAGTTACTTCAATGCGGGCTTCAACGCGGCTGTTACGTTGAAACCGAACGCCCAATTCTCGATTTTAACATGTTTTTATTACATTTCATCACTTTAAATAAGTTTTAAAAAAATGTGTTCAATTAAAATGAAAGGTCTTAAAGTCACCGATTTTTGTGTGTTGGTTTGATTCAATATTAACTATTTGTTTTCGAGAAATTTTGCAATTAATGCCAAAAACAATATATTTTTTTACAACAAAAGAGGTAATATTTTTAAAATTGTATTCAATTAAATCGATTTATTACCTTTAGTATATTATTTATTTTTTCCATAGTAACACCTTACACAGTCTTTCAATAACTTAAATTGAATATTGTCATTTGACCAATCTTAAGGCCTTAAGACAAAAAAACTGTTACGATTTGATTCACAAACGGATCCCATCAAAACTTGGTACCATTTTCGTGGCCGGTTCCAGACCGAATACTAAATAAACAATATAATAAATCATTATTACTATTGTTCGTTTTACGTATGAAATTTTGGCTTGGAAATTAATAGTTTAATTAAGTAAATAATAAAAGTACAAAACAGTAAAAGCTAGGAAATTATTTTTATTTGGAAATGAAACAGGTTCATGTAGACAGTAAATTTAATGTATCGTCATAAAACATGACGCTAATTTTTTGATACGTTCTCGCAGCGTAATGATTAGGGATGCATCCGATACCGATACCGATACCGATATATCGGCGATACTTCGGGTTTGCCGATATATCGGTATCGGCGATATTTTTATGGCAGATTCAACGATACTTTTCAAATTTCGCGCTTTAAAAATGTAATGTAAACGCGCGTGTTGTCCCATCTATTTCGTTGCAAACGAGGCATCTGTCGCATCTGAGAGACTATTTTCCACCGCAGGTCTTATTTAAACAGACTTGCGAAATCGCCTTTGCCCGCAAAACTTAAGAATGCTTTGTTTTTTAAATAAAAATCTTATAAATGTTAATTTTGATTACTAAAACTATGATTAATTGTACAATTAATTGTGTTTTATTTATTCAACCTTCCTTTTTGAATTCAATAAGAGTATCGGTATCGGTATCGTATCGGCAAAAAGGCGTATCGATGCATCCCTAGTAATGATTGTGTGAATAATTATCGGAAAATATACTCTGTTTTAAAATCATTTAACCCTTTCACGAGCAACACAACTACGGCGAACTAGGTCAATACAGATTCATATTGACGCAGCAACACTTGCAAACATATTGCCAATGCTCGTGAAAGGGTTAAAAAATCTTTGTTGCTACCGTTGAATATAAAAATGGAAACTTGATAATTTAATTCATTGTTATTTGAAATCGGACTCTATTTTCCTTACGCGATGGAATCAGAAATTAGGAGATCCGTAGGACAACCAAGGTAGCTCACAGAATCGCCAAACGTTCAGTGGGCAGGGCACATATCTCGTAGAACAGAAGGCCGCTGGGGTAGTAATCTTCTCGAATTACGACCGCGCACGGTTAGACGTAGCGTAGGCAAGCCTCCCACTCGATGGACCGAAAACCAGCCGCTAGATGCGGGCAGTGCAGGACAGGTCGTCGTAGAAACCCTTGGAGGAGGCCTTTGTCCAGTGGACGTCTTTCGACTGGTATGATGATGATGATGGATGACGTATGTTTTATGGCTGAGCCTGTTCAGTAATATTTCCCTACTCTTTGCCTGGTAGCCTAAACGGTAATTACTTAATTTTAATTACTAAATTTTGAAATGCGAGATGTCTTTAGATTAGTCTTGATTGCCTGAGTGACAAAGAATACTATAAAGGAACAAAATGCAGTCAAGTTTTTAATTTTTATTAAATTAAATAGGTTTTTTATATAGTATACTTACTACTGAATAAAACAGAATCACTTCAGTACGCTACCACACCCTGGACACTACATACAACGGGCCAGAAAATGACATTTCAAAAAAAGAATGATGGAACAAACAAAATGGCGGCGAAATCCTATACGTTCGACAACCAAACTGTAACCAATCTGTATCAATCTGGGTGACGAAAGGGTGAGGTGGCAATCTAGAGGGCGGCAGGGTGTGTCCATACTGTATGTTAGTACTAATATATAAATATATATATATACTTTGACGCTACGCTACGAAAACGAAACGCAATTAATGTCACAATCACAATGTACCGTTAAATGGCATCGAAATGTGTAGATTTCTATAACAGGTGCATCATTCCTAACTCCTAATCCAATTAAGTTGTTCTATTTCTGAACACCTGCCTAATAAAAGCTTTTGTGGAACTTAGTTCCTGTTTTTGTATCATGTACGATTTAATTGGATAGAGTTTTATACAGATTATTGTTTAAAGTCATACGGAAAGATTTTTCAAATAATGTGCCTGACTAGATCTCATTTTGAAACTGGATTCACAAAACTTAAGTTCATTATAATATGTTCAACCGTTGAAGGATGTCTAATCTGAAAAATGATCAACCTTAAAATATGCAATCTGAAATATGACTAACCTAAAAACATCTTGTCTGAAATATGACCAACCTAAAAACATCCAATCTGAAAAATGACTAACTTAAAAACATCATGTTTAAAAATTGACCAACCTGAAAACATCCAATCTAAAAAATTACTAAACTAAAAACATCATATCTGAAAAATTACCAACCTGAAAACATCCAATCTGAAAAAAATGACTAACCTAAAAACATCATGTCTGAAAATTTACCAACCCAAAAACATCCAATCTACAAAAATTACTAAACTAAAAACATCATGTCTGAAAAATGACCAACCTGAAAACATCCAATCTGAAAAAATGACTAACCTAAAAACATCATGTCTGAAAATTGACCAACCCAAAAACATCCAATCTACAAAAATTACTAAACTAAAAACATCATGTCTGAAAAATGACCAACCTGAAAACATCCAATCTGAAAAAATGACTACCCTTAAATACATCATGTCTGAAAAATGACCAACCTGAAAACATCCAATCTGAAATATGACTAACTTAAAAACATCATGTTTAAAAATTGACCAACCTGAAAACATCCAATCTAAAAAATTACTAACCTAAAAACATCATGTCTGAAAAATGACTAACCTGAAAATATCCAATCTGAAAAATGACTAACTTAAAAACTTCATGTCTGAAAAATGACCAACCTGATAAACAATTAACTGTTTTTAGGGTTCCGTACACCCAAAGGATGACCAACGGGACCTTATTACCAAAGTATGTATTACTGTAGTACTAACGTATTACTACTAAGTCTCCGCTGTCTGTCCGTCTGTTTGTATGTCACCGGACTGTATTTCATGAACCGTAATAGGTAGACAGTTGAAATTTTCACAGAATATGTATTTCTATTGCCGCTATAACAAAAATACTAAAAAATAAATGGGGAGGGGTCTCTATACAATAAACGTGTTTTACAGGTATTTTTGATTTAGCTCTATCGTAAAAATCGTAATACTAATAAGCGTGAAACTCGGTGTGAGTATCTACTAATACTGAAAAGCATATTTTTGTCGCTCGCGTTAATGTCTAATGTTTGTAATATGAATAGGAGTCATTGTCTAGTTCTGTAGAGAGGTGTACGGGGCCCTCGGAGCGCTTGTCCGACTCGCACTTGGCCGGTTTTTTTGTTTGTTCTTAGAGATAGATGGACTCATCGTACCAAACCTTAAATTCTCCACCAGAAATCATTGTGCGCACAAAAAGGGCCTACTCACTAAACTTCAAAGGTAGTGTGATTAGATTAGATAATGTTTGTCATCCTCATTGTTCAAAACAAAGTATTGGGCGTGTGGCCATAGTAAAAAGGAAGAGTAGTAGGTTATCTTCATACAATAGTACATCGCGAGGTTTCTGTGTGTGCGCGTCAGTAGGCACGCAAGCACACTACAATAATAAGAACGACTTCTTTCCTTTTATTAAAGAAGTCATTTATATTATTTTAGTGTGCGTGCGTGCCTACTGACGCGCACCCATACAAACCGCGCTATATATCATTGTATGAAGATAACCTACTATTCTTTCTTTTTTTTTACTATGGTGTGGCCCAGGACCCAGATAACACAGGATGTTTCAAGACTGCACTATCTCTCTAGTACGTAGGTACACATTTTTTTGTTTGCTCTCCTCTCCTTATATGAACGCTTTTCTTATCTGCTTTTCCTTTAAGTTTTTGTAATCGGTCATCGCCGCCGTAACTTGCAAACAAAGGCTACATTAGTACTAATATATATACTTTTCAAAGGCGGCCCCCTCAAGCGTAAAAGCTAACAAGATAATTGTTTTATCACACCCCAGACACTGCATACAAATGGTCGTGAAATGACATTTCTTAAAACAAATGACAGAGCAAACAAATACACGACGAAATCCCATACGTTCGAGAACAAAACTGTAACCAATCAGTATCAACCTGGGTGACGAGGAGGGAGTGAGATCGCAATCTAGAGAGCGTCAGGGAGTGTCCATACTGTATGTTAGTACTAATATATTATACTTTGGTTTTATAAAGGAAAAGATCACTTAACTGCAAGTTGTGAGCATTTGTTCATTTTTTGGCCATTAGTAGTTAGTTTTTAATGGAATACTAAGCCTACGCTGTCCGTCTGTCTGTTCAACTTTTAAAAGGCTGTATCTTTTGAACCGTGATAGGTAGCCGGCTGAATTTTTCACAAAATATGTGTTATTTTATGTGGGCTTACCCACAAAAAATTAAAAGAAAAAAATTAAGTAAATTTAAATAATTATTAATACATGAAAGTATTTTTAAAGGCTATTTTTTGTTTCTGCTGTATCCTAAAACGGTAACACACACGCACAAGAATAAAACTTGGCGTGATAGAAGTAATAATCCAAAAAAAAACAAAAAATTTTAAATGGCCAGGTGTGAGTCGTACTCGCGCTAAGGACTCTTAACCGAATGAAAAAAAACAGTATTTTTCTGCTGCTCGTATTGATGTCTTTGGTTTGAAATGAATAGGTATCATTTTTGTACTTATATGAAGAGGTGTGATGGTACGGAACCCTCGGTGCGTGAGTCCGACTCGCACTTGGCCAGTTTTTTAAAGTAACTATGCTTTTTGGAGCAAACGCCGAAGATGGGGCGAATGCGGATTCAAATTCGAATATAAGAATAAGAAATGTTCATTTGCCATAATGCATACGGACGTGTATATTTCATCAATATGTATTTTGTTCGGGTAAAATCTTGCAAGTTAAATTTGACTCACTACCCGGTTTCCGATTGAGCTGAAATTTTGCATGCATATTGCATATGGAGTGACAATGCAATATTAAAAGCTTGTACCTAAAAGTTTTGTTTTTTCGAAAATTATTTTTGGATTCCGTACGCAAAGGGTAACAACTCCGCTGTCTGTCCGTCTGTCACCAGGCTGTATTTCATGAACCGTGATAGCTAGACAATTGAAATTTTCACAGATGATGTATTTCTGTTGCCGCTATAACAACAAATATACTAACGATTTGAAAAAGTGAGTCTCCATACAAAAAACGTGTTTTTTTAAACGTGAAATTAACTAGCACCATCTAGTATGATGGTAAGGAACCCTTCGCACTTTACCGGTTTTTTTTTCAGTTCGGTATGACAAAAAGTGATACTGTAAGAAGTACCTATATTAGGGTTGCCATCCCCAAATTCGGAATACCAGGACATTTCTGTTTAAAAACAGGACGCAATATAAGAACAATACTTAATAGCAATTACGCAATGAATATAGGATCAATGAAACTTAACTAATAGCAAAAGTCAAGCTGCAGCCCCTTCATAAGCTAGGTACTGTTTTCTCATTTATCGAAAATTTGTGTCTAAGGCTTTAGAAGTCCCTGTCTAAGACTGTATTCTTATGTTTGGCCTTTTATTGATGCTCTTTACTGTCTATCGCATCTCTACTGGGTATAGATATACTCGATTCTCAAATAATCTCAATTATGACGATTCAACCAAAACCCAGGACACTACTTAAAAACTATCTAGGACACCCCAAAAGCAGGACACGTCCTGGGAAAACAGGGCGCTTGGCAACCCTAACCTATATTGAGATTTAAACTTACTCACCCAGCCCCAGCAGTACCCGCTCAATAATTTGTACGTATCCTCCGAATGGTTTCACTTATATCATTCACAAACAAAGTAAATGTGATTATTAAAACTCTTGTAAATATTCACAAAATGATTGTAACCGGTTTGTTGTATTGACTGTTTGTCAATAAGAACATGAAACTTAGCAACGCCATTGCTACGTACGCCACAATACGTGCGAGCAAGACAACAATTATAAATCGATAAAATGTAAAAGACACTTGCGCCCTTCGTAAAAAAAAGAGAGATATTGTATGAACACGTTGAAATAGAAAGAGAGGACAAATCAATAACACAGCTGATCAGGGGAGACGTCATTTTAGGCGTATAGAGCAAGCAATACGCATGCGTGTGCCTGATGCAAAGAGAATATAACAAACTAAAGTTTTTAATAACATGAATGAATGACGTATTGCAGGCAGGCAACATGGACATATAAACTTATACTTGCTTCATAAACAAGTTTTTATTTATTATGAACCAAAAAATATATATTTCATATCGTTAAACTAAAAATAATTATCAAAAAACCTAATAACTTTTATGTTCAAAGAATTTTAATCAATTCACAATTTCTTCTCAGCAAACACTATTATTTGGTAGGTACAGTCGAGCTTGTTAATATATTAGCAGGGCCAATGGTTCAAAACATTGTAAGCGTAGAAATTAATATAAAGTTCTATACAAAATATGTAGATATCAATAAAATGTTATCATGTAAACGGTTCAATTGTTTGTATAGAACTTTACATTCATTTCGACTAGTGATGCAACGAATACGAATAATACGAATATTCGTATTCGGCGAATACTAATATGAATATTTAAAAACTAATATGTTAAGACCGACAAGACCTCCAGAAGAACCTCAACCGTCGACAAGTAGAGGTATTTGGCAAGTATGCCAAGAAATAATTAAAGATGCCGAAATGGAAGAGCCAATTTCAATATTTTCTGGTGAAGCCATGTACAGTCGCCTCGGAAAGACTTTTTTCAACGACTGGAAACATCCAGACTGAAAAAATAAATCGCCTAAAACCAGAAAATCTTCAAATTTTATGTTTTTTAAATTAAATAAATGCCTATTGTAAATAGAAATTCATCAAATAAATTAGTCTTTTATTACCATGGCGAGATATTCGTATTCGTAAAAGTAGTATTCGTTGCATCACTAATTTCGACGCTTACAATGTTTTAAAGTTTAAAATTTAAACCATTGGCCCTGCCAATATATTAATGAACTCGACTGTACCCTTATCATGGGGGTGTAAATAATTGGTCCTCCATCTTTCTTTGATTAAGAGTTACGTCACTTAGGTAACCAACCATGCATTGTTCTAGAAACTAAACATGTATATGTCGCAGCCAACTTGTTAAATTAGCCATTCAATTAACAGCCTAGCCGGTTCATTAAATGGCGGCATTCAAATAACTGGCTGAGTGATAAAACATTTAATGACTTGGCTGGCTGATGCTCAGGCTATTCACTAAACGAGCGAAGCGAATACAGAAGTGTGAGCTCCGGAATTTTGGGGAACCCCCGACTCAATTAGTTAGGTTCCTCACAGTCTTTGTGTTCGTTTGAACATGAAAACATAGAACTAGGAGCCCCTTCGGGGCTTCGTCGACTGAGAAATATCCCCTTTTTCCTCCCACCTACCCCTTCAGCACTCCTCCCCGTGAGGTGTGAATTTAAACTACTTGGCTAGCAGAAGTTGAACGGTATCGATCCAAGCCATTTGTTAGACATTTAATTAAATGGCTGAATAATTATTCAGCCATTTAATTGAATGGCTGATTAATTATTCAGGCAGTAAGTTGAACGGTGCCATTTAGTTAAAAGGCTAGGCAGTTAATTAAATGGCTGATTAAGCTAGATGGCTGCGACATATACAAATCGGCAACCGGGAAGTGGTTTTAATTTAGCAACCAAGATTTGTCCCAAACTAATAGAGTAACTAACTAACGAACACGGCAAGTTAATAAAGCTTGTAAAAATCGAAGTAAACAAAATCTAGTTATCACACTGCAATGCAGGGGGGAGGGGGAGGGGAAGGGGAAGGGGAAGGGGGAGGGGGATGAACGAGCCCATTCTAACGACATCTCATTTTAAGCTACAGGCTCAGGGCTTAGTCAAACAGAAAGACACACACATCTTACGTAAACATAACCTGCCTTCTGGGGCAGTCGGGTATTGATTGGTAGTGGGCTCCCGTTTCCGCTTTTGGACTCTTTTTCGGTCCTTTATGCTAGTCCAGACAACCCAGCTCCTTCCAGAAGCACAGAAGTCTCCTGGGGCATTCGCAGGCTTCTCGGAGCGACCCCATATCATTGAGGATTTTCACCCGGTGTTCGATCAGACCAGTGCATTCCAGGATCACATGACTGACTGTTTCATCTGTCTCAAGACATCCTCTACAAAGCGGTCTGTCTGTGACATTCATGATGAATATAGTTGCTTATTCAGGGGCGCGCTGATAGTACCACTTCATACGACGGGCGAGAAATGACATTTCTTAAAACAAATGACGGAGCAAACAAAATCACGTCGACATTCAATGCGTTCGAGAACCAAACTGTAACCAATCTGTATCAATCTGGGTGACGAGGGGGTGAGGTAGAAATCTAAGGAGCGGCAGGGAGTGTCCATACTGTATGTTAGTACCTGTGGTTAGTACTAATATATATACTTTGATTATACGAAGATCGCGTCGGTTGAGGCTGAGGAGTTTCTGGGTCAGTTGTGGTTTGAGTTGCATTTAAACAATTTTTGACTGCCTGCTAGTTAGATTAGCCCAGCGGGCTCTGTGTTGATGAACTGTGTGCAGCAGTCGGGTAATAGGAGTTCTACCAGGGAGGTCTAACTAAGTATGCTATCAGAGTATTCCTAATTGTGGTGCCAGACCAAAGTACAGTGTAAACTCTGTAAAACGTCACTTGATATAACGATTCAATCTTTGAAACGTCAAAATTTTCTGGCTCCAGTTGGTTTAATTTGACGCTAATTTCTCTCTGTACAACGAAAACTCTCAATAACGTTACAATATTCCCGGTCCCTTGAATGTCGCTTTATAGTTTACACTGTATTAATAAAATAACCAGTCACTTAATAACTTTTACTTTATTGTATTACAAACACTCTTATAAAATGTGCTGAATGCGATCTGGTATGTGTGTGCTCGCCACAAGCTCTCAAACAAATATGTCCACTTACATTTATTTGAACTATAAACAACCGACTAAATCCAGACATAAACTCATGGGTAACATCGTCTTACGAATATGTGTTAACACTAATAAAACAATAGCTCGTTGTGCCAGCTCTGTACGTCTGTACAAAGCCCACTCAAATGTACCGAATAACAAAACAGAGTTCACAGAATCACGTTACAACTGTAATAGTAATCTAGTTATATTTAGGTATGCCGATACTGTAACATGTACCTAAATCTTGAATGTTCTAACAGTCGGCCATTCTGACAGATGCCTGACCTCAGGCATACATAAATTCAAAATTTTGTAAATAGGTACCAAACGTTACATTTACAAAAAAAATATATTAATAAAAATTATAAGTATTTCCAATTGAAAAACCTGTTCAAAGTTCGTAAGTATACATTTACAAAAGAGCACATCTGATCACATGGATCCAATAACTAGTAACTATTAACTATGAATCGAATCTATAATCTATCTCTATAAATCTACTTATTACATTTAGGCACCGATTTGTGTATACTTCTAAATTCACAAGTACAATAACGTTTTATATTTTAGGCACCGATTTGTGTATACTTCTAAATTCACAAGTACAATAACGTTTTATATTCGGCCACCCTGACTTATTGAATGACCTCATTCATTTTCATTACATATGATAAAAAAGAGAAAAAAAAAAATAACCACGCAATACCGTTCCGTCACTGCGCTTTAACACTTTACATCTCACTTTGCCGTGTGAACTGATAAAATAAACAAATTGGACTCTATCATTGTCGTTTTGTCACTGTAAGTAAGTTTTACCTGTCTACACACACATGGTATATCAGTTTCTGATCCAGACATATTGCACGTATACCGCGTACACGCACAGGGTGTATCGGTCTTTGCTCCAGCGTAAGTACTTAAATATATACAGCGTACACGCACAGGGTGTATCGGTCTCTGCTCCAGCATAGGTCTCGAGGTCTCGAACGTATACCGCGTACACTCACAGGGTGTATCGGCCTCTGCTCGATTGATGAAATGGATACCGCGTACACACACAGGGTGTATCGGCCTCTGCCCAACTGATGAAACGGGATACCGCGTACACTCACAGGGTGTATCGGCCTCTGCCCGACTGATGAAACGGGGCACCGCGTACACTCACAGGGTGTATCGGCCTCTGCCCGACTGTTGAAATGGGATACCGCGTACACTCACAGGGTGTATCGGCCTCTACCCGACTGATGAAACGGGACACCGCGTACACTCACAGGGTGTATCGGCCTCTGCCCGACTGTTGAAATGGGATACCGCGTACACTCACAGGGTGTATCGGCCTCTACCCGACTGATGAAACGGGACACCGCGTACACTCACAGGGTGTATCGGCCTCTGCCCGACTGATGAAATGGGATACCGCGTACACTCACAGGGTGTATCGGCCTCTTGCCCGAGTGTAGCAGTATTATAGTCCTGGTGATATTTCCAGAGCCACTTGATGTGCAGTTCTAGTTTGGCTGGCTTGTTTAAACGATTTACATAGGGTTGGGTACGGAAAAAAAAAGGAAAGGGAATAAGCAATCATTTAACAAAATAAACAAAAAGGAAACTATTTACTAATAAGTATTGTCTTTATTCGGTTTCTGAACGATTATTTTCAGATTCTGAGCTGTCCTGATGAGAAAAGCGTATCCAGGGTTTAATTTTATCAGCGGAGTAGACGTTTTTGTATTTCCTGCTCGGAAACCCATTAACGCTACAAACTTCATAACGTTCATTTCCTAAAATAGCAGTCACCTTGTAAGGACCACTGTACGGTGGTACCAGTTTGTTGCTTTTACCGACAATATGAACGTTTTTTAATACCATAACTAAATCACCTACTTTGTATTTGTGTGCAGCACATCTTTTTCTGTCAAATCGTGTTTTCATTTTCTCCTGTTCTTTTCTGATATGAGTTGATACTTCATTACGCATCGCTTCAATATTTTTATCAACGGTTAGATTCTCAGAAATGTCGTGTAAATGACTTTCGGTCACATTTACAGTATCTTTTCCAAACACGACCTGAGCAGGAGTTTGACCGATACCTTTGTTAATAGTATTGTTCAGACTCCATTGAACCTTACCTAAGTCAGAGTCCCAGTTGCGATCATCTTTGTCGATGTTCAAAGCAGTTAATGAACTTAAAATCGATCGATTGTTTCGTTCGATTTGCCCATTTGCACGAGGAGTTGCTACTGCATTTTTCACGTGTTTGATCTGATAAAAGTCCACGAACCGCTTGAATTCATCAGAAGTGAAACTGGTTCCACGATCGGATACTATTACTTTTGGGGAGCCAAACAGTCCGATAAAATCACGTAATACTTGTATCGAAATCCTACTCTTAGTATTTCTAACGGCCCGCAGTACAATAAATTTTGTAAAAGCATCTACAATACCAAGTATATAAGTATTTCCACTTTTGCTTCTAACAAACGGCCCTACGTGATCTATATGTACGCATTCAAACGGCACACTGGGTTTAGGTATTGGATGCAAGAAACCCTGTTTTTTTTCCAGATGGCTCCTTCGCATAAGCGCACGATACACAAGCGCGCACGTATTTTCTGACAAAACGAGCCATTCCCGGAAACCAGTAGTCTCTTCGCATTTTCACTAGAGTCTTTTCGAAGAAAAGTGTCCACTTTCGTCGTGGCATAAAAGGCAAATTTTCCACCGTGCATCGCGAGGAACGGCCCATTTCAATTCATCTCCGACTTTTCGGTATATTTTACCGTCTTTAAGAGTATAATTGTTATTAACTTCCTTGGCCTCAATACAATGTTTGTCCAAAATGCATTTTATGAGTTTTAGTTTTATCTTTATCTGTTTTAAATACTCTTACGGTAGAATGCTCAGTGAGTGATTGACCTATTAATATATCTGCCGGCAACAATGCGGCAGGAACTACAAAAGCTGTTAATTGAACCTGCACTAAATCAATTGATATGCGAATCTGGCATTTACCAAAAGGAACTATACTGCTATTTCCAAATCCTCGTAGTGTAGGTAATTTATTGGTATCTATTTTTAATTTCATATTTTGACATTGCACATCGCTTATAAGCGTACACTCGCTTCCAAAATCTACATATCCTTTCATGTCAATATTGTTAACCTTAACTGGTTTAAAATACTTTTTATTGTTATCTTTAGTTCCTTCAATATTTAGTATATTTTTTTTGTTGTAGCATCAGTATTATTTGTGTTAAAAGATTTTCCCAAATCAAATGTACAATTTGCTTCTTTATGACCATATTGTCTGCACTTACAGCATTTTATAATTTCTTTATTACATCTTGCTACAGTATGCCCTGATTCCCTACAATTATAACAGGAAACATTAATAAATCGTTTGTTGTTATAGGTATCATTCGAAAACCTGTTCTTTGAGTCCCTAGATAGTTCTTGCGGTTTTTTATTTTGTGTTGTAAAATTTGTATAATCATTTGTGTAACGTCTTGCAGAAAATGTATCATAAGATTTATTTGAAACATTTCGAAAATGATTCAAAACTTGATCAGGATCATTATAGTTAGCACCTTGTACGTTCATTCGCATATTGTAATCAAATATTCCGTGAGTGATACAATCTACCGCTTGTCTACCCTTTAGCTGACATCTATTAATTAACATAATTTTATCATAATAATATTCAACTAGTGTTTCATTTCTTCTACTTTTCCGAATTAACATCTCTGATAATTGGTCCGCGTAATTTTGATCACAAGGAAATGCCCTTAAAAGTTTTTCTTGCCACTCAGCCCAACAAAATTTCATAGTAGTAAGACCATCGTACCATTTTTTTGCCAAACCACCTAATTTTGGCAATGCATAATAAATTGTTTGTTGTTCTGTCCAACCGTAAATCTCAGCTGACTCATTAATTTTTCTAAGCCAGTCTTTCATTGTCTGAGATCGAGAGTTTGGGTCGAATTCTGTAATAATATTTTGAGCACCCTGCACGTGGGATGTTCCATTTCCACGACTAGTATTCCCTTGTATAGCGCTAACTAAGTTTTGAATCAGTGTTTCGTTTGATTTTGAATCTGAAGTCCTAGCACGTTTAGGAGTTAGGCTCCTCGATTTTGAAATACTAGGTAAACGATGCCGATGGCTTCGTTTACTCAAACGTCTTGTTCGTGAATACGAACTAGTCGAACTCGAACGGTGTTTATGTTGACACCATCGTCGATCTGTACGACTTCGTGAGGGCTTCCTAACAGATGTTCGGCGTCGCCCCATGGAACGAGACTGTTTACGAGTGTGACGAGACCGCCTATATAGGAAATACGGGGAAACACTTGTATCATCAGACGCCCGGGAGAAATCGCTCGAAGAGCATCGATAACGACGGCGACGTTTAGTACGAGTACGCGATCGACTTTGCCTATCTGTCGAATATTCTTTGCTTGATAATATATTTGTGCGTTTCTTACGTACCGGAGGCAGAGGAGGAGTATGCCCACGATCTGACATTTCAAGAGTGTGCACTTATATTTTAGTTAGGTAATTAGAAATAAACGGGTGGAATAAACTTAATTCAGAAAATTAAATTTACTGAAAGTAACTTTACAACACAAATCACTGTTGATGGAAAAGGGAGAGG
Organism: Coleophora flavipennella; assembly: GCA_947284805.1. NCBI lineage: Eukaryota > Metazoa > Arthropoda > Insecta > Lepidoptera > Coleophoridae > Coleophora > Coleophora flavipennella. Next base: position 7,767,192 of record OX369255.1, on the reverse strand, counting down.
AAAAAGAAATTAATAAAGGTACAGGAATAGCTATAATTTTATTCCAAGCCAAACTAGTAGGTTCTCTGAAAGAATTAATCCAAGTTAGATTCAACTGCAATAGTATACCACAACATCAGATTCAGATATTTGTCAGCAATCATCATATCAGCCGAAGTACGTCCACGGCCCTTGTCCAACTCAAGGTATTATACTTAAATAATTTTATATAAACAAATCAAAAACAAAACAAACAAATCTTTACTATATTATAAACGCGAAAGATTGTATTTATGGATATTTGTTACTCTTTAACTCCACAACAGATCAACATCAACGAAACTGGATGAATGTTGCCACACTCGCGAGCCGCCTACGGCTCGCGCACCGCGCGTCCTCGAAGACAGTTACAGAAACCATGCACACGTGAGCGAAGCCGCTGGCAAAAGCTAGTAATGTCATACACTTGAGGCGTGACTATTTGTTTAACAAATAATAATAATAAAACTTATATACATATACGAAATTAATTTATGTAAGAAGAAAGATAAAAAAAAATTAACATATAAAGAAAAAAAACAAATGTCCAACAGTAATAATAATAAACTGTAACTTTATCTTCCAATAATCCGATTACCATGTATAAAATTCAACTAATTTTTTTTTTGAATCTCGAATCAACCTGTATAAGCAGTCTTTTGCACAAAATGTAAATGATTTAGAACTTTTCACTTACCAATCATCAGCTATAATACTCAACCTTGCGTGTTTTGTTCAATATCCCGTCTTCTGATATAATAAAATAACCAGTCACTTAATAACTTTTACTTTATTGTATTACAAACACTCTTATAAAATGTGCTGAATGCGATCTGGTATGTGTGTGCTCGCCACAAGCTCTCAAACAAATATGTCCACTTACATTTATTTGAACTATAAACAACCGACTAAATCCAGACATAAACTCATGGGTAACATCGTCTTACGAATATGTGTTAACACTAATAAAACAATAGCTCGTTGTGCCAGCTCTGTACGTCTGTACAAAGCCCACTCAAATGTACCGAATAACAAAACAGAGTTCACAGAATCACGTTACAACTGTAATAGTAATCTAGTTATATTTAGGTATGCCGATACTGTAACATGTACCTAAATCTTGAATGTTCTAACAGTATATATATAGGTATTAGTACTAACATACAGTATGGACTCTCCCTGCCGCTCTCTAGATTGCGACCTCACCCCCTCGTCACCCAGATTGATACAGATTGGATGTCGAACCTATAGGATTTTGACACTATTACTTTTTTGAAATGTCATGTCTGGCCCGTTGTATGAAGTGTCCCCCAGACGGACAGAGCATCACAATTTTTGTAAACGGATTTAGTTGTTAGGGTTCCTTACCTCTAGAGGTAAAAACGGAACCATTATAGGATCACTCGTGTGTCTGTCCGTCCGTCTGTCACAGTCAATTTGCTCGGAAATTATTGGACCGTTTGAGTTGAAATCTGGTTCACATATGTATGTAGGTGACCCAAAGACGGACATGGGGGCCACTTTTTGAGGGTAAATTAGATAATTTAAAAAAAGTTTTTAAATGTATTGTGAGACATATTAAATGAAAGGGCTTTTTTTATTTACAATTGGTAAGCCCTTGGCATCATCTCACCTGATTATTAGGCTTATTGTGAGAATCTCAAATATATATTTCTTTTTAATTTTAAGATAAACAGTTTTGAAGTCATTTAAGAAAAATAGGCGATAAATGACCATCCCCTCCCCCCACTTCTCTCCGAAACTTATGGGCCTAAAATCTTGAAAAAATCACAGTATATGAGGTTGAATGCATAGATTACAAAAAAATCTATGAGAAAATTTAAATTCCTTCCGTTTCCACAGGAAAAATTAAATTTCTAGAATAAGTAGACCCCTATTTACCTAGGGCAAACTACTACTATTTACCTATTAATATGCAAAGTATGTACTGAGAGGTCTGACACTGATGGCAGTTAAAGTTTTGGTGCGGAACCCTGTTTGTGTGACCCCGAGTCACACTTGGCCAATTTTTTTTATTTAACATTTTTTTTCTCCACAGTCTTTCATAATAGGTTTATTGATAGCTAGTTTCTTGGCGATTCTATAATTTGTAAGCCCACTTCTTATTGCGGCATAATCTTCGCTTGAACAAGGTGTAAAAAAATTGGTGTAGGACCCGTTGACTAGGGGTTCTACTCATCATACAGATTTTTTTTTCCAAGGAACTAATAGTCAATTCTCAAAAAAATTATTAGACTCTCCATACAAAAATGCACAAAATTGATCGATCAGCTGATCGATTTGTATGAAAAGATAAAAAATTACGATTTCAGCAAAATCATAGAATAAAAGTTGTTCAGTATGATGAGTAGAAGCCCCAGTTAACAGGACCTACACCAATTTTGTCACACCTGTATAACTTCGTCGGATGAGATGATGTCGAAGACATACCAGCAGCTCAAGAATAAAGAAAGTGCTTAATTTGTGTTAGATAAAGCAATGTGTTGTACTAACCTACAATTAGGCTGTGCCTATGATAAAAGAGTTATCAAATCTTCTAAATTAACCATGTAAATTTCAAAGAGCTGCTTATTAGGTACAATCGCTAAGTCAACAAGCCTTAGTTACTGTTTTAATAATCGGTGCTGTGCTTAATGCATTGCAATGCACGACGTCACACAAACCTCACAGCAACAATGGCAAGGTCGGGTCGTTGTGTAAACAATTTTATAGAATAACTAACTTAATGCATGCGCCAGGCACAGCAATGACCTTGGCACGCCGCGCCGTCGTTGCACTGATAAGCCACGCACTTAACATTTATCAGCGATACTGGAAATGAGTTATGGAAATAGAACACAAGAGTGGTCTTCGGGGTAGTATTTGAGGTATGTTTATCAGCAAACCTCTCCGGCACTAAAATAGCTGGAAGAATCGTCAGACAAATGATACAGAAGAAGAAGCATCAGGCTATTCATTCGGCTGGAGTCAAGTTTTGAACTCGCCTTGAATGTCAGCTAGAAAGTCCGTTCGTTAAAAAACTACTGAATCCAGCAAACTTTTTTTAAATTTTTAAAAGCGAGGATCCAGTTATTTTCTTTTAGAGATTTAGATGATATAAAAACCTTTTTTTTTAAAGGCAGTAAAATCATAAATAAACATGGTACCTTGTTGAATGTATAAATAATTAATATATATATCCATAATCCTGTGCTTCTTTGATATAATATACTCGTGTACACGTCGTAAATAATTATCTTAAAAATACATATTTACTAAATAAATTTTTGTTTTTTCTATGAAATATTATTCCCTATGTTGCCCTCCCATTGACAATTCTAAAATCCTATTCTTTTTGTTGTTGTGGTCCTAAATTTTTTTAAATCTCAAAATTAGATGTTTTTAGATTTAGGCGACTAATGTCGGCATGGAAAAATGACGGGGTATAAAAATGTCGTGAAATGCTTTATAAAAATGACGATATGGAAAAATGACTAAGTACTTATTATAAGGTCGAGGAATAAAAATGTCGATATAGAATTTAGTTGAAGTATAAAAACTACGGAAGTATATTTGCAAAATGCAAACTTTTTTAGCGAAGGACTACATTATATCTTTGAAAATCTCACGCGGGCCACACGACATGGCATAACGCCTTTGCCATTTCAAACTATTTTAAAACAAAATTTCGTTTTTGACAGATGATAAAATGTAACTCAAACTGAGAACTCAAATGAGTAGTCGACTAATCTAAAATACAAAACAAAATTGAAACATTTTTGTGTACAAAAACTCCGATAATGTTGGCGACATTTTTTGTTGACGAAAACAAGAGTTGTAAACTACTCACGCGCATAGATAAAGAGATGATCAAGCAAAAAAGTCAAAGAGGTTTTATCTTCCTTTTTTCTAAACTGTGACACAATAGACATAGATAAAGAGTTTCTCTATAATATGTTCAGGGGGCAATTCTGAGTCACGTAAATGGCCCCACATTTGAGTATGCCATACTGCATACACCTCTCATAAGTTGCTGTAGAGAGGGGTTGGATTGTGACTGGTCAGTTTACAAAACTCGCCAGTTTCCGTAACTAGTCAGTTTCTAATACTCGTCAGTTTCATCAAAGTCGTTAGCTGGTCAGTTTACTTAATTCGTCAGTCTCCCCAACTCGTCAGTTAAAGCAAATCCGGGGTTCTAAACATGGTGAGGGAACCTGCACACGCCTTCGAAGAAACTCAAAGGTTGTGTGTGAAGTTGACCAACCCCGCAATGGGCCCTCGTGGTCGACTAAGGCCCGATCGCCCTAATCCAGGGTAGGCTCGAGCCACTCGATAGGGACGTATATATGAGTTGATGTGAAGGACTACCCATATGAATAAAAAAAAACTAAACTAATTACCTAACCATAAGCAGGTGTTTTTATTTGATTTAATCCTCTTCATTTTCATTCCCATCATCACCGAACATTTTGATCTCAAAATTATATCCATTAACACTGATAGCAAAATCAAATATTACAATAGTCAGCAATAAAAACATCACAATATCCACCACAGTCACTGGTATTAGCTTGCAATCACGTTTATACTTTATCAGCCTGACAGAAATCAACGATATACACATGGACCTTATAAACAGCGTGAACACTATAAGCGAAGCGAACATATCTGACGTATATTCGAAAGATCTCTTCATGACCACGTTTATTATAAAGAACAAGATGGCAAAAAGGAAAGTAAAGCAACCACCGACCAGGCGGAAGTATGATAAATAGAGAAGAACTCTGAATATCCTCTCGTTCCCTTTGAAGAGGTCTTGGCAAAGAGGTAGATGGACCACAGTCATGTCGTATACGGCGATCGTCATGCTGGCGATGACAGCGATGATGGCTGCCACTTTCAGCTCACAGCAGAAGCAGCATCTTTCCTGTCTCGGTATGAATCTAAGAACCATTTTTGCCTTACGTGTAGAACTCTCACAACAAACTGAAGATTTTTCTCCAGGTTCGGTATTGATTGTTCATGTTTTCTGGTGCATAATAAAAATGTTATAACTTTACAACGTCTGCAATTTTAATTATTGTGATTAGTACAAGATTATAAATGTGCATGTTTTTTAACATATTCAATTCAATTCTAAAGAAAAACCAGCCAAGTGCAAGTCAAAATCGCGCACTAAAGGTTCCGTACTAAAAGTATTTTAGAACGGTGTGTTCCTATTTGACGAGAGCAATAGAGATATGTCCGCCAGGCAGGCGGTGTGCCTGGGGTCCGGCCGGAATCTGTTATAGAAGTTCAAAAAAAATTTTGAGATTTGACTATGGGTTTCATGGGGAAAATTGTTCAGTTTCATGGGTAGAAGCACCAGTTAAAATAGTTTCAGTTAATTTTGTTAGACATTCTTAGTAGGTAGTGAAAAAATGTCAATAGCGCGTTCTAGCTGACAGCTGCCGCCACAACTCTAAAACACATTTGGATACGAAAGAAACCCTACAAACATCAACGAGTACAATATTCGGTGAGATGATATGCAATCTTCGTGGTAATACTGCCTCCGTAGCTCAGAGGCAAAGTTCACTGGCTTTACATAGGAGGTCGCGGGTTCGTTTCCCGGCGGGGTCAATTGTAAGACTCGGGGTGGTAGGGCATTTTCTAAGCCCGCCTGGCTAGCTACCACCATATTATCTAAGTCTTGTCGCCAAATATCAATGTTGATATCATTGGCGTGTTCCGGCATGAAGATAGGATAGCCAGTTCCCCATTTCGTTGGGGAATCTTGGTAAGCGCGCTTCCATCTTCGGCAACATCGTCACTTACAACCAGGTGAGATGTTGTGAAGGGTTTACCAATTGTGAATAAAAAAAAACAAAATAATAAATTGGTATAGTGTTAACTGTGTTACAATGCCATATCTCGCGTAATTTTTATGTTAAATATAGTCTAATATAAGAGCTTTGGCTAAAAAAGTGTCGGTGGCTCAACCGGTAACGACTCAGTCCATCTAACCAGAGGTACCGTGTTCAAATCTGGACGGCCAATGTACCAATTACCGATTGCTTTAACGGTGAAGGAAAAACATCGTGAGGAAACCTGCACACGCCTGCGAAGAAACTCTCGAAGGTTGTGTGTGAAGTCGACCAACCCGCACTGGGCCCGCGTGGTCGACTTAGGCCTAATCGCCCTGATTCAGGGTAGGCTCGAGCCCCTCGGTGGGGACGTATATGAGCTGTGATGATGATGATGATAAGAGCTTTATCTGTATTACTATTATTATTACTTCAATCGGATTGAAGGACAAACTTAACTTTGTAATTAAAAAAATATTCTCCCTCAAAACACAATATATGTCACGATCAATTCTCCAACTGCAAATGTAAGTTTGTAATCGCAAAAAATATTTTCTTATATGGTATAACCGAAGTAACTATTTAGTAATCTATGGTATAACTACAACTTTACAGTTTTCGGATATTTTCCTTTACTTTTACTGTGAGACCTTGCTTTTGCTAAATGCAAATATCAAAATATGTGACATAAGTTGCTTTAAAATTGTCGTATATTTTTATTGATTTAACTTAGAAGCTTAATTTTTCTACAGCTTAAAGGAATTGCAGACCTAAGTATTTGATATTAATTTCAACTTGATCCCTCCATGCGTTCCTTAGAAAAACCCGCGACAAAAAAACAGCTAAAAAGTAATAAATTATACATTATAACCACCTCGATCACGTCAGCTTTCAAACAAAAAAACCGCATCAAAATCGGTCCAATGGTTTAGGAACTACGATGCCACAGACGGACAGACATATACACACGTCAAAATTATAACTCTTTTTGCGTCGGGGGTTAAAAAGGGTGTTGTCAGACACACAGACAGGCATCGAAGTGACCCTTTAAGGGTTCTTTTTTTCCTTTTAGATGCGGAACCCTAAAAAGAGTGGCGGCTTCAATGAGTTCATCCAATGATATATAATGTTACTATGGAGTTCATCAATGTCAGTTAAAAAAGTGGTCAAGTGTTTGTAGGACCACGCGCGAAGTAAGGTTCCGTAATCTTTCCAATACCATAAATGTATATTTTTAAAAACAAAGTATTTTTTGCCCTTGGTACAGAACATTTTGTGTGGTAATCTATGAACTTTTTACAGAACCAACCGCACATCTAGAGTTGGACGACCATTACTCTTAAACCAGGAATGCCTCCTTGGCCGTGATATGATAATTTTCGTTTAAAATTGATACATGCCCTACTATTTCCAATTCTTTTCAGATTTCGTTTCTAAAATAGAGTTTTAGATTAGATTAGATTTATTTATTTCATATTATCAATGTCATATTACAATAAAGTTTATTAAATAATTAGTCAAATGATAATATGATCGTCAGAATAGTAATAAATTATAAAAGTTTAAAAGTCTAAGTCAACCAAAAAAGATAATCAAAAGAAAATTAAAAATAAAACACATTGATAACAATGTCAAAATAATGTCAAAATTTAGCTGGTAGGGACATAGAACTCTAACAAAAATAACTGAATATTTAGTGAATGAATTATTAATCGGAAAAATGATCTTATCAAACATAATAGTTTTGGAAGACCTAATCAACGATACCCCACACGAAAGGCTAAAGTGAACAAAAGAATACCCCCACTTCTACACACTTTACATGTAGGGGAAGTACCCTAAAAATATTTTTATAAATTTTATTCCATAACTTTATAGGGGTCACAGATTGACCGTACCGAATTCCATCTTTATAGCTGTAATAGTCTGAGAAAAACGGCTGTATGTGTCATACATACCTACCGATGGACAGAGAGACAGACTGACATGTCGAAATAATAAGGGTTCCTAGTCGTACCACGGAACCCTATATAGTAGCGGCTTCAATGATTTTGCCGATTTTGCCAATGTCAGTAAAAAAATAAATAAAAGGAAGAGGTTTCGTGGAGGTTTCAAAAGATAAGCCGGAAAAAGAAATCATTAAGAAAAGATTAAAACGGTAATTTACATAAACCATAGTTTAAACAAATTAAATCGCAGAACAATGTGTCATAAACAAAGGGTCAATAATGGCATAGATAAATATTAAGATGCATAGGTTTCCCACAAGTTTAAATTAAAAATTAAACTGTATAATAAGTAATGGGATATTGGTGTCGAATTGTTGATTCGATGCAACACGATGCAACTTTTTTGATGGGACTAAACTAAATTTACGCTTTCTGTGTTCCCCTCGCTACAATCATCCTTAGTCATTACAGAATTGAATTAATTGCAAATTCTAGAAAAAAAAAGTTTTGATTTAAAACAGCCAATTTGTTTATAATCTTTACTTTTGCGTAATATCGAAATATTTTCATTTACGCTGTCCCGTTCCGTTCCGTTCCGGTGGCGCACTGACCAGAAGTTCTTCCGCAGGGGTATCGATATCAGTGCAAAAAGGAGAACAGTCTAGGCTAAAGCACCCGTCGCTATGCAATAATTATTAATGTTATATGTACTCACATAATATTTAAATATTTTGCAGTAATTTTGGTATTTAAAAGATTTGGTACGCCTCCCCCCCTCCCTCCTTCGCACGTCATTTACCATCATCCGCAGACTAAACCCCCCTCCCCAAATTCGAATGACGTAATATATGGACGGCCCCTTTTTCTTTCTGTATCGAAGAAGAGACAAGGACACAATGCGTAAATTTAGTATAGTCCTGTCGGTCGAATAAGTTAAATCGTGTAAGAACAAATCGACACCACCATTGTGGATAATCATGGAGATTTTATTGCAACACTTAAAAAAGAAACTTCTCACTCAGAAGCTGTGTTTCCTGAATGAGAGAAAAAAAATTAGATAAGTACCATTCAATCTCTTCAAATACTTCGATCAGAGCTAAGTACCTTGTTTAAGAAATGTCGGGTTTTTTTTCGCAATTTTCATTAACAATGTTCACTTTGAATATACCTACTAAATGGTTTCTTGTAAATTACAGATATTTTATCCTATATTTATACTTATTATATATTTTATCATATATTTTTTTATTTCGTTATATCCTGTTTTTTTCATCCAGTTTAAAATAGGTAGGCACTTGACATTGTTTTACTATTATTATTCTCACCTAGATGCTTGAGTCACAAGTTTCAATACAAATGCGAAATGCCACTTAACCAAACTTTACTAAGCATAACACTAATCCTATAGCAGTGCACTCACTCTGTCAGGCGAATAATTTATAATATAACACTGTGACTGTGTCAAATAAACATCATAGTAAGGGCTTCTTAGAACTAGCTGCGCGCGCGCACGCAAGGGCCCGGTTAAGACGATCGAGGTCGTCGCCCCTCATCTCGACAGATGCATAGAATGTGGTGTCACCATTGACGTCTGTCTCTAGACCTGCCATACCAAACAGTGTGCTTAAAAAAGTGCTAGAGTCTGACAAGCGAGTCCTGCCTCGAGATTTATTTCGATTGGCAACACTGCTAACTGTCAAACCATTGTCAAGCAGCAAGTAAGTACAGCTAAAACGTTTTGATACTGATTCAAACAAAAAAAACATAAAATATAGTTGTGATTGTATTTATTTCAATTAGTTTATATTTGTACTTTCATAATATATATCCAGAAAAAGTATTCATTCTTCTTTGTTTTAAGGTCTGTTGGATGACGAAGATTTGAAACGAAAGATTAAAGACTTTGTTATAGAGCTGAAAGGTATAGAGGATAAAGAATTAATTACATCTGAATCAAGTTATTTGACCCAAATATCCACTCTGACAGGTTGTATTTCAATTTATTTATTACATCGTACGTAACACATTCTAACTTACATAGTGCTATGGTCATCTAATCCAGTATTTAACATTTCAGATGTTAGTGTCAAAACATTGGAAAGTTGTTTAGTTTCATGAGTAGAAGCTCCACTATAAAAAATGTGCATATCTTTATTAAGACTATTATTGTTTTTTATTTTTAATTTTTTTAAAAAGTGTCCTTATTACAAGTTAAACAAAAGTATCTAGATCGCTTTTTCCGACTATACTTAGGGTTAACAGCTGAAAGATTTTTAAATTTCCCGCCATTCTCTTGGGACAGGACTCGCTTGTCAGACTCTAAACCCACAGATCTACTAAAAACTAACTACTACTAACTATCGTAACTATCCCTTTTTCTAACAATTTCTTTACCAATCTATTTGTAGTAGATCTGTGGCTGAACCAAAAATATTAAAAAGTAGGTACTACGGACAATGTTTACAGACCAGTCATAGACAATAGGACTAATAAGATTTGTAGTAATCTGGTACATATTTGACTGGATATACTAGTCTAAGTTGAAATGGAATGATATAGTTTATTTGTGGAAACACAAGGATCTTGTTATTTTTTATCAACTCTATAAAAGAACAGAAGAAGAAGAAGTTCTGAAGTTTTCCGTGTTACAGACATGTGACGTCATTGTCTTTGACAAACGAATTTAGTGGTTTTAATAAATAAAAATTGGAAATGGATTAAAATGAGTAAGCTTTTGTGTGTTTGTAAGAGAAATGCTATTTAAAGAACAATATTTTTTTAATTTATTTTTGATACTGTTAAATTATCTACTATAACAATCCTTGTTAACTGAATTGCAACATCATCCCGTGTACTGGGGATTTGGAACCCGGAATCCGGTGATTAATCCCTTCTGGATAACCACAATACTATTTCGCGGCTTATGTAGGCAGCCTGACAACTGAGGAGTTGACGCCCAAAGTTCCTTGACTAATTGTTTATTGTTTCATATCAACATCATCATATCAGCCGAAAAACGTCCACTACTGGACAAAGGCCTCCCCCAAGGATTTCCACGACATTTGTTTATTGTTTATTTTCAGTTAATTCTCTGCTCGATACCTAAAACACTTTCAAAATTAGAAGATCCGCTAGTCTCGCAATTTAGGTAGGCAGTGGACTTACCCCTCGAGGATCAGGATTTGAGAGTAATTCAGTTAAAATTATCGTAATGTTGTACTGTCATGCCACGTGAATATATTTGCCAAGTTTACCGGTAGAAAACAATAAAAAACAGTCACAGTATAAAAATCAATTTTATAAATTATTTTTTAATACGGAAAGGGCTTCTTTAATGGGGCGATTGACGTGTCCTTACGAAGCCATAATTAGGTCTTTGGGTGTCACAGTTCCGGTCGTGTTTGCGCCCAAAATTCTCACATCACTGGCTTTGGGGCGTAACTAATACCTATGGAAAATGTGAAGGGAAAATCGTGACTACGGTCACTTTGTACAACCTATCCCTATTATATGTATATAGCTCCACGGGATGTCGTAAAGGTTGACCTTTGACGAAGAACTAGGTAATAAAATAATCACATTTTCGAATGATTATACTTACAAGTAAATTAACCAGGTGTAGGTTTTTTCCGCCTCCGTGGCGTAATGGTTACGTCCATTGGCTTGACATCAGGAGGTCGCGGGTTCGATTCCCGGCGGAGTCTGACTTTGTATGACTCGGTTTGGTTGGTGGAAGGGCATTTTCTAAGCTCGCCTGCATGGCTAACTACCACCATCTTATCTAAGTCTTGCCGCCAAGCATCAATGTTAACTGCATTCATGTTTTCCGGCTTGTACATTAGATAGCCAGTTCCCCATTGCGTTGGGGAATCTTGGTAAGCCCACTTCCATCTTCGGCAGATGAGATGATGTCAAGGGCTTACCAATTGAGGATAAATAAATAAAGGTAGGTAGTAAAGTAAAATGATATAGGTATGCAGGCGTACAGTTTTTCTTTTATCTGTACAAAATATAAAACAAAGTATGCTGCGTTTGTCTATCTATCTAACGAAATATACTCAAAAACTACTTCGTACCTACAGGTATTTTATAGGTACACATCAATCTAGACACTTGAGTTTGTAGCGTTCTTATGCCGTATATACTTATGGATCCGAATTGCACTACGAGTGTCTAGCTTGATGTGCTGGCCTCTGTACCTATAAAATACCTGTAGGTACGAAGTAGTTTTTGAGTTTACGCACATAGTACCATAATAATTGTAATAATCGTGGTGCAACGGTTACTTCATTCACTTCATACCAAGAGGTCGCAGACTCGATTCCCGGTGGGGTCTTGCCTTGTAAGACTCGGTTTGGTTGGTGCTGGTTTTAAACCCGCCTGGCTAGCTACCACCTTTTTATCTAAATATTTCCGCCAAACATCAATGTTTGCCGTTTTCTAAATTACTGATGATTATAAATAAACAAAAAATGACCGAAATTATTTTTTTATGAAAACACGTGAACGCTAATAAAATCAAACTTATTAAATTTATCAAAAAAACAAAAACTTATAAACCTAGCTTTTGTTCTGTCTGACAACCTATGAAAAATTGGTCGAAATCGGTTAACATTTAAGAGGTGAAAATCGTTAACGCCGTTTGTATGAAAAGTCGCAACTTCACAATCCTCACATATGCAAAAACTTTAATCAAAAACCACTTGTTTACTTCTTGAAATGTTTGCGTTTTAATTAACAGTTAATGTTTAATTGCAGATGAAACTATTTAAAATTACCTATTTAAGTAGATAGAAGATTTGTTAACTTTAAATAATTTTCACTTACCAAAATAAACCGGAGGAAGAAAAAAATACAGCAGGCCGCAAACCCTTTGTCTCAAAATAATAAAACTGAAAACAATTTTCAACGCACGCGCACGTATCACGAAAAGGGCGACAAACCTCGCGCTTGCGCCCAAGGAGCGCGCGCTGCGTTCGCGCCAACACTGACAGATTCCACCGCGATCAGCTGATTCCGTCACTCATGTAGTTCTTAGTGGCAAAGAATAAAGACTATTTACGTAACTTGGACGGTATATATTATATATACTATATACACAGCCAATAAGGATCGAAAACCCCAAATCGATGTACAGAACAAGGTATTTTAGGATAAGGCTGGCCTTACAAAGTCGGAAAATTCATAATCTGAATAGGGATGACGACAGCATCAGAAATAAATTATAAACTCTTGATCACTAAATTGCCCTCCTACTTAAACTTCGGAAAACCTTACTCGTTTTGTTTTTCATCAAGTCTTCGATTTTTAATTCACAAAAATCACATAATCAGTACGTAAATGACGCTGCAAAACTATGACGTCACGCCTAGGTTTTTCAACCATTTTTAGAACAAAATGTCGTTTACAAAGTAAATGCTTATAATAATACATATTATCCCAAGCCTTATTGTAGTCTATTTATTAATATTAAAAAAAACTTACGCATGCGTACCCGTGCTCGCTAAAATGTGACGCAATTTTCGTAAAACTGAATTGAAATGTTTTAGTTGTGAAAACGAATAAAATTATGAAGAGTTACTAAGTGTAATAAAAAATACACTTATGTGTATGTATTTATAAGAAATAACAAAGTGAGATTACTCCCCGGACATTAAAAAGAGGCACAAGTCGCGTAAAATTAACTATGATTGCCGAAACCTTGATAGGTATACGTATACCCATGTACTTTGTTTATCTGTCACGGTCGTTTTTTTTATTTTACCAGTTTTCTCACAACTGTATTGAAAAACGTTGTACGAAACTAACAAACTCGTGACGATGGTAAACCCTCGCCTGCGGCTCGGGCTCACAAATGTCAAACAAACACTTTTCAAAATGCTTTTAAAAACTATAAAATCTGTTAGTTAAGTAGAGGTACCTAAACAGGGGGTGCACGTTGAAACTCGCCGAACCGGGGAAGATTACCCCCGCATCTTATCTCCCCCCGCGCGGAAACCATTTTTTAAAATATTTTTTTGAAATTTTGACTTCGAGGTTATGTTTCTTTGGGTAAATAGTTATAGTATTATCCGGCACGCAGTAGTGTCAAATTCAAATAAAAAACACTTGGAAATTAAAAATTTTTTTATTAATAAGTGTTGAGATGAGTTCCTTAGTCGGCGGAGCCCCTTCGGGGCTCCTACGTTCTCATGATAAACCTAACACTACGACTGTGCAGGGAGGCGAGCTTGGCTTGCCTCCCCGCACAGTCTCCGAACCTAACGGATCCGAGTCGGGGTGCTCCGCAAGTCCGAGCTCGCTTCGCTCGCTCCCGCTTCCATTTAGAACTCCCCGTACCACACTCTTCCTACAGTGTTGAGTTTCTTAGTCGACTCTCGAGTCTCTTTCTATTGTAGGAATGAAACATTTTACTATATCAAAAGTTTGCCTATGTCGAAAAAAGGGGAAACATAATCTCATAATTGAATTTTATAAAAATTCATAAATAAATAACCAGAACTCTCCGCACCTGGGGATTTTAAGGGGAGACTATATTTACCCCCATCTATCTTCCCTCCCTCTTCTAGCCCTCTCCGCGTGCACCAAGATACTAAAAGTCAACCCTTATCCCTAAACCTCGCGTGCGTAGATTTAAAATCGCTATTTATTACTAAGATCACTCAATACGCACCTACATCGCTCGAATCTAAGTTCCATTTATTCATTCATTTATTTAGTAGTCCCAAGTATTTCCGTTACAATAGATTTTCAATACAAAATGTTCTATTAGCAAGTGCAAATCATCACCATATCAGCTCATATACGTCCCCACCGAGGGGCTCAAGCCTACCCTGAGTTAGGGCGATCAGGCCTTTGTCGACCACGCGGACCCGTGCGGGTTGATCGACTTCACCAACAACCTTCGAGTTTCTTCGCAGGCGTGTGCAACCTGTTTTTTCTTCACCGTTAAAGCAATCGGTAAGTATTCATATATACATTCGTAAGTTTTGAAACTGCAAATATAATTTTGTTCTTTTTTTAAATATTCGTTTATTTTTTGAAAACACTACGGAACCCTACTTTGCGCAAGTCCGACTCGAACTTAGTCAGTTTTCAAAATAACGTGTAGGCACTTATATTGGACTTTCACTGCATCGGTAATAATACCTAAAAACTTTAAGGTACCAGCTTTTATTTGAAAATTTTCAATTGTTTAGTATTCTTGTCAGTAAACCCTTTTATTTGATACCCATATTGTAGGAGTGAAAAACTAGTCCGCCATCTTGGGTGTGCTGCCGTGTTGGATTTAGAATGACGATTGAACCAAGCATTGTCATCCAAACTGAGCGTGTATACAAAATTTCAGCTCAATCGGTTGAAGATATTTGCTTCAAAATTGAAATGCAAGAGTCCACCCGAACAAACGTACATTCATTGCAAGTTAAATTAAAGCATGTAAAAAGGAAAGACCGTGCCTTCGTTGCTAGCAAATCACATATTTAAAAGCAGACTGTCGGCTTGTCCGTCACGCTGTTAGAGCACATATACGCACATACTGAGAAAAGTATTTACTTAAATAATAGGTGCCTACACTATGTTAAATATATATAAGGTCTAACAAAATTAGCTGAAACTATTTTAACTGGTGCTTCTACACATGAAACTGAACAACTTTCCACATGAAATCCATAGTCAAATCTCAAAAAAAAAATTTGAACTTCCCATACTAAGTTGGCTGATCAGCTGTTCGAGTTAGTATGGGAGAGCCAAATTTTTTTTTGCGATTTGACTATGGGTTCCATGGGGAAAGTTGTTCAGTTTCATGGGCAGAAGCACTAGTTAAAATAGTTTCAGCTAATTTTTTTAGACCTTATATACTGTGACTATATATGTGTCGTGAAAAGCCTTCTTTCTTCTTTGTCCGCCCCATTACTTGGGGTCGGGTCTCCTCACTAATTAGCGCCAGGACAGTTTGTCCTGGGTTGTCACATCTGGCAATTGGGCTTTCTTGAGGTCTCTCATTATGTTTGACCACCGGGTCAATGGCGGGCAGCCTCTGCCTCTTCTCTCTTCCGGCAGGTTTAAAGCAATGTTTACCACGTGATCTTCACTGCGCCGTTTCACATGGCCGTACCATCTAAGTCTGCCTTTGGTGAACTTCTCCATTATTGGTGCGACTTTAAAGCTTCTAGCTTCCGCGAATGTATTGGTTTCGGATTTTAACCAGACGGGTCACACCTCCCGCCCATCTCAGCATCTTCATTTCGTTTACATGTACTCTTTGCTCATGACCTGCTTAGTCGTCCAGCATTCAAAGCCGTACATTAATGCTGGGCGGGCTGCCGTCTTGTAAACTTTGCCCTTGGTTTTTATGCACATGCGAGGGTCACACAGCACTCCCGTGAGCGAAATCGTGTAATCCGTGGTCATTATTTATTGAACGAGCAAGCGAAGCGAGCTAAGTTCTTATAAATGTTTCTTCAACGATAACTTGAGTATCGTTGATTGGAACGTCTTGAAATTTGGTAGGTGAATTAATGAGACAAAAAAGATTCTTAAGTTCGCACATTAGCAAAATCGGTCAAAAGGTCGCCGCGATATAGGGGATTGTAAAAAAGGCTTCTAAAAATCGAATGACAAATCTATGCCCTGATGAAGTGCCCTTTATAAAAAATACGCGTTATTTTAGACCTACGATACGAGATAAATGAAATAAAAACCGGCCAAGTGCGAGTCGGACTCGCACACGAAGGGTTCCGTACCATTATCTATAAAAATCACGTTTGTTGTTAAATTTTTTTTGAGCAAAAAAATCGCGTTCGTTTTATCGGAGCCCCCTTAAATATTTATTTTATTCTTTTTTTTAGTATATTTTGTTGTTATAGCGGCAACATCTGCATCTGTGAAAATTTCATGTAATACAGCCTGGTGACAAACGGACGGACAGACAGACAGACGGACAGCGAAGTCTCAGTAATAGGGTCCTGTTTTTACCTTTTGGGTACGGAACCCTAAAAAAACAACGTATATGTCGGAACGCAAGGACGTGGCGCCATCTATGCATGCGTCGAAGCACCGTGTGTTTTATCTTGAAATGTCAAGCGGTTAGCTAGGGTAGTCATAATAGTCACTTTTGCCAAGGCGTGGTCGGTGCGGGACCGGAAACCGGAAGTTGGTAGTGTTGGTACTTGTTTGTTAGCCAATCAGAATCGTTGTGAATATCGAACCATCAAAGACAATGCAGCCTACCTACAGAGGCTACGACAGAGGCGCCAATTATTTTACGAGCACTTTTGTTCGAGCAGCTGAACTGTCAACTTGGGAAGCCAGCCCCGTGCCGAACTCATCGCAGTCTATAAAATAATCGGTTTTCATCCGAATCATCGTGAAGCCTCGTGTTGCAAACGTGTGTGAATATTGATTGTACACTCCAAAACTTCTCGAAGACGAGTTTATTTCTTAGATACGGCCAAAACCCTTCTGATGATCCGAAATCAGAAGTGGGATAGGACACGGACGCCCCACGAGTTCCAAATAGTGATGTGTGCAAGACAAAATAGAAAGTGCTTCTGGAACAACGAAATCAGAATTTTCTAACGCTGATACTAGCCACGCGGACGCCATCATCGTCCCATGAATTGACGTTACCCAATTTCAACCCCGATAGATCGGATGTGAATGCACGTGCATGGATTGCTACTACGGATCTGTGTATTTACGACCCATATCGGCAAGGGGCAGGGCCACTACATGTCTAGCTGCTTGAAGTAATGCAGCCAAGAGGGAAGCACCTGCGAAGCTGCCCCAGTGATGGAGAAGAGAGTCGACCTTTGCGTGGTTGATGCACAATACTGGAATTCCATCGGGTGAGCAGTTTTCAATAAAGAGAAATCTGTTGTTATCTGTTGTGTCAGTGCAAGTTAAGAGGCACTGATTAGGTACACGACTACCATTGACAATGCTACAGACTGACGACAGCTGCTTGTCCGACTCTTTAGTCTGACGACTCAATGTCGGCACGGAGCCGACACGACACCTTGGTTCTGAACCATCATAGACTAACTGACCATAAACTAACTAATCATAAGCTACAACAAAGAATAACATGGTGCCGACCATATGATTTGGTCGTTTCCGTGTAGATTTGTTTACAGCCAGTGTTGTTTGGTCAGGTTTCCTGATGATACTTGTAGTGACGACTGCAAACTATTTCTCATTTTTACCGTCATTCCTTTTCCCCTGTGTACCACGGCGTACAAGACCGCCCAGAGCACAGTATCGACCTTTCCTTTTTTTTAGGGCCCCTGTGTACCACGGCGCATATGGACATATGCGCCTAGAGCACAGCATCGGCCTGACCTTTATCATTTTAGAGCCTCTGTGTGTCACACAGCATCGACCTCTACGTATTCCCTTTATTTTTATGAGCTTTGCCCTGTGGAAGGGGAGTTCAAGTACCTACCTTTTTTGTGAGCTTTGCCCTGTGGAAGGGGAGTTCAAGTACCTACCTTTTTTTGTGAGCTTTGCCCTGTGGAAGGGGAGTTCAAGTACCTACCTTTTTTTTGTGAGCTTTGTCCTGTGGAAGGGGAGTTCAAGTACCTACCTTTTTTGTGAGCTTTGCCCTGTGGAAGGGGAGTTCAAGTACCTACACAGCTCATCGTCATCACATCGGCCGGGCAACGTTCACTGCTGTACAAGGGCGCAATCGCTTGGCAGGCAGGTGAGCGATCGCGGTGTGTGGCACGGTACGCGGAGGGGACGCTGCTGGCCGTCCTCCGGTCTTTGATCCATTGGTCACCTCTTGCCACACCCTCGGGAGGAGATGTGTGGTACTATTCTAGGGCCATACCACAGGCCTACTTATCTGTAGTAGATTTATGATAAGTTAGGTAATCTGAATACCTAACTTAAACACACATCCACTCCTCATTATAGATTATGGCAGCTGCTGGGCACGCATCGCCGTCAGGATGGCCGTGTCGGAGCGCAAGGACGTGGCGCCATCTATGCATGCGTCGAAGCACCGTGTGTTTTATCTTGAAATGTCAAGCGGTTAGCTAGGGTAGTCATAATAGTCACTTTTGCCAAGGCGTGGTCGGTGCGGGACTGGAAACCGGAAGTTGGTAGTGTTGGTACTTGTTTGTTAGCCAATCAGAATCGTTGTGAATATCGAACCATCAAAGACAATGCAGCCTACCTACAGAGGCTACGACAGAGGCGCCAATTATTTTACGAGCACTTTTGATCGAGCAGCTGAACTGTCAACTTGGGGAAGCCAGCCCCGTGCCGAACTCATCGCAGTCTATAAAATAATCGGTTTTCATCCGAATCATCGTGAAGCCTCGTGTTGCAAACGTGTGTGAATATTGATTGTACACTCCAAAACTTCTCGAAGACGAGTTTATTTCTTAGATACGGCCAAAACCCTTCTGATGATCCGAAATATATGTTGAAAACATGGTGTCCTTAAACACCACTAGATGGCGCTGAGCGGATAGGTTGTTCTGGGAGCTCTAAGATGGATTAATCGGACGGTTCGATTGGCACACTAGCGCCGTAAATATAAATAATTAATGTAGGTACGCATTCTTATGGAATTTAATCGAAATCATTGAGTATTTCGGATCATCAGAAGGGTTTTGGTCGGATCTAAGAAATACACTAGTCTTTGAGAAGTTTTGGAGTGTACAATCAATATTCACACACGTTTGCAACACGAGGCTTCACGATGATTCGGATGAAAACCGATTATTTTATAGACTGCGATGAGTTCGGCACGGGGCTGGCTTCCCAAGTTGACAGTTCAGCTGCTCGATCAAAAGTGCTCGTATAATAATTGGCGCCTCTGTCGTAGCCTCTGTAGGTTGGCTGCATTGTCATTTATTGGTTCGATAATCACAACGATTCTGATTGGCTAACAAACAAGTACCAACACTACCAACTTCCGGGTTCCGGTCTCGCACCGACCACGCCATGGCCAAAGATGACTATTATTACTACCCTAGCTAACCGCTTGACGTTTCAAGATAAAACACACGGTGCTTCGACGCATGCATAGGTGGCGCCACGTCCTTGCGCTCCGACAAGTATTTTGCGCATATAGGAGGCAGCGATTATTGTTTAGTCGTTATTTTATAATTGTTGCAAAACAAAAACAAAAAAAATATTTTTTGCAAAACTGCTAATAATGGCCACTGTTGGTACTTTTGCTAAAACCAACTTGTTGCTAATATTTAAAGTAATTAAATAACAATTAAACAATAGTCAATTCATACAAAATTAACATAATAGTCAAAAAATACTCAATTATTTTCTATCAAATTTTGGAAGTAAATTATTTATTTCTATTGGTGGCGCTAGTGTGCTAATCGAACCGCCTTAACATTTCTTAATATATATACTAAACTTACCTTTTAGGGTTCCGAAGTCAACAAATGTTTGTCCGTCTGTCCGCGCCTTAGCTCAAAGACTATTACTAGTAAGCTATAATTTGGAATGTGTATACATATTATTAATCACGCCGACAAAGTGGTCAATAAAATCTTGAAAAAAAACGGGTGGGGCTGTGTCGGGGCACACGGCCGTTGGTTTTAACGTGAATACGTCTCGTAACGGGTAATATGTAGTTTCTATATAAAATATTATTATTATTAATATTATTATCTGCGTAATTTCAACCGTCCCAGCTGCAGATGTACTGGCACCGTCGTTGATCCGCTCGGCCGCATTCATTACTTTACGTTGCCGGCACTGCTTGACTCGATCATATGGTGTTTTATTGGTACCATTCGATTACTGTTGAGATGCCCTTTCCAACCGTATACGATCTCTGTATTTCGATTTGGCTTTTCGACGCGTATAGGCCGACATTATATATTTTTGATATTATTTTTTTATTTAAACACCTTATTATAATCACAGTTACAATTTTACACTAATGTTTTATATATAATCGATAGATTTTGACGAGAGCTGACGATTGAAACTTGAATGAACGTCGTAGCTTCACCGAGTCGAAAGTTATACTAAATGGAAATCTCGATACGCAGCAAAATGACCTTCAAAATGGCGGGGCTGCCCCCTCCCCCGCGCGCGATGTGTTACAGTCCTTACTTAGCGTAATAAATTCTTTGATTCTTTAGCTATCAAGTGGTGTAAACGAAATTTGGATGGAGATGATAGATATGTAGCTACAACACTAAACTGTATCCCCCGATTTTGTTATCATTCGTTTTTTTGGATTGCATCCCTATGGAGGTAATTTTAAAGACGTATTCACGTCAAAAAAAATTTTAGGGTACCAATATAACGAGGAGGTGAATTTTGTTTCGTTGACGTACCCTATCGTGTGGGGTATCGTTGAATAGGTCTTTCAAAACAACTGAGGATTTGCTAAAACATATTTTCGATTGAGAGGTTGGTTTGCGAAATTTAACCTTTAAAGTGCAAATTTTTACCAACCAAACCGCTATTTCAGGACATCTGCAAAAAATTATTAATAATAGAACAAATAATCAATTTAAAAGGAAAACTATCACGGCTAAGTAGGCTTCCTTATCGACCAACTCAAGGTGTGCATTTGGATTTGTAAAAAGTACATAGATTTTTCATACAAAATATTCTATTACCAACTGCAAATATAATTTTGTTTTTTAAAATATAAATTTATTTTTGTAAAGACTACGGAACCCTACTTTACGCGAGTCCGACTCGCACTTGGCCGGTTTTTTTTATTTACAGTTCACATGAGTTCAGTTCGGGACGAACCACTAGTTTATTTTATATTTACAACCAAACTCCATGCCTGCGTCAGTGTTTCCCGATTCCTATAATTTGGGGATCTTCAAGACAAGAGTGAATAGGGATTATTTGAGTTTGCGTGTACCATCCTCGACTGCATCATCACTTACCATCAGGTGAGTTGCAGTCAAACGCACTCAAATTTTTAATAAAAAAAAAACTAAAACACAGGTTGAGATTACCCAATACGATAATTTACAAATTATAAATTACAAAGATAATTTAAAGTAACCTTTTCAAATTCCGCCAATGTACAATTGAACATATCAGTACTTTCCGATAAAGTAAATAAGTAGGATAAAAAAATATATATATTGTCAGATTGTGCAGAAACATAATATAATAAACAAATGCATCGAGGTGATAAGAGTTTGTTGACACTGTTGCAACGGTCACCGCGAGTAACTGCATGACCTCTTATCGGTCATGTTTATAGCCATTCGTATTCAGAAAATGGATGTAAGCCAATTTTTTTATCTAATTATAGAACTTTATGAAATTAAGGCTTCACTGGTACAAAAAAAACCGCTAAACACGTTAAAAAACCGACTTCCATCGCAACAACTTCGAACAATTTTGCATTGTTATTTTTGGTTTTTGTTAATTTTCTGATTTTAATAAAATTTATAGTGGACCACACGGGAAGTACTAGCTTTCGAATAAAAAAAGATTCATCAAAATCGGTTCGCCCAGTCAAAAGTTCTGAGGTAACACACATAAAAAAAACATACAGTCGAATTGAGAACCTCCTCCTTTTTGGAAGTCGCTTAAAATACCGGCCAAGTGCGAGTCGGACTCGCGCACCGAGGGTTCCGTACAAACCTGTAGGTATATATAAGGTCTAACAAAATTAGCTGAAACTATTTTAACTGGTGCTTCTACCCATGAAACTGAACAACTTTCCCAATGAAACCCATAGTCAAATCTCAAAAAAATTCGAACTTCCCATACTAAGTTGGCTGATCAGCTGATCGAGTAAGTATGGGGGAGCCAATTTTTTTTTTGCGATTTGACTATGGGTTCCATGTGAAAAGTTGTTCAGTTTCATGTGTAGAAGCACCAGTTAAAATAGTTTCAGCTAATTTTGTTAGACCTTATATACATATAAGTAAAAGTTCACTCATCACGACAATCGAGTCATAGTTATGGTATTTTAATGTTATTAAAAATATTTTTATTATATGCTGTAACTTAACATTTACGGTTTTCGCAATTTTTCCCTTATCTGTGCTATAAGACGTTGCTTCGTACCAAATTTCAAGATTCTGAGTTCACGGGAAGTACCCTGTAGATTTTGATTCCCTTACGAGTGTCGAAAATTTGCGGAAATTTGCCTTATAAACGACTGTATCTTTTGATTGCGTTGGCTTTTAAGTTTGATTTTTTCACAGCTCCAAGGGACGCTAGACTTGAGTATTTGATATAAATTCTAGTTTGATACCTCCAGGCATTCCTGAGAAAAAGGGTCTTGACAGACAGATAGACGGACAACAAAGTGATCCTATAAGGTCTCCGTTTTTTCCTTTCGGGGTACGGAACCCTAAAAATAGGGATTTTTTGATTCTTTATCGGAAGCAGATTTTTAATGTGGTTTGTAATTTCTTGGAACGAATAGTAAGCAAATCGTTTCCACTGGCCAGCTGGGCTTTGTACACCGAACCACCGGTTGACCCAGCTACTTTCTCTAGGGTAAGTCCAGTTTCTAATTATTTACCGTTCCGCACGAACACAGACGGAAATCCACTTTCAAGCTTTGGGCTTGGGCAACAACTAAAAGGGATTGTCGAAATGACGAGTTCATTTGTAATTAAGTTTTTTTGAAGATCAAGAAGCCTGTCTCAACTTACTTAGAAAGAGTAATGACCATCAAGTTTTTTTTTACAATTGGAAAAAATAACACAAATCAATTAAAAATTAAAAACTTATCCCCTCTTTTTTTTGGGGTGTCGAAAAAAAATTATATTAAGTCACTCCAGGACAAAGACAAATCTAACGACACCACGCTCTGTAAAATAACCGCTTCCGTGGCTAATGTAAGTCCATTCCATATCAGGAGGTCGCGGGTTCGATTCCCAACGGAGTCTAACTATGTATGACTCGGTTTGGATGGTGGACGGGCATTTTCTAAGCTTACCTGGCTAGCTACCACCATCTTATCTGTCTTGCCGCCAAGCTTGATGTATAAAGCTTGAAGATAACATTGCCAGTTTTCCATTGCATTGGGGAATCTTGGTAAGCCCATAAGCTTATTTATAAGATGGTGATAACTAGCCAGGCGGGCTTTGAAAATGCCCTACCACCAACCAAATCGAGTATAACAAGTTGATCTCACCGGGAATCTAACCCGAGACCTCCTGGTGTGAAGCGAATGGACTAACCATTACGCCACGGAGGCGGTTGTATCATGTTGTTGTTATAGCCCATCAACTTCGTACGCGATACGCCTAAACAGCTGAGGCGGGGTGTGCGGGAAGATCTCCGCGGGGGAACTTTAAGCTAGCGGGGAAGGGCCTCGTGCCCTTTCCCGCTATCCTCAAGCTCCCCCGCGGAGATAGTGTCGTGTCGTGTCGTGCTACCTCGCCCCCGCCTACCCGCTCGTACCGCAGGCGTACCGCGCACAAAGTTGACGGGCTTATAGTTTACAGCCAAATAAGCAGTGACGGACAAACTCCGCTAGAAGTAATCGTGTCCGTGTCACAAGGAACAAACGTAAGGTTCACAGCT
Source organism: Coleophora flavipennella (assembly GCA_947284805.1). Taxonomy (NCBI): domain Eukaryota; kingdom Metazoa; phylum Arthropoda; class Insecta; order Lepidoptera; family Coleophoridae; genus Coleophora; species Coleophora flavipennella. Next base: position 7,742,873 of record OX369255.1, on the reverse strand, counting down.
GTGTTACTTAGGAAGTTTAATGAATTTATTCATTCATTGCACGTGTACAAGACAAAAACAATAGATTAGAAGCCACGAATCCGAACCTACTATCTCGGACATTCATTTTGCATTTGATTGCTATTATTTCAGGGAATTCCAAGTAAGACGTCATTCTACGAGCGTGGAAATGAGTTTTCCCCAGATCCCTCGGGAACTATGCCAGAATATGCTAATTAGTAAATTATGTCATTTCCCACCTCTTCAACCATCTCTGTGAAAAAAAATCACAGCAATTCATTGCTCCGTTGCGATGTGGTCGTTGGGGTTCTAAAGTTCTCGAGTGGCGACCGCGCACCGGAAAACGTAGCGTAGGAAGGCTTCCCATTCGTTGGACCGATGACCTGGTGAAGGTTGCGGGAAGTCGCTGGATGCGGGCAGCGCAGAACCGGTCGTCGTGGAAATCCTTGGGGGAGGCCTTTGTCCAGCAGTGGACGTCCTTAGGCTGATATGATGATGTTAAAGAAATTCACCAAAAAAAGTCATTTTTTTAGTTCCCCCAGGAACTGCATTGGACTTCGCTATTTTCGCGGGATAAAAAGTAGCATATGTCCTTCCCAGTGATACAGGCTACCTGCAATCTGCATACTAAATTTCATAAAGATTGGTCGAGGTGTTGAAGCGTAAAAAGGTAACAAACAAATAAACAGACACATTTTCACATTTATAATATTATTAAGGATTTCCTCCTCTTTCAACGGCGGGGGCCAACCACCTTGATTGTACTCGTATGTGTTTCGAACGAGAGTCTATCGAACTTTTGAAGTGACCGTACACTATTCAAATTTTTATGGTCTACGGTCAAGCAATGCAATGTTTGTCGGGAAGCCAAGGTTCCGTCAAAGTATATATTATAAGGTCTAACAAAATTAGCTGAAACTATTTTAACTGGTGCTTCTACCCATGAAACTGAACAACTTTCATCATGAAACCCATAGTCAAATCTCAAAAAAAAGTTTGAACTTCCCATACTAAGTTGGCTGATCAACTGATCGAGTTAGTATGGGAGAGCCAATTTTTTTTGCGATTTGACTATGGGTTCCATGGGGAAAGTTGTTCAGTTTCATGGGTAGATGCACCAGTTAAAATAGTTTCAGCTAATTTTGTTACACCTTATATATTAGTACTGTTCCGTGATAGATTTTTTTTTAGATTTTCTGACTTATGGAAATTCGGAAAGGATCTACATTACCACAGTAATACAGTATAGCGGCTTACAGTAATGCAACGAATGTACTTACGCAGAGCAACGGAAGGGTACTTGCGGGGCAGCGGGCGGCGGGGCCCAGCCTGGCAAACTCCGCGAGTTTGCCAGGCTAGCTACAGGCTACTAACGCTAGTACTTACGCCGTGGCGGCATCGTGCGACATCAAAGGCGTTGCGCTACTGTAAGCCATATCGTAATACTGTGACATTACTTACTTTTAATTCTTGAGCCAAATGTTATACTTCTATTAAAAATGTGTTTTCTACGAGTTGGTTTTGTCTGTTAAAAAACCATTTTTTTAATTTTTAAAACTCGCTTAATAGCAATTCGATAACAGTTCATACGATTAGGAGAACCAAGTCTCAGAATTGCTAAACTTAAGTACCTACACCAATTTTGTTACACCCTGTATATCTGATACGGCTTAACGACTGCCATCTAGTTATAGCAACCGGCACCAACGCAACGGCTAAACGTGGCTTTCGAAGCACGTAACTGTCGAGAAAATGCCACTAACAGTCAAACCCATTTAGGTAATGACCGTGCTTCAGGTCATTTAGCCTGCGTTATCAACCCTGAGCTATTGATACTACTGATCTAAGACCGTTACATTATAGCCAGTGACAGTGATAACACTATAATATTTACCTTAAGAGTCGCGTTTCCATACAAACGTAGTTCCGCTTTCATACAAAAACTACATGCCGGACTGAATCCAAACTTTGCAAATATGTTGAGTAGACACATATCAATGTTTGTAATTAGTTTTCGTCGTAGTAAATTAACACATAACTAAACAAAGGCTTAAATTAGTTTTGTTCTGAAACTTTTAAATTTCTCTTATTTATTTCCGTTTTATAATAATATGAGTACATCGAAAACTAATTACAAACATCGATATGTGTCTACTTAACATATTTGCAAATTTTGGATTCAATCCAGCATGTAGTTTTTGTATCAAAGCGGAACTATGTTTGTATGGAAACTCGAGCCTACTGGGGACCCTTAAGGCGGTAATATTACAGATTATCGTTATTTTTGATTTCAATTACTCCTAAACGATAGAAAACTCAAGGTTGAAAAAAATACCCTTTTTGTTAATGATGTTCATTAAAGTCATAAGCTATTAGAAACACGATAGAGTAGTTTTAGCTCGATAGAAAAAAAATCCCAAAGATAACAGTTACTTTCAACTCTAGTTATGACTAATATTTTGAAGTATAAATTTATAAAATCGACAAAAATATTTGCTATGATAATACAAAGTGAGTAATGTTATTATTTTTTATACTTTCATTGTAGTTTTTGATTGGAACGAAAAATCATTGAAAAAGTGTGGTTATTTTCTTTACTCTTTATACACGTAAATAAAATGACAGAGAAAACTGTTCCAATCAATCATCATATCAGCCACAAATCGTCCACTGCTGGACAAAGGCCTCCCCCAAGGATTTCCACGACGACCGGTCCTACGCTGCCCGCATCCATCGGCTTCCCGCGATCTTCACCAGATCATCGGTCCACCGCGTGGGAGGCCTGCCTACGCTACGTTTTCCGGTGCGCGGTCGCCACTCGAGAACTTTACTGCCCCATCGGCCATCTGTTCTACGAGCTATGTGCCCTGCCCACTGCCACTTCAGTTTAGCGATTCTGTGAGCTATGTCGGTTACTTTAGTTCTCCTGCGGATCTCCTCGTTTCTGATTCGATCACGCAGAGAAACTCCGAGCATAGCACGCTCCATTGCCCTTTAGGTGACCTTGAGCCTTCTTATGAGGCCCATAGTAAGCGACCATGTCTCAGTTCCGTAAGTCATCACTGGCAACGCTGACGATATCGTGGTCATGGCTTAGACTATGGAAGAACTAAGCACAATGCTCGATGGCCTCAGTAAAGTCTCTCAACAAGTGGGTCTTAAAATGAACTTGGACAAGACGAAAATAATGTTAAATGTCCGTGTCGCACCCACTCCTATAAAGGTTGGAGACTCTACACTGGAAGTTGTTGACGAATATGTATACCTGGGACAAACAGTCCAGCTAGGTAGTTCCAACTTCAAGAAAGAGATCAATCGACGAATCCAACTCGGCTGGGCAGCGTTCGGGAAGCTTCGCAATATCTTCACGTCCCAAATACCGCAGTGTCACAAGACTAAGGTCTTTGACCAGTGTGTGTTCCAATCAATACCTCGCCCTAATTACACACCTACATACTGATCTATCGATCGACGACGCTATAACACAATTGGGTATGTTGCTGTAGAATATATAGGGTGACTTTTAATTAGTTCTTGATAGCAAAGGATATGAATGTACTCGTGATTACAAACAACTTTCCCAAAGAAACTATATGTCAAATATGAAAAAAAAATTTTGGTCCTTGATACATTTTTGCCGATTTGATAACTTATTATGTATCGAGGGCGAAAATTTTTTTTTCATATTTCACATATAGTTTCTTTGGGAAAGTTGTTTGTAATCACCAGTACATTCATATCCTTTGCTATCAAGAACTAATTTGAGGTCACCCTGTATATATATTGATATTGATGAACAATACTTACTTAGCCTTAAAAACCGATTTTAGCTATTTCACATATTCCCAGCTGGGCGTCTATGCGGAACTCTAAAAAAAACAACTAACAGGATTTGGAGGGCGACGAACCTTTCGGCCCTCCTTTGAATTTCCTAGAGCCCTCCGAAAACGTGTTTAGAATGCACATTCTTAAATGATTTCTTTTATGGGAACTGGTATTTTGGAGTAGCCAAGGTTCACTAAACTATGAATAGTAACGAGCAGGCTGGTGAGGCAAAGGGTTAAGACAAAGAACTTAGCTAGGTTATGGGCCAAGAGAACACCACGGCTTGCACTTAATAATGCAGATTTTAGTGTTTTAGTCTTAATATTTTTGTTGGCATCATCGTCGTGTTTGTTACGTGTCTGAGTCTGGCGTTGCTCATCAAACTATACTTTAAATATTAACTATTAACTTTAAATATTATTTTGCCGGCAATAGTAGTTTAAGCAACTGTTAAGTAATTACAGGTCTTAAAACATGAGTGTGTTTTAACGAAATGTTAAAAGAATCACACACAGTGTTTTAAGACCTAATTGCAACAGTTGCATACATTATTTTATCTACATTACATATTATAAGTACTCTAAGATGGGTTCAGAAGCCACAGGGAAATGATCTACATTTCTACTAGTGCTACCTGTAAGATATCTATAGACTATAGAGTAGTAGGTATTCGCGGGTTCTAGACCACTTAATATGCATGGCAGGCTTTTTTTTAATAGCGACTCGTTGTTTTCGCAAAAAACGCCAGCGACGACCCTAATTAAGGGCTCGGCCCGGCAGTAGTAGGTATTCGCGGGCTCTAGACCACTTAATATGCATGGCTGGCTTTTTTTAATAGCGACTCGTTGTTTTCGCAAAAAACGCCAGCGACGACCCTAATTAAGGGCTCGGCCCGGCAGTAGTAGGTATTCGCGGGTTCTAGACCACTTAATATGCATGGCTGGCTTTTTTTAATAGCGACTCGTTGTTTTCGCAAAAAACGCCAGCGACGACCCTAATTAAGGGCTCGGCCCGGCAGTAGTAGGTATTCGCGGGTTCTAGACCACTTAATATGCATGGCTGGCTTTTTTTAATAGCGACTCGTTGTTTTCGCAAAAAACGCCAGCGACGGCCCTAATGGCGCTACCACTAAGGACAAGAGGGCCACCGGCGCTAAGAAGAAACCCGCCGCAAAGAAGTTGGCTTTGCCGGGCAAGTCCACGGCCACAGCGCCCCAGGCGCAAAAAATCACCAAGCCGCCTACGAAGAAGCCGAAAGCGTCGAAACCCAAGAGGGCCGCTGCCTGAAATCCTCCGGTGCGGGCTTAAAGAAACTTCCTGCGTACACACACCTGGAGCACCGACACACCACGTCACCACCGTCGTCGTCGTCGCTTCGTTGGTCTGTCGGCTAGTGGCTGCGAGAAGCAGTAGTGGCCGACCAGTACCTACAACCTGCTTGAACAATCCGCGACTCAAATAATCCTGTGCGTAGGTATACTCGGTAACTGAATGATAGTGCGTATAATACTTACATCATTATTCTTCATTGCATTTTTTTTCTTTATAATTTTAAAAATTGTAAATAATAACCCTTTTTGCGTTCAATCCACAATCAATAAAAATGAATTAATAATATTAATTTAAAAAAATGTGACTATGTGACTATGTGCGCATTTACAAGAGTTGATAATAACCTAATCAATCTGTTCTCACAATAGTAAGAGATACGTGCAAGTGTGTCAATTTCATAACCTTCTGCTTTTTCCAAGTCGGGCAACAGGAATGTTGCATCTGTCTACAGTAAATTTTTTCATTCATTCCCATATAAATTAAAATGAGTGTCGTCTATTTAGCCTTTGTAAAACGTGAGAAATGCGGGGATTTTTATACTGGCGCATACCCACTAACAATTTAAATCACTAATTTATTACTAGCCTCTATCCTGAATGTATGAGATACTAAAGGCTTTTGATGTCCATACAATACAGTCCAATACAATACAAACTGTAATTCTATAGAACAGGTGGATCCATACAGGTGCGAGCACCTTTTACTTTCAAGATGTATAAAAAAATAAACCAGCCTGCAATATAAGCCATCTCTTCAAGCTTCTATCAAACATTCTGCAATGGACGCTTACGATATACACTCTGACGAATTCGACGAAGATATGTACAATTTGCTCGACGATTTTTATGATCCGTATTCTCCAATAACTGAGAGATCGGAGATCAACCAAATAGAAATGGAGGAGGGGGAACGCTCTCGTCGTCTTACCCCGAGATTAAACTCAGAAGACGAAATATTCGAAGAATATACTCCGGGAGCCGAATCGAATGAGCAAAGGAACGGTTATTCCATCTCTCCTACTTACACGGAATATACTCCTGAGGACGAAGACCAGGAATTGGAGGATGGTCAAGGACATTTGGCGGAATCTCCACCAGATATACCTCCTCCCCCTCTGGTATATCCTGTGTACCATGTTTTAAACAATAATTATTTAATTGTTGTGTACAGATTAATATATGATAATAGTGCAGTTGTTAATGATGAAGATGTTATAGTTTTAGATTAAGTAAAATTTTATTGTAACTTTTTGTATCGGTTAATTTAATTCAGTTATAGTTTTATTTAGTTAAATATAAGTATTGTTAAGGTACATAAAATTAAATGTAAGTTTCTTGTATAATTAATTAAAATGTATTCGAAATTCAATTTCTTCATTTGTATTGTATTGATTGTTCCAATTGGAGAAATTTTTACTTCTAAATAAAAAATGTGTTTACAAAATTTATTTTAAAAAACTCATATAAAAGGTGCTTTACGAACTCATTACAAAAATATTGTCTGAAACATTTTAACAATCAATTAATCATTAATTATCAGACTAAGATCAGAAAAAACCAAGACTGTCATTTAATTTACTTAAATTATACAATGGTTGCATTTCGTCGTAACACCAAGTTATTCTACTGAACTCTAGATTGCATAATTGTGAAGTAAATTAAAAAAAAGTTGGTAACAAAATCAGTAGTAGGTATTCGCGGGCTCTAGACCACTTAATATGCATGGCTGGCTTTTTTTTAATAGCGACTCGTTGTCTTCGCAAAAAACGCCAGCGACGACCCTAATTAAGGGCTCGGCCCGGCAGTAGTAGGTATTCGCGGGCTCTAGACCACTTAATATGCTAGTGGCTGCGAGAAGCAGTAGTGGCCGACCAGTACCTACAACCTGCTTGAACAATCCGCGACTCAAATAATCCTGTGCGTAGGTATACTCGGTAACTGAATGATAGTGCGTATAATACTTACATCATTATTCTTCATTGCATTTTTTTCTTTATAATTTTAAAAATTGTAAATAATAACCCTTTTTGCGTTCAATCCACAATCAATAAAAATGAATTAATAATATTAATTTAAAAAAATGTGACTATGTGACTATGTGCGCATTTACAAGAGTTGATAATAAGCTAATCAATCTGTTCTCACAATAGTAAGAGATACGTGCAAGTGTGTCAATCTCATAACCCTCTGCTTTTTCCAAGTCGGGCAACAGGAATGTTGCATCTGTCTACAGTAAATTTTTTCATTCATTCCCATATAAATTTAAATGAGTGTCGTCTATTTAGTCTTTGTAAAACGTGAGAAATGCGGGGATTTTTATACTGGCGCATACCCACTAACAATTTAAATCACTAATTTATTACTAGCCTCTATCCTGAATGTATGAGATACTAAAGGCTTTTGATGTCCATACAATACAGTCCAATACAATACCAACTGTAATTCTATAGAACAGGTGGATCCATACAGGTGCGAGCACCTTTTACTTTCAAGATGTATAAAAAAATAAACCAGCCTGCAATATAAACCATCTCTTCAAGCTTCTATCAAACATTCTGCAATGGACGCTTACGATATACACTCTGACGAATTCGACGAAGATATGTACAATTTGCTCGACGATTTTTATGATCCGTATTCTCCAATAACTGAGAGATCGGAGATCAACCAAATAGAAATGGAGGAGGGGGAACGCTCTCGTCGTCTTACCCCGAGATTAAACTCAGAAGACGAAATATTCGAAGAATATACTCCGGGAGCCGAATCGAATGAGCAAAGGAACGGTTATTCCATCTCTCCTACTTACACGGAATATACTCCTGAGGACGAAGACCAGGAATTGGAGGATGGTCAAGGACATTTGGCGGAATCTCCACCCGATATACCGCCTCCCCCTCTGGTATATCCTGTGTACCATGTTTTAAACAATAATTATTTAATTGTTGTGTACAGATTAATATATGATAATAGTGCAGTTGTTAATGATGAAGATGTTATAGTTTTAGATTAAGTAAAATTTTATTGTAACTTTTTGTATCGGTTAATTTAATTCAGTTATAGTTTTATTTAGTTAAATATAAGTATTGTTAAGGTAGATAAAATTAAATGTAAGTTTCTTGTATAGTTAATTAAAATGTATTCGAAATTCAATTTCTTCATTTGTATTGTATTGATTGTTCCAATTGGAGAAATTTTTACTTCTAAATAAAAAATGTGTTTACAAAATTTATTTTAAAAAACTCATATAAAAGGTGCTTTACGAACTCATTACAAAAATATTGTCTGAAACATTTTAACAATCAATTAATCATTAATTATCAGACTAAGATCAGAAAAAACCAAGACTGTCATTTAATTTACTTAAATTATACAATGGTTGCATTTCGTCGTAACACCAAGTTATTCTACTGAACTCTAGATTGCATAATTGTGAAGTAAATTTAAAAAAAGTTGGTAACAAAATCAGATTTTCTAAATCCGCTGGGTCCTGTTACTATCACTGTAGAAGGGTGAATAAAGTTTTTTTTTTATTTCATGCAAAATGTATTCTATAAAAACCCAATTTATAATTTATAGAATTAAAGAAGAAATCTTTTTAGGTGATTTAATAAAATCTTTCAATGGTTATTTCTTACAAATAACATCACTGACTTAATGACTCGGTGGTAAGCGCTACTGCCTGCTGAACTAAGGGTTCGTGGATTCTATTCCCAACAAGGGCAAACATTAACTATATCAAAAAAATACAATTTGTTAAACTTTCATAATTAACTTTTTACATTTTACGTTAATAGATTTATTTGATATCAACCATCGTTTTGGAAAAATTTGTGGAAAAGTAACGGCAAATCAAATAACTTATAACACAATAATCTAAATAACCTCACCTATGAAAAATCATACAATTAAAAATATTTTACAAATTGAAAAACTTTCATGATTACGTTTTTATGTTTTAAGTATTTTTGATGTTTTATCTTACAAAAAAATATTTTACAAACTGAAATAACTTTTCTTATTACTACTTTACTTTTTAGTTCATATAATTATTTTTTTGATCTCTACCACTTTTTTTGGAAAATAAGTCGTAAAGAATAAACGGTAAGAAACTCAACAATATTAAAAATGGAAAATCCAAATAATCTTACTTATGAAAAATCATACAGTAAAAATATTTTACAAATTGAAAAACTTTCATGATTACCTTTTTATGTTTTTAAGTTTTTATTATTTAAAATATATATACATTTTACAATTTTAAAAAGCTCTTCTAATTACTATTTTACTTTTTTTAGTTCATAGAATAATAAATATTTTTTTTTTGGAATATAAGTCGTAAAAAAGATTTGGAAAGAAACTTCACATTTAAAATTCAAAATCAAAATAATCTTACCTGTGAAAAATCTTACAATTAAAAATATTTTAAAATTTAAAAAACTTTTACTATTACTGTTTTATTTTTTAAGTTTACACTTTTTTTACTCAAAAATATTTGACAAATCATCATCATCATATCAACCGAATACTAGTTTTATTTTTCAAGTAAGTACTTACATAGAATTTTTTTTTCTCTACAACTGTTCTGAAAATGAGTCGTGAAGAAATAACGGAAAGAAACTCCACATTTAAAATAAAAAATTCAAACATTCTAGGTACCTACCCTATGAAAAATCATGCATAAAGTCTATATTTTTTTTTTTATTTCATTAAATTATATCCTATTAAGGTACCGGGTTCAAATCTGGACGGCCAATGTACCAATGAGTTTTTCCAAAAAACTTACGTACATATACTTACCGATTGCTTTAACGATGAAGGAAAAAATCGTGAGGAAACCTGCACACAGGCCTGCGAAGAAACTCGAAGGTTGTGTGTATGAAGTCGACCAACCCGCACTGGGCCCGCGTGGTCGACTAAGGCCTAATCGCCCTGATTCAGGGTAGGCTCGAGCCCCTCGGTGGGGACGTATATGAGCTGATATAATAATAATAATATCCTATAAAATAGCCGATTTATAATTTACAGAATTAAAAAAAAAAACTTTTTAGGTGAAATAATAAAATATTTTAATGGTTATCAATTATTTCTTACAAATAACGTCACTGACTGAATGACTTAGTGGTAAGTGCTCCTGCCTGCTGAACTAGGGGTTTGTGGATTTTATCTCCAACAAGTGAAAACATTAACTATGTACAAAAAAACTATTTGAAAAACTTTCATTGTTTACTTTTTACATCTTAAGTTAATAAGTTTTCTTTATCTCTACCACCGTTCTGGAAAACTAGTCATGGAAAATAAACGGTAAGAAAATCCACATTCAAAATTCAAAATACAAATAATCTTACCCATGAAAAACTATTAAAAACATTTTTTAGTTTCAATATTTTTAAGAAATACATGAGATTCATAACCCTTCGGTTTTTTACCTAGTCGGGGCAATTGGAATGTAGCATTTTTCGACCGTATGTGTTTTTTTTGCATTCGTTCCTCTATAGATTACAATGATTGTCGTCCATTTAACATTTTATAAAGATGAGAAACTAGAGATTTTTATACTAACACATACTTACTTACAATTAAAATCACTAATTTATTACTTGTCTCCTACCTGAATGTATAAGGTATAAAAGGCTTTTGACGACTCGATCACAATAGAAATGCTCTAATCACAATACCCGCCTACCTGCATGTTGCCAGTCTTTGCTTATATTAAAAAATGAATCCAATACGTGACCCTTTTTTTACACATATGTGATTGGGACTGGATCAATGTACGCAGCTTTGACATGTCTCAACTTGCTGATTTCCCTTCCTAAACAAAATAACTACCATAAATAAAAAAATATATGGAATGCAGGCAACTGCAACAGTGGTGTTTCTGAAAGTAAAAAACGGAATCTATTAAATGGCCCTTTTTTATGCATATCTGTCTTAAACGACGGAGGCAACGTTGCAGGTGTGCAATGATCAAGTTCTGACGTGTTCATCAACCCTTCCTATAAAACAAAATGATATTGCATAGACAGCCAGTAGCAACACTACCTTGATCTGATAAACTATAAAGTTTATAATACCGGTGTATTTGTGCAGTGCATTTTTATCATACCTATATCAGTCCGCTGATACTATGACGGTAAGTTTTCCCTTGTTTAATACTTTTTCCTCAAATTAATTTCTATTGTCTCCTAAATCATCATCAAATTTACCGAAAAACGTCCATTGCTGTACAAAGGCCTCCTCCAAGGATTTCCATGACGACCGGTCCTGCGCTGCTCGCATCATCGTCGGTCCACCGCGTGGCAGGCCTGCTTACGCTATGTTTACCGGTGCGTGATCGCCACTCGAGAACGTAACTACCCCCACGGCCATCTGTTCGGTGTCCTTAATCATCATTACAGCTCATATACGTCTCCACCGAGGGGCTCGAGCCTACCCTGAATCAGGGCGATTAGGCCTTAGTCGACCACGCGGGCCCAGTGCGGGTTGGTCGACTTCACACACACACACAACCTTCGAGTTTCTTCGCAGGCCTGTGTGCAGGTTTCCTCACGATTTTTTCCTTCATCGTTAAAGCAATCGGTAAGTATATGTACGTAAGTTTTTTGGAAAAACTCATTGGTACATTGGCCGTCCAGATTTGAACGCGGTACCTCTGGTTAGATGGACCGAGTAGTTACCTGGTTGAGCCATCGACGCTTTTTAATAGTCTTTTTAATGTCCTTAATAAGTTATTTTATTTAAAATTTACCTTTTATTAACTCTCTACACTAGTTTAACAAATGCTTTGTTTTTTTATTTCAACTAGTGGTTTCGATTGTTTCAGCTAACAACTAATGACTCACTGGACTTGCCTAATACCTTCAAAAGTTATTATTTTGATAATAGTCTGAGCGATGAGGATGAAACGTGCTCCATGCTGTTGGCTCATAAAAACAAGAAAAATGGACTCAAAAGATCAAACAATATTGATTCATTTTTTGAAAAACCCAAACTAAAGAAGAAAGTAACATTATCATCATGTGTTGGTCGCTCAACTGATTGTGGGATGTCTTACATATCAAGCAATGGAGACGATGGGTCAAAAGCAAGTCATCTTGTAAAAATCGAAATTTTTAACTTAAAAGAGTTAAAAGATGTTTCACCTGCGAATCATTGGAAACACGCTGAGTTACGAGTCAAATATTACGCACAATCTGAAGATGACATCAATTACCAAAATACGTGCGATATAATATACAATATTACGAAACATATTGCAGGGAAGCCCGACTGCAAAAAATACTTTTTTGCAACAGATTCCAACTAAAGCCTCCCTTTTTTACTTCCAATTTACGTTCTCCATATCATTGCAAAACCCAATCACCTGACTTCGCAAATATAAACAGCTGGCCTCATTCCCTACCAAAAAAGCAACCATGGACATTTATGACCTTTACAATGACTTTTACGACAAGTTACTATACGAGCTAGCTGATGATGTTGAAAGACAACCAGAATCAAATCGTTCTCAACCTAGGTAAAAATTATATACATATTATTTTTTTCATTATCATCATCATCATATTATTTACCAAAGCCGTCTTCCCCAAGTATTTCCACGCAGGCCTGTCCTGCGCTGCCCGCATCCAGCGACTTCCCGCGGTCTTTAACAGGTCGTTGGTCCACCGCGGGGGAGACCATCCTACGCTTTAAGTTATCCGGTGCACGGTTCCCACTCGAGAACTTTACTGCCCCCCCCCCCCCCCCCCCCGGCCATTTTTTCGGTATTCTAAAAGTTATTTTATTTAAAATATACATTTTATTAACTCTTTACAGCAATTTAACAAATGCTTAGTTCTTTTATTTCAACTAGTGGTTTTGTTTGTTTCAGCTAACAGCTAATGACTCGCTGTAGTTGCCTAATACTTTTAAAAGTTATTATTTTGATAATAGTCTGAACGATAAGGATGAAACGTGCTCCATGCGGTTGGCTCATAAAAACAAGAAAATGGACTCAAAAGACAAAACAATATTGATTCATTTTTTGAAAAACTCAAACTAAAGAAGAAAGTAACGTTATCATCGTATGTCGGTCGCGCAACTGAATGTGGGATGGTTACATATCAAGAAATGGAGACGATGGGTCAAGAGCAAGTCACCTTATAAAAATCGATATTTTTAACTTAAAAGAGTTAAAAGGTGTTTCACCTGCAAATCATTGGAAACACGCTGAGTTACGTATCAAATATTACAATATTATGTGTAATCTGACAAGACAAGACGTGCAAGACGACATCAATCACCAAAATACACGCAATATAATATACAATATTACGAAAAAATATTGTGGGGAAGCCCGACTGCAAAAAATACTTTTTAATACATACTATTGTAAAACCCAACCACCTGACGTTGCAATCATAAAATGCTGGTCCGATTCACTACCAAATAATCAACCATGGACACTTATGACCTTTACAGCGACTTTTAGAATAAATATTCATGCATAGAGCAAACAAGCCTGTTCCTCACATGAATGTCTGCCCTGGGGTTGGAAATCGAACCAAACCCTTGGTTCGGCAAACAGAAGCACCGACCAATGGATCAGCGAATCAGTCAGTCACTGATGTTATTAGCAAGAAATAAACTTTAAAATAGCTTGTTTTTTAAAATAAACTATTGTTCTTTTTGGGTTGGAAGACATATTTTAAAAGATGTTATTTTCAAGGCATAAAATATTGATGTTATTTTTGAAATGTAAAATAGTAATAATGAAAGGTTTTTAAACTTCAAAAACATTTTTATTGTATGATTTTTCTTGGGTAAGATTATTTGTATTTTGAATTTTGAATGTGGATTTTCTTACCGTTTATTTTCCATGACTGGTTTTCCAGAACGGTGGTAGAGATAAAGAAAACTTATTAACTTAAGATGTAAAAAGTAAACAATGAAAGTTTTTCAAATAGTTTTTTTGTACATAGTTAATGTTTTCACTTGTTGGAGATAAAATCCACAAACCCCTAGTTCAGCAGGCAGGAGCACTTACCACTAAGTCATTCAGTCAGTGACGTTATTTGTAAGAAATAATTGATAACCATTAAAATATTTTATTATTTCACCTAAAAAGTTTTTTTTTTTAATTCTGTAAATTATAAATCGGCTATTTTATAGGATATTATTATTATTATATCAGCTCATATACGTCCCCACCGAGGGGCTCGAGCCTACCCTGAATCAGGGCGATTAGGCCTTAGTCGACCACGCGGGCCCAGTGCGGGTTGGTCGACTTCATACACACAACCTTCGAGTTTCTTCGCAGGCCTGTGTGCAGGTTTCCTCACGATTTTTTCCTTCATCGTTAAAGCAATCGGTAAGTATATGTACGTAAGTTTTTTGGAAAAACTCATTGGTACATTGGCCGTCCAGATTTGAACCCGGTACCTTAATAGGATATAATTTAATGAAATAAAAAAAAAAATATAGACTTTATGCATGATTTTTCATAGGGTAGGTACCTAGAATGTTTGAATTTTTTATTTTAAATGTGGAGTTTCTTTCCGTTATTTCTTCACGACTCATTTTCAGAACAGTTGTAGAGAAAAAAAAATTCTATGTAAGTACTTACTTGAAAAATAAAACTAGTATTCGGTTGATATGATGATGATGATTTGTCAAATATTTTTGAGTAAAAAAAGTGTAAACTTAAAAAATAAAACAGTAATAGTAAAAGTTTTTTAAATTTTAAAATATTTTTAATTGTAAGATTTTTCACAGGTAAGATTATTTTGATTTTGAATTTTAAATGTGAAGTTTCTTTCCAAATCTTTTTTACGACTTATATTCCAAAAAAAATATATTTATTATTCTATGAACTAAAAAAAGTAAAATAGTAATTAGAAGAGCTTTTTAAAATTGTAAAATGTATATATATTTTAAATAATAAAAACTTAAAAACATAAAAAGGTAATCATGAAAGTTTTTCAATTTGTAAAATATTTTTACTGTATGATTTTTCATAAGTAAGATTATTTGGATTTTCCATTTTTAATATTGTTGAGTTTCTTACCGTTTATTCTTTACGACTTATTTTCCAAAAAAAGTGGTAGAGATCAAAAAAATAATTATATGAACTAAAAAGTAAAGTAGTAATAAGAAAAGCTATTTCAGTTTGTAAAATATTTTTTTGTAAGATAAAACATCAAAAATACTTAAAACATAAAAACGTAATCATGAAAGTTTTTCAATTTGTAAAATATTTTTAATTGTATGATTTTTCATAGGTGAGGTTATTTAGATTATTGTGTTATAAGTTATTTGATTTGCCGTTACTTTTCCACAAATTTTTCCAAAACGATGGTTGATATCAAATAAATCTATTAACGTAAAATGTAAAAAGTTAATTATGAAAGTTTAACAAATTGTATTTTTTTGATATAGTTAATGTTTGCCCTTGTTGGGAATAGAATCCACGAACCCTTAGTTCAGCAGGCAGTAGCGCTTACCACCGAGTCATTAAGTCAGTGATGTTATTTGTAAGAAATAACCATTGAAAGATTTTATTAAATCACCTAAAAAGATTTCTTCTTTAATTCTATAAATTATAAATTGGGTTTTTATAGAATACATTTTGCATGAAATAAAAAAAAAACTTTATTCACCCTTCTACAGTGATAGTAACAGGACCCAGCGGATTTAGAAAATCTGATTTTGTTACCAACTTTTTTTAAATTTACTTCACAATTATGCAATCTAGAGTTCAGTAGAATAACTTGGTGTTACGACGAAATGCAACCATTGTATAATTTAAGTAAATTAAATGACAGTCTTGGTTTTTTCTGATCTTAGTCTGATAATTAATGATTAATTGATTGTTAAAATGTTTCAGACAATATTTTTGTAATGAGTTCGTAAAGCACCTTTTATATGAGTTTTTTAAAATAAATTTTGTAAACACATTTTTTATTTAGAAGTAAAAATTTCTCCAATTGGAACAATCAATACAATACAAATGAAGAAATTGAATTTCGAATACATTTTAATTAACTATACAAGAAACTTACATTTAATTTTATCTACCTTAACAATACTTATATTTAACTAAATAAAACTATAACTGAATTAAATTAACCGATACAAAAAGTTACAATAAAATTTTACTTAATCTAAAACTATAACATCTTCATCATTAACAACTGCACTATTATCATATATTAATCTGTACACAACAATTAAATAATTATTGTTTAAAACATGGTACACAGGATATACCAGAGGGGGAGGCGGTATATCGGGTGGAGATTCCGCCAAATGTCCTTGACCATCCTCCAATTCCTGGTCTTCGTCCTCAGGAGTATATTCCGTGTAAGTAGGAGAGATGGAATAACCGTTCCTTTGCTCATTCGATTCGGCTCCCGGAGTATATTCTTCGAATATTTCGTCTTCTGAGTTTAATCTCGGGGTAAGACGACGAGAGCGTTCCCCCTCCTCCATTTCTATTTGGTTGATCTCCGATCTCTCAGTTATTGGAGAATACGGATCATAAAAATCGTCGAGCAAATTGTACATATCTTCGTCGAATTCGTCAGAGTGTATATCGTAAGCGTCCATTGCAGAATGTTTGATAGAAGCTTGAAGAGATGGTTTATATTGCAGGCTGGTTTATTTTTTTATACATCTTGAAAGTAAAAGGTGCTCGCACCTGTATGGATCCACCTGTTCTATAGAATTACAGTTGGTATTGTATTGGACTGTATTGTATGGACATCAAAAGCCTTTAGTATCTCATACATTCAGGATAGAGGCTAGTAATAAATTAGTGATTTAAATTGTTAGTGGGTATGCGCCAGTATAAAAATCCCCGCATTTCTCACGTTTTACAAAGACTAAATAGACGACACTCATTTAAATTTATATGGGAATGAATGAAAAAATTTACTGTAGACAGATGCAACATTCCTGTTGCCCGACTTGGAAAAAGCAGAGGGTTATGAGATTGACACACTTGCACGTATCTCTTACTATTGTGAGAACAGATTGATTAGCTTATTATCAACTCTTGTAAATGCGCACATAGTCACATAGTCACATTTTTTTAAATTAATATTATTAATTCATTTTTATTGATTGTGGATTGAACGCAAAAAGGGTTATTATTTACAATTTTTAAAATTATAAAGAAAAAAATGCAATGAAGAATAATGATGTAAGTATTATACGCACTATCATTCAGTTACCGAGTATACCTACGCACAGGATTATTTGAGTCGCGGATTGTTCAAGCAGGTTGTAGGTACTGGTCGGCCACTACTGCTTCTCGCAGCCACTAGCATATTAAGTGGTCTAGAGCCCGCGAATACCTACTACTGCCGGGCCGAGCCCTTAATTAGGGTCGTCGCTGGCGTTTTTTGCGAAGACAACGAGTCGCTATTAAAAAAAAGCCAGCCATGCATATTAAGTGGTCTAGAGCCCGCGAATACCTACTACTGCCGGGCCGAGCCCTTAATTAGGGTCGTCGCTGGCGTTTTTTGCGAAAACAACGAGTCGCTATTAAAAAAAAGCCAGCCATGCATATTAAGTGGTCTAGAGCCCGCGAATACCTACTACTGATTTTGTTACCAACTTTTTTTTAATTTACTTCACAATTATGCAATCTAGAGTTCAGTAGAATAACTTGGTGTTACGACGAAATGCAACCATTGTATAATTTAAGTAAATTAAATGACAGTCTTGGTTTTTTCTGATCTTAGTCTGATAATTAATGATTAATTGATTGTTAAAATGTTTCAGACAATATTTTTGTAATGAGTTCGTAAAGCACCTTTTATATGAGTTTTTTAAAATAAATTTTGTAAACACATTTTTTATTTAGAAGTAAAAATTTCTCCAATTGGAACAATCAATACAATACAAATGAAGAAATTGAATTTCGAATACATTTTAATTAATTATACAAGAAACTTACATTTAATTTTATGTACCTTAACAATACTTATATTTAACTAAATAAAACTATAACTGAATTAAATTAACCGATACAAAAAGTTACAATAAAATTTTACTTAATCTAAAACTATAACATCTTCATCATTAACAACTGCACTATTATCATATATTAATCTGTACACAACAATTAAATAATTATTGTTTAAAACATGGTACACAGGATATACCAGAGGGGGAGGAGGTATATCTGGTGGAGATGCCGCCAAATGTCCTTGACCATCCTCCAATTCCTGGTCTTCGTCCTCAGGAGTATATTCCGTGTAAGTAGGAGAGATGGAATAACCGTTCCTTTGCTCATTCGATTCGGCTCCCGGAGTATATTCTTCGAATATTTCGTCTTCTGAGTTTAATCTCGGGGTAAGACGACGAGAGCGTTCCCCCTCCTCCATTTCTATTTGGTTGATCTCCGATCTCTCAGTTATTGGAGAATACGGATCATAAAAATCGTCGAGCAAATTGTACATATCTTCGTCGAATTCGTCAGAGTGTATATCGTAAGCGTCCATTGCAGAATGTTTGATAGAAGCTTGAAGAGATGGTTTATATTGCAGGCTGGTTTATTTTTTTATACATCTTGAAAGTAAAAGGTGCTCGCACCTGTATGGATCCACCTGTTCTATAGAATTACAGTTGGTATTGTATTGGACTGTATTGTATGGACATCAAAAGCCTTTAGTATCTCATACATTCAGGATAGAGGCTAGTAATAAATT
This sequence comes from Coleophora flavipennella, assembly GCA_947284805.1. Lineage (NCBI taxonomy): Eukaryota > Metazoa > Arthropoda > Insecta > Lepidoptera > Coleophoridae > Coleophora > Coleophora flavipennella. The sequence continues at coordinate 7,724,024 of OX369255.1, read as the reverse complement.
AGTGATTTAAATTGTTAGTGGGTATGCGCCAGTATAAAAATCCCCGCATTTCTCACGTTTTACAAAGACTAAATAGACGACACTCATTTAAATTTATATGGGAATGAATGAAAAAATTTACTGTAGACAGATGCAACATTCCTGTTGCCCGACTTGGAAAAAGCAGAGGGTTATGAGATTGACACACTTGCACGTATCTCTTACTATTGTGAGAACAGATTGATTAGCTTATTATCAACTCTTGTAAATGCGCACATAGTCACATAGTCACATTTTTTTAAATTAATATTATTAATTCATTTTTATTGATTGTGGATTGAACGCAAAAAGGGTTATTATTTACAATTTTTAAAATTATAAAGAAAAAAATGCAATGAAGAATAATGATGTAAGTATTATACGCACTATCATTCAGTTACCGAGTATACCTACGCACAGGATTATTTGAGTCGCGGATTGTTCAAGCAGGTTGTAGGTACTGGTCGGCCACTACTGCTTCTCGCAGCCACTAGCATATTAAGTGGTCTAGAGCCCGCGAATACCTACTACTGCCGGGCCGAGCCCTTAATTAGGGTCGTCGCTGGCGTTTTTTGCGAAGACAACGAGTCGCTATTAAAAAAAAGCCAGCCATGCATATTAAGTGGTCTAGAGCCCGCGAATACCTACTACTGATTTTGTTACCAACTTTTTTTTAATTTACTTCACAATTATGCAATCTAGAGTTCAGTAGAATAACTTGGTGTTACGACGAAATGCAACCATTGTATAATTTAAGTAAATTAAATGACAGTCTTGGTTTTTTCTGATCTTAGTCTGATAATTAATGATTAATTGATTGTTAAAATGTTTCAGACAATATTTTTGTAATGAGTTCGTAAAGCACCTTTTATATGAGTTTTTTAAAATAAATTTTGTAAACACATTTTTTATTTAGAAGTAAAAATTTCTCCAATTGGAACAATCAATACAATACAAATGAAGAAATTGAATTTCGAATACATTTTAATTAATTATACAAGAAACTTACATTTAATTTTATGTACCTTAACAATACTTATATTTAACTAAATAAAACTATAACTGAATTAAATTAACCGATACAAAAAGTTACAATAAAATTTTACTTAATCTAAAACTATAACATCTTCATCATTAACAACTGCACTATTATCATATATTAATCTGTACACAACAATTAAATAATTATTGTTTAAAACATGGTACACAGGATATACCAGAGGGGGAGGAGGTATATCTGGTGGAGATTCCGCCAAATGTCCTTGACCATCCTCCAATTCCTGGTCTTCGTCCTCAGGAGTATATTCCGTGTAAGTAGGAGAGATGGAATAACCGTTCCTTTGCTCATTCGATTCGGCTCCCGGAGTATATTCTTCGAATATTTCGTCTTCTGAGTTTAATCTCGGGGTAAGACGACGAGAGCGTTCCCCCTCCTCCATTTCTATTTGGTTGATCTCCGATCTCTCAGTTATTGGAGAATACGGATCATAAAAATCGTCGAGCAAATTGTACATATCTTCGTCGAATTCGTCAGAGTGTATATCGTAAGCGTCCATTGCAGAATGTTTGATAGAAGCTTGAAGAGATGGCTTATATTGCAGGCTGGTTTATTTTTTTATACATCTTGAAAGTAAAAGGTGCTCGCACCTGTATGGATCCACCTGTTCTATAGAATTACAGTTTGTATTGTATTGGACTGTATTGTATGGACATCAAAAGCCTTTAGTATCTCATACATTCAGGATAGAGGCTAGTAATAAATTAGTGATTTAAATTGTTAGTGGGTATGCGCCAGTATAAAAATCCCCGCATTTCTCACGTTTTACAAAGGCTAAATAGACGACACTCATTTTAATTTATATGGGAATGAATGAAAAAATTTACTGTAGACAGATGCAACATTCCTGTTGCCCGACTTGGAAAAAGCAGAAGGTTATGAAATTGACACACTTGCACGTATCTCTTACTATTGTGAGAACAGATTGATTAGGTTATTATCAACTCTTGTAAATGCGCACATAGTCACATAGTCACATTTTTTTAAATTAATATTATTAATTCATTTTTATTGATTGTGGATTGAACGCAAAAAGGGTTATTATTTACAATTTTTAAAATTATAAAGAAAAAAAATGCAATGAAGAATAATGATGTAAGTATTATACGCACTATCATTCAGTTACCGAGTATACCTACGCACAGGATTATTTGAGTCGCGGATTGTTCAAGCAGGTTGTAGGTACTGGTCGGCCACTACTGCTTCTCGCAGCCACTAGCCGACAGACCAACGAAGCGACGACGACGACGGTGGTGACGTGGTGTGTCGGTGCTCCAGGTGTGTGTACGCAGGAAGTTTCTTTAAGCCCGCACCGGAGGATTTCAGGCAGCGGCCCTCTTGGGTTTCGACGCTTTCGGCTTCTTCGTAGGCGGCTTGGTGATTTTTTGCGCCTGGGGCGCTGTGGCCGTGGACTTGCCCGGCAAAGCCAACTTCTTTGCGGCGGGTTTCTTCTTAGCGCCGGTGGCCCTCTTGTCCTTAGTGGTAGCGCCATTAGGGCCGTCGCTGGCGTTTTTTGCGAAAACAACGAGTCGCTATTAAAAAAAAGCCAGCCATGCATATTAAGTGGTCTAGAGCCCGCGAATACCTACTACTGCCGGGCCGAGCCCTTAATTAGGGTCGTCGCTGGCGTTTTTTGCGAAAACAACGAGTCGCTATTAAAAAAAAGCCAGCCATGCATATTAAGTGGTCTAGAACCCGCGAATACCTACTACTCTATAGATTTTAAAATAATGGAATATAAAATAAATTTTGAACAAATATAGAAACAAATTATTTATTGTAATAGTTGTAATTGACATTTAAATTGGAACAATGGTATATATTTAATGGTCCTGTTTTTATTGTAGTGGGAGGGTCTTGGTTGAGACCCACTTGAGTTTTGACAACTGTTAAAAATTTAAACTCTTAGTTAGTTACAATAATCGATACTGTAATAACATTAAAGTACAGATTTTACCTACTGCCACAGACAAGAAAGTTCTCATAGTAAAATTGGTTCCCCTAATACTGGTCATTGCCTATGGATTTTGAACGCATTTAAGAGGACTTATGATATCTGTGTAGATAAAATAATATTTAAAGACTAATTAAGATAAAGGAGACATAATCAATCAAATATATAAAATATCATCAGCCTGAAGATCAGTACCAAAGTATATATATTAGTACTAACGTATCAGTACAGTATCACAAGTAAAAACTCTAATTCACAACCCCCTAAATTTATAGTTAGTTGGATTTCAATTGCATCTAATCCAAACCATGTGTAAACGAACTTTCAAACAATCCAATCAAAATAGATGCACGCAGCTGCCTAAAAACAAAAGATAATTTTCTAACCCAATCCGTTGATCACAAATAAATGAATCCCTATTTTTCACAATCAATCAAGCAACCTGATGAGAGAGCACATTGTTTTAATTTTTTTTCTAAACTGAGGTCATTGAACTAAGCCAGACCACGTGTGGACACACGTGCAAATGTTGTTTTGTAAATCCTGAGAATTGAGGGTCGTTCTCAAATTCTTATTGAGGATAAATCTAAGTTTGAAATTCGTGAGGAGGGAAGAGTTAGAACAGTGAATGAATGGAGCGGACTTTTATCATGACTTATTAATTTTGGATGAAAAAAATGGACAAGAACATAAGAAGTTTCGGGGCAAAAATTAAGAGATATTAATTTCTGTAGGTACAGGCCGTGTTGCTATTTGAACGAATGGAATGTAAATATCAAAATACGTGAAATGTAAAATTTAACCTCATTAAACGTGATCTCAACCAATTACTTAACCAAGTGCAACCATCTCTGTATTAAATATATTTCTGTATCTTAAAAAATCTTGATACTTTTATTACTTTTGGAGATCAAATATACAGGAGTTTTTTTATCCACAATTGATAAGCCCTTGGCATCATCTCACCTGATGGTTAAGTGTTAACACTGATTTTGGCGGCAAGACTTAGATAAGATGGTGGTAGCTAGCCAGACGGGCTATGAAAATGCCCTACCACCAACCCAACCGAGTCTAACAAAGTTGGCCCCGCCGGAAATCTAACCCGCGACCTTCTGGTTTGAAGTGAATGGACTAACCATTACGTAACGCAGGTGGTTAAAAGGATGTACAATAAAATTGGTGCAGGACCTGTGAACTAAAGGTTCTACTCATCATACTAAAAACTCTCCCTAAAGAACCCATACTCAATTCTCAAAAGAAAAATTGACCCATAATTAATCGATTTGTATGAAGAGTTTAAATATTTTTTTTGCAATTTCAGTAAAGACATAGAACAAAAGTTGTTCAGCATGATGAGTAGAAGCCCCAGTTAAGGTTCTTTATTTGTGTACATGTCTGCCTTCTCAATTAAAAATCACTCCTTCCCGGGTTTGCTGGAATAAATTTCTTTTAAGACACAGATTCTGTTTTAAGACCTATTTATACCTATTGTATCATTTTCTTTTATGCCCATTTGTTATGTTTTAAATTTTTACACAATAAACTGTTAAATAAAATAAAATATAATGACCAGCAAATCAAACTTGGAGACCGCATACACTCCTATCAAAAATTCAGACCAAATCTTAACTTTAGTAAGAAATATAAAGTGACATTATTTTAACCCGTCTCCATTCTATCCCTGTTCTAACCCAAGTCCAAAACCCAAGTTACACATGAATCTGTAAGGTAACCCCTCTCTAATTCGTGCACTTGCAGTCATTCATCGCAATACCGACAATGACCCTTCCTTCATCCATTCAAGTGTGACAACCATTCGGGTTTGATTCCTTTGCAGCCAAAGGGGACGGTTACGAATTCCTTAAATAGTAAATAGTTGCGTTTCTCACATCGATATAAAGTAACTTTCATTAGAATTTTCCAACAATGTAAACAATAACCTAACCTAAAAATTTAATTTTTTTCATTAAAAAACAATTCTGAGATTGAGATTCTGAGACCCCCCTTATTTTTTTCACTTTTTCTAATTTTTGGTATTTGCTGTTATAGCGGCTACAGAAATACATAATCTTTAAAAATTTCAACTGTCTAGCTATCACGGTTCATGAAATACAGCCTGGTGACAGACGGACAGACAGCGAAATCTTAGTAATAGGGTCCCGTTTTTACCCTTTGGGTACGCATTCAAATTTTTAATAAAAAAAAAGTAACCCTAAAAACTTGAAAACTTGTAACTTAATTGTATGCCAAATTGTTAATTTGTACTGTACCTGTATAAAAATGTATTGTGTGAGCTGGGTGAAATCCTAAATAAACGCTTATCTATCTATCTATCTAAATATTTTGTATTCTTTGATTTCCCATTGCGTTGGGGAATCTTGGTAAGCCCGCTTCTATCTTCGGCAACATCGTCACTTACCACCAGGTGAGATGTTGTCAAGGGTTTACTAACTGTGAATCGAAAAAAAAAAACCGGGAGCAAATAGTCTAGATTCTAGAACACCACATACATAGATACGCGATTCGCCGCTAGATAGCGTTTATACTAGAATTGACAAATCGATATAAGTAGAATATACGTCTTTGGATGGACTTATCATAACAGACCGTCCTAGTTTTGCTGGACTTTTTATCACGCTTTTATTAGCTACACATGTATGTTTGTAACCGACTCCTTTGCACTCGATTTTAACCCACTTTAAACGGAAAGATTTAATTCAAACTTAGTTCATTTATCAAGAAACAGTGACAATACAATAATTTCACAAGTTTATCTCATTATCCTGAACTAAAAATTTAAAAATAAATATAGTTAAAAAAAACTAAAAAATCACGTTTTTAAAGCATATCAAACTAAAAAGTGAAAAATAATTATTAATATAAGCTGAAAACAATAATGAACGAAAAATACCAGTATTATTGTGAAAAAAGCGTGGGGCGCTTTGTGCCAAATTTTTTGTATATCGAGCTACCCACGCTTTTTTCACAATAATACTGGTATTTTTCGTTCATTATTGTTTTCAGCTTATATTAAGAATTATTTTTCAATTTTTAGTTTGATGTGCTTTAAAAGCGTGTTTTCTAGTTTTTTTAATATAGTGAACCCTTAAGATTATAGTTAGGTGATTTTAGGATTATACCTAAATAAGACTATAACGTTGAAAATCCTGGCTAACTTGCTCCCTCAAGTTACTCAAAGTACCTAGGGTTTTTCGATTAGTAAAAAACGGCTAAGTGCGAGTCTGGCTCACGCACTGAGCGTCCCGTACTATAAAACGTCTTCAAACTATAAAGAATTTTAACCGCCTCCGTAGCTCAGAGGCAAAGTTCACTGGCTTTACACAGGAGGTCGCGGGTTCGATTCCCGACGGGGTCAATTGTAAGACTCGGTTTGGTTGGTGGTAGGGCATTTTCTAAGCCCGCCTGGCTAGCTACCACCATCTTATCTAAGTCTTGCCGCCAAATATCAATGTTGATATCATTGGTGTGTTCCGGCATAAAGAGAAGATAGCCAGTTTCCCATTGCGTTGGGGATTCTTGGTAAGCCCGCTTCCATCTTGCGCAACATCGTCACTTACCACCAGGTGAGATGTTGTCAAGGATTTACCAAAAGTAAATTAAAAAAAAAAAGAAGATACTACTTGATCCTACCAGATGTCACTAGTTTCTTCACTTTTTAAAGAAATAGAGGTTCTTGTAGCTCCCTAATTTTTTTTTATTATTGATTTGTTGTTATAGCGGCAATAGAAGTACACACTCTGTAAAAGTTTCAACTGTCTACCTATTACGGTTCATGAAATACAGCCCGCTGACCAGACCACATTTCAACCACCTCCGTGGCGTAATAATTAATTTTATTAGCTTCACATCATTTGATTAGGTCGTGGGTTCGATTCCCGGCGAAGTCCAACTTTTTAAGACTCTGTTTGGTTTAATGTTAACAACATTGATGTTTTGCTGCTTAAAGGTAAGATAACCAGTTCCCCATTGGTTTGGGGAATCTTGGTAAGCTCACTTCCATCTTCGCCATCATTGACTGACTCGGTGGCTCAGTGGTTAGTGCTCTTGACTACTGATCCGAGAGTTGTGGGTTCGATCCCCACCCAGGGCAAACATTTGTGTGATGAGCAGATTTGTTTGCTCTGTGTCTGGGTGTTAAATATCTATATGTCGAAGGGGGTGGTGGTTAGGTTATGGATGGCCTTGTGGTTCACGTCCTTAACTATTTCGGTATTGGGCGTCGAAATAACAATGCAGCTATATCACAGAGGTCCTTCTTCAATAGTCTTGATCATTTGGTAATCGAAATTGTACAGGATGCCTTGGATAACAATGGATGCAAACGCGGTGATCACAGCGATGGCGTGACACGTCCGTTTTGCTCACAGATCACCACTACTTGTGTTCTGCTCGACGCTCCATCAAAAAGTGTCCGCTCCGAGACTGACGTCCAGCTAATATGGCTTCTCCACAGATCTAATAAATTCTCAACTCAGTGTCGATCACATCACAAACAGCCTTTCGTTAATACGTCATCTTTGCTACCACAAACGATTGTCTCACGCACGAGTACAAGCGATCGTCACGCCACCACCGGTTTCACCCAGGTACTAATACCTGAAGATTGATCCAAACAAAGTTTAACGATCTATGTAAACTTATCTCGAGCTGGTATTGGTCGTATTTTCAATGACGCTCCGACATATATATGTATGTATTTAAACGTATATAAGTATGTATATCAGTCTCTGGTTCCCATAACACAGGGAATCCTACTTTGGGGCCAGATGACCATGTGTGATTTGTCCCAGAATATTTATATCGTCACTTACCATCAGGTGAGATGATGCCAAGGGCTTCCCAATTGTGAAAAAAGAAAAGACATAGTAGGTGCATAGATAGCATTAATTATCACCACTATCTAAAATAAAAGTTGAAAAAAACTAAAAACCGACTACAAAAAGAAATTCACTCAAAATTATGAAGTATATTTATGTATTTATTGTCTGTAAAACCGCCTTCGAAAAAGGAGGAGGTTTCTCAGTTATACATATATATTTATTTTTGTGTTGCGGATAACTTCGTCGTTTATGAACCGATTTTGATGATCCTTTTTTTGTTGGAAAGGAGATATCCCAAGGGTGGTACCATGATAAGGAAACCAGGATCTGATGATGGCATTTCAGAGAAATCGAGGAGAATCGTAGTTTCTTGTTTGAAGTCGGTTTTTTTTTTGTTCAATATTATTTTTTTAATTTAGTATTTATTTAATATTACTTTAAGTATTACTTTTAGATTAATTAAGTTGTGTATACATCTGCCATCTCGGTCAAAACTTCTTCTTTCCCGGGTCTGCTGGAAGAAATTTCTTTAGTAATAAGCTGTACCTTACTGTTTAAAATCTGTATTTTATGTATCCTGTGTACAATAAATTATTAAATAAATATATTCTATTTATATACAAAATTAACCAGCAATAACATAATTGAAAACGCTAAACACGTTAAAAAACCGACTTCCATTGCAACAACTTATTACATTTTTGCATTATTATTTTTGGTTTTTGTTAATTTTCTGATAAAGTGCTACACCGATTTTGATAAAATTTATATGGGACTACACGCGAAGCACTAGCTTTCAAATAAAAAAATAATCATAAAAATCGATTCACCCAGTCAAAAGTTATGCGGTAACAAACATTAAAAAAAAAGAGGCAAGAGTGAATAGGCATTATTTGAGTTTGCGTGTACCATGCTCGACTGCATCATCACTTACCATCAGGTGAGTTGCAGTCAAACGCACTCAAATTTTTAATAAAAAAAATAAAAAACATACAGACGAATTGAGAACCTTCTTCCTTTTTGGAAGTCGCTTGAAAATCAAAGGTAGTTCGAATCATATTAGGAGCCTCCTTGTTTTTTTGAGGTCGGTGCCAGAAAACCCTTAAATTTCGATAAACATTCGATAGGTAAGTATAAGTAGCTGTGTGTTGATACCACCTCAAAAAAAATTTTAGGCCTCTAGTTTGATTCGTAGTCGTACTTACCTTTGATTTCGTTATTGTTGGTTAATTTCGTGTATTTAATAAACAAAAAAATATTAATTCATATTTTTGAGTGAATGTCTTTTTGAACTCGATTTTTAGTTTTTTTTTAACTTCTGTTTAACATTAAATACTTTTGTGGGATGTAAATTGTATTACCACCAGGTGAGATGTTGTCAAGGGTTTACCAATTGTGAATAATTTTTATTTTTTTTAATAGTGTCCTTCTGTTGGACGATAATGCACCTGTGCGTGCACACGGCTGCTATGTCGAAGGTTGCCATTCGGTTGCAACTTGAACACCCACCTTACAGCCCGGACTTGGCCCCGAGCGACTACTTCTAATTTCCGAATTGTGGGAAAAAGACCTACGGGGAGGAAAATTTACCAATGTTGAAGAGTTTTAATCAGCTGTTTTAGCCCACTTTGAAGACAAAAATTCCGATTAGTTTTTTATAGGTATTGAAATATTGGTTAAGCGATCTTAAACGTGTGTTGTAAGTAAAGGAGACTTTATTGAAAAGTTATGCGGATTTTACTTTATTTCTACTTCCACAACCCAATTAGGCCAATTTATTATGGGACCTACCACGTACCTACCCATTTATGTGCAAATTTTAAATTAAAAAATTATGCCAAAAAAACCGGCCAAGAGCGAGTCAGAACCGCACATGAAGGGTTCCATAGCATCATACTAGATGGCGCTAGTTTCTTCACGTTGAAAAAAACCCGTTTTTTGTATGGATACCCCTTATTCTTTCACATTTTCTATTTTTTAGTATTTGTTGTTATAGCGGCAACAGAAATACATCATCTGTAAAAATTTCAACTGTCTAGCTATCACGGTTCATGAAATACAGCCTGGTGACAGACAGACGGACGGACAGCGGAGTCTTAGTTATAGGGTCCCGTTTTTACCCTTTGTGTAGGTACGGTACCCTAAAAATCACCAAAATGGTTTCTCGTTACCAAAATTAACTAAGTCATGCGAGTTTTCAACAATTTCATTGTGACATGCTAACAAGTTGTAATTTTCGTGTAATTTGACATTTCGTTGACAATGTCCTATTATGATTTCATGTAAATGTCGTTTTTTATCGTCCGCATTTATTTAATTATTGAGTCCACCTTCACGAGAACAATAAGAACAATAGAGAACAATAGTAGCTCTATAATTTCAATTTGATTTAAGGCTAGATAATGAATTTTGTACATCATCATATCAGCTCATATACGTCCCCACCGAGAGGCTCGAGCGTACCCTGAATTAGGGCGATCGGGCCTTAGTCGACCACGCGGGCCCAGTGCGGGTTGGTCGACTTCACACACAACCTGCGAGTTTTCTTCGTGTTGTACAGTCATATTGTACATACATATATTATTTGGAGCCCACCAGACACTTCATACAACGGGCGAGAAATGGCATTCTTAAGGCCTTAAGATAGGTCAAATGACAATATTCAATCCAAATTATTGAGAGACTGTGTAAAAAAATATATAATATACTTAGAGTAATAAAAAATCGATTTAATTGAATACAATTTTAAAAATATTACCATTTTTGATGTAAAAAAATATACCGAAGACCCTGATTTTTGCATTAATTGCAAAAATTCTCGAAAACAAATAGGTAGCTAATGTTGAATTAAACCAACACACAAAAATCGGTGACTTTAAGACCTTTCATTTTAATTGAACACATTTTTTTAAAACTTATTTGAAAGTGTAGAAAAGTTATAAAAACATGTAAAAATCGAGAATTGGGCGTTCGGTTTCAACGTAACAGCCGCGCTGAAGCCCGCATTGATTTGAACTTAAAATGAATAGGCTTACGTCCAATATTATTCTAACACGTATCAACCTGCTCGGAACAAGCCTTAAAACAAATGACGGAGCAAAAAAAATCACGGCGAAATCCTTACGTAAGAACCAAACTAGCACCAATCTGGGTGACTAGGGGGTGCGTTCAAAGTTTAGAGAGTCAGGGAGGGAGTATCCATACTGTATGTTCGTATTAATTTATATACTTTGGTTAACACACTAAAAGTACGTTAGTATTAGTACTGATATACAGAGTGCAACAAAATTGGTGTACTCCCGTTATCTGGGGGTTCTAATCATCATACTGAACAACTTTTGTTTAACAACTTTGCTGAAATCGCAAATATTTTTTTACTCTTCATACAAATCGATCAGCTGATCGACCAATTTTGTGCATTTTAGTATGGAGGGTACAGTTTTTTTTGAGAACTAACTATAGTTTCCTTATGAAAGTTGTTCAGTATGATGAGTAGAATCCCCAGTTAACGGGTCCTACACCTGTATATACAGTGACACCGTGTTGCACAAACGTCTGGCAATTTGAGTCTCCTTAGTGATAAAAAATATAAAAATGTGACAAACCGTTATAGTGTTTAACGACAAATTAAAATGCTAGTGATCATTAGTTTCTGCAACAGACGACGGTCTGTTTCTGCAAAAATTTTAAACAGTCTTTCATTTTCTCATTCGCATTGTACAAAATATGTGGTTCAAACGCAAGTAATATAGAAGTCATTGGGTTCAAATTATTGTTTTGTGACAAAAGCTAGCCTACATTGACCTTCATATATCGTATTATGGACCATTGCGATCGTAAACAAAATTGCAAACTGTTATTCCTTGTTACATCTTAAACTTCGAAAGCTATGTATATGAATGAAGGGTTAGGGCTGCGAATAATTGCGATGGATGTTACGGAATAGAGACCCTGGTGCCGTGACAATAACTTACTGTAATAATACTTTACTTACAACATTATAATAAGTGATGAGCAAAATTGGTCTTGGTCTCGTAGTCTTGGTCTTGGTCTTGCGAAAAAGCAAACTTGCGAAACTTACTGTAATAATACTTTACTTACTCCATTATAAGTGATGAGCAAAATAAAATTGGTCTTGGTCTCGCGGTCTTGGTCTTGGTCTTGCGAAAAAACAAACTTGCAAAACTTACTGTAATAATACTTTACTTACTCTATTATAAGTGATGAGCAAAATTGGTCTTGGTCTTAGTCTTGTGAAAAACAAACTTGTGAAACTTACTGTAATAATACTTTACTTACTTACGCGAAAAAGCAAGATCAATGCCAAGACCGGACGTATTTAAGCAAGACCAAGACCGAATAAGCAGGACCAAGACAAAGACCGAATGAGCAAGAACAAGACCAAGACCGAATGAATAAGAACAAGACGAGACCGAATGAGCAGGACCAAGACCAAGACCAAACCCGAATGAGCAAGACCAAGACCAAGACTATCCGAATCTTGGTCTTCGTCTTGCTTTGCTCATCACTACTCCATTATACATGTTCCTCACCTATAGTTCAAAACCTTCCCAAGTAAAACTGATATTTTGTGCTACGTTTTGCTTTACTAAATGTCTTATCTATCACAATTCACAGTCCAGTATGAGTACTTACAGTTTGCAAATAGGATTCCAAACCGTCGCTTGCCCTCACAACACATACAAGTACCTACCTATTTATCACTTTCCTTGCAATCACATAAATGTACCTACGATGACCTTTTGAAAAATTAACATTCAACTTTCGAATACATTGCTGTTTTAGTACTCGATCAGTTTCAAGGACGTCGTCACTCCGCGCGATGGTTAACTGACAGAAGACAAGCAGTTGGCAGGATCGGTGGGTAGTGAAGGGGGCTGCGTAATAGCTGGCATCCTCCCGCAATCACGGCAGGAGTGTCACGCGTGGACTCTTCGGGGCCGAACCACACCGGCGATAAAATAACATAGGGGGTAAAAATCACACGCGGTCATCTGGTCCCAAACTAGGATTCCTTGTATTATGGGAACCAGAGATACATACTTCATCATATCAGCTCATGTACGTCCCCCCCCCCCACCGCACCGAGGGGCTCAACCCTACCCTGAACTGAGGCGATCGACCAACCCGCACTGGGCCCACGTGATCGCCTAGTAGGCTTGAGCCCCTCGGTGGGGACGTATATGAGCTGATATGATGATGAAGGAAATAAACTTCATTCGCTTATTCTACAGATCGCCTCGTTTACCTCACATCGTTGTCGCTTAATTTGTTGTTTTCAGCCCCCAATACTTTTTGAAAAACTAACCTCTTTTCAAATTAGAGAAATAAAGTTCGTTTCTGAATTAGCTGTACCTTTGACACTCCATCAAAGAGGCCGCTCTGAGTTCAAACGCGCCGCCCACCGCGCCGCCGACGACGTTCTCGGCGCCGTGATTGATTTCAGGGCGGTCCCTTTTACGGAGTATTTGACGCGAGCTGGCATCAAAGGTGCAGCTAATTTAGCGAACGAACTATAAATATCTACTTAGCTGAGGTACCCTAAGATTATTTGTTACTATCAATGACTTTGTTGTTTATCTGTCGGGGGACGAATCGCCAAGAATACGTGTATTGTTCACTGGTAATGTATGATCCACCGAGTGGGAGGCCTGCCTACACTACGCTTTCCGGTGCGTGGTCGCCACTCGAGAACTTTACTGCCCCAACGGCCATCTGTTCTACGAGCAATGTGCCCCGCCCACTGCCACTTAAGTTTAGCAATTCTGAGAGCTATGTCGCTATGTTGTGAAGGTCGCGGGAAGCCGCTGGATGCGGGCAGCGCAGAACCGGTCGTCGTGGAGATCCTTGGGGGAGGCCTATGTCCAGCAGTGGACTTCCTTCGGCTGATATGATGAATGTATGATATTTGAACTGACTATGTCTATAACGGACTTGAACAGCCAGCCAGGTAGTCCTCCTACTTCATAAAATTAAACCTTCAAGAATCGACTAGTGTGTGCCGACCTCACAGTCGCGATGCGCAAACGCACCGCGCACGTACAAGATTGGCACCTGTCAACCGCCGCCACGCTTCTCGCACACCGACTCAAACTGTACCACCCTGTATAACTACAAATAATGAACAAAATTACTGGCTACTGCCTTTTTGCCAATCTGGAGTCAAGTCAGCCCTCGTGTGTGAAGTGATATAGAAAAAGGACCGTGTTCTACAGTATGTAAAAAAAACTGTACACTAATACTTTAAGGTGGGCAACTACTCATGAAACTGAACAACTTCCCCCAAGGAACACATAGTCAATTCTCCAAAAAAAAAAAATTTTTCCCATACTAAATTAGTCAGAAAACTGATCGATTTGTTTAACGGGTCCTTTTTGCAATTTCAGCAAAGTCGTAGTACAAAAGTAATTTTTGGACTTGTCCCACTAAATTGATCAGCTAAAAGCGAACTTTGTATGATAGGTTCAAAAAACCTGCGAATGAAATACAAATAGGTTTCTTGGGGAAAGTTGTTCAGTTCTATGAACTTAACCCCCCTTTAAAAAATATGTGTTTCAGAAGAACCCTATACATAGCTAGTATTTTTTTTTCAGATAGGTACCTACCTAGGTCCTACTGTAGGTACTACGGCTGTTATTACTACGTACCTACGGGCTACGCGCTGTACGGCTACTATACCAGACCAGATGGCTTTTATTGGCTATCACGTTCGTTGTAGGTAACGCCACTGTCGAAAAAATCTCATAGTTCTGGCATAGTAAAAGAAAGTACCATTGTATGAAGATAACCTACTATTCTTTCTTTTTACTATGGTTCTGGCGACTGAGATTTTGTGTCAAAAACGTCTGATTTTTTACCCGCCAACAGGAAGTGTTATGATATGAATCTTACAGGCTATGTATTTAGGTATGTTTCCGTTATTACCTAAAATACTGAACCGATTTAAAGAAATAAGATGTCCCTCAATTCGTCTTTATCTGGCCTTCTAGGGCAGCCATAGGGTAGCCTTTTGGTTTCAATCCAACATTAAAAATGCCAGTGATGAATAATATCAGACGTGTCAAAATTTTATTGTATGCATACCCAATCTGCAGGTAGTGTATTTCCGTTGGCTGGTTAGTTAAAGTTTGTGGTTTTGTACACTTTCTAATTGTTCAAATATAAAACAACGTAGGTTTTATTTCACGATATTTAGGGCAAGAAACTTGAATTTTTATCGTGTTGGCATTCGGGGCGCACGCGCATGATTTCACGGTGATTGGCTACGGAATGGATGGAAGCCAACCATCCAGCGGACAATCTAGGAACCCGAAACTGGGAATTAAGTGACTCAAGTCGATTACGAAAGAAAAGGAATCATGAGAAACTAAGGCTTTGGGGTAAATATACGTTGTAATATAGATACCTAAAGCGTCGGTGGCTCAACCGGTAACTACTCGATCCATCTAACCAGAGGTACCGGGTTCAAATCTGGACGGCCAATGTACCAATGAGTTTTTCAAAAACTTACGTACATACAACGGTGAAGGAAAACATCGTGAGGAAACCTACACACGCCTGCGAAGAAACTCGAAGGGTGTGTGTGAAGTCGACCAACCCGCACTGGGCCCGCGTGGTCGACTAAGGCCTAATCGCCCTGATTCAGGGTAGGCTCGAGCCCCACGGTGGGGACGTATATGAGCTGTAATGATGATAGATACCTACTAGGCATTGAAGTAATGTTTTTTTAGAATTAAAGCGGAAAATTGCTATTATTACAAGAGAAAGAATTGAAAGACATTCCTGTACAAAGCCAGTACGGGGTGTAACAAAATTGGTGTAGGTCCCGTTAACTGGGGCTTCTACTCATCATACTGAACAACTTTTGTTCTACAACTTACTGAAATCGCAATAACTTTTCATATAAATTGATCAGGTGATCAACCAATCTTTTTTTGAGAATTGATTATGGGTTCCATGGTGAAAGTTGTTCAGTATGCTGAGTAGAAGCTCCAGTTAACGGGTCCTACACCAATAAATTTTTGTCACACCTGTATATAAAAATGTGTGAGGGATTTACAAATATGTAAAACTTCAAATTCAAAACCTCACATGTCCACGCCGAATAGTGCTCAAGGCACACCCGTACAACGGGCCAGAAATGACATTTCAAAAAAGGAATGACAGAACAAACAAAATGGCGGCGAAATCCTATACGTTCGACAACCAAACTGTATCAAATTGGATGACGAGGGGGCGAGGTCGCAATCTAGAGAGCAGCAGGGAGTGTCCATATGTTATGTCCATATTGTATATTAGTACTAATATATCTTAATATATAAAAATGAATCGCAAAATGTGTTGGTAAGCGCATAACTCGAGAACGGCTGGACCGATTTCGCTAATTCTTTTTTGTCGAGTTTGTTATTATCAGGAGAAGGTTCTTATGTAAGGTAGGGTAGGGTAGGGTAGGTTAGGGTAGGGTAGGGTAGTGTAGTGTAGGGTAGGGTAGTGTAGGGTAGGGTAGTGTAGGGTAGGGTAGGGTAGTGTAAGGGTAGGGTAGTGTAGGGTAGGGTAGGGTAGTGTAGGGTAGTGTAGTGTAGTGTAGGGTAGTGTAGTGTAATGTATGTAGGGTAGGGTAGGGTAGTGTAGTGTATGTAGGGTAGGGTAGGGTAGTGTAGGGTAGGGTAGTGTAGTGTAGGGTAGAGTAGTGGGGTAGAGTAGTGTAGGGTAGGGTAGTGTAGGGTAGGGTAGTGTAGGGTAGTGTAGTGTAGGGTAGGGTAGTGTAGGGTAGGGTAGTGTAGGGTAAGGTAGTGTAGTGTAGGGTAGGGTAGTGTAGTGTAGTGTAGGGTAGGGTAGGGCAGTGTAATGTAATGTAAGGCGGTACGTAGTTCGCCGGAACAGCTAGTACATATATATATATATATATATATATATATATATATTGCTCAGGGAGTGTATTGTTTACAGGTCGAATGTGATGTATGTTTGATGGAGGGACCCCGTGAGGGAGGGACATAGAGGGTACTGTAGAGATCGTATATCTCTACGTTTCGGCACTCGCGACTTCTTTGCTACTTTCTTGCCAGCGCCAACGCGAATCGATTAAAAAATATAAGTTAAATTCAAATAAGTAAGTCGTTCGAAAGCTTTCCAAAACAGTTGATTCATTCTATGGTGGGCCGTGAGCCAGGACAGAGGTCCATTTTCAAGTGTATTATATTTGTAGACCGCGTATCAGGGCAGAGATCCCTAATATTCTATTTCATGGCAAGAAAGTGTTTTCAATAGTTTCGCTTAAAAGAATTAATAATCAGTCAGCTGACAGAGCTATCATCGATTTTTACGTATTAATAAAATTTATCTTCAACGATATTTAATACGTACTTGCTGTTTCCTTTATAATATTAATCTGCCAAGCTACAGACCGCCACGGCATCACGTGGACGACGTCGCAGTACCTACATTTGAACAGTCCTCCCATTAAAGAGGGGTAATGTTTATATGCAGTAAGTTAGGCCACAGATTACTAAATAGTTACTTCGTAAGTTAGGCAACGACGCCGACGACAGCTAAAAACAAACAATAGGGGATCGGACTGCTAATCATTTGAGTTACTTTTTTTGATCTGTAAAAAACGAAATTTTGTTCTAAAAATGCTTGAAATACCCACAAGTGACGTCATAGATTTTTAGTGTCATTGACGAACTTATTTTGTGGATTTGATCAATTAAAAATTTAAGACGTGATGGAAAAACAAAACGAGTAAGGTTTTTTTAAACTTCAAAAGGAGAGCAATTTAGGAAATCATATTTCAGATTTTATTTTTGATGCAGTCCGATCCCCTATTGCACATTAAAATACCAAACTACTGGCATTCATTTTAAACTCTAAATAAATAAACACTGTAACTCTACACTCATTTTCAGAAACAAACCTTAATGTACAGAGGCCCATCACATTACCCTAAACATTTTGGACTTTGCACCGTTCTTAAGCCGTACGCTTATGGATCCAAATCGCAGTACGAGTGTCTAGCGTGATGTGTTGGCCTGTGTACTAGAAAAAATAGGAAATGTAGGTGAACCGCGTGGTTGGCAGGTGGTAGTTTTTGCGGCTGCCAGGATGTTCCTGCTGTTTTGGTGCGCGTGAGTAGAAATGTGGTTTCAATCAATCACGCTCTGACTGCTAGCATAAGCTAGTACCACCGTTTACACGGAATAGAGTAGATACTAATATAAAAAACGGCCAAGTGCGAGCAGGACTCGCGAAAAGTAGGGTTCCCGTAGTCTTTACAAAGAATAAATGTTTATTTTAAACAAAAAAATATTTTATTGAGGTGGTAATAGAACATTTTTTATGGAAAATCTTTTAACGTTTTACAAATCCAACTGCACACCTTAAGTTGGTCAACTACTACTCCTAAAACTAAGAAAGCCTACTTAGCCGTGATAGTTTTCCTTTTATGGCGAGGTATTGATTGGAACAGTTGTCTCTGTCTTTTTCTTTACGTGTAAAGAGTAAAGAAAATAACCACACTTTTTCAATGGTTTTTCGTTTCAATCATGTCTGTGCTTTTATGGCACTATGTTACATGTCATTTTTTGTTTGTCTGTATGTCCCCTATCCAAATATATAGGTCTCAATGTGCGACGTCATTTTGAAAAAAAAAATAATATGGCGGACTCCAGTATGCCAGTCTCCATACAAAAATTTTCAAACCCCTTTATACTTCAAAATATTATTTATAACTAGAGTTGAAAGTAACGCTGTAAACCTATCTTTGGGTTTTTTTTTTGATCGAGCCAAAACTGCTCAATCGTGTTCTAATAGCTTTTGACTTTAAGGAACATCATCAATTCATCAACAATAAGGGTATTTTAAATTGATTAAATGTCAACTTTGTCAATAGTTAAAAAAAATCAGATGTCCTGAAATAGCTGTTTAGCTGGCACACTGGCTAGGGACACTTGACTCTAACAAAAAAGAGCACTTTGAAGCTGAATATTTCGCAAAAGGATCCTTAAATCGAAAAATGGTCTTACCAAACCCATAGTAGTTTTGAAAGACCTATTCAACGATACCCCACATGATAGGGTAAGTCAACCCCCTCCTTACATGTAGGGGAAGTACCCTAAAAAAATATTTTTTTTCTATTTTATTATACAACTTTGTCAGCGTGATGCCTAATTACAGCTTTCTAATAATAACAGTCTGTGAGCTAAAGCCGCGGACAAACGAACAGACAGACAGACATGACGAAACTATAAAGGTTCCTTGTTGACTTCGGAACCCTAAAAAAGGATCAGCCCAAATAGTTTCAAGTTTTTGCACTGCAGACTGCAGGAGTACACTAGAGGGACCACATTAGGTAAGACACGTACCGCTCTTATGCCGTGCGCGTATGGGTCAGAATTGCACAACGACCCAAGTAGCACATAAATAATATATTAACTAAAATAACTGCGGATTTATGCCCTAAAGTCATATTTTCATTTTTAATCAGCTCTGGTCAAGTTTCAAATTTGTATAAAGGCAATTATTTTATCTGATAATGCTTAATGCTATATTATGGTTCGTAAAAAAGTACTGATAATGATGAATGCCATATTATGGTTACTAAAAAAACAATTATAATGTCAAAACTCCTATTTAAATATAAGTTTATATTAATATACAGTTGTTATCGTATTTCGGTAATATGAAAAACATCATGCATTAAACAAGCATTAACATATTATTATTTAGTGCACTTAGTTGTATATTGGCATTTTCTAGAAACAAAGGTTTTTTAATGGTCAGAGGTTGTGTCGATTTAATGCTTATCCTATATACACATTGAATAAAGAACAAGCATTGCTTTAGCTCCGTTATCTTCTTAACTTATTCTTTAATCAAACATTAGGCTATATTTTGATCAAAGTTAATGTATATTTAGAAATACAAGTAATAAATAGATCGTAATTTGAGTTTTCAAATGGTTATTTTTATGTATTAACTTAAAGTAACGGTCTACATTGTGAAGTTTGTATGTAATAGGGATTTCTTTTTGGCTAATAAGGTTTTAACAGATGATCGCGGTACCTTCCCTACCTAACTCGATATCAATCCGTCACAATGGCGTTTTAATGATTATTTGCATTATAAAATACTTCTGAAGTGTTGAAATACGGCTGAACCTTAAATGCAAGTGTGTTATACGGTAAATTACGAGCTGTATGTTTTTTGTCTGACCATAATACGATTAACAGCTCTACTACACTATATTTGAATGCCTAATGCATTAATGTTGCGTGTCGCCATTTGCTTTCTTGTTTCATTTCTTACAAAAAGATTTTAAGTCAATCTTATCAGATGAAAAACGGTTAATGATAATTTATTTTGTACACAGATGCCTATAAAACCAATTATATTTGTTAAAACAACGCTAAAAGCCTAAATTTCAACAAAATTTGTCGCTACTAGGTTTAATTTTATATTATTTTTATATTAATAAAGGACTTTTGCGAAGGCGCGTGTATTTTACATCATAAACTTGTATATTTTACTCCACAAACTGATGCTCGCAGCTTATTTCACTCATTACGAACTGTAAAAATGATAGTACTCACCTGTTCAATATTAAAATTTACCCTAACACCAACACGGAACATAATATGACACCATTGCACTATGACAATAACTTAAACTGATTGATATATTTTTTAAATCTATTGAATATACTTTTCTACAAAGGAAATAAAACAGTAAGCATTGTAATAACATTAAATTAACATATTGATTTTTTTATTGCCGCATATCAATTGTAATATAGTCACAAAAAATTCAATTAGCACCTTTTAATGCTTTTACCTGACTTTATTAATGCTATTACACAAAAGTTGTAGTGCTATTACACATCCTTTATAAAACTTAAAGCCGTATAAAGGGGGGGCCCAAATTTTACGTATAAGAGTCGTATAAAAGAAATATGGTTGATATACGATTTTCTTATAATGTAAAGCGCATGGACTCGTGCTATTATAAGTTTGATATAATGGTGTTTTGTGCTACTTGGGGAGTGTCTAGCTTGATCTGTTCTTGACTGTACAAGTACAACGCAAAAACTATCGTTTTCAAAGCCGCAGTAACGCGTGTATACAGAGCGCCGCCAATGATTTCCGCTTCCGCCCTAAACACTGATATAGGTCAGTGTGTCACCATTTTTGATTGTAATATCAGTGTAATATAGACTATTTTATCTTGAAGACCGAGTAAAGACCTGTAGATCTAGAAAATTATTCACCTAAGTGGTTAACGCGTCGGTGGCTCAACCGGTAACGACTCGGTCCGCCTAACCAGAGGTCCCGCGGATTCAAATCCGGACCGCCAATGTACCTATGAGTTTTTCGAAACTTACGTATACATAATACTTACCGATAGCTTTAACGGTGAAGGAAAACATCGTGAGGAAACCTGCACATCTGATTCCAGATGTGTACGAAGGTCGTGCTGTACACGTCCGTAGGTTAAATTCGTAGGTAACCGCGGGTGATGCTAAGTGCAGCACCAGGAAACCGCCGTCTATCCCTTGGATAGCACGGTTAATTGTGCCACACGAAAAGAGAAACAGAGAGAGAAAGAGTGGTTAACCATCAATACCTGGTAATCCCTATATATTAAAAAAAAACTTGATTACTTAATTTAAAAAGTGAACGAATTGTAATAGGGATGACGACAGCATCAGAAATAAATATGAACTCTTGATCACTAAATTACCTTCCTACTTAAACCACAGATGAGATACTAGTTACTTCGTAACTTAAACTTCGGACAACCTTACTCGTTTTGTTTTCCATCAAGTCTTCGATTTTTTTCGACTGACTCGGTGGCTCAGTGGTTAGTGCCCTTGACTACTGATCCGAGGGTTGTGGGTTCGATCCCCACCCAGGGCAAGCATTTGTGTGATGAGCAGATTTGTTTGCTCTGTGTCTGGGTGTTAAATATCTATATATGTATGTATTTAAACTTATATAAGTATGTATATCAGTCTCTGGTAACCCATAACACAGGGAATCCTACTTTGGGGCCAGATGACCATGTGTGATTTGTCTGAGAATATTTATTTTATTTATTATTTAATTCAAAAAATCACAAAATGAGTACATAAATGACGCTGCTGCAAAACTATGACGTCACGCCTAGGTATTTCTAACATTTTTAACAAATGATAAAAAGTAACTCAGATGCCTATCATTCGTCATCCCTATTACAAATATAATTAAAATTACCTAGCGATTCTGATAGCTACGAAGGTTGCTTTGGTTCTCCTACGGATCCTCGTTTTGTTTCGATCACGCAGGGAAACTCCCCTTGATCCATCCTTTGCACGCTCCATTGCCCTTTGGGTGACCTTGAGCCTTCTTACATACTATGCTTCTTATGAGGCCCATTAGTAAGCGACCATGTCTGAGTTCCGTATGTCATCAGATCACTGGCAGCACACTCTGGTCAAAGATCTTGGTCTTTGCGCTATTTGGGACGTGAAAACTAAACCTAAGAGGCAGTGGGCGGGACACATAGCTCGTAGAACAGAGGGCAGTTGGGGTAATAAAGTTATCAAGTGGCGACCGCGCACCGGAAAACGTAGCGCAGGCAAGCCTTCCACGCGGCGAACCGATAAACTGGTGTAGGTCGCGGGTAGCCCTCGATGCGGGCAGCGCAGAACCGGTCGTCGTGGATATCCTTGGGGAAGGCCTGTGTCCAGTAGCGGACGTCCTTCAGCTGATGATGATGAAATTATCTAATGTAAATGTTATTTGAACTTCGTTAAACACTACGAAAAAAAGTTATATAAATCCCAGAGCTCCAGTATACGTTGCCGGAAACGCGGCAAAACAGTTTTCCTTTACAAAACTTATTCGCACCGGAAACTCCGGAAAGTGCCTCGCCAAGTTCCCGCCATCCGGCCTCTCGACCAACCGAAATTTGGCGCCTAAAATTCCTCTAGCCAATCAAAGCCGCGACCGCCATTATTGACCAATAAGCGGCGAGCCCGCGCTCTCGCCACCGCGTCGTTGTCACTTCTTGAAAATTAGTACGACTCCGGCTCCGTAGTGTTCTGCGACGGCGAATTTACGACTTTTCCGTGAAAATATTACGTAAAAACCAAGCGGTAAGTTTCTATTTACTACAAAATACTTAGCATTTTTTGTTACTTTGCGTATTATTGTGAGATCTCCTTGTTTTTACTAGTAAAATTATCGTAATTCTTCAATTAAATTAGCTAAAACAGATATCGGTTATATTTCTAAGTATCGCAAATTACGTCACGTGTCTCGCGTTCTAAATCATATTTTTGTACAATTATATTAGTTTACTCAAGACAACAAAAAAAACTCTAAACTATCTCGTAACTCGGTTCAAGAAGTTCTTTCTTACTCGAATCTACTGAACTAAGTGTGAATTCGCCAAAATGGCGGCATCGATATCTCGAGTCGAGTCTGGAATATTTAACCTTCTTCTCGCGCTTATAACTAAATGGCAAGCGTAAGTGAGATAGATATAGTTTTGCTGCACACGTAACTAGACACGTCGACGATGTTTTTTTCACAAATAATGTACTGTGTCAGTGTGACCGTTTTAAAACATTTCCCCAAATTGGATAGAAAATATATTTTTACGTCTTTCTAAACTTGTATGATAAAATAATGTAGGTAATAAATAAAATATCTTTTGCATTTAGTTAAAAACCTACTAGTACAATGAGGAGTTTCCAGGTGAGTTTTTTAATCTTCAATATTGGATTTTGCTGCTCTCCATAATTTTCAAGATAACTAACTTGCCCACGTCGATATCATTTTTGTAACTGCATCCCGTGAGATGTTTGATAAATCTAGCCTTTTTCTTGTCTACATCAATATGAACCTTTTGTAAAATTTCAGCTTTATAGGTCCAAGATTTTGGGCCGGACGTTGATGAGTAAGTTAGAGAGTAATTGATTGATTAAGCCTTTGCCCGCGGCTTCACCAGCGTGGTTATAGTTTTTATAACTGTATTTTATGACAAGCTGGTCACAAGCATGGAATATGAGCCAAATTGAGCACTAAGCAAGCACTGCCGTAATATCTTTTCTAGGACTGCTTCGACTTAATTCATTTTGGAGCCCCTGTATCTTGACAATGAAACGATAAAAATATCGGTATCTAATTTAAGTTACGTGTACTTATGAGGAGCATTTCGAGTTTATTACTAAATCATTTTTCAAAAGTTTGTATTGGTAAAATTCAGCTAATTTGATACTCACTCAACCACACTCTCACTCACTTTTAGATCATCATAATAGAACTGACACTTCCAAGAAAACTGCAAAGCTGAAAAGAAATGACGCCTAGTAAAAGTTGTTTATTGTGATGAGCGGTTTACTAGTCAAGTCACTCGTTGTTCACTTTTTACTTAGACTTGGCTCGTTCATTATATTTTGAATTTTGATCTCAATCCTTTTTATAGCTTAGTAATCTTAATCGAGACTTGCACTTAATCTACAAAATACTTTATTGGAACTAAGTTTTTCCAATAACCCTTGGACAAAACTATGCATTTTTTTAAAGATAATATGATGTTTTTTCTCCCTTTATTTAAGCTCTCTTCAGCGTGATTGGTTAATTAGTTTGAACATGAAAGAGAAAAAACAGATTTGTTTTCCTAAATCCCTTGTTAACAAAGCATTTTTCCGAAGTAAAAAGTATGCTATGTTGATTTCCGCCTTTAAGCTCTATACCAAAGACCATTGAATCTTGGCATACCTACCGCCGCAAGTCTTAACAAAAATTGCGTTTTCATGTACATCTATAAAATCGTGACTGAAAACAATATTACAAAAAAGTTAATTTGAATGTGTGAATTTCTCGAGCATTTTCTGATGTGCTCAAAAATTTTACCGCAATCTTTCTTGTTTGATGTTAAACTAGTTAAAGATAGTTGAACTTTAACTAGCGATACATATATTTTTTATCCACAATAATTGGTAAGCTTGGCATCATCTCACCTGATGGTAAGATTGATAAGTGACGATTATGCCAACGATGCAACCGGGCTTACCAAGATTCCCCAAAGTAATGGGAACTGGCAATATTATCTTCAAGCATGAACGCATTAATATTGTCAACATGAATAAAAATGATGTTTGGCGGCAAGACTCCGAAAAGATGATGGTGGCCAGGCGGGCTTAGAAAATGCCCTTCCACCAATCAAACTGAGTCTTACAAAGTTAGAATCCGCAAGAACCTTTACAACCATAAACGTTTGCTGTTGTTTTTTACATAACGCCAAACCCTTACATGCTTTTTATAAAAAAAACTAATATCAAAGCTTGCTTATTTTTTGCTTGCGAGCGACTGAGGAGCGAGCGACAAAGGAGTGAAGAAGGTGATGGCAAAAAAAAGATGTTGAGATTTTGGTGGGGATCGATTGTCTTACGCTAATAGAGTCTAAAAATAAAAATGTGTGTGTAAGTTTGGTCTTCCGTCCGGTACTCTAGTTTCCAAACTACTGGACGGATGCGGGTAAAATTTGAGTCATGCAATATTATTTTTATATCTCCAGATGTTTTTTTTTTCCAAATTTCTCCTATCTTGATTTGTTAGGTTTGCTACCATAGTAAAAAAAACACTCATATTTTTTACTCCATAAAGGCTTTAAAGATTTTGATGAAACTCGGTACGTCCATAACTTTAGATGGCCTACAGCAAGCAGTAGTTTGTTATTCCAAGGAAAATCGGAATAAGGTTACTCCCACACAAATCCAGGTAGTTTACTTTTCTCAAAAATGGCTCGAACGATTTTAATGAAACTTTGTGAATAACTGGGACTTAATAAGGCACTAGATACTTAATTATTCCATGAAAAATCGGAGTAAAGTACCTCCTATACGAACCGAAATAATTTGGAAATATTTCATCAAGTCTGATAAATATGTAATATAAAAAAAGTGTGTGTCAGCTCCGATGCACAACTGGAGTTTACTCCTTACTAACGATTATAAATGTGCTGGGGGATGGCGGTCAATTTTTTCAATTCTGACAATGGATTCGTGATTAGGAACCTCAAAGACCCCCAGATATCGATTTTGAAAGCAATCTGTCCAGTAACTAAAAAGTTCAAAATGGCGGCTGCTTTTTAAAATTCTTAAAACGGATTCGTGATAAGGGACTTCAGGGACCCTCAGATATCGACTTTGGAAGTAATCGGTCCAATAAAAGTTCAAAATGGCGGCCACTTTTTTCAATTCTGACAAGACAAATCTAACGACACCTCACACTCCAAAATCCATCAAGCCGTTTAGGCTACAGGAAGTGCTAAAGAAATAAATATACATACGTAACACCCAAAAAAATTGCGCACAAAATTAATAACTACGAGTATACTATACAACCAAAGCATAACGCATAACGTTTGATAACTGACTTCACTCCCCATAAATTTTCATATCCCGGGCTTAAATATGAAAATCAATTCTTAAACTCCAATAAATAGTATCTATTTTTTATAAATTAAATAAGAGAGGGAATAATCAAGTCTGATATTCCTTCCTGTATTATTTGCTACTGAGTAAGTGTAATGTTTATAGTACTTAGTTTTTTTTACAACAAATAGTATTACAAAAAAGTACATACGAAAATCACTACATTTTACATAAAGAGGGTCGCAGAAACGTGTGTTTGTTTATAGTTGATTTGTGTATTCTCGACTGCGACAGATGGTTTAAGGCATCGCGAGAAAGTATGCACGTGTGGCTTTACAATTGATTTAAACAAGGGTTTTTTTTCCATGATTATGGCAACATAGTGGCATTATTTTTTAGTTCTTATAAACTTCCGCGTCACTAAATCGGCAGCACTGTCGCTCCGTCCGTCACGCGACGCCGCTGACGCTATTATAGATAGGAGGTAGGGTAGGTATTCAGAGACTGCTTGCTGCGCACTAAAACACGCACACGGAGCAATAAAGCGATCACAGCGCCATAAAGCGGCGAGAGGCGGAACTAATTCGTTCGGGCTTCGGATTTCGTACGTTCTCTGTCGCCGTTCTCGTGGCGCCACTGTCGTTCTCCCTAGATGCACACAAACAAGCCGCGCACGCGACCGCGACCGTCCGACACGAACGCGACGCGCAGCGCAACCCACCCAACCCAATCGCGCATACCGCGGTACATACAGCCGTACCGACCGCGCATACATACGCGCAGTTGCCGACAGCGTTCGAAGCGTGAGGACGTTACGTCACTCCGCTACGTCGTTTCGAGTTTCGGCTTTTATTTACATTGACATAAACTTATCAGAATTGTTTACGTTTTTCGTATCAGTGCGTGATGGAACTAATGATATGAACCTTGTCAACAGTGTCACGTCATATAACTGCACAGTGAACTGAATTTGGATTGTTGTTCGCTAGGTACACCTACCAGCGCCGCGGATGATATCTGAGAAGTGCTTGCGTGTGTTTGGTGGGTTGGACATGTCGACGCTAGGAGTGCGTGCGCCGGCGGCGGCCGCCACGGCGCTGGACGCCGGGGTGCTACGTATGCGAGGCGTCACAGCCCTCGACGGCGTGAGAAGAAACCTGTTCGGGTGCACAGACCGGGAGGAAAACAGGAGATTCGTCGAGCGGGAGCTGGCAAGGCAACTGGAGTTGGATAGCCAGAGATGGGGCTTCGATTTCGCGAACGAGAAGCCGCTGCCGGGGACGCAGAGATTTGCGTGGCAGCTAGTGCCGGCGTCGGCGGTGCCAGCGGCGTTGCGGCGCGCACCCATCGCTGTTACCGTCAGCATGCCGCAGCCCCAAGCGCCCCAGACCGCGCCCGTTGCCAAGATGTCCAGTCCTGACACCAACAAGACGCAGAAGAGAATAACAGGTCAGTCCTATCTCTAGGTACCTACCTAACTTTATTTTGTACGTATGTAGTCTTAGAATCCAGAAATTCTGCGTATGTAGTTTGAACCTATTTTCTATTTCTAGCCCTTGAAAGAATATTTCACCAGTTTCATCATAATTTCTTTGCTAAATGAGTCACAAACTTATCACACTATTATGCCTTCAAATCTACAAATTTATATAAAACGGAAAAAATAAGAGCAGTTTCAAACTTTCAGTACAAAACTAATATAAGCCTTTGTTGAGTTATGATAAGATGAAAACTAATTACAAACATTGATAAGTGTCTACCCCCTCCCCTTTATATAGAGCATATCTCTGGTCTACCCAATATATTTGCAAAGTTTGGATTCAATCCAGCATGTAGTTTTTTTTATTAAAGCGGAACTACGTTTGTATGGAAACTCGAGCCTCCATGGGGCACCTAATACTAGTAATACTCTAAAATTGTATCACTAACATTGGTAGGTATAAACAATGAGCAAATTATTTGTCCTGAGAGAAATCACTTACAAATGTGATTCAGACATCTAGGAGTGGGGATTGTAAACAGCGGTGTTTTGCCGACAGAAGGTCACACTGACCGACATTCATGATTGTCCTAATGTGTCTGACATCATATCCATTTTTGGCACCAAACATGCTTCAAAATCATGAAATGAATAGTGATGAGATGACGGATTTGCGAGTCACTTCACCAGTGGCATTATACATTTTATTTATTTGTTTATTTCAGGTAATTAAGACACATATTATACATTAAAACTAAATACAACTCTACTTTACATACATAGAAATAAAATAATGATTTACACTAAACATAGAAAAATTATTGAGCGCTAAGCATTGGTACTGTTTCAGTGATAGTAGTCTTGAGGCTCCAACGGAACCTCTTGAACACCACACCCTTCGGCTAAAATATGGTACCTAGGTAATCTTTTCCTTGATTTACAGTAACAAAGTTATTTCTCATTACCTATGCTAATACTAAATAAATAAACTCTATTAAAAGCAACTATTTTAAACAGCCTAACAGTTTAATATATATTAGACTGTTAGGCGTCGTGTATGTAAATGTGAGTAATGCAATGTACAACGTATGTTGGTATGTATGTGGGAGTGAAACTGTCAACTTGTTTATCAACTATACAATGTTCACTATTTGCTAGTGATATAATTTTTAATAACAGAATAAGACAATTTGCCGAATTACTTAATAAAAAAATTTAAACCCTGGCTGCATTAAAACTTAACCCCTCTTTTTTGGCCAGTCGACTCAAAATGTATCCTATGGCTCCCGACACACGGACTGCATTACAACTGCAAATTCACAGTTTGGATGCAGTTAAGCGCAACTGCATCCAAACTGCAAATTTGCAGCTGCCTTGCAGTCTGTGTGTAAAAAAAAATGAAAATTTAATTGCATAAAACATGGTTTTAAAGTTGTTACATTATTTAGGTGGTCCTCATATTTCACCAGATTTGGCTTGCAAATATCAATCTTATTTTAATTATTACTTTTAAAATTCACAGCTAATACTTATACTACCAACTATACTACAAAATAAAGCCACAGATTCAATTGCATGTCATAGTCAATATTAATTGTCAAAATGTCTATTCTAGGAATTCATTTATGGAATAAAATATTTTTTCTTTGAGAAATGTCACAAGATTGCATTTAAATGATATATTATTAGGTATATTGATTTGTGTCTGGACCCTATGTCACTCACGGCATTACGACGAATCTAACGACACCTCTCACTGCAAAATCCATGAAGCCCCTAAAGCATCTTGGGCTGCAACAGTCTAAGAGTAAGGAATATTACTTAAAAAGACAGCATGCCAAATTTTACTTCTACATTCAGAGATATGCTATATATAAGGTTAGGTAGATAGGTTACATGTGTCCAAAAAGTCAAGCAAATAAAATGATGCCAATAGGCATCTCGTTTCTTAGTAGCATTCCATGCAATGGAAGGGAACTACGTATAATATTGTGTGTGTAAATGGGTTCGATTTTCAAATTTTATTTGTTAGTGGATACATCTACGTTAAACAAATCTCTAAATACATACAGAAAAATGTGTTACAAATAAGTACTTTAAAACCCAAAACTAAATTGTAGATTCAAATTATTTATTTAGTTGTATGGCAGTAAAAATAAACTTTTTTAAACATTACTTACAAGTATCAAAAATAAACTTAAACTACAAATCTAAATTAAGAGATCTCCTTGGGGAATCTTGGTAAGGCCGCTTCCATCTTTGGCATCATCGTCAGTCGTCACTTACAATCAAGTGAGATGATGCCAAGGGCTTACTAATTAAGGATAATAAAAAAAGTCTCAGCTGTTTGATTGCATCATCATCATTCTTCATTTAAGGCCTTAAGATAGGTCAAATGACATTATTCAATTCTAATTATTGAAAGACTGTGTAAAGCTATCACTATGGAGAAAATATATAATATACTTAACGTAATAAAAAAACGATTTAATGGAATATATTTTTAAAAAAATATTACCACTTCTGATGTAAAAAAATATACTGTATACCCTGTTTTTGGCATTAATTGCAAAATTTTTCGAAAACAAATAGTTAATGTTAAATGAAACCAACACAAAAAAATCGGTGACTTTAAGACCTTTTATTTTAATTGAACACTTTTTTTAAACTTATTTGAAAAGTAATAAAAACATGTAAAAATCGAGAATTTGACGTTCCGGTTTCAACGTTACATCCGCATTGAATCCCGCATTGATTTGAACTTAAAGAGAATAGACTTACGTTCGATATTATTTTAACACGTATCAACCTGCTCGGATTGAGACATCTTAAAGCCTTCAGACGATCACGTACAAAGTACCATCTTATTTATGTATATTTTTATAAATTTTTATTATTGTAGCTGTTAGTCTTTCAAATAACATAAAATTTTACAGTAGCAACATTATGTATTTCCTCATGAATTACATAACACTGATGCTTCCGTAATGCTACCATACAGACTCACTAATATACACCTACATTTATGCCTACATGCACTGGGTGTTCTGTGCCTTCATGTGTTTAGTATATGAATGAAACATAATCATCCATCACACACGCAATGTGACACCTGGTCTGCACTAAAGAGACTACATACAGATACATACTAATTGGGGATGACTGCTAGTCATCTGAGTTATCTGTCAAAAACAATGTTTTGTACTAAAAAAAAATTAAATACCTAGGCGTGACGTCACAGTTTAGCAGCGTAATTTATGTACTCATTTTTTTTGTGATTTTTAAAAATTAATGACTTGATGAGTAAGAAAACAAGTAAGATTTTTCAAAATAAGGTAGAAATTTAGAGTTTATAATTTATTTTTGATGCTGTCATCATTTCAATTTAACTGAGAAGCTGTAATTAATTGTCTTATCAGTATTTTTTTTAATTCATACTACTACTATTCACACTACAGAATATGCAATACTAGTTACTTGCTATTATCAACTCCTAAATTCTTATCTGTTATTATATTATTCTGTAATTTACTGTTTTTCAAAAAAATCTATAATTATTTAATTGGAGAAACAAAAATCAATGCATACGTTATTTTTTTAGATTCCGTACCCAAAGGCTAAAAAAGAGACCCTATTATTAAGACTCCGCTGTCTGTCCATCCGTCTGTCACCAGGCTGTATTTCGTGAACCGTGATAGTTAGACAGTTGAAATTTTCACAGACGATGTATTTCTGTTGCCGCTATAACAACAAATACTAAAAATTTGACAAAGTGAAAAAATAAGGGGGGTCTCCAATCTCCATACAAAAAAACGTGTTTTTTTAAACATGAAGAAACTAGGCCATCTAGTATGATGGTACGGAACCCTATGTGTGCGGTTCTGACTCGCATTGGGCCGGTTTTTTTCACATCTTAATTTCGATTCAAAGTACCAACCCTTCAATTACCACACCCCTTATAGTAGTTTTAACTTTTACAAGATCTCAGTGTGCCATTTTTTTGCATCCACCAAGGTGTTAAGAACTTCATAAGGGGTTTTAAGAAGGTTTTTATTGAGTAATTTTATCACCACATAATTAAAAATTAGGCAAATCCTTTCTTAGTTAATTTCTAATGGCTGTTTTTTGTTGCATCTTTATTTAGAAGGGGTCTTTGTGTTGAACTGATGATTAAATAGTTTTTCTTGACCCTTTAATGTGTTTGTTCGTTTAATTGAACTTAAAAATTAACAGGAAGTTACTGAAAAAACTTTTTCTTCGAGTTCACTTAGCAACTAACTCCTGTTTTATGGGTCGTACTAGTTCGTAATAATTTGATTGGCATCAATCAGTATAGTAAATACATTTTGTAGTGTAGTATTTTACGAAAGGCACTATAAACACTACCTTTGAGTGATGGCTGTTAATCAAAAATCTGTACTTTTCCAGACGCCTTTAAAAGCTCATCAGTAAAAGCTTACTGTATCTGCCTTTCGCAGAATACCATCGTTGCCTTTCGCGGAATACGTCTTTCAAATGGCTGCATACCTCTAATTACCCGCCATCCAAAAAGGAGGCAAATTTTTTGGGATGTATATTTCATTAGCTGAGCATGTGGCCTCAACGGCTTGATGGATTTTGGAATGCGAGGTGTCGCTTGACCCCACTGGCCAGAAAAGAGGGTTAATTTTATTTTTTTATTTTGCAGTCGAGTTCTTAATTTTAATTGTTTTCCGTAAAAGGAAGAAGTTCTCAATTCGGCTGTGTTTTTTTTAAATGTTTGTTACTTCAGTACTCCATCTTTTATGAACCGATTTTGAAAAATATTTTTTTATTTGAATTGAAAAGAAAACCTTTCAGATTGGTCCCATATAAATTCCATTGAAATCGATACTATTTAAAAAAAAAATTGTATTGGATGTTGCGATTGAGGTAGGTTTTATCCATAGGCAAGGTTTTTTTCACGTGTTCAGCGTTCAGCGTGGCGAATTATTAATACAATTGGTTACCGTTAATCTTAGCGTCTGCTATACAATAAAATTGTACAATACATTACAAGGCAAAATGTCGCAAGTCGCAACTAGTGTACTTACTAGATAAATTTCTTGACCTACATTTTGAATTGTTTGTTTTGGCCGCGCCGTCTGCTCATACACACTACTCACAACAGTGAGTATAGTATAGTATAGTATTTTTGTTGTAGCTATCTGTTGCCCACATTATGCCTCCCACACTTGTTCCATTTTAGATAACACGTGTGCGGACGATGTACTGTGATCCGACACATTTTTGATAGCGTATCTTGTGTTTTACAATTTACAACTACTTGTAGTAATAATTAGTTTGTTTTGATATTATTACATACTAAACATCAATTAGTTGAACATTTGAACAAACAACTATGATGTCAATTAAAAAACGCTTTGCGTAACGCACGCAATCGACATTTATATGAAACTTGTCGAAGTTGACATGTAGATACAATAATATTTGAGTAGTACCTGTTAATTCTCGTGGCTTTGATCCCCATTCCTGTGCGAACCGCTTTTGACTCATTTTGTCCTTGTAAAACCCTGCGGGCAAAGAATTTTAAAATTTGATTCCTTGAATGATCTGTGGGGTTTATAGAGTAAAAAGTACAGTCAGCCAATAAATTATTTTGACTTGTCTAAAACAGCTTTAGCTTAATTCATAAAGTCGACTAAGGCCCGATCGCCCTAATTCAGGGTAGGCTCGAGCCCCTCGGTGTGGACTTATATGAGCTGATATGATGATGATGATGATTTCTTAGTGTAGTAAGTTTCGAACGAGAATAAGGGGACACAATAGCAAAATGCAATATATGTAACTACTCATTCAAGCATTTCTTGCTTATTTTAAATTGCAAAACCTTTTTCAATTTATCTCCATTTAAAGTTTATCTTCCTGATGAAAGATGACAGCGAACTAATGATTTCTTAATGCACTCGGCGTCATCATCATACGCTTTTATTTTTGTACCGTGCCAATGCTCCACTTTCTACCTTGTATGATATACAAAGTCCTCCTCAAGATGATAAAAACATTACGTAAAACCAGTGGGCGTTGCATTTTTTGTCATGTCAGCTGATCTATTCAACTTTAAGCGCGTTTGTAAAACCGCGGTAGGTGCCTACCTGTTCTATTCAATTTTGTGATGAGACTTTTTCCCTTTAAGCACAACAATGTACAAACTTGTATACCCATCTTTTGAATAGACTTATCTGTAAAATTGAAGTTTTTTGTGCTTCACCTTGCGTCACAGATCACAAGTTGATCTCAATTTTATGCTTGGTAAACACTATTTATTTGTAGCTTGGTACACATCAAAGGATGGGCTATCAATCAACACTAATTTGAGCTGATTGGCCAACTTTTTATGGAAAGACACATCATAAGATGGGCTATCAATCAACACTTATTTAAGCTGATTGAGATTAGCCAAATTTGGAAAGTCCATTATTGTATCAGCCGAAGGTCGTCCACTGCTGGATAAAGGCCTCCCTCAAGGATATTCACAACGACTAATCCTGCGCTGCCCGAATTTTTTAAATCACAATAAATTGGTAAACCCTTGACATCATCTCACCTGATCGTAAGTGACGATGATGCCGAAGATGCATCCAGCGGCTTCCCGTGACCTTCACCAGGTCGTCGGTCTAACGAGGCCTGCCTACTACGCTAAGTTTTCCAATGCTCGGTCGCCACTCGAGATCTTAGCTGCCATCTGTTTTACGAGCTATGTGCCCCGCCCACTGCCACTTAAGTTTAGCTATTTAAGAGCTATGTTATATCGGTTACTTTGGTTCTCTTACGGTTCTCCTCGTTTCTGATTCGATCACGCAGATAAACTCCGGAAATGGATAATGAGAAGTCCATGAACTTTATTATTGGAGCATATGGAGAAGTTGTTCCGTCTCCGGAGAAGCTCGAGAACAGCTAGTGTAAAGTTTAGGGAGGCGTTTCTACGTATAGCCCTCGGATCTAGCTGTCAATCGGAGAAATCTCCTTCATGTTTTCACAGTGGTAGTGATAATTAAATTAAGATTTGATACCTTCATCAGAATTTTCAATGCAAATTTATAAAAAAAAACAAAAACCCGGGTTCTTGAAAATAAAGCCAACCGTATACTTTATAATATTTATAATACTCAAAACAAAATAAGGGCAACCTATGTTTTCTAAGTACATTTTCATACAGAGAGGTTGTTCAACTTTAAACAGCCACGATTATTTTTTAAATCAAGAAAAGTAAGGAAATTTTGCATTTGCTTTTATTAAATAAAATTATTAAATTGCACGGAATACGCCAAATATGTACGGCGTGCCCGCGCGGTCATTTTACCTACGTGGCATCAGCTGGGAGTTGTATTCTGAGCAGTTTGATAATTTAATTTTTAAAAAATGCGAATTGACCATGAATTTTTTTGGGGAAAGTTGTTCAGTTTCATGAGTAAAAGCTCCAGTTAAAAAAGTGCATACCTGTGTTAAGACTCATATGTATATGTAACTTCATGCAGTAGCTACTTCAGAAACTAATATGAAATATGATACCCATTGAGAATTCACATCGCGTATTTCAGCAGATGTGGACATTTTTAAACGCTCCTAAGAGCTTTCTAAGCACTCCAAAGACGTTAGGGTCACAAATGCATTGTCTGAAACTGACCAACCGTACTAAGTAAGTAGGGGGTCCGAAACAACCGGGTCACCCAATTTCTTGCTACCCTCCGAATTCATATAATTACACCTCTTCCAGTGTCATTGAACTCGAATGTTTTCTCCTTTTCTCCAAAACACGGGATTCCCAAGTGGACGGACCAGCGGGGTTCCCGAATTGTGTTGCGTTAGAAGCTGATAGAAATTGTTGCAATTTAGAAAGGGTGAATTAAATTTGTATGCGGTCAAGGACTTTTTCCGTTAGTGTTTTTATGAGTGCAATTTATAAGCAGATGCAGCGAGCAAAGTTTTCATTTTCAAGTGACTTTCAAAAAGGAGGAGATGTATGTTTTTTTATGTGTGTTACCTCAGAACTTTTGACTGGGTGAGCCGATTTTTATGATTATTTTGTCATTTGAAAGCTAGTACTTCCCGTGTGGTCCCATATAAATTTTATCAAAATCGGTGTAGTATTTTAGTAGAAAATTAACAAAAACCACAAATAATAATGCGAAAATGTACAAAATTTTTTGGATGGAAGTTGGTTTTTTAACGTGTTTATCGTTTTTGTTGGAATAATAGTCAAAATAACTTCGACCATATATACAAAGAAAAATAAGTGTTTTTTTATTGGAAGACTGGGTTTTTTACGAGACTATGCCAGATGCGGGATTATGTTTTTCAAATGTGTGTATATGCATGTACATTTCTTTGGCACGCTCTGTACCCTAAACAGCTTTTGGAGTGCGAGGTCTCGTGAAATTCGTCTTGATCCCGTAAGTGACATAGGATACATTTTTATATATATCCTTTATTGTACACAAACATTTAAATGACAA
The DNA here is from genome assembly GCA_947284805.1 of Coleophora flavipennella. Classification (NCBI taxonomy): domain Eukaryota; kingdom Metazoa; phylum Arthropoda; class Insecta; order Lepidoptera; family Coleophoridae; genus Coleophora; species Coleophora flavipennella. Next base: position 7,687,737 of record OX369255.1, on the reverse strand, counting down.
GAACTTAGAGAGGACATGTACAAAGGTGGACTTATCTCTATAAGAGATCTCTTCCAGCCAACCTTACCGGGTGTTAGGAGACTTTAAAGTATGGGAGGTAAATCTGTGTGTACTTAATAATCATAATTATAAACTAAATAAAATACAATCAAATATAAACTAACCTAATGTACGTACATAAATAACACATACTTATAATATATAAATTAATAGCATATATAATACATAACTAAAATTTATTAATTAATGTTCTTACTAAAATAAATACTATACTAACAAACGTACATGTTCTGTAGGGAAATGTTTTATCCGACTGATGGCTAAATAGTTCGTGTTCATTTTTTTTCCGTTTGAATTAATTCGTTTATTTTAAGGATAGCTTGATCTACGACGACTGTTCAAACAAATAATGAATTAAGAACAGCCGTCGCCATAATTTGTATTATTATTCGGCATTATTTTACATTAGGCATCACCCCGCAGGCGCAGGGTAAATCCGCATTGTTGTATGTGTCGCGCGCTACGTACAAGGGTGTGGAGTGCGTCGGAGATAATTAAAAGTTCGTCAAATATAGTACGATAACTGTATAATAAAGATCTCAGTACATGTGAGAAAACGTCCGAGCTATACCGTGGTTTGATGCTGACTCCGTAAGGAACGTAGCTACACAATAATCGCAGCTAGCTAACGGTTTTCATCGGACGCTTTCTAAACGGGACATACACACAAAAGAATATTATACAAACAGAAAAATAGTGACAACATAACAATTAAAATTTACGCGAAATTAGAAAGCCGACGAAATACAAAAGCAAGGGTTACATTCGTTACGGCCAAAGAAGTTATATTAGACAATGCCTGTTGTTATTTGAGAAACATATATATTGCACAATACCAATTATTACTAAAGGATCTAAATAACGGTTGTCGACAGAATACCTAATGGTTATTTAGAAATGACAAATATCGTAAAACTATACTGTTAAAAATATTTCTATTGACACAAAAGTTAGGTTCGCAACAAAAGAAAACATTCATTTACAATTTACAGTTAGGTGCATACTAGAGAAAAACATTACAAGATCGCTATTTTATGACAGGCGTATGTGAGACAAAGTCACCACAGTATCCCCTCTCCAGTGGTTTAGACCATGAAAAAAACAAAAACAAACAAAGATACAGATTATTTAATACACACAATGGTCTAAATCACGAAAAAAAAATTAATAATAATAACGCCATGATATAAATCACGCAAAACCAGCTTGGTAAAAATCTGGAAAGCGGACACACCTGTTTGTGCGTCGAGGAATATTTGACTGGCTAACACCTGTTGAATCTGGCGTGGCGCTTGGCGTGTGCGCCTCAAAGGCACCGCTCTCATTGTTCTCATTATTACCCTGTTGGGGATGCCTATTGTACCGTATTACGGTGTCTTCAGAGTCGCTTAAGCTATTCTCGGGGTGATGTGCCGTTTCCCTTAACACGTAAGCTGGCTTTAGCCTATCGACTGAAACCGCGATCTCGCGACCGCGCATGTCTAAGACAAACGTTTTTTCTTTTCGGCTAACCACCCTAAAAGGTCCGTTATATGGTTGTTGAAGACCTGCTCTGATTGTGTCATCTCGAACAAAGACATGACTAGTCGTAGCTAAGTCTTTATAGATAAAGGTACTTTTCTGGCCGTGGCTCGCTCCAGCTATGGGTTTAAGCTGTCTGAAGTTATTACATAGCTCTTTAACGAATTCACTTTGCGACGGTCTAGGTATTGTATCGGTTCCTAAGAACTGTCCTGGAAGACGTAAGCTCTGTCCATAAACTAATTCTGCGGAAGTAGCTTGGAGGTCATCCTTCCATGCGGTTCTAACGCCTAGCAAAACAGTCGGTAATATTCGCGTCCAACTGGTACTGTTAGATCCGTGACACATTATAGCGCTTTTTAGCTGTCGGTGAAAACGCTCTACCATACCGTTTGCAGCTGGGTGATAGGCAGTGGTCTTAAAGTGTTGCGTACCTATTAGGGCATTTAGATCTCTAAATAGGTGTGACTCGAATTGCCGTCCTTTGTCTGTCGTTATGTTAAGCGGAACACCAAAACGAGCTATCCAATTAAAATAAAATGCGCGTGCGACTGTCTCCGCCTCTTGATTCATTATCGGAATGGCTTCAGGCCATCTTGAAAACCGATCTACGCAAGTTAGGCAATATCTGTATCCCTCGCTAACGGGCATAATAATTATATCCAGATGTATGTGTTCAAAACGAGATGATGGCAGCGCGAATGTGCCAGGTGCAGTTACGACGTGTCTATTTATTTTTGACCTTTGACAGTCTATGCACGCTTTTACCCATTGTTTGCAGTCTGAGTTCATAGAAGGCCAGACAAAACGTTTGGAAACAAGCTTGCTCGTGGCTCGCGCACCCGGATGTGAATTACGGTGTAAAGTATCGAACGCGATTTTTTTGAACGGTTCTGTTAGGTAGGGTCTCGCAGTTCGCGTAGAGACATCGCAATAAACTGGCTGTTCGCTATCGGGCAGGTAGATAAGTTGTAACTGCAACGAAGAGCTATTGTTTTCAATTAATGACTTTAATTGTGAGTCATTCTTTTGTGAAGTCGCGAGTGATTCCCAGTCTATGCCCTTCTGTATCGACTCAATTCGTGACAATGTATCAGCTGGAATATTATGTTCCCCGCTGATATGTTTAATGTCAGTCGAAAATTGGCCTATAAAATCTAAATAACGGAATTGTCTAGGCGAGCATTGTTGGTCTTTCTTACTAAACGCGTAGGTAATTGGTTTATGATCAGTAAATATGACAAAAGGACGCGCTTCTAAGTAATGCCGAAAGTATTTTATTGCAGCGTAGATAGCAAGTAGCTCGCGATCGTATGTCGAATACTTTTGTTCGGTGGGCGTTAATTTCTTTGAAAAGAACCCAATCGGCTCCCAGCCGTTATCTGTCCTTTGTTGCAAGGCGGCGCCCATTGTATTATCCGAGGCGTCGCAAAATAGAGCTACTTCAGAATTAACACCTGGGTGGGCTAATAATGTCGCTTGTGCTAAACTATTTTTACATAAAAAAAAATCATTTTTTGTTTCTTCAGTCCACGTGACTGGCGTTTTGCCTTTTTTATCGCCCAGAAGCTTATTAAGGCTAGCTTGGCTGGCGGCGGCATTAGGTATGAACCTCCTATAAAAGTTTAGCATACCTAAAAACCGTCTGAGGCCCTTAGCGGTTTCGGGTAATGGGTACATGCGCAAAGCTTCGACCCTCTCAGGTAGCGGGCGGGTACCGTCGGCCGATACTGAATAGCCGAGAAAGTCGATTTCGGTTTGGCCGAATACACATTTTGACGGGTTTATTACTACACCGTATTGTCTTAATCTATTGAATACTATCTCTAGGTGTTTTAAATGTTCGGTTTCATCATTTGATGCGATTAATATATCGTCAATAAAACAGTAACAAAACTCTAACTCACTGAGCACTTCATCCATAAACCGTTGGAAGGTTTGCGCTGCGTTGCGCAAACCAAACGTCATAAATTTAAATTCGAATAACCCGAACGGTGTTATTATCGCCGTCTTCGGAATGTCTTCTTCGGCTGTAGGTATTTGACTGAAGGCGCGGATTAAGTCAATTTTTGAAAACACTTTTTTACCGTTTAGACACTGTGAAAAGTCGTGTATATGACGCACTGGATATTTGTCAGGAACTGTTCTATTATTTAACCCGCGATAATCTCCACAGGCACGATGCTTCACAGTTTGTTGTTCCCCGGTTTCCGGCCCGGTGAAAGGTGAAAGGTTTTCCGGCTTTTCTCCATTTGTGGGTTTCTGTACCATAACTAGTGGTGCGGCCCAGGGGCTTTTTGAAGGCTGGGCAATTCCTAGCTTTACCATAGTTTCGAATTCTTTTTTAGCCGCTATGAGTCGATCTGGAGCTAAGCGGCGTGGTTTTTGTGCCACTGGCGGTCCCGGTGTGGTCAGTACGTGGTGCCTCGTATTGTGTTTGACCTCTTTCACGACTCCATCTGGGCGCGTGATATCTATAAACTTAGCCAGGAGGTCGTGATACGGTGAAGTACCGGTCACGGTTTTTACCGTAAACTGCTCACACCGTGTTGTCTGTCCGTTGGACTTGAGACCAGTGGTCGCGTCTACAAGGCTTTTATTTTTTGCATCGACCATCAGGTTATAATGTGCTAAAAAATCCATACCGATGATCGGTTTCTCAACATCAGCCACAACAAAAATCCATGGGAAGTCTCGCCTTAAACCTAGGTTAAGTGTTAGAGCGACTGTACCATATGTAGGAATTGGGGTTCCGTTGGCCGCGACTAGCTCATAGGCAGACATGTTGCGAGCCGTATGAACTAGCGCTTTCGGGTACACGCAAAGATCTGCGCCCGTATCTATCAGAAACCTCACCTTGCTGTCCACGTCTGTGAGAAAAATGCGGCGTGATGCTGTGTGGGAGTTGATCTCATCCGCCGTTAATGGCTCCCGCTGGCATTTCCCGGCGGCGGTTTGTACGCGCACGGCTGTACACAGGTGTTGGCCTTCGATCCAAATTTGTAGTGGTACCAACATAACCAATTTTTCGGTCGGAACCTTGACGACGAGCGTTGCCTCGAGTGACCGCGCGAGTGTGAATGTGTCCGTGGCCGCGCGTCCCTTACCGCGTTAGAAGCTTGCAACTGACTTGACACATTTCGTATTAACCCTTTTATGGCAGATATCTCCTCTTCTAACCGCCGTATATGATCGTCGGCAGAGTCTGTAGCAGTAACGTCTGGTACCGTAGGGACTGAACTCGCGCACCGCAGCCTCGCATTTTCGGAAACGAGGTCGGCGATCTCGGCGAGCGTTTCAAGCGATGTGTTGCCTCTCGCCACTGAAGCTGCCTGCAGGCCTGTCGGTATATTTTCCGGAACCATTTTCACTCACTAATAAGTTCACTTAAAAAGTCACAAAATGTCACAAAGGTTCGTTAACACACGACGCGTATACAATTAAAACTTCACACACACCTTAGGCGCACGATAACCGAATGGATCACGTCGGGGTCACCACTGTCGCGCGCTACGTACAAGGGTGTGGAGTGCGTCGGAGATAATTAAAAGTTCGTCAAATATAGTACGATAACTGTATAATAAAGATCTCAGTACATGTGAGAAAACGTCCGAGCTATACCGTGGTTTGATGCTGACTCCGTAAGGAACGTAGCTACACAATAATCGCAGCTAGCTAACGGTTTTCATCGGACGCTTTCTAAACGGGACATACACACAAAAGAATATTATACAAACAGAAAAATAGTGACAACATAACAATTAAAATTTACGCGAAATTAGAAAGCCGACGAAATACAAAAGCAAGGGTTACATTCGTTACGGCCAAAGAAGTTATATTAGACAATGCCTGTTGTTATTTGAGAAACATATATATTGCACAATACCAATTATTACTAAAGGATCTAAATAACGGTTGTCGACAGAATACCTAATGGTTATTTAGAAATGACAAATATCGTAAAACTATACTGTTAAAAATATTTCTATTGACACAAAAGTTAGGTTCGCAACAAAAGAAAACATTCATTTACAATTTACAGTTAGGTGCATACTAGAGAAAAACATTACAAGATCGCTATTTTATGACAGGCGTATGTGAGACAAAGTCACCACATATGATTCATGACAGCGAAGCACGCGTGTCGCACGCGCACCCTTTCGTTACAAGGTAACATTGATTGGTCATAGATTTATTTGGTCAGAGGTTTTGGTTTCATTAAATACAGATTTAACCGTCTCCATGGCGTAATGGTTGATCCATTCGCTTCACACCAGGAGGTCGCGAGTTTGGTTCCCGGCTGCCTAGCTACTACCATCTTATCTAAGTCTTGCCGCCAAAGATTAGTGTTAACAATATAAGACAGCTAGTTCTCCATTGCGTTGGGGAATCTTGGTAAGCCCAATTCCATTTTCGGCATCATCGTCACTTACCATCAGGTGAGATGATGCAAGGGCTTACCAATTGTGAATAAAAAAACTTGCATATTGTTGAATTTTCATCATGTAACAAGTTAAAATACCTAAATCGTAAATACTTAATTGATTTTACATCGACTACATTATGGCTTAAGTTTGCTTCTAGGATAGTTTAAACGGTTCGCTCAAATATTTATGTTACAAATTGCACTCAAGATACAAAATATCTACAAACTATCGTTTAGCCATTAACCAGATCTTTGTGAATTAATATCAGTACATGGACGACCGGGCTTTGCTCGTGTTTTCCCAGAGACGAGACCTATCTAGATGTGTTTGTCGCCTCTTATACATTATGCTAACATTACCTCATCATGTCATGGTTCTTTTCTTCACCGAGTAATACTAAGTCAATGTGTTTATCAGGCCGTGTATGTATGGCAGGCAAATTATATGATTAGTCAATTACATACGGTCAGGCAAATTGTATAATTCGTCCGTATGTAAATGGTTAGGCAAAATGTAAAATGCTGTACGCCGATTCAGGCAATTTGTAATAATTCGTCCGTATGTAAACGGTCAAGCAAAATGTAAAATTCTGTACCCAGATTATAAAATGCCGAGCCAGGCAAATTGTAATAATTCGTCCGTATATAAACGGTCAATGCCGAGTCAGGCAAATTGTAAAAATGCCGTACTACGGTTAGGTTCGGTCAGGTTTGATTGATGTAACTGTCAAAGAGCCTCGCCATTATATAATTTGCCTGACCGTATGTATTATAGTGATCCTTTTGTTAACCAAATCGCACTAGGACCAATGTATTCTAACCCACTATAACCGCACCCTCGCGGACAGTGCAACGGCTATATTGATTTTTTAACTGTCATTTCATTTCGGCCCTTACTGTTTTGATTTCCTGCCAGTAATTGTAGGTGATTGTCTGCAGTTGCTGCCCAATTTAGTCATATATCACGTTTTAATTTGTTTACGTGAGTATATTATGTGCCTACTCTTTCCGGTAAAAAATACAGAACTGCGTATCTAGAAAACTGAAGCAAGTGAAAGTCATAATAATATGCAAAACCCATCAATTTTAGGGTTCCGTACCCATTAGGTTAAAACGGGCCCCTATATTACTGAGACATCGCTGTCCGTCTGTCACCAGGCTGTATTTCATGAACCGTGATAGACAGTTAAATTTTTTGCCGCTATAACAATAAATACAAAAAAACACAATAAAATAAATATTTAAGGGGGCTCCCATACAACAAACGTGATTTTTTTGCTTGATATTGATAGATAACGGCAACAGGTAGATGATTGAAATATTCACAGAATATTGAGTTGTATATAAATCATCATTACAGCTCATATACGTCCCCACCGAGGGGCTCGAGCCTACCCTGAATCAGGGCGATTAGGCCTTAGTCGACCACGCGGGCCCAGTGCGGGTTGGTCGACTTCGCACACAGCCTGCGAGTTTCTTCGCAGGCGTGTGTAGGTTTCCTCACGATGTTTTCCTTCACCGTTAAAGCAATCGGTAAGTATGTACGTAAGTTTTTGAAAAACTCATTGGTACATTGGCCGTCCAGATTTGAACCCGGTACCTCTGGTTAGATGGACCGAGTCGTTACCGGTTGAGCCACCGACGCTTTTATATAAATAATTAAATTAAAATAAAATTAAAATTTTTGAAAAGACTACGTAACTCGCACTTGGCAGGTTTTTTATAGACAACTTAGAATTATGCCATTTAAACATTTCAATACTTCTTACTTCACTTATTGTGCATGTCCAAACTTTCTGATTATTGCACGTCGCAATTGATGACTCCGCTTTATACACTTGAAGGTCTTGACGTAGAATTCTCTTTTGTAAAGTGATATTTGTACTTCACCAGCTCGCCATTGTCAATTTTTATCCTAGATATTGTATCGCAGAAAAGTATAAAGCTGTCTGTGATAAGTTGGTCTGCGGGCCGATCAATTGGTATGACCCCAGCTCGCCTTCGACAATTTTTATCCCAGATATTGTATCGCAGAAAAGCATAAAGCTGTGTGTGATAAAACTGATAAAGTTGGTCTTTCGGCCGTTCAATTGGTATGAGAAGTCATTTTTTTTACGCTTTGACCATAAATACCATAATATGTTCTTTAATGGGGAAAGTTGGTTAAGAATCACGAGTGGCACCCATGTCCAAAAAGTGACAGGATGACACCTAATAAGTTATGTTGACTGTATATAACTGAGACGGCCTCTTCCTATATCATCTCAAGAGTTGAGCGTGCTTTTTTCTATTGTTTTTTTTTCGTTTTCTGAATTTTGTGCAACCAACACTTGAACAGCGCACATGTGTAACACCCAGCACCTATTGTTGATCTAGCCAACCAAACACCAATAAATCTAGCGCCATTTGTGCTCAGGACATTGTTTTAAGCCACACTAAGGTTGTCATACACGGGAATAATACTATAAGATATCTGTATCTGATCTCCATTTTTGTTCCTAAAACCGTTGGTCTGTTGACACACAGAAAACCGTTTGAAAAACTGAAATTTAAAAATCGAACATGCACACCACGTTCGCGAAACTCGAACGATGCGGGTGATTACAAAAAAGTTGTCAACAACACACGTGTTCGAAATTTGAAAATGTTTGAAACTCGAACGAGATATGGGATGGGGGACTGTAACGGTCGGCGCCGCATCTGCTGGCGTAGCTGCGCAAACGCATCTACCCCCGCGTTCCAGCCACTTGATATTTTCCCCTTGTGTTCTAGCTGGGGCATGATCATCTGTTACAAAACAGATCTGTTACCAAAACGTTCCGTGTTGTTAATTTAAACATATTTTGTAGTTGTAGCGAATTCGATGCTCTCCGTTTTCTTTCCCAACAATAGGGAATCGGACTTCTAGTCATTTGACTTACTTTTTTTTATGATCTGTCAATAACGAAATTTTGTCCTAAAAATGTTTGAAATACCCACAAGTGACTTTATAGGTTTTTAGCGTCATTGACGAACTTATTTTGTAAATTTGTACAATTAAAAATTGAAGACGTAATGGAAAAACAAAACAAGTAAAAGTTTTTTGAAACTTCAGGAGGAGAGCAATTTAGGAAATCATATTTCAGAATTTATTTTTGATGCAGTCCGATCCCCTATTAGACTTGTTCAAACTGTGTTTCCCGATTCCTACAAATGGGGATCTTCAAGGCGAGAGAGAATAGGCATTATTTGAGTTTGCGTGTACCATCCTCGACTACATCGTCACTTACCATCAGGTGAGATATAGTCAACGCACTCAAATTTTTAATAAAAAAAAATGACCTGACAGTGACATTTCTCGTAATCACAATGTCCAAGGATGTCCTTATCTAGATCGTAACGTGCAAGTCTCCTTGCACTTGTTAGCGAGTAATTGCTGGAGGCACCGGCATGAGACTAATGGTCAGACGTTGGTGGGTTCTCACGGCGCGGCGGTCTCACCTCGCTCGCGCGAACCTGGAGCGATATGGTTCAATGCGTCTAACGAACATCCTGAGTCCAGACAGGATAAAAAGTTGCCGGTAAACGAAAAACGATGGGAAAAATTTCTAGGACAAAAAAAACCGCCTCCGTAGCTCAGAGGCAAAGTTCACTGGCATTACACAAGAGGTCGCGGGTTCGATTCCCGGCGGGGTCAATTGTTAAACTCGGTTTGGTTGGTGGTAGGGCATTTTCTAAGCCCGCCTGGCTAGCTACCACCGTCTTATCTAAGTCTTGCCGCCAAATATCAATGTTGATATCATTGGTGTGTTCCGGCATGAAGATAAGATAGCCAGTTCCCTATTGCGTTGGGGAATCTTGGTAAGCCCTTCGGCAACATCGTCACTTACCACCAGGTGAGATGTTGTCAAAGGTTTACCAATTGTGAATAAAAAAAAACTTAACAACTCCGAGAGTGCGGACAGAAGGTAAATCTTTTTACAGTTTTATAAGTTTTGACGTATCGTATCGTATTATACAGGTAACGGTAAGGGCAAAGTATATATATTAGTACTAACATACAGTATGGACGCTCCCTGCCGCTCTCTAGATTGCGACCTCACCCCCCGTCACCCAGATTGAGACAGATTGGTTACAGTTTGGTTGTCGAACGTATAGGATTTCGCCGCCATTTTGTTTGTTCCGTCATTCCTTTTTTGAAATGTGATTTCTGACTGTATGAATGGTAGTATGAAGGTGTCGCCAGTTTAATGGTTTTTTCCCATCTCGAATACAGTTTTTTAAGTTTTGTTTCTGGTGCCCAACGCGACTGAAGATGTTTCACTTCAAAATGCTTGATTTCGAACAACAATATTCATTTCTGTGATGTGCGATTGATAAATAAATAAAAAAGAAATAATAGAAGTCTCAGAAAAGATTATTCAAAAACTAGGAGATACACAAATAATTCTTACGATAATTGCAGACTAACCTCGAGCAGGCTGCGAAAATTAGTGCATTTTTGCTATAATATGGAGAGTCGGCCGCCAGCTTGCTGAACGTGAAAACTACACATCTGATTTTTGGATCTTCTTCTATCGTATGGCTAAAATTAAACAACGATTTATTGGTTTTCGCTCGATAATTTATTATTTAAAACTATAGTTTTGAAAGATTATTGGTTGTTTTTCTTACATTCATTACATACGTTAGGCGCATGAAGTAAATACCGACAGTAAGAAAATAAATGCTAAAACGAAATTTTCCTAATAATATAATGTTTACTAAGCTCGCATTAAACGAAAATATGCATAGGTACACGCCAGAAGTAAAGGACGTAGGTCGCGTTAAGACACTCACGCGATATTCAACTGTAAAGATGATTCCATAAGATTAAATATCAGGTGGTGCCGGGCAATCCTTATTTCATTAACCTTTAAGTAAAATATATATTGCAAAAACCTTGTCCCACGCAATAGCTGACCTTTATCACTTGAAATATTGCAATTGCTCGCCGTGCACGAAGGCAATTTATTAATTGAGATACATCAACATTCCTGTGGGACAAAAACTGATGGTTTCGAGACGGGAGCAGTCACAGGAGGCGGTTTTTCCATGGGAGCGGCCGTCGGCCGTAAAATCCGAGCGAGCGAAAGTGGCATTCAAAACTCTTGCTTTCGTCCGAATTATCGCGGGCTTATCGCGCTTTTCATAACAGCCGTTTTATATCGCGAACATACATTAACCCGATCGAGTTGTAATCTCTGTCAGTGGAGTAGCATTCACTCACACTTGTTACAAATCTTTATATATATATAAATCTTCTGTCCGTGTGTTAGTCATTGAACTCCTCCTAAACGGCTGGACCGATTTCGCTAATTCTTTTTTTGTCGAGTTCGTTATTGTCAGGAGAAGGTTCTTATGTAGGGTAGGGTAGGGTAGTGTAGTGTAGTGTAGTGTAGTGTAGGGTAGGGTAGTGTAGGGTAGGGTAGGGTAGGGTAGGGTAGTGTAGGGTAGTGTAGTGTAGGGTAGTGTAGTGTAGGGTAGAGTAGGGTAGTGTAGAGTAGGGTAGGGTAGTGTAGTGTCGTGTAGGTTAGGGTAGGGTAAGGCAGTGTAATGTAATGTAAGGCGGTACGTAGTTCGTCGGGACAGCTAGTGACTTAATATGAATAGTTATACTCGTAGCTAGAAGGTGAATAAGAAGGCACAGGATAGGTAATCGGTGTAACATCATTTTCAGGGTTCCGTACAACCAAAGGGTGACTAAAAGGACCCTGTTACTAAGCCTTTGCTGTCTGTCAGTGGGCTGTATTTTATGAACCTTAATAGCACACCCTGGGCACTTCATACAACGGGCCAGAAATGACATTTAAAAAAATGGAATGACGGATCAAACAAAATGGCGGCGAAATCGTATATGTTCGACCAAAACCAATCCGTATCCATCTGGGCGACGAGAGATGACGAGGGGGTGAGGTCGCAATCTAGATAGCGGCAGGGAGTGTCCATACTGTATATTAGTTTTATACTTTGGTAATAGGTAGACAGTTGAAATTCTCACAACGTGAGTATTTCTATTGCCACTATAACAACAATTATTGATAAAAAATAAATGAAGTTCCCATACAAAAAACGTGAAGAAAGTAGCGACATCGAGTAGGATCTGGTAATAGTATCTATCTTCTATATACATACATAGTTGATTTTTGAAGATGTTTTGCTACGGGACCTTAAGTGCGCGAATGTAACTCGCACTTGGCTGGTTTTTTATTTAATAATTTGTGAGTTCACTACAACGCTCGTACCTTCCATTCTAATCTCTGTAAGTGTATAAACTTCCATTCGATACAAATTGAGAAAACTTTTAACCGCCTCAGTGGCGTACTGGTTAGTCCATTCGCTTCACACCAGGAGGTCGCGGGTTCGATTCCCGGTGGGTACAACTTGTAAGACTCGGTTTGGCTCGTGGTAGGGCATTTTCTAAGCCCGCCTGGCTAGCTACGACCATCTTATCTTTCGTCTTGCCGCCCAAACATCAGTGTTATAAAAAATAAAATAAATTAAAATTTAGTTTATTAACAAAAACACATGAAATCAGCACATTAATACAATAAACCCATACTAGGCTACGCCTGTCTTGTGGAGATCAATAATACGGTTTACAAAATTAAATGCGGCTGCAGATGTTACACTAAGAAAACTAATTAAATAAATAAAAGCTGGATATTAGGAACACATTAAAAGAAATAAAAAAAAATTATTTTAATACTAAAAATTTAAAATTAGATTATTATTAATTTATTATCATACTGAACAACTATTTTTCAACGAATTTTTTTACTCTTCATACAAATCGATCGACCGATTTTTTGCATTTTAGTATGGCGTGTCCATTTTTTTTTGAGAATTGTCTTGGAAAAAGTTATTCAGTATGACGAGTAGAACCCCCAGTTAACGGGACCTACACCATTTTTTTACACCCTGTATATAGGATGACTGGATGAACCACGGACGCATTTTAGAAGGTAAATTAGAAGACGAGTCTGAACAGAAAACTATATAGTCGATTAGGAAAAAGGAGTTTTCATACAAATCCATCAGCTCCTTAGCCAACGTAATTTGTATGAGAAATTTAAAAAATGCGAATAGTCTTCTAATTCCTTCGGAGACGTGCAGTTCAGATTCGTCATCTCACTCAACCCCTGAAATGCGTCATCCTTCTAGTTTTCTTTTCAAAAACCAGGAGTTTTCGGATTCCAATCTACTGGGGACAAGAGTTCTGCCTCTAAGGAGAGATTTTATTTCTCTCCCATGACCAGTGACAAGATAGTCCTCTCACATAACCGACATTCCTGATTATAGGTACTAGTTTGGCAAAGTATATATATATATTAGTACTAACATACAGTATGGACACTCCCTGCCGCTCTCTAAATTGCGACCTCACCCCCTCGTCACCAAGATTGATACAGATTGGTTACAGTTTGGTTGTCGAACGTTTAGGATTTTGCCGCCATTTTGTTTGTTCCGTCATTCTTTTTTTGAAATGTCATTTCTGGCCCGTTGTATGAAGTGTCCAGGGTGTGACTATGGTTTGGACCATGGGGTCCAGGAGGTAATTGATACTATCGCCGTATATCACCCTCGTAAACGGTTTCCCATGGCCTGGCCGTTGAACCGACACACGTGCGATTCGATAAACGAAGGGGATATCGAACCGATAAACTAGAAAAAAAAAATTGTTTCGCAGAAATAATGACAAAACTGGGAATTTGATAATAATAATCTTTGTGCGTACGCGGCTAACTCATTATAGGTACGATTGTTTGTTTCCAGAATTGATGTCCATTTTTTTTTTCAAAATAAAAAAAAAAGATATTAAAAAATGTTTATTTTAAATAAGTAGGTGTTTACACAAAAAGAACTTAGTTGTGTTAAAAATTCTAGCGATGCGAAATAATTTAGCTAAGTGTATGTTGACATAATATTGTAATAATACAAAGTACCTACTTACTTCATGTAAAAGTCTAGCAAAGATAATTCATTGCTTTTCACATAAGGCGGTAATAATACAGATTTGCGTTATTTTTGACGTCAATTACTCCTTAACAATAGAAAACCCAAGGTGGAAAAAGTACCCTTATTGTTGATGATGTTCCATAAAGTGAAAAGCTATTAGAAACACGATTGAGCAGTTTTGGCTCGATATAAAAAAATCCCAAAGATAAGGTCTACACCGTTACTCTCAACTCTAGTTATGACAAATATTTTGATGTAACATAAATTTTATAAAATATACAAAAATATTTGTCATGATAATACAAAGTGAGTAAGGTAATAATTTTTATACTTTTATTGTACTTTTTGATTGAAACGAATAACCATTGAAAAAGTGTGGTTATTTTCTTTACTCTTTACACGTAAAGAAAAAGACAGACACAACTGTTCCAATCAATACCTCGCTTTAATTACACACCTACATACTGATCTATCGATCGACGCTATAACATAATTGTGAATATGTTGCTGTAGAATGGAAGGTGATCTGTCGATGAGAACATAACACAACAATGATAGTATCACCACAATTATCGACGTTTCAGAACTAACCCCCAAGTTACGTAGCTGTAGCTCTTCTCTCCCATATCGGTTCCGATTCTGTTTGAAACAAAGCAAGGGGGATTTTTTCTGTTACGCCTGTTACTCGCTCGCAGTTTGCAACGGATCAATAAATAATTATCACATTTCACATCGTGTGAATTTGTCCTTATGTTTTCTAGTTTTTTTTATTTATTTATTACTAGCTTTTTCCCGCGACTTCGCCCGCGTATACATCGTTTTTATGACTGTCTTTAAGGGTGATTAGTAAATTTTGTCGTTTCCCACCTACTCAACCATCTCTGTGCAAAAAAACACAACAATCGAGTATTTTTTAGTTCCCTCAGGAACTGCATCAGATTATGCTATTTTCCCGGGATAAAAAGTAGCCTATGTCCTTCCCCGTGACACAGGCTACCTGCATGCCTAATATTTTTAAGATTGGTTGAGGTGTAGAAGCGTAAAAAGGTAACAAACAAACAAACACATTTTCTTATTAATTTTCATAATATTAGTAAGGATTTAATGAAAACCGTTGGGTATGTACCGTAAAAACATTAACGTTTTTTTCACGGCAATCAATTTATGAACCGAAGCGCTCGCCCCTCAATCAGATTTATTATTTTCAATTATTTGGTCGCGCGTTCCATTATTGTTTTAAACGGTACGCGTCAATTTCAATTTTGGAACGCTACTGATTTATAATTTAACTATCTGTTACCCGCGGCTCCACCAGCGTGGAAAAAAGTAGCCTGTGTGTTAATCCAGGTCTCAATCGGTCTACCTACCAAATTTCAGCCAGATCCGTTCATTAGTTTTTGCGTGAAAGAGTAACAAACACACATCCATACATTCTTACAAACTTTCGCGTTTATAATATTGGTAGGATTCTTCACATAGGTTTAGGTACGTACAGCTGGCTAGCAAGGAATAAAATTAAATGTTTTTTTTATACAATTTTCGCCGTACGCTTATTTCTTAATTTTTATTTAACACATATACGCGAGAAACGTTACCATATCGTTCAAACGCATTCGAAATTTGAATAAAAACCGTATTGTTCCGCATAGTGCGCCTGCGCAGATAAGCAGCTGTGAGGGAACTTCGATAAAGGTTTTAACTGACACTGCACAGCACTACAAAACAATTTCACTTTACACCTGGAATCTATTTCTTGAAGGCATAAACGTGTCATTACTTCTGTATTATATGCCAGGGTGTGTTTTGCGGATGCGGAAGTCACACCTAATGACTACGATTACATACCGTGAGAAAGTCGCGATCGCCACCTCCGTAATTACCTTCTCGTCTTGAAGTCCAGCCCGGTGGGTAATGTGTTATTTGCTCCTGTACCTTTAGCGGATGTCTACGTTATAATTGCTATCTGTATGCAAAATTTCAGCCCGATCCATCCAGTGGTTTGAGCTGTGCGTTGATAGATCAGTCAATCACGGTTTCCTTTTATATATTCAGAATAAATAGGTTCATCATCATCATCATATCAGCCGAAAAACATCCACTGCTGAACAAAGGCCTCCCCCAAGGATTTCCACGACGACCGGTCCTGCGCTACCTGCATCCATCGGCTTCCCGCGATCTTCACCAGGTCGTCGGTCTACGGCGTGCGAAGCCTGCCTACGCTACGTTTTTCCGGTGCGCGATCGCCACTCGAGAACTTTACTGACCCAACGGAAGAACAAATCTACGAGTTAATAGGTTAAGTATAGCACAATCCAATTGAATCCGAAACTTAATCTTTTTTTTAAATCCCGAGTTTTTGTCAACTCTGCTACCAAGTCATTCTCATGAAACTTAGTTGTTGAGAACCAGCTACAGAAGTAGGCCAAGAGCTTTCTCTTTATTCTAGTTTAAACAAAGATTGTAGCGTACAAGTGAACAGTTACGGTGAAATAGTAAACAATTTCCTGATAACATAGCCCTTGGACACCTTGAGCTTGCTATTAAAATTTTTACAAACAGGCCACCGCGACCTCAACACCTGGGAATAAGATGAACTGTTAATTTAATTAACAGTTATTTCTTCAGGATTAAAATATATCCATCATTATGTTAATGATCTTTCGTCCAGACTTTGTTGTCGACCAACAGGGGAAGGGCGTGGAAATATGTGATGTATGGCTCGATTATTCAGTTTTACAAATGACCAAGTCCATTGTATGAATCTGGAGGGACATCTACACATTGCTTAGTAAAGTTATTCCAATTGATTGTGAGAAAAGGACAGTCGGACAAACGGTGCACTCGAAACGCGGTCGGATTAGACGTCTCGATTCGTCTTACATTTTAATGTATCATCACACGACTGCCAAAAAGGGTAACGTTTTTCTGATGTATTGTATGTATGTTTCTGTTGCTGAGCGTGCAGCTTGAAAACAGCTTGATGAATTTTGGTGTGCGAGGTGTCGTTAGAATCGTCTTGATCCGGTGCGAGACATTTTACTCAAACACAAGTTCGCAAATCTGACACACACTCACACACACACACACACACACACACACACACAAAAGATCGCCTACTATTATAATCAACCTAGTTACCTTAGCTCTCTTAAAATTTGCAACTTAATTATTTTACTTTTTTATTTTGTAAAGGATGAAAGAGACTACCTACCACAACACAGAATCCTAGCGTGGAAGGTAGGGTTTTACTAGAATTTTACTTTAATATATATAAATTATATGTAAGTAGTAAATAAGATACTGTAACCTGGATATAAATAAATAAACATGGGATACTTTTTTAGCCGATTGCCTTAAAAAGAGGGGTGATGTTTTTAACCGACTTAAAAAAAGGAGGGGGTTTCTCAATTTGACAGTATTTTTTTTTATGTGTGTTCGCGGATAACTTCGTCTTTTATGAACCGATTTTGATGATTCTTTTTTTGTTGGAAAGGAGATATCCCAATGATGGTACCATGATAAGGAAACCAGGATCTGATGATGGCATCCCGGAGAAATCGAGGGGAACCTTCGAAAATCGTAGTTGCAACACTAGTCACGCACTAGCGTTTGAAGTCGGTTTTTTTATAAAGTCGAGTTTTTAAATTTTGAGTGAGATGGTAGAAAAGCGAGTAATTTATTAACCTATTGACATACATTGTATCATCGTCAACATCGTCACTTACCACCAGGTGAGATGTTGTCAAGGGTTTACCAATTGTGAATTTAAAAAAAATCATTCAGGTTTAATAGGTATTTAACCTGGATCATGGGAAGATTTACATCATTACTTTTTGTTATGAGGTCACTTTTAGATAGACACGGCCTTTAGAAATAAATAATGTTTTTTTTCTTTTTTTTTATTCTTTATGTGAATAAATTGGTCGATGAATTAATATAAAAATTGGGCCAAGAAAAGTAACAATAATCCACACAATTTAGCTTGAAATCCTACTAAATATTATAAACACCAAAGTTTGTAAGAAAGTATGGATGTTTGTTTGTTACTCTTTCACGCAAAAATTATTGAACGGATCTGGCTGAAATTTGGTAGGTAGACAAATTAGGACCTGGATTAACACATAGGCTACTTTTTTTCCACGCTCGCAAGCCGCTTGAAAAGTCATAGAAACGTTGTCCACGCGGGTGAAGCTGCGGGAAACAGGTAGTTTAAATATAATTTTAACAAAAGAGAATGCTAGATATCTTCGCGAAATACTAAAGAGCCTATATGTATTGTAATCCGTATTATACGACATCATACGAGGTGAACTTAAACTTTGTATTGTGGGGTCAGGATTCGACAAAGGTTTTGGGGTCAGAGAGACCCCTTCTGTTGACACCAACGGCAAAGAACACGTGTGAACTTTACCTCTGTTACAATTCGATTGTTCACATTCTCTATTCTCGATCTAACGCGTCTTTCTTCTTGACAATTCAAGTGTCACAAATGTTCCAGTGAAGATGCGTAAGAGCATATATCTATCCATCAAGCATTCGTATTCGTACCCTCAGAGTGATGGATGGATCTCGATGAATGGGAATTTATGTTAATTCCAAATTGATATGTTAATATGTTATAATTATCGAGTTGTGCGTGTACAACTGAATAAATACTAATTTAATACTTGATACCAGTTTTTATTGAAGTTTTGAGTCATGTTATGTAGTAAGGCAAAGTAACCGAAATAGCTCACAGAATCGCTAAACTTAAGTGACAGTGGGCAGGCAGGGCACATAGCTCGTAGAACGGATGGCCATAGGGGTAGTAAATTCTTGAGTGGCGACCGCGCACAGGAAGACGTAGCTTCGGTGGACCGAGGAGTAGTAGACGTCTTTGTATGATGATGATGTAGTACTAGCTTTTTCCTGCGGCTTCGCCCGCATGAACATCGTTTTTATGACTGTCTTTGATGGTGAGTGGTGCGCGAGCGTATAGACATGAGTTTTCTCCAGATCCCTCCGGAACTATATTGAGCTATGCTTATGAGTAGTCTATGCAAGGGCAATGGCCCACCCCCTCATCCATCTCGGTGCAAAAAATCACAATAATCCGTAGCTCCGTTGCATTGTTAAAGAAATTAACCATAAAAAGAGTGTTTGTTCCGTTTCCTCAGGATCTGTACCGGACTATGCTATTTTCACAGGATAAAAAGTAACCTATGTCCTTCTACATGACACAGGCTACGAGCATGCCAAATTTTGCCAACATTAGTTTAGGTGTTGAAGCATGAAGAGGTAACTTACAAACAAACACTTTTTGACTTTTATTTTACTTTTGTTCACACGTCTTACGTAACACATGCTAAATGTAGAACGCTGACTGACAAACTACTAAACTCATTCTCAGTGCAGAGAATGAATAATATTAAATAAATGTAATATGAAAAACATAAAAATAAGCATATTTTTCCATGTAAACGATATATCTTTCGTCGAAACTGTACTGAAGAATAAATTTAAGACCTAAAAAAGTAATGTAAACTGCAATTTAAGCGCTTCGGAATTTTAAACAAACCGAATCCCTGCTTCTTACAAGAAGATTAATAAACAAACAGATCGCGCTAACAGCTTGTGAAAGATGCGTCAGATGTAGGAATTTAAGAATTTTAATATTGGGTATGTAAACCAAAGAGTAAAATAAGGCTTCAAAAATAAATGAACTCCAGGACGTTGTTGTCAGAAGGCTAAACTAACGAACCCTGTGACCTGTCCGTTCGGAATCATGATAATATAACGCTTTTGATTGATAGCTTACCGCCACACAACACAAAGCATGTCTCCAGAAGTGACTTCTAAACGAGAACGAACTCTTTTCAAAAAACTCCCACTCAAAAAAGTCCTTAAGAACACCTGAACAACTGCTCTCAGACTTTTCAAAAGGAAAGCCACGACAATAAAAATATTGTATTGTCCGAGTAAAAATTAATATTTCATCCCATTCTCGAGATAAGAATTAGTGATATAGAGTTACAATCTGAATTTTAGATTTGTTTGTATTTTGATGCATCCATTCCATGTGAATAAGATTGTATAATGAGGCTAATTGTGTGTGAACGAATGTGTTATGCGTGAAATATGAATATTTATGGTAATTACATAAATATGATAGAATTGTAGCATTGGAGCCGGAGAAAGCGTTACATTTGATTGACAGATTGATTCTTTTATTTTTTCGTTTTTTTTTTATTTTTTTTCACAATTGGTAAGCCCTTGGCAAAGTATATATTAGTACTAACATACAGTATGGACACTCCCTGCTTCTCTCTAGATGTCGACCTCACCCCTCTCGTGACCCAGATTGATACAGATGGGTTACAGTTTGGTTGTCGAACGTATAGGATTTCGCCGCCATTTTGTTTGTTCCGTCATTCTTTTTTTGAAATGTCGTTTCTGGTCCGTTGTATGAAGTGTCCAAGGTGTGCCCTTGGCATCATCTCACCTGATAGTAAATGACGATGATACCAAAGATGGAAGCGGGATTACCAAGATTCCCCAACGCAATGGGGATCTGGCTATCTTATCTTCAAGCCGGAACACATCAATGCTGTTAACAGTGATGCTTGGAGGCAGGACTTAGGGTAAGATATACTTCCGTTGTGATAATTTCGGTCTTTCGAGCGATATTTACGCTCAATATTTTGTCTTATCCTCTCCTCGCCTATAAAATCTAAACACAAGTTTTATCTCGGATGTCTAATACATCTATCTGCCAATATTCTTTGGCATAATCTTATCTTATCAGGCAGTTCTCGAGAAAATCCACGCTAGCTTGCCGAACTAGATTTGTTGGTTGGTCTCGAATGTGCCGTTAGTTATTCGCTTCTATGGCCCTACCGTGGGGCCCTATAAGGTTACCACCAGTCACATTCCAACTAACTGGACACCGCATGAACGTGCCATAAACAGCCGATGAACTTAACAGTTACAGTTTATACAGTTTAAATCTATTTTGTAGTAAAACAGCGCAAATTAAGGCCTTAAGATGGGACAAATGACAATATTCAATAATAATTATTGAAAGACCGTATAAAGCTATCATTATGGAAAAAATATATAACATACTTAAAGTAATAAAAATCTATTTTATTGAATACAAATTTAAAAATATTATACCACTTTTGGTGTAAAAAAAATATACTGTAGACCCTGTTTTTTTCTCGAAAACAATTAGTTAATGTTGAATGAAACCAACACAAAAAATCGGTGACTTTTATTTTAATTGAAAACATTTTTTAAAAACTTTTTTGAAAGTGAAGAAAAAAAATAAAAACATGTAAAAATCGAAAATTGGGCGTTTGGTTCCAACGTAACAGCCGCGTTGAAGCCCGCATTGATTTGAACTTAAAATGAATAGACTTACGTTCGATATTGTTTTAACACGTTTCTACCTGCTCGGATTGAAACATCTTAAAGCCTTAAAGCTTTTGAGTAGGTAATTCAGTTTCATATCTTACAGAATAACAATAGCTACTCTATTATTTTCTTCTTTTTTTTTAGCAAACGAACTATGTCTAGGCAAATTAAATTCTACTGTAGATAAATTCAACTTTTTCTCAAAAGTTCGTACAACTTATTTGTCTAACATTAGCCACGTTAGATTAGCAAACGGAACGCTTTCCGCGATATCTGAAGCGAGCGGCGCCTGCGCCTGGGCAGGCAAGGCAAGGGTCGTCGAACTGACACGCCACAATGTTATTGAACGCACCGCGATTCCACTAGTCCACAACACGCATCTACGCTCGTAGAGTATGCCCTTTAGTTTCTGTTATCTGTGAGCATGCCATACCGTAAATGAATATTATTGTGTTGAAAAATTAAAGTTGAATATTATTCCCTAAATAGGATTTTTTCTCTCTAACATAAATATTATATTACTAGCTTTCGTATGACTTTCTTTAAGGGTGATTAGTAAATTATGTCGTTTCCCACCTACTCAACCATCTCTGTGCAAAAAATCACAACAATCGAGTATTTTTTAGTTCCCTCAGGAACTGCATCAGATTATGCCATTTACCCGGGATAAAAAGTAGCCTATGTCCTTCCCCGTGGCACAGGCTACCTGCATGCCAAATTTCATAGAGATTGGTCAAGGCGTTGAAGCGTGGAAAGGTAACAAACAAACAAACACACTTTCACATTTATAATATTAGTAAGGATGGTGAAAAGAAAAAACGGAAATAGATAAATGTTATGTACTTAATACAAAACTTAACATCAATTTTATTTCTTCATTTATTTGCGACCAGCGCTTCAGTGTTTCCCGAGTTTGGGGATCTTCAAGGAAAGAGTGAATAGGCATTATTTGAGTTTGCGTGTACCATTCTCGACTGCATCATCACTTACCATCAGGTGAGTTGCAGTCAAACGCACTCAAATTTTTAATAAAAAAAATATATCTTTCAACAACCAAACATTGCTTTCTGACAACTGTGCATTTAGTATTGTTTGCGTCTTATTCGCTGTAACGTGACATATATATGACATTCCCTCTCGTATATCTACAAGATACGCTAAAACTACCAGATTTAAACGACATACCTACATAGTAAACAATTGAACAGTTTTCTCCCGTACCGTAATAAGTAGTATATTCTTTGGTCGTATTCAGCTAAACAGACATGTTAAAAGTAAAGATTATGGGTTAACAATCGGACACAACACTATCTCGACTTAAATGAACTTAGTAATATCACTGTAAATGTAAGATGACACCGAAAGAAGCTTGTCGTAGAGAAAATTTTGGATGGTTCTATCGTAGTTTAATCGATAGTATTAACTACTAGCTTTTTCCTGCGGCTCCGCCCGCGTGGACATCGTTTTTATGACTGTCTTTAAGGGTGATTATTAAATTATGCCGTATCCCACCTACTCAACCATCTCTGTGCAAAAAATCACAACAATCGAGTATTTTTTTAGTTCCCTCAGGAACTGCATCAGATAGTGCTATTTTCCCGGGATAAAAAGTAGCCTATGTCCTTCCCCGTGGCACAGGCTACCTGCATGCCAAATTTCATAAAGATTGGTAAAGGCGTTGAAGCGTGAAAAGGTAACTAACAAACAAACACATTTTCTCAATTTTAAAGCTGTTCTCACTCTGATACTATTTTGGTTTATACATACATGTGAATTGTATATTTAGCTTTAGCTGTAGTCGTGGTATGCTCACTTTTACGGCTGGAATTGCAGCTTCATTTACTAAGTAGGCGTCCTCATTTGTGGCAATGGATTCGATTCATAACAGGTCGGATTTCTCGCTTTTTAACCTTCAGTTATTGGTAAAGAGCGTTGTTTTTTTTAATTCACAATTGGTAAGCCTTTGGCATCATCTTCTCTGATGGTAAGTGACGATGATGCCGAAGATGAAAGCAGCCTTATACCAAGATTGTTGGTTACGTTTCAGCCTCTTTTCAAAATGAACGTATATATCGGCAATTTTTTTTTGTCTACATATCACTTTACTAGTGTGCCGGCAGCCTAAAGGCCATGACCGCTTCGCGGCAGCACATTAACGGTACCTACGAAAACAACACCAGTAAGCGAAACGCCACCATAGCCACGCTATTCGCAAACCCAAACCGCTCCGAATTCAAATTGGTGCACGTACGCTTATAGTTATGTCATCAAAGTAGTAATCAATCAAGAAGTTAACATTTTAGGAAGAATGCAGATTATTCGCTATTTTTAGTAAAGCAAATCGTCTTTTGTAAAGTCAAAGAAACATTAAAATCGCTATTTATTGTTCATTATCATCATCGTTTCAGTCGGAAAACGACAACTACTTAAAGCAATCCTGAATTCGTTGGACTTGTAATAAGAACTCGTTATTAATAAACAATTTTATCTACTCTCATATCGTAAAGTTCATAACGAATTTATATTTGCATACTTTATAAACACAATACGGAAATTAAAAAAAAACACTAAAGTATTTTTTTTTCATTACGATACAAGTTAATCCAAAAAGTTAATATCACCAGCGAAGTTCCTTATATTTTTTTTTATTGGAACGCACATGCTGTCGCGCCATTTTTACACCATTACAAAAAGTTTTCTTTCCAATTTTTACTTGTCTGTGACTGCGCCCGCTTTAACGCATGCGCGGTGATGTACTAGGTTTTGGCGTCATTCATTGAATACGTTTTGTTGTAGATACTGAATTTCGTGGGTAATTTTCATTTTTGCTTAAAAATGTCTGAGATCATCAGTGAAAGCATTGTTTTTACCTGTCTGTGACAGCGTCCGCTTCAGCGCAAGCGCGGTAATCTGCTGGAATTTGGCGATATGACACGTTTTGTTGTAGGTACTGAATTTCGTGGGATTTTTTTTTTCTTATTATTCGTTGATATTTGTTGTTTAGTTAATTCAATTCCAATTTATGAGATTATATAAAGTAGTGTATGAAACTGCACATAACTAGGTATTAAAACACTCGTATGAGTCGTATGACACTATTAAAAACCTCGTATATCTCTCTCGTTTTAAACCCCTCATTATGCAACAGTTTTATAAACTACTATTATTTTATTACTGTTGGATTCTGCTATTTTATAACAAATCTGCTGTCTGAAATCTCTGAAATAACATCGCTTGCTTATCATCGAAATACTCGTCAGTATTATAGGATGATAGTTGATAACACGATTCTACGTCAGTCAACACATCACCTAGTAATGTGTAAAGAGTGTTTATTGCAACACCGATATGATAACAGCTATTAAACAACATATCAGTGCAGTGTTGCAATAAAAACTGCACTTTACTGAGTGTTGTATGGTTTTGTTGACTGACATAATAACAATAGATTATTTTATGGACACGGTGAGCTTTTAATAGCGATCAAAAAAATATAAACGTTATCAACCGACTTACTTCTTGACTTCTTTATAAACCGATTTGGAAAATTATTTATTTGTTTCAAAAATATATATTCAGATTAGTCCCATATGAATTTTATCAAAATCGGTTTAGCATTTTTTTAGGAAATCAACAAAAACTAAAAAAAAAGCTAAATTGTACTTGGTTGTTGTGATTGAAGTCGGTTTTTATGGTTCCGTACCCAAAGGGTAAAAACGAGACCCTATTACTGTATTACTAAGCCTCCATGATAGCTAAACAGCTGAAATTTTCACAGATGATGTATTTCTGTTGCCGCTATAATAACAAATGCTAAAAATAAGAAAAAGTCTCCATACAAAAAAACGTGTCTTTTTAAACATTAAGAAACTAGCGCCATCTAGTATGAAGTTACGTAACCCTATGTGTGCAGTTCTGATTTGCACTTGATTGGTTTTTTTTATAATTTTGTAGTTCTGTCGGTCGATCTATTCAATTCGGAATTGATGAACTTTTCTCTTTCGAACATTGGGTATATTGTTATTACGAGTATATCAATGTAGTCATCAGTAGAACTTGATTCTCTCAGGATATCTCGGACTAAAGCCATGACACCATGGAAACGTGAAAACAGTATATATTATGCACACAATTTGTAGGTCACCTTGTTAATAGTTATTTGGCAATTGGCTTGACCGCAACATTAACGTTAGCGTCAGTAATGACGTAATTTTTAAGCAATGCTAAAATGGTGCAATGGTGTTTGACTTTGGTTATCGTCATATTTACATGGTTCAACACTAAGCATTAGTAATGTCATGATGTCATTTTTAACCAACGCTAAAATTGTCAATCGACTTTCAAATAGGAGGAGGTTCTCAAGTCAACCCGTTTCCTATAATAGTAGTTCCATTTCGATAATAGGATTTGATGGTTGCTAGTAGACAACAAGATATAGACAAAATTTATTTTCGGACCAAAAAATATAAAAGAAAATTAACATAGGCACCTAAATAAAATATACTAAACTAGTAAAAGAATTTAATAGAAAGTGGAGTGCTGTGGTGGCAGAAAACTGGACTCCGACTCAGCATGATGTGGTCCCATATAAATATTATCAAAATTAACAAAAACCAAAAATAATAATGCCAAAATGTACTAATTTGTTGAGATGGAAGTCGGTTTTTTAACGTGTTTAGCGTTTTCAATTATTAAAATTAACAAAACAAAAAAAAACGCAAAATTATAGTTTTTTGCGATTGAAGTCGGTTGTTTTTAACGTGTTAAGCGTGGTCGCTTGTTGTTTAAAAAGTAAAAAAAAATAAGACACATTTGAATGTGGACGTGGATATTTTCTTTATTTTTTCTTATTATCTTGCCAAAATTTCAAGAAGCCCATAGCACGTAAAAAGATCGTAGTGTGTACGAACACCAGCGCCTATAAGCCGGAAACTTGGCTACTACAGCAATTTGGAGTGCCCCATAAGTATAAAATTGCGTAGGAGTGAGGTGCTTGAACTTGGTTTAACTTAACTTGGATAGTTTTCGATATTTTGTTTGGACTTGATCTGTATCTTGGAGTTTCATATGTGTTTAGTTAGATAGACACGAAGAAGCCTTTTTTTATCCATTGATGTGTTCAGGCTTGAAGATAAGGTTGTTGATTAAAAAAAACAATTAGTAAGCCGTGGCATCATCTCACCTCATGGTAAGTGAAGTTAAAAGCAGGCTTACCAAGATTCCTCAACGCAATGGGGAACTGACTTTTTTATCTATTATACTCGTAATATATCTTGTCCATAGTATCAGAATCAGATAATACTAATAATACTAGAAACAGAGAAGATCCGTACATATTTACTTACAAACTTTCGCGTTTATAATATTAGTAAGGATTTTCTAGAAATGTCTTGTTTCTCTGAGCTAGAAATTAAAACAAGTGGCAAAGTTAAAGCACGTGTGCGGTAAAATAAATTTTGCGCACAGTAAACTAGCATATAAACTTGAAACACTTTTCGAGCAACTATTAAAAAATTTCAAAACACCTTGGCGTTGTTTTTCCGTAATCAATTTTTCAAATAACGAAATTATAAGATTAATGACAATCAAAGACTATGACGTAACGTTGCTATTTCAAACATGTTAAGAACACAATTTTGTTTTTGAGGTTGATAAAACCGGCCAAGTGCGAGTCGGACTCTCACACGAATCCTACAAATAAAACATGTTTCTTGTATGGGGGCTTCGTTTTATTTTTATTATTAGTTATATTATAACGGTAATAGAAATACACAGACTGAAAATTTCAACTGCTCCTCTTTATTTTAATTTTATATTTTTATTATTTGTTATAGCGGCAATAGAAATTAAAGCCCGCTGACAGATAGACTGACCGGGGGGGGGGGGGGGGTCTTAGTAATGGCACCCTTTGGGCACACCCCACTTCATACAACAGGCCAGAAATGACATTTCAAAAAAGGAATAACGGAACAAACAAAATAGCAGCGAAATCCTATACGTTCGACAACCAAACTGTAACCAATCTGTATCAATCTGGGTGACGAGGGGGTGAGGTTGCAATCTAGACAGTGGCAGGGAGTGTCCATACTGTATGTTAGTACTAATATATACAGGGTGTAAAATAATTGGTGTAGGACCCGTTAACTGGGGGGTTCTACTCGTCATACTGAACAACTTTCTCCAAGGAACCCATAGTCAATTCTCAAAAAAAAGTTTAGACCCTCCATACTAAAATGCACAAAATCGGTCGATCAGCTGATCGTTTTGTATGAAAAGCAAAAATTTTTTTTGCGATTTCAGCAAAGTCGTAGATCAAAAGTTGTTTAGTATGATGAGTAGAAGCCCCAGTTAACAAGACCTACACCAGTTTTTCACAATGTATAGTGTGTACTTTGAAATTAACTCAGAGATGACTAGTACTTAGTTGTCAAGTCAAGACATACAAGAAATATACATATAGGAAATAAATTTTATCTGCTAAAATGCACCTGAATAAACACATTTAATAGATACTGAATATTTAAATATCAGCACGTGTGTGAAATTGACAACAACGTTATATTAAATCATCCATTCTGAACAGAACACACTCAACGAGTTTCTGATACCGAAATACATACATAATAGACGCTGCTGTACAGTTTACAAACAAACAGAGTTCGTCGCACTCACCGCTGTAGAAAAAGAAAGAGACACCAAAACTAAGTTGAGGACACGGCACGACTCCATTTTAGGGTCATTCAACTGTTTTTTTTCCTCCAAGGAAATCGCAACATTGCAATTTTCATGGTAGGAATCTACGGTGTGCGGTACGGTGTCATCAAGAAGACATCAATATGTTTTTTAGCTGCTCAGATTGCTTTGCAATTTAATGCTTAAGATAGGTCAAATTACAATATTCACTTCAAATAATTGAAAGACTATGTAAAGCTATCGCTATGGAAAGAATATATAACATACTTAAAGTAATAAAAAATCGAATTAATTGAATACAATTTTGAAAAAAAATACCACTATTGATGTAAAAAAATAAACTGAAGACCCAGTTTTTGGCATTAATTGCAAAATTTCTTGAAAACAAATAATTATTGTTGAATGGAACCAACACACATAAATCGGAGACTTTAGCACCTTTCATTTTAATTGAACACATTTTTTAAACTTATTTGAAAGTATAGAAAAGTAATAAAAACATGAAAATCGAAAATTGGGCGTTCGGTTTCAACGTAACAGCCGCTTTGAAGCCCGCATTGATTTGAACTTAAAATGAATAGACTTACGTTTGATATTATTTTAACACGTTGACGCATCTTAGCGCCTTAACCAACCTCAAATTAGCAGTTTTATTTGCGTCAATACAAATTTCGATCGAAACTACATTTAAATAACGTTCATAATAGTGCGCACCGTGACGTGGTGGTTACGAGTACCTTTAAAGGTGACCAAAGGATACTAAATACTGTTTTTCATTATTTATTTATTAAATAAAAACTTAATTTTTGCGGCTCCTGCTTTGTTCTCTTAGCAGGATGGTAAGTTAAGGCGCCTCAGTCCCTAAAATTAGTAACTCAATGCACGATGTTTCAAACATCGAATGCAATCGCTTGGAAATAAAGTTCTTGTCAGCTCGTACTGCAACGTGGCTGTTACGTCAATCGCTGCGGACGAATCTTTCGATTATTGTGTTTTTTAATTCATTATAAATAAAATAAGAAGAATTCTCAAAAAGTTAGAAATCAAAATCTTTATGAGTTCATAAATTATCATAATCTTTCGATTTAAATTGCAGCAGTTCTATGGTTACATACAACTAGACAATAAAGGGTTAATTAGGATATTTTTTCTTTAGTTCTGTGATTTAAAATAGAATTCGACGCAATGAAAATCACTCTTCATATCCTGTAAATTACAAAACTTTTTTTTTTATTCGAGAAAAAACCCTTAATTAAAGTTAAAAGTGGTTACAAAATTGGTCGTTGGCGTCGGTATAAGCCTTAATAACCGGGCCAGAGTGAGAAGAACTACGTTTTGCTTATGGACCTTTAAAGCATATTAAGGACTATGCAGTTATGTATCATTCAACCTGTTTAGGTTACTACGAGTATATAGGTAGCAATAGCTATTTGATTGAACAAAAATGAACAAAGTATGTCTTGTCTTAATGTAACTAGATCTTGACCAAAGACCAAAGTAGAGAAAAGACTAGGATAGTTGCCCCAGGGGTGTAGTTGCCCCGGTTGTAATTACTCTAGTTTCGCGGATGAATCGCATGGTATTTTATTAATCTATCGAAAGATACTCCAACTTCCACTAAGTTGACCGTGTCTCATGTCTCTGTGCGAATGCATGGAAAGGCAATATGCGATAAAAGTTTTTGCGGGATAGATGTCCTGTTTCTTAGCGGGGCGTCTAGACTAAACGTAATTTACATGGATTAGGCAACTATCCCCTATGTGGGATAGATGTCCCAAAATACAGAGGTCCGCAAAAATTGCTAATACTCAAAAAATATTAAAGATAATGTTTTTTACTTTTCATAAATTTGTAGATAAAATACCTAAATACCGGCCAGTTTTACAAATAAAGTATTTTGCTTTTTGTACTGAGAGATAAAGAGTGATTTCAAAAAGTGTGGCAACTATCCGGCTTTTACCCTATATAATATTAGTACTAAATGTCTTGACGGACCCGCTATTATAATAATAAGCGGCCATTTGGATTCCTAGATAGATGGATAATTGCAGAGAACGTGCACTGAATAAGAAATACATACAAAATAGAACTGAGACTTGAGAATTTTTATTCTAGATTTGTTTGAGATTGAACTAACTTTACAATTAGAAGTACTTTATTTATTTTATATTTACTAGTAGAATGGGATAAAGCGTCGTCGGTGGCTATAAAGCGTCGGTGGCTCAACCGGTAACGACTCGGTCCATCTAACCAGAGGTACCGGGTTCAAATCTGGACGGCCAATGTACCAATGAGTTTTTCTTACGTACTTATACGTACTTATACTTACCGATTGCTTTAACGGTGAAGGAAAACATCGTGAGGAAACCTGCACACGCCTGCGAAGAAACTCGAAGGTTGTGTGTGAAGTCGACCAACCCGCACTGGGCCCGCGTGGTCGACTAAGGCCTAATCGCCCTGATTCAGAATAGGCTCAAGCCCCTCGGTGGGGACGTGAGCTGATATGATGATGATGAGTAGAATGGGATAGCAAAATAAAATAGAAATATACCATGCAAACATATGAACGGAAAATCCTCAAAATATGCAACTAAAATACCTAAACATGGAACATGGAAATACTAAAAATACATTAATTGTTATTATTTATATTAATAGGCATAAATGCATTTTATCACTTGAATAGGTACCTAATTAATTTTGATTTTTGTCCAAAAAACTTATAATTATAAATAACCACTTTTTTTTTTTCAGGTAAGCCCACCCGCTGGATTTTAATAATCACAATTAAACTCACCGATATTACTTACGTGAGTACAATAAAAACTTATTCGTATATCGAATCCCAGCAAATAAATCATGGAGGATGACCACAAATGTCATACCTCGCTTGACATCGTTACACATGCGTAAACGCACCACATAAATCTTCGACGCATATAATTCGTCCAATTTAAATAAATCCTGCCCTTGGTTTAATGATTGTGAAATATGGTTTATTTTATTATACTCCTCCACCGCCCTAATTCAGGGTAGGCTCGAGCCCCTCGGTGGGGACGTATAAGAGCTGATATGATGATGACTCCTCCACACTAATCCCTAACAGGTTTCTCCTGATTGCATCACATTGCATCACCAATACTAACTACGGCAGTAGCTTAGACAGAGTAAATAATATAGGTACAGTCGAGTTCATAAATATATTGGCAGAGCCTATGGTTCAACATTGTAAGCGTCGAAATGAATATAAATTTCTATACAAACAATTAATGAACCGTTTACACGATAACATTTTATTGATATCTACATATGTTTGTATAGATATTTATTGTTCATTTCGACGCTTACAATGTTTTGAAATATTGGCCCTGCCAATATATTAATGAACTCGACTGTACCTACTAGGCAATAACTTTGTATAGTATGGTCACAGATTACTAAATAGTTACTTGTATGGTAGCTAAACCCGCACTGGGCCCGCGTGGTCGACTAAGGCCTAATCGCCCTGATTCAGGGTAGGCTCGAGCCCCTCGGTGGGGACGTATATGAGCTGTAATGATGATGATGATGGTAGCTAAAGCACAGATTACTAAATAGTTACTTGGCTAAAGTCTCCGCTGTTCATGTCTCTCAGCGGGCTGCATTTCATGAACCTTCATAGGTTTAGTTGAAATTTTCAGTGTGTATTTCTATTGCCACCTTAACAATAATGAAAATAAAATTTAAAATTAAAGGAATACGAATATACTTGTTTTTGTTCGATGGTACGGAACCCTTCGTGTGCGAGTACCTACGACTAGCGCTTGACTGGTTTTATTTTATTTCTTGCACTTTTTTTCCACTATTGGTAAGCCTTTTGCATGATCTCACGTGATGGTAAGTGACTTACCAAGATTCCCCAACGCAATGGGGAACTGGCTATCTTTAAGCTAAAACACACCAATGCCGTTAAATAGTTTTTTTTAACAAATACATCTCCCAAAAGGTTATTGTTTGATCACCATCGTCTTTTTCTAAACGGCTACTTAGTATCTCACAGTTTGCACATCTAATTTCAATACTTACCAATGTTGTACTAACACATTAAGTAATACTTTGTTTTCTACCTTCTACCTGTTTTACTGAAGGAGGTATATCTTGGTATACAGGTTCGTGTGAAACTATGGATCGTGACGCTCTATTTAAAAATTTCTTTGTGCTCTTATTTTAGAAGCTTTTTTCGGCTTAAGTGCATTAGGGCACGACCCACTTGAAAGTGAAAAAAAAATGGGTGGAGGGTTCTTTTTTTTCTAATAAAAATCTCAGCTTGTTTTGAAACACATGTTTCTCGTTATATTAGTTCGAAATACATTATAGTAACTCTGTAGGCGTCAAACTAAAAAGTGTCGCAGTCAGATTTTTTTTGTTAGTTTGTAAAGTAAAAAAAAAACGGCCAAGAGCGAGTCGGACTCGCCCTACGAGGGTTTCGTACCACCACACCTTTCCACGAGTGATAGAAAGATGTTTTTTTTTCCATTCAGTACTATAATCGCACCAAGTTTCACGCTTGTTTAACCTTTTTATACGATAAAGCAAAAAAAAACCTTCAAAAAATATGTTTCTTATATGGGAGACCCTTTCATATATAAATATCAACTGTCTACCTATTAGTTTATGAAATAAAGCCCGCTGACAGACAGACAACGAAGGCTTAGTATTAGCAAAGTATACATATTAGTACTGTCATACAGTATGGACACTCCCATGCCGCTATCTAGATTCCGATCTCACCCACCTCACAGATTGATACAGATTGGTTTAAGTTTGGTTCTCGAACGTATAGAATTTCGCCGTGATTTTGATTTGATACGTATAGAATTTCGCGTCTTTATTAGAAATGACATATCTCGCCCGTTTTATGAAGTGTCCGGGGTGTGGTAATAGGCTCCCGTTGGGTGTGCGGAACTAAAAAAGACATAGGTATGTAAATCCTTGCACAATGTTTAACGCAAAATAGATAAAGACGAATTCAAGGCGAGATTGAATAGGCATTATTTGAGTTTGCGTGTACCATCTTCGACTACATCGTCACTTACCATCAGGTGAAGTCAAACGCTCCCAATTTTTAATAATAAAATTCATATCAAATCATAATCAGCGTTATCTAAAGCGGTTAGTGGAACAAAAAGTTCCAACTTGATGTTTTCAAGGCTGGCGCAGTAACCCACTTGTTTCGGAATCGGAACACAACCTCTTGAACCGATTATCAGCATTCCAACTAGGTACCACAAAGATAACGGCTCAGAGATATTAGTATAACTACGATAATGGCAATCATAAAAACTGGAGATTAGTTTTAATTTTTTAAAACAATCGAGATCGAAGAATGTAGTAATATTGGCTTTTTTTTATTCACAATTGGTAGGCCCTTGGCATCATGATGGTAAGTGACGATGATGCCGAAGACGATAGTGGGCCTACCAAGATCACAATGGGAAGTTTTCCAGTTGGCAACATTATCTTCAAGCCGAATTGAATTGATGTTTGGCGGCAAGACTTATGTATATAAGATGGAGGTAGGCTTCTACCAACCAAACCGAGTCGTACAAAGTTAGACTCCGCCGAGAATCGAACCCGCAACCTCCTGATGTGAAGCTAATGGACTTAACTATTACGCCACGAAGATAGTTTGTAGCAGTATAACTATAATCAATGTTGATATCATTGGTGTGTTCCGGCATTAAGATAAGATAGCCAGTTCCCCATTGCGTTGGGGAATCTTGGTAAGCCCGCTTCCATCTACGGCAACATCGTCACTTACCACCAGGTGAGATGTTGTCAAGGGTTTACCAATTGTGAAAAAAATATATCTGATTTTACTATAGTAAATATGATAGGTACTTATTTAAGCGCATTACATAATGTTGTATAAGTAAAAAATCTATGTTTTTTTACAAATATATGAATCAGAAATCCCCATTGAGCGATCGAAGCAATGGGCTAGTTGACTGCCAGTCATTTGAGTTACTTTTTATCGTCTGTCAAAAGCGTAATTTTTTTGACCTTTATGTTATTTTTTTCATTATTGTGTTGTGTTTCTGGGAGTAAACGTTTTTTATTCTATTCTAAATTTTGTTATAAAAATGTATGAACGTACTTCATGAACCTATGAACCTATTTCATGAACATATGAACTTTTTTCATACATTTTTATAACAGAATTTAGAATAGAATAGAAAAACGTTTGTTCCCAGAAACACAACACAATGTCGTCACAGTTTTTCTCCGCCATTCATGACGTGCTTATTTTTTAATTTGTTTAGTTTAAAATTAATGACGCTGTGAAAACAAAATAAGTAGTTATAATTATTTTTTTGCAGTCGACACCCTATTTAATTCATTTTATACAATAAATTAAATTAGTGTGATTTCTAGAAAAGGTCACTGAAATTAAAGACAGCGTCGTATTTT
This sequence comes from Coleophora flavipennella, assembly GCA_947284805.1. Taxonomy (NCBI): domain Eukaryota; kingdom Metazoa; phylum Arthropoda; class Insecta; order Lepidoptera; family Coleophoridae; genus Coleophora; species Coleophora flavipennella. The sequence goes on along the minus strand of OX369255.1, from coordinate 7,653,215 downwards.
CAGGTTCATCTATAAATATCTATTTATATTTATAATATGCATATCTATGCAATTATAAATTATAATTTATATCTGTGACTCGAATGGAGTAAATTGATACAATTGTAAGCATGGACAAAGAAAAAAGTTGTAAGCTCAATTATAAAATAAGTCAGCTCAAATTACACGAGTTCTTCGAAACGAGTGATACAATTATGTGCGCATGAGCATAGCTTGTATGTGTATGGGGATCACACCTACGCAACTTGTAGGTAACTTGTTCCTGGAACCCTCGTGAACGTCTCTCCCTTAAGTGTCAGGTTCCATTTTAAGAGGAGAGATAGAGACAGCATGTAACAACTTATATATCCTTCTCACTTGTTTACTATTCGAGACGAGAGCTCGTAAAATGGATTTTGGGACTCGATAAAAAACTGTTTTGGCTTTTTCTGAATAGAGCTGGGCTGGTTTGAAAAAATATGCTTTTCTTCTAATTGGAGATTTTTGTAGTGAGCCATAAATAAACTACTACGGTGTTGTGTGTGTTTTTTTATGGGAGGAAATTCAAATCCAACGGTCATTCTGGGCTTGCGTCACTGGATAGATTTAGTGTTGCGTTGGTCTTATTGTAGGATTTTTGTTCCATGTTTAGAGGTCTAGTGCTGTAGGTAGTGCATTATTTATTTTCTATTACTAGCTGTTGCCCGCGGCATCGCTCGCGCATATCCCGTATGTTGCCGTTTCGGTGGGAATTTCCCAAAATCCCTTCTTAGCGGATGCCTACGTTTGTATGCCAAATTTCAACCCGATCCTTCCAGTGGTTTGAGCTGTGCGTTGATAGATCAGTCAGTCACGCTTCATAAACAGATTAAGACAGATTTATTATGTTTACCCGACTGAGCCAGAAGGACGGTTATGTGTTTCGAGTGTTCATTCCTTTGACACGCTCTGTATCCTAAACGGCTTGATGTGTTTTGGAGTGCGAGGATCGTCAGATATTAGTCTTGATCCCGTGAGTGATATAGGATACATTTTATTAACCCGATTGGCCAAAAAAGAAGGGTTAAGTTATTATGCAGTCGAGTTTTTAATTTTTAATTAATTCGTTTAGTTATCAAACAGTTTATTTCCGCAAGAACAAGTTGTGATACTATTTTTTATCCGTTTACGATTGGCGTTTCATTTTTTCTTATCAGCGGTTTTTAGGTCACGCACGCGCATGCAAAATACATTGCAAAAATATTTTATTTATTTATTTTCAAATTTGATTCGAGTAACATAAACTCATAGTGTGTTAGTACACTTATTAGACTATGTTAGTAAATAATAATAGTATAATAATGGAGATACAAATAATATTATTTCTGATTGCGTGTGGTGTGACCTGTCGGTTACAGCATCCTTATCCTTACTAATATTATAAATGTGAAAATGTGTTTGTTTGTGTGTTACCTTTTCACGCTTCATCGCCTTGACCAATCTTTATGAAATTTGGCATGCAGGTAGCCTGTGCCACGGGGAAGGACATATGCTACTTTTATCCCGGGAAAATAGCATAATATGATGCAGTCCCTTAGGGAACTAAAAAAATACTCGATTGCCGTGATTTTTTGCACAGAGATGGTTGATTAGGTGGGAAATGACATAATTTACTAATCACCCTTAAAGATGTCCACGCGGGCGAAGCCGCGGGAAAAAACTAGTTTCAATATATACGGACAGTGTACCCTGTCACAGTCGATGCGCGCCTGTATGTAGGGTACAGTTTCTTATTCCAAACCCTTTAGTTTCTGTTATCTGTGTTCCAAACCCTTTAGTTTCTGTTATCTGTGTTCCAAACCTAACTAATTACCTATTCTAATTAGAATAGTACTACAAACTACTTACCCATTGTTTGTTTCGCAAAATTGCGGATTTTTCGGAAGACAATGGTTTCTAGGATTCTGTACCCAAAGGGTAAAAACGGGACGCTATTACAAGACTTCGCGGTCCGTCCGTCTGTCACCAGGCTGTATTTCATGAACCGTGATAGCTAGACAGTTGGTTTTTACACAGATGATGTATTTATGTTGCCGCTGTAACAACAAATACTAAAAATTAGGAAAAGTGAAAAAATAAGGGGGGTCTCCATACAAAAAACGTGTTTTTATTTAAACATGATGAAACTAGCGCCATCTAATATGATGGTACGGAACCCTATGTACGGACTCGCACTTGGCTTACCAGTTTCAGTTCTCAACCAACAAAAAAGTTTTTTTTTTAGACAGATCGATTCTAACTTTTTAATGCCAAAATGGATATTACTGTAATTGTAAATAACTTTTTATTTAGTCTGAGCGATGTGACTGACATTTGGAGAATTAAGCGTGACCAGCTAAACCGTTTTAAACTACTTATTTTAAAAAGATGATAAGAAAATTATCTTATAGTCGAGGGCTTGTGGTGCGTCCGCGTCTATCAGGGCTAAGCTGCATCGCTTTAGATGCAATCGCTTCAGAGATGAACGGTCAACGACCGCGCAAGTGAGACCGCGATATTGGCCAGAGCGAAACAGACTCTGTGCGCGTACGCACAGAAAAGGAATGGAAATTATTTTATTGTTGTTTAGACTCGTCCTTTTTGTGTGTTGTCCTAACGTAGGCGTGTGTCTATTCTTTGTTATTGTTTGCTTACTTTCGAGTGGAGGTTTCACAAGGACGAGAATTCACATTTATTCTGGTTATGTTTTTTTTTATTGACAAGAGAACTCTATAGTTTGTGTTTTCTTTCAACTTGATCTTTTATGAAAATGCTTATCGTTATAATAATAATTGAAAACGCGGATCCTTAACGTGATCCTTAAAAAAAACTTCTTTCATCGCAACAACTTTCTGCATCATTATTTTTGATTTTTGTTGATTTTCTTAAAAAATCTAATCTAAATAAAATTTATATGGGGCCAACTCGGAAGCATGAAAAATCTATCGAATGAAAAAAAAATCATGAAAATCTGTTCACTATCTGCAAAGATATCGCGTAACACACACACAAAAAAACATACAATCGAATAGAGGATTAATTCAATAATTAATATTTTTTTAACTTCGAATTTAAAAGAAGAAAAGGACAAAACGTTTGAAAAAGACTTAAATCACATAAAAACAGGAATCGAACGAATGCTCCATATTAAAGGCACGGTTCGTTAAAAGTTCTGGCCGACTCGGTCGACCATTACCAATAACAATCCTTCTGGAATCTTAAGCTGCGCCGGGCGTAGGATTAGCAGTGTCGCAATTCAGACATAGAATGGTGCCGCCAATGCCCGCTCCCACTGTGTCGACACGTCTGAATTACAATCACAGTCAGTAAATCTTACAGAATGGCTGCTTGTCGACAATTTATGACATAACTGTTAAACCCGCTGGACTGTTATGAAACCTTTGAAATTGTCGCAGGTCTCACTGATAGATTTAATACTCGTTAATTACCCTTCGTTTATGAAAACTCAACCATTTAAAATTGTTTTCGACCGACATCAAAAAGGAGGAGGTTCTCAATTCGACTGTATGTTGTTTTTTTTGTATGTTACGCGATATCTCCGCAGATTGTGAACTGATTTTCAAAATTCTTTTTTATTCGAAAGAGTATACTCCCGAGGGGTTCCCATTGTCACCAAGTCAGGATCTGATGATGGGATCCCACGGAAATCGAGGGCAACCCCCAAATTTTATAGGCACGTTTTTCGTGTTTCTTGTATTTTCTAAAATAATGAAAGTATTTTCGTCTGGTAGTCATCATCTTATGTTGATGAACTGATGAAGGAAGGTATAACTCCTTAACGATTATCAATTTGCAAAGTTGGTGTATTCTAGTCCCGATCATATAGAATTTAAGTGGATCCAACTTCCAATGCAACCCCTGTTCCCATGCACTCCTTGCAACATCTAATCAGCATGCACAATGCACATGCAATATGCACCGACCTGCATTCTGCTAACACGAGCTCGTCTAACGGACAATATCCCATTCACCTTTTCAAATTCAAATTTAGAAAAACGGAACGCAAGAAAGGAGATTCACAATCGCATAAAACGTACTGTTTATTGCTCAAAACACACAAATATACTTTCTTCCCATTCTAAGGGTCAAATGTTCCCATTGTGTCGCATAACTTGTTCAATGCTAGTAGGATAGTGGTGACATATCATCTGAGGGGTCTAGGTTATGGTAATAAGATTTAATTGAGGTTATAATGGACGCGATGATAAACGTTAGTTAGGGAAAAGGGCTAGGCGCGACAATTACGGTGACTCAGCTGCCTCTTTATTATAACGTTTACCTCCCTTTTGGTCATAATTGTAACAGAGGAAGCTTCTAATGTAGTGAAGTTAACCCACAACTTGTCAAAGCTAAATTATTTAGATACATAATGACTGAAATCGCGATTGATGGTAAAACGATGGTCACAGATGAGAATAATAGTACTCACGCTTTGGTGCCAGAATAGTTGGGAAGGTTTTTTGGATTAGATAGGATTAAATAAATATGCTTTTTTGCACACAAAAAAATTACATTACACAAGAAAAACTCACAAAAGAGACAAAGCAATAATATGCAAAGGCGGCCTAAGGACTAGCGAAAATTGAGTAGAAAATCCAAGCCAAAGCCAAAATCTATAATTAACCAATAATGTATGTAATTAATTGTCCCACTGCAATGAGATTGGGATTCTTTATTCCATCGTGACCACCAGGCCAGGCCTTCACACGGTGGACTGACGACCTGGTGAAGGTCGTGGGAAGCCGCTGGATGCGGGTAGCGCAGGACCGGTCGTCGTGGAAATCCTTTAGGGAGACCTTTGTCCAGCAGTGGATGTCTTTCGGCTGATATGATGATGATTCCATCGTAGCATACCAACGGTTGGCTATTTCTTATGTCGTTGGCTAGATATCATTATTTGGAAGGATGTAAATAAGATTTGTCCTGATTCTCAGAGTGTCATATAATACCAACATTTTTAAGCAGTCAAGATGTGGACGTCTTTCGGCTGATATGATGATTCCACCGTAGCATGCCAATGGTTGGCTATTTCTTATGTCGTTGTCTAGATAGCATTATTTGGAAGGATGTAAATAAAATTTGTCCTGATTCTCAGAGTGTCATATAATACCAACATTTTTAAGCAGTCAAGATGTGGACGTCTTTCGGCTGATATGATGATTCCACCGTAGCATGCCAATGGTTGGCTATTTCTTATGTCGTTGTCTAGATAGCATTATTTGGAAGGATGTAAATAAAATTTGTCCTGATTCTCAGAGTGTCATATAATACCAACATTTTATGCAGTCAAGATGTGGATGTCTTGCTTGGCTGATATGATGATTCCATCATAGCATACCAACGGTTGGCTATTTCTTATGTCGTTTGCTAGATATCATTATTTGGAAAGATGTGTCATAACTCATACATAAGATTAGTCCTGATTCTCTGAGTGTCATATAATACCAATTTTAAGCAGTCAAGATGTGGACGTCTTGGCTGATATGATGATGATGAGTCCCTCGTATCATACCAACGGTTGTCTATTTCTTATGTCGTTGGCTAAATATCATTATTTGGAAGGATGTAAATAAGGTTTGTCCTGATTCTCTGAGCGTCATATAATATCAACATTTTTGAGCAGTCTGTTTGTGGTTTACAATTCCATTGGTAAGGTGATTAAAATTGTAGAAGTTAAATAGGTGTAGCATTTCCTTAGATATCTGATTCACATTGGATGTACGTGTTGCCCCGTAAAACGCGCAACGTCTGTTTTATTGTCGGTTCGTCAACGTTGCGGTAGGTCCGTCCGTAGACTCCTGCGCAAGTAACGCAGCGCGACGTAATCGTAAATAAATACAGGATGAAAGTAAACAGTGCACGCGCACGTGCTAGTCTTTTGATCTTAGTCTTGCGTGGGTCGAGCCGAGCACTCGCGCATGCGTATAACTTTTTTTTACAGACCGACCATGCATTGAGAGCACAGATTACTAAATAGTTACTTCGTCGTTGAGAGTAGGTGATGAATTTTACACTCTTTTAACTACTGTCGTTTTAAAATATCATTTTTCAAACATAAAAATTCATTAGATTTTTTGTTATTATTATTATATTTTAAGTAGCATATGCGTTTCAAACACAAAATTTTGCGATTTTTTTTTTTTGTAAAAAGTGGGTTAATAAAACAGAGAAATCATATTTTTTTATTTTTAAATTTAATTACTATTTTCTTTAAAATAATGCATAGGTGATTTCCTCGATATTCGTAAACGTCTCATCCCATTATTTACATCATCATCATCATCATATCAGCCGAAAGACGTCCACTGCTGGACAAAGGCCTCCCCCGAGGATTTCCACAAAATATTATTATTTACATACAATTATTACTATTGTTAATGTTTATTTGCATTAACATTAATAATTTTTAACTGCCTCTGTGGTGTTATGGTTAGTCCATTCGCTTCACACCAGGAGGTCACGGGTTCGATTCCCGGTGGGGTCAACTTGTAAGACTCGGTTTGGTTGGTGGTGGTAGGGCATTTTCTAAGCCCGCCTGGCTAGCTACCACCATCTTATCTAAGTCTTAACAACATTGATGTGTTCCGGCTTGAAGATAAGATAGCTAGTTTTCCATTGCGTTGGAGAATCTTGGTAAGCCCGCTTCCATCTTCGGTATCATCGTCACTTACCATCAGGTGAGATGATGCCATGGGCTTATCAACTATGTATTAAAAAAATGCATTTTATCGTATTGTTATGGAAAATCTACCTGACTTGATGTTAGTGATGGAGAGTGAATGCTCTTTAATGTAATGCCGACAAAGGCTGCAGTTATTGCCGTTGAATATGCAGTAATATGCTTAGTCGTGTCCGTAACAGATACCGTACAGAAAAACAAGCGTGGAGTATGCTTGGGGGAAAGGGGACACTAGCTAGATGGTTCCGGGTATTACAATGTTTCAGACGAGGAACCTTGGAAAACATCGTTGTGTCACTTATTTAGCTTATACCCAGCTCAAATGGCTCCCTATTGGTCTGCGTTTTCTCCTGTTTAACCTTTTACATCATAAATCTTCATACCCTGGGTACCTACGCGAATTTTTACATGGAAGCGCCAGCAAGAAAAAACTGACCCGATTCCACCTAAAATCACTGAAAAAGTGAAAAAATAAGGGGGGGTCTCTGTAAAAGGTTTTTTTTAACATGAAGAAACTATAGCGCCATCTAATGTGATGGGTTTTGAAACATAAAGTAGCGCCATCTAATGATGATGATGGTACGGAACCCTATGTGTGCGGTTCTGACTCGCACTTAGCCGGTTTTTTGTGGTGTAATGTCCAATTCTTCCTACGACACGACAGCAGCTTTTTCCTTTATTTGCTCTATGTATGTATGTAGTTTCGCATCGGTCTTTTTCTGCCTCTTCTTCCCTATATCTTCTCTTGTAATTGTAGGTGTAAACATTTAATTGTAATTATTTTTATTATTACCATTACTTTTTGTTTTCAGAACGCTATCGTGTCGTATCAGGTGTTCTTACATAACCTTATCTAGAACAAAATATATTATAATAATGTAAAAATATTGCTGTCACTAAGGTAAACAAAAGTATTGTACACTGGTCAGCACATCAAGCTACATACTTTGGACTTTGTACCGATCTTATGCCGAATGCGTATGGATCAGAATCGCACTACGAGTGTATAGCTTGATGTGATGGCCTTTGTAAGTACCTACCACATAATGACCTTTTATTTTAGGTACTAAATACATATAAGTTTTATCAGAACTGCATAAACGAGTAGGTACACAAGCGGGAGGTTTCAGATCGAAGTAAACAAATTAACACATTTTGCGCCGCAGCCATTGCTTAGTTAAGGCTCCTCCGTCCCTAAAATTAGCAACTCGATTCACGATGTTTCAAACGTCGAACGAAATAGCTTGGAAATTAAAATTCTTGCCAGCTCGTACTGCAACGTGGCTGTTACGTCAATCGCTGCGGACGAATCGTTCGAAAATTGTGGTTTTTTCATCATTATAAATAAAATGGGTAGAATTTCCAAAAAGTAAAAAAGCAAAATCATTGTTTTTTTTTTATCTACAATTGATATGCCCTTGGCATCATCTCACCTGATAGTAAGTGACGACGATGTCGAAGATGAAAGCGGGCTTACCAAGATTCCCCAACGCAATGGGGATCTGGCTATCTTATCTTCAAGCCGGAACACATCAATGCTGTTAAGACTGAGATAAGATGGTGGGCTTAAAAAATGCCCTACCACCAACCAAACCGAGTCTTACAGGTTGACCCCACCGGTAATCGAACCCGCGACCTCCTGGTGTGAAGCGAATAGACTGACCATTACGCCACGAAGGCGGTTAAAAAGGATTTAAGTTGTTAAGAAGTACAAAAATTTATCATAATGTTTCGATTCAAATTGCAGCACTTCTATTGTTACAACTAGAAAAAAAGGGTGTGCCGTAGGGAATTCGAGGAAATCAAAACCACTCCTCATGTCCTGTTAATTACAAAAAAAATTGATGAAAAAATCCTTGATTGAAGTAAAAAGTGGTTGCAAAGTGGGTCTTTGGCGGCGGTATGAGCCTTAATTACATTGTTGTACCTACTGAGCTTATATTATTTTTATCACAAAAACATGCATACAATTTTAATAAAAACAAACACTAAATACTTAGCTGCATACCTACTTTTAAACATAACAATGTGTGGTTTTTCTTACTTCAATGTTGAAATAATGCAGAATTAGGTAGTAAGGGCTTGTGCACAAATCACGTTAGGGGAGGGGTGTATAAAGAGACCTCACGTATATTTTTCTCCAGCGAACGAACAAAGAAAAAAAATGACCAGATGAGTAGATAGTTTTTCTTGGTTCATTAAAATAAATCTTTACTTGTTAAATAATTCAAAATAGGCGCGCGTGGCCTTGACCGCGCTTGACTACGCCCGCTATATACAATACTATTAATCTTAAAATTAGGTTGAATTAAAAAAATACAAATGAGATTGTAAGGGTGAGGGGGGGTTAGCCAAGAACCTCACCAAATATCACGGGGGACGACAGGGGGGTCAAAAAGTAGCCGAAAAAACCTAGCGTGATTTGTGCACAAGGCCTAACTTATTTTTTAGGGTTCCGTACCCAAACAGGACCCTATTACTAAGACTCCGCTGTCCGTCCGTCTGTCACCAGTCTGTATTTCATGAATATGAATGTAATAGCTAGACAGTTGAAATTTACACAGATGATTTATTTCTGTTGCCGCTATAACAACAAATAAATAAACTAAAAATTAGAAAAAGTGAAAGTATCCATACAAAAAAACGTGGTTTTTTTTTTGAAACGTGAAGAAACTAGCGCCATCTAGTATGATGGTACGGAAGCCTTTGTGTGCGGTTCCGACTCGCACTTGGCCGGTATTTGCATTAATACTTGCGATAGAAAAAATAATGATATGAAGGTTTTATTATATGCAGTGACAGTGTAATAAATTCTCATATTATATACACCATCTGTGATTATAATATGTATTTTTAAACTTGTTCTCTAGGATTGATAACTATATTTTACGATTCATTTAAGCAAATATTAAAGCTGCTGATAAATCTGTTAAGGCCTCGCGCTCGTCCCTATTTACACAGATGTGCACTATGGTGACTGACTATGGAAATATCTTTAAGATTAAAGGCGATTTTTAAAATTATACATTTTATTAGGCATTGATTAGAACAGTTGTCTCTGTTTATTTCTTTACGTGTAAAGAGTAAAGAAAATAACCACACTGTTGCACTCTTTCAATGTTTTTTCGTTTCAATTAAAGACTACAATTATTATTTTTTAATCCAATGGCATATTAAAGTGTTTGTTTAGACTAAATCGACTATATAAATTACCCTCCTGCTGAAACTTTAAAAAACCTTATCTTTTGTGTAATCCTCCAAGTTTTCAATTTTTAACTTATCAAAATCATAAAATGAGTGCTTAGATGGCTTAATTAATAAAATGTCGAGCAACTGTATTGAAAACATAAACTTCTAGGACTGGGTTCGTTCACTTGCAAAAAAACACACAGTCACTCCGGAAATGCCGAAAGAAGTGAAAACTTACAGAGGTTACGGTAACGGCACACCCTGGACACTCCATACAAACGAGCGAGAAATGATATACATATATATAACTGACGTATCTATAGGCAAGAATGCAGGTAGGATTGAATCACACCGGCGGTATTGGTCACGAATGTTTGTTAGTTATTTACTGCATGCACACTGCAAGATATATATACTGCGCTGCAAGCCACAATCAACAGTTATCTTACATGATTAAGTAACTTACATGGATAACATTGTTCATTTGTTCTTCATTCATTTCATTTCTTCATTTCTATTTTTAAACACAGGAGCTTTTGTCCGTGAAACAATCTCATTTAGCAACCTACAATAATAGTCAATCTCAATCTATAATTCCGAGATCACATTTTATAATATCACACCACTAGTTATTTCTATACAACTCATACTTTCACACCATCTAATCAAATTATTACAAACAATAAATAAAACGAACAAAATATCTCACAAGCCACAATAACAAACTGATATCTGACATATGAAAAACATAAAGGAACTACATTTCTAAAAAAAAAAGATACAGCTAGTATGAAGGTTCATAGGAACTGATTGTTCTTAGATTTGGTCGTATAATATTGGTGGTCAGCCAATCATGATACGAGGCATCTCAGCGCCGCGGCCGCCTATTGGCGTCGAGCGGTGAGCGGCGCGCAAAGTAAATATAAGTGACGTTAATCGCGCATGCGTAGTTCGTCCTTTACGTTCGGTAACTAGTTGCTTTTTATTCCGGTGTACGAAATCACAGCGGCGCGCAAAGTGAATATAAGTGACGTTTATCGCGCTTGCGTAGCTCGTCCTTTACGTTTGGTACCCAATCTACATCCAATCTGAGTGACGGGGGGGGTGAGGTCGAATTTAGAGAGCGGCAGGGAGTGTCCATACTGTACGTTAGTACTAATATATATACTGTGGTAACGGTGACAGTGTCGCTAGTTCAATGGTTTTTCCGCACTGAAAAATGCCCAACGCGCCTAAAGAAGTTTAATAACGCAATATTTCACTTGTGGGTATACTTATCACTGAATAAACATTTATTCTATTCTGTCCTGTTACGGTAACGGTAACCATAACGGTGTTGCGAGTTCAATGTTTTTTCCCATCTCAAAAAATGCCAACATGCATGTGTATTGTGTATCTATGTACGGTCGGCAATAGTAACAGTGTCGCGAGTTCAATAGTTTTTTCCCATCTCAAAAAATGCCAACTGCATGTGTATCTGTGTACAGTGTTGGTAACGGTAACAGTGTCGCGAGTCAATGTTTTTCCCCACCCCAAAAATGCCCAACGCGCCTAAAGAAGTTTTCACTTCGAAAAAACATAGCAGTCGCACGCACAATCGGAGTCGGAGTTATCAGTTGGCAACGCAACGGCAACAGGCTGGAGACAGAGACGCCTTGTTGCAGTCGCGCAGTCTGCGCGTTGCACATGAACATGACACGCGTGAACAATGGCGCACTGTGCGCGCAGATAAACAAACACGGCAAAAACCATTGTTTGCGTTGCGTGTAACTGCACCGCTGTGCGCACGCGCACCGGTGCTTGCCGCCGCGCCCGCGCGGCTTTGCTATCGTTGTTATTGTTCATACAGAGCAGACAGCTCAGTCTATCTATCCTTACTTTATATTATAAATGTGAAAATGTGTTTGTTTGTTACCTTTTCACGCTTCAACGCCTTGACCAATCTTAATGAAATTTGGCATGCAGGTAGCCTGTGTCACGAGGAAGGACATAGGCTACTTTTTATTTCGTGAATATAGCATAGCACGATGCAGATCCTGATGGAACTGAAAATATAGGGGAAGTACGGACAAAATGACATAGACGGACAAAATGACATAGTGGGCTTATTTGAAAATTGGCGCGGTTTGGCACATCAAAAACCAGCCAATCGCAGTCTTTGTGTCGCCATTACCAACCTAGGAAAATACTAGACCAATCCGGGCGCGCGTCGTTTCGGCACAACTTCATGTTTGTTTTCACCAACCTCAAGTTTGTTTTGTGTTGTGACAACTTACAGGTTTTTGGTAAGTTTTTCTTTAAATCTTCGCTGTTTGTTGATTTTATTTGCATAAGTATATCGCAACCTATGAGGGAATGATATTTAGTTTCGATTCTTTTATATATTTTAGAAAATACGAAGTTAAAAATATTCAATCTCATTGGTGGACAAAATGACATACCCAGGATATGGACAAAATGACATAGGTATGTCATTTTGTCCGTAGTCTTTTTTTGTTAATATATAAAGTACTTAGGTAATTTTTTCGTTTTATCTTTCAGCACACATGTTAAAATTCTGAAGAAGAAAACATTAATTCTCAGGTAGAGGATGATGAGGACGATTGCGCTTGCATTTATTGCAATGATTTGTACTCCCGATCAAAACCCGGAGAAGGTTGGCTTAGATGTATGCAGTGCTTCCGTTGGGTGCATGCTGCCTGTGCTGATCTACCGAAGAAAACAAAGAAATTTGTGTGTGAACTATGCATTTAATTGCACTTTATTTAGTATGTCATTTTGTCCATATAGGGTATGTCATTTTGTCCATGAGTATGGACAAAATGAATTTTCTGTGATCTCATTTAAAAAGAAGATTTTTTTTTTCTATAAGAGTTAAGTGTTACTGCTCTAGTTGATTTTGTAGCTGATACATCAAAGAAGTTACTGATACGTAAATTTTGTTCCTGATTTTTTTTTTTTTTTTTTTATTCACAATTGGTAAGCCCTTGGCATCATCTCACCTGATGGTAAGTGACGATGATGCCGAAGATGGAAGCGGGCTTACCAAGATTCTCCAACGCAATGGAGAACTGAAGCTTTTAAATAAATGTTTATAGTGAAAAAACGGGAGGGTATGTCATTTTGTCCGTACTTCCCCTACTCTTTTTTGGTTAATTTCTTTAACATCGCAACGGAACCATGGACTGTGTGATTTTTGTGTGACTTACTAGAGGGTGCCCCGTGGCTCCACCCGCGTTTTAAATTTGGTTGGAAATCTTCTTTATATACTGCTGCGTCCCACTCGGTGGACCGATGACCTGGTGAAGGTAGCGGGAAGCCGCTGGATGCGGGCAACGCAGAACCGGTCGTCGTGGAAATCCCTTGGGGAAGGCCTATGTCCAGCAGTGGACGTCCTTCGGCTGATATGATGATGATATGACAATCTGGTGTGGGAGTCGCGAGATCAAGATTTTTTTAAATCGCCACCTACCGGTTCCAGCTGTAGCTACGGACCATACAAGTGACCCCCATAAGTTCAAAAACAATGCAAAGCGGTCAAGCCGTTTAGGAGGAAAAGAATTACGAACACACGCAACACCGGAATTTTATATGTAACGATGTCGCAGTAACATAGAAAAATTCGTTGTAACTGTTATATTATTATGTGTGAGTACCGGCAGATAGTTGTGAGAAAGAGGTAGTAAGATAGTTCAACAGATAGATAGTCAACTCGTTTTTTTTTCGCTGCGCTCCTTTTTGCAGAAACACCTAAATAAACTAGCTATCTACACAGAACATATTAATATCACGGATATACATATCCTGTATATGTAATCAAATTCATAGGCTAGGTGGAGGTCGCAGCCGGAACTACTGGTCCGGCTGTTTGGATCAGGGTACTACGGGGTCGGGGGTAGCCCACCGCTTGCCTGCCGTTGGATCTATCGCCTTCGGCACTCTGGCTTGTCGGTTCCCCGACTGGGTCATGGACTCGTAGTGGTATGTGGTTAGTTGCAGGGGTGGGGCAATGTCTGTTGCCTGGCAAGCACGTTGCGTCCAGGCGTCCTTCCCCGCGCGCAACTAGTGTTGTCGTAGCCGGCCACGTGGGCTATGGGCGAAAACAACGCGGGGTACGTGAGTTGTCCATTAAGCGGAACTGCTAGTTTAATTACTGGCAGGGAAGCATCTCCGGTACTTGCCTGGTCAGCAAGTAGAGCTAAGTTAATACTGCTCCGGCCGATCCAGCCGTGTAGGAGTAAATATGGACAGGTGCGATAAGCGCCTGGAAGTGAGCGTGCCTACAGCTCCGGTACCACATCGGATATGTGGGAGCCAGCTTCTCTGGCGTCCCGAGCGGGGATCGAACCGCCAGCTGCGAAAGCCGCGGGAGGTGAGCGCGCCTACAGCTCCGGGACCTACCTGGACAGTAGGTAGTGGTTCTCTTCCACGAGGCACTCGCCTTGCAGAGTACCGGGACAAGCGTCATGGCGGCAAGACCTACCGTAACTGGTCCTTGTCTTCACCTTATGGTGTTGGCAGGAATAGCGGCCCTCACTATATGACCTAGCTGTCGGTGAGTGAGGACGCTATATCATAAACCTGGTAGTTTAGCGTATCTGGTAGATATACGAGAGATCTGTTCTACGAGTTATATGCCCTGCCCATTGCTACTTAAGTTTAGCTATTCTGTGAGCTATGTCTTACTATGGTTACTTTGGTTCTCATGTGGATCTCCTCATTTCTGATTCGATCGTGTAGGGAAACCATTATTAATTTATTAATTCAATAAGTACCAATTCTAAAACTTTCTTCGCACGTTCGCTCACACTATGAATATAAATATCCATGAACATTATGACTTCCTGCTCCATAACTTAATATCGCCAACCTAAACTCAATTACCGCCCTTCCTCTCTTATCAATAGAAGTGAAATCAGTTCCCATAGTATGAGACCATACCATAGTACTTTTTATTCATTATTTTGGCTATTCTAATTAATGAGGCACCCTTCTATGCTCGAGCGCATGCAGTATTTTGAGAGATTTAATATTGTGGGAACGGAGGGCGGGCCGTTCTGGTGGGCTGGCTTAGTTCCTGGTCTGACCGGCCGTGTTTGTATGTTATTCTTATAAACAATAGGATTAGATAGGCACTTAAAATACCCAGAGATAAAAACTCGCTAATCAAGTCTTCGACAATACCTACTATCAAAAAATAATTGCAACACAATGCTATCAAAAGGATAGGTAGATTAAGGCAATATGTAGGCAAAGTATATATTATATTCGTTCTAACATACGGTATGGATATTCCCTGCCGCACTCTAGATTGCGACCTCTCACCCCCTCGTTACCCAGATTGATACAGTTTGGTTGTCGAACCAAATCAAGTTTTAAACCGTAATCAAAATCTTTTCTTTACTATCCCAACTGACCAAATAATAAGTAAATCCAGTTCCTTCAGTACTAATTCTGAAGTAAAACAAAAAATTATTAAAACCGGCCAAATAATGAGTCGTACTCGCTCTAAGGAGTCCGAACTGAATAAAAAACACATTTCTGTCGCTCACGTTGATGTCTTTTTTTGTAATGTGAATAGATATACCATTGTCATAGTTGTGTGGAGAGGTGTGTTGGTACAAAACCCTCGGAGCGCAAGTCTGACTCGCACTTGGCCAGTTTTTTAACCATGTATATAAAAGAAATAGTTTTTTATTTTTATTGTTTTCTGTGCAATGCTTACCAGTCTGTCATTGCCGCAGCGCACTGTATGGCAACCGTTATCGTTTTGTTATCAGCCCACAACCTTGGCCAAACCATAAACCACCTCCCATACCACGCCTTCTTTTTTTTATCGTTCACGCACATTTCAATCGTAGCATACACTTACAAGTACATTACCATTTTGCCCCACTTAAAATATCTTCGAATTCAAACAAGGCGCTTCTGTTTTTGGCTATGTCGCGTCTGTGTTTTAACAAGCTATAATATATTAGTTTCACCTGTCTCGGTGTCTGTAATCAAATCGTGCAAGATAAATTTGACCCACTTCTCGGTTTCCGATTGAGCTGAAATTTTGCATGCTTATGTATATCGCGTGACAATGCAATATTAAAAGCTTGTACCTAAAAGTTTTTGCCTTTTCGAAATTTTATTTTCAAAAAGTGTGGCAACTATCCGGCTTTCACCCTTTTTAACAACAAAAGTAGGTGCCTAATTAAAAATGTACTCCGATTATTCTCGCGGAAATATAACGGACTCTAAGGTTCGTTATTAAAATCTTATGCAAATGTGAAACAATTATAAACATTTAGCCAGTAATTGCAGCGACCTGTGGACCTCAAGCCGACCGGAATGATTCCTTTCACACTATGCGCTGCTGCAGTGCTGTGTTGTGATGGAGTATGCACTCGGCTTAAGTTATTCCACTATAGGAACCAGTTATTTGGGATAAGAATAATTATTATTTTAGTGTGAGAACTCCCATTGCTTTTGTCTTTCATTATTCTGTTAAACTGTTGCATTGCATTACTGTAATTGTTTTGTACGTTTTGTTTGTTGTGTGAATGTGTGGATTGATTGTTCTTCCTCTTATGTTCGTTAGTTTTTGGCATAAGCTTGTGTATTGTGTTTCAGTTCAAATAATAATACACGAACTATTGTACTTTATGAATTTTCACATTTCATAATCTTCGTCTTTTGTGTAAAAAAAATTGTCCCGAAACACCGGTTTCGGATGTGTTTTCTTCCAACCTCAAGATATGGAATGACGTTCCCCCTTCCCTTCCCAGGTGGCTGCTAAGTATAAAATAAATAAATAAATAAATATTCTGGGACAAATCACACGTGGTCATCTGGCCCCAAAGTAGATTCCCTGTGTTATGGGAACCAGAGACTGATATAAATACTTATATACGTTTAAATACATACATATATAGATATTTAACACCCAGACACAGAGCAAACAAATCTGCTCATCACACAAATGTTTGCCCTGGGTGGGGATCGAATCCACCAACCCTCGGATCAGTAGTAGGATAAAGAGTCAAGTATAGTACTTTAGTTTTTGAAGACATTGACCCGTTTGCAGAAGCAGAAGCTGTAAGACGGCGGCATTCGCCACTTTTCATTAGTTGGCCCTTCAGCATTTTCGTACAATCTGTATGCTTTTTTTTTCCTCGGACTATGGTGGAGGGGAGGAGGAGAATGCTTTTACGCATACACAATAACAGCCGGCTGTACTGGTTATGTGGGACTCACAGCCCTGCGCCTATATGCATACATACCCATTATATACATAAGGTAATATATGAATAAATATGCACTACCCACAAAACTCACCTTAAACTTTGGCAGCAGGGCCACCTTAAAAGTACATCGGAGCGACGCCCCCCCTAAGGAGGGAGGGGTGTCCTAGGGAAGGGGGGTGCAATCTGTGTTCTAAATGAACAGCTTTTTTCCTTTATTGACCGAGCGAGCGCGATGCGTCCGTGTTTCAGCAAACATTTGGGCAAACATGCTTTCGTGTAAGTATATCTGTCCGGCTGTTCTAATCTACAGGCCGCATTTATCAACCGATTCTCGTGATATTTTGTGCGATCCAATTTTTGTAAATTTTCAAAAATGGCGGAGCTGTAGAGGCTGAAATTCACAATTTTCAAAAAACTCGCGAGGTCTACAGCTCACAGAGCGACTAGTTTTATTACCAAGTAATAGAGTCCACAGTGGCCGGGCCGGGCGGAGGTTTACCTATAGTAAATAGTTAATAGGTAATATATTTCAAAATAATAATTATTATTTATAATTAATTACCATTATGGTCTTATTTTTCTTGCGTATCTACAGGCAGTACGTCAGCCATCTACCTACTCCGCATATTGTATTTTTATACGCTTATCAGCTTGTTGCCCCTTATCTCTCGTTGCACTTGCATCGCTAACTTCTCTTATTGTAGGTGCATATTCATTTATATCTCAACAGATAATAAAATAATAAAACTTTCCATCGGGTGAGTAAGTAGGTATAATATTATCATCTATCAGCTCATATACTTAAATATTTTTTTGCTATTTTTATTTTCAAAATATTAAGGCACACACAAAAAAGTTAAAACAAAATTTAACAAAAATGGCTCTAAGGATGTTTTTCAAATTGTAATGGACAACACATCATCATCATCATATCAGCCGACGGCCGTCCACTGCTGGATGTAGTCCTCCCCGAACACTTACAAATAATTTATTTAAAACAGAAAGAATAATGGCGAACTCCATACATTATTTGACCCGGTCTACATTTGCCAATGTATAAAAATGAAAAATACAAAAAACTATCCACGTTTAACTCAATAACGTACTACTTTAACAATTATGACTATATCTAAACCGGAGAAAAAAGGATATTGCCATTTTTAGATTTTTAGGTTAGGTTACCATTTTTAGGTTAGGTAGGTTACGGCCACAACATACGAAGAGCATTACTAATCACGAGAGACATATACGGAGGCCTATGTTCATCGCAGCGGACTGTCAAAACAGTGTTGCCATAATAATAATTTTCATTTTCTACTATTTTTATACAAAACATATTTATTTTAATGGGTACGTTAGGGTATGTACCCAGTATTTACCCTCTAGAGGGTAAATACACGGGTACGTGCTTATCTATAATTCCCATCGTACATTTGAGAAAAAAATATTTTTTTAACATTAAAGTGAAACAAGGAATAATTCTTCAAAATCGGTGAAGTGTGCAGCTATATGGCAACACTAGCTTTCATTTTACATGGCGGGCCTACAAAGATAATGGCGTCAGTCAACTAAACATCCAAAAACAATTAATAATAATCCTCCGGTAGATATAAACATACTGATATCATAAAAAATCAAGCAAAAATATTTAACATATTTCGGTTTTAGTCTTTTTTATATACATTTTATTTATGTTGGGTCAGATCTCGCCGTTATTCTTTACATAGTATCTGTACATATCGGTCCCAAACTAGGCACAGTCTGTATTATTAACGCCTAATATGTGGTATATTTAGGAAAAATCTAAAAATGGTACCTTCGTCATACAATGAAAGTTTCAAAATATTTTTTTCCGAAACGGGGCCGTTTATTTATCAAATTTACGCAATCGTGAAATCTTTTTAGCGGCTAAAACATGCTAACAGTGGTTTGTTTAGGAGAACCCTAAAAAAGGTGGCCTCCCATACAAATTGAATAAAGTTAGACGCCCCTGTGAGAAGGTATGTTCTCCCATGGGGAGTACAGTTGATTTTAACTTGATTTTTAATGCAACAATAAAATAAAAATATGTAGTAAGTGTTTTCCCGCAAGGTGCGATGCAACATGCATTTGCATAGATGCAGCGATCGATGTTGCAAAACTGGTCCAAGGGATAATGTTCCCACGACCTAAGCCGATTTAATGCATTTCTAAGTATGCTATTAATTCACTATTAATAGTACCTAATTAATTTCTGAATTTCAGAGTTGTGACATTCGAATTGATATCCTACTAATATTAAAAACTAGCTGTTTCCCGCGGCTTCACCCGCGTTGACATCGTTTCTTTGACTCTTTGAGGGTGCGCAGTGCGCGCGCGAACGGGAAAAAAGGTAGCCTCTGTGTTAATCCAGGTCCTAATCTGTCTACCTACCAAATTTCAGCCAGATCCGTTTAGTAGTTTTTGCGTGAAGAAGTAACAAACATACACACTCACAAACTTTCGCCATTATAATATTAGTGTGTATGTGGGTGCCCGCGACTTCGCCCGTACCTACCAAATTTCAGCCAGATCCGTTTAGTAGTTTTTGCGTGAAGAAGTAACAAACATACACACTCACAAACTTTCGCCATTATAATATTAGTGTGTATGTGGGTGCCCGCGACTTCGCCCGCGCAGATTTTTTTAATTCACAGTTGGTAAGCCCTTGGTATCATCCTACCCTCAGATCACAGCAAACGTGATCTAAGATCCTACCTGATGGTAAGTGACGATGATGCCGAAGATGGAAGCGGGCTTACCAAGATTCCCCAACGCAATGGAGAACTGGCTATCTTGTCTTCAAGCTGGAACACATGAATGTTGTTAACACTGATGTTTGGCGGCAAGGCTTAGATAAGATGGTGGTAAAAGATCCCATTTTTGCCGTTCCCGTGGGAATTTCCCAAAATCCGAATATTCCAAATTTCAGCCCGATCCGTCCAGTGGTTTCGGCTGTGCGTTGATATACCAGTCAGTCACCTTTACCTTTAATATTTAGAAGATGTGATAGTTTGGATGGATATTATTGAGGCGATACGTAGTTCGGTGGGTCAGGTAGTTTATCTATTATATTTTTTTCATCAATTGTGGTTTTCAGAAAGCTGCCATGTCGTATTAGGCGCACATACTCGTACATATTTTCTCTTCTATTCTCAATGATAAGACGCTTGGACTTCTTCTATTGTCGTGTCGTCGTCATCATATCAGTCGTCAGACGTCCGCTTACTTTTGAACGAAGAAAGGCTTCCACAACTTTCCAATGATTTCCACATCGGCTGGTCCTGCTGTGCCCGCATCCAGCGGCCTTCAGGAGGTCATCGGTCCACCTAACGCTACGTCTTTTTTCCGAGGACGGTTGCCACTCGAGAACTTTACTACCCCAACGGCCTGTCTCTATTGTAAATGTTACCATTTCGAAATGTAGGTACTTCATTCATTAAAAAATGTACTGCAGTATGGAAGTTCTGAGTATCAGTTTTGTATAACCCCATTTTGGTAATCCCTATATGGCCACCGTTTCAATGATGTGATTGTAGCACACACGTCATCATTATACTGAGTGCTACCTATCTCATTTCCGTTCCCAAGACCGATTTGACCCATATTCATGCGTTTGTTCCTAACTGCGAGTGCGTTGCACGTTGGCACATCAATGCTTGACCAATTGCATTTACGACTCGCCGCCTCGACCGGTCACCTAACTCCTTTTTGACACCATCTTTTATTGGGTTTTCAATGGCCACTTTCACACGTTTCAAATCGTCGAATTGACCGCTGGGCGCCTCATAAAACGACGAGGTATAATTGTGTCGTAAAAATAATAATTTATTGTAAAAAAACTATAAACTATCATTATGCATAACGTTTACCTTTAATTCGTTTTTGGGTTAAACTTATACAAGTACCGTTGGTGTAACTAATTTAATTTTTTTTCTGTTCCTTAAAAATATGTCAACGACAAACAATTCACATTTCATTTGCTTGAATCACGTCAAAGTAAATATATAATATATTAGTACTAACATACAGTATGGACACTCCCTGCCGCTCACTAGATTGCGACCTCACCCCCTCGTCACCCAGGTTGATACAGATTGGTTATAGTTTGGTTCTCGAACGTATAGGATTTCGCTGTGATTTAGATTGCTCCGTCATTTGTTTTTAGAAATGTCATTTCACGACTGTTGTATGCAGTGTCCGGGGTGTGATCACGTGCAAGAAAAGCTTTGTAACAAGAGGACTTGCATATACCTTGGTATTTACCTATGAAATTGCCGATTGTAAAAATAAGTTTAAAGATAAAAAATAATTTTAAGAACAACAGTTATTAAAACAACATTTATTCTCAAAATTGACTATTAGAATTAAATGGTGGTAAACATATGCCTATTGTTTAGATATTTTGAGAGCACGGTGGCTTTAACTTCATGTTCAAAAAATCGCCTTTATTGAGGCAAAACATACACATTTTTATTTTAAAGCTCTAGATAGAGTTATCGCAGCAGTTTCTTCGTTACTACTGTCAAATTTGGAAATACCCCGCATAGGATTTCGTCACTTTCAGGTAAACTCAAGAAAATTAACTAGTCTAAAAATTGCCCCATCTGACCACTAAGAAAAAGCCTTTGTTCCATTCAATAGTACATACATAGCTCAAGGAATCGGAACATGAAAGACATGCCACTAGTTACTAATAAAAGACCATAAGTAGTGTCACAATAAGGTCAATAATAAAAAACAATAACTTTTTTATTTTCAATAAAAATTGGTATTCAACTTCAAAAACTAAATTGGCAATTTCATAGGTAAAGACCTATTATGTACTTTTTGAAATCTTTGGTAACAAGCGTTTTGATGACTCACGCCAAGTAATTAGCAACCTTAAAAACCACACTGGTGTAAACAAGTCGTCGGCGTCTGTTCAACATGTTCGAAGGAACGGGTTACATAATTACAATGTAGATCACTAGGCTAGTTGGGTGGTCCATGCGTTGCTCGCGCGCATCCCTAAATCGATTGTAATCACGGCTTTTTGTGACTCACTGGACCACCGAGATCTACCAAAAAACATGCCAGCCAGCACACTCGCTGCCTCCTAAAAAGTAAGTTGGATAAGGAATTTTTGAAGCTATTTTTTCGAAACTATTCTGAAAGTTTATTTATGTTACTTATCCATGAATTGTTATCGTTTAAAAACTTATAGCCATCTTGCAGCACGATAAGATAAGATGCATCTACTCGTATTGCATTTACGTTGTGTCAAGTGCATTTTTAAGCTATTGTATAGCTTTTATCGCGGGCTTTGAGGGGACTGAATCAAGAAATTTCGTAACGAAATATTAAAAACCAAAATAAATAATATTTTAAGGCGATGGCGATTTATGATGATAATGATGAACTTTCTTAATGTTAATTTATTACATAAACATCCCGCGCCTTAAGGACTATATGGTACTGGTAAATACTGCATAAATAAAAATATAAAAAAATAATTATATTTGCATAAGTTGAAAAGCAATGCTATGCAATAGCTTTACCGCGGCAGTCCTCGAGTGTCACACGTCTTTTTTTTTTTATTGTAGATTTGAGAGCGTTAATTTTAATAATGAAGGCTCACAAGAATACATCGCTGCCACAAAACAGATCTGCGTTTTAACTACTATAGCAATTAGCAAGTAGATAGGCTTGTAATTTGACCCAGGCCCCTGCTAATAATGACCAGATGGCACAGCTACACACAGCCCGGAATTCTAAGCCACTACACCGAACAAAATTGACCAACCGAGTAGCCAGCCGCATCTGCCAAATGCCAACACCAAATGTTGACCTGCGAAATTCGAGACCAAAGTTAACTAAATTGGTGAGAAAAGATACCAACAAAGTGCACTACACAATAACAAAATATGTCAAGTGACATAGAAGTTAACAATTATTATTTAGATGGTCACATGAGCTATTGTTTATTGTGAGCATTGTCTGCAAAGTTGCTCTTTGTGTGTCATTGCGACCTGCCCTGTTCCACAATACGCAGCGACCCAGCCCGCCATATTCGACGAATATTAATTACGTTAATTTACCTAACAAAGCCCACTATAACAGTTAGCAGAAACGTCTAAATAGATAATTTAGATAACTGGACAACAGCTCCGGCGATTTTGAGGGACCCTCAAATATGCACGATTTAACATGAGACGCGAATTCGTTATACATGTAGAATTATCTTGAGAAATAACCTGTTGTCGCTTTATTAGCATAGCACCGGTCATTGTGCATTATTCCACATATTCATGGGTAAACACACAAGGTGTATTGTGTGTATTGTTCGTGTAATACTTAGCAGCATCACCCCTCGCGGTAATCCCGTCCTTTCTCTCGCACAATACCGCCGGGAGAGGTCGCTCATCTTAGAGCGACCTTAGGTCATCTCATGCTGTTTACTCTTCAGAAACCGATGTTTTATATTAATCTTTTTTATTCTCAAAGTGGTCCATATCTAGTTTCCCATTGTCAGTGACAATGGTGGACATCTCAGAACAGTGTTTCGATCACAAAGGAGTTTTTGTTCTTCAGACATTTAGCTACCGTTCTGTCCGTTACAATACCTGCTTTTATTGCTGGTATTATCGATTCCATTGTTCCCCGATTTTTATAATAGTTTCGACTCCCGTTTTCCAAATTTGAATATTAACGATCATGGGAACTCAACGGCAGCGTTGCGTGTCCGCCTGACTTGATCCTGATCTCTCGATATTTACAGCCTGAGAATTTGTGTTATTTGAATTTTTTTGGAAAATTATTGCTGTGGTTTGTTGCATACCTATGTTTTTATCTGTAAATGCAGCTCAGAAGCTAAAGTAGTTCTGTATGAGACGGCCTCGGGCAGTGCCGCACCGTGCCCGCCCGTGCACCGCGGCAGTCTGATTTATTTTATGGTTGACATAAACTGAGGATGCGGTTGGTGCTCCCGCGCAACGCAGCAGGATAAAATCTCTTAAAATATCTCCGCAGTGAAAGTGAACATTCATATCGCATTATTACCGCCGTCTTTAGTTTTTTATCACTTTTGCGATCGCAATTGCACACAAAGCCAGTAGTATTAACTCCCCACTCTCGTTCACCATATGGTTTGCAAGATACCTACCTGTTTTCCAGATTGAATGACGAGGGCTTGTCTGTCGGTACTTGGTAGCAGGCTGCGGTTTGTAAATGAGTGTTGTGCACATGGATAGTTCAAGTGGCTGATAATGCCGGCAGCTTTGTCGGCACAGCGCGAGCGCATCTTTTGATCTCACCGTCCGCCTCAGGGTGCTTAATGAAACATTCATTAGAGTCCTTTATGACGTGCATCCTTGCTACCTCTGCTCTCTGCAGTAGCTCGTCACAACAGTGGAACCAAAAAAGACTACATGAGGATTTTATTAACATAACCTTAAAAAAAATATGCATTAGGTACGTCAGACGAGGTGAAGAAACAACATTCTAAAAACTAGCCTCTCACATTTTAGTTAAATTACACTAATCACAGTTACTGTGGTAGCAATAATTGTAGTTATGAATAGAATAATTGCTTTTGAACACAGTAATTGCGCGATAGCTAGCTACCAGGCTGCTGTGGCCGCGAAGGCGGTCTCGTAACGTATTACCTAACCACACCTGCTTCGCTCCTAGACCAGATCAAGTCAATGTTCTCGGGGTGGACGACCTCTGCTCCCTGTCTTTCCCCATCCCCGCGCTAGGACTCGCAGGACTCGGGCAGGACAGGACACGCTAACAGGTTTTATAGCTGCAAGCAGGCATCGTTGCTGAGGTTTATTATCTTAGCTGCCCATTGAAGTTGTTACTCTCATTGAATTTTATTGCTTTTTGTAACATAAAGACTGAAGTCTTATTTGATAGAATTCATAATGGAGAGGCAAATAGTAAAAACATTAATGTCCTGAATTCACAATTTAAAGAGTCTGTGGCGCAACGGTAAGGGCTGCTTCCTCCTATCCGGGAAGTCGTGGTTCGAGTCCTGCCACGTACCAATGTGTTTTCGAATTTTGATCTCATTTGTACGACGTTTATCCGACGCTTTTACGGTGGAGGAAAACATCGTGAGGAAACCTGCACACGCCTGCGAAGAAACTCGAAGGTTGTGTGTGAAGTTGACCAACCCGCACTGGGCCCGCGTAATCGACTAAGGCCCGATGGCCCTAATTCAGGGTAGGCTCGAGTCCCTCGGTCGGGACGCGTATATGAGCTGATGTGATGATCCTGAATTCAGTGAAACCAACATTTCAAAATGGTTAATCTCATGACAAAAATTATGTTCAATCGTTTAGAAAACAATACTAGAAAGCTGAATACGCAACGATGTGAAACAGTAAACGGCCAATTCAGCGCGCTCCATTCAACGCACGCGCAGCAGTGCCTGCCGTTTCTCTCACTTTCACATTACGTGAATAACAGACAGACAAAAAGGTATCATAGACCCGCCGCCGTTTAATCTCGTAATTTAATTCATTGCCGGTCGCTAAATCCTCTTTTTAACCGACTTCAAAAAAAGGAGGAGGTTTCTCAATTCGACCGTAATATTAATATTTTTTTATGTGTGTTCGCGCATAACTTCGTCGTTTATGAACCGCTTTTGATGATTCTTTGTTGGAAAGGAGATATCCCAAGGGTGGTACCATGATAAGGAAACCAGGATCTGATGATGGCATCCCAGAGAAATCGAGGGGAATCTTCGAAAATCGTAGTGGCGACTAGTGCGTTTGAAGTCGGTTTTTTTTGTTTAAAATTATGTTTTTTTAATCCACAATTAATAAGCCCTTGACATCATCTCACCTGATGGTAAGTGACGATGATGCCGAAGATGGAAGCGGGTTTACCAAGATTCCTCAACGCAATGGGGAACTGGCTATCTTATCTTCAAGCTTCATCAGTGCTGTTAATAGTGATGCTTGGCGGCAAGACTTGGATAAGATAGTGGTAGCTAGCTAGGTGGGCTTAGAAAATGCCCTTCCACCAACCAAACCGAGTCATACGAAGTTAGACTCCGCCGGGAATCGAACCCGCGACCTCCTGATGTGAAGCTAATGAACTTACCCATTACGCCACGGAGGCGGGTATTCTGAAAATACTCAGATTTTCGTGTAGTGTGATAAGGTACATTATACAGGTTGTAAAACAATTGGTGTAGGACTCGTTAACTGTAGATTCTACTGGCCAATTCTTAAAAAAAAAATTACCCTCCATACTAAAATGCACAAAATTGGTCGATCAGCTGATCAATTTGTATGAAGAGTAAAAACTTTTTTTTCGATTTCAGCAGAGTCATAGAACAAAAGTTGTTCAGTATGATGAGTAGAAGCCCCAGTTAACGGGACCTACACCAATTTTGTAACACCCTATATATGTACCTACACAAAAAGGATTACAGAAAAAAAACTGTATCGAATCGTAGTTCATATTATTTGCTTTACAAGTTCGATATTAAAGTATCTGTTACTTTTTCCAAATCTTTAAACTTGACATTGGTATTGGTCGTTAAAATAAACACTGAACCTTGACGACGGCGTGTACCTACATTATCGACTCCTATCTGTGACGCCCGCGCCGTCAAATCACTCCCTTTACCTAGGTCGAGTGCTACGCTTAACTATTTCTAAAGCCGCGATTACACTTCACTACATGTAGTGCACAGTTAGTGGCACTAAGGTGGCACTACATAATAGGGCGTTTCGTTTACTGCACTACATAGGAACTAACGCCGAACATGGTACCCGTGCTTTCTTAAATGCAAAAAATCGGCATTGCTCTTGCCTTAAGAGCGGGTATTACTGAGTCTAAAAAGAAAAGAAAATGTTGGGTGAAGACTGAAGCAGTATCTGCTACTAGGAAACAAATTGAGCAACATGTACATTTTAGACATTTTAGATCCAGAAGATTTCAGAAATTACCTCAGAATAAATACTACACAATTTGATCACCTATTAAATTTAGTGACAGGCTAAATTCAGAACATAATATTATAATATACACTATGTATACGCTCTACCTCCCTACCTGTGATTACACTGCACTACATGTAGCGCACTAGGCAATGTAGGACGGTCGGGCTCTTCCTATCGTCCTAAGTTAGGTTCCTTTAGTTAGGAGCATTTACACTCACTATATCTAGTGTCGTACATGATGTAGTGCACTACATGTAGTGAAGTGTAATCGCAGCTTTAATAACTAACTGCCTTGTCTACTTGTTGACATTGACATTTCACTGTTAACTTTAGTAGAGTTTCACACGAGTGCCTGCTGTTTGCCTAGTTCACATACGTTTATATTTTAACTGGCTATTGCCCGCTGCTCCGCCCGCGTGGACTTAGTTTCTCTGTCTTCAAGGGTGCGCGAATGTGAGTTTTCTCCAGATCCCTGAGAACTATGTCAGGCTATGCTAGTTAGTGGTCTGTGTCACTTTCGACTTTCTGATCTATCTGTGCAAAATGTCACGGCAATCCTTCGCTTAATTACGACGTGAAAGAAATTAGCAAAAAACCCGCCAAAGTGAAAGTCGGACTCGCGTAAAGTAGGATTCCGTAGCCTATTACAAAAAGTTATACATATTTCTAAATACAACATTGTTTTTGCAGTTGGTAATAGAACATTTTGTACGGAAAAATCTATGAACTTTTTACAAGAGAAGAGATTTAGCTCGTGGGGGGCGGACACTTAACTCTAACAAAAATTATAACCTTTCATTTTAATTGAAAACATTTTTTTTAAACTTGTTTGAAAGTGAAAAAAAGTAATAAAAACATATAAAAATCGAAAATTGGGCGTTTGGTTTCAACGTAACAGCCGCGTTGAAGCCCGCATTGATTTGAACTTAAAATGAATAGACTTACGTTCGATATTATTTTAACATATTGTATCAACCTGCTCGGATTGAGTCACCTTAAAGCCTTAAAGCTAATATTTCGCAAACGAAAGCCTGTATCGAAAAATGGTTTTAGCAAATCTTCAGTAGTCAAAGACCAGTTAAACGATACTCCACACGATAGGGTTACATCATCAAAAAAAACTACTCAATTGCGACTCGGGGTCACACAAACAGGGTTCCGCACCAAAACTTCGACGTCTCAGTACATACTTTGCTCTAAGTAAATAGGAGTCTACTTATTCTGGATTTAGAAATTTTATTTTTCCTGTGGGAACGGAAGGTTTTTAGATTTTCTAATAGATTATCCTTTAATCTATTCATTAAACCTCATGAACTGTATTTTTTTAAAAACTTTTAGACCCAGTAGTTTCGGAGTTTAGTGGGTGGAAAAAATAACTTCAAATTATTTATCTTAAAATTATAAAAAATAAACTTTAGATTAATACGACAAGCCCTTTCATTTGATATTAGTTATGACACAATATATTGTAGATACTATTTTTTTTTTACTTTTCCGCCCAAAAGTGGTGTTTAAAATTCATTTATTATCGTTGCACGTCTGTCTTTGGGTCACTGACTTACATATGTGTACCGAATTCCAACTCAATTGGTCCATTAGTTTCCGAGAAAATTGACTGTGACAGACGGACGGACAGACAGACACACTAGTGATCCTATAATGGTTCTGTTTTTACCTTTTGAGGTACGGAACCCTAAAAATCACCCCCTCTTTACATAAGGGGAGGTACCCTAAAATTATTTTTTTTCAACATTTTATAGTACCACTTTGTTGCCATGATTAATATATTATATTCATGCCAAATTACAGCTTTCAAGTAGCCTTTAGCTTGAAAGTACGAACGAATAGTCTCTGAGCTAAGCCGCGAACAGACAGACGGACAGACATGGCAAAACTATAAGGGTTCCTATGTTAGACTACGGAATCCTAAATAGAGAGAGTTAACAAACAGTTATCCCACGAGAAATCATGATAAAAGTTACGCACGCTACATTTTGTCAATTTCGGTTGAGGCGTGAAGAAATAACAAACAAACACATTTTCAAATTTCAATATACATAATAGTAAGGATAATAATATTAATAATACATAATATAATGTTAGTGAGAATGTACAACATGTTCAGTATAACTAGTTTAGTCTAAGTTTAGTAACCAAATATGTATGTTAAAGATCAAATTCGACAGGTAAATTTGAAATGCAACATTTAATTTACCAATTTATTACATCCTGCTGCTAGATTAAGATCTTAGTAATTATATACACAAGAGTCTAGACTTGTTTCTTTTATCTACCCACAGATTTGCCTTGTGATTTGTTAAATGTTAGTTCCCATTGTTTTAACTTTATTTTAAATTTTTGGTTTGGTTTCGTTCAGTAAGGTGCATTTTGAAGTCTTTCGGCTGATATGATGATGAGAAGATAATAACTCTACATTTGCATTGAAGTAGATATAGTACGTAAGGCTCAAGGTCACCCAAAGAGCAATGGAGCGTGATCGAATCTGAAACTAGGAGATCCAAAGTATCTAATCGATATAGCTCACAGAATTGGCAGTGGGCGGGGCACATAGCTCGTAGAACAAATGGTCGGTGGGGGCAGTAAAACTTAGTGTAGGCGGGCCTCCTGCTCGGTGGGCCGATGATCTGGTGAAGTTCGTGGGAAGCCGCTAGATGCCGGCAGCGCTGAACTGGTCGTCGTGGAAATCCTTGGAGGAGGCCTTTGTTCAGCAGTGGTAGTCCTTCTAATATGATGATGATGAGATAAGTACTTGGTATGTATGTGAGTAACCAATTCATTCAAACATTAATAGTCAAATTACAACGATATTGCCGTTTCCTGTTATATTGTCTTCTACCTATTGTTGTATATTTTGTTAAAATAATCCACACTAGCTTCACTCTCATTCTTAAAATGTTTTTAAGATAACACCATAGAGGAAGAAAAAATTAAAAATATATCGCGACGTAAAAGATATCTGATAGTATATAACAAATGTTAAGAGGCGTTCACAATACCGACTACCTGCATGTCACTTGTTTGTTTAGGCGGCCATGTCTCAAAACCAGTAGCCGCGAGCCCAAACAACCAACACATATGTATACCAGCAGATATATGCGGCGCGGGATTAATTTTGTTGCCTTTTTTATCTTCTACGTCCAGCCAGTTGTAGTAGGTGTTCCCTAGGGATGTGTTTTAGACCCAGAGTTATTAAATTTTGTTTAAAGTCTACTATAAACAAAATTCAATTTAATAGACGGTAGTCTCTTTCCATAACATTCCTTTGTATAAACTGGTTAAAAGTTACACACCATCAGCGCGCTGTGATTACTTAATGCGAATACAATATAAGTAAATGAATGCATATCCGCAACGATTTTGACACCTCCCTTTCACTCGACCTAGATTGTTACTTGTATTCAATCAAACCCGTTCGAGTCCCATCCAATCACAGGCCGGTTAAGTCTATTTCAAATTTAACTGCCACTAGATGCGATGTTCAACTAACAGCCCTGCTGCCTGAGTCAGGAAGATGAAGAAAATAGTAAAAAAAGGCTTAGCGTGCGCTAGGCCGAGCGAGGCAACCTGTTTGGATCGGTCGTACTGCGCCCACGCGACCCGACGACGCCTCAAAACCGCTGGCTCTTACTAAACTCGTTGATGTAGAGACTCCACAACGTGGACTTTAGTGCCACCAATACGTATAGCTATGGAGAGACGTGCACGATCAAGTTTGGACTTGTCTTTTTAACGCATACGTCATATAGTGGAGTCCTTTTTATAATCTTTTTGTATTTGTTTGTCTTCTTTTAGATTGTGTACAGGTTATGGGTGATTTCTTTAACGATCTAAAGATTCTCCTCGTTTAACCGATTCCAAATGTTTTATTTCACAGACACAAACAGTAGTAGGTAAAAATAAAAGTAAAGTGAAAGTAACATAAAAATAAAAAGTAAGTAGGTAACTATAGTTTAGATTTCCCTAGTGCAGATCGAGCCGCATTAATGCATGCAATATCACGATATGTGTGTTTCATTTTGCTAACTGTAGAAAGAATACCTTCAGTACGTAGTACTCTTTTATTATACAGTGCCTACAGCGTTGATTGTCTAGACCAGCGATTCCCAAAGTGGGTTCCGTAGAAAAGTCACCGGGGTTCCGCGACATAATAGTGAACTATAAAGCAATTATTGATAAAACAGTGAAACAAGTTCATTCTTCACATTGAAAGTTAAATTAAAAAATAAAGTGTTTCACTTTTAAAATATTTGTAATAAAAGTTTTAGTTTTTATTTAGTCTTTGAGTTGTAATCATTTGATATGGGGTTCCATAAAATGAAAGGTATTTGGTGGGTATTCCGTTAATTTAAAAGTTTAGTTTTTACTTTTTAGTCTAGTCTAGAGATTTTCTTCTTTTTGTAGACAAAGAAAACTCAAAAATGATACATTAACGCCTTTGCTTGAGTGTTTTGAGCTAAAACGAAATTTACTGTTACGATAATGGCCATACGTTTGCGTTGCATCTTCCTCTTTTCTCCGCTCAGAAAGTAAGCAGAACATTGCGAATGGAAGCAACAGAGATCGTGCCCCTATAATTTTGTGTTGCTCGAACAAAGGCTCGGACGAATCCCATTTGGGTACTGCATTGCTGCAGCCGGTAATGATGAGTGCCACGGTTCCCGGTATCCTGGATCGTGACCCGTGGCTTGCTTTGCGTCTTACAAACCTCTGGACGAAAATAACAACATGAAGGCTCTCCCTGATCATTATATATAAAGCTGTAAATGCCACTACACGTTATTTTCAGTCTACGGATATCTATTTATGAAGATCACGGATGACGAACTTGCCTGCCTTAAAAAAATGCATTGTTTTACGTGTTCCAACTATGACACGCATCATGATTGATTATCAATTCATGTAGCGCGCGGTTGTTTCCTGCACTCTCGCGCAAGCGGCGAGATCAAACTCCTGCAGTGACAGTACAAACATCCCCAAAAACACAAAAACGACTCGCTCGTTCGACGACGACGTCTTTCACGCTGTAATCGAGGAAGCGTGACGAAGAAAAAAAATATCTAATTTGACGCTTAAATCCTGCTTTCTAGTTGATCCCTTAACAGTTTTTGTTCCCTGCCATCGAAGATTCCAGTCGTGCACATAGCAGAGACACGCTTGCTGCTTTGAATGCACGTCATGTTGCATATTTGCATCGATCGCATTAAACTGTTGCTAACTCATTTACAATACGTCTAAATCGGACAAAAAATAAAACGCTGTCCCAGTTTAGGACCATCGCAATACTACCTGTTTTGACGCTTAAATTATGTAAATTGTTCAATTCAATTTGCACGCGACTGTTTTCAAGGAAGTGTAGTTGTTACGTGGAAATGTATTCAAAATTTCAAACGAGGATGGTGAATTCGTTGATCGGAACACGAACTTACAGCGAATGATGATGCAGAGCGCGCTACTGCACGGTAAATAAGCAAATTATACGTATTGCGCTTGAGTCGCGCCCGCGCAGATATTTAGGTCGCTAAAAATAACTGCCGCTCTCCGGCGACGACTGACCAATGAATTCGTGCTCGCTCACTATGAAACAAAAATGTATTTCAGCTGTAGGTTTTCTTGCGTACTTCTGTAATCAATTGCATTGTGTACCTACGAATATTAACGATTGTGACTTTGCTTCTAAAACAATACCTACTACGTTACTCGTATTTTTATCAAAGCTGTTCAATGCTTAAGTAACGACACGCACAGCATATTAGTCTTATATAAGTACGATAAAAATATCGATAACTTTGTTTGCGCAGAAGCCGCGGCTCTACGCACACTAGCCAACGACCAAGGCCATTTTGTTAACGCGTACACCCGCATGTTTACGCGACTACGAACACAACACATATGTATTTAACCTTAGGATACCTACACAATGATAAACAGCTAAATTTGGTAACCTTGTGTTTGCACTAAAATCAACAAGAAATTGGCGGGAATCGCTTCGTTGAATATTGCGCGGGAATTATGTGACCGAGTCGCATATTTTTGCACGTAACGTGTCTTAAGCACATGTAGACATTGCGGAAACGTTATGTACCTAAACAATTGAAACTGTAAAATAAAAATTTATGATTCTGTTCTGTTAGACCTAGATAGGTAGAGAATCTCTGTGTTTAAACTTTAGTAATGTTTGGATCGTGCTCTACATTGTCTTTGTCTCTGGCTATCGGCTATACAGCCACTCCACAGTATATTATACTAGCCACGCACGTTATCATATCAAGCGTCCACGTGCAGTTTTGGCGGGAGATCGCACTGGTTGTCCACTAGTCGACCTTGGGACGTCGTAGTGACGTCACTGACATAGTTCCCGGCTCCAAATGACGCGACTTTTTGCTCGAACTGTTCAGACGATTATTTATCATGAAAGGTATTCGACTCTTCGAGCTAAACAGTAGGTAGAACATTATTTTTTTGCCCTTGATGTGATCTGATAAAAGAAAAATTTCCATAAATTCTTATGATAGAGAATATAGTATATAATTCATAATTGGTAAGCCTTTGGCATCATCTCTCTAAGGTGAGATTCTCACCTTATGGTAAGTGACGATGACGCTGGCGAAGATGGAAGCGGGCTTACCAAGATTCCCCAACGCAATGGAGAACTGGCTATATGTAGTATTTGAAGTATTGTTTGCGTCCTTGAACTAAAGAGTCTTATTTCATTATTATTTGTTATCTAAGAGAGTTTTGTTTGACTAACCTTGGACACTTCTATAATTTATGTTTGATTTGTGGAATTTCTAGATAGACTTCCCTTCAACTTATAGTCTTATAATCTGTGGAAGAGTCATATTTAATACATAATAGTATTTTGTATAGCTTAAAGTAACTGTACTTATATTTATCGCTACGATCTACTATTGATTTCTCGTTAAGGTTAAATTACCAATGATAGCTTTATCGCAGTAGCTTGTACTGAACGATTCTTCTAATTTATATCACTATGTAATTACAACGTACTCGTCGTACAAAGGCCAGTACATCAAGCAATACACTTTGGACTTTGTACCGTTCTTATGCCGTATGAGTAAGGATCAGAATCGTACTACGAGTATCTAGCTTGATCTGCTGGCCTCTGTACATATCTAATGTGACAACAAATTTAATGGTCGCCTCAACGGATCCGTCTGACCTTGCGCCAGCGAGCGACGACGCATCCACTGTTGCTATACCAATTTACTACTTCATTACCCGACTGCCTCAAAAGGAGGGTTATGGTTTTCAAATGTATGTATGTAGATTTCTATGTTCCCTGCTACAGCCTGAACGGCTTGAAGGATTTTATTTAACGTATGAGGTATCGTTAGATTCGCCTTGATCCCGTGAGTGACATAGTATACATTTTTACCCGACAAAAAGAGAGGTTGTTGGTTTACGCAGACGGGTTTTTAATGTTTAATGATTATTTATAATATTTAATGAACTACCTTATTTAGGGTTTTGTAACTGAATTGATATCGACTGATTGATCTTTACGAGTAATTGCAGAAAACATTACTTCAATAGTTTGGATGCCAATAAAATTAGCATTTCACCTTATTTTTTACAAGAGCTATGAGTTTTGTTTAAGAGTACCCAAAAAAAATTTCCGGCTCATCATCATCATATCATCGGACGGACGTCCACTGATGGACATAGGTCTACCCCAAGGATTTCCATGACGACCGGTTCTAACAAAAATTTCCGGCTAGATTATAACAGAATAATAGCTACAACTATAAAATAGAACCGACACCAGCGTCCCACCATTCCGCTCTCACCAATAACTCACGGAGTATCCAATTATAATACAGATTAAACAGTAGTAAAAACGTCATAAACCTTTTATTGTTATTGCAACGATATTTTTTCAAAATCCCAAAATGTCGCAAAGGGCGTCGCCGCCACCATACCATAGGCTAAGGGATTTATAGTTTCCTTCTACTATTTTACAACCCTATCGTTCGTTATGGATAAAGTCGTAAAACTGTCAACCGCCGTAATTTTTACGTTTTTGAGTCCACCCGGGCATCTTAACGAACCTTGCAGTTCGGGGGTCGTAAATATGTGCATATTCAACGGCCACGCCTTCGATATAGTTTTTTTATGGTGGTTGTTGTTGATTGCGCACGCAGCATTGTGTGTGATCGCGCTCCACCAACTTTCCTTCTATATTAACGTCTATCGTAAAGCTCTCTCCTAACGTCTCTCCTCGTTGATCGCTATTTTATTGCGATCGTAAGTTACGCTTCAATTCTTTTACTATGGTTACGTATTAAGATAATCCTTGTAGTTGCCATTTCTTTAACACTTTTTCGTCCTTCTCACTGCGTGGATTTTAGGATTTTATGGCCGTTGCGTACGAAGGGATCTCGATCTCAAATTAATGCGTTATGGTTTTAACTTATCCAAACTTGCGATTTGCCATTGTTTGTATACCACCCTCTTTTTCCAGTATTTTCAGTTTTGTTTCTGTCTTTACAGATTTCCTGAAACCCCGCAAGCGGCTGTCAAATAGCGGTAAGAAATCGCCTGCGCACGCGCACAAGTTGGAGTGTGGGCATGGCGCGCACATTCGCCCGCCCAAGGTGGCGCGTCTGCAGCCGCACTACAAGCGCCCCAGCTAGGCGCCCCGCCCGCCCTCGGGAGACAGCCAGCACCGCTACCATTGAACACACTTGTGACCACACCACACTTTCCGGCAGCTAGTCTTACCAATGGACTCTCCGCGACCAATCATGTTCGTAAAAACCACAAAAATAATGTAAATGTTAAAATTGCAAGTGTGCGTGAATGGCTATTGTGCAAATATATTTCTTTATCTCTTAATTTATTTCGCGATAACGCTATACCGATAGCGTTGTGGAGAACAATTATAATAATGTTAAGTAATTTGTAAGGTAGTTTCAAACATTATTGTTAGTAAGCGTAAAATATTATAATTAATATATTCTACATCTGTCCAGATAATGTCACTCGAAACATCACAAAAGCAAGTTTTGCAGATTTTGCTCTTTCAGTTTACAATAGAAATTATCTGAATTTCCAAACTTAAGGTTTCATCCAATTTAATTAAATAATGTGACAATTAATTATAAGTTTATTATGATCTCTTTGACAAATAAATTAAGTTATACTAGTTTTAGTTGTAGGATTTAATTTAGTAAAGATTGAAGATTTTGTCATACATAGATGTACCCATTTCGTAATCTTTTCTTGCACATGTGTCCACGAGTCACAAGAATAGAAATGCCTTGAAAGTGTTAAGACACTTTTGTGGAAATCAGATTTCTCTCGTAACGTGTCGTAACATTTTTGACGCATTTAACAGTGTTGAGATGCTTACTCACCATCTTACTGAAAAAACGAAAATTCTTATTTGTCGTATCTTTGTGCGCCAAATAGCGACAAAGGTGCGATGAAAACATTTTTCGAAGCAGTCATAGCCTCACGCGTGAAAACTGTTATTGTAAGCAGTTGCAGAAAACCTGGTTGTATGTTTGCAGCTGAATACAAGTACTCTAAACTAAAGCTCCAACTCTGTTACTATCTAGAAAGACCGAAGTTTTGCAAATTCAGCGGATGACAGTACCTATATAATAAGGTCTTTACCTATGAAATTGCCGATTCAGTTTTTAAAGTTCAATGCCAATTTTTATAGAAAATAAAAAACTTTTTGTTATTTATTATTGACCTTATGGTGACACTACTTATGGTCTTTTATTAGTAAGTGGTGGCATGTCTTTCATGTTCCAATTTCCTGAGCTAATGTACCTACCATTGAATGGAACCAAGGCGTTTTCTTAGTGGTCAGATGGGGCAATTTTTTAGACTAGTTAACTTTCTTGAATTTTACTGAAAGTGACGAAATCTTATGCGGGGTATTCCTAAATATGACATTAGTAACGAAGAAACAGCTGCGATAACTCTAGAGTTTTAAAATTAAAAATGTGTATTTTTTGCCTCAATAAAGGCGACTTTTTCAGATGAAAAAACCCGAATTCATAGGGTTAAAGCCACAGTGGTCTCAAAATAGGTAAACAATAGGCATATGTTTACCACCATTTAATTTCTAATAGTCTCATGCTATTTTGAGAATTAATTTTGTTTTAATAACTATTGTTCATAATATTAATTTTCATCTTGAAACTTTTTTTATAAAATCGGCAATTTCATAGGTAGACCTAATAGTAACACTTTTAATAATGTTTTGAGTATTTGTATTCTAAACAAGTTTCGTACTTCTATTGCAAATTAGTATATTTGTTTTTTGTTGCATTTTAACGGATTATATTTATAATTATTGTTTTTTTTAAAAATATTGGATTTCTAAAACTCTAGGTTATATGTAGTTGTTTCAATGCAAATGACGTGCAGATAGATAGATATTGTATCGTAATTTTATGGTTCGGCGCTTTACTTGATGCAGTCCTGTGGTTAAAGTACAAATTCTGGGATTAGGTCTAAGAAGGGTCACAGCTAAAAATTTAACGTTTTTTAAAAGACAATACAACAATAATTTGTAATATAGGTTGCCTATTTATTTACTGTCCTTCATTGTGACGTCACGAAAAATACTTATTGTATTAAATTATAGTGCAGCAATACAACATTGTTGTATAACTAGTTTCTTTAGTGCTATGTTTCTTATTTGTCTGACTTCAATGAAATGTGAAAATGAACTTAAAAAAAATGACGGAAATTTATAGAACACTATTTTTACAAATGTTGTGAGCAATTTTTCTATTGTAACTACAAGGAGTATAGGTGTTCGTTCGTATACTTTATGATGCGTTTATAGGATATTTTGACGTTGCTCTTGACTATACGAATTGTGTATTATTGTGGTCTTTAGAACAGATTTCAGTCGACGCTTTCCTGTGTTTATTTCGTCCGTAATTTTTGTGTTTTTAATCTACATAAATGGCTTCATTACTACCTGCCTAGTTTCTGTACCGAAATAATACAAATTGGTCTACCGTATTAAGTAAATTTATCAATGGCACCGTTGTTGTTGATGTTCTCTGTTTGTAAGACCACGCTGAAAAATTTTTGGTTATAATTTTGTTGTTTCGATGTTTAATCAGATGTTATGTGCCAACTTGAAAACATGACGCTCTAAATACAATATTTGTATACTTTTACACAACCGTTGAGAATTCCAACCACAAGGAATTCTACTATTTATATAGGTAATTCATTTTACACGAGAACACATTGCACGCACTGAGCACTGCGAGCTATATAAAAATTTATTTTAATTTTGTCTAACACCTGTGATGTATTAAATATGATCTCAGAACATAATTTTACTATATGCAATGTCATATTTAATATAATTATAAAATAGTGTTAGATACAGGAGAGATGTCTGTCAGCCTATGAATGTAATAACAGCAACTTTTAAATATTAAAAAAATGTAAAACCGTATCCCTATTATGCGTCTTTAGCGAATGAGAAATAATTTAATACATCAATACTGTTTATATACATGGAAATTGTATATTAAAACATTAATAACAAAAGGTTACTCCTGATGTTTTTAAAGTTAAGCACCTCATTTGTCCGTAATGATTTCAATGTTTTTTTTTTTAAGAAAAACACAAAATTTTGCATGTTGGTATTATGATTCAAAATGGTATCCTGTTGTTTTTTTTTCTTTTCTAAACTTAGTCTAAACTGCTCGTGATGTGCGTAGCAAAATGCCTTTCTTCAGTAGTAGGGTGTTTGACTGATAATGCTAACGACTGCCAAACACAAGATGTGTACCGATCTCCGCCACACTGTAAATAATGTGCACAAGTGTATTTACTAAGTCGGGGTCCGCACACAGCCCAGCCGATCTGCATCTCACATACGCCCAAGTATGTGTAAAATTTGCTGTCCTTCCGTGTAGGCAACTCGGGCCAACATTCACATTTCAGTCTTTGTAAGGGATACACAAAAATAAAAGACACATAATATATCTATCATTTGTTATTATACAGAGTGTAAGACTGTTTGTGTAGGATCCATTTACTGGGGCTCCCTACTCATCATACTGAACAATTTTTGTTCTACGACTTTGCTGAAAACAAAAACAAAATTTTGTACTCTTCATTTAAATCGATCAGCTGATCGACCGATTTTGTGCATTTTAGTATGGAGGGTCCAATTTTTTTGAGAATTGACTATGGGTTCCTTGGAGAAAGTTGTTCAGTATGACGAGTAGAACCCCCAGTTAACGGGACCTACACCAATTTTGTTACAACCTGTATAATTCAGAACCAATTTGGATTTGTGCAATTGGCGTATATCCAAGGGCCTTATTTTTATAGACGAGGCATCTTTGCGCATATCAGCTGTTGATTTAAAATGTAAATCAACTTGTCAGCGTATAGCCTCGTTCTATTTGAGAAAACCTAAGACGGCTCTGTCTGTAGAGTCCTAGATAAATGTCAACTACGAACCTACATCAGGGTTCGAAATTGTCATGATAATTATCGTTGTTGATTCTTATTTGTGGCTCTTTATTTTTTTAATAAAAATAAAGTATATTTTAGTGCAAGTTAATTCACGGTTATTTAACAATTTAGTTTTTGTGACATTTTATGAGTTCTAGGTTTGTGGCTTTTCGATACGTCACGAAACGTAAAATCTTGTTCGATAAACATTGCATGAAATAGCGCGATGCTCTAGCGTTTTGTCAAAGATAACTTTTTTAATATTACTGTTTTGTTTATGGAATTATTTTTTTAATTATCAAGGTTACAATTATATCGATAATTATCATGAAAATTTATTAATGATAATTATCACTTCGAACCCTGACCTACATACTAAGTAGGTAACCATTAAGTGTAGGTACGTTCTGGTTTACAGATTATTGGTTACGTATATGTAATTGTAAATATTCGGCCAGCAATATCTATTACCTACGTGTTTTATAGTGTATGAGTTCTATATTATTTTCTAGTGCATAAAAACTTAAGTTTAGTAAAAAAAGCTTATTTCGTACAGATATTGCGGTGTTTTATTTTTCTAAAAACCTATATCAAGAAACCATTTTAAAACAAAATTAGTTGTAAGAGACACGTTTTACATTTTAAATTTGCTGGGTTAGAAAACAATATTATATTTCTTTTTTAAATTTTATTTTTAAAAATGTCAGTGGGGTTGGCTGCACCTCACCTGATGGTAAGTGCCGATGCAGCCGAGGATGTAACACGCAAGCAAGCTCAAATTGTGCGTATTCACTCTCGTCTTGAAGGTTCCTAAATTATTATACGAATCTTGGAGTACAGACGCCGGCAGGGATATCCTCTCCTTGTCCGTTTGCATAATGAAAATTCTTGAAACTAGCTAAGTACATAGGTTACTAGATAAATTTTGCAAAACGACTATTTTTTACAATCGCTCAAAGTAATTTCCGTTACAGTTAATACATTTAGTCATGCGTAAAAACCAAACATCAAAAATATCTATCCATTTGTTTTAAGAAGTACAGCACACTCATGATCCCAAGCTCTCAAAAGTTCCTCGTCGCTGGTAAATTTCCGCCCTTTCAGCTTATCTTTGATAATAGGAAATAAAGCAAAGTCACAAGGGGCTGTATGGTGGATGCTCAACCATTTTTATCCTAGCAGTTGTCAAAAAATTCACTGTGAGAGCCGCTCGATGTGCCGGTGCATTATCATAGTGAAAATGCCAAGTACCGAGTCTGGAGTTGGGACGCATTTCCTTAAGTTTATCAAGCACCTGAGGTAAACAATTATTAGTGTACCAGTTAGCTGTTACAGTACGCTGACTGTCCAGAACTCTCGATCGATTATACCACGGCTAGTAAAAAATACAGCTATCATCTTCTTTTTAACAGATTTTGATTTGCGGGGTTGTGTTGGCGTAGGCTCATTTTCAAAGAGCCAAACTTTATTTTTACTTTTAGATGGCACATCATAATAATATAGCCAAGTTTCATCACCAGTGACGATGCTGTTAACATAAGCACTTGACCTGTTGTAATTTTTTTTAACATTTTTTTACACCATAATACACGACAGTCCTTTTGCTCCTCCGTTAGGTCGTGAGGTACCCATAGAGTGCAAACTTTTCTTACTCCAAGAATTTCGTGCAAAATTTTGTGATCACTTGGTGCACTGATGCCCAGGGCTTCTTCTATTTACCTATAGGTCATTCGACGATCAACTCTTAACATTTCTTCTATTTTGGCAACTTTATCTGGAGTACATACGTCACTGGGTCGTCCCGATCTTGGTGCATCAGAAACTTCGAAATTTCCACGTTTAAACTCACAATACCAACGGTAAACAGTCGTACGATGAGGGCAGTTTTGTTTGAATACAGATTGCATTTCCTTGAGACAGTCATCTAACGACAGACAGACCCCTCTCAAAGTTGTAACGAATTACAACTCGTAAGTTGTCTCTAGACCACGCCGACATCTTTTAGTTTAAATATTAAAAAAAAACTTTTATTAAAAAAAACTTTTTCCCGCCAAACTTTGTCTATGGAAATATAGTTTTAAAATATATACAGAGTGTAACATAAAGGTGTGGTGATACTTTAAGGTGGGCTTGTACCCTTGAAACTGAACAACTTTGCTGAAATCGCATTTTTTTTTTGATTTTTCGTACAAATCGGCCGGCTGATTAAACGGTTTTGTATGAAAAATCCAATAAAAATTTCGTGATTTCAGTAAAGTTGCTCAGTTTGATGAGTACAAGCCCACCTTAAAGTATCACCACACCTTTATGTTACACCCTGTATATGTGTGCCACCTCTTTGTTTCATATTTGTGTATTGCAAAACTTATCTAGTAACCTAGGTAGGTATATAAACTTTTTTAGGGTTCCTCAGTCAACTAGGAACCCTTATAGTTTCGTCATGTCCGTCTGTCTGTCCGCGGCTTAGCTCAGAGAATTAATACCTACCAGAATGCTGTAATTGATATATACATTCATCATAACAGCTCGTATACGTCCCCACCGAGGGGCTTGAGCCTACCCTGAATAAGGGCGATCAGCCCTTAGTCGACCACGCGGGCCGAGTGCGGGTTGGTCGACTTGACACACAACCTTCGAGTTTCTTCGCAGGCGTGTGCAGGTTTCCTCACAATGTTTTCCATCACCGTTATAGCAATCGGTAAGTATATGTACGTAAGTTTTTGAAAAACTCATTGGTACATTGGCCGTCCAGATTTGAACCCGGTACCTCTTGTTCGAAGGGCCGAGTCGTTACCGGTTGAGCCACCGACGCTTTTTTATATATTATACATTACTACATATTAATCACGCCGGGAAAGTGGCAAAAAAATCCTGAAATATGTACTCAGCGTGTGATTATTTTTTAACTGAGCCGGCGTTAGTAAACATGCAAGTCAGGATAGATACATATTATTTGGTGCTGGCGTCGCTTATTTACGCATTCCCTGGACAGCTAAGAATCTTTCCATCCTAGAGGAGCTCAAGGTACCACCTTCAATTGACATTTGTGCCAACCTATCCTTTGACAAAACAGCCTCGAATACTCAATTCTGACGGGAAATATGGAGCCAGGGGCGGTCCTGCTAAATGGTGCAGCCAAGTCACCAGCATCATCAAATTGCGGCTTCATCAGGCTGGGCACGCAGCGAGTGATAGAGCCACATAGAAAGTACGATCCTCAGAATATGAGTGACGGATTTAATTGGAAACTAGTTGGTAAATTTGTCATTATTCTGCGTAACTCCGTAAAAATAAGTACACTTCGCAGCCGATTTTCTTACGCCTTGTGTTATGTGCTTGCTATTTTGTTTTATTCACAACTTGTAAGCCTTTGGCATTGTCTCAACTGACGATGATGCCGAAGATGAAAGCGTAGGTAGGTAGGGTAGGAAGGATTCAAGGCTACGCTTCTCAACAAAGGCGCGAAATTATTTTTGTTTTTTTAGATTTTCCACAATTTGTATCGCGCGAAAGATAGAATACGTAATATCTCGTAAATAACATATTAATACCTAAATCACGTAGTTTTATTCTAGTGATACTTATACAGGCTGTAATAAAATTGGTGTAGGTAAACTGGGACTTCTACTCATCATACTGAACAACTATTGTTCTACAACTTTGCTGAAATCGCAAAAAAAAAGTTTACTCTTTTTTACAAATCGATCAGCTGATCGACCAATTTTGTGCATTTTAGTATGGAGAGTCCAATTTTTTTTTTGAGAATTGACTATGGGTTCCTTGGGGAAAGTTGTTCAGTATGATGATTAGAACCCCCAGTTAACGGGACACACCCTGTATATTTTTTATATATATTATTTATATATATGTTTTATATATTTTAATGCACCTAGGTACTTGCTTATTTTAAGGGTAAATGTGTATTGTTCCAGAAAGTCCAGATTATGATGCAGTCGACGCTGCCGTGGGCACAGTATTACAATAAAGCGGCTTACAGTAGCGCAACGTATGTACTTACGCAGAGAAACGGAAAACTTGCGGGGCAGCGGGCGGCGGGGCACAGCCTGGCAAACTCCGCGGCACAGATTACTAAATAGTTACTTCGTAATCCGCGGTAGTACCTACGCCGGTGGCGCATCGTGCGACATCAAAGGCGTTGCGCTACTGTATTCCATATCATAATACTGTGCCGTGGGGCAATAAAATGTGGAAGCAGGTTGCCACACAGTCGCAAATTGCGAAATACTAAAATAAAATTTAACCTTAAACAGTAAATGAAACAAAAAGTTGGATGCTCGTATGAAAATGTTTACTGATATCACAATAAAGTCTACATCACTACCCGATACCCACTTCTCTCGAACAATGTGATTAATGGATGAGTACAAATCAAGTCATACATGAGTTGAGTTACACGTTATTTTCCGAATTTTAGCACACTCAATCACTACCATACAACGTTATATAAATTCTATAAATATTACATTTAGTTAATTTCGTTTTTGAAACAAGATACTTCGTGGATTAATGCGCGTAAGTTCATATTGAAGTGCTATAGATTTAATCCCTAGTGTTGTCTATTTAAAGGATTATTTGCATTGACAATATATCTCATTTATTTGTGATCAACCCAAAACCTCTACGATGATCTGAATGTTATGGCGCATTTCCACTCAGCCCTGTTGGGCAGCGCGAGAATGTAAATAGGTCACTCGTGCTGCCACTGCACATTTTGCTGCCGCTGCCATTGCCACGATTGTCGGCTTCCGTGCAGAAGCGAAAAGAATCAGCTGAGTGTGAACTCACTTGCGTCGATGTTGCCGCAGAAGTATTTAGGGCAATATTTCTGGCAGTAGGTATAGGTCACTCGCGCTGCCACTGCACATTTTGCTGCCGCTGCCATTGCCAAGATTGTCGGCTTTCGTGCAGAAGTCAAAGGAATAAGCTGAGTGTGAACTCATTTGCGTCAATGTTGACGCAGAAGTATTTAGGGCAATATTTCTGGCTGTATAGGTCAGTAGCGCTGCCACTGCACATTTTGCTGCCGCTGCCATTGCCACGATTGTCGGCTTTCGTGCAGAAGTCAAAGAAATCGGCAGAGTGTGAACTCA
The DNA here is from genome assembly GCA_947284805.1 of Coleophora flavipennella. Classification (NCBI taxonomy): domain Eukaryota; kingdom Metazoa; phylum Arthropoda; class Insecta; order Lepidoptera; family Coleophoridae; genus Coleophora; species Coleophora flavipennella. The sequence continues at coordinate 7,608,535 of OX369255.1, read as the reverse complement.
CTTGCGTTGTTGCCGCAGAAGTATTTAGGGCAATATTTCTAGCAGTGGCAGTGGCTGAGTGTAAATCACCGGGTTAAAAAAATGTGGACTTCAAAAAATTTCGTCGTCTGAGCAGGCATCTGAAATTTGTACGAAAAGGTCATTTTTTGCAATTTCGGCAAAAAAGAACATAAGTGGTTTAGTTTAGTCGTCCTAAGAGGTTTCGAGTTAATTACCTACAAAAAACCGTGTAGAAATCAGAAGAACAATATTAAGGCGACGCATTGGAAACTTTGGTCGCAGGGATATCGATTTTTCTCAGCAATTACAAAACATATGAAAGTGATATTTTGTAACCTGATTCTCCATTTCAATGACTTCATTTTGTTAGTTGCAGAAACACGATTCGTTAACTTTTAAAACAGAAAAAAATATATCAAAGAAACCTCTTTTAAAACAGAGATTTGCATTCTACAAGCAAACCAGACTGATTAAAACCTCTTAATTTTCTGAGTAGATTAGTCTAAATATACACACTTTAATATGCTAGTTGGACTTTTTTAAAATTAATTGTAGTTTTTAATTGAGACGAAAAAACATTAAAAAGGGCAAAAGTGTGGTTATTTTTTTTATTCCTAATACGTAAAGAAAAAACAGAGACAACTGTTCCCATCAATGCGTCGCCTCAAATTCTTATCACATTAAATTTTTGAAAAAGTGAAAAATACAACGGTTCACAGTGCATTTTGTAAGAATATTTAAATAATAGAAATTAAGTGTAGCGTCGAAGAAACCGCAGGCATTTAAAACTATTCTTGTAATAATGTAGGTTATTCTACAAAGTTTGAACTCGACCTTATGGACACCATCAACTTGCAATTAGGTAAATACAAATTACTTTTCAATATTACAATATACCTATTTATATACATTTATAGTTATAATCATAGAGTTTAACACTTAGGCACATCAATTGTTATAAAATTACAATTTAATTCAAAAAGGCGATCCTGCCACCGTTAGCTACATGTATCTACCACAATTCTAGTATTTTAAATAATTTTAGGCATGAGGATAGGTTGCAACTATCTTGTTAGGATTAAATATTACATCTACAGGGTCTTTCTTAAAGGTAACTGAAAAACTTGTTCCGTAAACCATACATAATTTTCTAAAAAAAAAATTACTTGCTGTAACATAATGGGAGACTTCGTTCAATGTTGTTATGTGTTATAATTATTCATTTTTGCAAAATGTCTGAGTTAATTGTATGGTTACAATAACTACGGCGCCATCTTAGATCACATCATCAGGTTTCGCTTGAATATAATATCACGATAGATACCGGTTGATAATTATTGTTGATCATATTGAAATTGAAATTTTTAATATTAAAAATCACGTCAAATAATTAATTATATGGAATGACATTCTCTTGGTGGCGCTTTACAAAATTAAAATCCGCAGTTTGTATTTGTTTGTAAACTTTGGATTTATTCATTATGTTCCTATCTTCTGATAATATTTAAAACAATAACAAACAAAATTTAACTTCATATCATCCTATACATTATTTAGATTAAGATGTTTCGCAAAAGAATATCAGAATATGAAATTTTAATGTAATTTTGATAAACTGATACTTGGATATCTCGAATGTATATCATGGCTGATTTTTTGTTGTATTCGTAATTATCCCGAGACAATGTTTTTAGTGTAACGCGGTAACGCTATTATTCGTTCTTCTTTCATTGGACCTATTTAATTTCATCTATTTGTTCTATTTCGCATGCGCTGACACATGTGTTTTCAAAATCATTCTATTCATCCTATCCTTCAATATTCACCATCATATTTCAAAATAAAATAAATTAATTTCTTAAAACTTATTCTCTCATAAAAGACCTTTTTGGGTCTTATTTTTCATAATTAAATTTACGTGTGCACGAACGGAATTTTAAAAACCCACGCTCTACGTACACCTACTCCTTCCCGTTGTGCCCTCGATAAAAAAAACGCGTACCCTTGATATCCACGGGGGCAACAGTTTGTTTATTATAAATATCGGATATTTACGAATCTACGCGATTTACAAATAAATGAGATCTAAGGGCGCCACAGATACCTAAATTGATTGACAGTTAAGTAAGACCCTAACTATGGTCAATGAATTTTAGTTAATGAGTTATAAAGTGCTTCAAATGCAACTAGGTAGGTAAGTACTACTTTATTAATTACAAAAGAAACTTTTTTATCTTATTAACTCTAAGTATATAAAGAAAGAGCTTTAAAGTAGTTAACTTTGCAGGGATGTAATTATAAATTTGTACTTTTAATTTCCCCAGTAAATATAGCATTAGTTCAGTGTTATATTATACTATACCCTATCATATTTAATAAATGCGATTCTTATAGGTGATTTGTATGATATCATTTCGCTATTTTGGTCGTAAACAACTTCTTAACTCACAACTAGCAGAGAGTAGTAATGTTTACTTTCTCTGTGCTACGTGTTATCTAGCATAGGTATCTAATTTAGTAATTAATGTTCCTTTACCAATCTAGAAAATACAGAATTAAACAAACTGCTTTCATTATTAAGGTCTTGTTTTCTCGGTTTTCTAGAGGCATTTATTATTTTTATTATATCAGCTCATATACGTTCCCACCGATGGGGCTCGAGCCTACCCTCAATCAGGGCGATTAGGCCTTAGTCGACCACGCGGGCCCAGTGCATTAGCATTACGCAAAATTTACATACCTACATTTCAGTATCTTGATATATCATCACATTCAACCGCCTCCGTGGCATAACATTTAGCTCATTAGCTTCACTACGGGGTTGCGGGTTCGATTCCGGCGGAGTCTAATTTCGTAAGACTCTGTTTGGTTGGTGGAAGGGAATTTCCTAAGCTCACCTGGCTAACTACCACCATCTTATCTATGTCTTGCCGCCAAACATCAATGTTAACAGCCGTAATGTGTTGCAGCTTGAAGATAAGATAGCCAGTTCTCCATTGCGTTGGGGAATTTAGGTACGCCCGCTTCCATCTTCAGCATCATCTTCACTTACCATCAGGTTAGATAGATTCCAAGGGCTTACCAATTGTGGATCAAAACATGTGTTAGAACAATGAAAATTTGTAGGTGTGGTGCTCGACTGACAATGGCCCATTGTATGTCCATTGAATCCTAACACCTGCACTTGAGCTAATGGACGCCAACAATAGCGCTGTTAAGGTGTCCACATATACTGGGCAGGAGAGATATGACTTGTCATCGACACGATAGAAGAAAAATGAACATTTGGCTGTGGCTTAGGCCTCAAGAGACGGACATTAAATTATAGTGAATCCGGTTCACCTAAATTAATTTAGTTCTGGGTCTAGGGTGTAGTCTAGATCTAACTCCGGCTAGATATTACGACATAGAGAGGACACCTCTAGGAGGATATTCTAATTATTGTGAATTTATATAGAAGACGGCCAACATTATTAAGTATGTTACTTATCTATGCGTATAAAATCTGAATACATAATAATTTGGACAATAAAACCACATTTAAAATTAGAGATACTATATCTAACTCAGTAGATAAGATACCTGCTTAGAGAAATACGTCGTCTAAGTATACAATACTTTAGCTAGTATTTGGTGACCACTGAACTAGTTCTGTTTAATAACCTGTTCAGTGGGTAGTGTTCAGCAGTCACCCCGGTGCAACTCTCACTGATAAAATGTAGACAATCTCTACCAATGCATATACTCTACATCCATAGCGTTCCTATAATAAAATTTAATTGCTTAGATTTGATTAGAAAGCTGATACTACACTAAATATAGGTACATCCCTGATATTAAGTTGCGAATATTGACTGGATGCTGCAGACATCCCTGTTTGATAACTAGACGCTATAACAACTATGTCCATGGCATGTACGTGGATTAGGCAAAATGCAACATCCAGAGCAATATGCACTTCAATAATTCTTACTGCCTACACCACCTATAAGCTCTAGATTATAATTTAATAAAAGTGTTCGACATTCAGATAGACTGTGGTTGAATATCGAAAAATCCTTAAAAATACTATAAGGTAAGTAGGTAGGTTTTGTTCAAAATTCTTCCAGTTTGAATCTCGACTGGAGGAAAGCGATTTTTCAAAAATCTTAGCATGCAGTTCTACTTATCTTTAGGGTTCACAGATGAAAAAAGAAGAAACAAAAAAAAACATGGATACCAATATGGTACCAATTGTGGATGAAAAATGGGTCTCGTGAGTAAAAGTGGTTATTTTCAATATTTTAGTGCTTTCCTCCAAGGCCATGGTACTTGGGAACACCTGTGGGTGTACCGCAAGGTCCGCATGAGCAGTATTATCATTATATGCAAAAGTACACCTACTTACCAATAGCATTAAATATTTGAATACATAGATACGATAAACAGTCCAGTCAGCTGACTTGCTTTGATTAATTTATTACGAACGTTTATTGGACGGCAAAATATTTTGGTAGTAGCGATGCCATGAAGATGTAATACATACAAAGGTACTTAGGACAGGTAAGGAGCAGAAGAACTAAAGTTACGTTATTGTGTTGAAATGTTGTTTAAATAGAAGAAGAAATAAAAAACTCAAAGTTTTAAAGAAAACTGAAAACTTTATAAAATATTAAACATCATTCGCTACTAACTGGACTGTGCAGTAAATCTATAGCTACAGACAAAAATCACATTCATAGTATGTATAGACAAGACAGTGTAAAAATAATTTCAAACATTGGCCAATTATTTAATATTTAGTCAAACATTGGCCTATTAATATTATATTAAATATTTTTAGTCATTGCACTTCCTCTATCCAAAAAGCTGGCTTATTGTTATTATCACACATAGTATACCTATAAAGGTAGGTATATAGAATCCGAATAAATGTTAAATCTATATATAATGAGCTAATTAATTATATTAAGTCTTTTATTAGGGCAAATTTGACGCACGTAAATAAGGAATTAAAGATTAATGATTTGTCAGCAAAGTTGACCTTTTTTATAAGTTTAATAGTTACCTACCGTTACAATTAAACTACTAAACAATCATCAAATCAAATTAACAACAAACGTGTGAAGTCAGACTTGTAGTTTATGATTAACATCAGAGAGTAAAAATCAGCTGCTTGATCCCCGAGAGTCGCTCTCGTGAGCAAATGTGTGTTGGTGCTGGATTATAAGAGATTTCCGTTTTCCGTTCCGAATTGCGTTTTTAGTCTTAAATAAGAAATTACTTCGTTTAAACAATCTACGCTGTAAAACTGTGCAATATTAAAAATGCCAATTGCGTAAATTCTTACGGTAGTTGCGTTGCTTTCCTATCACCTACCTACACATTAAAATCGCAAATTTGAAGTGCGCATAACATTTATAAACTTGACATTTAATTATATCTAATCTATCCATCGTTTCCTTTCTTGTTCTTCTGTTTTTATCAGACTACACTAGAGAAAGGTAATGTTCTTTTTTAGTTAGTGTACATTCTGATCATTCTTAGATGCTCTCTAGAGTTTACAGAAATTCAGTTTAACTGGTGGTTTTGGTAAATTTCTTAAAATCGTTATACTTAAATACCTAGTTTCTATTAAGATAAGATTGATCTTCTTGTACAGTCTACAGAGCTAGAGAGAGAGAGAGAGAGAGAGAAAGAGAGTACTTAATCATAAAAGTCCGTGTACTTATGTAAAATTTAGTTTTTTATACCTACCTATCTTTTTCACTCGTTTGTTCCCGTTGAGTCACATCATTTTGGGTCATAATTTTACTGCCTCCTACGGTAAAAAAACCGTTTTTTTACATCTGTGACTTTATGCAACTGATTTTTTACTAGGTATATCTAATGAGTTGCACTGTCAACATTCCCTTTTGAGTATTTACAAATTTTATTAAAAAAATAAAAAGATTAAATAAAATACGTATACCAAAGTACATTATAGTACCTAACTAAAGTTCATTTCAATTTAACTTCATTTTTAGGCAGTTACTTAGATGAAGAGATAATATATCTATTATTAAGTTAAAACTGCTTTAAAAAATTTCGAACTGAAATCATTCATTATTATGTATGAAAGTACTAATAAAAATAATAATTGCACGTACCAAAACATTTGAAATATAAGAATTGAGACAGGCTAAATATTTTATAAGTATGAAAAGTAGGACATAAAATAAGTGTAAATGAATCAATATGTATTAAAAAATAACTAATGATACAGGTATAAGGAGACTATATTTTATAATCTACCGAACTACCAAAAAAAAAACTAAAATATGTATTTTATCGTAAATGTATAACGCAACGGGCATTTTAGCCCCATTCACTAATAAATAACAATATTTTTTTGGTAAAAATTAATTGCATTGTGCACCGAGTCACAGGTGCAACTTACCTGTATTTTTTCCCTGTAGAGTAACATTGTGACTCAACGGGAACAAACTATTTCATTCAGCTTTAAGACGCTAATTCAAGGCGAACTAAACGATCATTTTAACCTGCAAATGAATTATAATGTTTATTGTCTGACACTGGGTTATTGTCGAGACAGCAGTTGGCACGCGCACGCGCGGTGCCTTCTATTGACTGTACAAGGGAGAATGCTCGCAGTGACTCGCTCATCTACTTGCATCATTTGGCCTACAAAATCAAACAGTTGTCTCGCTTCTTTATAAAAATCTAACTTTTTTGAATCGGATTTAATTTTACAGCGTACCCATAATCACCGTTCTTTTTTCAGATCTCAGCATTCAGCCATGTCTAGATATTAGTTTAATAAATTCGTGTTTAATTAACAGTTATAAGTAATAATAGTTTAGAAATGGACAGGGGGCAATTGGCCGCAGCGGGTTTGCGCAGCAACTTTTATGCCTTAGTTAGTTTTTAAATTTTTAAGTTAAATATACATGATGGCAAAAAAAAATAACAGAAACGACCGAAAATTTTTTTTTTGTAAGATTCATCATCATCCTATCAGCCGACGGACGTCGACTGCTGGACATAGGCCTCCCCCAAGGATTTCCATGACGACCGGTTCTGCGCTGCCCGCATCCAGCGGCTTCCCGCGACCTTCACCAGGTCATAGGTTCACCGTAAGTAAGGTCCGTTTTAAGATTATTTTTTCAAAATTTTAGGGAAACTTAAACGCAAATAATCTATTCACGAATTAGCAAACTATATGTATAGCAATATCTGAATTTTTTTTCAACATCGGGTGTTGTACCTATTTATAGCAGGAAGCAAGCAAACCTGCGATGCCTTACACTTGCTCAAAAATATATGTTGAAAAAATAATACAAAACTGTCATCAAAATTCTAAACTATTCACGAATTGCCACATGTACTAACTAAAAATTAAACACGAAAAGATGAAACTTATATCTAGACATGGCTGAATTCTGAGATCTGACAGCACGGTTTTTGAAATTTTCGTCTTCCATAAATTTCATTTTGCTATCTGCGCTCTTTGAAGTCACTGCGTTTATGAAGTCATCTAGTAGCAAATGAAGGAAGATCACCTCTACACCACGCTCGCAGCCCCCAAATAAATATACAAACCAAAGGAAACCTTAAAGGATAAAAAATAAAAGCAAAAATAAAAAGGGACATCTGGATGTTTTATTTACAATTTGCTCTCTATAGTAACTATCTGATTATTACTGTATTATATTTTAAACAACATCAAAGCTATCCCCTGATCACCACATAATCGAATTTAAAACATTGTTATTGTGTTAACTCTAGATTAAAACATAAAATACCCATTATGTAGAGTTAGCTCTCAGCTTGTACCGGCAGGTACTAGTTAAATAATATTACGAATGAAAACATTATAAAGTGGCTAAAGTAATAGTTTCACCAAAATTATCTATATTCAGGACAACAGAATGGAAAAATAAGAAATTGAAAAAAATAAAGATAATTGACAACGCTCAACACTAAAAACAGCCGACTTAAATTTACTGATTTTAATAAAATTTATGTGGGACCACTATGAAGGCCTATCAACTAAAACTTTTTTTTTTTCAAAGGAGAATTAAAAATATATAAGGTCGAGCATACCTCCTCGTTTTTTTTAGGTCGGGTAAAAAATGAAATAAACGTGCCAGGATACATATGTAAAAAGGTAATTTAAACATCAATCAAGGAAAAAAAGAGCATTCGGTGTGGTGAAACTATCCCATACACGCCTACACTAAATGTACATACACGCTACCCGGGGCATGATTTCATTCGGCTGCTTCGTAAAATGCAATTTTTACACACAAGATTAAAATTTTATTGCAACAACCCAAAATTTACAAGAGTCTCTCCTAAATATTTGAGTAAAATCACAGAATCACGTCTCTATTGCTCACACAATGTTTATCAATTGTACGACCAAAACTCTACCTATGCCCCATAATATACAAAATACTAAGTCCAATATCATATAATAATTAGGCAAAAATTCAACTAATCGTACAAAACTCCGATTTTCTAAGATTATTATTTAGAATAATTGTCGTTAACATTCCATTGATTACAAAAGTACGCTATGAATATTTCCCAAAGCTTTAATAATGAACGAATAATAGCAAAGATGATAGCTATACCTTAAATCAACCAAAAGAGCACAATGTAAACAAACTTAGTAGGGATTTGACAGTTTCAAATGTCACTTCCATAGGACTTTTGTTTACCTTTTGCTTTTTTTGGTTGATATATGGTATAGAACGATCTGATACGATCGGTGCCCAATAACATAAGATAGTAGCTTATATATAGCTTTTTATAATATAATTTATATGACATTAAAGGGACGCAAGCCACACGCTGGGCTGAACAGAGATCATTGACTAAGACCGCGGGACAAGCTCGCATAAGCGCGGAACTTAAGAGGACACACCCCATTAACACACATTCATGTAAAAGGTAGATATACTAAACTATCTGTACTGAAAAAGTGTATGCAAATCTAGAAAATACACAAAAACCAATAGAATTATCCATTAGAATAGAATAATTGTTTTTCTATAAAACAAAAGCAAGGTCGGTATCCTCTGACAAGCTTCACGTACCTACGTACAATATGCATTGCAAATAATGAAACCTACACACATAATATTAAGGGTTTAAGTATGAAATTGCCAATTGGAGAAAAAAGTTTAAAGAAGAAAATCAATATTAGGGAAAATAGACTATTAGAAATTAATAACTGGTGTATGTGTGCCAATTTCTTAGATATTTTTTGAGAGCATGGTGGCTTTGAACCCATGAAGACGGTTATTTTCAACTCAATAAATCTCCATTTTTAAAGGCAAAAAATACACATTTTTAACTTTAAAGCTCTTGAGTTATCGCAGCAGTTTCTTCGTTACTATGGTCATATTTTGGAATACCCTGGAATCTTATGTTTCGTCACTTTCAAAAAATCAAGAAATTTAACTAGTCCAAAAATTGCCCCATCCGACCACTAAGAAAACGCCTTTGTTCCATTCAATGCTACGTAGCTCAGGGGTAATAAAAGACCATGAGTAGTGTCACCATAAAAAACAATAACCTTTCTTTTTTAGTTAAAATTGGCATTGAACTTTAAAAACTGAATCGACAATTTCATACTTAAACCCTTATCATTTCTTCTTAAAGCAAACCAAAGTACTCAAACGTAAAATAAAAATTAAGAATAAAAGCTTTCACTTCTCGTTAAAGAGTCGTTAAAACGACAATCACATTATCTTATTATTGTTATAAAGACAATATACTTAATGAGTTCCAATACATAAAAGCGACCTATTTAGTTCAACTTAAATGAATATAATTACTAAATGATAGATAAAATAATTCCAGTAAACTTAGTGCAATGCGTAGCTTATACTCTGATGTGGTACAAAATAAAACAGTGCGTGAAATCATTACAACCAGATATAAAGCTAACATTAAAAAATATTGCCAGTCAGCGAAACTAATTCAGTAACATTTAAGAGGACTATGAACCCACTGCGAAAATTCGACTTTTTATACAAACGCCGATAACATTTTTCACCTCTTATATGTTAACCGATTTGGACAAATTTTTGATAAATTGACAGTCAGAACAAAAGCTAGGCTTACACGTTTCGTTTATAAATTACTGATTTTTAAATTTAAATAATGGCCGAAATTAGTTTTGTATGAAAGCACGTGAGCGACAATAAAATTAAACTTATTAACTTTATCGAAAAAACAAAAACGTATAATCCCAGCTTTTGTTCAAAAATTGGTCCAAATCGGTTAACATTTAAGAGGTGAAAATCGTTAACGCCGTTTGTATGAAAAGTTGCAGCTTCAAAATCCTCTTAAGTAAAATAAACATTACCTAGGCTTGTCATGCAAATGGTTGAAGGAGATAATTACCGGGCGGCTGAACTGGTATTACAGTATAGAAGAAACTGTGACAAGTAGTTGAAAAAAAAGGCAGTCATAAACACGAAAGTAAAAATGATAAACACTTAAACGACTAAAATACGAATTAAGCAAAAACTAAAACTAAATTAGCCCCTCCCGCCGTCGGCCGCGACCTAGTTAGAACACAATATAGTACACCGAATACTATATTTTAAAATGACTACCATAGTTGTACGATATGACTTTTGTTAATACTTATTCAGCGGGCGCGTCACAGCGTTAAGTGGAATTAAAGTAAAACACGCGAAATTATAGCTACGGTTATAAAATGAATTAGATCTTAAAAATAGTAGGGGCTGGCGGCGCGCGCTCAGCAAAACAATATTAGCGTCACTACAAAGCTAAACACACGAGTAAATCAAAACCGTACCGCAGCCGTATAATAATTGTATTTCGTATCTAGACGAATTAGTTTTTAATGATATTGTTCTATCTAAGTAGTGAATAAACATACACATTACACCCGTTAATTAATAGTGTGTACTAAAAGTTAATAAAATTCTTTTTTTTATTATATGTATTTGTTTAAGTTTTATAATAGTTGAATCTATCTACGCTACACAGGTAGTCCGTCACCGCCTACGCACAATATACCTACATTAATATAAAACTCCCGTTAAATATCAAAACTACATAGAGTAAACACAGCGTAAATGTTTGTTTCGTTTATAAATACCACTAAGCTACGTGATATGGAACGTAACGCAATAAAATGTATTAATAATAAATCTCAATAATCTACAGACGAATTAAAACGAAAGTAATAATTGACGAAATTTCCACGAGACGCAACAACTACTACAACGCCTTACACATGTTTGTGTTGTGATTCTCCTAGCGTTGTATACTGATGTAGTACCAGTACCTACTAGCGGTATAACAATTAGTTAAAATGAAAGGGTCACGTCGCGCCCCAGTTCGTTCAATACAAACACACAATCCCTATATGATTTGGTACATTCACTAAACTACAATAAATCATTAGTAAATGCAGCCTACTCGCCTTCGCGCGATTAAATTATAACCATAATTAAACACAAAATTTACAATCCATATAATACAACGAATATAATATTCAAACTTGTCACGTTGACAGTAAAATGTTACAAAATAAAATAATGCAAATAACTTAATCCTTTATATGATACAATCGGCATGAGTCTTATGACGCGCTATTCGTTACATTCAATGCGTGCGCGCAACACATCTAATTTTAATATTTTTTAATTAGACATTACATCAACTCACAAATAAGCCACTACACTCGGTAGATAGTTTCAAGGCAAATTATCAAGAATCACCTCAAAATAAAAACGTGCTATTATAAATTAATTCATCTATTAAAATAGACAAAAACCGATAAAACATTCGGTTACATAAAGTTCGGTTTATTATAATAAATCAAATACATCAAGGAACAATAATGTTAAACTTAAAACACACTAGTCATAGTTTTGATAAAAAATTGTAGTGTGAAAGAATCGATCGATTGGTTCTTTTACTTTTTTTTTTATATCTCAAGCGCCCTTACGGACCGTAACCTCGTTTGGTTCAAGCTGAGATTTAAGTCGGTAAGCGACGCCGAGGGAAGTCAAAGTATTAAATAGACACTTGTCTAAAGTTCCTACACAATAATGTCGAGATCACCCACGGAAGTTTCACTGCAGACATTGCCCACCAATATAAGATGATATTGCCTCCGAGCACCTTTAAGTATATCATATTTATTCTCCCACAATTTATTAGGCCACTTATTTTATCTTTGTAGATTTCTTTTCTTTTTTTTTCAACAACAATCCGCGGTGACTCACTCGGTTCAGTGCGACGTGGGGCCGTGGCACACTTGGTGTAGACTTTTAAGTGCGACGTGTGGGCGCGGCTCAATCGGTTAAGTGCGACGTGTGGGCGCGGCTGAGTCGGTGCGGCGGGGCGGCGGCGGGCGCTCAATCGGTGGTGTACCACAAATGCTGTGCGTGCGGGTGGGGGTGTGGATGGGGGTGCGCCGGCACCAAGTATGTGGGCGAGTAGGGCTGCAGGTAGGCGGGCGGCAGGCGCGCGCTGGCGTGATGCGCCGGCGGCGGCCCTCCCACGCCCGCCACGCCCGCTACGCCGGCCACTCCCGCCACGCCGGACCTTCAACACAAACAAGTAATATTTTAATTCTTTAGGATTCCTCGGTATATACAATGCTATTTTTGCTTATTCAAACAACTTTAAATTAAGAGTCATTAGTAATTACATAATATGGATTCGAGTTAAACTTTGTAAGAATGTATGTAAGTAAGTTTTGATAAAAGCGTCGGTGGCTCAACCGGTAACGACTCGGTCCATCTCACCAGAGGTACCGGGTTCAAATCCGGTCGGCCAATGTACCAATGAGTTTTTCAAAAACTTACGTACATATAATTACCGATTGCTTTAACGGTGAAGGAAAACATCGTGAGGAAACCTGCACACGCCTGCGAAGAAACTCGAAGGTTGTGTGTGAAGTCGACCAACCCGCACTGGGCCCGCGTGGTCGACTAAGGCCTAATCGCCCTGATTCAGGGTAGGCTCGAGCCCCTCGGTGGGGACGTATATGAGCTGATATAATAAGTTTAGATAAGTTATCTCCGAAACTATTCATCTGATTTCAAAAAATCTTTCATCAATATTTAGAATGGACTAGATTGCGAACTTTCCTACCCACTACGTTTTAGTGCGATTGTTTCAAAATATCAAAAATAAGGAATACAAATAGCATAGAGTAGGGATGTCGAATGCTAGTCATCTGATTTACTTTTTATCATCTGTCAAAAACGACATTTTGTACTAAAAATGTCTGAAATACCTAGGCATGACGTCATAGTTTTTCAGCGTCATTTGTGTACTCATTTTGTGATTTTGGTGAACTAAAAATCGAAGACTTGATGGAAAACAAAACGAGTAAGGTTTTCCGAAGTTTAAGTAGGAGGGCAATTTAGTGATCAAGAGTTCATAATTTATTTCTGATGCTGTCGTCATCCCTATAAACTTTCAACTTGTTACTCCTTGTCAGTCATCCATCAAATAAGCTTGTCGACTTACGTGTGATAGTGGTAGGTGGGCACGTAGAGCGGCGGGGCCAGGTAGCCTGGTGACACGCCGCCGCCGCCTGGCGACAGCACGCCGCCGCTGCTGCTCCTATCACCAAACACAATTGGATATGTTACAAAAACAATTACTTTTTCTGTCAGCAAACCATCGAATCTAAAACATTTGATACGTAAGTAACTGTGTGCTGGTACCGACCTCAAAAAATATTTAAAGCCCCTTATTTAATTCGTACCCACCTTTGATTTCGTTATTGTTGGTTAATGTTGTGTATTTAAGTATAATAATATTATTTCATACTTTTGAGTGAATTTAATTTTGAAGTCGGTTTTTAGTTTTTTTTAAACTTATATTTTTTGGTATTAATTTTTTTATCATTGGTTATTTTTTTAAAGTTCGTGAGCTGATGACATTTGGGGATCGTCAAGGCGAGAATGAATAGGCATTATTTGAGTTTGCGTATACCATCCTCGACCGCAACTTCGCTTCCATCAGATGAGATGTAGTCAAACACACTTAAATTTTTAATTAAAATAAAGGTCCGTCGGTGACTTACTTGTAGTGCGTGTGCGGGTGGTGGTGCCACGCGTGGTGCGCGTGCGCAGGCGGCGCCGGCAGGTACTCGCGGCATCCCCCGCTCTGCAACAATCATACACGTCTCAATACTGCCACAAAACACGGCTCAGCCCTAGGACACTCGCGTCAAAATACTGCCACAAAACACGGCTCAGCCACAGGACACTCGCGTCAAATACTGCCACAAAACACGGCTCAGCCCTAGGACACTCGCGTCAAAATACTGCCACAAAACACGGCTCAGCCCTAGGACACTCGCGTCAAAATGCATGGGAATAACAATGCGATACTGGAAATATTCTGTAAATGACCAAATGTTTTATTAGAGACTTGTTAAAATTACAACTCATTCTTGTCATTTCCCTAAACAAATCTATTGATTTGATTAAATCTCTAAACTGGTATCCCTGATTTTATCATATCCTTGCTATATTCAATAGGGATGACGAATGCTAGTCATATGAGCTGAGTTACTTTTTATCATCTGTCAAAAAGGACACTTTGTTCTAAAAATTTAAGAAATACCTAGGTGTGACGTCATAGTTTAGCAGCGTCATACATGTACTCATTTTGTGATTTTAGTGAATTAAAAATCGAAGACTTGATGGAAAACAAAACGAATAAGGTTTTCCGAAGTCGAAGTAGGAAAGCAATTTAGTGATCAGATCAAGAGTTCATAATTTATTTATGATACTGTCGTCATCCCTATTGTCAAAAATGCATGATCAAGATTCTATTTAAAGCATCAGGGATCTTACATACAAAATGCTTTGTGCATAGACCAAGAGCTGGCTACATTTTTTTATTATATATATATACACTACGTTGTACATTTTATTATATATAAGCATATACTATTACTAGCAATAGGTACACTACGTTCTGAAGGTATTTTTACTTTCGAGCAACTGAGAAGCTAACGTTAGCGAGCGATGAAGGAGTGGAAGGTATTGTGATGGTGAAAAAATCGAAGTTGAGATTTTGATTGGAATCCATTGAGATACACTAATAGACAAAAAAAAATGAAATGAAAAATGTGTGTGCCTGTGCGTCTGTCCGGTGCTGGACTGATTTGGGTTAGGGCAATATTATTTTTGTATCTCAAGTAGTTTTATTTCTAAATTTTCCCGAACTTGATTTTTTAAGGTTGCCACCTTAGTAAAAGAACACTTATAATTTATATACTCAAAAATGGTACTAAAATGTTGATGAAACTCGGGTAAGTTACTTTAACTTTATATAGCCTACCCCACGCAGTAATTCGTTATTACAAGAAAAATTGACATAAGGTACCTCCCATACAATCCAAGATTTTTGTTACTTTTTATCAAAAATGGCTATAACGACTTTAATGAAACTCTGTAAATAACTAAGATTTTTAAGGCCTACTACTAGTTATTTAATCCACAAAAAAACGTTTAAGGTACCTTTCATACTAAGTTAAACTTAACAAAATAAATTTAATTTTGTTATAATTAACAAAATAAATGTAAAATTACGCCACCAATGACGTGTAAAAAATAACGCGGACGATGACGCGGGGTCAATATTCTCTTTTAGAGCTAAAAATGTATGGAGCTGTAGCCGTTTTATTCAAGAAAAGGGATTTTACCATTCTTCACTGGCGCTTGCTCACTACACTATGGTTCGAATCATATGAATTGAGGTCTTATCTCCAGCTACTGAGAAAAACCAATAACGATTATATTATGTTTTTTTAGAACTTTCCCCAATTGAAAATCGCTCGGGTCAATATGACCCAGCGTCATTGTCGTCCGGTTAACTTTATTCTTTGCTACGAAGTAAGTGCAATATATATTGTTGATTTGTTTATGCCCGACTACGACAGACGGTGAAGTGACTGTACAACGTGGCCATAGCTCCACACACAAAACCTTTGCTGTTAAATTTGAAGAACAAGTAAGAGTTGTTCTTGTATTGTGAACATCTATAAAGATGTTGCCATAAGGCAATTATTTTACTACATAAGTATGCTTTGGGTGTCACCTACCCTCATCATTAAATTAAATAGTCTTCGACTTCGGTGCAATACAAAAACCCGATAGGGTTTCCTTTGTACTGTATTAATATCTTTATGTTTGTTCTTTAAAGCAATAAATAAAGAAAATAAAAAAATAACAATTGGTTGATCAACACTTTCCGCTCTACTATTTATCCATTGCGTACATCGGTGAGAATTATCACCTTCCATGAGGTAAGCTCAGTTGGGTGTGCGGAAGACTGACACTATGTTTATTATTATTATTATTTTATTATAACAGCTCATATACGTCCCCACCGAGGGGCTCGAGCCTACCCTGAATCAGGGCGATTAGGCCTTAGTCGACCACGCTGGCCCAGTGCGGGTTGGTCGACATCACACACAACCTTCGAGTTTCTTCGCAGGCGTGTTGCAGGTTTCCTCACGATGTTTTCCTTCACCGTTAAAGCAATCGGTAAGTATAATTATGTACGTGGAAAAACTCATTGGTACATTGGCCGTCCAGATTTGAACCCGGTACCTCTGGTTAGATGGACCGAGTCGTTACCGGTTGAGCCACCGACGCTTTTTTGACACTATGTAAGTTATAACTATTCGATATTTTAAACTGAAAAGTCTTTAAAATCACATACGGAGTACCGAGTCTTAAAACCTGGACCGTGACGGAACTGACGAAAAACTTTAGCGAAAGTGACGAAAGAATCTGTTTCCTCCACAGCAACCAAGTAACAAACCACGAGGCCGGAGGCAAAAAAAATATCAGGGACGTCAAACTAAACGTTTCACGTTAAACGTTTTGGTTGGTGGTAGGGCATTTTCTAAGCCCGCCTGGCTAGCTACCATCATCTTATCTTAGTCTTGCCGCCAAACATCAGTGTTAACAACATTGATGTGTTCCGGCTTGTAGATAAGATAGCCAGTTCTCCAGTGCGTTGGGGAATCTTGGTAAGCCCGCTTCCATCTTCGCGTCGGCATCATCGTCACTTACCAACAGGTGAGATAATGCCAAGGGCTTACCAATTGTGAATGAAAAAAACCAATGGCAGTGTGCCACGACACAGCCTCACCGATTTTTTTTAAATATTACACAGGGCTGTACTCCCTGGACACTCAAGGAAACACTTTGACGTCGTCAGCCATATAGGGGTCTAGGCTTTATTTTTTTTCTTCACAATTGGTAAACCCTTGGCATCATCTCATCTAATGGTAAGTGACGAT
Organism: Coleophora flavipennella; assembly: GCA_947284805.1. Lineage (NCBI taxonomy): Eukaryota > Metazoa > Arthropoda > Insecta > Lepidoptera > Coleophoridae > Coleophora > Coleophora flavipennella. The sequence goes on along the minus strand of OX369255.1, from coordinate 7,591,218 downwards.
GATGCCGAAGATGGAACCAAGCTTACCAAGATTCCCGAAGACAATGGGGAATTGGCGGCAAGACTTTAGAGCCAGGAGGGCTGAGAAAATGTCCTACCACGAACCGAGTCTCACAAAGTTAGACTCCGCCGGGAATCGAACCCGCGAACTCGTGATGTGACGCTAATGGACTTAACCATTAAGCCACGGAGGCGGTGGTTGTAAAACTTGTAATGTTCATGACACTCACACTATCCCGCTTGCTCTGCGGCGGCACGTACTGGTTGCACTGGTAGTCGCTCGCTTGCCGCACCGCCGCCGTGCTCTGCAGGGGCACCAACACAAATATTACTACATCTACACCAATACGATCATAGAGTACAGGAAATAAGTTTGAGAACTATGTATTTGTTTAAATATATATATTCTATACAGCCGGCGTCATGATGCTCTACGGCGGGGGCTGTGACGTCAAGTATTCTTCCGTCCTAACGAAGAATGCAGTAAGGACGGGTTTTTCATGAAATGAGTTAATTATAGATTCGGAATCGGCAAAACGAGCTCTATATGATGATTTGATCCTCGTAAAGATAACTGCTCGGGAACATGTAGTTTTGATAAGGAAGAATGCAGTAAGTATTCTGGAGAGATCCAAATTGTTTGACAAGAATGCAGTATGGAAGCTTACTGCAAATTACGTTAAGTAAATTTTGTTAAATTATTACTACTAATGAGTAATGCAGTACTACAACTTGCTGTTAATACAATAAGGTGAATGAATGCCAGTGAAGTAACTATCGTCTTTACTGCACTTTAACTTGTAAAAGTTGTATTCGAATCCTATAGCTGTGCTAAGCATAAAGTGTTATTCTTAAATTATAACCGTTTCAATAAACTTACAACGAGAAGGAATAGCATATATAAAACTTTTTTTTTATTAATTTTATGCATAAAAAACAAACTTGAAAAGGGTAACACATAAGCACAGATTTGGACAGAAGGATCCGCCCGTCTCCATATTTTACTGAGATTTTCTTCATTCAAGCAAAAAGTAGCGCCATCTGACATAAATCGTACGAACTAGCGTGGGCGAGAGTTGACGTCAGTCCGCGTTAAAAGAACCTTGGTAGAATTGTCGCTTTAATCTTTATTGCATACCAAAAAAGCATTACAAAACTTAATTTAAATATGTACAGAGGAAAGGCGGCCTTATCGCTTTTAGCGATTTCTTCCAAGCAACCTTAAGGTAACAATTTAAGGTTACTTAACGATGATATATATCCCATGTTTCCTTTTAGCCTTTCTTACATAATTTTTACAGCCTCTAACAACAAAATAAAGCATTTTATATGGAATATATTTCCACCGCACTGTACAATTTCCCGCAGACGACTTAGTCGCGAGTGTGCGTAACCTTCGATTTTCGCACCAATTCGCTGGGAGCATTAGGCGCGCGCGTTGGCCGGGTCCTTACGCCAGTAATATATAAGTCATTGCACATAAGTAGGGCGCCATTTTTTCGTAATTATGAAAAACGTCCTTACTGCATTCTTCGTTAGGACGGCAGTATTACATAGTGTTGGTGTGGGTCGGCGGATTTTCTGGCTGTGTAGCTAAGTGTTACTCACGTAGTGTTGGTGTGGATCGGCGGGATGCGCGGGATGCGCGGGCGGCGCGGGCTGCGCGGGCATTTCGTGTCGCGCGGCGTCCTGCTGCGCCAGCGCCAGGATGCGCTTCTTCTGGCTCTGCGGCGTCGCCTGTGACGTCACTGGCTGTGACGGCACGTGGTGTGACGTCACCGCCGGCGCGCCGCGCGAGCTGCCGCACGCAACGCTCTGCGTCGTTTGGACTTGTTGGTTTTGCTGTGTAATGAAAATATTTCACGTTATATGCTGAATTTTGTATTTACTAATCATTTTGAACTGTCGTATCTGATTATTTTATTGTAATAATCAGATACGAAAAAATTGCTTCGCCCGCGTGGACATCTTTTTATGACTGTCGTAAGGGTGAGTGGTGCGTGAGCTGAAGCGTTTTCTCCAGATCCCTCAGGAACTATATCGGGCTAGTCTTTGTCACTTCCTACCCAAAAACACTTCAATCTATTGCTCCGTTCCGACACTGACGTGCGAGAGCGTGGAAATGAGTCTAATTTCGATTTTGTCATAAGTACGTTTATCCGAAGCTCTTACGGTATAGGAAAACATCGTGAGGAAACCTGCACACACCTGCGAAGAAACTCGAAGGTTGTGTATGAGGTCGACGAACCCGCACTGGGCCCGCGTGGTCGACTCAGACCCGATCGCCCTAATTCAAGGTAGGCTCGAGCCCCTCGATGACTTGATGACTATGAGCTGATATGATGACTAGAAGCGCCAGCACAGCGCCACAGGTGACTAGTGATATCGGCTTTGACGCAAACTTCAAAGGCGTTGGACCACTGTATGGATTCTTACACTGTGCCGACGTGATACAAAAACGGGACTTTTTAGTGCTGAGTAATGTGCGATGTGCCATGAGGCGACACGCACCTGGTGGTGGTGGCAGGGCTGGTGCGGCTCGCGCTTGACGGCGCGCTCGTCGCGGGGCGAGCGCGCGCTGCAGATCACCGTCGCGTGCCCGCCGCTGTGCAGGTGCGCCCCGCTGCCGCCGGTCATGTTGAGCGTGTGGCTGCTGCTGTGGCTGGGGCCAGGGGCGTTGTTGTTGTGGCCGGTTGCCACGCACTCGGCGCCGGCGGCTGCGAAATGTTCATTATTTTGTTGTCCACTTAATTAAATTTACAATCTTTCGTTTCAACTGAAATTCATCTTTAATAATCTACTGTGATCAAATTGATGAACTAAAAACTTTCCTTGTATTGAATTTACAAATTTGCGACCTGAGCAATGTAATGTAGTGTTTTTTCGAACATTTCTTTGTTGACGAAAAAGAAAGCAATATATTATTTTTTTATTCATAATTGGTAAGTCCTTGGCATCATCTCATCTGATGGTAAGTGACGATAATGCCGAAGATGGAAGCGGGCTTACCATAATTCCCCAACGCAATGGAGAACTGGCTGTCTATCTATATGTGACATTAACAGGCAAGTCTGCATCATGAGTTACCACTCGTTTATAAAGATCACTAGCGACCCGCCCCGGCTTCGCACGGCAATGTAGATATTAATGTGGAGTGATGTCTTATGTACAATTACATTTTTTGATATATTTAAAAAAAAAATCGTGAACAAATATCGTAATATTTCAACGAATACGTAAAAACCTTCCTCTTGAATCACTCTATCTAATGACGAAAACCCTATTAAAATCAGTTGCGTAGGTTAAAAGATCTAACCGTACATACAAAGGGACAAACGGCAAGAAGCGACTTTGTTTTATACTATGTAAAGAAGTAGGTACATAAGATTTAATTCGATTTTGATTGAATAAATTGATTTCATTTCACATCACAAAAGCTTGGCGGTCGCTAAAAAGCGAACTCTCCCACAACAACTTTCGGGTAGAAAACTCGGAACAAAATTGATGTATACCATATTATACAAATAAAAAAAAACAAAAGGTAAACAAAAGTACTATAGAATTGACATTTGAAACTGTCGAATCAATACGAAGTTTGTTTACATTGTGCTTTTTTATTGGGTCTTTGGTCCAAGAAGCGTTAGAAATCGATGATTACCGTCATCCTCGGAGTCGGAGATGGTGATGACGGAGACGGCCGGCGAGGGCGTGTCGCGGATGGTGATCGTGTGCGCGCCGCCGGCGCCCCCCGCGACCGCCACCGCGGCCGCCGCCGCCGCGCCGCTCTCCCACGCACTGCCGCCGCCGTGCCCGCCCGCGACCGCTCGACTCCTGCTCAACAAGAATACATAGTGTACATCTATTATTTTGCTTTTGTTAAAAATATCCAGTTTGTCAAACTTTATTACTGATCTGAACTGTGATGCGAGAGCTTACTGCGCCGGTTTAATCGAGTAGTAGGTACCTTTACGTCCCGCTAACATCCAAAGTTTGCTACTGCGACGCGTCTTGCGACCAACTTATTTGTTTCAGTGACCAAAACATTTTAAGAGCCCTCTGGAGTTCATAAATCCCATACAAACGAAGTATTTGATTCATTTGTTAACTAAACAACCGATTTTGAAATTATTTTATATCGATAATCGTATGACGTATATCTGTGTCTTTACCGCATTACTTTTTTGAAAAACGAAACAGGAATCCATTTAATACCAATAAACTTGTTTTCCGTCTTTTACCTTAAAAAGTGTATTGATTAAGGGTATGATTTTATCGATTGTCAATTAAATAGATTCGATCACTAAATAAAAAGAATGAAATTCCCTAAATAGTATAGTTTGTACTCAAAATAGTAGATCTGTCGCCAAAGTAAAGTCATCAAACAACACCAAAACAATACTCAAAAAGAAAAGATTTATCACCAGAAAAGTCTTTTATCAATTGTCAATTAAATAGATTCGATCACTAAATAAAAAAATTGAAATTTCCTAAATAATATAGTTTGTACCCAAAATAGTAGATCTGTCGCCAAAGAATCATTCAGATCAGTAATAATGCTTAAAATTACTAACAAAGGTGACCTACAGATACTCCCACATCCTCTTCGGATCCCGAAAGTTTATGTTCAAAACGGGCGGCGGGGGCTACGCCACCGTTAGGGGTCATCTTCCGATGATTTCTTCTGCTGCGAAGTACTTTTGTACCCAGGGTGGGAGAGCCTCGCGAACGCGAGGCTCTTTGACTGTTAAATCAATCATACCTGACCGAACCTAACATCGCTCGCTTCGCTCGCTCATTTATTTATTGTTTTTGACCGATTACCCCCTAGTTTTCGATTTGTTACCTATTATTATGGATCTTTGGGATCGAATTGGCCCTGACCTTGACCTTGAAAAGACGTTGACCGATTACCCCCTAGTTTTCGATTTGTTACCATGCAATAGCTTTACCGCGGCAGTCCCCGAGTGCCACACGTATTTTTTAATGACAGTTCTATCAATTTGATGACAGATCTATCAATTCGATGACAGATCTATCAATTTGAGAACTAAAATATTGAATACAGATGAATCTATTTAATTGAGGACGAAAAATATAATTCCCATTGATTAATAATGGATTCCTGTTTCGTTTTTCAAAAAAGTAATGCGATACCGACACGATATACGTCATATGATTATCGATAAAAAGTTATTTCAAAATCGAATGTTTGGTTAACAAATTAATCAAATACTACGTTTGTATGGGATTTATGAACTCCAGCGGGCTCTGGCTCTTTATCAATTAAAAATTACATGACATTAGCCTAACGGGATTTTCCGTCATGCAATGAATTCTCAGTTACCAGTATGCTTCGTATTTTTAGAAAGAATTAAGCTACTACAGAGTGTAAAAAATTTCTTTTCCTTCCATATCCAACATATACTTTATGACAAGTCTAATTGAATCAACACTGTATTGTACATATTTCTCCTGCAGTTCTCTAGGTAAACAGTTGATTATTTTATTTTACCTAAGTAGTATATAGGAAAATATTATCTTTTCATACAAAATTGTGGAATTTAGGTAATAAATACATATTGTTACTGTCGAGTTGTCTCAAACTTTGTTTCCTTGTATAACTTCAGAGCCGTAATAAAGTTTGGCGCGAGCTATAGGTAGTGCAGGACCGTGCAGCATGGTGTGTACTCACGTGTGCTCGTGGTGGCGGTGGCGCGACGGCGGCGTGCCCTCCTTCACGCGCTTCTTCACCGGCGACAGCTGCGTCGGCTCCTTCTTGCTGGCGCTGGCCATACTGCAATGTTATGTACGAGTCAATTTAGATTAACTTCCACTTGAATATACAACAGCCTTATAGGCGATAGACACAAAACAAAGCTATCACAGTCGATGGTTGCCAGTGTGTATGTTTAGTAGATACCTTGCGTACCTACTAACGACTCATACCATACATACAGCGTAATTTAGTTATTGTTTGTTTATTTTTTTCTACCCAATTTAATTTTTGAAAATTTGTGTATTTCTTATCCGATTTTGTTCGCGGGCGCCTAGAAAACAGGCCGCGGGCTACCAGGTGCCCGCGAGCTACCGGTTGGGCACCACAGTGCTAGGTGGGCCACAGGTAAAAATACTTGCCCATGGTTCACATACACGGACAAAATAGATGGACCACGGGTACGCCGAGGTGTCTTTTACGTATAATAAATGAAGAGTTCGCAGCTAACCACAGTATTGACAAGTGTATTCTGTATCATTTGTTTTTTAAAAAATAGCACTTAAAAGCTTAATATTCGGGTCCCTGAATCGAAAAATGGTTTTAGTAAACCCTCAGTCAAAGCCCTATTTAACGATATCCCACATGACAAGATACGTCAACGAAAAAAAAACCACCCCTCTTTATATTGACTGACTCAGTGGTAAGTGCCCTTGACTACTGATCCGAGGGTTGTGGGTTCGATCCCCACCCAGGGCAAGCATTTGTGTGATGAGCAGATTTGTTTGCTCTGTGTCTGGGTGTTGAATATATCTATATATGTATGTATATCAGTCTCTGGTAACCCATAACACAGGGAATCCTACTTTGGGGCCAGATGACCATGTGTGATTTAAAAAAAAAGCAGGGGAAGGTTACCTAAAAAATATTTTTTTTCAATTTTATTATACCACTTTGTCGGCGTGATTGATATGTATACCCAGCCAAATCACAGCGTTCTAGTACTAATAGTCTCTGAGCTAAGACGCGGACAGACGGACAGATATTGCGAAACAATAAGGGCTACAATTGATAGGTACATTCAGATTTTTGTAGTGTAGACAAGAAATGAATTCAAGATATAGCCAAGACAGCAATGGCAGGTGGATTCTGCTTCGTGTTTGAGTCGATGATAAGTGGTAAGTGTGTGACGAAGTGATTCTCTTTGGTCTATATTCGATCTGTTTTTATAACATGTTTTTGCTTTGTTTTTTAATAGTCACACCCTGGACACTTCATACAACGGGCCAGAAATGATATTTCAAAAAAGGAATGACGGAACAAACTGGCGGCGAAATCCTATACGTTCGACAACCTTACTGTAACCAATCTGTATCAATCTAGGTGACGGGGGGTGAGGTCGCAATCTAGAGAGCGGCAGGGAGTGTCTATAATGTAGTTTAGTATTATGTTGACAAGCACCTGTACTGCTGCGTCTGGCCGTGCGGCTGGTACTGCGGGACCGCGCTCGCCTGCTGCTTGGTGGATCTGTTGACAATGTTGAAGACACTTTTTGAAACAATTGTGCGGTATCGGTGTGTGTTGTTGTGTTGTGTGTGTGTTTGTGTGTGTGTGTGTGTGTGTGTGTGTGTGTGTGTGTGAGTGCGTGCGTGCGTGTTGGAAAACATCCTAGCGCCAATTTTGAGATAGCAATATTTTTAACTTTTTATTTAAAGTGGATTTTTGTCAAAATCGCGTAGACGGCTTTCGGTCGATCACATAACCTTATATTTACTCCTTCATCCATTGAAAGTAAAAATTTACTCTACCTGGAGCAAGAAACCCGTTAGTATTCACTGAATTGATTTCATCATATCCACGGAATAATTTCATCTATCTTATATATATATTATATAACAGATAATTTAATATCGTAACGTAGGTTTAATAATAGGGTTCCGTTATCTTTGGATACGGAACCCTAGTTATATACCTTTTAACAGTGGGGTTCGCCCTTATTATAGCCCTACAACCTCCACAAATCTGGAATTGTCCCCGATGTGGAGTTTAGGAAGAGACAGCAATTAAATTGCCAACGAGCATACCTCTTGACGGCGTGGTGGTGGTGGTGGTGCGCGTCCCAGGCGGGCGCGGGTGCTGGCTCCAGCGGCGCCGGCTCCACGATCAGCGGCGCGCGCCATTCGCCCACGTCGCCCACGCCCACACCCACGCCCACGCCGTGCTGGTGATGCGCCGCCGCGGCCGCCGCCGCCGCCAGCTGCTGCACCTGTCGGCAACACCGACAAATTCAAACAACTGCAGTTCACACGCCATCGATATATGAATAGGGATGACGACAGAATCAGAAATAAATTATGAACTCTTGATCACTAAATTGCCCTCCTACTTAAACTTCGGAAAACCTTACTCGTTTTGTTTTCCATCAAGTCTTCGATTTTTAATTCACCAAAATCACAAATGAGTACATATATGACGCTGCAAAACTTTGACGTCACACCTAGGTATGTCAAACATTTTTAGAACTAAATGTCGTTTTTGACAGATGATAAAAAGTAAATCAGATGACTAGCATTCGTCATCCCTACTGATGGGCCTCGTTGCATTAATCTGCAACCCGTCTTAGAGAAGGAAAACTCCAAAAAACCCGGCATGGGGTCTCGATAAAGCGCAAGTAATCTGAAAATGAGGCGGTCTTTTTTCTTTCTGCGTTTTCTTGTGTCCCAGGCGGCACATTGTATGTGGAGTGGACAATACTTAATTCTAATCAATACCTTAGATCACACATAAAAGAACGAGATTCGCGGTCACGCGTCTCGTGTCACTTGTATCCGAAAATAAAGTCGCCCTTTTGCTCACGCAGGTGCACTTTAGCGCTTTTCCTTCTCTGTCTAACCTAACTATTTCAATATTCCTTTTTTGTTTCTTACTAAAAACTTGCCCAAATGTTTTTTGAAGTTTGTTTTGTATGAAACCGAGGATCTAATTCTTTTAATTTGATCTGCTAGTCTATTCGTCGAAGCTAAGGGAGGTGGCATGATGCATGGACAAATGCGACTCACCTGGTACGTGGGCGGGCACAGGATGGAGGAGACGAACTGGTGCGGGAACGGCTCGGCCGCGCGCGTTGCATACTGCCGCGCGCCCCCCACCGCCACTCGCCCTCCCTGGTATAGCTGGTACTGTGGAGCAAACGTCACCGAGTTATATGCTAATACAGTCTATTCTGAATCTTGAGCTGTCACCCATCTGATATGTATATAGGACTTAGGCAGTATCGCCACGCACGGCTCGCGCTGATTGCGATTCGGACTCTGAGGCACTGTGACTCTCGCCGCTCGGATCGAGGCAATGTGCGTGGTAAGACATGCCTCAGGCTGAGGACGCGAATCCACAGAGGAATTCTGCCTCAGCCCTATACGCATCCAAGGTGGTTCGTTTTGGTTATGGCGCGAATTTCTAATTTTTCAAGGTTTTTTTATGAATTATGATTCCATGTTAATTTTTTAACAAGTGGAACCTGTTTTGCGACAGTCTGACATTATTTTCTACCAATTTCAATGAATTTGTCAAATGTGAAATTCCTTAGTGTTTCCTTTAATTCCTTCATTTGTTAAATTCCTTAAGTGTGGGGGTCGCAAGTAAACTAATCTTATGTATCAATTTTTGGCAAATAAACTTTTTTTTGTTTTTTATTCTTATTCTTTAGTTATAACTTAAAACCTAACCTATTTTGATGATAACCTAAAAATATGATATTTTGTGATTATTCCTCATAATATCCAAAATAAGGAATTTTCATTTGACAAATTCATGTTCATGCATTTCAAAAAAGGAATGACGCCTTTTTTGAAATTTCATTTCTGGCCCGTTGGGAAATCTGCCCCTTATCACACCCTGGACACTTCAGTCCAGGGTGTGATTAGGGGCAGATTTCCCATACAGCCGACTAGACTAGTGCCTAAGCGGCTAATCGTGGCAAATATGAACATCAAGTTCGCTTACCAAATTGTCGTAGGGCGCTGCCCTGAGGCGCTGCTGGTTGATGGTGAGCGCGAGATGGTGCGCGGCGGGTGGGGGAACCACCCCGCTGACGTAGTCGGGCACACCCCCCGCCACGCCGCCCACCCCGCCCGATCGCCGGCACACCTCCATCATCTGCACGGAGGCCTTCACGTTGTTGCAGTGCGCGTAGTCCACTAGGTGCGCGAGCGTTACGAACGCGTGGTTCAACGCCTCGCCGGGGGTTATTCGACGCTCCTGCCAAGCAACAGACATTTAAGCTCACGCAGTGTCGCTCGTTCATAAACGCCCTAAACTTTTTTGACAAGTTCCAAGCTATTATATTTTTTTTGTACTTAAAGGTTTAACAAAATTGGTGTGGGTCCCGTAGACTAGGGATTCTAGTCATCATACTGAACCACTTTTGTTCTACGACTTTGCTGAAATCGCAAAAAAATCGACCAATTTTTGGCATGTTCATAATTCATATGGAGGGTCCAAATTATTTTTGATGATCGACTATGGGTTCCTTGGGGAAAGATGTTCAGTATGATGAGTAGACCCCCCAGTTAACGGGTCGTATACCAATTTTTTTACATCCTTTATAAATTTAACGAAAATTACATTTATATAGAAACTATGATTTATAATTTCAATTGAAATTGTAAGATCTGATGGAAGGGTAATACAGAAAGAAATAAACAAATACTGGAACACTAGGTACCAAATTAGTTGAACACGAATCGACACATGAATGATATTTCTGTCGAAACGTGTTAACTATATGGCACAGAAGAAACCTCAATGTAGGTGCATATAGGGGCGCGGGCTCAACTATTTTTTTTTATTCATAATTGGTAATCCCTTGGCATCATCTCGCCTGATGGTAAGTGACGATGATGCCGAAGATGGAAGCGGGCTTGCCAAGACTCCCCAACGTAATGGAGAACTGGCTATCGTAACTTTAAGCCGGAACACATCTATGTTGTTAACATTGATGTTTGGCGGCAAGACTTAGATAAGATGGTGGTAGTTAACCAGTCGGGCTTAGAAAATGCCCTACCACCAACTAAACGGAGTCTTTCAAGTTGACCCCACCGGGAATCGAACCCGCGACCTCTTGGTGTAAAGCGAATGATCTAACCATAACGCCACGGAGGCGGTTGAACAAATAGGGATGACAACAGCATCAGAAATAAATTATGAACTCTTGATCACTAAATTGCCCTCCTACTTAAACTTCGGAAAACCTTACTCGTTTTGTTTTCCATCTAGTCTTCGATTGTTAATTCATCAAAATCACAAAATGAGTACATAAATGACGCTGCAAAACTATGACGTCACGCCTAGGTTCGTCAAAAACGACATTTTTAGAACAAAATGTCGTTTTTGACAAATGATAAAAAGTAAATCAAATGACTAGCATTCGTCATCCCTATTGAAGGATTAATAAATAACTTACTTGGTCCATGGTAAGCATTCTTTTCAATAAGTCAATGAATTCCCTTCTGTCCGCTTTCTCGGCCAACAGTTGGCCGCCTTCAAGATCCGTTGGAACATTTACCTGTAAACGAGATGAAAGTAAATAAGACACTGTACCTACTTCTTGGTAGGCACCCAGACGATAACTATAATGTAATACATTTATAAATCTGGGTGTAACACGTTGTAAAATCTTCGCGCGTTTACAGATACTTGTAGGCTTTCACAGTACAGCCATTTTAGGGTACTGTACCCAAAGGGTAAAAACGAGACCCTATTACTAAGTCAGAACCGCACACATAGGGTTCCGTACCCTCATACTAGATGGCGCTAGTTTCTTCACGATTAATATAAAAAAACACGTTTTTTGTATGAAGACTCATTTTTTCTAATTTTTAGTATTTGTTGTTAAAGTGGCAACAGAAATACATTATCTGTGAAAATTTCAAATGTCTACCTATTATGGTTCATGATATACAGCCCACTGACAGACAGACAGACAGACGGACGGACGGACAGACAGCCAACTGATAACTGACTTAGTAATAGGGTCCCGTTTTTACCCTTTAGGTACAGTACCCTAAAATGGCTGTACTGTGAAAATGTCTACCTATTACGGTTCATGAAATACAGCCTGGTGATACACAGACAGACGGACGGACGGACGGACAGTTATCAGTTAACGTCTCCGTCGTCTGTATGTCACCAGGCTGTATTTCATGAACAATTGAAATTTTCACAGATAATGTATTTCTGTTGCCACTACAACAACAATTACTAAAAATTAGAAAAAGTGAAAAATAAAAGGGGGTCTCCATACAAAAAAAAATATTGAAATGTGAAGAAACTAACGCCATCTAGTATGATGGTACGGAACCCTATGTGTGCGGTTCTGACTCGCTTCTATTGTTCGTAAATTGTACCTGGAAATTGTTGTACTGTGCTCTAAATAAAAGATTGCCTGTTCTATTCTATTCTTTCCAATTTCCATCAAACAACTTTTTCAAAAACATATAATTTGTAGTAACGGTGTTTTTCTACTCTTAGGTGGTAAGCCTGGGGTCCGGCCGTGGACCATACGTTTATACAGGGTGTCATAAACCATAAACCAACGTCAACCCAGCAAGTGCTGATGGGCTAGGTCATGACTAGCCAGAATATGTAAATTTCACTTTTGTAAAAGTGTCATAGATTTTAAGATATTGGCACTTTTATAAAATGCTTCAATATCTCTATCTTGGGTCAATATTATGGATGCCACATATACAAATTTAGGTATATTGTAATTCTGTTTATCAACCGACTTCCAAAAAGGAGGAAGTTCTCAAACTGTATTTTTTTTATGTTTGTTACCTCCGAACTTTTGACTGGGTGAACCGATTTTGATGATTCTTTTTTTATTTGAAATCTAGTTCTTCCCGTGTAATTTGATAAATTTTATCAAAATCGGTGTAGTATTTATTAGAAAATTAACAAAAACCAAAAATAATAATGCAAAATTGTACAAAGTTGTTGCGATAGAAGTCGGTTTTTTAACGTGTTTAGCGTTTCCAATTATTATTTCTCTGTACTACAGGAGAATAACGCTATCGAATGCAACCAAAGATTTGTTTAAAATGGCTACAGTTTACTTACAAAAAATAAGTATATCTTTTTTTAGAATAACAAATATTAACACCGATCTTTGGATCCTTATGCTAAAAAAAGTGTACCGGGCTATACTAGCATGTTTTCTTAAAAGTATGCCCATCAAGTGTAGTTCTCAACCATCAAAAGATTGACCAAAATTCCAAAAAAGAAATTAAAATGTTCAAATTGTGGGCAATACCGGGAAATTTCAACGCACAAAATTATCTGGATTTCTTGGAAATTAACTTCCAACCTTTTTGGAAAAGTTCCCTTGACCGATGACTAGTGATAAACAAAATCAGGAGTTGTGTTGAGGCGACTGAAATGAAATTTCCTAAAGGCTGGCAACACAAGTGGCACTCACTTGTCCAATGTCGTCGAGACAGTTGAAGATGTACTTGCGCGCCTCCTTGCTCTTGATTCCGGTCTCCAGCTCGTGCTCCTCGGGCGTCTTCAGCCGCCAGAACGGGTACGTGCTGTCCACGTCACGGTAGAAGAATTTGGCCGTCTTTGATGCACTGCGGCGGAAACAGAAAAAAAAAATGTATTATTCGATAAGGTGCTGTTAAATGCAGACAAAATGAGGTTAATTCTACACAAAGAAAATGGTATATTTGGTCGTGCGACTTTTTTCTGTTTAACGTCAAATAGTAGCTTTTACGTATTGTAAGGCAATTTATCACCACATACAGCTTAAAGAGAGAAGATCGATATATGAAGAGAGCCGGTCGGTCGCCCCAGGTATCGAGTGCGCGATGTGGTGAACGCGGACCTGCGCGAGCTCCAAGCTGACGACTGGCGCGTAAACGCACAAGACCGGGACAAATGGCGAGTTCTCGTATCGGAGACCAGGACACACTTTGGGTCGTTGAGCCAGGGGAGTAAATAAGTACAGCTTAAAAATCTCAAACTAAAAGTTCAATAAATGAGATAGATATGTTAGTTCGGTTTGTTTTGTGGTATGGCACTTTCTAAGCCCGCCTGGCTAACTACCAACATCTTATCTAAGTCTTGCCGCCAAACATCAGTGTTAACAACATTGATGTGTTCCGGTTTGAAGATTAGATAACTCCACCTTAACACCACATTAATATGCACCCGTGCGAAGCCAGCTAGCGACCCGCCAGTGATCTTTATAAACGAGTGGTAACTCATGATGCAGACTTGCCTGTTAATATCACATATAGATAGACAGCCAGTTCTCCATTGCGTTGGGGAATCTTGGTAAGCCTGCTTCCATCTTCGGCATCATCGTCACTTACCATCAGGTGAGATGATACCAAGGGCTTACCAATTGTGAATAAAAAAAATATTTTGGATCGTAGAAATCCTATCAGAATATTCAACAAAGGTTAACGCGTTTAATTTTACGGCTAGGCGGCGCTAACGCAGGTAGGTATAGTGAGGTATTTGTTAAATGAAATGCAAACTCCGTGGATGAGGCTTGAAAGTAAGGTAAAGCTTGAAAGTAAGGTACATATAACTGTCTAAAACGGTAATGGGTGCTAGATATTTTTTTTTAAATTCACAATTGGTGAGCCCTTGACATAATTTTCATCATTAATCAAACATTTTTGACGTGACTACGTCTTATAATTCGATAGAGCTGGCTGCACGCACGAAAAAACATGACTCATGCGTCGTTACCTCGCTCTGAGGCGTTCCGTCATGCGTCGTTACCTCGCTCTGAGGCGTTCCGTGACAACGTCTTATAATTCGATAGAGCTGGCTGCACGCACGAAAAAACATGACTCATGCGTCGTTACCTCGCTCTGAGGCGTTCCGTCATGCGTCGTTACCTCGCTCTGAGGCGTTCCGTGTAAGTCTTGAAGTGCAAGCGAGAGCGCGAACGAGCGACAAAGAAGCACAATCGGCCTTTACGTTCGGCAGCGTTCGACATCCGTCTCTCTCCTACTTGAGTGAGCGATGTGTCTGTGTGAACAGCTGCTATACTATAGTACATCTACATGTTTTGATCGAGTATCAAGTGCAGTGAAAAGTGAATGTGTTGTTCTTGTTTATAACAACGATAATTACAGCGATAAAGGTAATGATTCTTTCGATATTAATTATATATTCAGTGATATATTGTCGAATATTCGTGCTTTCATCATTAAAATGAATAGCATCGGTCCGCTAGTGCAGCGATTATAGGTTATGCTATAATTGACAAAATTAAAACAATAAGTTAACAGAACTATTTCACGATGAGTAAAAAATCGATGACTTTACTATTCAATCGAAATAATTATCGAGTGTTATTATGATTTAAAAAAATTAAAACATAAATATTAAATCTTCCATATATCACAACAACGTGTCTGAAATGACAGGTTGGACCAACCATCCGTCAAAGGGAACATTTTCTCCTATATTAAACACATTGAGGGGCTTTTTAAAAACTAGATTTACGAAAATTTTAATGTTTCCAAATTTTATATTTTAAATGTAAGATTTATAAACAATAATTTAATGATTGTTTATTCTTATAATGAATTATTTAAAAATATTACTTTTTTATAACAAATTACAATTAAACTTGCAAAAATAATTAAGTAACTAATTGAAAAAAAATAATTATATTATTAAAATAATATTTCCAAATTTTAAATTTTAAATGTAAGACTTATAAACAATAATTTAATGATTGTTTATTCTTATAATGAATTATATAAAAATATTACTTTTTTATAACAAATTACAATTAAATTTGCAAAAATAATTAAGTAACTAATTGAAAACATTTAATTATATTATTAAAATAATAAAATCAAAATTTTAATTTTAACAATTGATTAGAAATTTAAACAATAAATTTTATTCAAGTATTTTGTTGTATTTTTATTGACGTGATAACGTCTTATAATTCGATGGAGCCGGCTGCACGCACGAAAAAATGCGTCGTTACCTCGCTCTGAGGCGTTCCGTGAGGCGTTCCGTTTAAGGCTTGAAGTGCAAGCGAGAGCGTGCAACGAGCGACAAAGAGGCACAATTGGCCTCCGCGTTCGGCAGCGTTCGACATCTGTCTCTCTCCTACTTGAGTGAGCGATGCGTCCGCGTGGACAGCTGCTATACAATACATTTACATGTTCTCGTCAAGTATGAAGTGCAGTGAAAAGTGAATGTGGTGTCAATTGTTTATAGCAATGATAATTACGGCGATAAAGGTAATGATTCTTTCGATATTATGAAACCATTCCATCAGTATTTTCTTATGACGTTGTCACGTTCAACTATCGTCAGTAAACCGACTTTACAGACAACCGTTTTTTTATTTTGATTTTGATCATCTCACCTGACGGTAAGTGACAATGAGGACGAAGATGGAAGCAGGCTTAACAAGATTCTCAAACGCAATGGGGAACTGGCTGTCTATCTATATGTGATATTAACAGGCAAGTCTGCATGGGGCTATCTTATCTTCAAGCCGCAACACATCAATGCTGTTGACATTTATTCTTGGCGGCAAGACTTAGCTAAGTTGGTGGTAGCTAGCCAGGCGGACTTCGAAAACTCCCTTCCACCAACCAAATCGAGTCATAGAAAGTGAGAAGAATCTCCGACAGAGACCGGAAATCGAACCCGCGACCTTCTGATGTAAAGCTAAAACTTTTACACTACGGAGACGGTTGATTATTTATATGCAGCTATATTCTTGTTTTCGTGTTTATAGTTAAATCAATGTGTTTATATGTTTACAGAGGGAGTTACAAGGCCCCGCGTGACGTATGCCGACGGCATACTCCTCCTGATAGGTTACTGGTAGAGAGAGTGCAACAAATAAAATGTAATTTTATACATTGCGGTATTTGACTGCTAGTCATTAGAGTTACTTTTTATCAACTGTCAAAAACGACATTTTGTTCTGAAATTGTTCGTGTTACAAAGTTGTGATTCATTGTCTTTGACGAACGAATTTAGTAATTTTGATAAATATAAAATTGAAATTAGAATAAAATGTTAAATGAATAAGTTTTTATGCTTTTGTAGGAGAAATGCTATTTAGTGAATAATATTTTTAATTTATTTTAAACACTGTCAAATACCCTATTTGTTGTTCGTTGTCTTTGAATCTGTTCGTCTCCACTTCTCCATCCAGCCGTGGAAAGCATTGCTCCTCTGGAGATATATAGTAACTCATTGGGTTAAGCTTTTTTTTAATTCACAATGTTTTGTTACCTGTTGAGCATGTGCTCGGTGGGCAGGCCCTGCGTCTGCGAGATGTAGCGGATTTGGTCGTACTCCGAGGAGCCAGGGTACAGCGGCCAGCCCAGGAACAGCTCGGCCACCACGCAGCCGAGCGACCACATGTCGATCGCTTCGCAGAACGCCAGCCCGAGGATTATCTCCGGCGCTCTGTAACAGTAAAACATAGGATAAATCAACTAAATAAAAAGGGAGATGCTAAGGCTATAAAGCTTTTACACCTAAGTCTTTGATAAGCAGTTTTGTCATTCAAAGTTTCGTTATAAATCCGCATGTTTTCCCTCGTCGTTTTATACTTAGTCGGGTCATAAGTTCTGTCACATATTTTGTGCGAAATAAACGACACAGATTAGTTTTTATGTGTACTGTTTAGATATGAAACAAAAGGTAGTTAAATACAGATTATTATATCCATTAAAGTTATTCAAAAGCCCACCTGATTTTCGCCACATGCCTACCACAACCTACGCGGCCAGTCGTCAATAGCACCAAGCACGACTTCCATGACGGCTGCTTTAATGAGGGATGCCTTCAGTGACTCCAAATTTAGATGGAGTTCAGCGCAGATCTTCTTCTCTAAATACTGCCACACTTTGTAAAGTTCAGCGCAGATCTTCTTCTCTAAATACTACCACACTTTGTAATCCAACGTAATCAAGTCTAGGCTGGAGGACAGCTCTTCCGATCTGAACCAAGTTAAGATTATCTGAACAGTTGCCGTGCTGTTGCACCTCCTTTTGATAATGTCGCCACCTCCTTCGGTTTACATACTTCATTGTGACGTCAGGGGAGTGCCAGCCTGTGCGTTTCAAGAATACCCTATTAACGGACTGACCAGACCCAGTGATTTTCTCAAATAAATTAATACATCGTTACTGGTAAGAATCTCTTTTTTTTACCATAACAAGTGGCGCTTTCAACGTGGTGGTTGGTCAGTTCCGCTTCCGAAAAATCTGGTAAGAATCTCTTTTTTTAACATAACAAGTGGCGCTTTCAACGTGGTGGTTGGTCAGTTCCGCTTCCGAAAAATCTGGTAAGAATCTCTTTTTTTAACATAACAAGTGGCGCTTCAACGTGGTGGTTGGTCAGTTCCGCTTCCGAAAAATCTGGTAAAAACTAATCTGGTAAGAATCTCTTTTTTTAACATAACAAGTGGCGCTTTCAACGTGGTGGTTGGTCAGTTCCGCTTCAAAATCTGGTAAGAATCTCTTTTTTTACCATAACAAGTGGCGCTTTCAACGTGGTGGTTGGTCAGTTCCGCTTCCGAAAAATCTGGTAAGAATCTCTTTTTTTAACATAACAAGTGGCGCTTTCAACGTGGTGGTTGGTCAGTTCCGCTTCCAAAAAATCTGGTAAAAACTAATCTGGTAAGAATCTCTTTTTTTAACATAACAAGTGGCGCTTTAAACGTGGTGGTTGGTCAGTTCCGCTTCCAAAAAATCAGGTAAGAATCTCTTTTTTTAATATAACAAGTGGCGCTTTCAACGTGGTGGTTGGTCAGTTCCGCTTCCGAAAAATCTGGTAAAAACTAATCTGGTAAGAATCTCTTTTTTTAACATAACAAGTGGCGCTTTCAACGTGGTGGTTGGTCAGTTCCGCTTCCAAAAAATCTGGTAAAAACTAATCTGGTAAGAATCACTTTTTTTAACATAACAAGTGGCGCTTTCAACGTGGTGGTTGGTCAGTTCCGCTTCCGAAAAATCTGGTAAGAATCACTTTTTTTAACATAACAAGTGGCGCTTTCAACGTGGTGGTTGGTCAGTTCCGCTTCCGAAAAATCTGGTAAGAATGTCTTTTTTTTAACATAACAAGTGGCGCTTTCAACTTGGTGGTTGGTCAGTTCCGCTTCCGAAAAATCTTGTAAAAACGGGACGCTGAAAAAATCTGAAAATAGATCTACACACTTTTTAAAAGCCAAATCTGACTTTTAAAAAGCTAAATCTGACCTTTTAAAAAGATAAATCTGACTGTTTGGAGCGGCTTGACTAGCCATAAACCGTTTTTATTGTAAATCGAAGTACAATTTACCTGAAGTGAAAGCGTCGACCAAAGGGCGTTGAAAGAAAATCTCGCTCCAGCCTGATCAAGTTCTAGGGCCGGCGCTGGTTTTGCAGACGGCCTTGTTGGCGTGTGACGCGCTACTGTCTATGACCTTAACGGGGTATGGCTGCCTCCAGCGTTAAGTCTCCAGAACGACTGCAACTTCTAGAACGCCACGAACCTGTAGTATCGGCTCTGCAGGTACGTGTTGCAGACGGCCTTGCTGACATGCGACGCGCTGCCGAAGTCGATGACCTTCACGCGGTACGGCTGCCGCGCCGGCTCCACCAGCATTATGTTCTCCGGCTTCAGGTCGGCGTGGATCAGACCCAGTTGCTGGAAACGAAAGGTTTTGATGAATTTACTCCATTGAATACTCTATTTGTTGACAAACTTTGCCCTAAGATCAGGGCCCTGTCACCTTGGCCAGGATCTTCAAAATCTATGTGTGAAAAGCAATAATAAATATGAATATGAATTCAAGACGTAACAAGGCTGCAAGGTGCAAGCCAGGGAGAGATAGCGTCGACTGATAGAGGAATACAACTGGGATATCGTAGGACAACAACAAGGCGTGGGTTAACTGGTTAACTGTGTACGGCTGCCCTACGTGGCTGCACTTGACTGTTTTAATTACTACTATTTGTGCGTCCTGTTGGTATTGCAGTGCGGGGTCGCACACACCAAGACTGCTGGATTTGGAGATCTTGTTCTGCTCGAGTAAGTCGGAAAAAATCTGTTCCCCCATGTGTGACAATATATAACAGTTTTTTTTTAAACATACAATTATTGTCCCTTGGCATCATATCACTTTTTTTCTTTTATTATTCACAATTGGTAAGCCCTTGGCATCATCTCCCCTGATGGTAAGTGACGATGATGTCGAAAATGGAAGCGGGCTTACCAA
Organism: Coleophora flavipennella; assembly: GCA_947284805.1. NCBI lineage: Eukaryota > Metazoa > Arthropoda > Insecta > Lepidoptera > Coleophoridae > Coleophora > Coleophora flavipennella. The sequence goes on along the minus strand of OX369255.1, from coordinate 7,571,243 downwards.
GATTCCCAAATATCTGGCTATCTTATCTTCAAGCCGGAACATCTCAATGCTGTTAACACTGATGTTTGGTGGCAAGACTTAAATAAGATGGTGGTAGCTAGGCCAGGCGGGCTATGAAAATGCCCTACCACCAACCAAACCGAGTATTACAAAGTTCACCCTGCCGGGAATCGAACCCGCGACCTCCTGGTGTGAAGCGAATGGACTAACCATTACGCCACGGAGGCGACTGATGGTAAGTGACGATAATGCCGAAGATGGAAGCGGGCTTACCAAGATTCAGTGACAGCCAAACACAAGATTTGAACTTCTCACCTTAAGTTTGAGCAGCGCAGTCAACACCTGCTGCAGTATAGGCCTGATGTACTTTAGCGGGAGCGGCGAGAACTTGTTCTGCTTGAGGAAGTCGTACAGGTTCTGCTCCAGCATCTCGAACACGAGGCAGGTGTGCGAGCGATGCTGGAAGCACTCGTACGCGCGCACGAAGTTGAACTCGTCCGCGGACTCCTGCGACAGGCGCGACAGGATGGACACCTGCAAGGAGATGATAGTGCGCGGTGTAAAGACGAATACTGATATACCATTTACAAGAAGACTGTCAATCCCTATATTTATTAGCGACATATAGTAATAGCTAGCTAAAATACATTATTGAATTGTCAGTAAATGTAAGATTTCCATTTTGCATAATTTAATGGCACTTTATCACATTTAAAATCAGTCTTCGTAAAAAAGTTTCGAGGCGAAATTATTCAGTTTTAAGCAAAATACCCTAATAGATAACGCCGTCTAGTACCTTAAAAAATATTTCAAATAAGTAAAGATTAGATTAAGCATTAGGTCATCGTTACACTTAATCTAATTTATAACATTGTGTGCGCCAAAGGGTCAAATAAGTAAAGATTAGATTAAGCATTAGGTCATCGTTACACTTAATCTAATTTATAACATTGTGTGCGACAAAGGGGTATTACCACCACACACGCGCGCGTTTAAAATATGTAGGTACCAAATACGAGGGGTGTTCCATAAATAGTGATAATGCGACATATTCTCTTTGGAAAGAAGAAAATTAATACCGGCAGGCATAGTCCAAACATTTGATATGATGATAATAAAAAAAAACTCTTTTGTTTTTTAATTGTATAGCCCAGTACACTTTTTTTAGCATGAGGATCCAAAGATCGGTGTTAATATTTGTTATTTAAAAAAAAAATACACTTATTTTTTTGTAAGTAAACTGTAGCCATTTTAAACAAATCTCTGGTTGCATTCAATAGCGTTATTCTCCTGTAGTACTGAGAAATAAAAATTGAAAACGCTAAACACGTTAAAAACCGACTTACATCGCAACAACTTAGTACAATTGTGCATTATTATTTTTGGTTTTCGTTAATTTTCTAATAAATTACTTCACCGATTTTGATAAAATTCATATGGGACCACACGGGAAGCACTAGCTTTCAAATAAAAAAAGAATCATCAAAATCAGTTCACCCAGTCAAAAGTTCTGAGGTTACAAACAATAAAAAAAAATACAGTCGAATTGAGAACCTCCTCCTTTTTGGCAGTCGGTTGAAAAACAGAATTACATTATACCTAAATTTGTAGATGTGGCATCCTTAATAGTACAATTTTGCTTTATTATTTTTGGTTTTGCGTTAATTTTCTAATAAAGTACTACACCAATTTTGAAAAAAAAATTATGTGACCACACGGAAAGCACTAGCTTTTAAATAAAAAAAGAATCATCAAAATCGGTTCACCCAGTCAAAAGTTCTGAGGTAACACACTTTGTATGCGTTCTTAAAAATGGATAAAACTGAAGTTCGCGCGGTAATAAAATATATCTGCTTGCAAAAAATTACTACGGAGCAGGTAAATCAAGACTTGAGAGCAACATTAGGGGTTTATGCTCCTCCATATTCTAAGATTGCGCGTTGGTGTGCTGAGTTCAAGCGAGGAAGAACTTCCACTCACGACGACCCACGCACAGGACGCCCTATATCGGCAGTGACTGAACAAATGATTAAAAAAAGTTGAAAACATTGTCTTGGCGGATCGTCGTGTTACTGTTCATTTTATAGCAGAAGAAGTAAAGATTTCGATAGGAAGTGTCCATAATATTATACACGACCATTTGGGTATGAAAAAGTCTCAGCTCGCTGCGTGCCCAGAATGCTTTCTGACGCGCAGAAACAAAACGAGAAAGAGGATTTCAAAAAGCTGTTTGGATTTGTTACAACAAAATCCAGACCGATTTTTGGCTCGATTCATATCTATGGACGAAACATGGCTCCAACAAAGTGTATCGGAAGGCCGCCATGTTAGGTACCTTTTTTTTAAGTCACGAAAGCTAAGGAAACCGACCGGCCAGAGGCCGACCGCCGCGTAGGGTGAAGCCCGGAGCACGCCCTGTTCGGTCGGAAGGCCGGTAGGTCCTTTACTTATGTTAGATGTTACATCGCTCGCTCGGGTTATTATGACTGCGTTAAATTATAAATTAATTATGCGTATTTACGCATAATTAATTTATAATTTAACGCTTTAATATTTATTAAAGCAGCAAAAACTCATCAACTGGCGACAAAGCTGCGAATGCCAAAAAGCTAACATTAAGATTTCTTGTATACGCGCTGGCACAAGAACCGACGAAAAATAAAGTAAGCTGCCTTCTGTCACAGAGTATAACTAATAACCTTTGCACAGCTACGAAATGCATTTCTGGCGATGTTTACGAAATATTTTGAAAAAAATATTGTAATTAACTTGAAATGAAAAGCTAAGAATTGAATTTCAACCTTCAAGACTCGGAAATAGGGATAGATAAAAAATAAGGATATATTTAGACGGTCCGTTATAGAAAGTGTTGCGTCAATGTTTAGTTTTTAAGAGCGAACGTGGCGCTTCTTCTTAGTTGGGTAAACAAAAACAAAGACACAACTGGCTTAATGCCAACCTCTCCATAATGGATCGCGAAACTAAAGAGCTTCTTGGAAGGCACCGTATGGTCGCATGTCAGGCCAGATACTTCGTTAATAACAAGTTGTCCTAGCAGAGTTTCCGGGTATTTCATGGCAATAGTTTACTTCCGGTAGTCAACGATTTCTCGGTATTTCAGAGACTGTCGATAATAAAACTGAATTTAGTAGAGAAAACGGAAAGGTTGCTGCTGGGAAATGAGATATAGATAGATGAAAACTATATTTCGCTTAACAAGGCACAATCACAAACAAAGAAATTAAACTACTTAAGTGAAAAAGATTATTAAATAAAAGAACAAAAGTGTGAGTGGTTGTCAAGTCAGCGAAAGTGGTCCAGGCTCAGCATAAATACATCATACATATCTGAAGTTGTCATTAATAAAATAAGCCAAATGTCACAAAAAGCTAAAGTACCAATCTTTTGACAAATAGGGCAGTTCGTTTAGGTAATAATCCTAATAACAAAACAGCAGTAATAACAAAATTCGTATGTGAAAGTATTGACTTTTTAAACTGGAACTGAAACTGAACTCAACTGTTCCTAGAATTTCAGACACCCCGCAGTTCGTAATTATAATATTAAACTTTGATTTAATTAATATGAGATTTAATATAATTTGAGACACCCCGCAATCCATTATTATGAGTGGAATCTTTCTTTTACGCGGTCGTGACTTTCTTATACGAGCTCGATTATTAGTAATTATTCGTTACTTTTACAGTTTAATTTTAAATTTTCAATTTAAAAAGTTAATAAGCAAGAAGTTTTCATACATAGAATAGAATCAGATAGATTTGAAAAGAGGAAAAATGAATGACTCCGTACGTCTTAGCATTGAATTCTGAAAATTCATTTGAATAGCTGTTTAATACAATAGATCTTGCCTAACATACCTTCTAAATAAACATTAGTCGAGTCGGACTCGCGTACCGATGATTTCGTACTACCACTCAATATAATAGGGCTTTACCTATGAAATTGCCGATTTAGGTTTTGAAGTTCAATGCCAATTTTTATTGAAAGTAAAAAAGTTTTTTTTTTTTTATTATTGACCTTATGGTGACACTACATATGATCTTTTACTAATAACTAGTGGCATGTCTTTCATGTTCCAATACCCTGAGCTATGTACCATTGAATGGAAACACCTGCGTTTTCTTAGTGGTCAGATGGGGCAATTTTTTAAACTAGTTAATTTTCTTGAAATTTCCTGAAAGTGACGATATCTTATGCGGGGTATTCCCAAACATGACATTAGTAACGAAGAAACTGCTGCGATAACTATGTGTATTTTTGATAACTATGATAAAAAATGTGTATTTTTTTCCTCAATAAAGGCGATTTTTTCGGATGAAAACCCCGACTTCATGGTCTTAAAGCCACCGTGGTCTTAAAATATCTAAACAATAGGCATATGTTTACCGCCATTTAATTTCTAAAAGTCGAATGCTATTTTGAGAATAAATTTTGTTTTAATAACTATTGTTATTAATATTAATTTTCATCTTTAAACTTTTTTTTATAAAATCGGCAATTTCATAGGTAAAGACCTAATATTTAATTACTAGTTTTAATTATTTTTACATCAACATTTGTCAAAAATCGAAAAGGCTGTATACGCGTACGAGCTGCTTGCCTAGTTTCGTTGTAAAAAAATGACCAGTTGCAAAAACGCGCACATATTCTGAAAATTTTCATTTGTTGTGTGATAAATTTATTATTTTGTTGTTAATATGAGTTCAAATACAAGAGATGAAGTGGAATTAACTCCAACCGATATTTTATCTGTGGCGAAAACTGCACAAGATGGGATTTTGCCATCAAAATCTCGAGAGAGATGTATAGCGACTTACGATCATTTTATTTTATTGAAAAAACAAAGGAAAATTTAGTAATTTTTAGGATAAACATATTTTATTCTTTGATTTGTTTTTTACTGTTTTCCACAACTTTATTGATAAACGTCGTGGGATACACGGGTGTCTATCAGGTTATTTTAAACTCGTGACTTTAAAAACCTTCGCCTTCGGCTCGAGCTTGTTAATTAGGTACAGTTCGTTTACAATAACCTTCTTTCTACCCTTGTATCATAATGTACTATATTTCTATTGGCGAATCGAACCACCTTAACAATAAATCTTAACCTATGAAATTGCCGATAGGGCGAAAATGTTTGATTAAGGAAATTAACATAAAAAGATAGTTATTAAAACCAAATTTATTCTGGTAACATCATAAAACTATTAGAAACGAAATGGTCGTAAATGTATGCCTATTGTTTAGATATTTTGAGAGCACGGTGGCTTAAAACCCAAAGACGAGTTTGTTAACCTCAATAATCGACATATTTTTAAGCAAAAAAAAAACTTTTTTCATTGCGCTAGAATTTTCGCAGTCGTTTCTTTGTGTCTATGTAAAATTTAGGAATACCCCGCATAAGGAAAACCCCGCTTTCAGGAAAATTTAAAAAATAACAAGTCAAAAAAATTGCCCTATTTTCCCGCTTTTGGTCCATTCAATGGTACGTAGCTCCGGATAGTTACATGAAAGACATCACACTGGTCATTAATAAAAGACCATAAGTAGTGTCATCATCTGGTCAATAATTAAAAACAAGAACAATTGTTTTTTTTAGTTAAAATTGGCATTGAACTTTAAAAAGTGAATCAAAAATTTCAAAAACGCCGCAGTTTGTGAGATTAATAGTTATGGTTTAATATAATCTCATATACCCTGCAATTTGTTATTATGGGATAATTGATTGAGGCTTCATAATATAATTCTTCAGACAACCCGAAGTTCGATAATCTAAGATTAATTATTGAAGCTCAACATAATTTCAAACACCTCGCAGTTTGTTATTATGAGATTAATGATTGAAGCTTAATATAATCTCACACACCCCGCATTTGGTTAATATGAGAATAATGATTGAGGCTTAACATATTTTTAACTAATTTATTAGGGTTCAAAAATGAGTTAAGTAAATATAAAACCTCAATCACCTCAATCTGGCCCTGGCGCGCATAGCTGGGGGTTAAAGTTTATAAAGAAAAACCCTGTATGAAAGGAGTCATCACCTCAATCTGGCCCTGAAGCGCATAACTGGGGGTTAAAGTAAACAATGAAAAACCCTGTATGAAAGGTCTCGTCACCTCAATCTGGCCCTGGCGCGCATAGCTGGGGGTTAAAGTAAATAAAGAAAAACCCTGTATGAAAGGAGTTGTCACCTCAATCTGGCCCTGGAACGCATAGCTGGGGGTTAAAGTAAATAATGAAAAACCCTGTATAAAAGGAGTCGTCACCTTAATCTGGCCCTGGAGCGCATAAGGGGAGGGGGGGGGGGGGGTTTAAAGTAATAAAAAAAAAACCCTGTATGAAAAGAGTTGTCGCCTCAATCTGACCCTGGAGGCATAGCTGGGGGTTAAAGTAATTAATGAAAAACCCTGTATGAAAGGAGTCGTCACCTCAATTTGGCCCTGGCGCGCATAGCTGGGGTGGTTCTTCAGGATCTTGATGGCGACTATTTCGTTGGTGCCCTTTTTCCAGCACTTCACCACCTGACCGAAGGTCCCCCGTCCGAGGAACTCCAACACCTCGTACCTGCAAACAATGAACGTTTCCTAAAGCTTAGCTTAATTTATGTTTTAATTTTTTCACCGTAAATATTCCGAATATTAAATAAGTAAATAAATATAAATGTAAGTAAGTAAATATATATGTCCAGCAGTGGACGTCCTTCGGCTGATATGATGATGATGATGATGATGATGTAATAAATATAAAAAAAAATCACAGCTGTTGGTAGAAATGGAACAAAAAGGCAATTAAAAACAATGTTCCTGAATATCACGACGCAAATAAATCAAATAAAGTTGGGGAGTCTCCACGACCTGGTCATAAAACTCCGTTTTTTTTCAATCGCCTCTGTGGCGTAGTGGTTAAGTATTTAGCATCATTAGCTTCACATCAGTAGGTCGCGATTTCGATTCCCGGCGGAGTCTAACTCTGTAAGACTCGGTTTGGTTGGTGGCAGGGCATTTTCTAATCCCGCCTAGCTAGCTACCACCATCTTATCTAAGTCTTGCCGCCAAACAACAAAAAGTAGCCAGTTCCCAATTGAGTTGGGGAATCTTGATGAGCCCGCTTTCATTTTCGGTATCGTGGTGACTTACCATCAGGTGAGATGATGCCAAAGGCTAAATAAAAAATAAGAATTAAAAAAAACATTTTTAACGTTAAAAGATGTCAAATACATAAAGTCCTATAGTCAAACATTCAAACAAATAAGTAGTTATATTTTTTCCAGAAGAGTTTTGAATTTTGTTATGTATGAAAACGGGTGTACTGTATGGCCGTTCTATGATGGATGACTGTTATGTCTTGATACTATTTCACTATTTGCGTAAACTAAGTTTGTTTTTTTTTGTTTCAAGGCTGATTCGCAGATAAAATGTGCTGCCTTTTGCTTGCATTATTTTAACAAAAAAACTGAGTGCGCAAAAATAGGGAAATGGTGAAATATCATAACATAATAGTCATCAAAAACAGCCCTACTTTAGTTGTTTAAAATTTTGTGACCGAAGCCCAAATAATTTTTTTAATATATTATGGTAAAATATCAAAGTTTTCGTGATGGTATGTACCAAGAACATCACTAATTCTTCTAAATGGGTAATTATTTTAATTTTAAATGCCTCAATTACTTTATTGTTATTCAATGAAATATATTTCTCCGTCACTTCCGCTTTTTAGTGATTGGCCGTATTAGGGATGACGACAGCATCAGAAATAAATTGTGAAATTTTGGTCACTAAATTGCCCTCCTATTTAAACTTTACTCGTTTTGTTTTTCATCAAGTCTTAGATTTTAAATTCACTAAAGTCACAAAATGAGTACCTACATAAATGACTTTGCAAAACTATGACGTCACGCCTAGGTATTTCAAACATTTTTAGAACAAAATGTCGTTTTTGACAGATGATAAAAAGTGAATCTCAGATGACTATCATTCGTCATCCCTATACAAATGACGTGTGTTCCTGAATTCAAAACAGTTGCGGCCATTAAGGGATCGGACTGCATCAAAAGTAATTCTGAAATATGATTTCCTAAATTGCTCTCCTCTTGAAGTTTCAAAAAACGTTACTTGTTTTGTTTTTCCATCACGTCTTCAATTTTTAATTGATCAAATTCACAAAATAAGTTCGTCAATGACGCTAAAAATCAATGATGTCACTTGTGGGTATTTCAAACATTTTTAGAACAAAATTTCGTTTTTGCCAGATCCTAAAAAGTTACTCAAATGACTAGCAGTCCGATCCCCTATTATGAAGATTTCTCCGCCTGTACCTTAGACTTTCCCTTCAACTTCGCCCATGAGGTTCCATATTGAAACCAAAGCATTAGCACTCTATTGAGAGGAGCGATTTTTTTTAATCTGTGGTACTGCCTATTCTTAGTTAGTTGTATTGACCTCGAAAAGGCTTGACAGCACCTCTCCGATCACCACCTCAGATGGAATACGTCCGTTTGTTCTGCCTTCCAAATACATCCCACATTAAAAAATACTGATTTATCCTAAAGTTACAAGGGTGTAACAAAATTGGTGTAGGTCCCGTTAATTTCATACTGAACAACTTTACTCTATAATTTTGCTGAAATCGCAAAAAAAATAACTGATGGTCTAGTGCAGCTCGCAGGATGCCGCTGCGCTGGTTGCAAGTGGCTCAAAATCGTGCTTAGTGGAGGCCTTTTCAACATTGGTCATTTTTCGGCTGATATGACAAGAGCGTCGGTGGCGTAATGGCTAGGGCCGCCGCCTCCTGTCCAGGAGGTCGTGGTTCGAACTTGCCACGTACCAATGTGATTTCGCATTTAGATTTCATATGTACGTTTATCCAACGCTCTTACGGTGAAGGAAAACATCGTGAGGAAACCTACACACGCCTGCGAAGAAACTTACAGATTGTGTGTGAAGTCGACCAACCCGCACTGGTCTCGCGTGGTCGACTAAGGCCGATCACCCTAATTCAGGGTAGGCTCGAGCCCCTCGATGAGGACGTATATGAGCTGATATCAATGAAAAATAATAATGATGATGAACCAGTGTTGTGCGATCTCACCGATTGGAGGACGAGTAGAGCACCTCGTGCTGCACCAGCTGGTAGTCGCCATCGCCCCCACAGCCGGAGCCTGTCGCGTGCGCGTCGTGTCGTGTTGTGTCGGGTCGTGCCGCGCCGCGCCACAGCCGCATGCACACAGATTCGTAACAGACATATTAGCTACAGTGTAGATGCTACACATACCATTCGTATGTGTAACATCCACATGTTGATGGTGTGTGAATGTTTACTTTAAGTCAGTTAATGATGACGTTCACATTTTCTTTGTAAAGGTGCTTTAGAGAGGTAAACAATTAAAAACGTTTAAAGATAAGTAAGTAATTAAGGTACAATAAAGCTTTAGGAACTTATTATGTAATGTGATGAAAAGGTACCTACAATAAACATCATTAACGCACTTGGGTGATAAATTCGTGCAAGGGCTTAGAAACTAAATTTGAAAATGTTTATGTAAGTAAAATAGGAAAAAACTATTTTCTCTACGTCTGTGATTACTATACAGGTATGTATGATAAAGTTAATATATTACCATTAGGCCTAGTTCGCACAGCGATTTTATACAGCGCGATTTTATTCGCAAAATTCTGTGACATATGGATATTGTATGAAGCAGCACGCACTTGCGAAATAAAAATCGCGCGATTATAAATCCGCAAACAAATCGTGTTTTGCAACAGAATCCGCGATTAAAATCGCGCGATCATTCTGTGGACTATGGAAAGTAACTATTTAGTAATCTGTGCTATGGAGTTGTATGCCTCTGAACGCATCGCGAAACAAAATCGCTTTGCGCGGAGGGGGGGGAGGGAGACAGCTAAGTCGCGTGCCATAGGTAACTGATAGGATTGTTCGGTTGTCCATTTACGTAGGTATGTACGTGCGACTCGGCTGATTACTCGATGAGAACTGGGAAGAAACAGACGGAACTCGCGCGGAATTTTATCCGCCGCCGTGCGTGTTAGTTGTGATTCAGCACGGGAATTAAAAATCGCGATGTGAAAAAATCGCTATGCGAACTAGGCCTTACATGTACCTACACAGTGACGAATGAGTGAATTATTGAACGTCTAAAACTACATTAATCAAAAATTATTTGTTTTATATATATTTGCCATACAGGAAACAATATGAAATGAATTAGGATGTCAAAAGCTTTTTTTACAGGTTGCAAGTACAAAATAACTTTTGAATTCCCTAGCAGTGCTCTGCGCATACGTCAGACTTTTGAATGCCGTTACAAAATACCCACGTAAAAAAATGTAGGTTTACGGCATTACTTTTTTTTTTTTTTTTTATTATTAAAAATACTTACAAGAGTATATCGTGTGCGCAAGTCCAAAGTATAATGTATAAAAAAATAAGTGCAGCAAAGGAAGGTGCATCAAAGTTCAAGCTACAGGAGCGAGCGGTCGTCACAACACCCATTCGTATGCATTGTTACCTCCCGTCCGGCTTATTGAAGTTTCATACAATCCCTCGTTAACCGCTGCCTGGCTGGCCGATCACTGTGCTCTACTCTTTAACCTTGGTGCCGTGTGGAATATTTTTGTAAAAGGAAAATTCTCTTCAATTCCATTTTGTATTGAAAAATTCAGTTGAAAATTGTTTTCGTGAATCGGAGAACTGTCTGCAATGCTGCAGTTTCATATATTGCAAGTACGTATTGTTTCTGAATTAAGGGACAAACAAACAAACACGCACGGGACCGTCCTTTTAAGTACCTAAAAAGGTAACTTAATAAGGTCACGCTCTTTCATAAAAAGGAGTTTAATTATAAAAGAAATTCCATGATTTCTTAACTAATTTTAAATACTTTGCAAAATTTTCAATATTCCACTACACATTTTTCCAAGGCTAAATACATGTTGGCAAAGGAGAGAATGAAGGCGTTAACCCTGCAGTGGTCGCACCCCCAAAAGTCACTTGAGTGGTCGCGTGGAGTACATGCCAAATTGTTTTCAATTTTTTTTATAAAATTCATTTATATATTTTTTTTATTGAAAATGGCAAGTACTCTTATCTAAAATTAAATAATAATAACAAACTGAACAGAACAATTAACAGTTTTGTCAGAATAAACCAAAACACAAACTAATAAATCGTCTTTGAAAATTTACTTTGGATTATATGAGACTTTAATACGTGTTAACGCTTATTGCGAAAACAAATATACTTTTATTTCTAAACAGGAACTACATACATATTTGGAATGAACAGAGCGGGGGTGGGGATTATCATACTTAAAGTACACGGAGTCCTGTGTAACACACTTGAACTGTTTACGAATCATTTCATTTTTAATTACCATGGATTACATATGTAATCCACGCGACCACTGCAGGGTTAATGGGAGTGTTATAGATATCAACATTACAATTTTATTCTCCTTTAAGTAACCTTTTTTTGATATTCCTTCTCTTCTTAGCCCAGCTGTTAGTGATAAGCCCGCATCATGATTACTGCTTATTAATTATTATTTTTTTAAGTTAATATTTTCTTGTGGAGTAGAACAGAAAGTGTTTCTAATAGGGTTGTAATGTATTGTTAGAATGTGTAATGTAGCTATATCTGTAGTTTCACCCAAAACATATTGAAAATCTACTTATTTAACGTCCGATATTGTTTTAATAACTATTTAATTAAAAAGTGTGTTATTGTAAATACAACTGTATTCCGTTTGGTTTTTGGGTTTTGGTACAGGCCAAAGTAAACATTCTGTTCTTTTTTAATGCCAATGTTATTGAAATTAAGCGAAGGATCGAAGAAGATATAGTCGAACCAAGCCTTCGGAACAGATTTTTTTTATTAAATTTATAGAATTGAGCTTGTGTGTGTAGTAGGTATACAATTTTATACGAGTATGTGTGTCAAAGAGGAGGTAACAACAATTGGTTGACATTACGTTTGTTACCTTGCGGCTGGGGCGGGTGGTTGGCCCCGCCCGCCGCCAGCGGCTTGCTGTGGGCCGTCGTCGTAGCGGCCTGCGGCGCCGTCTTGTGGCGGTGCGCGCCCGCTGCGCCTGCGACGATCTCGCCAACTGCGACGCTTCCAACAGGCCGCCGGTGCTCGCTATCTCCAACACTGGAACAAGCACACAAGGGTTAGTAAGAGCCATACAAGAATAACTTATACTCCTGCAGCATTAGCAAGGAAGCGGCAATAGGTAGGCAATGCTCTCAGGACCGGTAAATGATGGAACGTAAAAGTTTTCGAGTGGCGAACGCGGGCCGAAAGACATAGTGAGTGCTGCTGGAAGGCCACCCACCGCACCGTGCATGTGGCTCGGCTCCGCGCTATGTGGAGGTTGACGGCGGAGGCCTACGTGAATGAGATGATAGATAAAGAAATTACTTCGCTGATCCTTCCAAAACCATTAACATCTTGTATTGATAAATGAATGATGGAGTAAAAGAAATTTTGTAGGTTAACATACTTTCTAAATAAATATTAGTCGAGTCGGACTCGCGTACCGATGATTTCGTACTACAACTCAATATAACAGGTCTTTACCTATGAAATAGCCGATTCAGTTTTTGAAGTTCAATGCCAATTTTTATTGAAAATAAAAAAGTTATTGTTTTTTATTATTGACCTTATGGTGACACTACTTATGGTCTTTTATTAGTAACTAGTGGCATGTCCTTCATGTTCCAATCCCCTGAGCTATGTGCCATTGCATGGAACAAAGGCGTTTTCTTAGTGGTCAGATGGGGCAATTTTTAGACTAGTTAATTTTCTTGAATTTTCCTGGAAGTGAAGAAATCTTATGCGGGGTATTCCCAAATATGACATTAGTAACGAAGAAACTGCTGCGATAAAAAATTAAAATTACAAATGTGTATTTTTTGCCTCAATAAAGGCGATCTTTTCAGGTGAAAAAACCCGACTTCATGAGGTTAAAGCCACCGTGCTCACAAAATATCTAAACAATAGGCATATGTTTACCACCATTTAATTTGTAATAGTCTAATGTTATTTTAAGAATAAATTTTGTTTGAATAACTATTGTTCTTAATATTAATTAACATCTATAAACTTTTTTTATACAATCGGCAATTTCTTAGGTAAAGACCTTATACATATGTACTTAAATTTACTTTACTACAGAAGAAATGTAATAATTTATTTGTGTTCGGTTCACCTATATTCTTAGCACAAAAGCTCGTCCTGGTGCTTTGTGATAAGCCCTTGGTATCAACTTTACTAAATTTAAAGTCTTCAATAAATGTAAAAGCAAAAGCAAATGTATAAACTATCTCGAATTATTCACAAAACTGAACAAAAAAAAACTTAAGGAAGTATTTTTTATCAGCTTAGAAATGTTATAAAAGGATATTCGCCGCACTTGCGAGCGAAATGCTTGCTCCCCTCACCCCTAAAAAAAAAAGATTCCGCTTGCCTGCGGGCTCACCACCTGCGCTATTATTACTGTTCAACAGTGTTCAACTCGAAGACTCGAAAAGTTGCTGCAAGTTTTAATAGTAAGTAAAAGTGAATTTGTGAAATCGTGTGTAGTATGGAGTTTGAACGCATTTGTATGTTGATTATAGTGTACTGATTGTTCCAAACTTTTATACAAAGCGTGGGGTTTCAATAATTTTATTTTTACCAACAATAACTAAGATTTTACGTGAAGATGCTTTTCAAAACTTACTCATCGAAGAGATCATCGAATTCGTCATCAAAGTCGTCATCCAATTCATACTTTAACCTAGTTACAGACAAATCCATTTCGCACTGCCCACTAATCACATACACATACTATAATACACTGTACAAATTAAATGTTTATGTCATAAGTAGATTTTTACAAATTCTAAATTTAAAATGCCGCTATTTGTTTTAGGACGCGGAATGCGTGGAGTTGTGCGTACGCGCATTGTCAGGGTTGGCACTGGCTTGGCTCCTTGGCTGTTTGTTTGGCTGGCTAGGTCGGGTGGGAACGCTCATCGCATTGGGGTGGCCGATGTCGGTGGTGGGGGCAGGTAGCGAGGGTCGCACGCACGCATCCCGTGATTCCGCTCCCAAAATTCCACTCGAACAAAACTCAGCCCATTGAGCACAATAACGTCAAAAACTTTTTGTCTACTCAAAAGGAATTATTACTGTCTTGTATTTTGTCGACTTGGAATTTAAAACTGTACGGTACGGTACGGTCAAAGTGAATGGTTGAACGACCGGCACTTTTATTTTATTTATAAAGCCTCTTAAATAGGTGAAACTGGCTAACTTTCCCCAATGAAATTATGGTCAAATATTATGTACTTCAAAAAAATTAACTTCTCATACAATCAGCTGATCGTTTTGTATGAAGAAAACTTTGCGACCTAACCATAGTTTATTTCACCTTTTATTAACTTCTTCTAATTCGTCTATCATTTAACGGGAAGCTTCGCAATATCTTCACGTCCCAAATACCTCAATGTCTCAGGACTGAGGTCTTTTACCAGTGTGTGTTGCCAGTGATGACATACGGAACAGAGACATGGTCGCTTACTATGGGCGATGAGGAGGCTATGCTCAGAGTTTCCCTACGCGATCGAATCAGAAATGAGGAGATCCGTAAGGGAACCAAAGTTGCCGACACAGCTCACAGAATCGCTAAACTTGGCAGTGGGCGGGGCACTTAGCTTGTAGAACGGACGGCCGTTGGAGCAGTAAAGTTCCCGAGTAGCGACCGCGCAGCGGAAGACGTAACGTAGGCACTGGGCAGGCCTTCGACTCCGTGGACCGACGACCTAGTGGATGTCGCAGGAAGCCGTTAGATGCGGACAGCGCAAGACCGGTCGTCGAGGAAATCGTTGGGGAAGGGGGCTTTGTCCAGCAGTGGACGTCCTTCGGCCTGATATGATGATGATGACAAACTAGGAACGTGATCGTTTGCTTGTTATTTAACTTTTTATTTAGATGTTTACGTGACGAAGGACCCGATCTTCAGGGACTGTGGTAAAGATACACAATCAATAGAACACTTACTGTGTCACTGTGATGTCCTGGCTAGCAAGCGTAGGTACCTAGGTGATAGCTACACAAAACCGGAGGCTTACAAGCACTTTCCAATCAGCGGAATTGCTGCATTGATGCAGCCACAGAACAGCACATCTTCGAGTAGGTTGGAGTGCAAAGGTTATAGGGGTAGACACAAAAGATCCCATTGGGTCGAAGTGTCGCTGCAACTGCAGCCCCCACTTATAAAGAAAGAAAAGATAAAATGATGCCGATGTTCTTTAATGGGCAGCATTAAAATGACTCTTAATTGAGACGTCAAATCGACAATGCTAATAGGTAAGTCATTAGCGTGGCCATCTATTACGAGTCAGTATGTACATAATTAAGATGTTTTTAGGGTTCCTTAGTCACAATAGAAATCCTTATAGATTCGCCATGTTGTCCGTCTGTCTGTCTGTCTGTATGTGACAGCCGTATTGCTCAAAGTTACAGCTACAAAGCTGAAAATTGGTTTAGTTATGAAAATCAGTGACGTCTATAAAGTTATGGAATATACATAATATATTTAAGTTTAGTGTACATTTTTTTTGTTCACCCACCCAATCGTGTGGGATATCGTTGTCTAGGTCTTTCAAAACTACTGAATGTGTGCCGAGATCATTTTTGCAATTTCAATTATTTTATCGTATATTCTACATAGTTTTATAATGATGATTTTTGTTATAGTTACATTTTCCCATCCCCTACCAGGTATACCGCTATTTCAGGAAATCGGAAAAGCATTAGAAATAGTAGGCATATAACTATTTTAAAAGGAAAATTATCACAGCCAAGTAGGCTTTCTTAGGTTTAGGAGTAACAGTCGATCAACTTAAAATGTGCAGTTGGAGTTGTAAAAAAAATCAATCCAATGTGTTCTTCACTAAAGTAACTTAGTTTTTCTGATACATTATTATTAAAAAGACTACGGAAACCTACTTTTCACGTGGTCCGAGACGCACTTGGCCAATTTTTTTTACTTCTAAGAAAGATACAATTCCGGTAAACTATGAATTCGCAGGTAAATCCAAGTCTGATACCACTCACATGTTTCAACTGTCACAAATAGCAGTGTTGCCTTGGTGCGACTTGCTATAGCACAGGCACAGCACAGGCTATATCTATAAAAATGAATCCCTATTTCCCTTGGTCACGGCATCACTGCGCGAACGGCTGGACCAATTTCGCTAATTCTTTTTTGTCGAGTTCGTTATTGTCAGGAGAAGGTTCTTATGTAGGGTAGGGTAGGGTAGTGAAGGGTAGGGTAGGGTAGGGTAGGGTAGGGTAGGGAAGGCTGTGTAGTGTAGTGTAAGGAGGTACGAAGTTCGCCGGGACAGCTAGTATGTATATACCTTGTCACAGGCTCATGGACAATTGGACAACAACAAAACAATTTGCTAAAAACTATGAAATCCGAAGCGAATTGCAAGATTGTGTTCACAACACCCATAAATACAGACAATACATTACTAAGTTGCGATTCAACCGACCATTGCATTGTTCAGATTCAAGATCAGGTACCAACGGCACCCAACGGGGTGCTCTATTAAGGTATCTTTTCAATATACAGGGTGCAACAAAATTAGTGTGGGTCCCGTTAACTGGGGGGTTTCTACTCATCACACTGAACAACTTTCCTAAGTTCCTAAGGTCCATCTCTCAAAGAAATTTTGGAATCTCGATTCAAAACAGGTCAATAAGCTGATCATTGTGTAATTTTTTATGAAGAATTCTTTTTTTCATGAGTATTTTGGAAAAAGTTAAGGGGTCCTATAACATTTTAACCCCTGACGCAAAAAGAGAGGTGTCTGTCTACCTGTGGCAATGTTACGCCCAAATATATGGATAGATTTTGTTTTTTTTTCGTATGAAAGGTGACCTGATCGAGAGTGTGATTTCTTTAAAGCCGTTCGAAGGTCATCAGCTCTATTCTAGTTGATGTATGGGTGTGAGAAAGTTCCACAGGTCTGATCGATTCGAAATTTTGTATCCTTTTACTTCAATGATATTGCAAGAAGATGGTCACCTTCACCTGATGCTGTAGCATAACTGGAATCTGCAGGATTCATTACCAATTTACAGCAGGAGGTATTGTGTTTGGGGTCATTGGAATGGTCTCAATGAATAGGTTACAGATAGATGGTGATCAAGATCTAATGATGGAGAAAGAAAGAGAAATGTCGGGTTTTTTTTATTGAGAATTATGTTACACCCTGTATACAGTACAATATTTCCCGTACCTAACAGCGCAAGCAGAAAGCACACCGGTGGGACATTTATTTACAACCCTGCAGTTATTTCCGAAACAAAAAGGCTAACTTCCTTTGCTCTTCCTTACGTGACTTATAACTTTTTACACAAGTTTCATAATAATTTTCGAAGAGCACGTCTTTTGGGACTTTCTTTTACCATTGACTAGTAAAAATTGATATTTGACCTGTGGTGTCGTATATTTTTGTGATGATTATGTAAAAGAGTATAAAGAGTGACTAAACAAAAGGAATGATGAATGAATCGAAAATAAATTATGTACTATACTCATATCAGCTCATATACGTCCCCACGGAGGGGCTCGAGCCTACCTGAATTAGGGCGATGTACGATCTTGTCTAAGTAAGTTGTCTAAGTACTGAAATTTTTATAAAGCTTACCTGCTTTGTTTTCCATCAACTTTTAATTGGTAAGCCATCTTCGGCCTCATCGTCACTTACCATCAGGTGAGATTTCGCCAAGGGCTTGCCAATTACGAATAAAAAAAACTTTAAATTGCATAATCACAAAACGAGAATGATGCTGAAAATCTCTGACGTCACTTCTAAGTATTTCAAACATTTTTAGAACAAAAAATTGTTTTGAAGAAGCCGGTTCTGATCGCTCATTCCTCAGACGATATTACTATAAATCAATAATTAAAAAACACCCGACTCCCTGTTTTCATCATCTATCTACAATCTATTTATTGAGACCATTCCATTGAGCCCAAACACGATACCTCTGCTGTAAGTAGGTGAGGGGTTGGGTATCCTGGAATTTCCAGCATCAGATCAAGTTCAGGATACCAAAATTTTGAATCTATCAGACCCGTGGAAGTTGCTCACATCCCTTCATCAACTAGAAAAGAGCTGATAATATTTAAACGATTGAATCGATATACTTATATCATAGCTAAGAACACTCCCGATCAAGTCACCTTTCAAATAGAAAAAACCGCATCAAAATCGGGCCATTCGTTTGGGAGCTACGATACCACAGACAGACACACAGATAAACACTTAAACTGATAACACCCTTCTTTGCGTCGGGGGTTAAACAACGAATTGAAAAAAGTAAGTGTGTGGTTTCATGAAACCACGGTAAAAGTGAAACTTTACAGAGGACGAAACGATCATGGCTGCTCTCGCTACGGTACAGAGGACGAAACGATCATCATACCGTCAGACGAAAGCGACCGTCACGCGACATGCAACACACAGACGAAAAAGTTTGAGACGATGTAATAATAGTTTCACTTTATAAAGTTGTGTAACTCACGTGGCGTCGCGACAGCAGGGTCGGGTGCAAAGCACAGGCTGAGCGGGTGGCGGCGCGGGCGGCGGGGACCGCTCCGCATCGCACGCGCGACTCGGCACAGCGGCCGCGGCACAGCAGCCCGGCCCTACGCCTGTCCAGCACTTGCTCTGCAAACAACAAAGAAAATGTGTAAATTCTAAGGCCAGACGAGTGAAACAACAAAGGGTTGTGACTCGTATAATTTTCGACACACTTGGTTTCGGATCGTTGACGTGCCGGCCAGGACGCAAAATGAATTGCCGACTAGTCTAGCTAGAGCGCACACTCATAGTGTTATGTACCTATGTAGTTCTAAAATAAATAAATAATAAATTATTCCATTTCAAATAATAAGCGCAACGGATAAATGATTCCAATTTGCAATAATGAAGAATAATTTGAAGTCTTACAGATTACATCTCCTATACCTTATACTAGGCATTTGAAATACTTGTGTTATAGATATAGAAGACACTTCCCATTTTGATTAAACCAAAACTAAACATAGTGCGCAGTAAATTAATAGTTTTCAAAAAATTTCATTTTTCGTACTTGTTAGTTTTTGATTCATATTGATATTGATGATGAATTACTATATTTTGTAAGTCCTGTATTGTTTTTGTGGCTTGCAATAAAGAATATTTACTTACTTACTTACTTAAAGATTGAGAGTGTAAGTATAAAATAGGTTGCGAGTATAAAATGGGCGGATGGCCTTAGGAATTAAGAGTAAGTTTCATCCCAGTACTGCGCTGTACGTATAACATTAAAAGTCCCTTTTTTAACTGACTACCAAAAAGGAGGATTCGACCGTTTGTTTTCTGTGTGTTTGTTACGCGATATCTTCACCAATTGAAAAATGATTTTCATTATTCTTTTTTTATTTAAATGACCTATTGGTTGTTCTTATATAAATTTTATCAAAATTGGTTTAGTTCTTTTTTAGAAAATTAACCAAAACAAGCGTCGGTGTCTCAACCGGTAACGACTCGGTCCTCCTAACCAGAGATGCCGGGTTCAAATCCGGACGACCAATGTACCAATGATTTTTTCAAAACTTACGTACATATACTCACCGATTGCTTTAACGGTGAAGGATAACATCGTAAGGAAACCTGCACACACCTGCGAAGAAACTCGAAGGTTGTGTGTGAAGTCGACCAACCCGCACTGGGCCCGCGTGGTCGACTAAGGCCCGATCGCCCTAATTAAGGGTAGGTTCGAGCCTCTCGGTGGGGACGAATATGAGCTGATATGATGATGTTTAACTTAAACAAAACAAGATAGCAAAATTGTACTAAGTTGTTGCGATTGAAGTAGTTTTTAACGTGTTTAGCATTGTCAATTATTAGACGAAAAATTAGTCTGGCGAACAGTACTGGACTACGCTTACATTATCTGTGCACGTTGTATTGCTGCCCGCGCGCGCCCCGCATCCAGCGGCTTGGCTTCCCGGGACTTTCACAAGGTCGTCGGTCCACCGATTGCAGGTCAACGGGAAGTACCCCTATAGGTTTTGATTTACTTGCGAGTATCAAAATGTGTGACATAAATAGCCGTATCTTTTTAATCAAATTAAAAAAAATAATCGAGCGAGACCTACAGTACTCGCATATGATGTGTAACATGTGACAAAATACTTTAGGTTAGTTAGATTTGATGACGATATTGTACCTGGGTGGCGGATCTGACAGTAACGAAAAAAACCGACCAAGTGCGAGTCGGACCCTCGTAAAGTAGAATTCCGCGCTTTCGCGACTTCCTGTTACACATTTCCGTCCCATTTCACGAAATCACTCCCACAAATTGCAAGAAAGCTAGAGCAAAGATGTTACACATCAAAAATAAATTGCGTCCACGCTTTATAAGGCCTTATTAATCCCATAAGGTAACGGTTCGTTTTTCCTTTTGAGGTACAGAACTCTAAAAATTGTAAACTCTCGTGGACATATTAAAAATTCGGGAAAAACTGAACGCTTTTTAAGGTTCCGTACCCAAAGGGTTGCCAAAAGGAGTCCGTTTGTACGTCTGTGTGTCAGCAGGCTGTATTTCATGAAGCGTAATAGGTATATAGACTGTTGAAATTTTCACAGAGTGTAGGTACTTCTATTGCCGCTATAACAACAAATAATAAAAACAAAAAAAATCTAAATTAAAGGGGACCCTCAGACAAGAAACGTGTTTTTTTGTACGATAGTATACGGAACCCTTCGTGAGCGAGTCCGTCTCGCACTTGGCCGTTTTTTTCTATGGTCAGGACAGAACAAAGTCTGTTGGGTCAGCTAGTATAGATAGTTACACACGACAGGGGTCGTCAACCGGTGATAAGACGTCATTAGATTATTTACAATAGACACTTGAATACTCGTAGTTCGATAGAACTTGGGAACCTAATCATAACAGCCAGTGATATAAACAACTAGCTATTTAATAAGATATACAAAAATATTAGTTTAACTTGGCCACAGATAACATACTAGTTAATTCGTAACTTAGACATCTCACAAATAGACTACCCATTTAGTTATCTACCTACAATCTCTACGCTAGCCAATTATTATAATCAATAAATTTTTAATACCAAATTTGACTCTATTTAATTTGATAGGCGTTTTGTATTATATTTTAGTCAATTTTACAAAACGTGATTTATAAAGAACTAAAGGATCAGATGTAGAAATAAAATGAATATTATGAATCGTGTGATGTGATGTCGCAGTAGAGATTTAAAATATAATGTCTGTCTACAATGGTTTTAAAAATAAACCTTTAGGTTAAAGCACCCATCCCTCGCCTCTAAAAACCAATACACAAAATGACATATTAAAACTACCTTTCGAAAATCTTAAGGCTTTAAGATGACTCAATCCGAGTGGGTCGATCCGTGATAAAATAATATCGAACGTAAGTCTACTCATTTTAAGTTTAATTCAACGCGGCTGTTACGTTGAAACCAAACGCCCAATCTCGATTTTTACATGTTTTTATTATTTTTCTTCACTTTCAAATAAGTTGAAAAAAATGTGTTCAATTAAAATGAAAGGTATAAAAGTCATCGATTTTTGAAGTGAAACTTCTATATATACAAGGGGTAACTATTAGAATTTTTTCTGTCACGAAAAGGCTTTACGGCCGCGTGGAGGGGGTAGACGATACGCGTGGTGAGAGGCTGCAGTGACGGAGGGATATATTATTTTTTTATATTTGTTTCAGAATGTTTTTGTTTGAAATATTGTTATTTTTTTTAATTGAAATATATTTTTTGTAATATTTTTTTTTGAATTTTTTTTAAATTCCATTTGTTCGTTGAAGTATCACTTCTACTATGTGTCCCAGCACACATTTAGTTTTGTGTGTAGGTTTATTTAAAATAAACAATTTGTTTTTGAGAAATTTTGCAATTAATGCAAAAAACAGGGTCTACAGGATATTTTTTTTACATCAAAAGTGGTAATATTTTTTAAATTGTATTTTATTAAATAGTTTTTCTATTACTTTAAGTACTTATATTATTATTATTATTATTTATAGTGATAGCTTTGCGCAGTCTTTCAATCATTTGAATTGAGTATTGTTATTTGACTCATCTCAGGGCCTTAAGCAACAACGAACAAAATTATAATTACTTTCACTTAAAAATATTATCTGTTATTTACTGTTTTTAGAGACTTAAAATGGAAGACTGACAGCAACGGGGTGGCTTACAAAAACATATTTTAAATGTGTGAATGTATTATGCAACAAAGCGAGTTTACGCATTAAACAACTATTTTAAAATTATTGTCTAATTTAACCTTGTGCTCGATCCGGATCGTTTTTTGTCTATAATTTAAATTTTAAAGATTGAATGCCAAATTATTATTATTATGCCGACATTGGATATGTTTAGAAAATATTTACTTTTTCTCAAGCAGTATCTTTGTAATTCATTAATTTCAACACAAGATATTGAATATGTTTTTAACAACTGTTAAATATCAGGCAATGAAAGTTTTGCTTTCAATAGTTTAATTTCTTAACATATGTAACTAATACTACTCAAATTATCAACAAAAAAATATGTGATTTGTTGCATTTTCTAATGTATAAATGTCTCATAGGTCTCACAAAAAAAAAAGGAAAAATCGAAATCGGACTAATCTGTAAAATAGTCGTTTGTTATGGTCATACATAAAAACAACATAGTATCTATTTGTTTGGAAATGGCCAGACATGTAAACAAAACGTGTTTTCATCAACAAGTCTTAAATGAACTAAAACACAGTGTTTATAAGTGAATAAAATGCTTCTAGGAACATGCTCGATGTCCAAATGTAAGTGATTAAGCTAAAATGATGAAATGTTTTGTTTACATGTTTGGCCATTTCCAAACAAATTGATTTTACGTGTTATTGACTTCGGAACCTCCTCCGTTTTTTCGGCGGGTTAATAAATTGGAAACACTAAACACTTTAGTTTATGATGCCAAGGGCTTACCAATTGTAAATAAAAATAAAATAGAAAACACATAAAAAGACGACTTCAATAACAACCAAGTACAATTATGCTACATTTTTGGTAATTTCCTAGAACAGTACTGAACTGATTTTGATGAAATTTCTACGGCATCAATCTGAAAGTCTATCCTTTCAATGAACCAAAAATCCAAATCGATTTACAAATAACGTAGTTCTGAGGCAACAAACATTAAAAAAAACAACCAAATTGAGAACCTTATCTTTGTTTTTTAAATTGATTGAAAAAGAGGCTTCAAATTGACAATATAGGTACACTTGGGTACACTACAACATTACGGCGCGGTAAACATACTGTACCTAATGCTTGTTTCCCGCCCTATATTCGTGTTCTAGATCTAAAAAATTCATGAATTCGATACTACGACCTTTGCAAACTATACGACACACACAACTTTACCTTATAATCAAAAGAGATAAGATTTACGCTATAGAAAGAGAGGCAACTTGTAGGTGATTAGCGCTGTGCGACCTGAATTTGCACTTTATAGTGTCGTAGCAAGAGTCGCCATTCATTCAAATGATTTTGCGGAGTTAACCTTCTTTTACGTAGTAAAAAGTCTTTATTCTTTGCCCGTATCTAAGTTGCTTTCACTGCTTTGTCTAACGGAAAGCGTAGGTATATAACACGACAGAGCTATTTAACACGACATCGTCAGCGTATTGTATAATTGAGGTAGGCTTCTTTCGAGATCTACAGTTGAAAAAACCTCTGGTTCAATTGCTAGATTCCATTCAAATAAGACTGCTTGAGGCTCCTCCGTACCTAAAATTAGCAACTCGATTCAAGATGTTTCAAACATCGAACGAAATAGCATGGAAATACAAGTTTTTGTCAGCTCGTACTGCAACGTGACTGTTACGTCAATAGCTGCGGACGAATCGTGCGTAAATTGTAGTTTTTATTTTTTATAAATAAAATAAGTATTTCCAAAAAGTAAGAAAATAAAATCATTTTATATTGTTTTGTTAAGAAGTTCATAAAAAAATTCGATTAAAATTGCAGCAGTTCTATATGGTTACAACTAGAAAAAAAAGGGTGCAACAGGTTATTTTTTTCTTAAGTTCTGTGTAATAAAATAGAATTCGAGGAAATTAAAATCACTACTCATATCCTGTAAATTACAAAACATATTTTTTTACATATAAAAACCCTCATTGAAGTAAATAATGGTTACAAAGCTGGTTGTTGGCGGCGCGGCGCGGCGGTGGTATAAGCCTTAATGTGGTCGAAAACGTCGATAATCGATTTAACCTCTCCTTTTCAGTCTTTAGTATTCTTAAATACTTAACACGAGTAGGTATCGGATAAAAATATCCTTATTTTTACCATTTCAAGATAAAGTTGGCAAATGACGAAAATTATTAAGTACTTGAATTCAGCTCATATATGTCCCCAACGAGGGGCTCGAGCCAAGCCCTGAATTAAGGCGACCGGGCCTTAGCCACCCACGTGGGACCAGAGCTGGTTGGTCGATTTCACACACAGTCACACAACCTTCGAGTTTCTTCGCAGGCGTGTGGCAGGTTTCCTCACGATTTTTTCCTTCACCGTAAGAGCGTTGGATAAACGTACATATGAAATCGAAATTCGAAAACACATTGGTATTACGTGGCAAGACCCGAACCACGACCTCCCGGACAGGAGGTAGCGGCCCTAGCCGTTACACCACCCACGCTGGTCATTTTATATTCATCAATATTTTGCTCTTTCTGACATCTATTCAAACATAACAGACATGAATATCAGTCACATCGCTCACTTCGGGGACAAAATAGCTTTTCCAATCAGCTTTATATGAAATCAACTCTGGGCTGGCGGTCTAAATGACGAATAAGCATGACATGCTGGCAGACCCACAGAAATCGGAATGGCAGACCGCAGGCACAGTATTACGATATGGCTTACAGTAGCGCAACGCCTCTGATGTCGCACGACGCCGCCACCGGCGTAGGTACGAGCAGTACTAGCCTGTAGCGAGCCTGGCAAACTCCGCGAGTCCCCGCCGCCCGCTGCCCCGCAAGTACCCTTCCGTTGCTCTCCTAAGTGCATTCGTTGCGCTACTGTGTAAGCCGCTATATTGTAATACTGTGCTGCAGGGTTTATTCCGAGGATAGGGCCCTAAATATCGGAGGATGTAGAATCTTTAGGGCACATTCAGACGTAGGTACCACAACCACACCACATCGCAACGACAAAATGTGGTTACGTGGCGTATATGGAAAACCTTTCAGTAATCAGAACCCTAGTATTTCTGAGCTGCGGGAGGCTATACTAGCCTTAATTCACAGAGAGTTACCTTAATAAACCATTCGGCTATTCAGAGCTGTACTGGAACTGAGACATGGTCGCTTACTATGGGCCTTATAAGAAGGCTCCAGGTCACCCAAAGCGCAATGGATCGAGCTATGCTCGGAATTCCCCTACGCGATCGAAATGAGGAGATCCGCAAGAGAACCAAAGTAACCGGCATAGTACGCAGAATCGCTAAGCTGAAGTGGCAGTGGGTAGGGAACATATAGCTAGTAGAATAGATGGCCGTTGGGGCAGTAAAGTTCTCGAGTGGCGACCGCGCACCGGAAAACGTAGCGTAGGCAGGTCTCCCACGCGCTGGACTGACGACCTGGTAAAGATCGTGGAAAGCCGCTGGATGCGGGCAGCGCGGTCGTCGTTGGGGACACAAGCACAGATGAGATACTAGTTACTTCGACACAAGTTAAGAAGTAACTATTTAGTAATCTGTGACACAAGCGTCATGTGCCAAGAGAGAGAGAGAGAGAGAGAGAGAGAGAGAGAGAGAGGGAGCGATATCATGCGCATCGCTCTGTTGTATGTTTAAATTTAAATTAATTCCGTTACTGATTTGTCACGAAAACAATTACTTTCACATTTTATACAAGGTAAGCCCGCTTCTATCTTCGGCACCATCGTCACTTACTATCAGGTGAGATGATGCCAAGGGATTACCAATTGTGAATAAAAAAAGAATACGCTTGAAATTTAAAACAAGAGAAAAGCTTAGTGCAAAAGTTACATCTAAATATTTTATGGTTGCTTTGTACTATTTTTAGGTTTCGTATCACAAAAGGAAAAAGACTTCATTCATAGGACCACATCATTGCCCGTCTATCCTGTCTGTCTGTCTATCAAAACCTTTTTTCTCAGGAACCCGTGGACACAGTATATATATTAGTACTAACGTACAGTATGGACACTCCCTGCCCCTCTCTAAATTCGACCTCACCCCCCCGTCACTCAGATTGGGTGTAGATTGAGTACCAAACGTAAAGGACGAGCTACGCAAGCACTTTTATTTTATTCACTATATTCACTTTGCGCGCCGCTGTGATTTCGTTCACAAGCATAAAAACCAACCAGTTACCGAACGTAAAGGCCTAACTGAAATCTTTTTTTTTTCATACTTGTCATGTTGGAAACAACCACCGCTCGAACAAAAAACACCACTTTCCGAATACACCATACACAGCTGAAAACTGCTATTATTTTTTATTATTTTATACGGTCTAACACTTTTTTCCATAAAATTTGGGGGTTGTAAATGGGTGGATGGGATGGGTGAGGGATGAAATCTTGGTGATCCTTTTTTTGGAATAAGCGTTAGCGATTTTCGGCCGTCAGAGAAGTGAAGGACCTTTTTTTAATAAGCGGCAGCGATTTTCGGCGTCATAGAAGTAGATGACCTTTTTTAATAAGCGGTAGCGATTTGTCGGTCAAGGAAAAAGTGTTTAAAGATGTACAAAATAATAGCAGGTTTCAGTGTTAATTCGTACGTCATTCGGAAAGTGGTGTTTTTTTTTTCGAACGGTGTTCGTTTACAACGAAAAGTATGAAAAAGAAAGAGTTTAGTATTCACACAGCATTCAGTAAATAACTAACAAACATTTTGTGACCAATACCGCCGATGTGATTCAACCCTACCTGCATTCTTGCCTATAGATACGTCAGTTATAATTATGTATATCATTTCTCGCTCGTTTGTATGGAGTGTCCGGGGTGTGCCGTGGAGGTAACAAGCAAGATATTACTATAAAATACTAAGGTCTAGAGTCCCTTGCACCTGTTTTAATACGGAACTCTGAGTGCAAGAGGTCGACTCGCACTTGGCCGGGGAAAAAAGGAATCCTCATACTCGTAGGATCACTTTTTTTTCATGTTATGGTTGTTTGTATTATTATAGGTTTTCGTATCTCAAAAGGAAAAAGAACACTTCGTAATTCAATTATGGCAAAGTATATTTAGTACTAACAACATACAGTATGGACACTCCCTGCCGTTCTCTAGATTCCGATCTCACCCCCTCGTCACCCAGATTGATACAGATTGGTTATAGTTTGGTTCCCGAACGTATAGGATGTCGTCGTGATTTTGTTTGCTCCGCCATTTGTTTTAAGAAATGTCATTTTACGACCGTTGTATGCAGTGTCCGGGGTGTGATTATTGATCAAGGAACGCGTGGAGGTATCGAGTTTAAAATAATATAAAATACTAAGTTATAATAAGATCCTTTGCATACTGAGTCCGACTCTCACTTGACTGTTTTTTTTTATCTAGATAGGTGTCACCCTCGACAAAAATCCCGTTTTTACACACAATTTTTTTTTAGTTTAATAGGAAAGTGCAGAAACATTGAACCATTTCATAATTTACCGATTGGAACGAAACGATCTAATTTATAGTTTGAAAATGAATTGGTCAGTGAAGCTTTAGGTTACGTCGAAGATATAATTATCAAGAAAATTATAGCCACCCTTATCAAATGTCACGTTATTAATGGTTCAATTTGAAAATTATCGTCATTCAACTTGGGATGATAGCGGCTGTGTCCCAATACCACCTATATAACTAAATTTTAGTAGTATTAAAAACTCATATATGTATCTATGTTAAAGTTTAGAAAACAAGAAGAAAACAGTATGGGGAATTTGATGCTTTAATAGAATATATAAATGTGTAAAATATATTTGTCGTATGAATTATTCATAGAAGGATATGTTAATACATTAAAACATTATTTTATTAAAAACTAGCTGTCCCGGCGAACTACGTACCGCCTTACATTACATTACACTATATCTTGAGGTACCCTACCCTACACTACACTACACTACTCTACCCTACCCTACACTACACTACCCTACCCTACACTACCCTACACTACACTACCCTACACTACACTACCCTACCCTACCCTACCCTACACTACCCTACCCTACATACACTACACTACCCTACCCTACACTACACTACCCTACCCTACCCTACCCTACACTACCCTACCCTACCCTACACTACCCTACCCTAAAATAAAATAGATGTTGGCCTATTCTCAAACCTACTCAATATGCTCACAAAATTTCATGAGAATCGGTCAAGCCGTTTCGGAGGAGTAAGGGAACGAAAACTGTGACACGAGAATTTTATATATTAGATAATATAAAGCCTCCCGCAGCTAAGAAGTATTAGGGTTCTGAATACTGAAATGGTTTCCATATATGCGGTTACGTGTGAACAAAATTATGCGTTTTCATAAAAATCTGCCCCCACCCACGTAATTGCCTATTGGTTGTAGTGTGGTCCGTGTGAAAAAAACTATGATGCGTTTTCATACAAATCTACCCCTGCCCACGTGGTTGCGATGTGACTGTGGTATTGTTCGTGTGAAAAAAACTATGCGTTTTCATACAAATCTGCCCCCACCTAGTTGCATTTGGTTGTAGTGCGGTCCTAGTGAAGAAAACTATGCGTTTTCATACAAATCTGCCCCTGCCCACGTGGTTGCGATGTAACTGTGGTACCGTCTGGTCCGTGTGAATAAAACTATGCGTTTTCCTACAAATCTGCCCCTGCCCACGTGGTTTCGATGTGACTGTGGTACCGTCTGGTCCGTGTGAATAAAACTATGCGTTTTCAAATAAATCTGCCCCTGCCCACGTGGTTGCGATGTGACTGAGGTACCGTATGGTCTGTGTGAATAAAACTATGCGTTTTCATACAAATCTGCCCCTGCCCACGTGGTTGCGATGTGACTGTGGTACCGTATGGTCTGTGTGAATAAAACTATGCGTTTTCATACAAATCTGCCCCTGCCCACGTGGTTGCGATGTGACTGTGGTACCGTATGGTCTGTGTGAATAAAACTATGCGTTTTCATACAAATCTGCCCCTGCCCACGTGGTTTCGATGTGACTGTGGTACCGTCTGGTCCGTGTGAATAAAACTATGCGTTTTCAAATAAATCTGCCCCTGCCCACGTGGTTGCGATGTGACTGAGGTACCGTATGGTCTGTGTGAATAAAACTATGCGTTTTCATACAAATCTGCCCCGCCTACGTAGTTTCATTGTGATTGTGGTGTGGTTACGTTCGATTCGGCTCTTAAACACTGACGCGATCGATGACAATGATCGACAACACAACTGATAGCAATAAATTCGACGAGGTGTTTCCTTGGCCTACAATGAAAATGTAGGATATCGGTTCCATTCAATCGATTGGTAGATAGATAAGCTGAAGACGCCATAACGTGCAATTGTTTGAAGACGCGACCAACGCGACTAACCGCCATCGATCACCTGCATTATGGATCGGCATCCATGAGCCCACAGACACCTGGCACGTTGCGTAACCTCGCGTGTCTACTGACCTTTCGTAGTGATTAAAAAAATATTTGAAATAAAATTATGAAATTAAAAATATTAAGTTAAAATTTTGGCTTCGCAACTTGTACCAAGTTATTGTTACTGCACTATTTTGATCAAAACAAATTAATCACTTCATAGCCAGGCGTTAAGTATAAATTGTATTTCCAGTAGACAAATAAATACGTCATCATATCAGCTCATTACGTCCCCACCGAGGAGCTCGAGCCTACCCTGAATTAGGGCGATCGGGATTTGGTCGACCACGCGGGACCAGTGCGGGTTGGTCGACTTCACACACAACCTGCGAGTTTCTCCGCTAGGCGTGTGCAGGTTTCCTCACGATGTTATGCTTCACCGTAAGAGCGTCGGATAAACGTACATAATAAGAAATCTAAATTCGAAATCACATTGGTACGTGGCAGGATTCTAACCACGACCTCCCGGACAGGAGGCGGCGGCACAGATTACTAAGCGGCGGCCCTAGCCGTTACGCCACCGACGCTCTACAGAACAAATACGTACAGCTTTCAAATTTCAAATTTTCTTTATACATTTAAAAACTTGATATGATGTACAGGCTGTAACAAAATTGGTGTAGGTCCCGTTAACTGGGGCTTCTACTCATGTTGAGTAACTCATCATACTGAATTTTTGTCTTCAGACTTTCCTGAAATCGCAAAAAAAATAATTTAATTCTTCATACAAACCGATCAGATGATCAACCAATTTTGTGCATTTTAGTATGGAGGGTTATTTTTTTTAAATAGACTAAGGGTTCCTTGGGGAAAGTTGTTCAGTATGATCTGTAGGAGCCCCAGTTAACGAGTCCTACACCAATTTAGTAACTCCCTATATATGTCTTTAATAACGTTAAAATATTTACTTTTGTCAGCGGAAGATACTTATGTTTGAGAATTATCGTAGCTCAGTAGAACTTGCGTGGTTGTGTCGATCACACAGGTTAACTTACGTGAAGCACGGTCACTTGGACCTATTCGTCATAAAATTTAATCTTAGTTTTTAGTTTTAATCTTTAGCTATAGTTTATTTCAATTAAGTACCTAATATTATTTTTCTATTTATTTTTTGCCGAATAAACTTTATTTCTTTCTTCCTTTCTTTCTTTCACTAGGGTGACTGTTAGTGGCATTTTCCTTGAATGGCACCAACGGCCTTATGTGACATGCTACGTTGGTGCCGGTTGCAACACTAGATGGCAGTCGTCAAGCCGTGTCAGATGCCTCATTAGGCGGCTTAAAAACCTTCTGACAGTGGGGTTCGCCACTAACCTTACAACCACTGAAATCGGAATAATTGTTATTCCGATTTCAGTGGTTACAACCTACCAGGACTTAGCCCTCGTATGTTGACATACGGCCCGCGGGTCACACTTCATCTGGCCCGCGAACTAGTTTTATTTTTTTTATTGCGCGAAGCTACCTACCTATATTCCGCGGCACATAAATTGAACAAAGATATAGACAATAGATGCATTGTGCAAACAAAAAAAGTGTCAGTCATGGCATTAGGTAGGTTTTTTTAAAGTGACTCTTCTTCCTAACATCATCATAATAGCTCATATACGTCCCCACCGAGGGGCTCGAGACTACCCTAAATTAGGGGGATCGGGCCTTAGTCGACCACGCGGGCCCAGTGCGGGTTGGTCGACTTCACACACAACCTTCGAGTTTCTTCGCAGGCGTGTGCAGGTTTCCTCGCGATGTTTTCCTTCACCTTAAGAGCGTCGTCGGATAAACCTCCTAACATAAGTTAGTAAAAATTACTATTATTTTTTAATTTTCCTTTGGCCCGTTGCGGCTGTAAAAAACCTAAACCTGGCCCTTGGACACCCCTGACCTAACCTTTTCGAGTTTGGAACGAGACCCGTGCCCCAGATGTTTACCCGTTCACCAGACTGCCCAAGACGGAGGGTCTTACGCGTGTGTCCTATTGAGTACGAGGTGAAACCAATAACCAACCTGAAACGCTTAACTTTGAGCGTCGCCAGTGAAACTTAGACACAGCTGGTGGCCGACAATGTTAGTTCAAAATAAAGTTTACCTAGTGTTGGATGTAGTAAGGTTTGATTTCATGTATTTTATTTCGTCGCTGTACGAAAAACTAGATCCGTCGAACATTCTCCTTTTTTAAAAAAAAAACGATTGTAGTCTCATTTGGCAGAAATTGTTGACATCGAAATATTCTTTGTAGTTTTCTTGATATTTTAAGGCAGAAGTTATATGATTCAACTATACAGTGTGTAACAAAATTGGTGTAGGTCCCGTTAACTAGCACTCCTAATCATCATACTGAACAACTTTTTTTCTATCACTTTGCTTAAATCGCAAAATAAATTTTTAACTCTTCATACAAATCGATCAGCTGATCGCCCAATTTTGTGCATTTTAGTATGGGGGGTCCAAATTTTTTTTTGAGAATGGACTATGGGTTCCTAGGGGAAAGTTGTTTAGTATGATGAGTAGAAAGAACCCCCAGCTAACGGGTCCTACACCAATTTTGTTACATCTTTATAATGTATTTCATGAGTTTCACATAATAATGTTCTAAAAATATCTACATTGCTTGCTCTCAAAGGTAGTCGTAACCACCACGTCACGGTGCGCACTATTATGTACGTTATTTCAGTGTAGTTTCGATCGAAATTTGTATTGACGCGAATCAACATGCTATTTTGAGGTCGCTTGAGTTATTTATGTGTCATACATTCGATTTTTTTTTACCTGATTGCCGAAAAAGGAGGGTAATGATTTTCGTGTGTATGTATGTATGTGTGTATGTATGTCAATTTATTTGTCTGAGCCTGTAGCCTAAACGACTTGACGGATTTTGGATTGCGAGGTGTCGTTAGATCGTCTTGATCCCATAAGTGACATCTAGGATACATTTTAACCCGAATTCCCAAAAAAGAGGGGTAATGTTTTTATGGTAACGGGTTACGATTTTTAATTAAACTGGTTAGGTTATTCTTGTTTCATAACATTTATTTGAGACTTGGCTCCCGTGTGTGGACTGGAGTGTGACCCAACCTTCCTGAGTTTGGGAAGAGGCTCGTTCGTGCGTGCTCCTGCAGAGGGCACATTTATGAGCTATTAGTAACTAGCTGTTTCCCGCGGCTTCACCCGCGTGGACAACGTTTCTATGACTTTTCGAGGGTGCGCAGCGTGAAAAAATGTAGCCTATGTGCTAATGCAGGTCCTAATCAGTCTACGTAACAAATTTCAGCCAGATCCGTTAAGTAGTTTTTGCGGGAAGAAGTAACAAACATACACACTCACAAACTTTCGTCTTTATAATATTAGTGTGATTAACGAAGACTGTTCATGGGTTAACGAAAACTTATTTATCCCTTCGGTATAAAAAAAAGGAATAGCATAAATGTCCTGTTAGTCATAATGGCGATAGTAATATCACTGTCACCACGGCATGACTAGCAAATATGTTGTTGCGTCTTGGAATCTGCCCACAGCGATGTACAATGTGGACAGCTAGTATTGACGCGCTTCTACGTTCTAACAAGTGAACTGAAGAATAATTATAAAAACTTAAAAACTTTTAGGTACAAGCTTTTAATATTGCATTGTCACTCGATATACATATGCATGCAATATTTCAGCTCAATCGGAAACCGGGAAGAGGGTCAAATTTAACATGCAAGATTTCATTACAGACACCGGGACAGGTGAAACTAAATAAAAGCTTGTAATGAAGAATTTACCTTTGTAATCGTGTGGGGCTGTGTCAGGGCCAGGGTTCGCATGATATATATCAATATTGATATTTATATTTATAATGTAAAAAATCATACGTTTGAAATAAAATAAAATAAATATTTATAATGTAAAAAATCATACGTTAAATTAATTCGACTCATGAAATAGTTCCTAGCTTCTAAAAATTGATTCTTAAGACTGAATGTGCCAAATCCAAAGAATAAAGATATGATTATAACAATAATAAATAAATGACTTTTATTTAATTATTAACTATCTGCAAATTAGCAAAAAATATACATTTATTAAAATTTATTTATTATATTTAGACTATAAAATTTGAATGTTATTTTGATAAACATCTTTAAATTATCAAACATATACATTTTAAATTCAGCTACTTCGCAAAAAACATATTAGATCATGAAATTAGTAAGTAATTTTGATCAATATCAAAAATATCGGATATACATAAAAAAAATCTGGTATTTTGATATTTGTTATAAATATCGGATATTTACGAACCCTGGTCGGGGCACAATGCCGTTTAACGTGATATATTTTTTTGTTTACCTCCGTGAGTGGATAACTAATGAATGAGGTTTCCTTGTTGCAAGAAGTGAGGTTGTTTATACAATAAGCCTGTTCTGTCGGAAACACTTCTAATGTCTTTTTTGTTATATCCGTTGCATTTCAGTTTTCTTGCCTGGGTACACCATATGAGATTTTCAAGACGTTTCTCAAAGTATATAAGGTCGACTGCCTGCTGGACACAACAATTTCACCATGTCAACTAGCAAGAGAATAAAATAATTCTTTATACAGGGTGTAACAAAATTTGAATAAGAGCCGTAAACTAGGGCATCTACTCATCATACTGAACAACTTTCTCCAAGAAACCCATAGTCAATTTAATAAATATATATATAAAATCTGTCTATCAGCCGAAAGATTTGTATGAAGAGTTCAAATTTTTTGCGGTTTCAGCCAACTTGTAAAACAAAAGTTGTTCAGTCTGATGAATAGATGCCTCAGGTAACAGGTTCAAGATTTAAGGTATTTATTCAAAATAGGTGTAAATTACACTATTTTTTTATTTATTTTTTATTAATTTGAGTGCGTTGGCCTGCACTCACCTGATGGTAAAACTAAAAAAGATAGTCATAAAATAATAATAACATAATAACATAATATCATTCGTGAAAAATCAAGAAATAAACAATCATTAGTTAATAATTAAATTGAAAATTAAATCCTTAAAATAAACCAGATTATGTCATTAGAACATGAAAACAATAAAAGTTATAGGTACATAAAAACAGTACACATTTACTATCGTTGGGTAGGTTCTACTCATCTGTGGTTACGCAAATATGCTGATAGAAATAGCAAATAACATGAATAGAATGAATCAGAAAATACAATAGAATTCCTGACATATTTCTTCAGTTTCATAATATGTGCCGTGTCCCCTTCCTCTGACAGGGTACGGGCACACCCTGGACACTTCACACAAAGGGTCAGAAATGACATTTCAAATAACGAATGACGGAATAAACAAAATGGCGGCGAAACCCTATACGTTCGACAACTAAACTGTAACCAATCTGGGTGACGCGGGGGTGAGGTCGCAATCTAGAGAGCGGCAGGGACTGTCCATCCATACTGTATGTTAGTACTAATATATATATACTTTGGCACGGGTCTCTTCTCAGCGGAAAGATAAGGCCAACCTCAACACGCAGAATTTGTTTTTAAAATTCTTAGGTTTAATTTTCCTTCACTTGAATTCTTATCGACTTCAAACACAGAAACGAGGCCGTCGTCGGTCCAAAAAGCAAATTAACTACTGTACGTAGTTTTAGGTCATCATCATCATCATTCATATCAGCCGAAGGACGTCCACTGCTGGACATAGGTCTCCCCCAAGGATTTCCACGACGTCCCGGTTCTGCGCTGCCCGCATCCAGCGGCTTTCCGCGACCTTCACCAGGTCATCGGTCCACCGAGTGGGAGGCCTGCCTACGCTACGCTTTCCGGTGCGCGGTCGCCACTCGAGAACTTTGCTGCCCTAACGGCCATCTGTTTTACGAGCTTTGTGTCCCGCTATATTTTAGGTCATTTGTCACCTATTCAATTAAAATATAATTAAAATAAAAGAAACCTAACTCAGAAGTTAAACCATAAAATTCAATCAAAAAGCACAAATGAAGTTAATTAATCACATACTATTGTACAATATTAATAATTTAAGCAAAGGAAAACTTGCGCAACACCTACTTCAATGGCAGCCGTCGAGAACACTAAACAAGGTTAAATTAATAACATTGGATTAAGTGAAACGAAGACTAATAAAAACAGTTGTTTACAGTTTCCAGCAGGTTGTCATCATGATGTCACGAGCAGACTAGCGAAGCCGTCAGAGGCAGGACAGCCCCTTGTATGTGAGGCCGCTGAATAGATAGGACACATACTAGGCAAAGTATACATATTAGTGCTAACATAACACAGGCACAGTATTACGATATGGCTTACAGTAGCGCAACGCCTTTGATGTCGCACGATGCCGCCACGGCGTAGGTACTAGCAGTACTAGCCTGTAGCCCGCCTGGCAAACTCGCGGAGTTCGCCAGGCTGTGCCCCGCCGCCCTCTGCCCCTCAAGTACCCTTCCGTTGCTCTGTGTAAGTACATTCGTTGCACTACTGTAAGCCGCTATATTATAATACTGTGACAGGTCTGGACTAAGCCCGCTATCAGACGGCACGACTGTTATCGACTGCGTGCAGTGATAGTAAAAGGAAAGAAGTGCAGTTGGCTATTGATGCCACGACTGCAGCCGACTGCGTGTAGTTGACTATAGAAGCCACTGCAGCGGACTGCATAAGTTGATCTCAGTACAGCTCGCAGTTAAACGTGTCATACAGGCACAGTATATATATTAGTATACAGGCCATCTGTCGCCTTATGGTGCTGGCAGGAATAGCGGCCCTCTAGTAACTAATTAGTAATCTGTGCCCTCACTATATGGCCTACCTGTCGGTGAGTGGGGACGCTATATCACAAACCTGGTAGTTTAGCGTATCTGGTAGATATACGAGAGGCCATCTGATAGCAAGTTGCGTTGTTTACTTTGGAGGGCATAACATGCACATTCTAATTGTTTTAAGAATCAACTCAAGAGCAGGTTAGGGTAGCAGACCTACTGTTTTTAGGGTTCCGCCAAAGAGTAAAAACGGGACCCTATTACTAAGACTCCGCTTTCCGTCCGACTGTCTGTCTGTCACCAGGCTGTATTTCATGAACCGTGATAGCTATATAGTTGAAATTTTCACAGATGGTGTATTTCTGTTGTCGCTATAACAACAGATAATACTAAAAATTAGAAAAAGTGAAAGTCTCCATATAAAAAACGTGAAGAAAATAGCGTCATCTAGTATGATGGTACGGAACCCATTGTGTGCGGTTGACTCGCACTTGGCCGGTTTTTTTTCCTCGAAACCAATAGCCTCGGTGTCTGTATGTCTTTGCCACTTCTATTGATCCATAGGATTTCAATAAATAGGGTAGATGACTGAATTAAAAATAAATTATGCAATGGTATTCACTTAACTACTCTAAAAAAACTCTTCAAAAAACCTATGTTAGGTCAGTCACATATAAAATTATTAATTAATAAAAATCGCAAAATTAGTACGTCAAGAAAAACTATGACGTCACGCTTTGCTAATTCAACCATTTTTGGAACAACATTTAGTTTTTGACCAATGATAAAAGGTAACCCAAATGAATAGCAATCAACTACCCTATTGCGTTGTTCACATTCAGTGTTTTTACCCGACTGTCCAAAAAAGAGGGTAATGTTTTTCGGGTGTATGTGTGTATGTAAAATATGTAAGTATGTGTAATCAAGGTTGCAAGGTAAGCAAGGTTGGACCTGCCGACAACTTATCCTGTCCTATCCAGGAAACTCCTGAGACTTGGGAGATTTGAATTCTCCAAGGTATCAGCCGAAAAACGTCCACTGCTGGACAAAGGCCTCCCCCAAGGATTAAGCAAGTATATATGTATATATAAAATGTACTCGTATGTCTGTTTCTTTGGCTGACCCGGTAGCCTAATCGGCTTGATGGATTTTGAAGTACAAGGTGTCTTCTTAAACCCGTGATTGACATAGGATATATTCTTACCCGACTGCCAAAAAAGAGGAGTAATGTCTATATGCAGTCGAGTTTTTTTTTTATTAAATTGGTCAAGTACCAACCCTGGCTAGAGCGTTAATAAGGATATAGACATGGCACTGTTTACGTACCAGATACAGACAAGGTGATTGGGGACACAGCAAGCACTATGGCCCGATTGTCATACACGAAAGTACAGTGCGTGCGAGTGCGAGAGAGACAAGTAGATAAGAGTATTGTTTGCTTGCCAGTAATGTGGGTCTTGTACCCCAGTCACAGCAATCAATACTTATCATTTAAGTTGCATTGTATTTCTAGATGTGATACTTTAATTAACAACGCTTAAAATGTTCGAGACAACCGACCTCAATCACAAAATTGCGGCGTTAAACCGAAGACGTGTTCTCCAATAATTGGTACATACTTAACAGTTAATATCTTTAAAACTACTGAACCGATTTTGATAGAACTTGCACTGTTCTCTAAGTTAAAAGATATTTAGTCCAACAACAAAGAATCATTGCAATCCGATTTCCAGTTTTCGAGAAATGCGTGGACAAACATACATACATACATACAAACACTTCCGAATTTGTGTGAACTGACCTACTCTTGTAAAATGCATTCAA
Organism: Coleophora flavipennella; assembly: GCA_947284805.1. Lineage (NCBI taxonomy): Eukaryota > Metazoa > Arthropoda > Insecta > Lepidoptera > Coleophoridae > Coleophora > Coleophora flavipennella. The sequence continues at coordinate 7,532,880 of OX369255.1, read as the reverse complement.
TGATTTTTATGTATAACTTTTCTTGTCATATTGTTTTCATGTTCTAATGACATAATCTGGTTTATATCAAGGATTGAGTTTTGACGTTATTAACTAATAATTGTATATTTCTCGATTCTTCACAAATGACATTGTTATTATTATTTTATGACTATCAAGAAAGAGTGTAATTTGCACCTATTTTGAATAAATATATTGAATTGAATTGAATTTGGCACACGCATTTAGAAGCCCATAGACTGACACATGCTAATATTGTGCAATACAGATCAAATTTATAACCTGCTTTTTTTGAAATCGTTTAAAATCGGGTTGTTACTACATTAGATAGTGGAAATGAGAAAACTATCGTATGTAGGAACATTGTAAGGGCATTGCAATTGCTGTAATATTCAGCAAACACTGCACTGCTTCAAATACATGCATTATGTTACAATAACTTCTTGGAGTATCTCTATGGCATCAGCCATACACAAAAAAACTTTTTTCTTTGTTCCAGAAAGCAACTATTATACATTATACCTGCATATCGTTCTGTTGGGTATTTATAGAAATACAGTCCGATAAAGCCTTAAAACCAATAAAATGACAATTTCAAACCCACGTAAAAAGCAGTCCAACAAGTAAGTAGGTACCACAGAGCATAAGGTATAGCTCGCGCCAAACTTTATTACGGCTCTGAAGTTGGTCGCAAGACGAGTTGCAGTAACAAACTTTGGGTGTTAGCGGGACGTAAAGGTAGTATACTACTCGGTTACATCGGCGCAGTAAGCACTCGCATCACAGCTCAGAGTATAAAGTTTGGCGCGAGCTGTGTTAAATTTAAAAAGCATCTATTGTGTACATGCTATGCTTGCATATCTTTCTGTTGGGTATGTATATTAGAAATATAGTCCGGCAAAGCCTTAAAACCAATAAAATGTCAATTTCAAACCCACGTAAAAAGCAGTACAACAAGTAAGTATGTACCACTGAGCAGAAGGTATAGCTCGCGCCAAATTTTATTATAGCACTGAAGTTGGTCGTAAGACGTAAGACATAATAGCAAACTTCGGGTGTTACCGGGACGTAAAGGTAGAGTACCTACTACACAGTTACATCCCTTAACTTATTCTATCGCTGTTTCCCTACCCAAAGGTTGCCTGGAAGAAATTGCTACCTAGCAATAAGGCCGCCTATTATATAGGCTTTCTTCTATATTGTCAATTTCTTTTTTTGTGTTGTGATGCAATAAAGAATATTGTATTGTATTGTATTGTATCGGCGCACTAAGCACTAGGATCACAGTTCAGATCAGTAATAAAGTTTGGCGCGAGCTGTATAAACGCGAAATTTTGTATGTATGGATGTTTGTTTAGCAAAAACTACTTAACGTATCTGGCTGAAATTTGGTAGGTAAAGAGATTAGGTAGGACCAGGATTAACATATAGGCTACTTTTTTACATGCTCTTGCGGCTCGCGCACTGCGCACCCTCGAAGACAGTCATAAAAACTATGTTCACGCGAGCGAAGCCGCTGGCAAAATCTAGTATTGGGTATTTTTGGAAATATGGTCGACAAAGCCTTAAAACCAATAGAATGACAATTTGAAACCCCACATAAAAAGAGATACAATCAAGTAAGTAGTTGCCACAGAGTATAAGGTACCAATATTAAATAAATTTTTGGGAGCAGTCATTTTAACAAGCCGTAAAGCTGACCTTGGTTATATTAAGATCATTAGCACGAATGAATCACTAGTTTTTAAGTACACTCCGACCATGGTATATGTATCTATGCCATTATTAAAATGGATTGCGTTGGATCACGCAAGCAGTGATCCTCATATTTTTATTTCTTTTCCTACTGCTTAGAATGTAGAAAAATCAGGATACAACAGAGAATATGAAATTAAAATATAATAGCACGAGTACTTAAACACTACAAAACACAAGGGGGCTAAATATTATACCTAATACTAATAGGATAATGAAATAAAAGTGTGCATACTGTGTTTCGAGTTCCCACAAGAAGTCCGAGCAAGCTTTAGCAAAAGTGCTATCATTTTGTAGATGTAGGTTAGGTTTAGTTTATAGACAATGATATGATGTGAACGTGAAAAAACAGTGATCTTGAAGACTGAAAAGTTACTGAAGACGTAAAATCTACAATTACTACTTAACAAATTTATACTGAAGACTAGGCGGTATGGCCAAGACGCCTTATCCTGTCCTAAAAAGGGCGAAAAAAAACCTAACCAATTAAAAAACCCGACTGCATAAAATTACCTATATTTTGGGAAGTCGGGTAAAAATGTATCTTATGTCAGTCGGAGGATCAAGACGAATCTAACGTCACCTCGCACTCCAAAATCCATCAACCCGTTTAGGCTACAGGCTGAGCCAAAGAAACATACATACAAAAAACCCGAAAACATTGCCCTCCTTTTTAATAAAAATACACTAGATGCAGATGCTTTTTACATGCGTAAATGACAGAAGTCCACGGTTAACGGGACAACCTCATTTTTGCGTTTTATGTGAAAAAATATGAACATCAAAAGTATTTTAAGGAATGGAAATGCTATCATAATAGGGGTGACGAGACGACAGCATCAGAAATAAATTATTAACTCTTGATCACTAAATTGCCCTCCTACTTAAACTTCGGAAAACCTTACTTGTTTGGTTTTCCATCAAGTTTTCGATTTTTTTATTCACCAAAATCACAAAATGAGTAAGTAAATGACGCTGCAAAACTATGACGTCACGCCTAGGTATATCAAACATTTTTAGAACAAAATGTCGTTTTTGACAGATGATAAAAAGTAAATCAGATGACTAGCATTCGTCATCCCTATTACCGATTTCAATAAAAAAGTGCAAAAATGTTTTTTTTTTTATTCTAATACGTTATAAAAAAGTAAGTGTGTGGTTTTATGAAACCACGGTAAAAGTGAAACTTTACAGAGGACAAAACGATCATGCCTGCTCTCGCTACGGTACAGAGGACGAAACGATCATACCGTCAGACGAAAGCGATCGTCACAGACGACAAAATTTGAGACGATGTAATAAAAGTTTCACTTTAAAAATAAACTGAATGTATAGACCCATTAATGTAATGACATAAGTCTTAGTCACGCTTACGTCTGACTTGCAGCGTAAGGGCAGAGTTCCAAAAGCGGCTATCCGAGCTCTATAATAAGACGAGGAATCATTTGGTTGGATGGAATGGAGCCGACTCTGTTGTGGGCTTCATTTGGATTTTGAACCGAGTTGTCCACAAATGCATTTATTCAGACTGTTTGTGACTCACCGGGCGTTCGAGTGGGTGAAGATTTGTTTGAGAATTTAAGAGATGTACATACATATATATCTAATCTAATCTCGTACCTTTAAACGAGAAATTTTTACCTTTAAACGAGTAATTCTTGTACATATTATTATGTACTAGCTGTTTCCCGCGACTTCACCCGCGTGGACAACGTTTCTATGACTTTTCGATTGTTCGCAGTGCCTATGTGTTAATCCAGGTCCTAATCTGTCTACCTACCAAATTTCAGCCAGATCCGTTCAGTAGTTTTTGCGTGGAAGAGTAAGAAACATACATCCATACATTCTTACAAACTTTCGCGTTTATAATATTAAGTAGGATATTTTAACAGAATCTCGGAAACGCCAACCATTTGCTTGGAAATTAGTGTACGGTGATTTCTGTTGGCGAAAAATCAATTTGTGTATTTTAAGTAGCGTATTTTTAAATGTTTTTAATGGCTCTGGGTACTATGGCCCAAGCAAAGCTCGGTCGCCCCGGGTACTAAGTTTCTTATACATAAGTAGACCATTCGGGAAAACAGACCGATGGCATAGTACTAATATATATACTGTGCCGATGGTTCCGGAGGGATAATTATGACTTGGTTAAAAAAATATATTTTTTTTACACGACGACCGGTCCTGCTCTGCCCGCATTCATACGGTTTCTGCGATCTTTACTAGGTCGACGGTCACCGCGTGGGAGGCCTTTGTCCAGCAGTGGACGATTTTTGGCTGAAATGATTATAATGATTTTTTTTTCAAATTAGTTTCATATTCTACACAATCGATGAAAATAAAATGTGAATGAAAAGAAAATGTTATTAACGATTCAGTAGCCAACACCAGTCACCACGCTACTTAACATTATTAAACGGTTTTATTTAGCTTCACGTTCCATTTATATACAGGGCGAAGTTGAAATTGTTGGCACCATCTACTCACGAAACTGCACAACTACCCCAAGGAACGCATACAATCGGAGGAAAAAAAATCCATACAAAGTTGGCCAATACCGAAAGATTTTACTGCTACTTGAACTTGACCGATTCTTATCAAACTTGGCATACGAATTGAAACATGGGGGAAAAACAACACTGTAACAATTTCAGCCTCACGTTCACGTTTCGTATATTACGTAGGTATTTGTTTTTTTTGTTATTTTCCAAAGATTTTTTTTACCTGACTGATTCTCATTAAACTTGGCATACGAATTGAAACATGAGGGAAAAACAAAACTGTTACAATTTTAGACTCACATTCACGTTACGCATATGCATTTGTATTGTTAATTTTTTTGTAATCCCTCAAGCATTTTATTGCTACTTTTACTTGGCTGATTCTCTTCAAACTTGGCATACGAATTGAAACATGGGGGAAAAACAACTTCTGTAACATATTTAGCCACACATTCACGTTACGCATATGTATTGGCTTTGTTTATGGTTTGTAATCTCCCAACCATTTTATTGCTACTTTTACTCAACAGATTCTCATCAAACGTAGTATACGAATTGAAACATGGGGGAAAAACAACTTCTGTAACATATTTAGCCACACATTCACGTTACGCATATGTATTGGCTTTGTTTATGGTTTGTAATCTCCCAACCATTTTATTGCTACTTTTACTCGACAGATTCTCATCAAACGTAGCATACGAATTGAAACATGGGGAAAAACAACTCTGTAACATATTTAGCTACACATTCACGTTACGCATATGTTTTTGTTTTTTTTTTAATCTCATAAGCATTTTATTGGTACTTTAACTTGACCGATTCTCATCCAACTAGGCATACGAATTGAAATACGAGGGAAAAACCATTCTGTAACAATTTAAGCCTCACATTCACGTATCGCATATGTATTTGTTTTGTTTATATTTTTAATCTCCCAACCATTTTACTGCTACTTTTACTAGACAGATTCTCATTAAACTTAGCATACGAATTGAAACATGGGGAAAAACAACTCTGTAACTATTTTAGCCTCACATTCACGTTACGCATATGTATTTGTTTTGTTTATATTTTTAATCTCCCAATCATTTTATTGCTACTTTTACTAGACAGATTCACATTAAACTTAGCATACGAATTGAAACATGGGGATAAACAACTCTGTAACAATTGTACCCTCACGTTCACGTTTTGCATATGTATTTGTCTTGTTTGTTTATTATTTGCCTCAAGTCTTGCAACCGATTTTTCCTCCTACTTCTAGTTGACCGATTCTCACCAAACTTCACATACGAATATTACGATATCAGACACGGGGAGTTGGGGACAATACATTATAATAATTTCAACCTTTGACCCTTAAACCTGATTCTGCAAGTGGCAACCTAAATCGTGTTTGTGATGATTTTGTATTAGTATTGGGGGTAATCAAGGGATGTAAAGAATTTGAAATAAACACGTGTAACAATTATTTTTTTTAGTTAATTTTAACTTGTTTTTATACGCTTTATATTAGCTTCACTATACCTACGCTACGAGTATATCTGTAAAAGAATCTTTAAACGTGAATTTCACCCACTTCAAGACGTCTGATTAAATCGAAAATTTGCACGGTATTAAGAACCAATGACAATACAAAAAATATTATGAACTAGTTCTCGGTTTGACTTTATAGCGTATTTTTTTTAACTGAATTATTTTTACCAAATCTTGTGTGTAAGAAACATGAAAATTTTTAATACACACTGTGCCTCGTCGCCTTCACGATGAATCAGCATTCAGCCCCGAGGAAACCCCAGCTGTGACGTCACCATTCTGAACACTGTGTAAACCTATTATACGTATAGGTTTAGCAGCTAACAGCAAGAGCCATCTCCTTTTATGAACGTTCTCTTGAACACGTAGATACTAGTAAGTATAAATTGAGCGTCGGTGGCGTAACGGTTACGGCCGCACCTCCTGCCCGGGAGGCCGTGGTTCGAATCCTGCCGCGTACCAATGTGTTTTCGAATTTCGATGTCATATGTACGTTTATCCGACGCTCTTACGGTGAAGGAAAACATCGTGAGGAAACCTGCACACGCCTGCGAAGAAACTCGAAGGTTGTGTGTGAAGTCGACCAACCCGCATTTGGCCCGCGTGGTCGACTAAGGCCCGATCGCCCTAATTCAGGGTAGGCTCGAGCCCCTCGGTGGGGACGTATACGTGCTGATAAGATGAGTAAGTATAAATTACGTGTTGTACTGCTTAACGACTTACTTGGTACGATGTGAATCAAGACATGAAGCCGTCTTCTAGAATCTTGTTCTTACCTGGAAAGATGGCAAAATTGAAATAAGTTTTATTTTAAAATTAATTCAGTTTATCTCAGTACCAAACAAATTAAGCACAATTAAAAAATCGGCCAAGTGAGTGTCGCTTCACGCATAGATAGGGTTGCTCAGTCAGTTTGCTTGGTTGAAGGGCATGTTGGCAGGGCACAACCAAGTCTTGCCGCCAAGCATCAATGTTAACAGCATTAATGTAATCCGACTTGAAGATACGATAGCCAGTTCCCCATTGCGTTCGGGAATCTTGGTAAGCCCGCTTACATCTTCGGCATCATCATCAGGTGAGATAATGTCAATGGATTACTAATTGTGAATTTTAAAAATATACCTATTATAAATAAAATAATGTAAAAGAAAATAATATCTTAGCTAAGCAGCATCATCAGCTCTAAAAAATCAAATCCTTCCATAAAAGTTTTATAAACATAAAATTTATTATCTCGATGCAAATACAGTCACAAAAAATAGGTGGTTAATTTGAGACTCAATTGAAGATATTGCTCATGAATAAGAATTATTACACAATAAAGGAATATTGTATGCTTGCGATAGTAGGTTCTTGGTGGAACACTGAACTGAACATATTTAGGTTTTTTCTTGCACTATTCCACAATTAATGTAAATAAAAAAAAAACAAATATAAACAATAATAATAAATTTTGTTTTATTTACATTAATTGTGGAATAGTGCAAGAAAAAACCTAAATATGTTCAATAAAGGAATATTTTGATGACAAATTATAAAATATAGTATAAGTCATGTTTAAATTAATAATTTTAGTAATTTATTGTATAAGATGAACGGTATTATTTGACATTTATTTTTGATTTTCTTGCATTGTGTTGTAAGATAGTAATTTACTTTCATCACTAATGCCTCAAAGAGGTTATTTGTAATTGACATACCATCTAATTTACACGTGTATTGTGAACTTACTATTGCAAATAATATGTGAATAAATAATTATGAATATAAGACTAGTTAAAATAAGAAGTAACACGTCCACATCGACTAAAGCAAATTTCACATGAGGCCGATTCCATTAATTCTCTATAAAACCAATTTCAACTTCGCCTAAAACCTTTGTAACGTACCGACTACTAGGCAGGCACGTTTTTTCAGCAACAGCGAACAGCAATATGTACTAAAAATTTTAAAATATAAATATCCTATCTGTTTCTTTTTACGTGTCAGTTCCACTCCACGTATCATGTTATAAGTATTAAAACATCTCTAATATGTTTTAGTGAAATAGATAAGATTTACTTTTACTACGTCACAGATAAGTGACACTGGTTCAAAAAAACCGGTCAAGTGCGAGTCAAACTCGCGCACTAAGGGTTCCGTCCCCAAAACTAATTTTCATCTACAGCGCCAACTACACATGAAGGTAAAAGGGAACTAATTGCTGTTGTCGTATTATTACGTAATTATATACTAAGTAAATTCCAACTATGCAGAAGATACTACGAGATATTCTAACTATGCAGAAAATACTACGAGATATTCTAACTATGCAGAAGATACTACGAGATATTCTAACTATGCAGAAGATACTACGAGATATTCTAACTATGCAGAAGATACTACGAGATATTCTAACTATGCAGAAGATACTACGAGATAGCACTAGGTGTCGCTAGTTTCTAAACAATCACACTTTGGAAATTTCATTTTTCCTGTAAGAACCGGAAGGACTTTAGATTTTCTCATAGATTTTCCCGTAGTCTATTCATTTAACCTCTCAAACTGTTATTTTTTCAAAATTTTAGGCCCATAAGAACGGTATACCCTCCGTATCTAAAAATTGTCTATGTATTTATATTTTCTAATTTACCATAATTATCTTTTTATTACTTTGACTTGGAAGCTTGAATTAACAGCTCCAAGGGACTGTAGACCTAAGAATTTGATATTAATTGCAACTTGATACCTCCACGCGTTCCTAAGAAAAAGGGTCTTGATAGCAGACAGACAATGATACAGACAGCTAAGTGATCCTATTAGACTTCCTTCTTTTCTTTCAACCGACTTCCAAAAAAGAGGAGGATACAATTAGACTATATGTTTTTTTTCTGTGTGTGTAACAAAGTGGTGAACCGATTTTCATGATTCTATTTTTATTCGATAGGATATGCTCCCGAGTTGGTCCCATATAAATTAAATCGAAATTGGTGTAGTACTTTATAAGAAAATTAACAAAAATCAAAAATAAAAAATGCAAAATTGTACTAAGTTGTAGAATTCGGTTTTTAGGGTTCCGTACCCAAAGGGTAAAAACGGGACCCTATTACTAAGACTCCGCTGTCCGTCCGTCTGTCTGTCACCAGGCTGTATTTCATGAACCGCGATAGCTAGACAGTTGAAATTCTCACAGACGATGTATTTCTGTTGCCGCTATAACAACAAATACAAAAAATTAGAAAAAGTAAAGCCTCCATACAAAAAAGTTTTGTATTTGAAACGTCAAGAAGCTAGAGCCGCCATCTAGTATGATGGTACGGCACCCTTTGTGCGTGGTTCCAATTCGCACTTTACCGGTTTTTTGACGTGTTTAACATTTTCAATTATTAAACTACCGTACCCTAAAAACAAAAAAAAACAAATTGACAGAACGCAGGAAACAATAGGCTAGTTGACAGCATAAAAAAATTTAATAATTATTTCCTAAATTCATCTCCTCTTGAAAATTTGAAAAACCTTGCTAGTTTTGTTTTTTATCATGCCTGCAATTTTAAATTTTCAAATTTAGAATATAAGTACATTAATGACTCTGAAAAACTGTGACGTCACGCCTTGCTATTTCAAACATTTGTTCCGTTCCGTTCCGGTGGCGCACTGACCAGAAGTTCTTCTGCAAGGGCATTGATATCAGCGCATAAAGGAGAACAGTAGAGGCTAAGGCACCCGTTGTTGTAAGCGTGTCCTCCGTAGCTGCACCTGACATGCGACGGTACTCCTCAGTAAATGCGGTCTGCTACTTCAGATTCCCGCTGTCCCTACCACTCACATCGAACAAAATTCCGATTTTGACAGATGATAAAAAGTAACTCAAATGAATAGCAGTCGACTAGCCTATTGTTGCGTTGCTATACAACCATTGAGGCAAAAAGTTTTCAGTTTCCAATTCTTGATTTTTTTTTATTGCTGCGATCACCAGTACAATGCGTGGGAAGCATGCGAATTCACGCACTGACGTGACGTCACAATTGAAACAATACGCACCAGTAACGGTCACTTTATCGAAATGGTCTTATTTGGCATCACTTTCAGTATTGTTTCTTTCAAATCTTGCGACTGATTTTATGTTCTTGATACTTCACCGATTCAGAATTCAGTTAAGGGCACCGTCATTATAATCAGAAAGACGTCCACTTGTAACGCGGCAACGCGTTGCTGATATTCGTTCTTGTTTCATTCGATATATTTCATCTATTTCGCATGGCGCTGGCACAAACCAATGTATGTGATTCAAAATTATATCTATCATTCACCATCATGATATATTTCAATATAAAATACATTAAAATACCTATCTTGAATATTTTTTAAAATTTTTACTTCAAAATATTAGTCATAACTAGAGTTGAAATTAATGGTGTAGACCTATATTTAAGATTTTTTTATCGAGCCAAAACTGTTTAATCGTGTTCTAATAGCTTTTGACTTCAAGGAACATCACCAACAATAAGGGTAATTTTTTTCAACCCTGGATTTTCTATCGTCTAATTGACGTCAACAATAACGAAAATCTGTAATATTACCGCTAGAGAGATTCGCATTTTACAGGCAAACCAGACTGGTTTAAGCTCTAAATTTTCTAATTCGATTAGCCTCTAACTAAACACACACTTCAAATAGCCAGTTGTATTTTTTTTTTAATTAATTTAGTTTTTAATTGAAAAAGTGCAAAAGTGTGGTTATTTTCCTTACTCCTTACACGTAAAGAGAAAAAAAACAGAGACAACTATTTCAATTGATGCGTCGTCTTAAATTTAAGTGGCAGTGGGCGGTGCACATAGCTAGTAAAACGTAGTAAAATAAACAAATTGACAAAACGCAGAAAACAATTGTTGCACTGCTATGCTACAACCAATGGGGCAAAAAGTAATAAGCATCGTAATAATTTCAACCTTAGAATCCTGATATGCTGCAGAGGTATACTTTGTTCGCTTATTTAACCGTATCTTTTGCGGATCTCGACAAACACTGTCAAAGGCGGGCGGCACGATTGAACTTAGAGCGGCACGTTTGACAGAGTGTTTTTCGGGACCCGCCAAAGATGCGGTTAAATGAGCGAACGAACTATACTGTCCAACATAAAACCCTGAATATGATCATTTTGAACAAGTATTGTGGACATCAAGAGATGTTAAGAAATTGAAGTATAAACGTTTAACTTATAGTCCAGCAGTTTAAGCTACCAGTTTAAAAGACCGACGACCTGGTGAAGGTAGCAGGAAGCTGCTGGATGCGATAGCGCAGTACCGGTGGTTGTGAAAATCCTTGGGAGAGGCTTTTGTCGTTCGGCTGATATGATGACGATGATGGTGAACTTATAGTCCAGCAGTTTAAGGTACCCACCCATACGCACAGCGTTTTTTTTATTAAAAACCAATAACTTACAGCCTTTCACCAAATTACCCACTCGCCCACCAGTGAATTTTAAGTTGTAACCTTTGACCAAAAAACGTTGTAACCAATTTACACTGTAGCACAGATGAGATACTAGTTACTTCGTAAACTGTATAGTTTACTCACACACACTAACGTTGTACCGACACGAATACTTTTCTGTAGGCTTATCTGTGGCTGCGCCTGCGTCCGGGGGCGTTTTTATCGGCGAGAAAGCCACATTTTATCGGTCGAACCGCTCGCTGTGACCTTGGCCTTTAATGCGTTTAGGACCAAACAGACTAGATAAACCGATTATTAGGAACTAACTCGGAGAACTCATCTTTACAAATGACCACTTAAGAGTTTCATGTGTGTGCTAGAAACCGCCTAGACCTAGAAACTAGACCGCCTTCGTGGCGTTATGGGTTAGTCCATTAGCTTAACCTCAGGAGGTCGCGGGTTTAGATTACGATTAAGTTTGTGAGACTCGGTATGGTTGGTGGAAGGGCATTTTTTAAGCCCGCCAGGCTAGCTACCACCATCTTATCCAAGTCTTGCCACCAAACATCAATGTTAACAGTATTGATGTGTTCCGGTTAGGAGATAAGATAGCCAGCAGTGTTGCCAATTGTAGCTTGACGTTTGTAGCTAATTTCATTTCAAAAAGATGCCAGATCGGTTACTTTTTACGGTGAAAATAGCTCAACGTATGGGGATTCATTTCTTAGAAAGAAGCTGTATTTTTAATAATGTTTGGCAGTTCCTCCAATTTAAGTTACTAAACTGACTCAAAAAATTGCTAGATCTAGCTGCAAAATAGCTAACTTAGCAACACTGCAGTTCGCCATTGCGTTGGGGAATCTTGGTAAGCCCGCTACCATATTCGGCATCATCGTCACTTACCATCAGGTGAAGTGATGCTAAGGACTTACCAATAGTGGATAAAAAAAATTGTATTGAATAGGAAGAAAAGCATTACGAATTTTAAAAAATATCCAGTTTTTTTGAAAAATGAATCATGGGTTTCTTTTTGTTACTATAATACCTTACTTTCAAATACTTTAAATTAGTGTTAAGCAAATAGACACGAACAATAACTTTTTTTAATCGTTCATGAGCGTAGTAAATAAAGCTTGTGCCTAATTTGAATTTGATGAACATACTGTACAAAATATTTTATTTTATTTTATTTGGGAAGTTTACAGCTTAAGTAAAAACACTATGTGATAAAATTACAAAATTAACTATTAGCTAATAAAAAAACTTCCACAAATGGATTTCGATATAAACACAAAAATGTAAACTAAGTAAAAAAATAATAATAATAGATTGTGTTTACTAGATGAACGAACCAAAAATTTAAAACACGCTAAGCTCGCTTATCAATGCTTTCGGTGCTGTTGAGAGAGAGAAATGCCATTGAAAAATTCCAAAGTAAGGAAACGCCGTACAGAGTTAGAGCTACTGCAGAAAAGATATATAATATTGTCTTTTCCGGAAACCAATTCGTTTGTGGTTCCAGCGGCTCGGACCAAGAAGCTGTTCTTCCTATAGTTAGTCTAATATACAGACATACTTAGGTAGGAATAGATCACGGCATCTAAGTTGAACAGTGGGGGCGCGTTTACCGAGGGACGCCCGCCAGCCCCCCGCGCAACCCGCGCCACACCCGCCCGCGCACTCCCAACTGCGCGAACGACCGCCATTTGTATTCAACTTATACGCCGCGAATTGTACCTACACTACATTGATAAATAATAAAAAAGAAAAAGGGTGTAAAAGTGTTTAATCATTCAAAGAATGGCCAACGTGAGGTCGTATGTATTACCGTTTTTGCGAAAGAGCAAAATAAAAAATACCTCTAATATACTTATAAAACAACTTTTGCTGTATGGGGGATACCCTGAACTTTTCACTCTTTCTAATTTTTATTACCTGCTGATGCTGTTATAGCAATTTAGTAATCTGTGGTTATAGCGGCAATATAAATACACTCTCTGTGAAAATTTCAACGGTCTAACTATTACGGATGGACGGACGGACAGTGAAAGACAGTACACGTAATATGGCACAGAGAAGGCAAACTAGGGAACATTTAGGAAAACTACACCAAAGTGGAAGCAGTAAAAACTCAGCAGTAGTATTGAAAACTCCAAAAAAAGTGTGGTTAGTACTTTTAAGTTAAAAATTTATTACCTATCCCGTTAATACTAGCTTGTAAAGCTATTCAATTGGTAGTTCGCTGGCTCAGACACGAAGACCAAGATGTACGGACATTGTGTGCACTTACTATCTATCTAATCACCCCGCAGCGCACCAGCGCCCCATATTAAGACGCTAAGATCACTCAATCCAAGTAGGTTGATACGTGTTTCATAAATATCGAACATAGGTAAGTCTAATCATTTTAAGTTCATATCAATGCGGGATTCAACGCGGCTGTTACGTTGAAACCGAACGCCCAATTATTCTAGATTTTTACATGCTTTTATTACTTTTCATCACTTTCAAATAAGTTTAAAAAATTTGTTTAATTAAAATGAAAGGTCTTAAAGTCACCGATTTTTGTGTGTTGGTTTAATTCAATAGTGACTACTTGTTTTCGAGAAATTTTGCTATTACATAATGCCAAAAACATTACATTATATTTTTTAACACCAAACGTGTTTTTTTTTAATTGCATTCAATTTAATCGATTTTTTAATACTTTAAGTATATTATATATTTTTTCCATGGTGATGGCCTTACAGTCTTTCAATAATTTGAATTGAATATTGTCAATTGACCCATCTTAAGGCCTTAACTGACTGTCGCTCGTGCGCATAATATTACATAATACTATTAGAATCATCTATGATAATATTCTTGCTTTTGCCGCAGATGTTTCTAATAGTTCTAAGTAGTTTTGCTGCTGATAGAGCTCAATCACTGTGCTGCTTATGGTTGATCCGAATTGCAATTATAAGCCAAACTATACGTTACTTTAGTCAATACTGTAAAAAGATTGATCAAAAAAAGTAAATTCATTCTTCTTCTTTTCGAGTTGACGGCAAACTCAGATAGTCCCATCCCAAAACCGAGCCACGCAAATTGCCTTGTCAGTGGCCTGCATCAAGTCCTCCCGCGTGCAGGTGACAGAGCAAGAAGGACACGTATTGAGGTGGTCCATTCATAAATTAAAAAATCATCATCATCCGTAAATTCATTTATTTGCCAAAAATGGATACATGGGATTACTTTACCGTCGATCCCTTGGATAGCACGGTTAATTTTGCCACACGATAAGAGAGAGAGAGTTTACCTGAGACTGCAGTATGGACTAGGCAAAGCCTGTCCTGCGATAATCGAAGAGTACAGTACAGTACACCAGGTCCACAAACATCAGATTAAACTCATTTTTTTATTATTAATATAATTATATAGGTACACAAATAAATATTATTACGATATTTTAATCCAATTATTATTATTTTAATGCATTCGAAGTACTGTACAGTACACCAGGTCCACAAACATTAGATTAAACTCATTTTTTTATTATTAATATAATTATATAGGTACACAAATAAATATTATTACGATATTTTAATCCAATTATTATTATTTTAATGCATTCGAAGTGCGAGTAAGGGGTCCGCACCATCGTACAAGATTTAACACTACGTAATTTTTAAATACTTTTCACGTTTTAAATTCAATTTTATTTTATTTTTAGTATTTGATGTTATAGCGGCAATAGAAATATACACTTTGTGAAAATTTTAACTATCTACTTATTACGGTTCATGAAATATAGCCCGCTGACACAGACGGATGGACGGACAACGAAGGCTAAAAATATGGTCCCGACACTCTTTGTGTAATAAACCCTAAAAATATGCGTGTAATTTGTGTTGTGTGTGTGTAGTGTATGTATGTAGGAGTGTGTGAGAGATAGTGGTGGGAGTGTGTCTGTGCCTCTATTAGTGTGTGGACAGATAGGGAAGTTGGGGGGTGGGGGGGGGGGGGTTGTTTGCATCACTAGCATCTTAGAGATAATAACGTAGACCTAGTATGAATCTATTCTCTGTTTGGCCGTACCCGTACGTCCAAGTCTGGGCTTACTAAGGCCCTATAGGTACGATAATCTAGCGCACCGACTGTACCTACTTAACCCAGCTTGCACGGCTACGAGAATCGTGGCTAAACTAATCGGTGTAAAAGGAAACGTGACTCCCAGGTGTTTAGATGCTGTCCAACTCGTACAGAACTAACTAATTTTCTATGAAACTATAGGTCAAGCCCGAATCTAGGAATTTACGAAGGATTTAGGTGTGATACAAACGTCACTCTAGATGACTCTAGCGTGACCTGTGAAGTGAATGGACACTTGAATTTAAATTAAATTTAATTTAAAGCTTATCCCTTAAATTATTTAATTTAAAATAAATTAAAATTAAAATAATTTAATTTTAATTTAATTTTAAATTTAAATTAAATTTATTTCCCTTATTTGTTTTAATGGTATATGTATTAGAAAATTATTTCAATCGTTCAATAGTTTTAATGTTAATAAGTTTACCTACGTGTACGTACTTGTATATGTTGGTAGCACGGTCATACAATTGACCATTTCATAAAATGTCCGTCGTAGATTTTGTCATTTCATGAAATGGCCGGCCATCATGCGAAACGAACCTTACCTAAACCCAGGGAATCTCTTCGATAGTATCATCATCAAACCGAACGAACATATTATCGCTATCGCTAATATATTTTTAATTAAATTGGTTGGGTTCATCATCATATCAGCCAGACGTCTGTCCACTGCTGGACAAAGGCCTCCCTCAAGTGGATTTGGTTATTAAATATCATTTCATGCTTCAAATTACCAGACTAGGATTTGCACACACTTTCACCGAACAGCTGCGATCATGTCAAATCAGATAAAGAAAAGGCCATCCCAGATATGTCCATTCCAACCCAATTCTACTTCCAAACACTTGTATTATACAGTAACTTAAGGCACGACAGAGGTAAGTCGTGATCAGCGTGAAACGAAACGTGACCAAGTTGACGCGACCCGGGGTTAGCCGCTAGACTTGGGCAGCTAGTGCTAGTCGGACGGTTACAGCCGAGCAGGCTAATGCGTAAGTACAGCATACGGTGACTCTAGTATTTGCTTAGAGCCCTAAATGTTGTCTATAATGTATTCTATATTAACAAAAATCGTTCAGCTCCTCTTTACGATGGAATCAAGCATGCTGAACTAACCTAACAGATAATTTACTAGCCTTAATGATCCATTAACTAATTATCAATTACGTGACGCGCTCCTGCGGTGACAGATAATGACACTTTATTTGAAGGATACAAATAGGATACGTTTTGATAATCTGGTTATTGAAGAACTTTACCGCTACACATTCGAAACCAAAACAATTTATGTTTTTTTGTAAGAAAACTTTAGGCACACCTTGATGGACACTTCATACAACGGGCCAGAAATGACATTTCAAATAAGAAAATGACGGAACAAACAAAATGACGTCGAAATCCTATATGTTCGACAAACAAACTGTAACCAATCTGTATCAATCTGGGTGACGAGGGGGAGAGGTAGCAATCTAGAGAGCGGCAGGGAGTGTCCATACTGTATGTTAGTACTAAGTTATATACTTTGCTTTAGGTTTCGAATATGTATGGTAAGTTATTTAATAAGTATTTTACGTTTTGAAACACGCTGTCATAAAGTGAACCACAAGCAAAGAGCGAAGAATTTTTGTCGCTGCCGACCTGCAAGGTACCGATAAAAATTTCCTGTTGGGTTATTTTCAGTAATTTTGTTAAAAAAGTAAAGTCCAACCAGGGTTAAAATTGATTTTATTTGGAATTGACAGCTAAGTAGTATCAGATATTAAAAGATTGATAAGTCATTACCATTATCTCACCTGATGGTAAATGACGATGTTGCCGAAAATAGAAGCTGGCTTACCAAGATTCCCTAACGCTATGGGGACCTGGCTATCTTATGCTCAAGCCGGAATACATCAATAATGTTGGATTTGGTGTTTAGATAAGATGGTGGTAGCTAGAAAGACGGGCTTAGAAAATGTCCTTCCACCAACCAAACCGAGTCCTACGAAATTAACCTCCGCCGGGAATCGAACCCGCGATCTCCTGAAGTGAAGCTAATGGACTAACTAAACCATTACGCAACGGAGGTGCTCAAACCTAAAAAAAAAAAGAAATTAACGGTGTTTTTTGTCATAAAAAAATTTAGTGCGTTTGACTTTTGTTAAAGTAAAAGAAACCAGTATCCTCCGCAGGACTCCCCCACTCGGGTCAACTCACGACCTGGTCGCGGGCAGCGCAGACCCATCGTTGTGGAAATCCTTGGGGAGGCCTTTGTTCAGCAGTGATAATGTTCAACTGATATGATGATGATTCCAGTGTAACAGAGGAATGAAATATAAACGCTTCCGAACTTCAGTGTCTTTATAAGAAAACTTCTCATAATCTTATCCACCGATAAGCTCTGTCTATTTAGTAATTTAGTTACTAACATTATAATATAGTGTGTGCTACTCAAGACGAGACTTGACACACCATGTAAAACAACGTAGGAAGATGGTTTCATGTCAAAAGAAGCAAAAGATTATGGATAACTATTTCGTACACTTTAACGTCAAGGCTTGTCTTTAGTGGCACGCATTACACTGATAATGTTTTCGTGACATTCAGTGAAATCCCATCAAATCGGCAGAGGTATCGATCGGGCCCTACGTCTGGCCCCCGGGAGCCGGGAGCCGGGTGCCAGACCGGCAGAATGCAGACTAACTCGATTGGCTGCCAATCTCGCACCACGCCAGTCGCGGCACGGAGAGCCTACAGAGCTATGTTAAGCTATATATAGTTACGCACGAAGTATTATGCAGATGGATGACTATATGCATCAGTGGACACTGGACACTGCTGCAGCCAGGCTGTCAGGATTTTTTTTGGTTCCGTAATCAACAAGGCACCTATAAAGTTTCGCCGTTTTTTTTTATTCACAATTGGTAAGACCTTGGCATCATCTCACCTGATGGTAAGTGACGATGATGCCGAAGATGGAAGCGGGCTTACCAAGATTCCCCAATGCAATGGAGAACTGGCTATCTTATCTTCAAGCCGGAACACATCAATGTTGTTAACACTGATGTTTGGCGGCAAGACTTGTCCGCGGCTTCGCTCGGAGTACTAAAAAGCTGTTATTTGCCATGGGTATTATATACAGCGTCGGTGGCTAGGGCCGCCGCCTCCTGTCCGGGAGGTCGTGGTTCGAATCCTGCCACGTACCAATGTCATTTCAAATTTAGATTTCATTTGTACATTTATCCGATGCTCTTACGGTGAAGGAAAACATCGTGAGGAAAACTGCACACGCCTGCGGATAAACTCGCAGGTTGTGTGTGAAGTCGACCAACCCGCACCGGTCGACTAAAGCCCGAGCGCCATAATTCAGGGTAGGCTCGAGCCCCTCGGTGGGGACGTATATGATGATGATGCATGATATGATGATGGATAGGTCGATCAAAAATGTCGCAGGTGTGTGAAAACCATGTTTTGTATTTAGAGATGCGAAATATTGCTTGCTTAATAAGAGACGAGATGATAAATGTATGGTTGATGGGAGCGATGGCTGACTCTCACGTTCAGTGACATAATATAATTATTACTGGCTCACGTTATACTCGTGACCGGGTGCTGTCCGGGTGAACTGGCCTACTCTTGTCAAAGGCATTTATTATATCAGCTCATATACGTCCCCACCGAGGGGCTCGAGCATACCCTGAATCAGGGCGATTGGGCCTTAGTCGACCACGCGGGCCCAGTGCGGGTTGGTCGACTTCACACAAACCTTCGAGTTTCTTCGCAGGTGTGTGCAGGTTTCCTTACGATGTTTTCCTTTACCGTTAAAGCAATCGGCAAGTATATGTACGTAAGTTTTTGAAGAACTCATTGGTACATTGGCCGTCCAGATTCTCGTGTTGTATTGTTTTCATGTTCTAATCATCCAATGACATAATTTGTTTTATACCAAGGATTGGATTTTGACGTTATTAACTTTAAGTGCTATTTTCGTTAGAATCGTGTGTCAACATCCCCCCCTACCCTCTAAAAAAGTTTTATTTCAGGAAATTTAAAACAACGCAAGCTGCAGAAAAATAATTATTTGAGTGGTTTAAACCCACCCAAACAAAACAACCGTTAATTATTCAATAATTAACTTGAACTCCTAGATTCCCCCTGATACAAAAAATATAAGTACATAGTACAAATTATTGTATTGTAATCGGTTTTTAAATAGGGAATATGCATGATAATTTTTTTTAGCTTTAATAAAAGCTCATTCATATAAGAAACAGTATACAAAAAATATTTTTTAAATAACTATAAAAATAACCAAGATATAAGCCATTAAAGATTTATCTCTATCTTTTTCTAGCAAAACAGAATGTAGCATAGAGTTTATATGGAACGTGTGTTTTATGTCGTCACATTTACATATCGGATCTCTATGTCTAATTAGTAGTTGAAAATGCTTATATCTTCCGTATTTCTTAGCCGATTTAAATTTTCATTTCACTTTTTGACATTGTTTTTACGGAATTTTCATATTTTGTTAATAAATGCGATAAAAAATTTCATGCAAATTTCCCTATTGTGCAAATTTTCGATTTAAGCCAACGTCAGAGTTACCCACTCAAAACCACATTCAAAGATTTCTTTACATAGATTCATACAGTTGAAGCGAATTACATAGATACAGGTGAAGCTAATATAAAGCATTTAAAAATCATCGAGGTCTGTTTCTCGTTTTTCTTCCACTTCCATTTCTACAACAATAAAGTACTTACACTATCTCTAAAACTCAAATATCTAGTTTCTACACGGATTTCTTTTATAGAACGTGTGTTTAAGTGCAATAAACTATGTCTATCTCTATGTCAATCTTATCCGCGGGTCCATCGTCAAAATTGCGCCCGTCATTAGCATTGTCTGTTCGACCGACATTCTTGCCGAGAGAAACGCGTTACCATCCACGCCACCCACACAGAAACTAATTCAAACAAGAAGTGGGCGTTGATGCAACGAACCGTTTTTATCAACCGTTTTCTACTGTCAACGAGTAAACCGTTTTCTCTGTAAAGAAAACCAGTTGAATTCGTCAACTTACTAGTTGCATCCGTCAACTAGATGAATTCGTCAACGATGGTTCAACGAACGATTGTTCATCATCATATCAGCCGAAAAACGTCCACAGCTGGACAAAGGCCTCCCCCAAGAATTTCCACGACGACCGGTCCTGCGCTGCCCGCATCCATCGGCTTCCCGCGATCTTCACCAGGTCGTCGGTCCACCGCGTTGAACGAATGTTCAACGAACGAAATACAGTGTCAGTCGTTCGGTCGTTATTCGCTTCGGTTGATTCGTTGTTATTTATTCAAACCAGTTAAAAACGTTAACTGGTTTTTAACCAGTTGATAATTTCCGTTAACGTTTTCGTTACGTTGACGTAAAAACCTTCAGCGACCCACCACTAATTCAAATGCGTATCTACTGTATCTAAAATACTGGAAAATATCGTTTCTGTAGTCGGAGACCTTGATTAGAACACAGAACTCTTATTTAATTTCCATACATTTACAAATATTATAGGTACTTAGATCGGCTATGGACATCTACGGCGAGACTAAAAAAAAACACCTTTGTGAATGTAATGTGCATGTGTGCAAGACAAATAGTGCTGCGCCATGCACTGAAGTGAGGTTTTAAATAGTTGAAATTAACGTATTTGTTATCTTTTTAAATTTAATTCGTGTGCATTTAGAGTATTAATATGATTAAATTCGATATCTTTTCCCACCCTGTATGTAATAAAGTTTTGTGGCATTTCTAAAACAAAGCATAGACAGCAAATCATTTTAGGGAACGTACCCATATTACGTGACCCATTTTTTACAATTTTTACCCCTTCTCCCTCTCGGTGACCACCCTTAATATATGCCAAGACCCCCCCCCCCCCCCCACTTTTCACGTAGTAATTCAAAATAAGGTTTTATATCATTTTTTTGACATAAAGTTACCTACAAATGAAAGTGAAAGAATTATTTTTCATCTGTATCATCTTTAACGAACAAGTTCCCAGTATTAATCCACTCAAACACATTGTAGATCACGGGGGTGGCAGCATAAATGGTACTTTTATGAATACAACTCTGCTCTAAGTCAAGAAATGTATTTTTTTTGGGTAATAAAAGAATAATGACAAACTGGACGCCACAAGTTCCCGGCAAAAACTTCACGTCTCTATATGCGTTAGTGTTACCACCTGTGAGTGAAAAGCGCTGAACGCTGCGCGCCATAATTTGAATTTAATATAGCTCGAAATTTCCCTAAAGAATATTGACCACGTGACGAAGACTTAAACCCTTCCCCACCCCTGTGACCCATCGTGGTAATTTCTAGGGGCCCCCTCCTAACCCTTAACAGATCACGTAGTATGGTTACGTTCCCTTATTAGTGCTTACATGTCATATTAAATTTCCACACATTCCTTTCTTCGCAAAGTTACATCCGGGCACGTCTTTTGCCCGCTATATTACACGTAATTCACGATATTTTGGAAAAATAAGCGGGTTCCGTGGACAACTGACGCCAGGCATTATAGCGTATTCGTGAATGGTCTTGTTTACCTATCTCGCTCTAACGTACGCGTAAACTATGTTCTTTCTCTTTTGTATTGCCAATCTATGGTCGGTAGTGGCCTAGGTAGTGGCTAGTATTATAATAAATATACAGGTTGTAACAAAATTGGTGCAGGTCCCGTTAACTAAGAGCTTCTACTCATCATACTGAAAAACTTTTGTTCTACAAGTTCGCTGTAATGACAAAAAAAAATTGAACTCTTTATACAAAACGATCAGCTGATTGACCAATTTTGTGCATTTTTGTATGGAGCGTCGTAATGTTTTTTTGCGAATTGACTATGGGTAGCTTGAGGAAAGTTGTTCAGTAGGTCCTACGCCAATTTTTTATACCTTGTATATGGTTTCAATGATTTGATAAATCCAGATTTAGTTATTTGAATAGGAACAGGCTATTGACCAATCTAAACTTCATTAAATTAGTAATTTTACCAGAAGTACACGCTTGGCTGAATATTTATGTTTTTAAAATAGATACGTACAACATTCTTGTACTTACATTTAATGAAAGGTAATCTTCGACCATAAATAATGGTCGAAATAGATAATAGACAAAACACAAAATAAAATAAAACTATTATCAAAATTATTTTCGATCTAGCCGTGGCTAGAATGTTTTCTGCATGTAAATTGCTCGCTACATTAACAACGTGTATAAATAATTGTAGAACTCGTTATCCGTAGCTCATTTCCACCTATCATGCATGCTTCGGGAGGTCGTGGTTCGAATCCTGCCACGTACCAATGTGATTTCAAATTTATATTTCATATGTACGTTTATTCGACGCTCTTACGGTGTTGGGAAAACATGTGCACACGCCTTCGGAGAAACTTGCAGGTATAGTGTGTGAAGTCGAACAACCCGCACTGGGCCCGCGCGGTCGACTAAGGCCCGATCGCCCTAATTCAGGGTAGGCTCGAGCCCCTCGGTGGGGACGTATATGAGCTGATATGATGATGCATGCCTCATATTTCCTAAGGAACCCACGTAATAATATTAACAATAGTTATTTGTGTAACAAGGGAACAAAGTAATATTTTGTTCCGAGGGCGTTAGTTTGAATTCTGAGCTAAGCGTAGCGAGGAAGTCTAAAGTAGACTTTGGATTTTTTAATTTTTTTTATTCACAATTTGTAAACCCTTGACAACATCTCACCTGATGGTAAGTGACGATGTTGCCGAAGATGGAGGCGGGCTTACCAAGATTCCCCAACGCAATGGACAACTGGCTATCTTATCTTCATGCCGGAACACACCAATGATATCAACATTGATATTTGGCGGCAAGACTTAGATAAGATGGTGGTAGCTAGCCAGGCGGGCTTAGAAAATGCCCTACCACCAATCAAACCGAGTCTTACAATTGACCCCGCCGGGAATCGATCCCGCGACCTCCTGTGTAAAGATTGTTGTGTAAGTGAACTTTGCTCTGGCTAACACACAATTTTTCATCACGACCTGTGAAAAAACAGAAGCACGAACGCGGACCAATCAGAAGACATATAGCTCAAACTCTAGCTCGAACGCCGACCAATCAGAAGAGAGAAACCAAAACTCCCTAGGGAACAAAGTATTTAAACAAGTTATTTCGGAACCAATCGTCGTTTTTCGAATATAGGTGTGATAAAAAACATATTTGCATTCGTGCCCTATAACAATTTAGCTAGGCACACCTAAACCATATACCGCAGTCCCATTTGCCGCTGAGCATGGCTGAGCGGAAACGTATTAACAATCTAATCTCATACCACTCGCATGGGATGAGAGCTACCCTATCGGATTTCATTACGATTTAATATTCAGAGAAATCTAGGGTTGTCAGTATGTAGACAAGAGCGGCATTACCGCAAAAATACGGGACTAACCCTTACAGTTCTTATATATAATTGTAGGCCCCTGATTTGATTCGTACCTACCTTTGATTTCGTTATTGTTGGTTAATTTCGTGTATTTAATGTATAAACATATTATTTCATACTTATAAGTGAAATTCTTTTCTAAGACGCAATAATGTATTTCTTTATTTACTATACCTACCACATTAACGCAAATAATAGTGCAGTCGAAGTGGCTAAGTTCTGGGCCGGAATGATTTGATTTGTCATCGACACGCAAAGAAGAAGAACGCAAATAAATATATTATTCTATTTTATTTAAAGGATTCTAAAGTAGAATCCTGAGCTTAGCGACGAATTCAATATTACATCGCCCGAGGATACAACATTTTGACCCCGAGTGACACACACAATTTTTATCACGACCTATGAGGAAACAGAAGCACGAACGCGGACCAATCAGAAGAAAGATATGTAACAATATAATATATAAAGCCAATTTCTAACCCTAATCATAAAAAAATCTAATTTGAAACCTAACTTAATTAACCTAACCTAACAATAAATTATTAAATTAATTGTATTTTCGAAGTCGTTTTTTTAACATGTGTTTTCTGTTAGCTTGGAAATAAAAACTAAAAAGTCAAAAATATACTTAGTCAACCCTAAATAGTACAATCTCACGGAAAAGTGTTGCGGTTGAACCGAGTAATCAAATTGTTGAAATGTACGAAATATTCAACTGCGGCGACAATTTATTATGAAAAGCAAAAGCATTTACGATTTGTATTTTTTTTTACTTTCGGGCGGACTGAGGAGCGAGGGACGAATAAGTGAATAAGGTATTGTGATGGCAAAAATTCTAAGTTGGGGGACTTAGGCGTAGGTTGTCTTACACGAATAGAGTCCAAAAACTAAAAAAAAAATGTATGTGCATGTGTGTGTGTTTGTCCTGGCTCTAGCTCCTAAGCTACTGATCGAATTTGAGTGAAATTTTGGATTATTTCTGTATCTCCGCCCGTAAGTTTTTAGTTCACTCCTATAGAATTGATTCATATCATAAAAATCACAAACAAAAACGAGTGAAACAAGACACAAAACTGGCCAAGTGCGAGTCGGAGTCGCTCACTGAGGTTTCATACCACCACATCTCTGGATAAGGAACCTTAACCCGGCGCCAATGACGCTCTGGGTCATATTGACCCGAGCGATTTTCAATTCGGGAAATTTCGAAAAAAACATATTATAATCGTTATTGATTTTCTCAGTAGCTGGAGATAAGACCTCAATTCATATGATTTGTACCATAGTGTAGTGAGCAAGCGACAGTGAAGAATGGTAAAATCCTTTTTCTTGAATAAAACGGGTATAAAACGGCCACAGCTCCATACATTTTTAGTTCCAAAAGAGAAATTCTTTTAGTTGCCCTTTTGAGGTTGTTGCATTAAAACTAAATTATAGCTTGATATCTAAATTAACTTAAACATCTTGGTACTACAATGACTTCATGGTCATGCAATAGTTCTTACTTTGTATTAATTTTTTTATAATTCAGCAGATAACCAGATAATTAAGAAAAAAACATTCGGGTCATATTGACCCAGCGTCATTGTCCGCGTTATTTTTTACACGTCATTGGCGCCGGGTTAAAAATAACAAATCAAAAACTATACATCATGAAAATATGTTTTAGCTTGAGCCAATAAATCCTTTCATACAAAATCCCACATGACATGGTTAACTCAATTCAAAATTTGGACCGCCGCCGTTCCTTGCATAATTGATACGTACCAATAAGACTATATTTTAATGATTTAATTACAAATGTTAAGTTTTCAGCTTATTGCCTATACTTGTAGTATCAGACGGCATTACTTGCCAGATTTCATAATTATGGGTCAACTGTAAATACCCTATAAATTTTGATTATTCTCCTAAGAGTGTCAAAATATACGTTTTTTGGGGCATAAACTATATGTTATATACGGCGGTATCTTTTTATACGTAAACTTAGAAGTTTGATTTTTTACAGCTTTAAGGGACTGTAGATGGGAGTACATAGTTTTAATTTCAACTCGATACTTCCACGAGTTCTCAAGATAAGGGTTCTTAACAGATAGACAGACGGACGGACAGACAGACAGACAGACAGACAGACAGACAACAACGTGATCCTATAAGGGTTCCATTATTTCCTTTTGAGGTACGGAACCCTAAAAACAAGTTTTTTTTCTCGTAAATGGCTCTTACGATTTTAATAAAACTTTGTACGTTAGTACACTACAATTCCAAACGATCTATAATACTGTTATAATCATTATTCCAGGAAAAATCGGAATAAGGTATTTCCCATTATTTATTTTCGTAAATGGCTCTCACGATTTTAATGAAAACTTGTGGGTTACAAGACCTTAATATGGCCTACTAGACTAGGTAGTTCATGACTCTATCAAAAATCGTAATAAAGTATCTCCCATACAATTCCATATTTTTTTTGGAAGTTTTTATCAAGTCTGATACATCTCTTTACATTGCTACTAGTAATCTCTTTTCTTTTAATACTGATTTATGTAACTTATTTTGTAGCACGGCTTAGGTAAGTATGGTAGTAGTTAGGGCGTGGGCTTCGAAATAAATACGTGCTACGGGTAATTGGAATTTAATTAAGATGAAATAAAGACCTAAAAAAGAACATAAGAATTAGAAAACGATGCACACTTAAATTTAAAATACGAATCACAAAGCATAAATAAATACTATCCGAGAGGGATCTTAATATGGAGAAACAGGTTTAAATATAAGTTATACTAGATTATGATGAAAGAAACAACATGGTGAAATGGTGAAAGATATTGAATGATTTTTTGAAAACTAATGTCAGCGCATGCGTTAAAAACAAGAAATAGATGGAATGAAAAGAAGGTCGGATGAAAGAAGATTATATAACTGCATACCGCGCTACAATGTAAACAAAATAAAATTTCGTTTTTAATACCACTGTCAGGTAAGTACTTCCAGCACGAGGCCATTTGCCTGGAAAATTACATAAAGCTCTGTCGATGTTCTTTTTTGCGAGTTTGCTATTAATGCTATGAAACAAACTATTTTCTTGTTAGATCATATCTGCATTAATGTTCATACGTTCTTACTGACTGGTCTTACATACTGGTCTTACTGACAACTGAGTTGCGTAAGAAAAAAAACCTAACCACTCTGGGGGAGTGCCGACAGAAGTGAAAACTTTTCACAGTTTTACAGTGTTATAAGTTTTGACCCTCCGAGTGTTCCTGGCGAACGACTGGGTTGACAAAGTTTTGACCCTGCGAGTGTTCCTGGTACGGTGTCGGTTACGTTACATGGTTACAATGTCGCGAGTTCAATGGTTTTTCCCATCTCAAAAATGCCTGTTAGATTAACGCGCCTAAAGACGGTTTCAATTCAAAAATATGTTGATTATCCACACTGCATTCCATTATTATTTAAAACTAGCTGGTGCGCGGTGCGCGAGCCGCAAGTGGCTTTTTTATTTTATTTATTCACAATCCGTGAGCCCTTGAGATCATGTCACCTAATGGTAAGTGACGGTGATGCCGAAGATGGAAGCGGGCTTACCAAATTTCCCCAACGCGATGGAGACCTGGCTATCTTATCTTCAAGCCGGAACAGATCAATGCTGTTAACATTGGCTCGCGAGGATATATAAACCTTTCTCGTTTATCGCTATTTCTATTAGTGAAAATCATTTCAAAATCCGTTTCGTGGATAAAGACAAACAGACGCGGAGGCCGTCTTCCCTTTCTACTATGTAGAGATTAATTAATTTAGTACTGATTGCACAACTTTCAGTTCAATCTAAGGTCCAATCCGGAAGATAGGATGAAAGGTGGCATGCTGGTAGAGCTGTATGGGTGTATACTTGACGATAAGGGGGAAACATATCCGCCCCCTCTTGATCCCCTCTAAAGTGTACCTATCTTGCAGTGGTTTTTTGTCAAGTTACAGAAAAACTGTTACAGTTAGGAGTAAAATGACAAAAAGAAGTTAATAGACCGTATACATTTAATAACCCCACTTTTTAAACTCATTATCTATCAACAGAAATAACAGTTTCATTATTTCCGCCCCTGGCCAAATTCATAGGAAAACTGTACACGCGATAATGAAAGTAAATATACACTTTTGCATGTGTCTGTACATGGATGGAGCCAAAAACTGTTGTTGTAAAAAACATAATAATTCAGAAATTCTTGCTAGGATTACACTCCAAATGTCATTCATGAAGATGAGAAATGAGAACAGCTAGGCTAATCACGAAAACAGACGATTTAAAATTGTATATAAAACTTATTATTTTATCCATTCATTAGATACGAGTAGATAGAAGGTCAAGTGACTGGCGGAATATAGCACGGATATGAAAGAAACAATAGCTTTTGTGTTTCTTATCAATGAGTAGTGGAGGCAAAGACATACATATATTACGGGTATCAAGCACGGTGTCCACTGAGTGCTTAGCTCAGCTAAGCTAGTCTAGCAGCGATAGCTTTGCTCGTTTCGTTTAGTTCTGCAGCCTCGACTCGCCCTCCGATTCGCAATACAAAAAAAAATAACAAAATGGAGGGTCAGGGTTCGATTGGTAAATATAATATGTTTTACCAGCACTTGCTCTAATAAAACATGATATTCAAAAATGGAATAGAAAACACAGGCCTGGCGTAAAGTCAACAAATCAGAAAAACAATGACAAAAACAAATACAAAGAAGATAATAGTAATCAGATCGAAAATAAACAAAAAAGGATGACTTCATCACAGTACTGTCTCTCCCTCTCTCTATGCTCAGCGAAGCGAGCCTGCAATTTTCACCCAGTGGAAGTGTTTGATAACACAGCCCAAAATTGCCTAGAGATAAAGTAAGATTTTTCACACTGAGCGCTAAGCTAAAAGAGAATACGCGCGCGTATTCTCTTTTAGCTTAGCGCTCAGTGAATAGATCGCTTTACTACTGCTATACTATCAAAGAAAGATTTTCAGTATCTCAGGATAAAAGCATTTCTTAGCGCACTTGAATACATAATCAGCTACAAAGGACGATATTGTTGTAAAAAAGCATTACGGTCATATATAACGGACCTGGCCCGTACACGTAGCGGATGTCAGAAAAGCTTTCACAATATTATGCTGCAATTTAGTCCGCATGTGGTCAGATTTGTGGCTGTATCAAACTACTTCCCTTCACTGTCATATCATAACTCATAGCTATAAGACTAACTTTTTGGCATTGTCTATACCTACGTGCAACCTTCATTTCGCGACGGTAATACTACAGAGACAAGGTTAGGAGGGGAGTATCATTCATTTGGCATTTAGTTTCTAATGAATGACTTTGTAGATCATATTTAAAATTCAATTTATTTGATAATATCAAGAAGACTTCGTGTTAAATTATCACATAAATGGACATAGCACAGAATGGTTCCTACACATAAAATAAAATTTCGAAGAACCTAAAAACTTTTAGGTACAAGCTTTAATTTGAAAATTATTTTAATTTTTTCGTATTTTTCTCAGCAAACCCTTTCATTTGATACGCATATAATGGGGGTACGCATATAATAATACCAACCCGCACTGGGCCCGCGTGGTCGACTAAGACCCGATCGATCTAATTAAGGGTAGGCTCGAACCACTCGGTGGGGACGTATATATGAGCTGATGTGATAATAATGGGGGAGTATAAAAAATAACTAGTCCGCTATCTTTGGGAGTCTGCCATACTGGATATAGAATGACGTCACTTAGCTATACTAACGATGCATTGTGCTCCAAACCTAAGTATGGATAATTGAAAACACTAAACACTTTAAAAAACCGACTTCCATCGCAACAACTTAGTACAATTTTGCATCATTATTTTAATTTTCTAATAAATTACTACACCGATTTTGATAAAATTTATATGGGACTACACGGGAAGCACTAGCTTTCAAATAAAAAAAGAATCATCAAAATCGGTTCACTTGGTCAAAAGTTCTGAGGTAACACACGTAAAAAAATAAACCTCCTTTTTGGAAGTGTCGGTTGAAAATGTCATCTCGATCGGAAACCGGGACGTGGTTCTAACATTAACCAACAATAACGAAATCAAAGGTGGAAAACCGACTTCAAAATGAAATTCCCTCAAATGTATGAAAAATATTATTATACTTAAATACACAACATTAACCAACAAATACAAATATTTATTGATAAACTTGATGGTTTACACGTCATAATGTTAATTTAATTCAAATATTTAATATTAATTAATTTATTACATTACATTTATAATTGCACATTGTAATTATTATTATTTTTTTATATTATTACAAGTGCAGGTACACGTATTTACTGAGTAACGAAATCAAAGGTGGGTACGAATTAAATTAGGGGCTTCAAAATCAAATGTTTTTTGAGGTCGGTGTCAGCAATGCCATCGAATCTGAAACATTCGATGTGAGTAACTGTGTGCTGGTACCGACCTCAAAAAAAATTTAAAGACCCTAATAATTTAATTAGTACCCACCTTTGATTTCGTTATTGTTGGTCAATGTTGTGTATTTAAGTTTAATAATATTATTTCATACTTTTGAGTGAATTTCATTTTGAAGTCGGTTTTTAGTTTTTTTTAACTTTTATTTTTTGTACAAATACTTTTTTTTTTCGGTGCGACTACTAAATTTCATTTTCGATAACTTGTACATCATATTAGCCGAAGGACGTCCACTGCTGGACATAGGCCTCTCCCAAGGATTTCCACGACGACCGGTTCTGCGCTGCCTGCATCCAGCGGCTTCCCGCGACCTTGACCAGATCATCGGTCCATCGATTGGGAGGCCTGCCTACACTACGTTTTCCGTTGCGTGGTCGCCACTCAAAACATTTACTGCCCCAACGGCCATCTGTTCTACGAGCAATATGCCCCGCCCACTGCCACTTAAGTTTAGCAATTCTGAGAGCTATGTCGGTTACTTTGGTTCTCCTACGGATCTCCTCGTTTCTGATTCGATCACGCAGAGAAACTCCGAGCATAGCACGCTCCATTGCCCTTTGGGTGACCTTGAGCCTTCTTATGAGGCCGGTAACTTGTACACTAAAACCTAAGTGTCAGTCGATTCGTATATCAACATATATTTTCGTGCGACAACTGAATTTCATTTTCGTTAACTTCTACACTGAAACCTAAATGTCAGTTGATTCGTATCAATTAGATACAAGTTTCATGTAACTGTGAATCATCATCATCAACCCGAGTTAGTGCCACTGTTACAACCACCAACAACCACTGCTGCCTATGTTCAGCAACTCCCAAGCATAGGCATATATTAAAAAATATTACTTTAACGAGTAGCATAGGCTTGCCACTTATACCGATCTTCGGCCCTGCGCTGAAACACAGCTGCTTTCCAGCTGTCGCTAGCAAACTTACGCAAATCATCAATATGCTTGCACAATAGTTTAGGATTTCTACTTTTAATTAAATGAACCTTTAAATTGTTCTCTCCAATACCTTTTTTTAACAAATGTATTGCGTCAACTTGAAGAGGACTAGGTACTGCCTATAACCACAGATTACTAATTAGTTACTACTATAACACAGGCTATTGCCTAGCTTGGACTTTAGTTGAATTTACTTTAGTACTTAAGATCTGTATTTCTTGCTGCATGTGGGGAATATTTTGTAAACTTTTTTCGGTCAATAAATTATTGTTACTGTAATTATTATTGTTTAATCCTAGCCGAGCGGAGGGCATCCCACACTATGCTTGCATAAAAGCGGTCTCCATTCCAGAATTCGCTGTGGTAATTCAAAATGAGGCTTTTTGACATTTAAAAAAATTCGCGCCTTATTTGTCACTCTACATCGACGGAGACTTCACCTTACCATACATTGTAGGTGGGTAATCAGAATATTTCTGTACTGTTTTCGTTGCATTTTACAATTATACTCATTTTACAGTTTGGTATGTAATATTACTTCTTAGTTTGAGATTTTGGCCCCTATAACGTGACAACACACCGGAATGAAGTAGTGCAAAAGTGGACCTGAACCTCCAAGGAGTCGATTGGTACGAAGTGGTGAAGGACAGAAGAAAGTGGCGTGGTTTGGTGTCGGAGGCCAAGTTACTTTTTGAGCCGCGCTGAGCCAGCAAAATAGTGAGCGAGTGTTACGTAACACAAAAATCAAACATCAGAGGTTAAAAACAAAATTGTACTTTCAGAGCTCCTGAGTTTCAGATTCGAACGAAACGTTTTAAACGAAAACGTACAGAAATAAACAACGAGAAATTACGAAAACAAGTCGAGAAACTTTCTTGTGAAATCAGAAAATTGAGAGTGAAAAGTAACTTTTTGCGAAATAAGCTAATTTGCGTTTGTTTTGACATTTTTAAACAATAATTTTGGAGAGAAAAGTTTGTTTACTTAGAACTTGGGCAGCCTTTCAATTTTTGTACAATTAAATGTTTTAGCAGAGGTTGAATGTCGAAGTAAATAGTTAGGTAATGCTAACTGGTACCTACTTAATGTTTTGGTTCAATCTTCAACATACGAGTTTAGGTTAGGTGATTAGAGAAACTCAATAAAACTATAAAAAACATAATCATATAAACATTTTGCAGCTGTGAAGTTGTTTTGAACGTTTGTCCGACTAGTCGGACTCCAAGTACAATGTAGTTTCGCGATAGCATTTAATGTTTCGTGGCGATAAATGTCAAGTTTACCATGACCTTGTGAATTTCTATCGTTTTAGATTTATATTTGTTACATAAAAACACACTAAATTTCAGTTTTCAAGTGGTTGTTATTTTCCTACAGCATCTTGTCAACTGTTTGAACGTCGTCGTCTATGTCTTCACAATTTATATCGAACAGTCGCTTCTGGGGGTGCAGCCAACGTTTCCCCAATGACTGGAACACTGTTAAAACTAACTAAAGCACTAACGTCTTTTACGTCTTCACAATTTGTATCGAGTCTTCGTTTTCGATGCAGCAGCCAACGTTTCCCGAATGAATGTGTTAAATTCAATAACGTAGTCTGTGTCTTCACAATTTATATCGAACAGTCGCTTCTGGGGGTGCAGCCAACGTTTCCCCAATGACTGGAACACTGTTAAAACTAACTAAAGCACTAACGTCTTTTACGTCTTCACAATTTGTATCGAGTCTTCGTTTTCGATGCAGCAGCCAACGTTTCCCGAATGAATGTGTTAAATTCAATAACGTAGTCTGTGTCTTCACAATTTATATCGAACAGTCGCTTCTGGGGGTGCAGCCAACGTTTCCCCAATGACTGGAACACTGTTAAAACTAACTAAAGCACTAACGTCTTTTACGTCTTCACAATTTGTATCGAGTCTTCGTTTTCGATGCAGCAGCCAACGTTTCCCGAATGAATGTGTTAAATTCAATAACGTAGTCTGTGTCTTCACAATTTATATCGAACAGTCGCTTCTGGGGGTGCAGCCAACGTTTTCCCAATGACTGGAACACTGTTAAAACTAACTAAAGCACTAACGTCTTTTACGTCTTCACAATTTGTATCGAGTCTTCGTTTTCGATGCAGCAGCCAACGTTTCCCGAATGAATGTGTTAAATTCAATAACGTAGTCTGTGTCTTCACAATTTTTAAATACACTCCCCGAACCATAATCTTATCTACTCTAACGAAGGCAATACTCAACTAAAGTAGAACATTTTGTGTTCGATCGAATCGACCTCGAAATGGGCTCGTTATCTCCGAAAGAGCAAAGTGGGCATGGTGTTCTGTGTATTTTTACCATCGAACCGCTTGCCTGGGCTATTTGTAGTAATGGTGCCGCTTTACGGGGACACCGGTTTAGATGTCTGAAGCTCGGTAAAGCCAACGAAGGACATACAATTATACAGTCTTTGGAATTTAAACTAAAGAAAAGAGTTAAGTAAAGTTAAGTAAGTATGATTTTAAAGAATGGCCATTTTTCTTGCAGGTTCTACGATGCTCACTAGATGTCGCTTTTGTCGATCTTTAATTTTATACCACATGTAAAACAAAAACTTTTACTTGACCTAGGTAGAAAAAAATCGGAGGAAAAAATTATTTAACAACAGTTTTTTTTACAGAAAAAAAATTACAAAGGAATTTGAGAAATCTTTCTTTTTCATGACTGAAAATCATTAAATTATCGGTGACAGAGATGAAATTTGTTTCATGGTAGTTTTTGGTTTTATATCTGGCAACACTTTGTTTTGAATGTCATCTCAACTGTGACTTTTGTTTGATTACGTTTCGTTCGTGATTTCGTGAATGCTTTTCTTACTGGTGTGTAGGTATTATCAAGTTCATCAGATCGTAAAAAGCAACATAAAAGTTTTCTACGTAGGTTTTACTCAGTGAAGTGAGATATAAGTTTCGACAATCCTTTTTTTTGTTTGCGCGGGATAAGATTAAATTCGAATGGCAGAAAGACCATGCGCAAATAGGAACGTGAATCAAAGAACGACCGTGTCTCTTGGGGTGGGGAGAACCAAAAGAATAAAAACTAATTCTTTCCGAAATCCACGTCCAGCTACGTTGCGTTTGACCAATTTTAATCTCTAACTGCCCACTAATTTAGGCCGGGATTTTTTTTTTTTAATATTTATAGATGTACAGTACAGTCTACCGCACATCACTAGTAACACTACCCGCATAAGCCTGGTCACGCTTTATTTGTATGAAGGTGTAGTTCAGCTTGTTTTGGCAGTTTTATACAGTCCCAAAAATACAAACACAATTTACGGCCAATGAGCTGACCAAATTAGTATAAGTCCAATTTAACACTGAAAATGTTTTTTTCGCTCGCTCCGGTAGGGGTACCTTTTTGAGCGAAGTGACATGGCGATTACTCTGAAAGTATTTGGGGTTTCGTAATGATTTATATGTCAAATGTGCGTACTGACAAGGGCTTCAATGTAAAAAAAAAGTCAAATACTTTTCTTAGAAAAAAAATGAAAAAATCAACGTAATTGAAAAATTAAATTAAACAAATAGAGGGATGATGTCATCCTACATTTGACACGCAAAATAAATGAAATTCTACTAATATTCTAAACGCGAAAGTTATTAAGAATGTACACATGTTTGTTACTCATTCACGCAAAAACTACTAAACGGATCTGGCTGAAATTTGGTAGGTAGACAGATTAGGACCTGGATTAACACATAGGCTACTTTTCACCATGCTGGCGAGCCGCTTGAGCCTCGCGCACAGCGCACCCTCGAAAAGTCATAGAAACGTCAACGCGGGTGAAGCCGCGGGAAACAGTTAGAAATTAATAATTAAGAGCAGAGTAGGTATAGTAGAACGCACGGACGTTCAGCACCGCGTAACTAGTACTAACTATAGTATCTAACCTGTGGCCGCTGTTTGTAAGTATACATGCAGACTCGTTTTTCTTCTTTTTTTTACACCCATAATTTGTAATTCCTTGACATATTGTAGAAATGTCTATTTATAATTGGTTTTTATATGAAATAAAATCTTTAGATATTAAAAAAAATATTTGAGAATAAAATAAATGTACTTGAAAATGAACTCGGTCCTCATTTTCAATGTATACGAATATGCATGAGATCTGTGTTTCTTGCAGTGAACATAGGTTCTCTGGAAAGTTATTTAGTTTCAGAGCCACTGTGACGTTTGGGTAAAAAGGGTTCGATAATTACTGTACTGTATTGCGGTATTGCCTTCAAGATAATATGCTATATAGCGTAGGCAGGCCTCCCACGCGGTGGACCGACGACCTGGTGAAGATCGCGGGAAGCCGATGGATGCGGGCAGCGCAGGACCGGTCGTCGTGGAAATCCTTGAGGTTGGCCTTTTTGGCTGATATGATGATAATGAATATGCTATAAAACAGACTGGTGAGGTTTTCCTCTTCGACACCCAACCACCACCGTGGCTTAGCGGTTAAGTCCATTAGCCTCACATCAGGAGGTCGCGGGTTCTATTCCCGGCGGAGTCTAACTTTGTAACACTCAGTTTGGTTGGTGAAAAAGGGCATTTTCTAAGCCCGCCTAGCTAGCTACCACCATCTTATCAAAATCTTGCCGCCAAATATCAATGCTAAAACATTTATGTGTTCCGGCGTTGGCGTTGGGGAATCTTAGTAAGCCCACTTTCATCTTCGGCGTCATCGTCACTTACCATCATATTGTAATACGATGCCAAGGGCTTACCAATTGTGAATAAAATTAAAAAAAAACCCACGCCTACTGCGCATACGTCGCGTTGAGTTTACTACTTAGTGTATCAATTCCAATTAATTAGTGACCTCCGCCGCGCTGACCACAGTTGGGCAAACGACTGGATACGTTACAACACTTTGTGTCGCTGTTTATTTTCATATAGCTATCTTTTCTACTTGCGCGACGTTACGCCATCCTTACTTATAAATTTATATTATAAATGTGAAAATGTGTTTGTTTGTTACCTTTTCACGCTTCAACTCCTTGACCAATCTTAATGAAATTTGGCTTGCAGGTAGCCAGTGTCACTAGGAAGTACATAGGCTACTTTTTATCCCGTAAAAATAGCACATCCCGATGCAGTTCCTGAGGGAACTGAAAATATACTCTTTTTTGGTTAATTTCTTTAACATCGCAACGGAACAATGGATTGTGTGATTTTTTGCACAGAGATGTTTGAAGGGGTGGGAAATAACATGATTTACTAATAAGCATATCCCGATATAGTTCCCGAGGGATCTGGATAAAATTCATGTCCACGCTCGCGAGCCACGTGCGGCTCGCGCACCGCGCACCCTCAAAGACAGTCGTAAAAACGATGTCCACGCGGGTGAAGCCGCGGGATAAAGCTAGTATACAATAATAGACGTACCTAGAATTTCAAAACGGTTAGTGTGTCTGGAGCCAGAATTTGTTACTTGATGTGTGTATGTGGCCGAAAACTGGGAATGGCTTATGTTGCCGTAGTCTCGTAGATATTGAGGGTTCTGTACCAAAAGGGTCCGGGGCCCTATTATTATTATAGAGCGCGGCGTCTAAGTTGAACAGTGCGCAGTGTCTTATTTTCAGATCTCAATCGTAGTGCGGGACGCGGGGGTCGCGCGCACCAAGGAACACAAGCTCCTTATATATACGCCGCGAATTACATTATCCTACTAATATTATAAAGGTGAAAGTTTGTATGTATGGATGGATGTCTGTTACTCTTTCACGCTTCAACCACTGGACGGATCAGGATGAAACTTGGCACACATATAGGTTAGGTCCTGTATTAAAATATAGGCTACTTTTTATCCCGATTTCTTAAGTGGTTCCCGTGGGATTGCTATTACGTCTCTCTTCTTTGTAATTTATGTCACGTCGCAATGAAGCGAAGGATTGACGTGCTAATTAACACTGATTATCTAATTGACTACTAATTAGCATAGCCCGACATAGTTCCCAAGGGATCTAGAGTTGACTGATCTCACGCTCAACAGCAGGACAGACATAAAAACTACGTTCACGCGAAAACTAACTAACTACTAAACACATCTGGCTGAAATTTGGTAGGTAGACAGCTTAGGACCTGGATTAATAGCTGCTTTTTCCACGCTCGCGAGCCGCACATTGCGCACCCTCGAAGAGAGTCATAGAAACTATGTTCAAGCGAGCGAAGCCCCTGGCAAAATCTAGTGTATTTTATACATATACTAAGCCTACACCGTCCGTCTGTCCGACCTTTAAAGGGCTGTATCTTTTGAACAGCAATAATTAGCCAATTTAAATTTTCACAGATTAAGCGCAGATAAACAAATTTAAAAAAAAACGGGATATCAATTTTTATCCACAATTGATAAGCTATTGGCATCCTCTCACCTAATGGTAGGAAACGTGTCCATAGAAGAAACATATTTTTTTAGTTTCTTTTCGTTTTTTGTTAAAAAGTAATACATTCAAGCGTAAACTTAGTGTGACTATAGTACCAACCCGGAAGTAAAACAACAAATATTAAAAACAGGCAAGTGTGGTCGCACTCAAGCTAGAGATACCGAACTAAATGAAAAAAAAAAAGATTTTGTCGCTCTCGTTGATGTTTTAAGGTTCCTTATCCATGGGTATGGTGGTAAGGAACTCTCTTTTTATTTTATATTTTATCTGCGATAAATTCAGATGAAATGGCAAAAATGTAGAGTTTAATATTTTGCCGTTTTTTAAAAATAATATTCAAATAATAGTCACTTATCATCAGGTGAGATATAGTCGAACGCAATCAAATTTTTAATAAAAAAAAAGTAGCGATCTCTATATCGTGCTATGCTTGGAGTTTCCCTACTCGATTGAATAAGAAATGAGATAATTAGGAGAACCAAGGTAACTGACATAGCTCACATAATCGCTAAACTTAACTTGCATTAAGCGGGTACATAGCTCGTAGAGCAGATAGCTCGTAACCGTGGCGAACGCGCGCCAGAACACGTCGCGAGGCAGGCTTCCCGTTGGATCGACAACCTGGTGAAGGTCGCGGGAAGCCGCTGTATGCGGGCAGCGCAGGACCGGTCGTCATGAAAATCCTTGGGACAGGTCTTTGTTTAGTAGTGGACGTATTTCGGTCGATATAATGACTGAAGGTTAGTAGAGGTACGTATAGGTAAGTTCTCGAACACTGAATGTTAGTACAGGAAAAGGTCTCGAGGTTAGTAGAGGTGCGTATAGGTAAGTTCTCGAACACTAAAGGTTAGTAGAGGGAAACATCTCGAGGTTAGTACAGGTGAGTATAGGTAAGTTCTCGAACACTGAAGGCTAGTGGAGTTGCGTAAAGAAGACAACAGGCAAATTAAAAAGTTATAGTAAAAACATCCGTAGTATAATAAACATTACCTGTCATAAACTATGTCCTTTTTCAAAACTAAGCCGTAGTCTTCAATTACCTGAAACAAATGAATTAAGAATTTTTTAATTAATAATTCCTAATTACAGCAAAGTAACAGATATGTTCAGATATAATATTGCAGGAGATATGTAATTTAACAATAAAGAGGATCCCAACAAAAAAAACTGTCAGTTTCGATTAAGATTACTTGGGCATAAAAAGTAGTGAGATTAAATAAGAGCCAAATCTACAAAAGAAAACGAGTAACAACTGCAAAGATAAAAAAAACAAGTTATTTTTGCTGTTGTTATAGAACATTGTTATCAGTTGTTATCTATGATTTCACATCTTAAGTTAATCGAACTTCACATCTTAAGTTTGACGACTATTATTCCTAACCTTAACCAAGAAAGCCTACTAGGCCGTGATACTTTTACCTTTTAAACTCATTATATGCCCTACTATTTCCAGTACTTTCATATTTCCTGAAATAGTGGTTTAGCTGATACGAGGTGAGGATATGTAGGTAACTCTAATAAAAATCGGCACTCTGCTTAATATTTCGTAAACGTATAGAGATAAAAATAAAAAATTGAGGAAATATTCAGACCATTTTAACGATACCCTACATGATGGGATACGCAAACAAAAAAATCACCGCCACAAATCACGGCAGGTAGGTACCTACCACATCACATGTCATGCAGGGAGATACCCCGATATTTTTTTACAGATTTCATTCCATATATTTATAGGCGTCATAAAGAAAAACTATAACCCTATCATTTCGGAGAGTGTACGCATGAACTTCACCTCATTCCCCCGGCTCCATTCTACCGTCGTCGTTCAACGAGACGCAGGGAGGGGTTGCACCTAGACTAGGAGGTCATGACAAATCTGGTAAAGATAATGGAAATGAATAAACTTAGGTTTAGAGGATAAATGGCAACCCTCTGATGTTAAATATGTCGGTCTGCCTGCGCAAAGTGGTTGCGTTATGTACTTATAGCGCCTGAGAAACTAGTTATCGTGACCAAAAAAAAAAACGATAAGGTACATTATGGCTGAGTAAAATATAAAATGAAAGTACTAGTTGTACTCATGACAATTGTGCAAAAACTGATCAAACTGTTGCGTTATGGAGCAATGTACCCGCTCACTGCAAGTTAAGTTTAGCGAGAGTTTTGGACGCCACTTCCAACTTCAAACTTTGGTTTTCCGACAGGGGGTGGGGCCTGGTCCAGAACTCTTGCTATTCCTACTACTAACGGGCGTTGCTCCATAACGGAACCGAATATTTAGTCAGTTTTTGCATAATTATCATGAGTACAACTAGTACTTTCATTTTATATCTTACTCAGCCCTTATCGGTTTTTTTTTGGTCAAGATAACTAGTTTCTCAGGCGCTATAAGTACATAACGCAACCACTTTGCGCAGGCAGACAGACATATTTAACATCAGAGTACATCACGGTTTATGAACTGTTTATGAACGGTTTATGCCTGGTGACAGACGGACGGACAGAAAACTCTTAGTAATATGGTCCCGTTTTTACCCTTTGGGCACGGAACCGTAAAAAGCCTGCTTGAGATTAAAACATTTAAGTGGCGAGATCCATAAAGTTATGTAATAATTCAGTTTTCAATTAGTATAATTCCTTAAGACTTCATT
Source organism: Coleophora flavipennella (assembly GCA_947284805.1). Lineage (NCBI taxonomy): Eukaryota > Metazoa > Arthropoda > Insecta > Lepidoptera > Coleophoridae > Coleophora > Coleophora flavipennella. Next base: position 7,492,555 of record OX369255.1, on the reverse strand, counting down.
GGAAGCTGGATTAGACTAGCTAGGTAGGATGATTCTAGGTGGCTCAAAAAACGATATTAAAAAGGTTCTACATAGGTACTGTCGGCAAAGATTATCCTATAACCGTTGAACATTATTTTTGGTTGTGCCTACGTAAGAATTTTGATGAAGCGAATGTTGTAAATTTGCATATAATACGACTTATTTTGTTAAGCAATGGAACATATTAGAAATGCAGTTATTTATGATTTTAGTGCTCGCTCGATCTCGCCATAAATTTATATAAATCCTTCATAACATCACCTATTATATTTGATTTATCGCTGTTTCAGTAAAGGAGAGTGCACATGCGGGCTGCGATTGCCATTAACCTAATGGATGTCTAGTTAACATCACGCGCCGTACATGTTATCCTAACAAGACCACTTAACTGAATTACCTACTGAATATAATTCGATTATGCAACAAAAATAGGTATGGTTTTGATGCCCTTGGACACTTCATACAACGGGCCACAAATGACATTACAAAAAACGAATGACGGAAAAAACAAATGGCGGCGAAATCCTATTCGTTCGTCAACCAAACTGTAACCAATCTGTATCAATCTGGGTAACGAGGGGGTGAGGTCGCAATCTATAGAGCGGCAGGGAGTGTCCGTACTGTAAATTAGTAGTAATATATCTATTCTGCCTGTACAATAATCAACGTATTTAAAAAAAACAGACTGAATAATAAAACATTACTTACCCTTTTTTGGCTAGTAGTTTAAAAATGTATCCTATGTCACTCACGGGATCAAGATGAATCTAACACCTCGCCCCCAAAAATCCATCAAGCGGTTTAGGCTATACAGACTCAGCCAAAGAAACAGAAATACATACATACGCCCGAAAACACAACCCTCCTTGGGCAGTCAGGTAAATAAAAAACCTAATGAATGCAGTTGAATCTAACAGTTCTATATCATACCACGCTTAAATAGCATATAAATATTGTACAGGATAAGCAATGTCAATGTTAGTGAGTGTCCTAGAGGTGGTCCCAAATGAAATGCAATAGTATTGTCAGATGGATCTCTAATTGAACGCTAATTTAAAAAATAATAAAATATGCTAAGTCGTCGTGCGTCAATGCACTCTAAACTGGGTCGCGGGCAAAGTACGAGTACATTGTAGAAGCGCGACTGCTTCCAAATGTTAGCAAAGTTATTTAAAAACAAATTACATTATCTTTCTACTACTACGCCCCAGTCATTGCAGTGACGTCACTTACAATAAACTCTACGAGGACTCATGTTGTTCTTTACTATTTTATTCATAAACTAGTGGATGCTCAGCGGCGTTGCCTGCGCAGATCCCTTTTTTTGCCGTTACCGTGGGAATTTCCCAAAATCCTTTCTTAGTCTACGTCATAAAAATGCTATTTGTATGCGGAATTTCAGCCCGATCCGTCCAGTGGTTGGAGATCTGCGTTGATAGGCAGCCAGGGCAAATGATTATATGAGTATAAGATAAATAAATAGACAGTCTGTCCAATGTCAAAACTTTCGTGCCGTAATTCCGTCACTTTAGTCTTCATAGTTGACTGATTTTAGTTACTTTTTATCATCTGTCAAAAATAAAATTTTGCTTTAAAATGTTTGAAATACCAAGGCGTGACGTCATAATTTTTCAGCGCTATTCGTTTACCAATTTTGTGATTTTGATTAATTTAAAAATTGAAGACACGGTGGAAAACAAAACAAATATGGTTTTTTGAAATTTCAATACAACGAGGAAGACCTGTGCTGGACCCGTGCTTTTATAATGGACATCGAAGGTGCGCGGTGGGCGAGCCGCGACTGATGGTTCGCGGTGGGCGACCCGCAGGTCAGACATCGATGTTACGCGGTTGAATGTTCACACCTATACGAGTAATCGAGTATAGCTTCCCCCCAACTCAACCAATTTGAGTGAGCTATAGCTCAAATGAAAGAGCTCGTTCCAGCCAGTGCTCTTACACCAAAACGAATCGTATATACTTTAATTAGGACCAGAGATACTGAAAAAGAAATCTATGAAAATTGCGTTAGAGTGTAATTAAGGTAGGGCGAAAGTTTGGTGATTTTCAATGCTTGATGACAAATCTGTGCATTAATCCCTTTCACAAAAAAAAAATAGCAAGTGGGGTTAAATAGAACGGCCAGACAAACTCGAAATACATTCCTTATTTTTTCAATTTCTAAAAATTTCTTTACGAAGCTCATATACGTCCCCATCGAGGGGCTCGAGGCTACCCTGAATTAGGGCGATCAGGCCTTAGTCGACCACGCGGGCCCAGTGCGGGTTGGTCGACTTCACACACAACCTTCGAGTTAATTGATTTAAGTACTCATATAAAATTTATATTTTTTACTAATTTTTGTTGAAAATGTTTCGTTACTTCTGGGCTCGCCGCCTCTCGGGCCGGGCCCCCGCGTAGCCCGTGGCATTTTGTCAGCCCTGCCACCTTATAGTTACGCCTCTGATATTCAGAAGGGCGAAAGCATTTCACAATTTCTTTTAATATATTTATTTTAATTTAGGGAATAAAATTTAACATTTTTTTATTTTTGATGCAGTCAATGCCCTATTCTGGTCGCATGTACACAGGCCAGCACATCAAGCTACACACTTTGGACTTTGTACCGTTCTTATGCCGAATGCGTAATGATCAGAATCGCTCTATGAGTGTATAGCTTGATGTGCTGGCCTCTGTACATCTACATCACAGCATTCACCCTTTGCGCTCCCATGCAGTGGCCTATTTTCGACATACTACATAATGTGCGTCACCAGGGGCTTACCTACAATCTGAATGTGTCCGTTTATCTGTGCAGTGCAGTAAGATACCTCTATTTCCTGTATTGCGGACTAACTAGAAACTAGAAGCAACTCAATCTTGTGAAGGCGCTACAGACTTCCTTGTCATTGAATCATGTATTGGTTGTACTATTCGAGTACCTACGGTACGAAGTGTTGCTGAGGCCTCCTTCCTAGTTTCCACCGTTCCAGTTAACATACAAGTAAATTGTAGTTTCTTCATTGGATTTTAATTCTGATTCTGTTGATTTGTTCCTCAAAGAAAAGCGGCAGTGGTTACCCACCTAATAGACTTCCACGGATGGCAGACTTACGCCAGTTTTTTTGACAACAAATAATTAGTTTTTCCGGGACTTTTTCTATTTCTCTAGCTGTTGGGAGTAATTAAATAAAAGCTGCTAAACTTTGAATATAAACAGTCAAAGATGACCTAATTTTTGACCTAAGTTTGTAGTCAAAGAGTAACAAGATTTTCCGTAACTGTTGGGAGTAATTACATAATAAAGTTAAACTTAATGTTATTAATGATTAAAAACTATCAAAGATGACCTAATTTTTACAAAGTTAACATTGGGATACTGTATAGTCTATGCTAAGATTTTCCGTAACTGTTGGGAGTAATTACATAATAAAGTTAAACTTAATGTTATTAATGATTAAAAACTATCAAAGATGACCTAATTTTTACAAAGTTAACATTGGGATACTGTATAGTCTAGCTAAGTTCTATTGTCACTGCACTTGTTTACCATGTGTTCAAAAATAGTCCAAATAAGAAAAACATTTTTATCAAAGAACGTTATTTAGTTCGTGGGACTGTGATCACGTTTTTTCTTAGTCTATCCAATACCTACTAAATGCAAGCATCATAAGTAGGGTGTGCACAAGATGTATGTAATTTTGACATTATTTTTTGACCCACGATATTTCGGTTCTCATTATTGTGACGCTCGCTCCGGGTCCTACTCCTACCTGCTGCAAAGGTTGTCCATTGCCATCCAACGCGGCAACGCAATGTGTGTTATGGGCTCCTTTGCTGCTGGTATGACCCGGGGGGAGGAGGGGGGAGGGGAATATTTTTGACTAGTGACCCAGTTCACAATTGGATATGTATATCATATATAATTATTATTATAATGCTCTTGTCTAACTTTTTAATTTATTACAGTAATTAATTTGCGTGTCGATAGAACAAGGCTCCTTGGGGCTTGGGCACAGATTACTAATGGCTTGGGCAGGTTACTTTCATGGGCAGAAGCCATTGCAAGTACTTTTTGGAACACATATGAAAATGACCATTTAATATTAAAAGTTCCAGGCCTGAAGGTTACGAGAACTCTTCCGTACGATATCAACCGTAAGTGAATGGACGTGTTCCGTATTGCAAATCAGATTGAAGGCTGCCTGCCATATCAACACGCAATGCATGTAGCATATACTGTTACAAAAATACATTGTGTCATACATTGATATTTGGGGACAAATCATACAGGGTCATCTGGCCACAGAATAGGATCCTACGTACTGTGACGCCTCTGCTGGTCGTCCGAGGGGTAAACTCAGTGGAGTTTATAGGATAAGTAAAATACAGTTTTTGTTAGATTAGTAAACTGACAAAAAATCACATTTATTCACTTTAAAACCAGGGTTATATATCAAATTATTTTTATGATATACATCAATTGTTTAAAAAATGTATATTCTTAAGTATTTTTGGCTTTTGTTACTGTATTTCTAATTCCCAAATGTAGATGGCTTTGGAAATACTCCCAAAAAATAGGTACTCCCTAATAATAATTTTAATCAATAAATGGCAACACTTCTGCCGGCATTAATGGCGTCCAGCGTTGCCAGAATGTTACTTTTGTAACATTTTCTGGTACTTTTGACCCTCTTATGTTACCTCCAAGTCACACGACTTAAACACATATGCAAATAGTATACATAAATAATACAATAAAATAATAAATAATATGGCTTTCATACAAAATGGATATATATCAAACTTTTGATAAATATCGGATATATACCATAAATATCTCCGGTATTTTAATATTCATAATAAATATCGGATATTTTCGAACCCTGTTTAAAACGGGCTTCGCCGGCTGGCTGATTATTGGATCGAATTTAAATAATAAGCTACGCTTTTGCAATCTTTCTTTTATAAATTTACTAGCTGTTTCCCGCAGTTTCACCCGCGTGGACGTTTCTATGACTTTTCGAGGGTGCGCAGTGCGCGAGCCGCAAGCGGCTCGCGAGCGTGGTAAAAAGTAGCCTATGTCTGAATCCAGGTCCTAATCTGTCTACCTACTAAATTTCAGCCAAATCCGTTCAGTAGTTTTTGCGGGAAAGCGTAACAGACAGACAGAGTTACTTTCACATTTATAATATTAGTAGGGATACTCGGTAATGGACGCAGGGACCTCTGCCCTGGCTCGCGGCCTCCCATAGAATGAATCTCAATTGTTTAAAAGAAGCTTTCGAACCACCGCTCAGTTTGAATTTAAAAATTAGTTTTTTAAAACGACCCATAGATAAAAAGATGGCAAAGGAGGCGTAGATGAGTGAAAGTCGAGCCATACGATTTCTATAGTACTATGGCAAAGTATACTGACTGATATAATACTTAAGTACGTTTAAGTACATTAATATAATCTGTCAAATATGGCCAAAATCTATTTATCACCCTAGACATAGAGCAAACAAACCTGTTCTTCACACGACTGTTTGTCCATGGTGGATGGTGCGAGTCCAACCCTCAACAATATTAATAAATAACTCAGTAGATGTAGGTACTTGTATAAATTTTCGATCTTAGGGCAGAACAAGATTGAGCCAGTTAAGACTACAGCCCATACTAGCGAGTACAAACTAGCGCAAAAATTGGAGCAGACTTATGTTGTGTTGTGGTACTGGCTGTAATGAACTACTAATGACTAAAACGACTAAATTAAATGACTAAATGACCGACCTAAACTCAATCCGCCCAGCTTTCCATATCGATAAATATGATGAAACCTTTTTAGGGTTCCGTAGTACAACAAGGAACCCTTATAGTTACGTCATGTCTGTCTGTCCGTCTGTCTATGTAATAATAACAACGCGTAGAGAACTGTAAAAAAAAATTGGGAAAAAAAACTTTTTAAGGGTACCTCCCCTACAAGTAAAGTAGGGATGATTTTTTTTCTCGTTAAACCCAGTCGTGTGGGGTATCGTTGATTAGAGCTTAAACAATAGTTGTGAGACCATTTTATAATTTAGGGTTCCGTTTTCGAAAAAATAGTCTTATAAGGAAATTTGAAAATTAGATATGGACGTGATAATGGCAACTACGGAACCCTACATTGCGCGTGGCCCGACACGCACTTGGCCGTTTTTTTTTATTACTAAATGTATTCCAGTTATTAACTGAAACACTGTCGTCGCTTATACCTGTCTTGTCTGTGCCTGTCACGCATCGAGGTGGCGCGGCGATGCGCAAACACATCCTGATCAATTAGACAACGATTAGACACGAACTAGGCTCCCGCTTCTATTGTACGTGGTTATTTAAATACTGTGCCTTGTGAAATGGACTTATAATTTCAGCATTGTTTGTAACTGCCTCCGTGGCGTTATGGTTAGTCCATTCACTTCACAACAGGAGATCGCGGGTTCGATTCCCGGCGGGGTCAACTTGAAAGACTCGGTTTGGTTGGTGGTAGGGCATTTTCTAAGCCCGACTGGCTAGCTATCACCATCTTATCTAAGTCTTGTCGCCAAACATAAGTGTTAACAACATTGATGTGTTCCGGCTTGAAGATAAGATAGCCAGATCTCCATTGCGTTGGGGAATCCTGGTAAACCCGCTTCCATCTTCGGCATCATCGTCACTTACCATCAGGTGAGATGATAAAAAATTAAAAAAAATTAGTGAGGTTGTGTTCGTTATTTATTTTATACTAAGTCTAACTAAAGTGACCTGCTGTGACGACCGGTTCTGCGCTGCCCGCATCCAGCTGCTTCCCGCGACGGTCACCAGGTTATCGTTCCACCATGTGGCAGGCCTGCCTACGCTACGTTTAAAAAGGTACATGTGTCAAATTTGTACTATGAACAGTTTGTCACAATCATTACCAGTAGTCAACTTTATATAAGGACATAAGGTGTAACAAAATTAGCTAAAACTATTTTAATTGGTGCTTCTACCCATGAAACTAAACAACTTTCCCCATGAAATTCCAAAAAAAAAAATGAACTTCCCATACTAAGTTGGCTGATCAGCTGATCGAGTTAGTATGGGAGAGCCAAATATTTTTTTTGCGATTTATCGATGGGTTTTATGGGAAAAGTTATTCAGTTTCATGGGTAGAAGCACCAGTTAAAATAGGTAGTTTCAGCTAATTTTGTTACACCTTATATATATACTGTGACATAAACTTGTGAGGGGAACAATTACATAATTCTACTATTTTGGACCACTGCTAGAGGTCCCGAACTGATCACGAAACAAAGCAAAGCTTTAGAATTTTCAGATGTGGTTAGTAGTCAGCATGTTTACCAGAAATACCATTGCATATACAGTCAGTTTCCAAAGTAGAGCGTCGGTGGCGTAACGGCTAGGGCCGCCGCCTCCTGTCCGGGAGGTCGCGGTTCGAATCCTGCCCGTTTCGAATTTAGATTTCATATGTACGTTTATCCGACGCTCTTACGGTGAAGGAAAACATCGTGAGGAAACCTGCACACGGATGGGGAGAAACTCTGTGTGTGAAGTCCCGCACTGGGCCCGCGTGGTCGAATAAGGTGGGGACGTATATGAGCTGATATGATGATGATGATGATACAGAAAGTTTCCAAAATTAGCTACCGCATCCCTACCCTTATTATAAGTTATAACAATTATTACACGGTTACGTGCTATGAGATACTGGGTGTACAACACACAAAGTGCGTCACGCACGCCATGCCTTGGCCGTGAACCCGTCACATAAGAGCGCCATCGTCAAGGTCACTGCGCACCACGGCTCATATTGAGCATACGACGCCATACATAGACAAAATGCTATTTGACTAAGCCAAAAAAATATGAAAAACCATGGATGGATCTAAATCAACGATCCTTACAAAAAATCATGTAAGAGATTCAATCAAAACAACAGAAGAACAAATTGAATAGTTATTATATCATCATCATATCAGCTCATATACGTCCCTAACGAGAGGCTCGAGCCTACCCTGGATTAGGGAGATCGGGCCTTAGTCGACCACTCGGGCCCAGTGCGGGTTGGTCGACTTCACACACAACCTGCAAGTTTCTTAGCAGGCGTGTGCAGGTTTCCTCACGATGTTTTCCTCTACCGTAAGAGCGTCGGATAAACGTACATATGAAATCTAAATAAGAAATCACATTGGTACATGGCGGGATTCGAACCACGACCTCCAGGACAGGAGGCCCTAACGGTTACGCCACCGACAGTCATTCAACAGAAATGTAAATAATAATAAATAATTTGAATGAAATATATATATTTTTCAATTTAGTTACTTACTCTGAATAAAAATTGTTATTGACGACAGAAATGCCTTCAAATTTTATTAATTTATTTAAGTCACATTATAACATAATAGATAACTCATATAGAAACAATTGTAATCTATAATATATTTATAAAAGAAAGTCGTGTTTGTTACAACACTTATAACTCGAGAACGGCTGGACCGATTGCCATGGTTTTTGATTTGTTGGATTTGTTTCCGTCCCGAATAGCAGAATACATCTTAAAAACAATGAAAACGGGTTTTCCTTCCTGACGCTATAACTCCAGAACGCACGAACCGATTTCGCTAATTCTTTTTTTGTCGAGTTCGTTATTGTCAGGAGAAGGTTTTTATGTAGGGTAGGGTAGGGTAGGGTAGTGTAGTGTAGTGTAGGGTAGTGTAGTGTAGGGTAGGGTAGTGTAGGGTAGGGTAGGGTAGGGTAGAGTAGGGTAGTGTAGGGTAGGGCAGTGTAGGGTAGTGTAGTGTAGGGACTACCCTACACTAGTAGGGTAGTGTAGGGTAGTGTAGTGTAGTGTATGTAGGGTAGGGTAGTGTAGGGTAGGGTAGGGTAGTGTAGGGTAGGGTAGTGTATGTAGGGTAGGGTAGGGTAGTGTAGTGTAGTGTAGGGTAGGGTAGGGTAGGGTAGTGTAATGTAATGTAAGGCGGTACGAAGTTCGCCGGGACAGCTAGTTATAAATAAATGACAAATTCCATTTCACACAGTTAAATTAAATATAAAAACAAATTTAAAATTAGTAAGAGAGCCTTGTTTAGGTGTGAAACTTATACATCAGTTTACCTGCTATTATTTTTTTTAATCCACAATTGATAAGCCCTTGGCATCATCTCACCTGATGGTAAGTGACGACGATGCCGAAAATGGAACCAAAATTACTTTACTAATTTACCAAGATTCCCCAATGCAATGGGGATCTGGCTATCTTATCTTCAAGCCGAAACACATCTATGCTGTTAACACTGATGTTTGGCGGCAAGACTTAGATAAGAAGACGGTAGCTAGCCAGGCGGGCTATGAAAAATGCCCTACCACCAACCATGCCGAGTCTTACAAAGTTGACCCCGCTGGGAATCGAACCCGCGACCTCCTGGTGTGTAGCGAATGGATTAACCATTACGCCACGGAGGCGGTTAAATCATATTCAAGACGCGCAGTTGGAGCTGAATCGCAAAAGCGACGCGTATCCTTTTCGCTTAATTGCGTAAAAGCAATCGACGACGCGAGCTTGCGCAAACATACCTTCGTAGTGCCGCAAAATAAAAATACCTATATCGCCTCCACTTTACCGCCATGGCTTTATTTTACCGTGATTCCGTTGAAGGCCGCTCACTGCCCAAATATAAATCGCCATAGATAAAAATCGCGATAGCAGTAAAAGTCCCAAAATAAACAAACATGTACAATTTTCACGCGAGAATAGTAGGTAAACACTATTTTAGTTGGTCATTACTCATTACGAAGTAACCTTGGTGTAAGGTTTCTCCTTTTAAAAAAAGAATCCTCAATACTATTGGCACCCCGGACACTTCATACAACGGGCGAGAAATTACATTTCTAAACACAAATGACGGAACAAATGAAATCACGGTGAAAATCTATACGTTTGAGAACCAAATTTGTATCAACCTGGGAGACGAGGGGGTGAGGTCGGAATGTAGAGAGCGACAGGGAGTGTCCATACTGTATGTTAGTACTAATATGTATACTTTCCTATTGGGGTGATCCGCTTTAGTGAACGTTAAACCCGTATCTTATCACCGTCACCCTTCATGGGTCCACAATACTATGTAAACAAAACTTATCATCATAGCAGCTGAAAAACGTTTGACCGCTAAACACAAAGGCCTCCCAAGGATTTCCACAACGGCCGGTCCTGCGCTGCCCGCATCCAGTCGCATCCTTCACTAGATCGTCAGTCCACCGATTGGGATCTATGCCTACGATATGTATTTGGTGCGCGTTCGCTACTCGAGAACTTTACTGATGCAACAGCCGTCCTTTCTACGATTATATTATGTGCCATCGTTGCCACTGGAGTTTTAGCGATTCTGTGACACTAGATCGTCAGTCCACCGATTGGGATGTATGTCTACGATATGCATTTGGTGCGCGTTCGCTACTCGAGAACTTTACTAATCCAACAGCCGTTCTTTTTACGATTATATTATGTGCCATCGTTGCCACTGGAGTTTTAGCGATTCTGTGACACTAGATCGTCAGTCCACCGATTGGGATGTATGCCTACGATATGTCTTTGGTGCGCGTTCGCTACACGAGAACTTTACTGTTCCAACAGCCGTCCTTTCTACGATTATATTATATGTGCCATCGTTGCTACTGGAGTTTTAGCGATTCTGTGACACTAGATCGGCAGTCCAACGATTGCGATGTATGCCTATGATATGTCTTTGGTGCGAGTTCGGAACATAAAAACTCTTTTCAAATAAATGCTTGTACCTAAAAGCTTCTAGGTCTTTCGCAGATTTCTGTTTCTGTATATCAATTGTTATCACATCGATGTGTCAGCGGTGACAAAGCCAAGCCTAGTTAATAAATTAAGTTGCAGAATAGGAAATAAGCAGTGTGTTGCAGAATAGGAAATAAGCAGTCTATACTCAGGTAATCTTAATTTTTATTATGCCCGTAAAATAACCAAGTGAAACCAAATAAAATACTCGGAAGTCATATGAATAAATTTAGATCTGTAAATCTCCGTAGTAATTCTCTGAGCTCCCCTTTTTCAGCTTTGAATTCACGCACGGAATTTACGAGAGCCTTTGATAATTTATTGGTATTTTGCGTATTTCTCTTCAAGAAATTCATTGATGTTCCTTTAATAATAAATAACGGATCATCACGAATTTTTCACAATTCGAGGCAAACCACTAGTTGCCAATGATATCTCTATCGCTTTGCAACATGCGTTAACGATACGGAACGTTACATCCTTCATCATATCAGCTCATATACGTCCCCACCGAGGGGCTCGAGCCTACACTGAAATAGGGCGATCGGGCCTTAGTCGACCACGAGGGCCCAGTGCGGGTTGGACGACTTCACACACAACCTGCGAGTTTTTTCGCAGGCATGTGCAGGTTTCCTCACGATGTTTTCCTTCACCGTTAAAGGAATCGGTTAGTATATGTAGGTACGTAAGTTTCAAAGAACTCATTGGCACATTGGCCGTCCGGATTTGAACCCGGCACCTCTGGTTACCGGTTGAGCCATCGACGCTTTTTTAACGAGGAACGTTACAATACAATCAATACAATACAATCATTTATTTATAAATTTGAATAAATTTACATCCTTAACGTAAGAGTATTATTGGTAGCTTCAGAGTTTTGGTTAATTCTATGACTACACACTTGTGATTAAAGGTCCTCAAAACATATTTTTTTATTAAAACCTTTTTAAAAGAAAATACAGAAAATAAATTGACTAGTGTACCGGCCTTTCCCTCATCTTGCTCCTTCTCTTGTTCCTCTAATCTGTTTTTTTTTATTCACATTTTTTTTTATTTACATGTTCAGCTTATTTTTCAAAAGCTTTTATTTAACTTGCAATGTTTGTTTTTATGTATGTTTGTTAAATTCAAATTTTGCGATCGATTTTAGAGCGACTTCCAGGGTTCGAATTGAGCTGAAATTTGGAATGAAGCCGTGTTTCCGATGACAATAGATCCTTTTGGTATTTTGAAGGTTATCTGATGATGAACTTTAAAGCTGCAATCAAGGTCCCAGAATCGTCTAAATTTTTCGTTATAGTCTTGTTATTTTACAAATTTGACAAATTCCAAATAACAAGATTTTTCTATGCTCACCTTTTCTGAATTTGATAACATGTATTTTTTTATATTCATTTAAGCATTTGGATTTCAGAACATAATAACTCATTTCAAATAAAAGCCTGTACCCAATGACTTCTATATTACTGGCGTAAGGACCCGGCCAACGCGCACGACTAATGCTCCCAGAGAATTGGTGCGAAAATCAAAAGTTTCGCACACTCGCGACTCAGTCGTCTGCGGGACATTGTAGAGCGCGGTGGAAAGATATTCCATATAAAAATGTATTTTTGTGTTGTTAGAGGCTGTAAAAATCATGATAGAAAGGCTAAAAAGAAACATGGGATATCGTATCATCGATAAGTAACCATACATTGTATTTTTTCTTGTAAACAAATTAAACGCATTTTTAAAGCGACAATTCTACCAAGGTCCTTTAAGCGTGGCACTGACGTCAACTCTCGCCCACGCTTGTTCGTACGAGTTATGTCAGATGGCGCTACTATTTGCATGTATTAGGAAAATCTGTGTAAAATATGGAGACGAGCGGATCCTTCTGACCAAATTTGTGCCTGTACCTGAAAGCTTTAGGATATTCGAAAACTATTACTTATTTACTCAATATCAAAGTTAATATCCGAATTTACTTTTACCCCTCATTGAATGAAACCCATAACATGTACTTCGAATTTAAAAAGTTGTAAAGATTAAGGCAAACGAATGAAAATCGACAAAAATAACCCTCTTCGAATCTTTCTTCCAAAACCCGTCGGATCACTAATATTTCAAGGAATTCGTTAAATTTTTAAAAGCCACAGGTCTTGTTTTAATAAAGAGCACCTTCACGCAACTACGTGTTTGGCTGCAACCAACTGACATATGTCAAGATTACCAGACCAGTGCATGCGGACTCTTGACCTCTACAGAGTATTATGCCGATGTAGTTCTAATTACAGTGGAGGTGAACGCCAGTGTTACTGGACCCGAAGCAACCGGTTCCACACTCTGGCTGTGCCGTTTCATAAAGAAAGCTCATATAAAACAGTGGTTCTGATAATGGCATACGTGTTCAGGAATACGTGGACATGTTTCATGAGCTATATACCGCATGTGCATGGAACGGAATAAGTACCTAGATGTAATGAATTCAAAGACAATCGAAAGACGCTTTATTGACTACGGCCTTTTATTAATATGACAAGTCGTTGAGCAAGCAGAATAATGTCTGGTAATATCTAATGGGTCGGCGGCGTCGGTGGCGTAACGGCTAGGGCCGCAGCCTCCTGTCCGGGAGGTCGTGGTTCGAATCCTGCCATCACGTACAAATGTGATTTAAAATTTAGATTTCACATGTACGTTTATCCGACGCTCTTACGGTGAAGGAAAACATCGTGAGGAAACCTGCACACGCTTGCGGAGAAACTCGCAGGTGTGTGTGAAGTCGACCAACTCGCACTGTTGATATCTAGCTGATATCATCAATATCTGATGGATAAATAAATAACAGAGAAAGAATTAGGTACCGAGCAGACAAGTCTAAGATGAGCTAAGGACACATAAAAAGCCTGAACTGTGTTTAGCCTAACCATTCGACTAAACATGACAAAGATAGGTATATGCTAAAGCCATTCCAATTTATTCCAATAAATAATAGCAGCGCAAGTTATAGGCCTGCCAGATGGATATTAATGTTATAGCTTAGGCAGCAGACGTAGACAGGCCTCCACTGGGTGGACCGGAGACCTGGTGAAGGGACGCAGGGAGCAGATGGATGCGGCCAGCGCAGGGCCGGTCGTTGTGGAAATTCTTAGGGGAAGCGTTTGTCCGTACTGGCCGTGGACCAATCGTTGATGATTGGTATTTGTATATATACTCAGCGCTGAAGAAATTCTAATAGCGCGTTCTAAATGTAGTATTTCTTTTGTTCTCTCTTCGCTTGCGTCAAGGTTCAGTGGCGGGTTACTGTAGTTGCCGCCACAACCTCATAGTATAACGTGAGGCAATCGGAGTGTGTCATTCTACAGAAATTTTGTACTGTTAATAAATTAAAACAGATACCACAAGACATGAATAATGTTCTGAAGTTGTACTGAAATATAGACACAGTTGAAAACAATACGTATGAATTAATATTCAACATTTACCTAGTTAGAGTATACAATATACATATGTAAAGCATGTGACGTGATGAAGTAATAAATGATAGCACGAATATTAAGATAATAGATAATTTTGATAGTGACTTGTGCCTGCACGTTCTAGTAATCACTCCTTTCTGGGCAACTCAAAACATCGTGCACTTGAAAGCCCGCTGGAGTTCATAAATCCCATACAAACGTAGTATTTGATTCACTTGTTAACCAAACAACCGATTTTGATATACTTTTTTATCGATAATCGGATGCCGTATATCTGTGTCGGTATCGCATTACTTTTTTAAAAACGAAACGGGAATCTATTTTTAACCAATAAACGAAACGGTAATCCATTATTAACCAATAAACTTGGGAGTCGGTTGTTTGGTTAGCAAATGAATCAAATACTACGTTTGTATGGGATTTATGAACTCCAGCGAGCTCTTAAAAGCTCGATAGAAAAATATGGATAATATATGTACTAGTCGCTATTTCCACGTTTTACATTATATTTTTCTAGTCAGGTCTTACAATGAATATCTCGATATTCATAAATAATGCTGATATGGGCAGTTATAAAGTTTAAGAAAGCCAAGAAAACTACGTTCTGACTTCGACTTCAAGATCAAAATTTTTTTTCAACGACCATTTTTATAAAATAGCTTTTGCCCGCGGCTTCACCCCCGTGTGGTCATCATTTTTATGACTGTCTGTGAGGGTGAGTGGTGCGCAAGCCGGCGTGGAGATGAGTTTTCTCCCGATCACTATCCCAAATCGGGCTATTCTAATAAGCAGCCTATGTCACTTCCCACTCCCTCAACTAATTCTATACAAAAAATCAAATAAATAACTTGCTCCGTTGCAACGCCGACGTGCGCAAGCGTGGAAATGAGTTTTCCCCAGATCCCTCGGGGACTATGTCAGGATATGCTAATTAGTAAATTATGAAATTATGACATTTCCCACCCCCTCAAACATCTCTGTGCAAAAAATCACATCAATCCATTGTTCCGTTGTAATGTTAAAGATATTAACCAAAAAATTTTTTTTTTAGTTTTTTAGTAACTGCAATGCTTTTTTTTTCACGGGATAAAAAGTAGCCTATGTCCTTCACCGGCTACCTGCATGCTAAATTTAATTGATATTGTTCAAGGTGTTGAAGCGTGAAAAGGTAACAAAGAAACAAAAAACAAACAAACACATTTTTACATTTATAATATTAGTAAGGACGATTTTTAAAAATATTTTTCTGCTGCCGATGCCGACGTGTCAATTCTATTCTATATTTTCCATTGGTCTACAATACTTGCAGTGCGGCGAGGGATATTCTCTTTTCCTGTCTATATAACTTCGATTTCCTGCGGATTTTACGCTTGTAAAACCCATTTCCGACTTCGAAGTAACTGTAGACATTCCATTTTCCACTCGCGGCAGATCAATAAGAGGTGTTTGAAATGTATTTTTGAGCCAAGTCTCTCAGTGGGCATAACAAAGTTTCATTCCAAACTGTTATGGATAGATGTTTTGATTATAGTGTTTTGGGAATCCAGGACAACGAAAGAACGACTTAAATAGGTACGATACCTATATTGGTCGACGCCATCACAGTGTGTGGAAGAGGGCGGTACAGGCAGGTAGTCTTTGTATGCTATTGTCACAGATGACCTATTCTTATAAGATGCCATAACAAAGATGACCTACACGTAACACAAACCATATCGTAGACAACATATGTTTGTTAAGTTAGGAGTGTCCGTTAAAGTTAGGGGAAATATCAGTAGTGCGGTAATACACACATGCTCTGGTAGCTAACACGTTATTTTGGCAAATGCGAGCAAATGCAAGGCAGCTGACTTGTTCACCCCTATAGCGGGGGCGAGTAATACCTTAATTTAAAACTATTTTTACATTTTTGTATTTAATTGCATGCCGGTGGAATAGCTGTCGTTCGAAAACGAGAAATATTTTAGACATTTTGTTAAATAACATTTATACAGACTGTAACAGAATTGGGGCAGAAGCCGCTAACTGGGACTTCTACTCATTTCATTCATCATCATCATCATATCAGCCGAAGGGCGTCCACAAAGACGACCGGTTCTGCGCTGCCCACACCCAACGGCTTCCCGCGACCGTCACCAGGTCATCGGTCCACCGAGTGGTAGGTCTTCCTACGCTTCGTTTTCCGGTGCGCGGTCGCCGGCTATCTGTTCAATTAATACTGAACAAATTCTTCATTCAAAGCCTAATTATACCTACCTACCTAATTAGATGATCGATTAATGTTGTTAAGTTTAGGAAAAGCTGATTGATTGAATTGAAAATATTACATTGCACAACATATAAAAGGAAATTACAGGTAAGTAGATAGGTATGCAACGAGTAAGGAAGTTATACATGTCCGGCCTACACTATTGCTAACAAGCGATCTCTTCCAGACTACCTACATAAGGTACAGAGCCCAGCACTTTAAGATAAAGACACTTTGGACTTAGAACCATTCTTATGCCTTATGGATGGATCAGAATTGCACGAGTGTCTAGCTTAATGTGCTGGCCTCTGTACCTTAAGTTAGAGGATCTTACTGTTTTAACCGCCTCCGTAGCTCAATGGCAAAGTTCACTGGCTTTACACAGGAGGTCGCGTGTTAGCTTCCCGGCGGGGTCAATTGTAAGAATCGGTTTGGTTGGTGGTAGGGCGTTTTCTAAGCCCGTCTGGCTAGCTACCACCATCTTATCTAAGTCTTGCCGCCAAATATCGATGTTGATATCATTGGTGTGTTCCGGCCTGAAGATAAGATAGCCAGTTGCCCATTGAGTTGGGGAATCTTGGTAAGCCCGCTTCCATCTTCGGCATCATCGTCACTTACCATAAGGTGCGATGTTGTCAAGGTTTTATAAGAAAGAAAAAGAAAAGGAAAAGATGAAAAACATTATTTTTGGGTATTAAATACAAGATCATAATAAAGATATATCTTTTGTTTGCTACCATTTCACGCTTTTCAATCTTGATGAAATTTAGCATGCAGGTAGGGTGTGTCATGGGGTAGGACATAGGCTTTATTCCGCTAAAATAGCATAGTCCGAAGCAGTTCCTGAGGGAACTGAAAAAAATGTCTTTTTTGGTTCATTTTATTTAACATCGCAACGGAACAATGGATTGTTGTGATTTTTTGCACAGAGATGGTTGAGGGAGTGGGAAATGACATAGACTGCTAATCAGAATAGACCGATCTGGGATAGGGATATGAAGAAAACTAATGTACACGCTCGCGAGTACGCTTGCGGCTCGAGCACCACTCACCCTCAAAGACAGTCATAAAAACGATGTCCACGCGGGCGAAGCCGCGGGCAAAAGCTAGTAAAATAATGTAAGTGAAGTTGTACAGTAGGGTAGGAATATTATATATATTTTGAGCCCTAGTTAACGACTCCTTCATCAACTTGTTACGCCTTGTGTTATATTTATATCATTAAATAGCTGTGCCCGCGACTTCGTCCGCGTGGACATTTTGAATTTTCCTAGGGGAACTCTTAAATTTTCCGGGATAAAAAGTAAATCCTATATGTTAACCCGGGCTATAAGGAACCACCATGCAAAATTTAATCAAAATCCGCCAGGTAATTTTTGCATGATGCGCGAACATACAGACAAACAGACAGACAGAAATTCCAAAATTTGTTGTTTTGGCCTCTATATCGTTAGTAAGTAATGTCCCCCACAGTTATTATTTTCCAAAAATATTTTATGTAGAGACATGGCCCCGTTACAGTTTTATTATATGTATAGATTATTTCATGTCACATCCATCTCTCATGTTTAGGCTTATTAAGTACTGTGCAAAAAGGCACAGCGATGAACTTCGTTTTGCTGTCGTTGGAAACTTATTCTAATTTTGTAGTAAGGCACAGCGATGAACTTCGTTTTGCTGTCGTTGGAAACTTATTCTAATTTTGTAGTAAAAGTATTGTGTTTCAAAGTGAAAAAAATTTTGAACAAAAAAAAACCGACTTCAAACAGGAAACTAAGATTCCCCTCGATTTCTCTGGAATGCCATTATCAGATCCTGGTTTCCTTATCATGGTACCACTCTTGGGATATATCCTTTCCAACAAAAACAGAATCATCAAAATCAGTTCATAAACGACGAAGTTATCCGCGAACAAACATAACAAAAAAAATATACAGGTCTAATTGAGAAACCTCTTCCTTTTTTTGAAGTCGGTTAAAAATAGTTTAAATACACTTATGAAAGTGTATTACGCTATGATAGTGTTAAGTGTAATAATTTGTTGATATGTGGGTGCATTTGGTGTCTCAAAGTGCAAGGATGAAGAATATTTTTTTGCAATGATGATGAAAACCACAAAATATCTTCATCAGGTGAGTTCTTTGTATTAATTTTAATAATATTAATAGTTAGGAAATTTATTTAGCTTTAAAACAGTATATAACTAATTCTATATTTACAAAAAACTTAAAAAAATAGGTCCTAGTCGAGTCTGAATTACGTCATCCGATGACTCATCACGCTCAAGACACTTTTGCGAAAATAATCGAATTACGCTCCACGGGTTAAGCCAGCTCAGTTTCCGACTAATATTAAGTATATAAATAAACTGTGGGTTATGGAACGTGAACACTAACTGAGCTGTAGATTACATACGTATTAAGCAGCAAAATGGTAGAACCACGACAGATAAATCTAATAGTATTACGTAGATCAAAGAGCGTCGATGGCGTAACGGCTAGGGCCGCCGCGCCGCCTCCTGTCCGGGAGGTCGTGGTTCGAATCCTGCCACGTACCAATGTGATTTCGAATTTAGATTTCATATGTAAGTTTATCCGACGCTCTTACAGTGAAGGAAAACATAACAACAGACCAACCCGCACTGGGCCCGCGTGGTCGACTAAGGCCCGATCGCCCTAATTCAGGGTACGCTCGAGCTCCTCGGTGGGGACGTATACGAGCTGATATGATGACGTAGATCAAACCCTTTTAATATTCCGCTGTCTAAACGACACCACTTTAATTAAAAATTTAATTATATACGACTGAAAGAAAACATTACAAGTCGGGTAAAATGTATCCTATGTCACTCACGAGATCAAGAAGAATCTAACGATAACTCGCTTTCTTAAATCTATAAAGCCATTTAGAAGATATCGTGGAATAAAGAAACATACAATACATACATGAGACCTGAAAACAGTGCCAAAATATATAAGGTGTCACCTCAAAAAAAATTGTGAACTTCTTAATTGTTTCAGCTAATTTTGTTACACCTTATAATATTAGTACTAACATACAGTATGGACACTCCCTGCCGCTCTCTAGATTGCGACCTCACCACCTCGTCTCCCAGACTGATTCAGATTGGTTACAGTTTGGTTGTCGAACGTATAGGATTTCGCCGCCATTTTTTTTGTTCCGTCAATCGTTTTTTGAAATGTCATTTCTGGCTGGTGTGTGACAGTTCACTGTTTTTTGTGGGCAGTTGTGTAAAAATTGACGCAATTCAATGAAAAGAAGCTAACTCACAATATAACAATGTTCTCAAAACTGAGGGTTTACTGTCTATCCTATCGTAAGAGAGCGTAGAGCACACACACGGTAAGCTATTATTAGTGGCCACACGTACTACGACCGGCCTCCGAAGTGAAGCTCTATCTATTTCGGTTGACGCCTTGTGATCTTTCTTACTAAAAATGCGAAGCCAGGTACACAGGCCAGCACATCAAGCTAACACACTTTGGATGTTGTACCGTTCTTATGCTGAATGCGTATGGATCAGAATAGCACTACGAGTGTATAGCTTGATTTGCTGGCCTCTGTACATAATAAAATCTGTACAAAAGATTGTAAAAGGTATAATTTGAATATGGCACTCGTTAAACCGTGCCAGAGGCCTACAATGCGCCTCCGTGGAGTAATGGTTAGTCCATTTGCTTCACACCAGGAGGTCGCGGGTTCGATTCCCGGTGGGGTCAACTTTGTAACACTCAGTTTGGTTGGTGGTAGGGCATTTTCATAGCCCGCCTGGCTAGCTACCACCATCTTATCTAAGTTTTGCCGCCAAACATCATTGTTAACAGTATTGATGTGTTCCGGTCTGAAGATAAGATAGCAAGATCTCCATTGCGTTGGGGAATCTTGGTAAGCCCGCTTCCATCTTCGGTATCATCGTCACTTACCATCAGGTGAGATGATGTCAAGGGCTTATCAATTGTGGATAAAAAAAGCGGCTTGAAAGTGCGTATTCACAAAATCGTTTCCCATAAAAACTTAAAATTACTACTTCTTGAAAATGGATGGGCCGATTCAAATGAAACTTTATTCACATAAGCAAATCACGAAATTCTAGTTTGTGGATATATTACTATTTCGAAATACTTTATTTTTAAAAAGATTAGCGACTTTTAAGTTTACTATAAAAACCTTAAATGCTATTATTTAGTGGAAAATGGAAATACGTTTTTTTTAAATAGTAATTTTAAGTTTGAATTTGTAACGATTTTGTGGATTATCAGCACTTACCTAAAGGTGAGGTGCAGCCAAACGCAAAATTTTCATTAAAATAAAAGATTTGTGTTTATCAGAAATTTTTCGTGTTTTAAAAAGAGCTGATGATGTTGATAATGGATATATCAGAAAAGAATAGTTATGTAGGTAAGCTAAACAAAACACGCCATATATTAGTCAAGACTATTAATGTAAATTGATTTGTAATATAATATAGTAACATAACCTATATAAATATAAGCGATAAAGTTCTGACGCAAGTTAAACAATGAAAGCATAACAATTACAAACAGTAATAAATAATCGTCCTTTTTTCGTAGTCGGGTAAAAAAGAATATAAACTTACAAGCATGAAAAGACTTTTCTTTGCCATACTCCAAATTTTAATAAAATTATTGCTTTTATTTAATATTTTGTAAAAAGTGATGATTTTTTTTCATATCGTGAGGCATAATAATTAACCGCTCTATCCAAGGGATAGACGACGACGGTTGTCTGGTGTTGCACTTAGTATCACCCGCGGTCACGTGCAGGGCATTTAGATTAACACCTATGGACTGGGCAACGCGACCTTCATACACATCTGGAATAGATGTGCAAGTTTCCTCACGATGTTTTCCTTCACCGTCAAAGCACGGGAAGTATACATTTTTTTATCACAATTGGTAAACCCTTGACAACATCTCACCTGGTGGTAACTGGTATATGTACGTTAGTTTCGAAAAACACATTGGTACATTGGCCGTCCGGATTTGAACCCGGGACCTCGGATTAGGATGACCGAGTCGTTACCGTTGTGCCACCGACGCTGTTAAAATTAATGATTTTATTTCTATCCATAGTTTCAAGCCTTTCAAGGTACCCGCCGGGTTTTAAAAGGATTGTGAACCTGCGTCTTTTCATCATCACTCGACGATAGCGATTTTCACCTCATAAAAGTAGTAAAATTCTGAACAGTCAGTCATAAAAGTCAGAACAAAAGGTAGGTTTGTATATAGGTTTTTGTTTTTTCAATACAATTAATAAGTTTTTTTTTATTTGTCATTCAGTGTTGTCATATGATAATTTCAGCCATAAAAAGTAATTTAAAAACCGAAACCTCTCAAAAATTGGTCAAAATCGGTTAACTTTTAAAAGGTGAAATTCGCTTTAGCTGGTTGTACGAAAAATCTAATTTTATCTAGGTTCACAAGTGTGATTTCGATAAACGTAGTATAGGTATCAAAATAATAAATTCAGGTTTTCTTCGTTGAGCGGAAACTGTAAGGTGGTTAGAGCGGCCAAAACCAAGATGGATCGCCACTGGGCAGGATTCGCTAGCGGAGGACAGTACGGCGGCGCAGCGTGTGCTGAATATCTATTACTTCATCATCAGCCGAAGGACGTCCAATGCTGGACATAGCCCCCCCCCCCCCCAAGGATTTCCACGACGACCGGTTCTGCGCTGCCCGCATCCAGCGGCTTGCCGCGAACTTCACCAGGTCATCGGTCCACTGAGTGGGAGACCTTCCTACGCTACGTTTTCCGGTGCGCGATCGCCACTCGAGTACTTACGAGTAATAAATATCCAGTACACGCCGCGCCGCCGTACTGTTCTTCAACGCACAAAACCGGCCAAGCACGAGTCAAATTAGCACCCGCAGGGTTTAGTACTACCTCACACTAAAAACATCATCACCATAATTATCACCTCATTACGTCCCCACTGAGGGGCTCGAGCCTACCCTGAATAAGGGCGATCTGGCCTTAAGAACCGCGTACAAAGGGTTATGTACCATCATACAAGTAATTTTTAATATATCATGTGTAAAAATTCCAACTGTCTAGCTATCACGGTTCATGAAATACAGCCTGGTGACAGACGGACAGAGAGACGCACGGACAGCGAAGTCTTAGTAATAGGGTCCCCCGTTTCTACCCTTTGGGTACGGAATCCTAAAAACCATTGTCTTCAATAGGGATGACGACACCATCAGATATAAATTATGAACTCTTGATCACTAAATTGCCCTCCTACTTAAACTTCGAAAAACCTTACTCGTTTTGTTTTACATCAAGTCTTCGATTTTTAATTCACCAAAATCACAAAATGAGTACATTAATGACGCTGCATAACTATGACGTCACACATTAGGTGTTTCAAACATTTTAGAACAAAATGTCGTTAACGACAGATGATAAAAAGTAACTCAGATGACTAGCATTCGTCATCCCTATTGCACAACCAAGAAAAACTTTGCCACATTTTTTGGTTTTTGTTCATTACCTCAAAGGTGTAAAACCGATATTGATAAAATGTATATGGGACCAACCAACCTGGTAGCATTGCCTATTAAACAAAAAATATTATGAACTAGCTTTTGCCCGCGGCTTCGCCCGCGTGGACATAGTTTTTGTCACTGTTTCTCCAGATCCCTAGGGAGCTATATCAAGATATGTTTATTAGTAAATCGTGTCATTTCCCACCCCCTCAATAATCTCTTTTTTTTATGCACAATTGGTAAACCCTTGACAACATCTCACCTGGTGGTAAGTGACGATGTTGCCGAAGATGGAAGCGGGCTTACCAAGATTCCCCAACGCAATGGGGACTGGCTATCTTATCTTCATGCCGGAACACACCAATGATATCAACATTGATATTTGGCGGCAAGACTTAGATAAGATGGTGGTAGCTAGCCAGGCGGGCTTAGAAAATGCCCTACCACCAACCAAACCGAGTCTTAAAATTGACCCCGCCGGGAATCGAACCGGCGACCTCCTGTGTAAAGCTAGTGAACTTTGCCTCTGAGCTACGGGCGGCGGTGCAAAAAATCACACAATCCATTGTTCCGTTGCGACGTTAAAGAAATTATCCAAAAAAAGAGTATATTTTTAGTTCCCTCAGGAACTGCATCGGGCTATGCTATTTTTACGGGTTAAATAAAAAGTACATAACCTATGTCCTTCTTCGTGACACATGCTACCTGCATGCCAAATTTCATTAAGATTGGTCAAGGCGTGGAAGCGTGAAAAGGTAACAAACAAACACATTTTCTCATTTATAATATTAGTAAGGATTTCGGTTCACAATCTGCAAAGACAAATATTGAAGAAAAAAAAAACACCATACAATTGAGAAGCTCCTGTCGGTTGAAAACATAAAAAGCGTGTACAGGGCGCGAGCGTATCAAAAAACCAACAGACAAATGCGTCACGCGGCAAACGATGAGGATTACCGTACATTTACAGAGTAAATCCAATAACTGCGAGTATAATCGTATTTTCGACACCCGTTCACGTCACAGACACAAGATTACTGAAGTGCTTGACAAAGTGTAACGTGAAGCCACATAAATAGGGTTACCACATGTTAAATTGAAAAGTCCTGACAAAAAGCCTGATTTTTATCAAAAAGTCCAGACATTTTACTGAAAAGGGTGCGGTTTAACGACACACAGTAGTCTTAGTAATAAAACACCACTTATAATATTCCTTTTGAGTGCCAACCGGTCATTCTCCGACTCACAATCTGCCATTGAGCCTATTCTAATTCTCCACACAATGAAAAATCACCATTTACTTTAGTCCATGGGCTGCTTGACAAAATACCTACAAACACGTAAATAATCAAAAAAAATCCTGACATTGTCAAAGTCCGGCCGGAATCCTGACATGATCCTGCAAGCCTACAGATACTTAACTTATTAATGTTCCGCATCTGTGTTCTCCGATTCGTATAATTTATGAATCTTCAAGACGAGAGTGAATAGGCACTATTTGAGCTTGCGTTTTATATCCTCGGCTGCATCGGTACTCACCATCAGGTGAGGTGCAGCCAAAAACACTTAAATTTTAATTAAAATAACTTATTGCTGAACCGATATTAATATGAATTTCGCATACCTGGATTTTCTTTTAAAACTGAAAGTAGATGAAGCACACATAGCAACAAAACAAATGTTTTATCTTGGGTAAGGGCTTGTTAGTTATTCGCTATCTTGCTTAAATAACGTGGTAATGGTATCAGCATAACGTATATATCGCAGGCATACAGTATAATTCGTCATTATACATACGGTCAGGCAAATAATATAATGGCGAGGACGGGGAAGCCTCGCTAAGCGAGGCTCTTTGACAGTTAAATCAATCAAACCTCACCGAATCTAACATCGCTCATTGACAATCTGCCTTACTGCATTTTGACAATTTGTCTGACTCGGCATTGACCGTTTATATACAGACGAATTATTACAATTTGCCTGGCTCGGCATTTTACAATCTGCGTACAGAATTTTAGATTTAGCCTGACCGTTTACATACGGACGAATTATTACAAATTGCCTGAATCGGCGTACAGCATTTTACATTTTGCCTGACCGTTTACATACGGACGAATTATACAATTTGCCTGACCGTATGTAAAATGACTAATCATACAATTTGCCTGCCACGTATACACAATGTACAGAGACCAGCATATAAAGCTAGACACTCGTAGTGCGATTCTAAACCACACGCATACGGCATAAGAACGTTACAAGTCCAAAATGTCTAGCTTGATGTTCTGGCCTCTGTACTTTTAAACATGCAACAATTAATGATAAAGCTTGTACCTAAAAGCTTTTAGGTTTTTCGAAAATTATTTAATTATTAGTAAATAAAATACTTAGGTTCGTATTCCAACGAATTATAAGAATGTAAAGGGAGGCGAAATTCAATTTGGGTTGTGCAACGACGTGCGCAGTCCCGGCTCGCGTCCCGGGCTTCGGACTCTCCCGGGCAGGAGTCACGGCCAAGGTCGGTCGCGGCCCCCGCACCTCCTCCCCCCGCGCCCCTCAGCCCTCTGGGAGACTGGGAGAGTATCCAGAATCCCCCTGCCTCCCATCGAGAGCGCGGCCGTGTCGATACTACACCACCTCATTCAGCACGCACACACGCACAATGCCAACCCAAATAGTATTTATGTCACCGTAACATTGTAAAAACCGTTAGATCCTAATCTAAAGGAATCTATCTCGCGAGATTGCGAACTGTCGAAAGATTGTGAACAGTAACATACTGCTAACAATTTCACTAGTGTCATTGTAATCTCATTAGTGACATTACAATAACACTAAGCGAAGTGAATAACATTAAATAATTGAGCGAGCGAAGCGAGCGATGTTAGGTTCGGTCAGGTTTGATTGATTAAACAGTCACCTGGGTAGCAGAATGCTTCTCAGAAGAAGAAATCATCGGTTTTAATCGGAGACAAAAGAATGGGCCGTGAAATTGTAAGCCGGTTGACATTTACCGTCATATTATAATCTAATTGAATTTAGTGTAGTGAAATTGTAATATCGCGGTTTTGACAATATCCCGGCGACATTTACACTCTCCCGACAATACTCTACACGTTTCACGCATACAGCCTACTTGGAAAATCATACAAACCTATGTTTTCGTAAACACTAGAACCTTACAAATTCTTAGAAAGTTTAATTAGGAACAATCTAAGATTTCGTGCCAATTTGTCTTAAAGGGACCGCTAATTGTGTTTCTAATTGGTTTGTTATTTACATGTAGTTGGCGTCGGTGGCGTAACGGCTAGGGCCGCTACCTCCTGACCGGGATGTCGTGGTTCGAATCCTGCCACGTACCAATGTGTTTTCGAATTCCGATTACAACTGACTTTTATCCGAGGCTCGGTAAAGAAAAAAAATCATGAGGAAACCTGCACACGCCTGCGAAGATTCCGAAGGTTGTGTGTGAAGACTGACAAACCCGCACTGGGCCCGCGTGGTCGACTGAGGCCCGATCGCTCTAATTCAGTTTAGGTTCGAGCCCTCGGTATACAGACGTATATGAGCTGATATGGTGACATGTAGTGTGCCTGTATAGGACTAGGATGAATAAGTTGGTTCAAGATTCAAGGTATTTATTCAAAATAGGTGCAAATTACACTCTTTCTGATAGTCATAAAATAATAATTACATAATTTCATTTGTGAAAAATCAATATACTGAGGATCGGAGAGTGCGTTCATTTGTATGTGCGCCCGCGTACATCTTAAATTGGGCTCGCTTAAAAATTCAATTCAATATATTTACTCAAAATAGGTGCAACTTACACTCTTTTTGATAGTCATAAAATAATAATAACAATGTCATTTGTGAAGAATCAAGAAATAAACAATCATTAGTTAATAATGTCAAAATTAAATCCTTGAAATAAACCACATTACATTATGTCATTAGAACATGAAAACAATATGACACGAAAAGTTATACATAAAATTATTGAATGTCATTGATACCTTTGAAAAGAGTAGTCCAGTTCACATGGACAGCACCCGGTCACGAGTATAACGCGAGAGTCAGCCATCGCTCCCATCAACCATATTAGAGGGAAAGGTAGCTAGGAAGTAGCTTTATTAAATTTAAAATTGTGTTCTAGAAACGTCTACCACGAGGTCTCATGGTTCATGTTTGTGCCAACCTAGATGCATAAGAATCAGAAGCGATCCGGGCGGCGGCGTCGAATATTTTTGCATGATAACATTGATACCGTATTCGTTGAAGTGACAAAAATAGCAATGTGTTACAAAGAACATGACAGTTCAAAATGGATGTACCTACTGGTACGAAATACAAATATGTACGGACGGCGACACATTAATTATATATAATTATAACACATTTTTAAAAGGGGGGAATACTGTAGGGACATATTATAATAAGAACGCTTACTATGCCATATGGGAATCCAGGCGCACGGCTACTAGCTAATGTCTAGCCAGTCGTTTCTCGTCGCGCGTCCTGGAAAATCCTTCTGATATTTAATTAATGAATAACTTCAACGTCACTCACCACTAAAACCTAAAAAGCTATAAGTAACCAGAATAAACTGGCCGCGCGACGCCTTTGCGTTTCAACATACGCGAGGCCCGCGTATACTGGTTTTGTATAGCTTGATGTGGCGCCGTGTGTACAAGGTAAATCTGCCGATTTAAGATTCGGAGCAGTAGTTGCAATAAAATTATAACTATGGAGTTTCTGGTGTTGCCGCTGGATGCGGGTAGCGCAGAACCGGTCGTCGTGGAAATCCTTGGGGGAGGCCTATGTCCAGCAGTCGACGTCCTTTCGGCTGATGTGATGACGATGATGATGATTATGTAGTTTCTGGTGTTCCCGCTGGATGCGGGTAGCGCAGAACCGGTCGTCGTGGAAATCCTTGGGGGATGTCTATGTCCAGCAATGGACGTCCTTCGGCTGAAATGATGATGATGATGATGGAGTTTCTTATTATCTAAGCGCATATAACTACATCAGAATAATTTCAATCAACCTTACAGTTTACATATTAGTGTTTAGTAATAACTTTAAATTAAAAACTTAATAAAAACACGACTTCATAAAAACATTATCCCTCTTTTCTAGGTAGTCGGGTAAAATATATCCTATGTTACTCAGGGGATCAAGACGAATCTAACGATACCTCGCACTTTAAAATCCATTGATCCGTTAAGAAGATACGATATCATGAATGAAGAAACATACATACGACATGAGACCTGAAAACAATACGTTCCTTTATTGTGGGCAGAAGTGTAAAAAAACCGGGTGGGAGTGTGTCGGGCCACTGCCGTTGGTTTAGCGTAAAACTATCTCAATTTTCCTCTGCGAAAGGATAAATAATGAATGACATTTGGTTATTCCAAGAAATGAGGTTGTAATATAACCAGATCTAAGTCTCTTTCGTTATGTCCATTGCATTTCAGTTTTCTATCCTGGTATGTGATTTTAAGACGGTAATATTACAGATTTTCGTTATTTTTGACGCAAATACTCCTAAACGTCAGAAAACACAAGTTTGAAAAAAAATTACCCTAATTGTCGATGATGTTCCTTAAAGTCAAAAGCTATTGAAACACGATTGAGCAGTTTTGGCTCGATAGAAAAAAATCCCAAAGATAGGTCTACACCGTTACTTTCAACTCGAGTTATGACTAATATTTTGAAGTACAGATTTAAAAAAATATACAACAATATTTGTTATGATAATACAAAATGAGTAATGTTATTATTTTTTTCAATACAGTTGCTCGAAAAGTGGTACTTTATATGCCAGTCCAGTGTGCGCAAAATTGATATTGCCGCACACGTGCTTTTACTTCACTACTTTTTTTTTTATTTCTAGCCCGGAGGAACAAGACATTTCTAGTCTAGCAAATAAAAAAATTAATAACCAAAGATACAGAATCTTATTTAAGACTTTTTAAAGGAGAATTTTAAAAGAGATTGGTTGTAAAAAAATACTTATGCATGCGTATTTGTGCCTAGCTAAATTAAATATGGCGCAATTTTCGTAAACTGAATTGAACTGTATTGTTTTGAATACAAACAAAATTATGAATATACGTGTAATAAAAAATATACTTATGTGTATGTATAAGAAAAAACAAAGTGAGTTTACTCCCCGGAATTCAAAATGAGCCAAAAGTCGCGTAAAATTAACTTTGGTTGCCGAAACCTCGATAGGTAACGTACCCATGTATTATATTTTTCTGTCACGGTCCTTTTTTATTTTAACAGTTTTCTCACAACTGTATTGAAAAATGTTTTATGATACATGGGTGTAAAAGAAAATAAACTCGTGACGATGGTAAACCCTCGCCTGCTTTAACGGCTTGCTCGGTGTAAAAAAACACTGTATATGAAATTATCGTTTCAGAGCACAGAAAAAATACATGTAGGTGCATCGATTTGATAACCATAAGAAATTATTATAACTTATAGCATGAACGCCCTCGCACAACAAATAATGTTATCATTGTATTATCCAACCGTATCGTTGCGATACACAGATAAGACTATTTGTTTATACTGAGCATATTATGTATATCCATCCAAACAAACTTTATGTACCGTCATAGATAATGAAGGTACGGCAGAGAAATAAATAACCCACCCATATAACATTATTATGACATAATTAGTGGGTGCTTCGCCCGCGCAGATCTCTTTTTTGCAGTTCCCGTGCGAAATCCTTTCTAAGCGAGTGCCCTCGTCCTCATTGCTCTCTGTATTTCAAATTTCAGCGAAATCCGTTCAGTGGTTTTGGCTGTGCGTTGATATACCAGTCAGTCACCTTTGCCTTATAAATATACAGATTTCCTCTATCCTTATTAATATCAGATCCCAATAAAAAAATCGTGGATATGGAGGTTCCTGTGCACACCATTTCTCCTGGTCCGTCTAACTATCGATCAAGCTATTGTTCTGTCTACTGGTCTTCGCCTATCTTCACACTGCTGAGTAGAATTTTGAAATAATGAAGAAAAACTATTGGTGTTGTAATGTGGTAAGCAGGATTGGATGGATCGTCGCTCGTCGCTCAGAAACGCCATTCGCTAAGAAACGTTTGCACGCACCCTATCCCTATGAAAAATGCTGTTCTATGGGGACTTGGGGACTACTGACATCCCCAGGCCCCAGACGAGGCCAGTAAACAGAAGCCAGTCCATCCATCAAGCCGTTCAGGCTACGGAGCGTGCCAAAGATTATATGTGCATACATACATACGAGCGTCGTTGGCGTAATGGCTAGGGCCGCCGCCTCTTGTCCAGGTGGTCATGGTTCGAATTCCGCCATGTACCAATGTGATTTCGAATTTCGATTTCATATGTACGTTTATCCGACGCTCTTACGGTGAAGGAAAACATCGTGAAGAAACCTTCACACGCCTGCAAAGAAACTCGCAGGTTGTGTGTGAAGTTGACAAACCCGCACTGGGCCCGCGTGGTCGACTAAGGCCCGATCGCCCTAATTCAGGGTAGGCTCGAGCCCCTCGGTGAGGACGTATATGAGCTGATATGATGATGATGATGACGTACATACATACAATCGAAAACATAGCTATCCTTCTGGCGCAGTCGGGTGAAAATACATTTGCTGCTTGTATCAGTCGATAACTTTTATAAAGCGATAAGCTCCATCTGGTGGAAAATGTGCGACTTATCCGTTGTCTTAGTAAACGATCGACAATAATTATTAATCCAAAATGATTCACATTAAAAGCAAAAGGTGTAGAGAATAAATAAATAAGGCAATATCCAGTTGGCCGTCCTCCAAACCAAGATCATTTAAGTTTTGGTTCAAAGGAAACACGAAATGTTGACCAACCGACCATCGACGGCGCGGCGTCTGCGCCCGCCGTCTAGAGGCCATAGCACGCGGTTTCACCTTTACCTCAATCACAATGTCTTTAAAGTATATATATTTAAAATCACTAAATCATTATAATTTTAAACACGCCGCTGACAAATGTAATATCTTGAAAAAAAAATTTTTGAGGGTACACGTAAAGTGGAGGTATTTTTTTCTCGTCTAACCCATGGTATAGAGTCTCATTGGATAGGTCTTTCGAAAATATTGCAGGTGTGTCAAAACCATTTTTCGATTCAGGATTCCGTTTGTGAAATATTAGGCTTTACAGTACATTTTTTTTCTCGTCTAACCCATGTTATAGAGTCTCATTGGATAGGTCTTTCGAAAATATTGCAGGTGTGTCAAAACCACACTTCGTTTCAGGATTCCGTTTGTGAAATATTAGGCTTTACAGTACATTTTTTTCTCGTCTAACCCATGTTATAGAGTCTCATTGGATAGGTCTTTCGAAAATATTGCAGGTGTGTCAAAACCACACTTCGTTTCAGGATTCCGTTTGTGAAATATTAGGCTTTACAGTACATTTTTTTCTCGTCTAACCCATGGTATAGAGTCTCATTGGATAGGTCTTTCGAAAATATTGCAGGTGTGTCAAAACCATTTTTCGATTCAGGATTCCGTTTGTGAAATATTAGGCTTTACAGTACATTTTTTTCTCGTCTAACCCATGGTATAGAGTCTCATTGGATAGGTCTTTCGAAAATATTGCAGGTGTGTCAAAACCACACTTCGTTTCAGGATTCCGTTTGTAAAATATTAGGCTTTAAAGTTCATTTTTTTCTCGTCTAACCCATGGTATAGAGTCTCATTGGTAGGTCTTTCGAAAATATTGCAGGTGTGTCAAAACCACACTTCGTTTCAGGATTCCGTTTGCGAAATATTAGGCTTTAAAGACAAAAAAATTCTCGTGTAACCTATGGTATAGGGCCTCATTGTATAGGTCTTTCGAAAATATTGCAGGTGTGTCAAAACCACATTTCGATTCAAGATTCCGTTTGCGAAATATTAGGCTTTATATTTCATTTTTTTCTCGTCTAACCCATGGTATAGATAGAGTCACATTGGATAGGTCTTTCGAAAATATTGCAGGAGTGTCAAAACCACATTTCGATTCAGGATTCCGTTTGCGCAAATTAATGTGATTCCGAATTTAGTTTTTATACTCGTATGTACGTTTATCCGACGCTCTTACAATGAAGGAAAACATCGTGAGGAAACCTGCATACGCCTGCGAAGAAACTCGCAGGTTGTGTGTGAAGTCGACCAACCCGTACTGGGCTCGCGTGGTCGACTAAGGCTCGATCGCCCCAATTCAGGGTAGGCTCGAGCCTCCACGGTGGGGACGTATATGAGCTGACATGATGATCCCTTCTGCGTGACGTAAACAGTTAACTA
The DNA here is from genome assembly GCA_947284805.1 of Coleophora flavipennella. Lineage (NCBI taxonomy): Eukaryota > Metazoa > Arthropoda > Insecta > Lepidoptera > Coleophoridae > Coleophora > Coleophora flavipennella. The sequence continues at coordinate 7,460,164 of OX369255.1, read as the reverse complement.
ATTAAGTATCTTAAGTAAGTTAATTAGCTAAACACGCGTTTAATTATATAAACACTCTACCTTTTCAATAATCTGTCAATCGACATCGCCGTAGGCACTACAGATATGATTTGTCACGAATATCGTGTTCCATCTATCATTATTGTTGGAGAAACTTGGCAATTTATGGAGACGTCGCGACAGTTACAACGTAACAAGATAATTATGTACTTAAATACATACTTAAACCTCTAATGTGGCCCAAGTGATTTGAGCTAATCTACCTACCTCTTGAAACAACTTGATGCTAATAATAGCATGCGTGTAATTAAACCTACAGTTCCATTTAAGTTGAATTAGTCCACTGGCGAGTCTTAATAATTGCGAGAATTCATCCACACTTGGTAAGCCTGATGATAAGTGACGATAATGCCGAAGATGGAAGCGGGCTTACCAAGATTCCCCAATTAATATCATCGTCATCATATCAGCCGAAAAACGTCCACAGCTGGACATAGGCCTCCCCCAAGGATTTCCACGACGACCGATTATGCTCTACCCGCATGCAGTGGCTTCCCGCGACTTTCAACAGGTCATCGAATCCACCGAGTCGGAGGTCTGCCTACGCTACGTTTTCCGGTGCGCCGTCGCCACTCGAGAACTTTACTACCCCAACGGCCATCTGTTCTACGATAAATACAATAATTATGCAATAATATGCTTTATGGTTTTATTTCTGAACGTGTCTGTAGTACATGTTTCTAAAGAAGCTAATTTCACGAATTCAACTTTTTAAGGACATCATGGACCGAGACGATCTCGTTCACTTATATGTCCGTGATCTCGCCCCGGATCCCCTCCCCCCATTGACTTCCCTCTTCATTGTATCGGCGGGAGGCAGCCCATTCAGGTCCTGACACGTATGCCTATATTTAGGCACTTATAGTGCGCTATAGGACAAAATATAGGACCAAATTACGACACCTAAAATTTCCTAGGAGAATCTGGCTTACCTTTTTAAATTATTTAAATTATGACTCCTTTGCATGTGAACTGTTTATTGTAGAACAGACTTAATTATTATGATAGTAATTTGTTGTGAAAGGAGAATAAACAAAGCCGACACTCAAATGATAGAGGTTCAAGACTTGAAAAGCGACAGCCTGGTCCATTCAGCTGCTCAACTAAGCGAATACGAAAGTGGAAAGCTGAGCTAAACCTATAATTACTTTTCTCCCCGGTGTTACCTCCACAATGGGGCTTCATTGAGCGCGGCTCCCGGGCTCAAGCATCTATTTTTAGGGGTTCAACCCCGCCGGGGTCACCCGCCACCCCCCTGGCCCAGGCGGGAACGTGGATATCCCAATGAAGGAGCGAGCACGTTGTTAACTTTGTACATTTGATATACAATCGCAGAAATATGGACTGATACTGCTTAGTTTTGTGTCTTGTTTTTATTCACATACGTTTAAGAAACGAGATTTACGTTACGTTGATGTTTAAGTTAAGTTAAGTAGACTGGACGACCATTTTAGATTTTCAGACAGAAAAGGAAATAACTTCAAATAAAATATTAAAAAAAAACACGGCTACACAAAAACATTACCTCTCATTTTTGGGAAGTCAAGTAAAATGTATCCTAATGTCACTCACGGGATCAAGACGAATCAAACGATACCTTGCACTCTATCGATCCATCAAGCCGTTTAGAAGATATCGTGGAATAAAGAAACATACATACATGCATATATAAGACCTGAAAACAATACTTTCCTTTTTTGTGGGTATAGTCGTGTAAAAACAGAGATTTTATTTCGCAGCTTCATTCTTGTTAACATTATGTGGATATGCTCCTATGCTACAGCTCTTACACGGTTTTTAGGGTAACTGATCTGAAAGAAAAATGTCACTCAATTGATACCTCAGTACCTAACCTAATACCCTTACATGCCCGAACAGTACTAATATATGTATATAAGGTGTAACAAAATTACTAATACATATATGTATATAAGGTGTAACAAAATTACTAATACATATATGTATATAAGGTCTAACAAAATTAGCTGAAACTATTTTAACTGGTGCTTCTACCCGTGAAACTGAACAACTTTCCCCATGGAACCCATAGTCAAATTGCAAAAAAAAAATTGGCTCTCCCATACTAACTCGATCAGCTGATCAGCCAACTTAGTATGGGAAGTTCAATTTTTTTTTTTTAGATTTGACTATGGGTTTTAATGAGGAAAGTTGTTCAGTTTCATAAATAGAAGCACCAGTTAAAATAATTTCAGCTAATTTTGTTAGACCTTATATACTTTGCCCGAACTATCTATTTTAGTACGTAGTTAAAACTGCGTATACCTATGTAGTTTGATTCTGAATAAAATGTATTTCTTATAAAACGCTGTCATAGGTTGTTTACAAAAAGAAAAATATTAGGGGGTTTAACAGAGATATGCTATATATAAGGGGAGGTGGATAGGTTACATGCGTCCAAAAAGTGAAGCAAATAAAATGATGCCAATTGGCATCTCCTTTCTTAGTAGAATTCGGTGCAACGGAAGCGAACTAGCGAAGTGTGTAATTTTTTTTTATTTACAATTGGTAAGCCCTTGGCATCGTAATGGGTTCGATTTTAAAATGAGGTTTGTTAGTGCATTACCCATCTATGGTAACAAATCTCTGGGGTTTAAGTATAAAATTGCCGATCGGATAAAAAAAGTTAAAAGAAGAAAATTAATATTAAGAAAAATAGATATTAAAACAAAATTTATTTTCAAAATATCATTAGACTATTAGAAATGAAATGATTGTAAATGTTTGCTATTGTTTAGATATTTTGAGAGCACAGTGGCTTTAACCCCATGAAGTCGGGTTTTTTTCACCTAAAAATATCGCCTTTATTAATGCAAAAAATACACATTTTTAATTTTAAATCTCTAGAGTTATCGCAGCAGTTTCTTCGTTACTTATGTCATATTTGGGAATACCCTGCATAAAATTTCGTCACTTTCAGGAAAATTAACTAGTCTAAAAATTGCCCCATCTGACCACTAAGAAAACGCCTCTGTTCATCCAATAGTACATAGCTCAGGGGATTAAAACATGAAAGGCATGCCACTAGTTACTAATTAAAGACCATACAATATTAGTACATAGCTCAGAAGATTGAAACATGAAAGACAAGCCACTAGTTACTAATGAAAGACCATAAGTAGTGTCACCATAAGGTCATTTATAAAAACCAATAACTTTTTTATTTTCAATAAAAATTGGTATTGAACTTCAAAAACTGAAACGGCAAATTTATACTTTAACCCCTATTATTTACAAAAATAATATCTATATAAAAAAAAATCTCGTGTCACGGTGTTTGTGTTTGTACCCCTCCGAAACGGCTCGACCGATTTCCATGAAGTTTTTAGGTGTATTTGTTAGGTATGGGAAAAGGTCTTAAAGTATATTTCATTATGGCAAAACAAAATTAGGTTAGTTACAAAAGCAAAATAAATAAAAAACTGAATTAAGTACAAAAAATAAAAATATCTTAACATAAAGAACAAGAAATAGTTTTTTCGAAGATATACGTGTGTGTCTCTGTGTGTGTGAGTGTGTTTGTGTGTACGTGAGCCTGTGCGTACATGTGTTTCATGCTATTATATCGAAAAGGTTTTCGGTGTTACTGTAGTTCAAGGACTTCAACCAAAATAAAATGAGCTCCTTAATATTATGGTTATTCAAACTTCTTATTTTTGCATATTTTTTGTCTACACTATAATAGGAGCATAGTTTATTATAAAGGCGAGAAGCTAAGAATTCGAAATGCCTTTGAGCTCGTTTGTTTGTAATGGGTAGGTTAGGTATATAGAATCGGTGATATCGTCGAATAATTTGGTAAATAAAAAGTCTACGTACAGAAAGTACCTCGCAAAGCTCAAACACACTTGTAGTTGAAAACATATACGGTAGGTACATTAAAACTTTAAGAACAGCACGTTGTGCACGCTCTAAACCTATCAAAATTGTTTTTGAGGCACCACCCCAAGAACTTACGCAATAGGCGAGGACACATTCACATAACGCTCTATGCACTTGTATTCTAAGACGCTCATCAGCGACCAAACGAAGTTGTTTGATCATCTTACGAATTCTCTTGGAAGTAGTTTCGATGTGCGACTCACATCTCAATTTGTCATCCACTATGACTCCAAGGTATCTAACAATTACAACTCTATCTAGTTTATCACAGTTGCAGTTCATAGGAAAATCTAAATTCTAAGAGTTCACTTACAAGTGATTTGTGTTACTTTTCATCATCTGAAAAACGAAATTTTGTTCTAAAAACCGACTTAGATCGCAATAATACAATTTTGCAATATTATGTTTTGGGTTTTTCGTAATTTTCTAAAATTGCACTGTACCGATTATGATAAAATTTATATGGGACCAACTTGGTAGCATACTCTATTGAATAAAAAAAAATCATATAAATAAGTTCATAATCTACAAAAAAAATCGCGTAACATAAAAAAAACACATAAATACAGTCGCATTGAAAACTTTTTGGAAGTCTATATTTCAGTGTTGTTTCAGTGGATTTGTTCCCATTAAAACCCACGAAGTCGAACCTAAGTGTACTGATTATGTTACTTTTATTAATTAAAAACTTGAAGTCATTATAAAAACAAACCAGAGTACAGATTTTGAAACTTCTTAACGAGCGAAGTTAATTTACGAAATAAGACTTCTTAATTTATTTCAAATACTTACTTTTATTTAACTACCCTGTTATGTAACCGCCTCCGCGGCGTAATGGTTAAGTCCATTAGCTTCACATCCGGAGGTCGCTGGTTCGATTCCCGGCGGAGTCTAACTGTGTTAGACTCGGTTTGGTTGGTGGAAGGACATTTCCTAAGCCCGCTTGGCTAGCTACCACCATCTTATCTGAGTTTTCGTCAAATATCAATGCTAACAACATTGATGTGTTTCGGTTTGAATATAATATAGCCAGTTCCCCATTGCGTTGGGGAATCTTGGTAAGCCCGTTTTCATCTTTAGTATCATCGTCACTTACCATCAGGTGAGATGATGCCAAAGGCTTAATAATATTTTTTTCAATTGTAAGTAAAAAAAATATTTATCGCGTACTTAATGTTAATACTCGTTAAAACGTGATTCGAAGAAATATATTCCAAAAGAAAAAATATCTCCAGTCCAGCGAAAGAGTACGTTGACGCTCCCACGGTAACAAAGTGGCCATTATGAATGACGCGGCGCCCGCCGCCGAGACGTGGAAACGTCGAAAAATAACAAATTATCACCTATACGTTTGTTTCCTGTTACCTTTCGAAATGAAACAAGACAATAATTTTTACTACATAAAGAAATTTCGAGATCCGTAGGAGAACCAAAGTAACCGACATAGTTTTCAGAATCGCTAAACTTAAGTGGCCGTTAGGGCAGTAAAGTTCTCGAGTGGCGACCGCGAACTAAAAAACGTAGCGTAGGTAGGCCTCCCACTCGGTGGACCGATGACCTGGTGCAGGTCGCGGGAAGCCGCAGGATGCGGACAGCGCAGAACCGGTCGTCATGGAAATCCTTGGGGTAGGCCTATGTCCAGCAGTGGAAGTCCGTCGGCTGATATGATCATGAAAGAAATTTCGTACTGTTTTATATGGTAGGTAAGTAACGGGAAGTAATTTTTACTACATAACGAATTTCCCGAGTAACGATTTTTTTGCACAGAGACGGGTTGAGGGGGTGGAAAATGACATAATTTACTAATTAGCATATCCTGACATAGTTCCCGAGGGATATGGGGATAATTAAATAAAAGCGTCGGTGGCTCAACCGGTAACGACTCGGTCCATCTAACCAGAGGTACCGGGTTCAAATCTGAACGGCCAATGTACCAATGAGTTTTTAAAAAACTTACGTACATACTTACCGATTGCTTTAACCTCAGAGTAATCATTTGTAGGTATAGAGCGCGTCTACCGCATCGGTCACTTAATAACACATCGTAGGCAAGTGAGCTATAGTAAACTGTATAGATGTATACGTGACTAATAGGGATGGGCTGTAGGGCACTATCGCCTTAGTGGATTATCGATAACCAAGGATAAACAGCAGCATAATATAGTACGTAATTTTAAGAATTTATGTTTGTTTTATGGATTATATAATGTTTATTTCCTAATACATACAAAAATAAAACATCTGTACATACAAGTATATACTCACACCCACATGTAGGTACTGTTTGGGGTAGGTAAGACAATTTTTAACTAGCCTTTAATTGAGTTGGCTTATACCATCCTAAACTAATTCGTCACTTTCCATCAGGTGAGATGTCGTCTAACTCCTAAAAAAAATTAATTTAAAAAAAGTATCGATTATTAATATATATCATATTTAATAAATTCTTAAAACACTGTTACACTTTTTTTAATAATTCTAAATTTATTTAAAAAATAATTATAACACAATGTTTTAATATTTATTTGAATTACATAATTATTTTTTTTTAATTTCAAAAAATATGTACAAAAATAAATCAAAAGATAATAATTAGCAGTACATGAATGATTGATAATAAAAATGCAACGTAACGATCCTCAATGAATGGGCCCACCGCACCATACAAACGATGACAATGGTCTAGTGGGCCCTACCCGCCCCGCAGCCCCCGCACGATTGCCCAGTCTGACGCCCTCCATTGGACGACTGTATGGGTTCTTAGACTGTGATTGTACTCTAGAATAAAGATTTTATTCTTGTTAGGTATTACAAAGTAACAATTTAAATCGTATTAAAAAAGATGTTATTCTTATTAGGTATTTATTCCAAGGGAGCGAGCTATGCTCGAAATTTCATTACGCGATCGAATCGGAAATGAGGAGATCCGTAGAAGAACCAAAGTAACCGACATAGCTCACAGAATCGCTAAACTGAAGTGGCAGTGGAAAAGGCACATGCTCGTAGAATAGATGGCCATTTGGGTAGTAAAGTTCTCGAGTGGCCATCGCGCACCGGAAGACGTAGTGTAGGCAAGCCTTCCACTAGGTGGAACGACGACCTGGTGAAGGTCGCGGGAAGCCGCTAGATGGGGGCAGCGCAGGACCGATCGTCATGGAAATCTTTGAGGGGGGCCTTTGTTCAGCAGTGGACGTCTTTCGACTGATATGATAAGGTATTCCAAAGTAATAATTTAAAAACCTTCCTCGTGAACCAGTCCTCCCACTGGTGAAAACTGTATGAAAATCCGTTAGGTAGGTTGAATGTACCTACCCTACCCTACCTACCTAACAGCAATTTAGTACGACAATCATTTCAATTTTTGACTTTCAGTTAAATGACTACGACAAACTCTATCATGTGTTAAAATAACAAACAGGGTGCAAGGTATAGATTTTCATAAACTGATACGGTGGTACCGATGCAAGCCAGTTTTTAGGGTTAGAATAAGTTTGGAAATAATTTTATGTGCCGTTCATCTTAGAATATATATATATATATATCAAATAACGGGTTTATTTCTGAGATGAACGGCACATAAAATTATTTCCTTTTTAATATTTAGTTTGGAGAAAGCTGTTCTTTTACAGCATATTTGGATATCACGTTTCGATTTTATAATAAACCTATTGGAAAATTATTTAAATAACAATATATAAATAAAACTCAATATTTGAATCAATATCTTCATTAAAAGTTATTTGTTGAAAGAGATTAACCTTTCATAATAAATATCGAAAGTATGCATACTATTCCCGAACGCGTCACATCACTAATTAGACATTAAGGCCGAGGCGGCGGTGCGGGGTAGTGCGCGCGGAACACCTAGCTCCCGCCCCACACGTCTCCTTCACCCCCGCAATGCGTGATTAATTTTTAGCTTAAAAGAATAAAAAAATGACTAACCGGTGAAATTTGATACTTGATTTATATTTCGTGTGTTTTCAAGTATCGTTTTTACAGGATTTCACTGCACATTTGACCATTTTGATAGGTAAATTTCTCGAAAATATTGCTAGGGATATCCCACGCACGCACTCCACTAGCAGTCGATTATGACAGATAGCGCTTGCGCGTGGAACGTCGCTTTGTTCCCATCCGTGCCTACTGTTCCCATTATAAAGGACGTGCTCTTTACCTAATGTATACTCAAAGGCTTTAACGGTGAAGGAAAACATCGTGAGGAAACCTGCACACGCCTGCGAAGAAACTCGAAGGTTGTGTGTGAAGTCGACCAACCCGCACTGGGCCCGCGTGGTCGACTAAGGCACACCCCGGACACTCCATACAAACGAGCGAGAAATGATATACATAATTATAACTGACGTATCTATAGGCAAGAATGCAGGTAGGGTTGAATCACACCAGCGGTATTGGTCACGAAATGTTTGTTAGTTATTTACTGAATGCAACAGTGTGAATACTAAGTGTCTTTTTTTTCATACTTTTCTGTTGTAAACAAACACCGTTCGAACAAAAAACATCACTTTCCGAATACACCTTACACATTCTGAGACTATAAAACATTGTAAATGGTAACTGCGACGTGGACGTATGAATTAACACTGAAAACTGCTATTATTTTATACATCTAAACACTTTTTCCATAAAATTGCGAAATTGATAAAGGATTTTGTCACAGATTAAAAATCGACATGATAGTGTTGTTGGTTTGGTGTAGAGATGGGACGAAGTGAATGAATGATTTTGAAGGTAGTCTTTGACCGACAAATCGCTGCCGCTTAATAAAAAAAAAGGTCATCCACTTCTCTGACGGGGTGACAAATCGAAAACTAGGGGGTAATCTTTTTTGTTAGGTAGTCTTTGACCAACAAATCGCTGCCGCTTAATAAAAAAAAAGGTCATCCACTTCTCTGACGGGGTGACAAATCGAAAACTAGGGGGTAATCTTTTTTGTTAGGTAGTCTTTGACCGACAAATCGCTACCGCTTATTAAAAAAAGGTCATCTACTTCTATGACGCCGAAAATCGCTACCGCTTATTCCAAAAAAAGGTGTAAGTCAATTTGATCACCAAGATTCATGATATGGGGTCCAGGGGGCGTAGACCCCGCCACCCATTTAAAACCTCCAACAAACCTTCGGGATCCGAGGAGGATGTGGGAGTATCAGGGCGGGGAAAGCACGCGGGGCCCGGACCCCTATCGAGGGCCTAGCCCCCGCCACACATTTAAAACCTCCAACAAACCTTCGGGATCCGAGGGGGATGTGGGAGTATCAGGGCGGGGAAAACACGCGGGGCCCGGACCCCTAACGGGGGCGTAGCCCCCGCCACCCATTTAAAACCCCCAAAAAACCTTCGGGATCCGAGGGGGATGTGGGAGTATCAGGGCGAGAAAAGCACGCGGGGCCCGGACCCCTAACGGGGGCGCAGCCCCCGCCACCCATTTAAAACCTCCAACAAACCTTCGGGATCCGAGGGGGATGTGGGAGTATCAGGGCGGGGAAAGCACGCGGGGCCCGGACCCCTATCGGGGGCCTAGCCCCCGCCACCCATTTAAAACCTCCAACAAACCTTCGGGATCCGAGGGGGATGTGGGAGTATCAGGGCGGGGAAAGCACGCGGGGCCCGGACCCCTAACGGGGGCGTAGCCCCCGCCACCCATTTAAAACCCCCATCACACCTTCGGGATCCGAGGGGGATGTGGGAGTATCAGGGCGAGAAAAGCACGCGGGGCCCGGACCCCTAACGGGGGCGCAGCCCCCGCCACCCATTTAAAACCCCCAACAAACCTTCGGGATCCGAAAGCACGCGGGGCCGACAAACTCGGGGCTCCTACTTCTTCATTCTCATGTTAAACCTAACACTACGACTGTGCGGGGAGGCAAGCTAAGCTCGCCTCCCCGCACAGTCTCCGAACCTAACGGATCCGAGTCGGGGTGCTCCGAAAGTCCGAGCTCGCTTCGCTCGCTCCCGCTTCTATTTAGAACTCCCCGTACCTCACTCGCGGACCCCATATTATGAATCGTTGGGATCAAATTGACTTAGACCTTGACTTTGAAATGACCTTGACCCCGACGGATTACCCCCTGGTTTTCGATTTGTTACCCCCAAGTTTGTCTGCCCTCAAGTCGGCCCCGCAAGCTTTCCCCGCCTTGATACTCCCACATCCCCTTCGGATCCCGAAGGTTTGTTGGGGGTTTTAACCCCATATTATGAATCTTTGGAATCAAATTATACAATCAGTAATAAGTCATCTTTGGTCCTACATAAACTCACAAAACAAAGACCAAAGAGTACCTAATAATACAATTTTCAAAAATTCATAACTCAAAAACCGCTGGTTTCCTAACCTTGAAATTTGGTATGGATGTTCAGCTAAAGCCTATCTCTTACCAAAAAATCGCGGACTGCCAAATCGATGTACCCTATTGTACAGTTGAGCCCAAAGATGACCCAATTTTTACCTCGCAACAACAGTTCAAAATCATTCATTCACTCATTCACTTCATCCCATCTCTACACCAAAGCAACAAAACTATCATGTCGATTTTTAATCTGTGACAAAATCCTTTATCAATTTCGCAATTTTATGGAAAGTGTTAAAAGATGTATAAAATAATAGCAGTTTTCAGTGTTAATTCATACGTCCACGTCGCAGTTACCATTTACAATGTTTTATAGTCTCATAATGTGTATGGTGTATTCGGAATGTGTTGTTTTTTGTTCGAGCGGTGGTGGTTTACAACATAAGACAAGTACGAAAAAAAAGAGTTCAGTTGGGCCTTTCCGTTCGGTAACTGGTTGGTTTTTATGCTTGTGAATGAAATCACAGCGGCGCGCAAAGTCAATATAGTGAATAAAAGTGCTTGCGTAGCTCGTCCTTTACGTTTGGTACTCAATCTACAGCCAATCTGAGTGACGGGGGGGTGAGGTCGAATCTAGAGAGCGGCAGGGAGTGTCCATACTGTACGTTAGTACTAATATATATACTGTGACTAAGGCCTAATCGCCCTGATTCAGGGTAGGCTCGAGCCCCTCGGTGGGGACGTATATGAGCTGTAATGATGATGGGGATAATTCGTATCCACGCTCGCGCACGTCGGCGTCGTCGCAAAAAAAAAAGTATTGTTTTGTATGTAATTGGTTAAGAGAGTGGAAAGTGACAAATCAGAATAGCCCAGACAACTGGCCAGAAATGACATTTCAAAAAAGGAACGACGGAACAAACAAAATGGCGGCGAAATTCTATAAGTTCGACAACCAAACTGTAACCAATCTGTATCAATCTGGGTGACGAGGGGCTGAAGTCGCAATCTAGAGCGGCAGGGAGTGTCCATACTGTATGTTAGTACGAGTACATTAGTACTATCAATATACATATATGTATTAATATACATATACTTTGATAGAGGTCTACATACTTCACGTGTTCAATAATTCAACGTCGTATTGATTGCATTATCATTATCATATATTAAGACACAAGAGGGAAACACTATCCACCAACCAACTATTTTTATTCTACTACGATGTTTATAACTTTATTAATATCAAAGAAGAACAATTTAAAAGGCACTAAATGAATAAAAATGGCCAAATGCGTGTTGGACCATGCGCAGAGTAGTATTCCGTAGTCTTTTCAAGTTATTTAAGCAGAACATTTAGTATAGAAATTTTCTAAAACAATCCAACTACACATTGTATATTAAGTTAATCAAAAATAGGGATGACAAATGCTAGTCTTCTGATTTACTTTTTATCATCTGTCAAAAACGACATTTTGAAATTTATTTTCACAGATGATGTATTTCTGTTGCCGCTATAACAACAAATACTAAAAATTAGAAGAAGAAAAAGTCTGCATATACTAAAAAAGTGTTTTTTTTTTAAACGTGAAGAAACTAGCGATATCTAGTATGATGGTATGGAACCCTTTGTGCGCGGTTCTGACTCGCACTTTACCGGTTTTTATGACTGTTTTTAAAGGGTGAGTGATGCGCGAGCGTGTGCATGAGTTTTCTCCAGTTCCGTAACCTAGACTGGGCTATTCTGATTAGTAGTCTTTGTCACTTTCCACCCTCCCAACCAATTCTATACAAAAAAAAATACTTAAAACCGTTGCCCCGTTGCGACGCCGCGCCGACGTGCGCGAGCATGGAAATGAATTTTCCCCATATCCCTCGGGAACTATGTCAGGATGTGCTAATTAGTAAATTATGTCATTTCCCACCCCCTCAACCATCTTAGTGCAAAAAATCACAACAGTTCTTTGTTCCGTTGCGATGTTAAAGAAATTAACCCAAAAACAAGTATTTTTTTCAGTTCCCTCAGGAATTGCATCGGACTATGCTATTTTCACGTGATAAAAAGCATCCTTCGTCCTTCCCCGTGATACATGCTACCTGCATGTCAGATTTCATCAAGATTGGTCAAGGTGTTGAAGCGTGAAAAGGAACAATGAAACAAACATATTTTCACATTCATAATATTAGTAAGGATGGATGATGTGAATGCATAGAACAGTTGACAGTCGGGAGAAAGCGGTTTAGTCGTCACTGCATCGAATTGGTTGCCAAAAGACTCGGTGGATAGTGAATTCAGTTAGGTATGCCGTATGTGATAGTGTAGTATAACCGCCTCCGTGACGTAATTGTTAGTCCATTCGCTTCACACCAGAAGGTCGCGGGTTCGATTCCCGGTGGGTTTAACTTGTAAGACTCGGTTTGGTTAGTGGTAGGGCATTTTCTAAGCCCGCCTGGCTAGCTACCACCATCTTATCTAAGTCTTGCCGCCAAACATCAGTATTAACAACATTGTTGTGTTCCGGCTTGAAGATAAGATAGCCAGTTTGTTGGGGAATCTTAGTAAGCCCGCTTCCATCTTCGGCATCATCGTCACTTACCATCAGGTGAGCTGATGAATTATGAATAAAAAAAATAAAAAGGACATCGAGAAATTTGTTCGAATGGTGAAATTTCTTATTTACTTCCTTTAAAAAAAACCGACCAAGTGCGAGTCAGTAGCGCATACAAATTTTCACATTTAAAATATTAGTAAGAATTTAATATTCTTTCACATTTTCAGTGTGATTACTGCAATAAAAAAATAACTACTTACTTTTACATCCACCCAAGTAACGGTCTACACGTGTCTAATAGACGCTAATAGGGTAGTTGACTAGTCCTTTAAATTATCTATTTTTAATCACCTGACAAAAACGAAATTTTGTAATATAAAAGTTTCAATATAAAATAGCATAGCAAAAGTAAGAATTACTGGAATTTCAGCAGAAGAGCAATTTTGTAAATACATTTTTTTCATGCAGTCGACTTGGTGCTTGCTTCTTACTAGTAGCATGTGAGTCCAGTCCAGTCGAAAAACGTGTTTTTTTTTAATGAAGAAACTACCGCCATCTAATATGATGAAACGGAATCCTATGTGTGCGGTTCTGACTGTACATTACTATGTACATCACATTGACCAGAGTGTGTTGCCAGTGATGAATGACATACGGAACTGAGAGATGGTGTCACTTACTATGGGCCTCATAAGAAGGTCTCCTAAAGGAGCAATGGAGCGAGGTATGCTCAGTTTCCCTACGAGATCGAATCAGAAATGAGGAGATTCGCAGGACAATCATCAAGCTAACGGACATAGCTCATAGAATCTTAGTAGCAGTGGGCAGGGAACCTAGCTTGTAGAACTGATAGCCGTTGGGGCAGTAAAGTTCTCAAATAGCGACCGTGCAGCAAAAGACTTAGCGTAAGGAGGCCTACCAAACGGTGGACCGACGACCTGGCGAAGGTCGCAGGAAGACGCTGGATGCGGGCAGCGCAGGAACGGTCGTCGTTGATATCCTTGGGGGAATCCTTTGTCCAGCAGTGGACGACTTTCTGCTGATCATATCAGCCGTCACATTATCAGATGATGATGAATATGTATTACTTTCACGTCTTTCGAATGAAATGACGTCAATGACAGTTTAATTTTCCTAAAAGCCCGGCTTTTGGTAATTTTCCACGTCTTGTTTACTGACCTCGATTCACGGGTCGATTGAGATGTTTGTTTACCTGGAAAATAAAAAAAAACATGTCAATTGTTTCTTGGAGAAGGACAGTGTCTACAATACAATACCTGCGAGAAAGTTGAAAATTTCAAATGGTAATTGGAATAATTGGTGATTAAAAGTTTTGTGCTGGTTAAAACAGTCATTAAAAAATCGATTTTTTTATGAAGAGTTTACATTTTTCTGCTACAGTGATTTTTGTGTTTTTGCATTTGTCCTCGTCCGGAATAAAATAATAAGTATTAAAATATGATATTTATCAGTAAAAAATATTATTAGTCAAAAAATAATTGGTTTTAGTGTAGGGTAGTGTAGTGTAGGGTAGGGTAGTGTAGTGTGGGGTAGGGTAGTGTAGTGTAGGGTAGGGTAGGATAGTATAGGGTAGTGTAGTGTAGTGTAGGGTAGGGAAGGGTAGTGTAGGGTAGGGTAGTGTAGGGTAGGGTAGTGTAGTGTAGTGTTGTGAAAGGTGAAACGAAGTTCGCCGGGACAGCAAGTAACAAATAAAAGTGTGATGTACAATAGTTGGAAACTCTTTTATACGTTAAATAATAAATTGTACAGCCACGATGTGCATACTTTCTCGCGAAGCCTTCACCGTCTGTCGTTGTGGGGCATACACATAATTACACAAATCAACAATAAACACTACACTTACTCATATACAAACAATTTCGGTTTTTACCTTACTCGGATTTTTCCTGGAATAATTAAGTGCCCAGCGCAGTAGACCTCATTAAGTCCTAGTTATGGACAAAGTATCATTAAAATTGTTACAGCCATTTTTGAGAAAAAAATACAAACAACCTGGATTTGTATGAGGGGTACCTTATTATAGTGCTGTGGGTCATTTAAAATTACAGTAAAGTAGTGAGTTACATAAAAATCGTAAGAACCATTTTTGAGTAAAAAATAATAAGTGATGTTTTACTATAGTTGCAACCAAGATAGGGGAAAAATTGAAAAAAAAAACGGCTGGAAATATAAAAATAATATTGGCCTAACCCAAATTTTACCAAAATCCGTCTAGTAGTTTGGGAAATAGAGCACCCGAAAGACGTACAGACACACACACACACACACACACTCAGGCACATTTTTTATTTATTTGTTTTTAAGACTCTATTAGTGTAAGACAATCGTTCCTCATCAAAATCTCAACTTGTCTCAACTTAGATTTTTTTGCCATGACAATACCTTCTTCACTCCTTCGTGGCTTTCGACAACCAAATACGATTTTGCCTTTCATTCTTTGTTTTTTTTGCTATTAAATTACTTAACCGATTTAGACAAAATAAATAGGACATAACTTGTCATTAAAATCGGTTTAGAATCGGCGAACAAATCGCTTAACACACACACACACACACATACATAAAAAACATAGAAAACCTCCTTATTTTTTTAGAGTTCCGTACCCAAAGGGTAAAAACGGGACCCTATTACTAAGACTTCGCTGTCCGTCCGTCCGTCAGCCATCAGGCTGTATTTCATGAACCGTGATAGCGAGACGGATAAAATTTTCACAGATGATGTATTTCTGTTGCCGCTATAACAACAAATACTAAAAAAGTGAAAAAATAAGTCATACAAAAAACCGTTTTTTTTTAACATGAAACTAGCGCCATCTAGTACGATGGTACGGAACCCTATGTGTGCGGTTCTGACTCGCACTTGGCCGGTTTTTTTTTTAAATCGGTCGAAAATAAACTCTTGATGCACACTTTTTTTAATATTCGCTTGTTCACTTTAAAACAAACACTTAGTATACTCAATGAGGTATTTTCATTGAGGTAGCGCATGAATATCTTTAGCAAAAAGCTTATGGCTCTGAGCCCAACCACACCCCGGACACTCCATACAAACGAGCGAGAAATGATATACATATATATAACTGACGTATCTATAGGCAAGAATGCAGGTAGGGTTGAATCACACCGGCGGTATTGGTCACGAATGTTTGTTAGTTATTTACTGCATGCACACTGCAAGATATATATACAGTGCTGCAAGCAACAATCAACAGTTACCTTACATGATTAAGTAACTTACATGGATAACATTGTTCATTTGTTCTTCAAACACAGGAGCTTTTGTCCGTGACAAAATCTCATTTAGCAACCTACAATAATAGTCAATCTCAATCTATAATTCCGAGATCACATTTTATAATATCACACCACTAGATATTTCTATACAACTCATACTTTCACACCATCTAATCAAATTATTACAAACAATAAATATCTCACAAGCCACAATAACAAACTGACATCTGACATATGAAAAACATAAAGGAACTACATTTCAAAAAAAAAAAGATACAGCTAGTACGAAGATTCATAGGAACTGATTGTTCTTAGATTTGGTCGTATAATATTGGTGGTCAGCCAATCATGATACGAGGCATGCTGAGACGCCGCGGCCGCCAAAGAGAATATAATACACTAGCGGCCGCCTATTGGCGTCGAGCGGCAGCGTTGCCAACTTAACGGATTTCCCGTCATATCTAGCGGATTATGTTATAAAGAAACGGAAGAAATACTATTTTGACGGCTAACGGGTTTGTGGGCGGAATTTAGTAGCAAAAGATTTTATATCAAATAAAGATGGATTTCAATTATTTTCACGCGACCTTTAGGTCCGTTTCTTGGCGCGCTCGGTTTATGGTTGAAAAAAGTATACAAAGCGATAGATACTCTTTGTGGAAAGTGTAATATTGTATGGGTGTCAATTAAATGGTTAGCATAGTATTGTTATTTCTGTGAGCAGAAAAATATAATCGGTGAGCAGAAATAGCTAATTGGTCAGCAACTCATGGTCAGCAAACATTTCAAAATCAATCAGCAATTTATGTCATTCTGGATGGCTGTAATTATTTTAAACATCCCCGTACTACACTCTTCCTACAGTGTTGAGTGGTCGACGGAGCCCCTTCGGGGCTCCTACTTCTGTGTTCTCATGTTAAACCTAACACTACGACTGTGCGGGGAGGCGAGCTTAGCTCGCCTCCCCGCGCAGTCTCCAAACCTAACGGATCCGAGTCGGGGTGCTCCGCAAGTCCGAGCTCGCTTCGCTCGCTCCCGCTTCCATTTAGAACTCCCCGTACCACACTCTTCCTACAGTGTTGAGTTGCTGCTTATAGACATGTTTTTCTGCCGCTCAATCATGAAATCTTGCCGCTCAAGTAGTTATTTTGCGGACTGAATGTTTATTATGCAGTTACATTATATTTATTCCATATTGTATCAACAGTATCGTGAGTAGGCGGCTTTATCAGGCCTTGAATCCCTAGCTAGTAAAATAATTCTGTAATACAAAAAGAAAAATAGAAATTGTCTGTAAATACGAGATTTATCGCCCTAATTCAGGGTAGGCTCGAGCCCCTCGGTGGGGACGTATATGAGCTGATATGACGATGACGAGATTTAACGAATTTTTAACGGAATTTCGTAATAAAGTCGGCGGAATCTCAAAATTATTGTTGGCAACACTGTCGAGCGGTGAGCGGCGCGCAAAGTAAATATAGTGACGTTAATCGCGCATGCGTAGTTCGTCCTTTACGTTCGGTAACTAGTTGCTTTTTATTCCGGTTTACGAAATCACAGCGGAGCGCAAAGTGAATATAAGTGACGTTTATCGCGCTTGCGTAGCTCGTCCTTTACGTTTGGTACCCAATCTACATCCAATCTGAGTGACGGGGGGGTGAGGTCGAATTTAGAGAGCGGCAGGGAGTGTCCATACTGTACGTTAGTACTAATATATATACTGTGGCCCAACCAAGATAGGCAGGCGGTGGAATCCAAAATGAGAATCGGGGCAAATTTCACAAAAATCACGAATTAATTCAAAATAAATTAATTTGCAAGTTAAGTGGCCGGCATGCGCGTGAAAGTTGCGAGAAGCGATAAAAAAATGAGATCCTTATGCTTGCAGTTCCATGGAGAGGACCCGGGAAACGTTACAGACATATTCAAAGTTTCCGACGACCTGGTGAAGATCGCGGGAAGCCGATGGATGCGGGATTTCCGGTCGTCGTGGAAATCCTTGGGGCAGGCCTTTGTCCAGCAGTGGACTTTTTTCGGCTGATATGATGATGATGATATTCAGAGTTTAATGGTCTCCACAATAAACTTTACAGGGTCTAACAAAATTTGTGTAGGTTGTCCCGTTAACTTGGGCTTCTACTCATCATACTTAACCACTTTTGTTCTATGACTTTGCTGAAATAAAAAACCTCTTCATACAAATCGATCAGCTGATCGACCAAATTTATGCATTTTTGTATGGAGGGTCGAATTATTTTTTTTGAGAATTGTCTATTGGTTCCTTGGGAAAAATTGTTAAGTATGTTGAGTAGAACCCCCAGTTAACGGATCCTACACCACTTTTGTTACACCCTGTATAGTGTATAGTAGTAGTTTGTTTAGTACGAAATGTTAAATTTGTGTCTTTGTGGCCTTCTCAATAGCAAAACCAAGAAAATTGCTTAATTTTTTTTGTTAGTGCTTTAACTTCTTTAAAACTAAAAAAATCGTCATGTCGTTAATATACGAGTGTAAGGATATTGTAAAGTACATGAAAAAAGTTTCCCCATACAAAAAAAATGCTCTCTGAGTGAAACGAATTCTGTTAGGTGGGATGTGGACACACCAAATGTGACCCGTGTGGATGGAAATCCAAAGCGAGTAAGATGGGGTGTTTCAACCAAGCAAATACGGGTTCTACCGGGTGGATAAACCCGGCAATAGTATTAACTAAATAAAACCCATTGATAATCAAATGTGTGTTGGCAATAACTTTTCAAATTCGTAGAAATGTAATTTTGAATATTTTTTTTCATAAAAATAATATTATAAAATTCAACTTGTAAAGCTTACGAATTTATAGTCAGGTTTGTTTATAATGTCATTAAACATTCACAGTATCTAATTATTTCATAACAAGTCGGTAGTTAGAAACGAAAAAAAAGACGAAGTCATTCTCTTTTATTTTGTATTTTCTTTTTAATTTGTTTTATGTTTTCTTATGTTTTTTGGATCTGCCTGTCTTCATTCTCCCATCACACCCGTTTTTTATAGTATTTTTTATGGTAAATATTATTTTATTTAATCAATTGGGCCCTGAACCCCCAAGTCTTCTAATTATTTTAATTTTGCTGGCTCAGACGCGATTAGGGGGCGCGTCGAGGCCGCAAAACTATGATTCTTGGAACTATTTCACAACTTCTGCTCATTTTCTAGTTCATATGCTATTCAATTTCTCAATACGTTAGCAAGCGTTATCACACGGCAGACAATACAATGTATTTTTACGAACACATATACATGCCCACTAACTGGCGCATGCACACCGACTTGTTTCGCACGGGATTGTACAGAATGATAAAACAATACAGAAAAAGAATACAGGTAAAATAAATAACGAAGAAGAGATATGTAGGTGGAATTCAGCAATAATTACTTGTTTTAAGTTTTATTCAGCGTACCCTTGTGTAGCGTTCGGCATCATCGTCACTTACTATCAGGTGAGATGATGCCAAGGGCTTACCAATTGTGAACATTATTATTATTTTGGAATCCCTGTGGATGCACATCACCACAGTATTACAAATAGCGGCTTACAGTAGTTCAACGAATGTACCTACGCAGAGCAACGGAAGGGTACTTGCGAGGAAGCGGGCGGCGGGGCACATACAGTCACAGTATTACCACAGTATGATAAAGAGTTGGTATTACGATATGGCTTAAAGTAGTCCAACGCCTTTGAGGTTGCACGATGCGCCACTGGCGTAGGTTAGCCCATATTAGCCTGTAGTCATCCTGGCAAACTCGCGGAGTTTACCAGGCTGTGCCCTACCGCCCGCTGCCCCGCAAGTACCCTTCCGTTGCTCTGCGTAAGTACAGTCGTTGCGCTACTGTAAGCCGCTATATTGTAATACTGTGCTACAGGCTAGTACCTACGCCGGTGGCGCATCGTGCGACATCAAAGGCGTTGCGCTACTGTAAGCCATATCGTAATACTGTGACATAACGTTGCTGAATAGATTGCCTTGTCGGAACAAATAGAGACATGCGCTTGCGTGGTGCTTGGTTCTAGGGAGCAACGCACTCGCCAATGTTGTGCCGTGGCCTCGTCCGCGTCAGTAGGAGTTAGTCACTCACTTTAGAAGTAGATAATAATATGTGATCTGACTTAAGATTTGGCATTTGGCCGTCTAGTCGAAACGTACCAAGAAACACAGGAAAAGGGCGAAGATGAATGCAACGAAATTTTAAACGCCTCCGTTTAAAATTTCGTTGCATTCATCTTCGCCCTTTTCCTGTGGTTAAATCCATTAGCTTGACAATAGGAGGTCGCGGGTTTGATTCCCGGTAAAGTCTAACTTTGTAATACTCCGTTGGGTTGGTGGAAGGGCATTTTCTTAGCCCGCCCGGCTAGCTACCACCATCTTATCTAAGTCTTGCCGCCAAGCATCAATGTTAACAGCATTGATGTGTTCCGGCTTGAAGATAAGATAGCCAGTTTTCCATTGCGTTGGGGAATCTTGGTAAGCCCGCCTCCATCTTCAGCATCATCGTCACTAATCATCAGGTGAGATGATGTCAAGGGCTTACAATATGTGGATAAAAAAAGAATATGAAAATATTGTATTAATTAAGACACCTTCTTTATAAACTGCTTTGTGTTTATAGGACACTTGAAGCATAATGCTTGAAGTAAGTTTCCACAGATTTGTACAGAAGGATCCGCCCTTCTCCATATTTTACTCAGATCTTCTTCATACAAGCAAAAAGTAGCGCCATCTGACATAACTCGTACGAACTAGCGTGGGCGAGAGTTGACGTCAGTGCCACGCTAAAAGGACCTTGGTAGAATTGTCGCTTTAAAAATTTGTTTACGAGAAAAAATAAAATTTAAGGTTACTTAACGATGATACGATATCCCATGTTTATTTTTAGCCTTTCTTTCATGATTTTTACAGCCTCTAACAACATGAAAAGGCATTTTTATATGGAATATATTTTCACCGCACTCTTCAATTTCCCGCAGACGACTGAGTCGCGAGTGTGCGAAACTTTTGATTTTCGCACCAATTCGCTGGGAGCATTCGTCGCACGCGTTGGCCCGGTCCTTGCGCCAATAATATAGAAGTTATTGTAAGTTTCATGATTTTTTTATATGTGACGTCTATCTGGAATTGTATGTCTAACATGCCACGAAAGGATCTAAAATCGTACGGACCACTGACTGGACTTATCTTTTCATGAGACAGTTTAATCAGTGTACATGTTACCCGCGTGCAAAACGGCCCCAATAATCATGAATCGTTTATTTCAGGCACTAATATAACAACAATAAATCATTAATTATAAATGCCCATATCATAAATATCTTAACCTAAACATACATGTTGTTTTTGTGTGCTGTTTTTAAATACGTACAGTAATATGAATGGAAAGTATACAATATAAAATCATCATCATCATATCAGCGGAAAAACGTCCACTGCTGGCCAAAGGCCTCCCCCAAGGTTTTCCACGACGACACGTCCTGCGCTGCCCGCATCCATCGGCTTCCCGTGATCTTTACCAGGTCGTCGGTCCAACACTACGTTTTCCGGTGCGCAGTCGCCTCTCGTGAACTTTACAGCCCCAACGGCCATCTGTTCCACGACCTATGTGCCCTGCCCACTGCCACTTCAGTTTAGCGATTCTGTAAGCTATGTCGGTTACTTTGGTTCTCCTGCGGATCTCCTTATTTCTGATTCGATAACGACGAACGACTCATATAAAGTATGAATAATATCCTGCTAATCATTTTCTAAATTTTAAGATTTTTCATACAAAACACGGTTAAGATTTTAAGATCACTCAATCCGAGCAGGTTGATACGTGTTTAAATAATATCGAACGTAAGTCTATTCATTTTAAGTTCGAATCAATGCGCGCTGCAACGTGGCTGTTATGCTTAATTTCTTGATTTTTAAATGTTTTTATTACTTTTCATCAGTTTCAAATAAGTTTAAAAAAATGTGTTCAATTAAAAGGAAAGGTCTTAAAGTCACCGATTTTTTGTGTTAACTATTTATTTTAGAGAAATTTTAGAATTCATGCCAAAAACAGGGTCTACAGTATATTTTTTAAACATCAAGTGATATTTTAAAAATTGTATTCAATTAAATCGATTTTTTATTACTATAAGTATATTATATATTTTTTCCATGGTGATAGCTTTACACAGTCTTTCAATAATTTGAATTGAATATTGAATATTCAATTCAAATTATTGAAGCTAAAAAGCGTCGGTGGCTCAACCGGTAACGAACTAACGACTCGGTCCATCTAACCAGAGGTACCGGGTTCAAATCTGGATGGTCAATGTACCAATGAGTTTTTCAAAAAAACTTACGTACATACTTACCGATTGCTTTAACGGTGAAGGAAAAACATCGTGAGGAAACCTGCACACGCCTGCGAAGAAACTCGAAGGTTGTGTGTGAAGTCGACCAACCCGCACTGGGCCGCGTGGTCGACTAAGGCCTAATCGCCCTGATTCAGGGTAGGCTCGAGCCCCTCGGTGGGGACGTATATGAGCTGTAATGATGATTGAATATTGTCATTTGACCCATAAGGCCTTAAATGAAAAGCCGTAAAAAAATAACTTAGAACCTACATGTGTATTGTGTAACTAGTGGATGCCCGCAGCTTCGCCCGCGCAGATCCCGTTTTTTGCGGTTCCCGTGGGAATTTCCCAAAATCCTTTCTTAGCGGATGCCTACGTCATAACATCTACCTGCATGCCAAATTTCAGCCCGATCCGTCCAGTGTTTTGGGCTGTGCGTTGATAGATCACTATGTCAGTCAGTCACCTTTGAGTTATATATATTTAGATGTAGAAAGATAACGGATTCCGTCTTTTTCTTTCCGTATGAAAGATCGTAAGAACAGAATGCTTTAATTTAATTTAGTCCAGTCGAATAAGTTAAATCGTATTTAATTAACACCACTTTCAAGATGGGCAAATGCTATATTTACCCTCTCAGTTCTTATAAACTTACTTCGTTTTAAGTGGTTATTGTACTAACGCATGAAATATAAAAATTGGGCTCTACTAATTTCATACATTAAATCTGTACCACTCTTCTAAGACAATAAAAAAACACAATTTTCATTGTCTATCCGTTTGTACAAAAGCCACTTGAAGCAAATTCATTTAAAAAAACTGAGAGGGTAAATAAATATAGCACTTGCCCATATTGAAAGTTTCTACCGTGCACATGTCCTAAGTAATTAATATAGATTAAAAAAAACGTATTTTGTATAAATATTCTTAAAATATCCCTAGACAGTCTGTACCACTCTTATGACAATAAAAAATCATTTTTTTTATTGTTTATGTGTTTGTACAAAACCACTTAAAGCAAATTCATTTAAAAGAACTGCTAAACGGTAACAAGTAACGGTAAAAAGGGTAAATAAATATGGCACTTGCCCATCTTAAAAGTTTCTACCGTACACTTGTCCTAACTAATTTATATAGATTAAATAAAAACATATTTTGTATAAATATTCTTAAAATATCCCTAGACAGGTACAAACGCGTGAAAAATTAAAATTGGGCTCTACTAATTTCATACATAAAATCTGTACCACTCTTCTAAGACAATAAAAAAAAACACAATTTTCATTGTCTATGCGTTTGTACAAAAGCCACTTGAAGCAAATTCATTTAAAAAAACTGAGAGGGTAAATAAATATAGCACTTGCCCATATTGAAAGTTTCTACCGTACACATGTCCTAAGTAATTAATATAGATTAAAAAAAACGTATTTTGTATAAATATTCTTAAAATATCCCTAGACAGTCTGTACCACTCTTATGACAATAAAAAAACATTTTTTTTTATTGTTTATGTGTTTGTACAAAAACCACTAAAAGCAAATTCATTTAAAAGAACTGCTAAACGGTAACAAGTAACGGTAAAAAGGGTAAATAAATATGGCACTTGCCCATCTTAAAAGTTTCTACCGTACACTTGTCCTAACTAATTTATATAGATTAAATAAAAACATATTTTGTATAAATATTCTTAAAATATCCCTAGACAGGTACAAACGCGTGAAAAATTAAAATTGGGCTCTAATAATTTCATACATAAAATCTGTACCACTCTTCTAAGACAATAAAAAAACATTTATTGTTTATGTGTTTGTACAAAAACCACTTGAAACAAACTCATTTAAAAGAACTGCGAGGGTACATAAATATAGCACTTGCCCACCTTGGTCTACCGTACACATAAATACGAAAGAAGTCTGTTTAAAAAAAGGTAAGTGTCAATTATTGTGGTTTTTTTTTAAAGGATTAAGTAAGAAATTTCACCATTCGAACAAATTTATCGACGCCGGCGCCGTACACTTCACATAAGGCATACCTAACTGAATTCACTATCCACCGAGTCTTTTTTGGCAACCAATTCGATGCAGTGACGACTAAACCGCTTTCTCCCGGCTGCCAACTGTTCTATGCATTCACATCATACATCCATCCATACTAATATTATGAATGTGAAAATGTGTTTGTTTGTTTGTTACTTTTTCACACTTTAACACCTCAACCAATCTTGACGAAATTTGGCATGAAGGTAGCCTGTGTCGCTGGGAAGGAAATAGGCTACTTTATATCCCGTGAAAATAGCATAGTCCGATGCAGATCCTGAGGGAACTGAAAAAATACTCGCAACGGAACAATTGATTGTTGTGATTTTATGCACAGAGATGGTTGAGACGGTGGGAAATGACATTAATTAAGTAATTAGCATATCCTGACATAGTTCCTGAGGGATCTAGGGAAAATTCATTTGCACGCTCGCGCACATAGGCGTCGCAACGAAGCAAGGGATTGAAGTTTTTTTTTGTATAGAACTGGTTGAGGGGGTGGGAAGTGACAAAGACTGTTTTGTTTATCAGAATAGCCCCATATAGTTCCTGAGGGATCTGTAAAAAACTTGTAACTTGTAACCTACAAACTCATGTCCACGCTTGCGATGTCTACGCGGGCGAAGCCGCGGGCCAAAGCTAGTACCTAACATACAGACACAGATACAAGGTACCTACCAATCTGTTGACATTACGGTCTACATAGACACAATAGATAGCTGAGTTGGCCAGCCCAAGGCATACAAATGGATGGAGCGGTCCAACCAAACTAACAATGGCCAGTATACAGGGTGTAAAAAAATTGGTGTAGGTCCCGTTAACTGGGGCTTCTACTCATCATACTGAACAACTTTTGTTCTACGACTTTGCTAAAATCGCAAAAATAAATTTTGACTTCATACAAATCGATCAGCTGATTGACCAATTTCGTGCGTTTTAGTATGGAGGGTCCCATTTTTTTTTAGAATTGACTATGGGTTTTACAAGCTTTATATTAGCTTGCCTTGTTAGTTTGGGACAAATCTTGGAAGCTAAACCCGAATTTTTATTCACACAGAAAAATTTAAAAAACGATGTCACCCTAAATAAAATATGTTTGGCATATGGTAACTTTTGTTTCTAAGATAAGTTTAATTCATAGATTACTTTGCCACTTCTTAACGAGTAAATAGAAGTATATTTTAAAATTTTTACTTACACAGAAAAAATTTAAACAAAGATGTTACCCTAAATGAAATATGTTTGGAATATGGTAACTTTTGTTTCTAAGAGAAGTTGAACTTGTAGATTACTTTGCCACGTCTTAACGGAAAAATAGAAGTATATTCTTAAATCGGAATCATACATTTCTTAAAAATAACCTTCGAACATTAAAATATAATAAAAACCATATATTTTCTTTCGTAGAAAATGTTAATAAACCTAATAAATAACCCCTACATGTGTATGTACCTTGAGATGCACGTTCTTGTCTATGTTGGTTGTGGGTTACCAAGATTCCCCAACGCAATTCACTACGTAATTGTCGTGTCATAACTTGCATAGTTATGTCTCTTTTCAGTTTACAAGCTTCAAGCGTGACTGGTTACAAGTAGGCTTTACTGGAACTGGAAGAGCCCAGTCTCAGCGCTCGTGACAATTCTCAAGTCCTCTTATAATGACACAGGCGACAAGAGCAACAAAAAGAGATGGCTAGTTGTTTAGTCTATCTGATTTTTGTGATACTAGCTAGTGCTAAAAAGATTCCGCTGTGAGTGTGTGAGTATAACCGGATCAAGAGATGGAATTCAATTTGTTCTGCATAAACCTCGAAGTTGAAAAACGATAGGATAGGCAACTTACAAGATGGGAATTTGAAAAAAATATATTCTTCGTTGTTAAAAAGGAAGCGTTAAGCTTAGGAACTGGTTGTTTGTGTGTAGACTACGATATAAAAATCATGACTGTTCAAATCCAAATTTCTTAATGATGAAAAAGCCCAATAACTTTAAGTCAGAGAGCATAGTCTGTGCATCTGCATCTCGTCTCAAACCCCAACGCGTCAAACTAAATATAGCTGAGATGTTTACATATTATCTCACAGAGTTTGAATATTTAGAATCGTCTATAGGTATGGGCCAAAACAATACATTTTTGTTGGTAAGATGGGAAGGATAATAATTGAGATGGTATTATCCAAATAAGCTGTTTAATTCATTTATATGCGTATAGACTATAGTACAAAGTATTTTTTTTATGAGTGCTTGACTGCAACTCACCTGATGGGAAGTGATGATGCAGTCGAGGATGGTACACGCAAACTCTAATAACGCCTAATCACTCTTGCCTTGAAGATCTCCAAATTACAGGAATCGGAAACATTGACGCAGGCAAGAAGTTCCACTCCTTCGCTGTCCGCATAACAAATCAGGAAGCATAACGCGTTATACTCGTGACCGGGTGCTGTCCGTGTGAACTGGCCTACTCTTGTCAAAGGCATTAATGACATTCAGTGATTTTAAAGTATAACTTCTCGTGTTATATTGTTTTCATGTTCTAATTACAATTTGTTTTATATCAATGATTGTATTTAGACGTTACTATTATTAACTAATGATTGTTTATTTTTCACAAATGACATGTACTCGTATAATTATGTAATTACTATTTTATGACTATCAAAAAGAGTGTGATTTGCACCTATTTTGAATAAACATCTTTAAATCTTGAAATAACTCTTCTTGCGGAAGGATGTATCATTATTAAAAAACGGGGTGCAACCCATCCATGCGTCTCGTTGACCGACGACGGTGGAATGGAGCCGGGGAATGAGGTCGTAAAGTTCTTGCGCACACTCCGAAATAAATTCGATAGAATACCGATAGACGGTCGACTTTGCAGCGATGCTCAAGGCATTGGAGCTTGTTGTTGACTAGCTCGTCGTCACCAATGAGTCTACGGGCGCGTCGGTCGATGGCGTCCATGGTAGCTGATAGCGGGCTGATCCATCCCATAAATGTGAACAGTACTCCAGTCATGTTCTTTCCCAGTGGCAATATCCCAAGTAATCCTTAAAATTCAACCATGTGCTATGTGGTATAATACATAATAAGATTTACAAAACTCACCCTTACCACGAATGTTACAAAGTACATATTACATTAATAGTGTCGTTCAAAAAGTAAAATCTTACAAAAGCAATAAATCGCGAGTAATTAATTGAAACGCCTCATACATTAACCTGTCCGATGATTTCAATAATACAACTCTGGCACGTGTAAAATACGTCATCCACATATGGTAAGTAATGAAATATTCGTGAAATGTGTATGCAGATGGTATGTATACAAGCATTGTAAAAACAAAAGCCTCCCTGCACTGCAATAGTCGGGTAAGATACGAGGAGCCTCCCACGAATAGCTGTGGATAGATATCATGTGTTCGACCGCTTCCGTAGCGTAAGTTAAGTCCATTAGCTTTACATTACGAAGTCGCGGGTTCGATTTCTGGCGGAGTCTTAATTTATATGACTCGGTTTGGTTGGTGGAAGGGCATTTTCTAAGCCCGCCTGGCCAGATACCACCATCTTATCTAAGTCTTGCCGCTAAGCATTAATTTTAACTGCATTGATGTGTTTTGGCTTGGAGATAGCCAGTTCTCCATTGCGTTGGGGAATCTTGGTAAGCCCGCTTCCCTCTTAGGCGTCATCATCACTTACCATCAGGTGAGATGATTTTAAGGGCTTACCAACTGCGAATAAAAAAAATGCATCCTCTCAATTTACTTTCTATATCATCATCATATCAGCCGAAAGACCAAAAATGGAAGAGACTGGAAGTTGAGCGTAAAAAGTGTAGTACTTTATGTCCGGTCGTAAAAAAATTATTGTACTTTAAGTCTGGTCGTAAAAAGAAAGATATGTCATGGTCAAACTGGGACTAACTTGTATCACCATTCACAATATTTATGAGCTCGAACAGAACATTTCAGCTACGCAGCGTTCAGGAAACTCCACAATATCTTCACCTCCCAAATACCGCAGTGTCTCAAGACTAAGGTCTTTGATCAGTGTGTGTTGCCAGTGACGACAAACGGAACTGAGACATGGGCGCTTACTATGGACCTGGACCTCATATAAAAGCTCCTAAAGGGCGATGAAGTTAGCTATGCTCGAAGTATCCCTATTCCCTACGCGATCGAATCAGAATTGAGGAGATCCGTAGGAGAACCAAGGTAACCGACAAAGCTCACAGAATCGCTATACTTAAGTGGCAGTGGGTAAGACACATAACTCGTAGAACAGATGGCCGTTGTGGTAGTCGACCGCGCACCGGAATACCCAGCGTAGGAAGATCTCCCACTCGATTGAGCGACGACCTGGTGAAGGTCGCGAGAAGCCGCTGGATGCGGGAAGTGCAGAACCGGTCGTCGTGGAAATCCTTGTGAAAGACTTCGCCCAGCAGTGGACGTCTTGCGGCTGATATGATAATGATGATGAGGACAAACCACGTTAGATGTTTATTAGTGTTTTGCACATTATTTTGCATCATTTATTTATCGTTACCTAAAACTAACTATAGTTTCTTTCTTCTTTTATGAAGATAATCATTCTCAGAAACAATGTACTCGTACGCAGCCTAACAATTATTAATCACTATTCATTGCATATTTTTCTAATTCCCACAAATATGAACGTTAGGTATTCAATAACATTGAAAACAATATATATTCAATCGATTAATTGTTTAATCAGACTTGAATGGGGATACAATATATACGTATATTTTTTTCCATAGTGATAGCTTTACAGTCTTTCAATAATTTTAACTGAATATTGTTATTTGACCTATCTTAAGGCCTTAAGACAATCTGTAAATGACAAATCGCTATGTGAAAACCTCGCGGAGACATGGGCCCTGTACAAGTGAATTTAATTGACATGACAACGCTAATAGCCGACTTTAATCACAAAATTGCTGTGTTGTTCCAGTGTTCGGTACACACTTAACAGTCCATTTCATGGAAAATAGCGTACATATTTTGATGTAACTTGCACTGTTCCTTATATTGAAAGATACTCAATCAAATAAAAAAAGAATTATTGCATTTTATTAACATACACTTATGAAATAATTACACATATGTTTAGAAGCCCACATTATACGAAAATAACAATGTTACATAGATACATATTATGCCAAATTAATACCTCCTTTTTTGAAGTCGGTAAAAAGTATAGGTACTCTTGCTAAACGGCTTCTAAAACTGGTAAAATTTTAGACTAATATGTAAATGAAAGCAACAGAAAATTAACGAAAAAGAAATGGATGTAAGGATAGTTCAACAATTTAAAGGCAGAATTTTTTGTAAAGGGAACTTGGTCTTTTTTTCAATAACCTTTTTATGAGATGTCACCTCAGATTAAAAATAATGTAAATACTGAGTTTCACACAACAATCATAACAAAAATTAGAGTATCGCTTGTTGTATTACATATGTATGCATCTTTACCTTAAGTGGTGACTTCGAATAATGTTTCGATACGTGATAGATAACTGATAGGTCCTATCCTTCACTGTAATAGGGACAGGTGCATTTGAGATATTGAAATATGTCACAGCATATTTCGGCATGTTGTCGGTAAGTCTGCCAACGCGTGACTGTAAGCAAAACTCTGCTCCGTCGTAATTGGAGGCGAGTTTTTTTATGCCCCATTTTCAAAGCGTTAACACTAAATTACCTTTTATTTTTGATCAGGAGATATCACAATATTCTACAAGATAAGGAAACTGAAAACATTGTAACGGATGAGAGAGCCAACTACTAGAGATGTCATGTAACTGAAGATAACTGGTTTAGGGGTCAGTGGGCGAAGCAGTTTAAACAGTCAGTCTTAGATATGAGAATGGTTCTACCCACGACAAGATCCTCCTCCACAGTCGTAAAGTGATAGAGAATGGATTTTTTTACTGTTTCTACTCGTATCCGCATTGGACTGACATAATAATTTTGATAAATTAAATGCAGCAAAAAATCCGGCCTAGTGCGAATCAAAGAATAAAGACTATTTACTACGTAAAAAGAAGGTTAACTTCGCAAAATCATTTGAATGAATATAGACTCTTTCTACGACACAATAAAGTGCAAATTCAGGTCGCACAGCGCTAATAACCTACAGTTATATTCACCTACAAGTTGCCTCTCTTTCTATCGCGTAACTCTTATCTCTTCTGACTACTGAATTTGCACCTTGCAAGGGGCCGGTGTATGTACATTTTTAACATTATCACACCTTTAGCGCAGAGAATCGCGCCACAGATTGATGTAATCGCGCTCAAACGGTTCCGTACCACCACACCTCTCTACGCAACTATGACAATCAGAACAAGAATATTTAAAATTAAAGTTTTTTTTTTGTCACAAACTTAGCGCGAGTACGACATACCTACAATTAGTCAGTTTTTATTATTTGTTGTTATACAGTGGGATAAGCACTACAACCACACAAAGTTTCACGCTTCTATCTAGGAATAACCGTTTTTTGTTTTTACGATAGAGCAAAAACAAAAAAAAGTTACCCACTTGTTACTATGGTCGTTTTAAAACATTTTCTCGAACAAAAGAAATAGATTTTTTAGGGTTCCGTACCCTAAGGGTAAAAATGGGACCCCATTACTAAGACTTCGCTGTCCGTCCGTCTGTCACCAGGCTGTATTTCATGAACCATGATAGCTAGACAGCTGAAATTTTCACAGATGTATTTCTGTTGCCGCTATAACAAGAAATACTAAAAATTAATAATTAAAAAAGGGGGGTCTCCATACAAAAACAAGTTTTTTATTATTATTTTTAACATGAAGAAACCAGCGCCATCTAATATGATGGTTTTTGAAGCATGTAACTAGCGCCATCTAGTTTGGTCGTACGGAACCCTATGTGTGCGGTTCTGACTCGCACTTAGCCGGTTTTTTTCTTATTGTAATTATATTTAAAGTACTTACTACATACGTTTAAAATAGAAAATATTGCGATTTTTTTTTTGTTAAAATGGTTAAAAAACGTGTTTCTTGTATATTTTTTTTATTTTTATGTAATGTTATCGCGGCAGACATACAGACAGCGGAGGCTAATTGGTACCCTTTGGGTACGGAACCCTAAATAGATCAATTTAAAACGAAACTGATAATTTTACTTTATTAAAATAACACTAGCGATTTAGTCAGACGCATGCCTTGATAGTCACATTTAAATTCTACAAAAATTAGCTTCAAAATTTTACCACAATGCATTTACCTCTCCGTTCATAAAAAAAAAAAAACATGTTCGCAGAGATAAGGCGCTACGTGTACATGTTGGCATAAGGCGATGGTCGTGCCCTTAACAGATAATCTAGATTTTTATTATACGTATACTGGTTTATTAGACTTACCACTTAGAATGCTTTCGTGGGAACCGCTCGTAATGCCTCACTATCCAGTTAATCCTAACCTAGAATACAGAGTCTTAAGAGACAATTTCTCAGTGCGACAGTAATTCTCTAGAAGTGATATTCGAATCACCATTTTCCCACTAATCCATTAACGATAGCGATCGTGTGTTAATCGGCACATGGCAACAAGAGCAGACACGTAGACAACGAGTTTCTATACCTCTATATATCTCTTGTATATCTCTCTATATCTCTCTAGACAGGCGCAACGTCTTTTTAAGGCTTTAAGATAGGTCAAATGACAATATTCAATTCAAACTATTGAAAGAGTGCGTAAATAAATCACTATGGAAAAAATATGTATTATACTCAAAGTAATAGAAAATCTATTTAATTGAATACAATAAAAAAAAACACTTGATGTAAAAAAATATATACTGTAGATCCTATTTTTGGCATAATTTCAAAATTTTCTCTAAAACAAATAGTTAATGTTGACTGAAACCAACACACAAAAATCGGTGACTTTAAGACCTTTCATTTTTAACCGACTTAAAAAAAGGAGGAGGTTTCTTAATTCGACCGTATATATTTTTTTTATGTGTGTTCGCTGATAACTTCGTCGTTTATTAACCAATTTTGATGATTATTTTTTTGTTGGAAAGGAGATATTCCAAGGGTGGTAACATGATAAGGAAACCAGGATCTGATGATGGCATCTCAGAGAAATCGAGGGGAACCTTAGTTTCCTGTTTGAAGTCGGGTTTTTTTTGTTCAAAATTTTTTGTATGTTTGTTACGTGATATGTTCGCAGATTGTGAACCGATTTTCATAATTCTTCTTTTATTCGATAGGGTATGCTCCCGAGTCGGTCCCATATAAATTTTATCAAAATCGGTCTACTACTTTATTAGAGAATTATAACTTTGTCTTGGTAAGCCCGCTTTCATCATCGTCACACTTACCATCAGATGTGATCATACTAAGAGCTTATCAATAGTGGATAAAAAAAAACATCTACAAAAAACTAAATAATTCTGGCCGGAACTTATTGTGATAAGTTTAACCTTAACAAGTGACCCTGGGTAGATACTTGTCTGAGGGAACTAACTGCACCACCAGGGTTTTAAGTGGTTGGTACGTAACAACGCGGTTACGGTTGGTGGAAACATCAGGTCTGCAAATCAGCAGAGAGAAGACCGAGTAGGGCATGCTCCTGGAAAATCCCGGTTCCGAAAAATCCCGGGAATTCCCGGTTCTATGAGTAACAGACAGTACCGGTACTGAAACAAAGAAGTCCCGGTACTCCCGGTTCTTTTTGAAATTTTATTTTTGAAACTATTATAACTATTATAATTATAAACAACAGGACGACGCGCGAGCGCTACAGCACAGCAGCGCGACGTTGTCAGATCATGCGTTCGACGTCGCCGCGATTGACTTTATTCCAACGAATCTTCACTTCATTCACTTGGCCGAATGCATTCAACGTAGACGTTGTTTTGTTTATACTCACTAAAGAGAAGTGAATTTATCAGGTGTAGTTATTGTAGTGTCTCTCTGCATAAGGTACACATGAAGAAATAGCATCCTACGTCTTCATAAAAGGCAAGGTTTTCCTGTTAATTGTTAAGCTGTGATTGTGTACCTTCGAAAAGTTCGAAAAGTGGTTAAAATATTTACCAAATCGCCAACAAAAAATGATGACATTTTGCAGAAGTATGCACAAAGCGAATTTGGAAAGGAATATGCTTTCATTTCAGATGTCAAGACGAGGTGGAGCAGCATCGCAGATATGCTGGCGCGTTTTTTGAAGTTAAAATCTTGTATCACCAAGGCCTTAATAGATTTACAATTTGAAATATCGTTCAGCCAAGAAGAGTGGGAAGATCTACACAATATTCATGAAGTTTTGGACTTAATCAAAACTATTGTCGAAAGCCTATGTCGTCGTGACGCTACTTTGCTTACAGCAGACGTCGCGATTAGATATGCATTGAAAGTCGAAGTCAATACTCCTTTTAAGTGAGAAAATGTCAATGAATCTTAAAAAACGATACTCAAATCGAAGACTTAAGGAAGCTTCAACGTTGACTTATTTGACCAACCCATCCAAATACTTCAAAGATAGAATGACTGATGTCTATTTTTCAACGTCGTACAAGCGATGAAATGCGCCAAGGTATTGTTGAATTAATCAAAAAACCAGATGTAGTGATCCAAAGAGAACCTCTTGAACAAACACTAGCAAACGAAGAAAATGTAGAAAGAGTACCTCTGACAAAAAAAGATGAATTAGACATGGAAATTCAAAAGGCCACAACGTCTTGTACAGTGTCCCAAGGCAACAAAAATGGTGGCAGCCGAGGCCATTATTTGTCTTTGGCATATAAATATCTATCTTCAAAACCTCCCACAAGCGTGGAACCCGAAAGATTTTTTTCTGGAGCCGGCTATACAGACTTCGCACTTCTTTAAGTGACGAAAGTTTAAATATTATTAGTTTTTTGAGAACGTACTACCTTGAAAAAAAAAAGAAAATAATTGAGGTTTTGAATATTATTATTAAATACACACTAAGAGTTGATTATTGATTATTCTTTAAAGATTTACGATTTCTAATTTAGTAAGATTTTTAAAGTTCTTTTTCTCCAGTGTTGGAATGACTGTTTCATCTTAGAAGACTGTTTCTGTTGATTTAGTGATATTATTAAGCAATGTGACTTACTGTGATTATTAATGTTAAGTAAGTGGTTAGGTACTGTAGTTGCTACCTAGTCTTATTATTATTACAAAAAAACAAAAAGGCTGTTGATTGATTTTATATTTTTAGAAGAACATAATTTACTGAAGTAATTACTTGATACGTATAGTTACTTACTTTATAACAAACGAAGTAAAGTTAAAAATGTTAAAAATGATTATTTTTCAATTTGGTTACTGTGATTGCTGATTATTAAAATTAAAAAAATACTTGTTTTGATTAAAATACACTTTATTCATCCATCCATATACCTTCTACAAAACACAAACTTGCAGTAAATTGAAGTAATTATAAAAAAGAAAAAATCTATATTCGGAACCGGGAGTACCGGAATTCCCGGTTCTTTCGTAAGCTAGTACCGGGAATGAGAAATCTTGGAACCGAACCCGGTTCTGCATGCCCTAAGACCGAGTACATGCATAGCAATTTTAGTGGCGTCAACAGCAAACAAACCATCTGTCTACAGAACACCCAGCTAAAAGAAGTGGACCATTTCAAGTACCTAGGGTCAGTCATTAGTAAAGATGGGTCAATAGACACTGATGTCACCCATCGCATAAACACCGGGTGGATGAAATGGGAAGAACCATCTGGCGTGCTATGCGACAGCCGAATGCCCGTGCGCATAAAGGGACCAGTATACAGAGCAGCCGTCCGACCGGGCATGACATACGGAGCCGAATGCTGGCCACTCCAAAAGCAGCACGAAAATCAATTACACTGCGCAGAGATGAAGATGCTTAGATGGGCAGGTGGTGTAACAAGGCTGGATCATGTCAGAAACACACACATAAGAGGTACCTTCAAAGTGAGACCTTTCCTAAATGAACTACAGGAGAGCCGTTTGCGATGGTACGGACACGTTATGAGGCGACCATCCGACCACATAAGTGCTAGATATCCAAAGTAAACCCCGAAGACGAGGAAGATCCCGAATCACATGGATGTCCGTAGTAAATAAGAACCTCAAAGAAGCCCAAGTCAACAAAGAGACGACTCAGGACCGAGCTGCCTGGAGACGCATGATACGGAGGTCC
This sequence comes from Coleophora flavipennella, assembly GCA_947284805.1. Classification (NCBI taxonomy): domain Eukaryota; kingdom Metazoa; phylum Arthropoda; class Insecta; order Lepidoptera; family Coleophoridae; genus Coleophora; species Coleophora flavipennella. The sequence goes on along the minus strand of OX369255.1, from coordinate 7,424,487 downwards.
GACCCCAAAAGGGCCAGGCAAAGAAGAAGGTACGTAACAACGCGAATCACGAGACACTTGGCCAACGAGAACGTATCGATTGTCGCTGGAAGTCGAGTTGGAGCCACACTCTTGAGAAACACCGGTTACGAGAACAAACTTCAAGAAAACAATGTGAAACACATTAAGTTAAATTAATGGCTATACCTTTTGTTGGTCGTCGATCCAAATGCATAAAGCGACAGTACGTAACAAGTACGTATCAACGCGCATCACGAGACACTTGGCCAACGAGAACGTATCAATTGTCGCTGGAAGCCGAGTTGGAGGCACACTCTTGAGAAACACTGGTTACGAGAACAAACTTCAAGAACACAATGTGGAACACATTAAGTCAAATTAATGGCTATATCTTTAGTTGGTCGTCGTTCCAAATGCATAAAGCGGCAGTACGTAACAAACAAGTACGTAACAACGCGAATCACTAGACACTTTGCCAACGAGAACGTATCAATTGTCGCTGGAAGCCGAGTTGGAGCCACACTCTTGAGAAACACCGCTTACGAGAACAAACTTCAAGAAAACAATGTGGAACACATTAAGTTAAATTAATGGCTATACCTTTTGTTGGTCGTCGATCCAAATGCATAAAGCGACAGTACGTAACAAGTACGTATCAACGTGCATCACGAGACACTTGGCCAACGTGAACGTATCAATTGTCGCTGGAAGCCGAGTTGGAGGCACACTCTTGAGAAACACTGGTTACGAGAACAAACTTCAAGAACACATTAAGTCAAATTAATGGCTATACCTTTTGTTGGTCGTCGATCCAAATGCATAAAGCGGCAGTACGTAACAAGTACGTATCAACACGCATCACGAGACACTTGGCCAACGAGAACGTATCAATTGTCGCTGGAAGCCGAGTTGGACGCACACTCTTGAGAAACACTGGTTACGAGAACAAACTTCAAGAACACATTAAGTCAAATTAATGGCTATATCTTTAGTTGGTCGTCGTTCCAAATGCATAAAGCGGCAGTACGTAACAAACAAGTACGTATCAACGCGAATCACTAGACACTTGGTCAACGAGAACGTATCAATTGTCGCTGAAAGCCGAGTTGGAGCCATACTATTGAGAAACACTGGTTACGAGAACAAACTTCAAGAACACAATGTGGAACACATTAAGTCAAATTAATGGCTATACCTTTTGTTGGTCGTCGATCCAAATGCACAAAGCGTCAGTTACAAACAACTGTGAAAGTCAACATTTTGTGAGTTTGACCCGGAGAGGAGATACAGTATCCTACAATACACAACAATGTTTACAGAGGTGAAAGTTTGTGACACTGACTAATTGGTGCGTGCAACATCGACACGTGACACAGAACGGCCCCGTTTTGTGTAATTTTGGTTCACACTTATATTGTGTTCATGATAGTGCCCATCTTTTCAAGCGACTTCCAAAAAGGAGGAGGTTCTCAATTCGTCTGTATGTTTTTTTTTATATGTATGTTATCAAATAGGTATATCATCAAGTTTTTATTTTATTTTTTTCCTATCATCATATCAGCCGAAGGAAGTCCACTGCTGGACATAGGCCTCCCCCAAGGATCTCCACGACGACCGGTTCTGCGCTGCCCGCATCCAGCGGCTTCCCGCGACCTTCACCAGGTCATCGGTCCACCGAGTGGGAGGCCTGCCTACACTACGCTTTCCGGTGCGTGGTCGCCACTCGAGAACTTTACTGCCCCAACGGCCATCTGTTCTACGAGCAATGTGCCCCGCCCACTGCCACTTAAGTTTAGCAATTCTGAGAGCTATGTCGGTCACTTTGGTTCTCTTACGGATTTCCTCGTTTCTGATTCGATCACGCAGAGAAACTCCGAGCATAGCACGCTCCATTGCCCTTTGGATGACCTTGAGCCTTCTTATGAGGCCCATAGTAAGCGACCATGTCTCAGTTCCGTACGTCATCACTGGCAACACACATTGGTCGAAGACCTTGGTCTTAAGACACTGCGGTATCTGGGACGTAAAGATGAGCATAGCACGCTCCATTGCCCTTTGGGTGACCTTGAGCCTTCTTATGAGGCCCATAGTAAGCGACCATGTCTCAGTTCCGTACGTCATCACTGGCAACACACATTGGTCGAAGACCTTGGTCTTAAGACACTGCGGTATCTGGGACGTAAAGATATTGCGAAGCTTCCCGAACGCTGCCCAGCCGAGTTGGATTCGACGATTGATCTCTTTCTCGAAGTTGGACCTACCTAACTGGACTGTTTGTCCCAGGTATACATATTCGGTAACAACTTCGAGTGTAGAGCCTCCAACCTTCAGAGGAGTAGGTATGACACGGACGTTTGACATAATTTTCGTCTTGTCCATGTTCATTCTAAGACCCACTTGTTGAGAGGCTCTACTGAGGCCATCGAGCATTGTGCCTAAGTCGTCCATAGTCTCAGCCATGACCACGATATCGTCAGCGAATCGAAGGTGGGTGATGTACTCGCCGTTGATATTGATGCCGAGTCCATCCCAGTCCAAAAGCTTGAAAACATCTTCCAGGGCGGCGGTGAACAGTTTCGGAGATATAACGTCTCCCTGCCTCACCCCTCGCTGCAGCTGGATAGGTTCCGAGTTTTGATCCTGGAGGCGAACCGACATTGTGGCGTTTTCATACAAACCTACAAACCAAGTTTTTTTCCTATACGTGGATACATATTTAATTTTATTATTATTGTTGTCGGTGAATCAACCGGTAACGACTCGGTCCATCTAACCAGAGGTACCGGGTTCAAATCTGGACGGCCAATGTACCAATGAGTTTTTCAAAAACTTACGTACATACTTACCGATTGCTTTAACGGTGAAGGAAAACATCGTGAGGAAACCTGCACACGCCTGCGAAGAAACTCGAAGGTTGTGTGTGAAGTCGACCAACCCGCACTGGGCCCGCGTGGTTGACTAAGGCCTAGTCGCCCTGTTTCAGGGTAGGCTCGAGCCCCTCGGTGGGGACGTATATGAGCTGTAATGATTATTGTTGTAATACTGATATATTTTCTTACCGATTTATTTATTTATTTATTTTTTTTATCTTTTTGATTTTTGCTAACATAAGGCCTACCCTTTTTTTATGACTTACTTACTTTATTTTTCAGCAACGACACTAACCTAGAGCACGGATAAACCTGTAAAATTTTTTCATGTATGTAGGTACCTACTATATTATCATAATTTTTTGTAACCTTCGTATCTATTAAATAAAAAAACTATAAAAAAAACTCCGAACAGCCGCCTCCGTGGCGTTTAGCTTTTAGCGGGTTCGATTCCCGGCGGAGTCTAAGTTTGTATGATTTGGTTACGTTGGTGGAAGGGCATCTTCTAAGCTCGCCTAGATAGCTACCACCATCTTATCTAAGTCTGCCAAGTATAAATGTTAACAGCATTGACGTGTTCCAGCCTGTTAGATAGCCAGTTCCATCTTCGACATCATCGTCACTTACCATTATGGGATGATGTCAAGGGCTCACCAATCCCTACTATATAATGTTAAAAATGTGAAAGTGTGTTTGTATGTTCCGTTTACACGTCAAAACAGCTGAACCAATTTTGAGGAATTTTAGCATAGAAACTGATTAGACCTTAGAGACGGACATAGGCTACCTTTTGGTAAAATTTTAATTTTGGATATTAAACCCCAAAGGGGGTAAAGTGGGGATTACACTTTTGAAGTTTTTGTTGAGAATCTAGAATGTAGGAGTATGTTTGAAGCCCAAAGTAGGCGAAAATAAAACTTGAAGGGGTTCAGATAAAGGGGGGAAAGTTACAACGGGGAAAAAATAAACGGGTAAACAGATGGATGAAACTTTTTGAGAAAAAAAGACATAATACTCGAATTAATTATCTGCGTAAATTTACAGGACACTTTTTATCTACTCTGAACCCAATTCTGGAGTCCACGCAAACGAAGTCGCGGGCACCAGCTAGTTGTGAATAAAAAAAACAGTCAATAACACAGAAATGTATATAGTGGTCTGAATAATGCATAAGAGGTTAAAAGATAAACTGGTTAGATATAATGTGGCAATATAAAGAAAGATAGATAGCATTTGAAAAGGACAGTGCCAGGAGCAAATGACTTTGGCAATATTGACTCCGGTGTGGCAACAGCGCGTTACGTAACCGGCAACAGCGGCCGAGGGACGGGGGGGACGGGGCCATTGACCTGTACAAAGCCCGATGCCAATTCGCGCATCACATCACGAAATCATTATTGCACACAATTCAACGCAGAATTCTGATCATCACAAAGCAATTCTTCGTTTTGTTTCCCCGAATACGATGTCAAGGCGTAGCACGTACTCGTTTGATCGGTTCTCCTGGTGCAAATAAAGATTGTGAATACAAACAGATAGGTTGTGGGTAATCTTTCTTGCTCAATGGGAATTGGAAACGTGAGTCGCTTTTTGTTTTGATTCTTCACGGTTGTATCCCCGGCTGAGCGTTTTAATTATTTTAAGGAGAGGCATTGATTGGAACAAGTTTCTGCAACTGACAAAATGAAGTCATTGAAATGGAGAATCAGGTTACAAAATATCACTTTCATATGTTTTGTAATTGCTGAGAAAAATCGAGATCCCTGCGACCAATGTTTGTAATTTTTAATATTTACGGTATTTTTCCTCCAGGTATGTTTCGTTTTTTCCATCCTATACACCAAATGTATTTTTAACCGAATTTTAAAGAGGAGAAGGTTCTCAATTCGATTGTATGTTTTTTTGTGTTTGTTACGCGATATCTCCGGCAATTGTGTACCGATTTTCATGATTCTTTTTATTATTCGATAGGATATAAACCTTTAGGTAGGTCCTATGAACATTTTATCAAATTCTTTCATACACAATATAATTTTTTGTAGAAAATAACATAAAAAAGATGCAAAATTATACTAATTTATTGCGATTGAAGTTATTTATTTTTAACGTGTTCAGCGTTGTCAATTATATTTTATTTCATACCAATCACTTTGTAAGGCGGTAACGCGTTGTTGTTATTTATCCTTCTTCCTTTTGATCTATTTCTCGTGCGCTGACACATTACAACCTATTTGTCACGTTTTACTATAAAATCCGAGTTCTTTTCTATCCGTCAATATTTTTCGTTGCCAAACTTGGACTTAGTGCAGATGAGATCCCTCGAAAATATAATATGTAAAATAACTATTTGAAACTGATACTTTCTTGAAGAACCATCTCGGGTAAAGGGGCTGGCGTTCAAGTATTACGTAACGCAATTTGGGGGGAGGGAGGGTCTTATAAAACGTTACGATGCGTTACAGGGCCGGGAGGGGGGTTCGAACAACGCGTTACGTAACACTTGTTTTTGACGTGACAACGTCTAATAAATCGATGGACGCCGGCTGCACGCACGAAAAAGGTTGTCTAATTGTCCCGTTACGTTATGACGTTGTCACGTTAAACTATCGTCCGTAAACCGACTTTACAGACAAACGATTTTTTTTATTTCAATAAAAATCCACGAAATCAACCCTTTTTTTCTGTTTTCTACGGGTAATCCTCCGACAGCATTGTACGTCATTTTTATTATATTTAATGTAACTTTTAGGTAAAATTGGTTACTTAGGTGTTTTAAGGAGAGGGGGGGGAAGTACAGAAAACTGCGTTACATAATACTTGAACGCCCCCTAAGAAATAATTATGTTTTCTGTGATTTTTTGGTGTGATAATAATTTAACGTGTGAAATGCTTTTCTAAGTCTTGTGTACTTTTTTAGGTCTTATATTTTTACGTTACATTCTACATTAAATTCGATTGTGTGCACGTACGGAGTTATTTACAAACTCCCTGCCTTACCTATTCCAACCTATCGTGCCAAACTTTGTATTTAAAGGCTGATTTACATGCAGTTTATTTAGTTAAGAAGCGAGTTAAGTTGCAACCTAAACGATTAAGATCGGCAAGTAACAATTTGCGTCCGACGTACAGGCGAGTTAAGGCAACGCATTGGAAACTTTAGTCACAGGGATCTCGATTTTTCTCAGCAATTATAAAACTTATGAGAGTTCTTTAAGTATCTTTACGTATCAGTAGCAGAAACAAGATTCGTTAACTTTTATAACAGAAAAAATATATTAAAGAAACTTCTTTTAAAACAAAGATTTGCATCCTACAGGCAAACCAAAGTCGATTAGTCAATATGTCAGTTATTTTTTTTAAATGATTGTAGTTTTTAATTGAAACAAAAAAAAAATAGAAAAAGTGCAAAAGAGTCTTTACACGTAAAGAAAAAGACAGACAACGGTTCCAATCAATGCATTGCCTTAAGTTCAACTGTCTGTTTTTGAACGTGGCCGTTTTCGTATAAACTGTACTTAAGGCGGTATATTGGCATATCAAATGAGCAGTGAGAAGCGCTTAGCAAAAAAATCGGGAAAATTATTCTCGCTTAATTTTTTGGCTTGAAAAAAAGATTTGTTATATTCAAGGATATTACCTAGAGCCTTTGTAAGTTCATTACATGATAAGATTAACTTGACTTGATCATAAAAAATCCCAAACATAGCATAAATTAAAGCAAAGTGAAGTAAAGACTGTAAACATTTGTAGGAAAAAATATTTCTTTCTTCTTTTCAAACTACGTAGTCTACGTTTATTCAAATGTAATTTAGTTCAATTTTTCGAAACCTTTCAACGAAAAAACATAAAAAAGTGCAAAAGTGTGGTCGTTTTTTTTTCTCTTTACACGTAAAGAAAAAGACAGAGACAACTATTCAATCAATGCCTCGCCATAACTCGCCCGTCTTCTCCGGCGAGTTTAGTTTACACACGCGACGAGTTAAGTTGCCGGGGTGCGGGAGACACACGGGCGGGGGTAGCCAAAAAATAGAACGTGATTCTATTCTCTGTATTCGTCAACTTACTACTTAACTGGCAAATCCCCGTAGAAACGAGGCTAAGGACTTCATTCGCCAATACCGCAACTTAAGTCGTTATTAACTAAACTTGCGTGTAAATCGGTCTTTATTCCAGTATACATATCAGCTCATATACGTCACCACCGAAGGGCTCGAGCCTACACTGAATTAGGGCGATCGGGCCATAGTCGACCACGCGGGCCCAGTGCGGGTTGGTCGACTTCACACACAACCTTCGAGTTTCTTCTCAGGCGTGTGCAGGTTTCCTCACGATGTTTTTCCTTCACCGTAAGAGCGTCGGATAAACGTACATATGAATTGGAAAACACATTGGTACGTGGCAGGATTCGAACCACGACCTCCCGGACAAGAGGTAGCGGCCCTTGCCATTATGTAACCGACGCTCGTAAGCCAGTAACCAAGTAATATTGAGTAGGAAACGTATTTCACGACATCCGCAAGAAACCAAAGTCCTTCGGTTTTTTCCAGTGAAATTTTGTGCGCACAAGAAACATTTCTCTGTGCATCGATCCGAATAAAAATAGTAGTCACGTTTCATAAGAAACACGGAAAATAACCGCTACACGGCCGTTCGTTGGAGACGTTTGGCGAAAATAATCACGATCCAAAAGTTGATTCTTTTTTTTTATTCACAATTGGGAAGCCCTTGGCTTCATCTCACCTGATGGTAAGTGACGATGATGCCGAAGATGAAAGCGGGCTTACCAAGATTCCCCAATGCAATGGAGAACCGGCTATCTTATCTTCAAGTCGGAACACATCAATGTTGTTAACACTGATGTTTGGCGGCAAGACTTAGATGAGATGGTGGTAGCTAGCCAGGCGGGCTTAGAAAATGCCCTACCACCAACCAACCAAACCGAGTCTTACAAGTTGACTCCGCCGGAATCGAACCCGCGACCTCCTAGTGTTAAGCGAATGGAATAACCATTACGCCACGGAGGCGGTCAAAAGTTTAATTCGTTATGGGTACTAGTGAAAACATTGTACTTATACTTTCTTAAATAAATATAAAGAACCCCGTACCAAAAGTATGGAAAATGTGGTTTCAGTTAAATGTTCTGAGATTTTAATATAATATAGATTTTAACGTCCTGAACAAAAGTCTCTATGGGGGCTACCACTGTTGCCGAGTCCCTTTCAGAATTACGACTGGTTTTGTACCCTCAAGGAAATCGACTCTAGTACCAATTCGCACCTTGTCACAGTGACAGTAATATCAGTAATATGACACCTCCAGTGTCGTTTTCAAGTGCAAAATAAATCGTTTCATAAATATTTTACGAAGTTCTTTTTACAACGACACACAGATCATTGGAACATATTTTTGAGCATTTTAATGCACCCATATTTTTACAGTAGACTGTACCAGACAAAACAAACTATCAATAACGGGTAAAATGAAAGAAAAATAGTGTTACTCGTTAAATCTTATCTACATATATTTTCATAGATACACATGTACACTTTCAAACTCGGTTTATTAAGGGTTCATTTCAAATCAAATTAAATCAGTCGTAACTCTGAAAGGGACTCGGCAACAGTGGTAGCCCCCATAGAGACTTTTGTTCAGTACGTTAAAATCTATATTATATCAATATCTCAGAATATTTAACTGAAACCACATTTTCCATACGTTTGGTACGGGGTTCTTTATATACTTAGATTAGGTCGTCTAAAAAACAATAACTTAACCAATCTAAATAAAATTTTCAGACCGGACTGCTTGAAAGAGATTAAGGCGGATGTAACAAAACCTCACACTTCAAAATCTATCAAGCCGTTTAGGCTACAGGTCACAGACATACATGAATACACCCGAAAAACCTTAAAACTTTTATTTGATAAACACGTTAAAAACCGACTTCCATCGCAACAACTTCTAACAATTTTGCATTATTATTTTGGTTTTTGTTAATTTTCCAATAAAGAACTACACCGATTTTGATATAATTTATATGGGACCACACAGGAAGCTCTAGCTTTCGAATAAAAAAAGAATCATCAAAATCGGTTCATCCAGTCAAAAGTTCTGAGGTAACACACATAAAAAAAACACAGTCGAATTGAGAACCTCCTCCTTTTGACATTTGACAAGTAGAACCTACGCCATTAATAAAAATGGACCGATACATGCTTCCACAACGCATTGAAATGATTAAAATTCACTATAAAAATGGTGAAAATTTGGCAGAGACGGTTCGTAAAACTCAAGCATTTTTGGGTCGTCGTGAAGCACCTAGTCGGACCGCAATACCGAAATTGGTGGAAAAATTCGAGCTGCTGGGACAAGTTAGTGATGTGAAGAATAAAAGCCGTGCACGTCGCTCAAGAACAGCCGAGAATATTGCTGCTGTAGCCGAAAGTGTTGAAGAAAACCCAGGTTTGTCCATTCCTCGTCGTTCTTTGGAATTAGGCATTCCACAAACGTCATTACACCGTATTTTGCATAAAGATTTGGGAAAGAGACCGTCACGCGACATGCAACACACAGACGACAAAATGTGAGACGATGTAATAAAAGTTTCACTTTAAAAGATATATTGTCACCGGGAATACGTCTTCCATACCAAATTTCAGCTTAATCAGACTTATGGATGTCGCTCTATAATGAGTGAGAGTGATTATAAGCATTTTGTTCGACTTCAGAAAATCTCAGATGATAGGTCCTATCCTCTCGTTTGATGTTGTCAAGGCAAACAAGGCATTTGTTGCAGTATTCAGTTATTGCCTTAGGTGCAGTGGTACCTAAAAATCCACTTAAACAGGTTTTCAGAATTCATTTTTGAAGTAGTTAACAGTAAATTTAAAATCTAGGAAAACATATTGGTATTATTGAGAATAGTTACGAGGGATTATATGGAATGGAAAAACGATTTAATAAAGTTGGCTCGACAGAATAATTTCGCAAAGGGACCTCTTTTCGTACCATTTTATCGTCTATTTTCAGTTTTATTCTTAAAATAAGTAATTTGATAATATGATTTATTTACTAAAATAAAGTTCATAGGTGACCGAAGGGAAAACATCAAATGGATTTTTATTTAAGATAAATATGATGAAAATAAAAACGAAAACATCGGAAAAGTGCAAAAGTGTGGTTATTTTTTTGCCTATTTACACGTAAAGAAAAAGACAAAGACAGATTTTTAAGTACCACTGGGCCTTAATATTTAGCAGAATGCTACATCAACGAATCAATGATTGCTCAAGAAAAGCGAAGCGTGCAATGTCCGGCCATTTCTTGTTGTTGTCAGTCAAAAACATGTTTCGGTGTTGATTTCGCCAACAAAAAGTGGTCTTGTCAATTCAGGTCTGGCAACAGGCAATCGTGGCGAATTTGGCTGCGGCACGAGTTGGACACGTCGCGTCGTCGTGCACAGAACAGTTAATAAACATTATTACCTGTTCTGTGTCGTCGTGCGATGGCGGCTCTAACCAACCGCGGTCAGTGAGACCAAGTTTAGCAATATTCTGCGATTGTTATAGAATTATGACTCCTAATTTAGGGCTTGGCAGATTGTGTCGCTATCTGAAAAGATAACAGTTTTTGACAGAACGTATGTACCTAAAGCAGAAAATAAGCAGAATTAGACATTTTATTTGAGTTTCACTTAGGTAGTTGCGCTAGAAATGTTTTTCAGTTGGTTGTGTCGTGCGCCTTACTAATATTATAAATGTGAAAATGTGTTTGTTTGTTTGTATGTTAGCTTTTCACGCTTTAACGCCTTGACCAATCTTAATAAAATTTGTCATGCAGGTAGCCTGTGTCACGAGAAAGGACATAGGCTACTTTTTATCCCGTGACAATAGCATAGGCCGATGCAGTTCCTGAGGGTACTGAAAATATTCTCTTTTTTTAGTTAATTTCTTTAACATCGCACGCAACGAAACAATGGATTGTATGATTTTTTGCACAGAGATGTTTGAGGGGGTGGGAAATGACATGATTTACTAATAATAAGCATATCCTGACATAGTTCTTGAGGGATCTGAAGAAAATTCATGCCCATGTTCGCGAGCCGCTGCGACTCGCGCATCGCACACCCTCTCAGACAGTCATAAAAGCGATGTCCACGCGGGCGAAGCCTCGGGCAAAAGCTAGTCATATAGTAAAAATGAAAAGAAAAATGTGACCAGAACGATCGTTAGCAAACTTTAGCAGATTTTAGCCGAGCAGCTATCATAATGTTCAGTTTAAGTCTGGTCACACTGACCGCGGACCACTCGTGAAAACGCACGCACAGCCACTCGCTAACTAAATGTATTGCGTCACATCAATCGACCAGCGATAACATACCGAGTTACGGAGTCCTAACGTCGAATTTGAATCGAGATCATACGGGTTGATTAAATTGTTATTCACGAATTTTTAGTGGCGAACGTAATTTGGTGTTCAACGTTGTTTCAACATTATTCTGGTTGTCTTTTTTGACAAAAACCAACAAATACCAGCATCGTCGGTACAGCGAAGGTCCCTCTACAATCTACTATCTCTGTTGTAGTAATTTCTTTAGCAATGTCAGACTCGGTTTTTGTAGTCAGCAAGTTACTTTTTTTTTTGTTTTTACTTACTCTAGGACCTAGGTAATCAGAGCACTCAAGCGAAACGGGTTGCCAAACACGTGATTTAGTTAAGGCTTTAAGATGCCTCAATTCGAGTAGGTTGATACGGTTTAAAATAATATCGAACGTAAGTCTATTCATTTTAAGTTCAAATCAATGCGGGCTTCAACGCGGCTGTTACGTTGAAACCAAACGCCCAATGCCCAATTCTCGATTTTTACATGTTTTTATTACTTTCCTATACTTTCAATGATGTTTAAAAAAAATGTGTTCAATTAAAATGAAAGGTGTTAAAGTCCCCGATTTTTGTGTGTTGGTTTCATTCAACATTAACTACATATTTGTTTTCGAGAAATTTTGCAAGTAACGGCAAAAACAGGGTCTACAGTATATTTTTTTACATCAAAAGTTGTAATATTTTTAAAATTGTATTCAATCAAATCGATTTTTTATTACTTTAAGTATATTATATATTTTTTCCATAGTGATAGCTTTACATATTCTTTCAATAATTTTAATTGAATATTGCCATTGGACCCACCTTAAGGCCTTATTGCAGATACGCCTACCAGCTGTTATAACACCGGAAATTTTATTTTTTTTATATTTATTTTTTTCTAAGCTAGTAGAAAGATTAGTACAAATCACATGCAATTATAAAAAAGTGATTTCCGTACTAATTGGGTTAATGCTTCTTTTAGCGTTTTAATTTGTAGCCCGTCCCAGTCACGGAGTCGCTAAGCCAATCCCGTGACGTCACGTGACGAGTGCGTAAGGAGCTCACGCGGCGGCCGCGAGCGCTTGCCGCGAGACTTGCGCAACCGCGGTCGCTATTTTAGCCATACCAAGTCAGGTGTTTGAAAACGTGCTACGCCAATTTGATCCTAACTTAACAAGAAACAATGTTATGATGGGGTTTCTAGTAGGGATGCCTCGATACGCCTTTTTGCCGATACCGATACTCTTATAAAAATATCGGCGATACTGATACCGATACGCTTATTGAATTCAAAAAGGAAGGTAGAATAAATAAAACACAATTAGTTAATGTTTTAGTAATAAAAATTAACATTTATAAGATTTTTATTAAAAAAACAAAGCATTCTTAAGTTGTGCGGGCAAAGGCGATTTCCCAAGTCTGGTTGAATAACACCTGCGGTGGAAAATAGTCTCTCAGATGCGATAGTTGCCTCGTTTGCAACAAAATAGATGGGACAACACGCGCGTTTACATTATACATATCGGTATCGGCATCGGATGCATCCCTAGTTTCTAGCCTTGATTTATGATTAATAATGATTCGATTTCTTGTTGGTACGTTTACCTGGTTTGTCTAAAAATAATAAGCCTGAAATAAGTACAAGGTTGTAAGTACGATGACCTGGTGAAGGTCGCGGGAAGCCGCTGGATGCGGGCAGCGCAGAACCGGTCGTCGTGGAGATCCTTGGGGGAGGCCTATGTCCAGCAGTGGACTTCCTTCGGCTGATATGATGAAGTACAAGGTTTTAATCCACATTGCATTACTGTTTGATAGATAAGTAAATATTTGATGATAAAAATCCATTGTGAAGATTTAAGAGGATTGTGAAACTGCGACTTTTCATACAAATAACGAATTTCAACTCTTAAATGTTAAACGATTTGGACCAATTTTCGATAGAAAGCTAGGCTTATACGCTAGCCATTTGCCCTGCCCACTGCCACTTAAGCGATTCTGTGAGAAACTCCGAGCATAGCTTGCTTAATCGCCATTTGGGTGGTCTTCTTATGAGGCTCATAGTAAGCAACCATGTCTCAGTTCCGTATGTCATCTCATCATTGGCAACACACACTGGTCAAAGACACTGCGGTATTTGGGACGTGAAGATATTGCGAAGCTTCCCGAACGCTGCCCAACGAGTTGGATTCGTCGATTGATCTCTTTCTTGAAGTGGAACCTACCTAACTGGATTGTTGTGCGTACTGCGTGCGTAGTAGAAATAATTTTCGAATATCTTTAAAACGTTTAAGAACATGTTTTAATTTTATAAGAATTTCAATTATTTTGATTTTTTCTCAGCAAACCCTTTTATTTGATACTCATTACCCATATCGTGGGGGTGCATAAAAAATAACCGATACGCCATCTTTGGAAGTCCACCATATTGGATTTAGAATTACTTCACTTAGCTAACCATGCATTGTTCTTCGAACTTAACCTGTATGCAAAATTTCAGCTCAATCGGAAACCAGAAACTCGTTAATATTTAGCTTTCAAGATTTGTCACAAAAAAACAGACAGACACTGGAAAAACGTAGCGTAGACAGGCCTCCCACGCGGTGAACCGAAGACCTGGTGATGATCGCGGGAAGCCGATGGATGCGGGCAGCGCAAGGACCGGTCGTCGTGGAAACCCTTGGGGGAGGCCTTTGTCCGGCAGTGGACGATTTTCGGCTGGTATGATGATGATGATGAATAGACAGACAGGCTTACTAACTAACACGGCAAGGTAATACACAGCTTATAAAAACGGTATTTTTAAAGAGTTGTTTTCTATTCCATTCTACATGTTTCGCATAGCGAGTTTTAGCTTTTATTGTTTGGCAAAAAGGATACACTTTCTTTTGCCATAGACGTTTGCGAAATCGTGAAACGACTTTTAAAATCGAATCGGAGGACACATCACAAATACACATGCCGTAACATTATCTTGCATACGTATTTTAAATTTTTAACCGCCTCCGTGACGTAATGCTTAGTCCTTTAGCAAAGTATATATATTAGTATGGACACTCCCTGCAGGTCTCTGGATTGCGACCTCACCCCCTCGTCACCCAGATTGATACATATTGGTTGTAGTTTGGTTCTCGAACGTATGGGATCTCGCCATGATTTTGTTTGCTCCGTCATTTATTTATAGAAATGTAATTTATTGCCCGTTGTATGCAGTGTCCGGGGTGTGCCATCAGCTTCACATTAGGAGGTCGCGGGTTCGATTCTTCGGCGGAGTCCAACTTTGTAAGACTCGGTTTAGTTGGTCAAATGACATTTTCTAAGCCCGTCTGGCTTAGTACCACTATCTTTTCTTTCTTTTTTCATTTACAATTGGTAAGCCCTTGGCATCATCTCATCTTATCTAAATCTTGCCGCTAAACATCAATGTTAATTGCCACTTGAAAACATCAATATGCGTTCCGCCTTGAAGATAAGATATCCAGTTCCCATCAACTACGTTTGGGGAAACTTGGGAAGCCCGCTTCCATCTTCGGTATCATCGTCACTTACCATCAGGTGAGATAATGCCAAGGGATGTACCAATTGTTGATAAAAACATAAATAAAATTTAAACAACAGCGAGCAGAATCTGATATATCAAGTATAGTATAATTGACTACACTGAAAACAATAAAAATCCGACTTACTACCGAATCGCAACAACCAAATACAATATATTTGCCACCTTTTTTTGTAAAACAATATTTTTTAAGTATGTATTTTGTACAATAAAGAGTATACAAATAAACAAACAAGTACTAAACCGATTTTGATAAATTTTATACGGGACCATAACAGGAGGCATAACCTACCTCCAATTAAAAAAAAAGAATCATTAAAAGCGGTTCACAAACAGCGTGGAAATCCTGTAATACATAGAAACAAAAACTACACGAATTAATTAAAATTTAAAAACCCGACTACATAAAAACTTAACCCCTCTTTTTTGGCCAGTCGAGTAAAAATGTATCCTATAATATGTCACACCCGGGACCAAGACGAATATTATCTAGCGACACCTCGCTCTCCAAAATCCATCAAGCCGTTTAGGCTACAGAGCGTGCCAAGGAAAGAAGGCCTCCCACGCGGTGGACCGACGACTTGGTGAAGATCGCGGGAAGCCGCTATATGAGGGCAGCGCAGGACCGGTCTTCGTGGAAATCCTTGGGGGAGGCCTTTGTCCAACAATGGACGTTCTTCGGCCGATATGATGATGATGACATACATACATACGAGTACACTCGAAAAACATAACCTGGCGCCGCAGACGGGTAAAAACATACAGTCGAATTGAGAACCTCCTCGTCAAAAAAATCTAAATCCTATACATATAAATAATCTGTAATACACATTATAATAAAACTGTAACGGGGCCGTGTCTGTCTGTACATGAAATATTTTTGGAAAATAATAACTGTGGTGGACATTACTTACTAACGATATAGAGGCCAAAACATCAACTTTTGGAGTTTTGTCTGTCTGTCTGTATGTTCGCACATCACGCAAAAACTACCAGGCCGAATTTGATGAAATTTTGTACGGTGGTTAATAAAGCCCGAATTAACATATAGGATACTTTTTATCCCGGAAAATTTAAAAACCTCCACGCGGACGAAGTAATATTTAGATTTCTACGCTCCTTATTTTCTGATATCGGTTAAAAGTGCAACAATAAAGGACTGCAATGCAATCAGATTTCGGTGGCTTCGGGTAGTAACAACGCGATACTTTCAAAAGTGCCCTAGATGCTGGTAACGGTTAATACCATCGACAATCTCGCAGCGAAGCAGATATGCATTGTTGCTCACCTCAATGAAGGATGTTTTTAAATGACAAGTCGATAATTGTTCATTGCGCGACCTGACTGCACAAATGGGTTATGTTTTTCGTGCGGTATCCTACAGAGATGTGGGATTCTTCATTCATCATCATCATATCAGCTCATGTATCCCCTGTACCCCATGAACTTTTGTTCTACAAGTTTTCTGAAATCGCAAAAAACAATTGAACTCTCATACAAAACGATCAGCTAGCTGATTGACCAATTTTGTGCATTTTTGTATGGAGAGTCGAATTTTTTTTTCGCGAAATGACTGTGGGTTCCTTGGGGAAAGTTGTTCAGTATGATCAGTAGAAGCCCCAGTTAACGAGTCCTACACCATTTTTTTTATACACTGTATGTCTGTGCGTCCGTCCTGTGCTCCAGCGCCTAAGCTACTGTACGGATTTGGGTAAAATTTGGGTTAGAGCAACTTTTTTTTCTCTAGCCATTTTTTTGAAATTTGTTTTATCTTGATTTTTAGGATTGTTGCCATAGTAAAAAACACAGCTCTAACGATTTTGTGAAACTCTGTGCGTTCCTGTAACTTTATATAGCCTACTACACGCTGTAGTTCGTTATTCTTGACATTTTTCTTCTCAATAATGGCTGTTACGATTTTAATAATTTAATCTGAATAAAGTGCCTCCCATAAAACTCAAATTATATCTAAATTTTTAATCAAGTCTTAGGTATTCTTTCCTACTAATAGTACCTCATGTTTATTGTTGATTTGTTGTAGGTATACCCGACTACGCGAGGTGATGAAGGCTTCTCAAGAAAATATGCTAAAGCGTGGCTTTACAATTTATTATTATTTGTTGTTTTACTATTAAGCTTGTATTATAATCGCATCAAGTTTGACGCTTACGCATGTGTAACCGTTTTGTTCAAAAACAAAAACTTAAAACCAAGTTGATTGTATGGGGTTGGGGAGCAACCCTTATTTTAATTAAAAATATTCTGTAAAAATTGTAAACGGCTACCTATTACGGTACAAACGACACAGCTCTTCAAAGGCCGGATAGCCGGACGGCGTAGGCCTAGTTTATAACCCTATAGTTACGGAACCCTAACTACAGATTTATGTTAATTTAGGTGGTAGCCGATTTAAAGGTCTCTTTAACAAAACTCACCGAGATAAACTTGCAAGGTGTCAACCCCCTCCGTGGCGTAATGGCTAGTCCATTCACTTAACACCAGGAGGTCCGCGGATTCGTTTCCCGGCGGGGTCAACTTTGTAAGACTCGGTTTGGTTGGTGGTAGGGCATTTTCTAAACCCGCCTGGCTAGTTACCACCATCTTATCTAAACCTTGCCGCCAAACATCAGTGTTAACAGCATTGATGTATTCCGGCTTGAAGATAAGTTAACCAGATTCAGATTGCGTTGGGGAATCTTGGTAAGCCCGCTTTGTGGATAAAAAAGGGAAATGGAGAGAAGTATGCTGGGGGTAAGATATAAAGACATAATAAAAAATACAGATAAAAAATATAACTTAATCTTCTAATATACATATAAAAATGAATCGCAAAATGTGTTGGTAAGCGCATAACTCGAGAACGGCTGGACCGATTTCGCTAATTCTTTTTTTGTCGAGTTCGTTATTGTCAGGAGAAGGTTCTTATGTAGGGTAGGGTAGGGTAGTGTAGGGTAGGGTAGGGTAGTGTAGTGTAGTGTAGTGTAGGGTAAGGTAGTGTAGTGTAGTGTAGGGTAGGGTAGTGTAGGGCAGTGTAATGTAATGTAAGGCGGTACGTAGTTCGCCGGGACAGCTAGTAAGAAATATAACTTAAGGGTCCCCTGTAGGCTCGAGTTTCCATACAAGAGTAGTTTCGCTTTAATACAAAAACAAAATGCCGGATTGAATCCAAACTTTGCGAATATTATTATTATTATTAGTACACACATATCGATGTTTGTAATTAGTTTTGAATGTACCAATATGAAACGGAAAAAAATAAGAGCAGTTTCAAACTTTCAGTACAAAATTAATTTATGTCTTTGTTTAGATATGTTTAAATTTACTACGATGAAAACTAACTACAAACATCGATATGTTTCTACTCAATACGAGTATATATGTGCAAAGTTTGGGATCAATCCGACTTGTAGCTCTTGTATAAAAGCGGAACTACGTTTGTATGGAAACTCGAGCCTCCTGGAGACCCTTAAGTAACCGATATACAAGTACTCTCTCGGATTGATTGATCAAATCTGAAATGGGGCTGGACAGGACACACGCTAAGATGTGTGAATTAAACAAATGGAGCAAGCAAATCACTTTACGGTCACCCTATGGAAAGTACTATAAAAAAACCGGTCAAGTTCGAGTCAAACTAGCACTCCGAGGGTTAGGTACCACCACATCTCTCCCCACAACTACATAGTAATAATAACAATGATATCTATTTACATTACAAACGAAAGACATCAACGCGAGCTACAATGCTAAACACGTTAAAAAACCACTGACTTCCATCGCAACAAATTAGTACATTTTTGCATTATTATTTTTGGTTTTTGTTAATTTTCTACTGAAGTACTACACCGATTTTGAGAAAATTTATATGAGACCACACGGGAAGCACTAGCTTTCAAATAAAAAAAGAATCATAAAAATCGGTTCACCCAGTCAAAAGTTCTGAGGTAACAAACATAAAAAAAAACATACAGACGAATTGAGAACCTCCTCCTTTTTGGAAGTCGCTTGAAAAATATGCATCTTTCGTCATTCAGTTCGAACTTTATAGCGCGAGTACGACTCACACTTGGCGGATTTTTATTATTTGTTGTTTTACTTCAGTATTAGTATTATAATCACACCAAGTTTCACGCTTGTATGTATTACCGTTTTAACGATAGAGCAAAATCAAAAATACTTCCAAGACCTATAAAAACACGTGGAGACCCCTTTTATTTTTTCAAAATTTTAGTATTTGTTGTTGCGTTGTTGAAATTTCAACTGTCTACCTATTACGGTTCATGAAATACAGTCCGATGACAGACGGACAGACAGCGCAAGCTTAGTAATAGAGTCCCATTGTACACTCGTTGGGTGTATGTAACCCTAGATACAAAAGATGGGAAAGTGACATCCGTCTGACCCAGGGACCATGCTGGACAAGTTGTGCAGCAGACAGAGTGCAATGGAGTCAATTGGAGGAGGCCTATGCCCTAAGGCACACTGAGCTAAGGCAAAGTATATATATTAGTACTAACATACAGTATGGACACTCCCTGCCGCTCTCTAGATTCCGACCTCACCCCCTCGTCGCCCAGATTGATACAGATTGGTTCCAGTTTGGTTGTCGAACGTATAGGATTTCGCCGCCATTTTGTTTGTTCCGTCATTCCTTATTGAAATGTCATTTCAGGCCCGTTGTATGAAGTATCCAGGATGTGGTAATAGGGTCCCGTTGGTCACTCGTTGGGTGTACAGAACTCTAAAATGGGCGTCCCATGAGAAGATGACATCCGTCTGACCCTGGGACCTTGCTGGACAAGAGTTGCAGCAGACAGAGTGTAATGGAGTCAATTGGAGGAGGCCTATGCCCTATGGCACACTGAGCTAAGGCAAAGTATAATATACTAGCTGTTTCCCGCGGCTTCACCCGCGTGGACGACGTTTCTATGACTTTTCGAGGGTGCGCAGTGCGCGAGCCGCAAGCGGCTCGCGAGCGTGGTAAAAAGTAGCCTATGTCTTAATCCAGGTCCTAATCTGTCTACCTACCAAATTTCAGCCAAATCCGTTCAGCAGTTTTTGCGGGAAAGCGTAACAGACAGACAGAGTTACTTTCGCATTTATAATATTAGTAGGGATTAGTACTAACATACAGTATGGACACTCCCTGCCGCTCTCTAGATTCCGACCTCACCCCCTCGTCACCCAGATTGGTTACATTAGGATTTCGCCGCCATTTTGTTTGTTCCGTCATTCCTTATTGAAATGTCATTTCAGGCCCGTTGTATGAAATGTCCAGGGTGTGGCTAAGGGACATTTTGTAATATTTAAAGATGAAAAACTGTAATAATCATTAGTTCAGAAATAAAAGGCTATTATTATATTGCAGGTAGCTGAAGCTCAGTTCGCTTCTAATCGTAGCCCTTTCGCAACGATTTGTGAAACCAATAACATTTCAAGACAAACAATCATTTAAAACGTCAACACCATTTTGTTTTGAGTCGGCTCAATCTGCGCAATATTTTCGGCTCTTGAGAAATCAACACTTTTTAAATTTACTTCTTTGCTGTGTGACGCACGGATTTCGGTAGCGGAAATGATTGATTTTTCTCATTTGTATCCGCTATAGATCTTAAACAATTTTTAACTGTACTCGTATGTTTCCATAGACGTGAAGTTTCTTATCATAATATATGCTCATATACGTCCCCACCGAGGGGCTCGGGCTTACCCTGAATTAGGGCGATTGGGCCTTAGTCGACCACGCGGGCCAAGTGCAGGTTGGTCGACTTCACACACAACCTGCGAGTTTCTCCTCAGGCGTGTGAAGGTTTCCTCACGATGTTTGCCTTCATCGTAAGAGCGTCGGATAAACGTACATATGAAATCAAATTCGCAATCACATTGGTACGTGGCAGGATTCAAACCACGACCTTCCCGACAGGAGGCGGCGGCCCTAGCCGTTACGCCACCGATGCTTCTTAAACCATACCGAATGTTATAAATAGCAATGTAAATGCTATTTCAGTACACACGCCAGTGCGAGCGTTATACAGATATTCGGAGCGACAGTGTTGCCTCAGTTAAATATTCATCAGGCAATCCGTGGGCCGTCACGTGGGTTAGACAGCTGAAAACAACACTAATCTATAACGACATAAAACTGAGACAAGCGAGTTTATCGCACAAGAATAATATAATATTAACACAATGTTTGATAAGTACTCATTGTAATAAACGCAGCTATTTTAGACGACTTATAAAATTATTTTAGGAATATTAAGTATTAGGTTTTTTAAAGAAATCGCGTTTTGGATTTTCCTAGCTCAATTCTGATGTGGCTCGAAGCCAAAATATAAATAACCAACAAAGTAGGGTTCTGTAACCTTTTTAATAAATTAATGTATATTAAAATGAAGGAAATTCAATGTTGCAGTTGGTAACAGAACATTTTGTACGGAAAATCTATGAACATTTTATAAATCGAACTTTACGTCTTAAGTTGGTCGACTATTACTACTAAACTAAGAAAGTCTACTTAGCCTTAATAGTTTTCCTTTAAAATGAATTATATGTATGTACTACCACAGATTACTAATTAGTTACTAGTACTACTATTTCCATTTTTTTTTATCATATGTCCTGAATTAGCGGTTTACCTGGTGAAAGGAGGGCAGGGGACACGACTAACAAAATTTAGTACTTTATAGCTAAATATTTCTTAAACGGAACGCTGAATCAAAAAATGCTTTTAGAAAACCCTCGGTAGTTTTAAAAGACCTATTCAACTATACCTCACGCGATTAGTTACGTCAATAAAAAAACAACCCCCCTTTTTACATGTAGGGGAAGTACATTACTTTACTTTAAGAATATTTTTATCAAGATTTTATTTTACCATTTTGTCCGCGTGATTAATATTTATACGCATGCCAAATTACAACTTTTGTAGTACTAATAGTCTCTGAGCTAAGCCGCGGACAGACAGACATGGCGAAACTATAAGGGTTTCCTGTTGACTACGGAACCCAAAAAAAAATACAATAAATATTAATTACTAGCTTTTGCCTGTGGCTTCTCTCGCGTGGGCACCGTTTTAGGACAGTCTTTGGGGGTGAATAGTGCGTGAACCATATCGGGTTATTCTGATTAGCATTATCACCCCCTCAACTATTTCTATGCAAAAAGTAACATTAAATCCGTTGCTCCGTTGCGACGCCGACGTGCGCGAGCCTGGAAATAAGTGTTCCCCAGATCTTTCGCAGACTATCTCGGGTTATGCTAATAATTACAAGTCAATGTCACTTGGGAACTGTATCGGACTATGCGCTATTTTCACGGGATAAAAAGTACCCTATGTCCATCCCCATGCGGGAACTATCTCGGGTTATGCTAATAATTACAAGTCAATGTCACTTGGGAACTGTATCGGACTATGCGCTTTTTTCACGGGATAAAAGTACCCTATGTCCTTCCCCATGCGGGAACTATCTCGGGTTATGCTAATAATTACAAGTCAATGTCACTTGGGATCTGTTTCGGACTATGCGCTATTTTCACGGGATAAAAAGTACCCTATGTCCTTCCCCATGCGGGAACTATCTCGGGTTATTCTAATAATTAGTAGTCAATGTCACTTAGGAACTGTATCAAACGGGACGTTTTCACGGGATAAAAAGTAGCCTATGTCCATCCCCATGACACAGGCTACCTGCATGCCAAATTTCGTCAAGATTGGTTGAGTTGTTGAAGCGTGAAAAGGTAACAAAGAAACACATTTTCACATTTATACTAGTAATAAGATGCCTATAAATAGGTTTGATTCTCGTTGTGCATCGTCTTGCTTAAATGTCGATGTTTTTACTATTTTACCAACCAACCAAGTGAATGTCAAGCAACCAGTTGCAATAAATAAAAAAAAACCGGTAAAGTGCGAGTCAGAACCGCGCAAAAAGGGATCCGTACCATCATACTAGATGGCGCTATTTACTTCACTTTAAAAAAAACGCGTTTTTTGTACGGAGACTCACTTTTTTCTTATTTTTAGTATTTGTTGTTATAGCGGCAACAGAAATACATCATCCGCGAAAATTTTCGACTGTAGCCATCTCGGTTCATGAAATACAGCCTGGTGACAGACAGACGGACAGACAGACAGACAGACGGACGGACAGCGGAGTCTTAGTAATAGGGTTCCGTTTTTACCCTTTGGTTAAGGAACCCTAAAAACGATAAAGTACAATTTCCATAAATTTAAAACATGACGTCGACTTCGAACGTTAAAAATGGATTTTGCATAGCATTGTGTGAAGGTTAAGTGTTGGATGATAAGCGGCACAGCTATAATAAAGAGTAAACGGACATTATCAGCCCAAGGACTCCCGCAAGAATTTCCACGACGACCGGTTCTGCGCTGCCCGCATACGGTGGCTTCCCGCGACCGTCACCAGGTCGTCGGTCCACCGAGTGGGAGGTCTGTCAACGCTATGTTTTCCGGTGCGCGGTCACCACTCGAGAAATTTATTGGGTTAAGCTAATTAAAACGTAAACACCATTTTGTTTTGAGTCGGCTCAATCTGCGCAATATTTTCGGCTCTTGAGAAATCAACACTTTTTTAATTTATTTCTTTGCTGTGTGACGCACGGATTTCGGTAGCGGAAATGATTGATTTCTCTCATTTGTACCCGCTATAGATCCTAAACAATAATATAACTGTACTCTCTCTCTCTCTCTCTCTGTTTCCATAGACGTGAAGCGTTTTTTGTGAGTTTCCTTTCTTATACCATACCGAATTATTATTTTGAAGGCACTTGTTTGTTACCTGTAGGCAAGAGCAACTTAACCTAAGGTGCAGGGGGACGGCGTATCGCGGGCGCTGGCCCTTGGGGGGCGCTGTACGCGTCACGGACGGCCTAGCGTCTAAGCTTGATACAGGGTACGATTATAGGAGGAATCCGCCTTTTTCGCCTAATTCGAAGTTTAGGAGCTAGACAGGACACACACATCCTTTTTTGACTCTATTTGTGTAAGATAATAGATCCCCGGCTAGGGCCGCCGCCTCCTGTCCGGGAGGTCGTGGTTCGAATCCTGCCACGTACCAATGTGATTTCAAATTTAGATTTCATATGTACGTTTATCCGACGCTCTTACGGTAAAGGAAAACATCGTGAGGAAACCTGCACACGCCTGCATAGAAACTCGCAGGTTGTGTGTGAAGTCGACCAACCCGCACTAGGCCCGCGTAAGCGACTAAGATATGAGCTGACAATGATGAATCGATCCCCATCAAAATATCTATATTTTTTGCCATCAAGTTGAATTGAGGTTGAGTTGGAGTGTCTGATAATAGTACGGGCTGTTGGCTGGTGATAGTGCTGGGTCAAGGTGGTGGCTCTCTGATAGTACCCACCTTGTAGCCACTGTCGTGTGCCTGGTGGTACGGGCTCAGTGCGCGGCGCTTCTTAGCTGACTGGTGGCGGGCCGGCGACAGGGCCGGGTCAAGGTGGTGGCTCTCTGGCTGACTGCTGCGATATTGCACCGGCTGCTCCGGGTACATGACATGCATTCCCTGAAAGGAAAATGTATGTTATAGAATTTTTATAAACTGTAGGTACTACAACATACAAGATGGACAGTTTGAAACTCAAATATTGACCTTATACTAGCTTTTGCCCAGGCTTCGCTCGCGTGGATAACATTTTTATTGGCTGTTACTGTAATCAAAGGTGCATCGTTCCCTAAAAACATTCTTCGGGCCATTACGAACATAAGAAAATTAGCCAAAAAACTCCAGCTGTTTTCAAGTGATGTGCTTACCAACAAACAGCATATCATTTTTATTTATTTAAAGATTGCTAAAATGTTCAAAGAAACATTAGGTAAATATTAAAAAAACCTTTTAGCGAAAACAAACACAGCCATCCATCATCTACCAAAAGCGAAGCCTGAATCTTTGGATAAAAGCTTATTAATTTCTAAAAGTCACAAGGATACAAGGCTTTCTTCGAGAATTAACGATGTAAAAGCGGCCTAATTGTAATATATCCGGCCCGCCACAACGCAATTTCGAAGAAAGCATCATAAAAATCGAGTTTTAATTTTGCTAAGAGCCGCCATTAAGAGGCTTGTCTCTGTTCCGTGAATTCCAGCAGTAAGGGCCGTTCGTTACACATGGCGCCGTGGCGGCGGCGTCTTAACATTTGTTGTCGCCTTTGGATTTGTATGGGCCTTCACACATGGCACCGCGTCGGCACCATGAGGCTGAATACAGCTCCTTAACTTAGTAGGACCGCTGCTGCCGTTGCGGCACCACCGTTGTTGTCGCCTTAGGATTTGTTTGGGTCTTTACACATGGCGCCGAGGCTGCACCGTTGTTATCGCCTATGGATTTGTACGGGCCTTCACACATGGCATCGCGGCGGCACCGCTGCTGCCGCTGCAGCACCACCGTTGTTATCGCCTTAGGATTTGTATAGGTCTTTACACATGGCGCCGTGGCAGCACCACTGCCGCTGCGACTCCACTACCG
This sequence comes from Coleophora flavipennella, assembly GCA_947284805.1. Taxonomy (NCBI): domain Eukaryota; kingdom Metazoa; phylum Arthropoda; class Insecta; order Lepidoptera; family Coleophoridae; genus Coleophora; species Coleophora flavipennella. Next base: position 7,399,189 of record OX369255.1, on the reverse strand, counting down.
TTGTTGTAACCTTGGGTTTGTTTGGGTCTTTACACATGGCGCCGCGGCGGCACCGTTCTTATCGCCTTTGGATTTGTACGGGCCTTCACACATGGCATCGCGGTGGCACCGCTGCTGCCGCTGCGGCACCACCGTTGTTATCGCCTTAGGATTTGTATAGATAGCTCTTTACACATGTCGCCGCCGCGCCGTGGCGGCACCGCTACCCCTGCGACTCCACTATCGTTGTTGTCACCTTTAATGTGTTACCACAATGTAACCTACCCTAAAATTGAGTTGAAAGTTACAACTACTGTTTAAAAAGTTCAAATTTAAAAAAAAAAAAAACGGACAAGTGCGAGTCGGACTAGCAAAGTAGGGATCCGTAGTCTTTTCAAAAAATAATTGTATATTTTAAAAAACAAAATTATATTTTTAGTTTTCAAAATCTCTGAACTTATTACAAATCCAACTGGACACCTTAAGTTGGTCGACTATTAACTCCTAAACTAAGAAAGCCTACTTAGCCGTGATTTTGAATTTTTTTTCAGATGTCCTGAAATAGCGGTTTAGCTAGCAGGGGGGGGGGGACACACTCGACTAACAAAAAATAACACTTTAAAGCTTAATATTTCGCAAACCGATCCCTGAATCGTAAAATGGTTTTAGAAAAACCTATTCAACGATACCCCACATGATAGGGTAACAAAAAAAAAACTCCCTCTACGAGTAGAAGAGGTACCCTATTTTTTTTTTCAAGATTTTATTATACCAATTTGTCGGCGTGATTAATATGTAGACCCATGCCAAATTACAGCTTTCTAGTACTAATAGTCTCTGAGCTAAACCGCGGACAGACAGACAGACATGCCAAAACTATAAAGTGTAACAGGTACAAATATTAGTTAATGTATTATACATAACATATATATTAGCTATATTATAATAAATTAGTCACTAGTGCTGTGAGTTGCAAAGAGGATATAAACTACTACGTTGTCCAACCAGTCCGGAGTGCGGAGTCTTCGTCTTAGTTTAGTTTGATATTGCACTGCGTGCCTTTCGCTGTGGATATTATAATATTTATGATCGATGGAATAAAACAATGTGAAGAGAACTCCACGACTTTTAGTGGAGTAAATCCCTGAAGGTTACAAAGGGTTGACTAAGGAACCCCAAAAATGGTGTAAATTTCTTCTGAATCTTTTCAAAGACTGCTAATCCTGCTTTTCTAAAACATAAAATGTAAAAAAAAGTAAGTGTGTGGTTTTATGAAACCACGGTAAAAGTGAAACTTTACAAAGGACGAAACGATCATGGCTACTCTCGCTACGGTACAGAGGACGAAACGATCATACCGTCAGACGAAAGCGACCGCCACGCGACATGCAACACACAAGCGAAAAAATTTGAGACGATGTAATAAAAGTTTCACTTTAAAAACAAATAGACCTCGGTGGGCATTTTGGGGTTCCGTATCTCAAAAGGAAAAAAGGAACACTTATAGACTCACTTCCATGCCCGTCTGTCTGTCTTTTTGTTTGTCAATCAAGACCATTTTTCTCAGGAGCCTGTACTTATGTGAAATTTGGCAAGAAGCAAGGTCTCACAGCACAAATGAAGTTAAAAGTCCGAAAACTATAAATTTGTGGTTATGCATCACTTATAACTTATTGCATTGCGATTCCACACTTTATTATTTTTTTATTGTAAAAACAGTAATACATACATACACGCGTAAACTTGTTGTGATTAATCCTGAAGTAAAACAACAAATAAAAATTCAGCTAAGTGTAAGTCGCAATCGCGTTAAGGCCTTAAGATAGGTCCAATGACAATATTCAATTCAAATTATTGAAAGACTGTGTAAATCTATCACTATGGAAAAAATATATAATATACTGAAAGTAATAAAACATCGATTTAATTTAATACAATTTTAAATATATTACCGCTTGAATTATAAATTATACTGTAGACCCTGTTTTTGGCATTAATTGCAAAATTTCTTGAAAATAAACAGTTAATATTGAATTAAACTAACACACAAAAATCGGTGAAATTATATACTTTCAAATAAGTTTAAAAAAATGTGTTCAATTAAAATGAAAGGTCTTAAAGTCACAAAGTAATAAAAACAGGTAAAAATCTAGAATTGGGCGTTCGGTTTCATTCAACGTAACAGGCGCGCTGAAGCGCGCATTTATTTGAACTTAAAATGAATAGACTTACGTTCTATATTACTTTAACACGTATCAACCTTCTCGGATTGAGGCATCTAAAGCCTTCAGGACTCCGAAATGAATGAAAAGAATAGCATTATTCAGACGCTCGTGTTGATGTTTTTTGTTGAATGCACCTATAAGCCGCTTTCTTTAACAATTGAAATTGTCTGCTGTGTAGGTCCACTAACTTATTCCGTACATATTATGTATAAGTAGACAGAGATTTGTTACCATAGATGGGTTATGCACTAACAAACCACATTTGAAAATCGAACCCATTTACACACACATTATAATAAGTACCTACCGAATGCTACTATGAAAAGAGATGCCAATTGGCATCTCTTTTTTGCTTCACTTTTAGGACGCATGTAACCTATCTACCTCCCCTTATATATAGCATATCTCTGTAAGTAGACACCAATCTTATCAATAATAGCCCCAAAGCAAGACCAATATTGACATATTACAATAATGCCACAAAGCTAAGGGGCTTAACTTCGGTAACGACCTAGATACGCCCACTCGGTAATTACCGGAAAGGACGTTCTTGTTTCATTCGATTATAGCGTAAACAAGTTGAAGTATTCGGAGTTTTCCTTCGAGCCGAGGTAAACTATATAGGAATGTATGTATAGGTGTATAAGGTACTGTCTCAAGTGACACAAGGTCACATTAAGGGCGATGTTCTAGAGCGAGCTGTGATCGGAGGTTACTTACGTCATCAAATCGGAAATAAGCTGATCCCTAAACTGATTGACATAGCTCACAGAGTCGCTAAACTCAAGTGGTAGTGGGCGGGTCACATAATTTCGTTGCTAATCTATTTTGTACACGACTACCCACAAAAAAGTGTGTATTGTTCAATGAAGATTTAGGAGCGTTTAACTTCAATCTCACCGGATGCTAAGCGACGATGGAGTATGCGTTACAGAATCATTCTGACAGCGCGCGTTGCAGAGTCAGTGAGTCTTTTATTAATTGAGGATCAGCCTAAACTTACTGCGGGATCCAAATGGAGAAGAGTTGCGAGAATTGAACAATGGAGGAAGAGCCCTTTGCCAACAGGCACGCTGAGCTGAGTGACATCCTATAATAACAAATTTAACCTACAACAAATTCAACAAAGCCTAAAAGATCAGATCTCTCACCCAGTTCAAAGGGCTAAATCAATAAATAAATAAAAGTATTAATTATCTCCGAAACGGTTGGTGTACTTACGAAATTAAGGAAATCAAATCACAAGAGACATTGATACAGAAGTAATTACATCCGATTAGATCTTGAGACCGTATGATTCCCGGCTTAGAATGGGGCCATCCCATCTCTCCCCATGAGTGTCGTAAGACCGGAAAATGGGGCAGTACACATTGCGATCGCCAACGCACCTCCAACCGTGGCGATTAAGGCAAACCCCCCCCCCCCCCCCCTCCAACTGGGAGTCCTACGTCCAGCTGTGGACGTCTTTTGACTGATGTGAGATCTCGATTATACGTATAACTAGCTGTCCCGGCGAACTTCGTTCCACCTTTCAAAACACTACCAGCGCCATCTGCCGGGCTGATTTGTGAATCTAAACCATCCTCAAACCCCCTGGAATACACACAATTTTTTTTATCAAAATCGGTCCAGCCGTTTAGGAGGAGTTCAATGACTAACACACGGACAGAAGATTTATATATATAAAGAAGAAGATGTACAAGATAAGCGAGAAGTAAGATATCTATTCGTAGCTCTAACGTTTAGAAGGCAAAACAAACTAGGTACATAACTTATTTTTTTACTTTCGAGCAACAATAGGATTAAAAGAAAGTTGTGTGATCGATCATCCAAAAATCTACTATTTTGAGATAGACATCAAGTCTTCTAGAAAAAAAAAAAATATCCGTACCCTCGATTAGCAGATACTGCAAGAAAGATTTTGATAAAATTTGCAAATAGAAATAGATGCTTGAAATTATTTGCCTATTTGAAAATGTTCGCCTATTTTCTTAAATAACTTTAAAACTATTTATCTTAAAATTATATACTAGCTGTCCCGGCCAACTTCGTTCCACCTCACACTACACTACCCTACTCTACCATACACTACCCTACAATAAGAACCTTATCCTGACAATAACGAACTCAACAAAAAAGGATTAGCGAAATCGGTCCAGCCGTTCACGCGTGATGCGATGACCAGAAGAAATAGGGGTTCATTTTTATATATATTGTATATGTAGATATGAGGCTCTCGGAACAAGCCCTTTCATGGTAAGTTTAAACAAATTGTGAATTCATTGTGTCAGGCAAAACAGACTACAAATAGTCGTAGCATAACAGTCTAGATTTATAATACTGTAACGCGACACTATGATTAGATGATGAAGTTCATGGATAATCCAAATCCGCTTATTTTAATACTATAAGGTGAACTCTTACAAGTTTTCCAAGTGGTGGTGGTTCTTTTATAGGGTTTTATTCACCCAACGGGACCCTATTATTAAGCCTCCGCTGTCTGTCCGTCCATCTGTCAGCGGGCTGTATTTCATTAACCGTAATAGGTAGATAGTTGAAACTATCACAGAATTTGTATTTCTGTTGCCGCTTTAATAGCAAATACTAAACATTTGAACAAGTGAAAAAATAAGAGGGGTCCTCATATACAAAACGTGTTTTTTTATAGTTCCATAAGAAGTATTTTTTATTTAGCTCTATCGTAAAAACGGCAATACATACAAGTGTGAAACTTGGTTTGATTATAGTACTAATATTGAAGTAAAACAACAAATAATAAAAAACCGACCAAGTGCAAGTCAGAACCGCACACATAGGGTTCCGTACCATCATACTAGATGGCGCTAGTTCCTTCACGTTTAAAGAAAACCCGTTTTTTGTATGGAGACCCCCCCTCTTATTTTTTCACTTTTTCTAATTTTTAGTATTTGTTAATAGAGCGGCAACAGAAATACATCATCTAAAAATTTCACCTGTCTACGGATAGACAGACAGACAGACGGACGGACAGCTAAGTCTTAGTAATAGGGTCCCGTTTTTACCCTTTGTGTACAGAACCCTAAAAATCGGCCAAGTGTGAGTCGTACTCGCCCTAAGGAGTCCGAACTGAATGATAAAAAAGCATATTTTTGTCGCTAGCGTTGATGTCTTTTGTTTGTAATGTGAATAGGTATCATTGTCATTATACTATAATAGTTGTGTGGAGAGTTGTGGTGGTACGGAACCCTCGAAGTGCTAGTCCGACTCGCACTTGCCGGTTTTTCTTTTCACATAAAGGTTTAGATTTCCGTATTTAATTACAAAACCGATTTACACATACTTCATCATTTGGCGAAATACAGGGAGTTAGTAATATACACTGTATGAAGGAATTTTAAAATTGCAGAATGGGAATTATTAGGGTTCTGTAGTCAAAGGGTGCAAACGGCACCCTTACACTAAGTCTCCGCTATCCACCCGTCTGTCTGTCAGCGGGCTGTATTTCATAAACCCTAATAGTTAGTGTGTATTTCTATTGCCTATTGCCGCTATAACAACAAATAATAAAAAAGAATATAAAGGGTACAAGAAACGTGATTTCATTTCTTGTACCAAGTTACGGAACCTTTAGTGTGCGAATCCAAGTCGCGCTTGGCCGATTTTTATTTTATTACAAATAGAATTATAAAAAAAATTGAGACCGCAATTACTGGTTTCAGTCGGGGCCTTTTCAAGCAGAACTTCTTTTTTTTTTTTATGAGAAACTGTAGTTTACAGGTTCATCGATAGTTGGCGCCACAAGCCACTGTGATGTGCGCGATATCGAAACTAGTCAGAAATTTCGCAACCAAGATCATCTTATACATAGCCTAGTGGTTAGATCTCAAGTGATAACAATCCAGGGTGAGCAAGTTCAAAACCAGTCAAAATTATTTCCATACTCGTTTGGGAGCGGTCCGCTAGGAGCGCTATTTTATTTGAAAGAGTGACTACTCTATTTTCTGTATGTATAAGGTACTCTTTGGTTTCAGTCATGAATGACAATTCCACTGCCCGACATAGGCACACCCCGGACACTTCATACCAACGAGCGAGAAATGATAAACAGCTGACGTATCTATAGGCATCAATGCACGTAGGGTTGAATTACACCGGCGGCGGCACAGTACAATAAAGAGTACTAGCGTACCGGCGGCGGCGGCGTTGGTCACGAAATGTTTGTTAGATATTTACTGCACCTAACAATCAACAGTGGCTACCTACTTGGTAGGTAACTTTATCATATCAGCCGAAGAACGTCCACTGCTGGGCATAGCCCCCCCCCCCCCAAGGATTTCCACGACGACCGGTTCTGCGCTACCCGCATAGCGTTGCCAGGCGTCCGGATAAAGCCGGACAGTGTTAGGCTTTTTGGATGCGTGTCCGGCCAAATTAGAAGGTGTCCGGCCTGTCCGGCTTTTTAGGTTTAATGATTTTTCCAGTCACCTGGACATTCGGGTGAGCGCTGTCGTATTTATGAGACTATGGCGGCGTTTCTTGGTCTGATTAGGACCTCGCTAAAGGCCAGTAAACATGACTGATTGATTTAGGGGTGTCTAAAGAGGGCTTTAATAATTTAGGGAGTCCGGCTTTTTTACCCAAAAGTCCGGCTAAACTGGCAGGTATGTCCGGCTATTTAGTTTTAAGACCTGGCAACCCTATACCCGCATCCAGCGGCTTCCCGCGACCTTCACCGGGTCATTGGTCCACCGAGTGGGAGGCCTCCCTACGCTACGTTTTCCGGTGCGCGGTTGCCACTCGAGAACTTTACTGCCCCAACGGTCATCCGTTCTACGAGCTATGTGCCCCGCCCACTGCCACTTAAGTTTAGCAATTCTAGGCTATAACAACAACAAATAATGTCATTTTTCTAAATTTTAGGCATATGTCCAGCAGTGTACGTCCTTCGGCTGGTATGATGATGACACTTCACTGAAAAGCATTCACGTAATAACATTAGACGTATATCCGTGGCATATATCAAAAACACAAAAACAATAATGAGTATAGATGATTAGTTGGAATATACTCGCAAATTTCGAGGCCCGCGTTTCCGCGCCAAATCTGTATGTGGCGGAAGTGAAAGTACCGCATATCCTATAATCCTATTGTGGACTGCAGAACAATGCAGCGTGCACTAAAATTTTAAACACATTTTACTATACCTACAGTGAGAATAGACGGATACAATTTAATAATCATCATCATCATAGCCGAAAAACATCCACTGCTGGACAAAGGCCGTCTCCCCCAAGGATTTTCACGACGACCGGTCCTGCGCTGCCCGCATCCATCGGCTTCCCGCGATCTTCACCAGGGCGTCGGTCGTGGGAGGTCTGCCTACGCTACGTTTTCCGGTGCGCGGTCGCCACTCTAGAACTTCATTGCCCCAACTGCCATCTGTTTTTCATCACATCAGCTCATATATAAGTCCCCACCGAGGGGCTAGAGCCTACCCTGAACTACGGCGATCGGGTCTTAGTCGACCACGCGGGCCCAGTGCGGGTTGGTCAACTTCACACACAACCTTCGAGTTTCTTCGCAGACGTGTGCAGGTTTCCTCACGATCTGTTTCTGTTTTTACGGGATACAATTTAAAATCATCGCATATTTCTCAGAGATATTTCAATGGCTGATCTTTTAGACTGTCAGTCGTTTTCACAATAATTAAAGGCGTCTCAATGATTTGCCTAGTAATTATCACCTTACTTGCTGTCAGTCAGTACCAGTATTGCAACAATTGTTTCAAAATTCTTTAGGCGGTGTATACCCAAACATTATGACGAGGTTACTTTGGACTTTCTAAACTAAACAATCACGTGGGTGACCCGGTCGGACAACATGGCTTGCTTAGCTGGAGGCAGGTCCAAAATATGTTTGAAATCACACCTTCGCTTCGTCAGACAAACGAACGAATACATACACTTCTATAATTTATGGACACGCACACCTTATCTTGCGGCTCATAAAACTTTTCAATTTATGATGACCTGCAGATTTGCTGCCTCGGTTGGACCGTCCAATATTTTCTGATGCTTATTTAAAAACTAGCGAATCCCGTTTGTATCCTTTCCCGTTGGAATTTCCAAAAATCCTTTTTTAATTGCTATCATCATATCAGCTCATATATGCCCCCACCGAGGGGCTCGAGCCTACCCTGAATTAGAGCGATCAGGCCTTAGTCGACCACGCGGGCCCAGTGCGGGTTGGTCGACCTAACACACAACCTGCGAGTTTCTCCGCAGGCGTGTGCAGGTTTCCTCACGATGTTTTCCTTTACCATAATATGAGCGTCAGATAAACGTACATATGAAATCTAAATTCGAAATCACATTGGTACGTGGCAGGATTCGAACCACGACCTCCCGGACAGGAGGCGGCGGCCCTAGCCGTTACGCCACCGACGCTCTATAATATAATGACATAATTGCTCAAGATCTTATTTATTTATTATTATTATATATATGCCAAATTTCAGCCTGAGACGTCCAGTGGTTTGAGCTACGCTTTGATAGATCAGTCAGTCTGCCACGGTTTCCTATTATACATTATAAGAAGACAATCACAAGATGATAATACTCTGGATAAGTGACGTACAACCTAAAAACAGGCCAAGTGCGAGTCAGAACCGCACACATAGAGTTCCGTACCATCATACTAGATGGCGCTAGTTTCTTCATGTTAAAAAAACTCGTTTTTTGTATGGAGACCACCCTTATTTTTATACTTTTGCTAATTTTTAGTATTTGTTATAGCGGCAACAGAAATACATCATCTATGAAAATTTTAGCTGTCTAGCTATCACGGTTCATGAAATACAGCCTGGTGACAGACGGACGGACAGCGAAGGCTTAGTAATAGGGTCCCGTTTTTACCCTATGGGTACGGAACCCTAAAACCATCAAGGTATACAACAATGATACCTATTTACTTCAGAACAACGAGAGCGACATATTTTTTTTACCGTTCCCTTTGATACGGTACCCTAAAAAATTGTAGTCGCCAAATCGCCACCCAGATTATTACGTCCACAAAAGAACTCTACGTAGAATAATTACCAATCAAAGTAATATAGTAAATCGTACGCGTTATAACGAAAACGTGACGCCGACACCACACGACACGAGGCTTGCGACCGAAGACGACGGGGTGAATAATAGCTACCTTCCATATCCATGTAGCGGGCCGATATTGAGGAATCGCACCACACATTCAAGGACCCCTCGATTCAGCAAATGGAAATCTGACTGACGTAGATGGATGGATGAAAAATACATATCACGTTGTACAAAAAACCACGACCAAGTGCGAGTCGAACTTACGCACCGTGGGTTCTGTACCAAAACATCTTAATAAATCAACTATGTATATAACTAGTCTGGCCATAAGTAAATAAGTACTTACTTATGTAACAGTACTGTTCTTTTCTTTTTTTCGACTAATAATTTTGAATTTGGAACGCGTTTATTATGTTAAAATTTCTTTTAATTTGCCGCCATTTCACATATTTTTTCGTGTTTCTGCACGTGATCACAAGGAACGACCTACCCAAGCCTGGCTCGAAACCAACTTTCAGGATGCCTCGTTTAGCTCAGATCTACACCCCTTAGACTACAAATTATGGTCAGTTTAGAGGACATTGCCTGCTCTAAACGACACGCGGACATTGAGTCTCTTAAGAAATCTCTGGAGCAAGCAGTGGCTAAATTTTCCATGGAAACAGTGCGTAAATCCATAGATTCGTGGCCAGACCGATTAAAGGCCTGTATCTAAGCCAAAAGTGGCCATTTCGAATAGAAATGATGGGAGCGACGGCTGACTCTCGCGTTATACTCGTGACCGGGTGCTGTCCGTGTGAACTAGCCTACTCTTGTCAAAGGTTTCAATGACATTCAATAATTTTATGAATTTTATGTATAACTTTTTGTGTCATATTATTTTAATGTTCTAATGACATAATCTGGTTTATTTTTAGGATTTAATTTTGACATTATTAACTAATGATTGTTTATTTCTTGATTTTTCACAAATGAAATTATGTTACTATTAATTTAAGACTATCAGAAAGAGTGTAATTTGCACCTATTTTGAATAAATACCTTGAATCTAGAATTACTTTTTATTTTTTGCTGAGAGTTCAACAAAAATATGTACATCATCATCATATCAGCCACAAATCGTCCACTGCTGGACAAAGGCCTCCTCCAAGGATTTCCACGACGACCGGTCCTGCGCTGCAACAAACAAACCTGGGACCACACCCCGGACACTCCATACAAACGAGCGAGAAATGATATACATAATTATAACTGACGTATCTATAGGCAAGAATGCAGGTAGGGTTGAATCACACCGGCGGTATTGGTCACAAAATGTTTGTTAGTTATTTACTGAATGCTGTGTGAATACTAAACTCTTTTTTTTTCATACTTTTCGTTGTAAACAAACACCGTTCGAAAAAAAAACCACTTTCCGAATACACCATACACATTATGATACTAAAAAACAAACATTATAAATGGTAACTGCGATGTGGACGTACGAATTAACAATGATACCTGCTATTATTTTGTACATCTTTAAACACTTTTTCCTTGACCGACAAATCGCTGCCGCTTATTAAAAAAAGGTCATCTACTTCTATGATATGACGCCGAAAATCGCTGCCGCTTATTAAAAAAAGGTCCTCCACTTCTCTGACGGCGAAAATCGCTACAGCTTATTGCAAAAAAAGGTGAAGTCAATTTGATCACCAAGATTCATGATATGGTATAAAATAATAGCAGTTTTCAGTGTTAATTCATACGTCCACGTCGCAGTTACCATTTACAATGTTTGTGAATATAGTGAATAAAAGTGCTTGCGTAGCTCGTCCTTTACGTTTGGTACCCAATCTACACCCAATCTGAGTGACGGCGGGGGTGAGGTCGAATTTAGAGAGGGGCAGGGAGTGCCAACTTCAAGAAAGAGATCAATCGACGAATCCAACTCGGCTGGGCAAGGTTCGGGAAGCTTCGCAATATATTCACGTCCCAAAAATATGTACACATAAGTTTTATTAAGATTAGGTACTTCATAAAAAATAAAAGGCATGTGACAAAGAGTGATGAATATTAGATGGGTATAAAGGGAGAGAATACATTATATGTTTTCTGTCTAAGCATGTTTTTGTAATAATCTGCAATTATTTTCTAGAACTAAAAACAGTGATCGGCATAATTTAAATTTAAGAAATGTAAATAAAATAGATCCTATTCGAGACTGAGTAAGGTTAAAATGTTATTTGGTGGGGCAGTGTATAAGATTCAACCATAAAATTCCAGAAAAATGTAACTAGTTTTTCAGTAAAGTAAAAAAATGCTTGTGCTCTAGAGGATATTATAAAATAATAGATTATGTAAATGACAAAGATATGGTTAAATGTGTTTATCCTCCAAAAAATACCCTAACCTGAGACTGTAATCTGAATCATGACATTTTTTATAATAGACAGTAAGGTTTTATGACTATTTAAAAGTGTGTGTAAAACACCTACTATTTTAAAAATAAACATTTATGATTATTTTTTTAAGGAAGACCAAAATAAAACATGAATGGACTGTGTGAAAAATGATATGAGTAAGAAGTGAATGTAGAGATAACTGCAAATAGGGAAGAATGAAAGAGAAAAAAATATTACGCTGACCCCACATAATAATTGGAAAGGGCAGGGAAATTACGATTTCTTTTACAGAAAAAAAAAACAGATAACAGAGACCACACTTTAAGTTTCAAATGAAATGTTGCAGCGTTAGTTGATCCAGATAAAATTATGAGATAATTTAGATCAAAGTTGGAATTCAGCAAAAACTGGACATTGTTTGCCGTAGCGCTACTGGCGCCACTCCAGCTTGCAACAGTGTAGGCGCTCGCGCACAGAACAATGACCGCCTTTCCTTTATGCATTTCTTGTCTCTGCAATAGGTACCAAGTACTATCGGCAAATGGCCTGTCTTGCCACTTTTGGATTCTCCCACCGAGAAATAGAGCTTAAAAGTGGCAAGGCGGGGCATTTGCCGATAGAATAGTACATAACGGTGCCCACGACATTTCACGAGAGCGGCGGCGGCATCGAGCCTAAAGGTGCGTACAGATTAGAGGCAGTCTCAGGGTGAGCAGCGCACGTTCACGCCCATATGAGCAAATGCACATAGGCATCGTGCCTAAGCCAGCCTCAGTGTGAGCAGCCTCGCCACGCACGGCTCGCACTGCGTGTGATCCGGACGTAGTCAGAAGCAAGGCACCGAGACTGCCTCTAGTATGTACGCATCTTAAGGTGTCGACCTTTCACGCGATTCCTGTCAATTACTTTTTATATTTAGATTATTTTATTATATTTTGGTAGGTTTACTGTAATGTAATATATTTAACCTTTGTAAATGTAATATATTATATTTATTTTTTATTAAGCATTTGTATAATTTGAGTAGACAAAATTACTTTGAAATGGATGAATGAAGAGAGCAGACGAGGAAAGATGGAAAGTGATGGGAAGATTAATGCTATTGTGGACTTGTGTATGCTGCTTCAGACAGCTGGTGGGCCACAGACCTCTTTAATAAAATATTTCTAGTTTAAAACAACAAATATCTATATATTTATATATATAAAAGAAAGTCGTGTTAGTTACACCATTTAGAACGGCTGGATCAATTTTTATGATTTTTGTGTTTTTGCATTTGTTTTCGTCCGGAATAGGATAAAAAGTATTAAAATATGATATTTATCAATAATAATAGGGTAGTGTACTGACTGTAGTATAGGTGTAGTGTAGTCAGGGTAGGGTAGGGTAGTATAGGGTATGCTAAGGTAGTGTAAGGTGGAACGAAATTCGCCGGGACAGCTAGTATGAAATAAAAGCAACAGTCGGGGTGGGGGCGGTGTGGGGGTGTGTATATACCTATTGTGAATAATTAACTTTGAAGACAGATGATCTGGTACGGCTGTGGCTCGAAATTGTGCTGAGTGCAAGTTTATGGGGGAAGCCTATGGCACAACAGTGGATGTCTTTTGGCTGAGATGATGATGAAGAACCAAAGCAATATGTATCCATATACCTACTTTGAAAGAATCAAATGGTAAAGGCATTACAAATACTATGGATCAATAATGCTTGCAGGGGCCACAGACCTGGAAAAAGACTATGGATCAATAATGCTTGCAAAGAGTGATCCTTGTCTTGTGATCTAGTCTTTTTTCAGGTCTGATTGTGAAATCAGACCTGAAAAAAGACTATGGAGAAATATTGCTTCAAGGATCACAACTCACAATACTGTTTGTCGTGATATGTCGTTGATATTTCAGTTGGATAAACCTACAAGCTTGCAGTTGACAAGAGGTTATAATGTATTTTTTAAGAGTTCCATAGTCAATCTTCGATTAGTTGCGAATACTTGCAGTGTCGCCTTGTCCGTCCGTCGTTATGTAAAGTCACAGCCGTCTTACTCTAATACCATTTTACTGCTATAAAGCTGAAATTTGGCACATTGGTTCTGTGACAACTACAAAGTTATGAACTAAATTCAAAACAAAAATTAAGGTACCTCTTCTGTACATGTAAAATGGGGGTGAATTACTTCCTTCCAGCAAAACCACTTTTTCATAAAATCAGAAAGTATTGGGAATACTACAATGAAATTAAAAGGTAAGTTAGCAGCTTTCTTAGCATATGAGGAATAGTCAACCAACTTATGGTATGTTCTGTAACAAGTACAAGAAACTCCAATAAAAATGACTAAAAAAAATAAACTAAGTAGGTAAGAGTAATAGGGAGTGCAACATAGTATTACTTACAGGTTTCATAGACAGATATAAAACAATAACATGTAGTCACATAATGTAACTGATATGATTAGATTTCAGTATTTAACCATTACACTTTTTTATCCACAATTCGCAAGCCCTTGGCATCATCTCAACTGATGGTAATTGACAATGATGCTGAAGATTTAAGCAGGCTTACCAAGATTCCCCAACGCAATGGGAAACCGACTATCTTATATTCAAGCTGGGACACATGAATGTTTGGCGGCAAGACTTAGATCAGATGGTGGTAGCTAGCCGGGGCCTTAGAAATGCCCTACCGAGCCTTACAAAGTTAGACTCCGCCAGGACTCGAACCCACAACCTCCTGATGTGAAGCTAATGGACTTAACGACTACGCCACGGAGACGGATTTGGTACTAGTAGTGAAAAAAAAGGTATCATAAACCATTTAGAATTGTATGGAGACTGTCATAGTGACTAACGAGGTATGTGTGACTGGTACATACCTGTAAACCTCTCAACTAGTGATTCCGTTCAAGAAACTGTACAACTTTTGTGCTACAACTTTGCTGATATGACATTGGAAAGAAATTTTGGACTTCTCATACAAACCTGATACAATAACCAAAGTTTGTATGAGATAAGACTAATTTCCATCTCTAGGTTAAGATGGCCTAATATATTTTTGGTTTGTGTTTAAATGTGGTCACTTTCTAGCAGCAAAATTTGTATATGTCAGAAATGTGTGTAGAAGTTAGAAATGTGTAATAGAACTGAATAAAGTGAGCCAATTCATCAAGTCCACAATAAAAAATAGAAGAGTAAAAATATATTACCTTGCCTGAGATATATTAAACAATATTTTAAAAAAATTATTTTTTGATGATTCCAAGGGCTTACAAATTGTGAAAAAAAAATTACTAACATTTTTAGTGTTTTCATAGATATAAAGATATATAACAATGATATATTCAAGGTTCGTCTGCCAAGGTTTATCTGACTGAGATGGCTTTTAGCAATAAGACTGCCTTTGTACACTTAAGTCTGATAAAACCATGTCGTCATTATTAATTGTGGGCAATAAAGGATTTGTAACCTAATACATGTATTTTAGGTATAAGGAAGTGTTGTCAATGACAAAAATTTGAAAAAACATCCTAAGCGCAATTTCTGAAACAAAAAAACCTACTTTTGTGTGTATAAGTGAAAGAAGGTATGTACATTTGCATCAAAATTGTGAAGTCTAATTTTCTAATGATCATGTTAAGAACTTTTTATTTACTCTGACTTTGTCACTCAAAAGCAAAAAAGATTTAGTTGTAGGCAAAATCTTCATAGTTATGTAGCAACGGCAAAGAGGTTCATACTCTTTTTACTTTTCGTAAGAAGGCTCACGGTCACCCAAAGGGCAATGGGGTGTGCTATGCTCGGAGTTTCTCTGCTTGATCGAATCAAAAACAAGATTCATAGGAGAACCAAAGTAACCGACATAGCTCACAGTATTGCTCACTAATGGCTGTCCTTCGGCTGATATGAGTGAGTTTGAGTATAAATTAAATAGATGTTTTGATAATCTGAACTAAATATGTACTTTGGCAACATGGTGTATAGAAAAGTCAGAAAATGGATTTACTTAATGTAGTTGGAGTGGAGGCATATTGGAGAAGCTGCAGGAAAGTTGTCTCTGATGGTTTGTTTCACATGAGCCATTAACAGATGCCTTAACCTAATCTTGAAGAGTTTACATCCTACAGACAGCCAAGTAAGCACTGGCTGGACATGGTCCACTGGACAACCCTAGGACACTCCACACAGTGGCACAATAATAAGATTTTTTTTGGCCCCATGACATAGGCCTAGCCTCTAGTTACTGTAATACTATCTTTGTTTTGGTAACAAAATTTATATATTTATTTAGCTACACTTGGTAATAAGTATATGTACTTCTCTTTCTAACATGGCTCTCATTGTGTCACATTTGTAGCGACCAGCCCACCTTTCCTGCCTCGAGTACTATGCATAACAGGCAATTTTATATTGGAGGGGAGGTGAGTTTCTTCTTTACTTAGATAATTGTATTCTTTGCGAAGGAGGATGTTGAGGCTTAATTCAAAGTCAAGAAGATTTTGATAAGTGGACCCAGGCTCAGCAATAATTTATTTAGTAAAACTTTGATGCAGCACAACTTAGGATGGGCCAAGGTATTTGGGAACGCTGGAAATTCATAAAGTTCAGAAGCGAAACATGCCCAGCAGTTTGGTCAACCGATTATTCAGATCATTGATGTTTAGATTATTGAGGTTTTCTAATATGTTTGGTGTTGATAAGATCTAGTCATAATATAATATCTATCATAAATCAAAGTTTATTAAGATTTAACATGTCTTTCATTAAAAAGTACTGGTTAAGTACCCTAAGAATATAATAAAACAAGTTATCTGGTTTTTAATTAAAAAAACAATATGGATAAACACAATCATCAGTACAGTAAGTAGGCACTTACTTCGTAAATGCAAACTGCATACTAGGGTGAAATGCGAGTTTCACAATTTAATGTTATCTAAAAGATTCCAATAAGACTCGTAAAAAGACCCCGCTAAAAATAAGCAGTGTCATGTTTACCTCGCGCGTGACAGGTTGGGACGGAGGGAAGGAAAACCAAGCTAAAATTATACCACCCGCCAGTAGGTACGTGCCGTCCATCACCCAGCAGCAGAGAGCAACATAAAAAAATATCACCAACTCACACGTTGCAGCCAACGTTTGCTTTTGCTTGCGTAGAAAGAAAGCAATCAACCGCCACCGTATCGCTAACTAACCAGTAATTTTCCACAAGTGTTCTACATCCGATACAGACTAAACTTATAATATCAGTATATTCCTCACCTCTCCAAGTCAAATTTGTGACAGTACGATCCCACTATCATGCTGAAAGGAGCACACGAAAGCGGACAAAGGGTCCATCAAAACACAGCCATTTTGAAACAGTTCATACAAATGTTACGTGTCGTGTACACATCTGGCTCACAGTTTCAAGAACCGAATATATCAAATACGGCTATCCGTTCGTACACATTTTGAAATCTTATCTAACACTTACAAACTATCACTAAAAAAAATATTTTTCACACACTTGGTACGATTTCACTTCATACTTTCGCACACACCCGTTTACGTCGCAAAAGTCCGTCGACGGAGACCGGAGAACGGAAGCGAGCGACGAGCTCCAGCAGCTCAAGCAAGCCTCAACCACAGGAACGAATGAATGAAATGACTGACAGAGCGAGAAAAACTATTATCTACGTGAGACACAGCACAGATGACTGCTGACAGAAGTGTTACCATAGGCAAACCACAATTTTTCTACTACCTCTTTTTTCTTTTTACAATAACAAGTTTCTATTATTTCCAAAGGGAGATCGTAATTCGTATATGACGTAATGGGCCTTAAGTTGCTGTAGTGAGAGTGAGACAAATAATTTATAATTTTCTTACAGCTATTTTTCTCAGCTACTTACCTACGTCGTTTCTGTTATACAGGTGTCCCAGCATAATCTGCACAAACGAAAATGGGTGAAACTAGATCACAATTTATCGACAAAAAAATATATAAAAAAAATGGTTTATATTGATGGTTTAATTTTTTTGTCTCCCAAAGTCCGTTTTCATTTTAAATAATCATAACTTTTGAACCATTATGTGTATTTGGTTGAAAAAAAATCTGACTGCCCGGTCCGGTTTCAATGCCACTACCCCTCCCTTTCCTCACCCTTCACTCGCTTGACAAACAATGTAAATAAAAAAGGGTTTATTGAAAAAAATAAAAAAAATCATTAATGTTACAAGAATCATTTTTTTAAACTCTACTTTTATCGGACTTTTTTTTATTTGACAAGCAACATCTATCATTATCCATTACAACAGATTTTTTTTCAACCAAATACACATAATGGTTCAACGGTTATGATTTTTTTAAATAAAAAGGGACATTGGTAGACAAAAAAAATTAAACTATCAATATAAAGCAAATATTTTTTTTATTTTTTTAAAATATTTTTTTGAAGATAAATTGTGGTCTAGTTTCACCCCTTTTCGTTTGTGCAGTTTATGCTGGGACACCCTGTATTTCACACATTGCTATCACACCCACAGAACTTACTGTTTCATCCGTCTTACATAATCTCACAAACACATTGTGTTTTTATGTGGGAAATTATTTCCCTATACAAGTAAAGGAATAAGAAACTTATTTACAGTGCTCTTTTAAGTACTCGTACCTTTTCTTTACTCTAGCTTTACTTGTGTAGTTTTATGTGTCATAGTGACGTAGAGAGCACACTTTTAGGACTGGGTATTTTTTGTCGCTATTTGCTACAAGACATTAAATCTACCAAACCGTCGTGTTCGCGACAGAATTGCTTAAAAAACCATTTTATGTCACTCTCGTTGATGTCTTTTGACTGAAATGAATAAGTATCATTGTTGTACTCGTGTGGAGAGAGTTACCTTGTTAGAATTGATTATGATTGGACAAGGAAAACGAGACGTAATATTTCTTGCCTCCAAATACACAAACACAATTTTCTTCTCCATTTTGTTTATTTGGCCTTCAATTTTTTTATAAAATTTAGAAATCAAATCCTCAAATAGCCCCAAATCAATACAGCTGAATGTAGAAAGCTGTAATTTTGCACAGAAGTTATGTATATGATGTAGATTGTCAACAAGGTCTGATTTTTCTGAATTCCTATGGGATACAAAATAAAGCAGCAAAGTGTTTCAATATTTTGAGGATGTTTAAAAGAAACGGTTTTAACGCAGCAGTGCTACTTGTATTGTAAAATATTACTAAAGCAGAAGATATTTCTCAAATTTGGTAACATCGAAATCATAAATAATTTGTTGTAGGTATTTTATCGTAGAAACGTCAACATCCAAAAGCTGTTAGTGTTCGCAGAGGCAAAGATGACCTTTCATTACTAGCGTAAAGATGTGTGTGTGTGTGTGTGTGACACTTTCCTTCTCCCGCTACATTGACGTCGGGATTAGGGATTATTCGATTGTCACCGTGTGTTAAATTACCGTGAAGATAATTAAACAATTTACTGTACTTATTAATGATTTACTAGTACAAAATGTTTGGAAAAAGCTAGATGTCAACAAAATCCTTCTTAATATTATAAAAGTCAAAATAAGTTTGTTTGTTATCTTTTCACGCTTCAACAACTAGACCATTCTTAATGAAATTTGGCATCCAGGTAGCCTGTATCACGGGGTAGGACATAGGCTACTTTTTATCCAGTGAAAGTGGCATGGTCCGATGCAGTTCCTGAGGGAACTGAAAAAATATATTTTTTTGGTTAATTTCATTAACATCGCAACAGAATAATGTATTGTTGTGATTTTTTGAAAAAGATGGCTGTGGGGGTGGGAAATGACATAATTTACCTATAAGCATATCCTGACATAGTTTCTAAGGGATCTGGAGAAAACTCATTTCCACGCTCGCGCATGTCTTTGACATCGCAACGGAGCAACGGATCGAAGAGGTTTTTTGTATAGAATTGGTTGATGGGATAGGAAGTAAAATTAATTGCTAATCAGAATAGCCCGATATAGATCCAGAGGGATTTTGATAAAACTCATGTCTACGCACTACTCACTCTCAAAGACAGTCATAAAAACTATGTCCACGCGGGTGACACCGCGGACAAAAGCTAGTAGTTCATATTTATGGTTTTCTTCCTGTCTAGCCAGAAAAAAAGGTTTAGGTATACTAGTCAATTATTATGATAGCTTGGTGTTGTTTAAAAGTAATTAACAACAAAGTTTCATAGAAAGGATAACTCTCTAGGCACCAGCTAGGCAAGGAATCGAAGAGCATTTACTGGATCCATTGACGACAATGGCGTTTTATCTGGGAATACAAGTATTCTAAGCATTGTGAAAAAAGTGGAATAAAGGTTGTCCCAATCAAGAAATTGTCTTTAGGTATGTACTTTCTTGATTGAGACAAGGAACCTACGTGTAAGTACTTACGTCAATAGGTAACTTTGGCACAAAGGTTCACTTTATTTTTCAATTAATTTGTTGGAATCCCTAGGTATTCATATATTAGTATTTTCTTTGTACCTACACATTTATATATATAGCTGTGTTTCAGATGAACATCTTTAGCCTTTTTAGGTACCTACTCCTGCCTTCCTTCTTAGGTAACCTACCTACATGTAATCACTAACAACAAGCATGAGTCACACATATTTTCTGTAACTGTTGTTTTTTTAACAAGTAACTAGTAGTTAACATGATTTTAATATAAATTTGACAGGTATGTTCAAAATACATCTCAATCAGGAACACGAATTCGAAACAATTTAAGTTTCGCAACATAATCCCTTTACATCTGACAACCCTACAATAAATTTACACAACATGCAAACGTGTAAAAGTGTATACCTTATATCAATCAATAAAAAAGCCCCATGTAAACAGACTTAGTAGGAGTTTGACAGTTTCAAATGTCAAACCCATAGTACTTTTGTTTACCTTTTGCTTTTTTTTGGTTGATACAAGGTGTCTAAAAAGAGTATCGGATATTTGAAACAGAGCGACGGAGGGGAGCGGGGAGGGGATCATGGCGTCCGCCATTTTGTGAAGTTTTAGTTACGATGGAGCAGTTCCCGACCCGGGGACGCATGGCGCTTTTTGCGTGCGAGCGTATTATCGCAACGGTGATTCAATAGTGGCTGTTCAACGTTTGTATCGTGAGAAATATTGTACACGCCATGTAACAAGTGTCGATAGCATTAGAAAATGGGTCCGGATGTTCGAAAATAAAGGTGCGACGGTAAATATTCAACACTCTGGTCGCCCTCGTTCAGTCCGCAACGAGGAAACGATCGGAGAAGTGAAGGCGTCAGTTCGTCAAAATCCGTCTTTACCCATTCGAAAGCAAAGCCAATCATTGAACATCAAAAAATATTTGATTTTAATTTTTTTTTTGTGGGCCCAGACTTGCAGGAGTTTCAAGGTTCCCACTCGAGAAAGTGGTTTCAACAAGATGGGGCCACTTGCCATACATCAAATCAATCAATGGAAGCTGTTAACGATTTATTCCCTAATAAGGTCATTTCGCGTAGGGATAACATCAACTGGCCTCTCAGAAGTCCCGACCTTAGCCCACTTGACTATTTTGCATGGGAATACTTTAAAAGTAAGGTCTATAAGGATAACCCAACGAACCTGATCCAATTGAAGCAAAATATCAGGTCGGAAATGGCAGCAATATCGAGAGCTATGTGTTGGCGTGTTATCGCCAATCTTCGTTCCCGATTCGAAGAATGCTAGCAGCGTAATGGTCACCATTTGGATAACATCATCTTTTCCAAATAATTTTCCACTTTATGTTCTAAAAATAAACAATAAACTTTTTGTTGATTTCAAGTAGTTTTTGTTTTATCAAACTAACAAATACCCGATACTGTTTTTGGATACCTTGTATAAGGTACTGTACTGTGACGGCCCTTACTGGTCGTCCGGGGGTATACTCAGTGGAACTTGGAATATAGCTAAAAAAACTCCGTCGTTATCTAATTAATAATTTTGGATGAATAACTAATTTATTCACTTTAATTTCTGCTCTGTCGGCTGGCTTATTATTGCATCGAATTATAAATTATACTTAAATATTTGTTACTCTACTTTTAAAATAGAATATACTATTCTAAGATGAAAAGGACCTCTGTCCTAGCTTAGTGCTCGACGAAGAATGTTATAAAACACTCTAGTCTAAAATTTAAATTTAGTTTAAATTTGAAATTTACTTTAAAAAAGACACGCGATTAGAAAAGTTGCAAAAGAGGCGCGAAGTTTAAATGTAGAGATATAAGATCTCTACAGTACCTACTTATCTCAGGTCCTTAGTATGGAGTGAAATAGGTCTGCAGGGGGTAAGTATTTTTTTAACAATGAAAATGTTTTCTTCGCTTGCCCCGGTAGGAGTACCTTTTAAGACGAAAGTGTGACATGGATTACTCTGAAAGTATTTGGAGTACCTATCGTAATGATTTAAGTCAAAATGTGGGTAATGGCACAGAATACAATAAAGAGTTTACAAACAAACAAACAAATAATACATAATAGTACAGGTAGTATTGGAAGGGGCTTTAATGTAGAATTTTTTGTAGTCTAATTAAAAAAAAACGTGTGGCACTCGAAGACTGCCGCGATAAAGCTATTCCATAGCATTTTTTATCAACTTATGCAATTATTTATAATTATTTATTTTTTATTTATGCTGTATTTACCAGTACCATATACCCCATTCTTGGGGCGCGGGATGTTTATGTAATAAATTAACACTAAGAAAGTTACACCAGTAAAATTGACTAAGTCCTATTAGCACCGCAAATCGCTAATAGATGGCACTGTAATTTTTTAGAACTTTGCCGAGCGTGGGGAGTTAGGTTTTATTGTCGTTACGGAATTTCTTGATTCGGTCGCCGCGCTCAAAGCCCGCGATAAATCAAATTCAAATCAATATATTTATTCAAAATAGGTGCAAATTACTCTTTCTGATAGTCATAATATAATAATAACAATGTCAATGTCAAGAAATAAACAATAATTAGTTAATAACATCAAAATAAAATCATTGATATAGACCAGATTATGTCATTAGAACATGAAAACAATATGACACGAAAAGTTATATACATAAAAATCATTGAAAGCATTTAACAAGAGTAGGCCAGTTCCCACGGACAGCACCCGGTCACGAGTATAACGCGAGAGTCAGCCATCAATATCAGCTATGCAATAGCTTAAAAGTCGAAAAAAAGAGAAATGTAATCATTTTCTTCTCTATTTTATATAATAATTTTACATTTTTGTATTTAATTATTATGAGGCCCATATTAGTTTTAAAATTAAATTTATTTGAAAACTGTACATTTTTAAAGGTAATAGAAAGTCAATTGGTTCATTGATAAAAATGGATAGTGTGTTACATTATGTAGAGCGCACGGATGTTCGTATGTATGCATTCAGACTCGATTTATTTTTGTAAAAATGAAAATATTGAGAAGTTATTAGAGAAAACAAAATTGCTTGAGTTCATTTTCAATTTACATGAAGGTCATGCCATGCATGGGGTATGGTTTTATTTTATAGATATTTACAGTTTGCATTGGAAAGTCCCGCTAGAACTGCTTTGCGAGTCAGCTCGCAGAAATACAAAGACATAAATGTCATAAATTACTGTTGAGTATGAACGCAGAGGTCATCTTTGACACAGCCGTGTCTCATGAGTCATAATTTGGATATCCCACACATAAAAACACCTTTACTCTATTACACTATGGACGGATCAGATGCGCGCGACGCGCGCTTTTTAAATTCGTTGCTTAGCAACGTCAAAACAAAAGTAGAACTTCCGTAGGCTGTAGAGTAGAGTTAGTTAGAGGGGTTTAGTTAGTACTCAATGACCGTAACACGCACAGTAGTAGATGCATATCGCCATGAAACGCAAATCATACTTGGGTGTGGGTTCGTTTAAATATAAAATAAAATAATAATGCAAGACAAACTCTGAATGAAATTGTGTGTGGGTATAAAACTGCTGACTGAGCGCTATGCTGCAAATGAAATTGTTTACTTTGTTGGGCTGCTTAGCGTTGCCCATTTTTTGTGAGGACTACGAAAATGACGACAGTCGGAGTAAGTAGAATTAAATTATTCATTAATTCAAAAACAAAACTTTATCGTATTATGATAGTGCATAAAATAACTAGTGTTGGTCCTTCGCGCCGGATTACATGCAGGGGGCGAGGATATAAAAAATACTTTTGGTTGAGGTGCACATAATATATGGGCTGTCATGCCATATTTGGCCATATTATAAAAATAATATTTGAAGTACAGTTGTCCGTGGACATTTTGAATACAAAAAACGTTTTCTTTTGCTTTTGTGAATTTTTTATAGAGTGAACCATGGTCAACACGGAGATCCAAGTCGTTATACAAATATATTATGTCGCCGTCATCTGGTTGAATCTGCTATTTCATTGAATGACTAGCGCGTTCATTGAATGACGACATTTAATTGAATGACTAAAGGACAACTCGTCAAGTTGTTTAATGTGTTCAACGTCTTGACTGAACGTTATTTAGCCAAGTTGTTAAAAGGGATTTTACAAATAAAAACCGTCGATTTCTTCTTCTGCGAAGCATTCTGCTACCCATGGGGGGGGGAGCCTCACTTCGCGAGGCTCTTTGACTGTGATCAATCAAACCTGACCGAACCTATATCGCTCGCTTCGCTCACTCATTTACAGTTTTTTCCTCCCTTTTCGTTGTATGGAATTTTAAGTTTACAATGTGAACAAGAACACCGAGTTACAAAGACCTACATCTCACAAATAAACTAAACAATAACTATGAACTAAATTTCAATCACCTGACTGATTTTACGTTCGCTCTGTTGAAAGGGCGATGTTACAATCCGCTAACTAGTTGCACGTTGAATGACGCTTGTTCAATCAACGTTCGGCCTAGTGATTCAATTGAATGTCGTCATTCAATGAACGCGCCAGTCATTCGATCAAATAGCAGATTCAACCAGATGACGGCTATATATATATATGATTATATGATGATTAATAAGTACTTATTACATACAAACAGTCAGCAATATGTTTTTTTATAAACCTGCGTTGGTTATATCTTTCTATTCGTTGTTTGTCCCTTTAGTTAGTCTGAGATTTCAGGTTGAGTTTTATGACACAAGTTGATATCGCATCATTCACAATAAAATCTGATTATTGTATACTAAGCAGTTTGATTTAAGTTCAATCCCTTTCATAGATGCATGTAGTAAGTATTTCAAAAATTACGAGGCGTATCCTCTTTTCTCCCCTTACCGGGGACGATGGCCCTTGATTTGTGTCATCTGGCCCGGTAAATACATCAACGGGCCAGTTAAAACTTTTTTTCCCATGTCACAAAGTCACCGGGCCAGATGGGATACACTCCGCTGTTCATTGTCACAATAAAACAAAAATCACTAAAAGTACTACAACAACCGATTTCCGTTTCCGGGCGTCTTACGAGGTTATTTAGAAATATTTCAATGCAGCAGTTTTTCTGTAATTTATGAATTATCACAAAATTTCTCTAATCCCAATAGATTCTGATTTTTCATACCGATCCATTTTTATGTTGCACCCGTAGTGATACGGCGGGTTGCGGCCTGCAACACTTGGGTTTTCGTGTTCATTCTACAAAAAAATCACAAAGCTAACATTGATGTGTTCCGGTTTGAAGATAAGATTGTCCCCATTGCGTTCGGGAATTAAGCCCGCTTCCATCTTCGGCATCATCGTCACTTTACCATCAGGTGAGAGAATGTCAAGGGCTCACCAATTGTGTGGATAAAAAATTTGGGTTCCGTACCTCAAAAGGAAAAAAACGGAACCCTTATAGGATCACTTTGCTGTCCGTCCGTCCGTCCGTCTGCCAAGACTTTTTATCTCAGGAACGCGTGGAGGTATCGAGTTGAAATTAAAACCATATACTCCGGTCTACGGTCCCTTGAAGCTGTGAAAAACGAACTTCTAAGTGAACGTAAAAAAAAGATACGGCCGTTTATGCCGCAAAAAACGTATATTTTGACACTCTAAAGATAATCAAAATTTATAGGGTATTTTCCGTTGACCTAGAATTTGGCAAGTAATGCCGTCTTACACAACAAGTATAGGAAAAAATCTGAAAATTTGTAATTAAATCATAAAAATGAAGTCTTTATTTAAAGAATACGTAATCAATTATGCAATTAAGGAACGGCGGTCCAAATTTTGAATTGAGTTGATCGTGTCATAAAAGGGCTTTATTGGCATAAGCTTAAACAGATTTTTAATTATTTTTATGATGTATAGATTTAGATTTATTATTTTTAAGGTTCATTATCCAGAGATGTGGTACGGAACCCTCGGTGAGCGAGTCCGACTCGCACTTGACCGGTTTTTTGTATTTTAAATGTCTGCGGAAAACAGTACTAAAAATCATATGAGTATGGCAGCACTTTCAAGTGCACTCCAATACCTACGAGTACTTACAGTTTGCGGTCGCTACAAATTACACAGATTACGAATTTAGGTACCTAGGGGAGAGGGGCCATGGTAAATTTTTGTCTTCTTTCATGAATAAAATCAACAATTTTTTATTTTACAATAATAACAAAAATATATTTTAGATCCTCTTAACGAGCACTTTTATTTTATATATGACAGTAAGGTTTGCAAAACTTTTTTTAATTTCCTAATTTGTCCCCCGAAAATGGCCCTTATTTAAAAAATATATTTATTTACTTTGCACATCTGTGTTTGGGTCATAGAATCAAACCAATTTCACCTGATTTGGTCTAGTGGATTCGGAGCAAATTGGCTGTGACAAACGGACGGACAGACAGACAGACGCATGAGTGATCCTATAAGGGTTCCGTTTGTTTTTTACGGAACCCTAAAAATGGTCAGGTGGGGTAATTGAAATAGCCGGGGTAATTGTAATAATGGTTTTTTCTTTGATAATATATAATACTATAATACAATATAATTTTGGTGATTTAATGTTTTGATAGCACTTTAACTACGCGCTAACCACTAGAGAACACTATAGTTCTATAGTAGTTCATTAACAGACGAAAAAATTAATGACCACTTTGACAATTACCCCACCTGACCCACTAACTTTTCCTTCGTGTTAAATGGTTTTTGCTATTATCTTAATCAGACAGGGGGGGAGGGTCATCACAACATCACGGTTGGCTGCCGCCACTTCCGCCGGAAACTCCACATAGCGGGCGCAGCTTTACTTATTATTCAGTTGACGATTAAATTGGGTACTTTCCACATAAAACACACAATTTCAATTTAAGTAGCTAACCAGTGTGTGTTGTCAGCAATGCCATACGAAACTAACACATGGTCGCTTAATATAGGCCTCATAAGGAGACTCAAGGTTACCCAAAGGGCGGTAGAGCGAGCTATGCTCGGAGTTTCCTTACGTGATCAAATCAGATATGAAGAGATTCGTAGGAGAACCAAGGTATCCAATATAGCTCACAGAATCGCTTATCTTAAGTGGAAGTGGTCATAGCTCGTTGAACAGACGGCCGCGTTTGGACAGTACGACCGCGCACCGCGTAGACGTAGTGTAGGCAGGCCTTTCAATCGGTGGATCGACGACCTGCTGACAGCCTCTTCGGCTGATATGATGGACTAACTTTTGCAAGAAAGAACTACGCGATGGTAGTTTTGGGGTCTATCTAATTATATTATGATGTGTTCCGGCTTGAAGATAAGATAGCCAGTGCTCCATAGCGTTGGGAAATCTTGGTAAGTCCGCTAAAATCATCGGCATCATCGTCTCTTACCATCAGGTGAGATGATGCCGAGGGCTTACCAATTATGAAAAAAAAAAATACGAACCACGAATGTGAACGTCTGTTTGGAATTAATAATGGCTTGAATCCTGTGAGTTAAGGGAAGATTTTGACCAGTCTTGTTTCCTCACCTAAACCAACCTTACCTTATCAATCAATGTAGGTACCTACTTATCATCATATCAGCCGAAGGAAGTCCACTGCTGGACATAGGCCTCCCCCAAGGATCTCCACGGCGACCGGTTCTGCGCTGCTCGCATCCAGCGGCTTCCCGCGACCTTCACCAGGTCATAGCTTAGATTCTCTGGCTACAAATGTTTCGAAGAGAATAACATTCTGCTTATACAGACGAAGTTAAGAAGAATGTTAAGGTGGAAACGTATAGAGAAATGAAGGAGATAGTGTGGGAGAGACCGACCTGGACAGAGCTACACCGACAAGAGCACGGCTCTTAAATTGTGATGATGATGATGAACATTCTACAGATCCTCGGAAAACTTTAGTTACGAAGTGTGCCTATAGTAAAATAAAAAATCTGGCGCACACGCATGTAAACAGCCTCTATTGATTGGGGCCGCTATTACATGGCTTTTATGTGGAATTGGCGAAACTTGGTCATTCACAGGCTGTGTGCTCTACTTCATACGTAGGTAAGTAATGTATAGCGTTACTATACCGGACCGAAAGCGTCAGAGTTCTGCGTTTAAAACAATATTTGAATTTCAAAATTATAAATGAAAAGAATGCGTCGGTGGCGTAACCGGCAAGGGCCGCTACCTCCTGTCCAGGAGGTCGTGGTTCGAGTCTTGCCACGTACCAATGTGTTTTCGAGTTTCAATTTCATATGTACGTTTATCCGACGCTCTTACAGTGAAGGAAAACATCGTGTGGGAACCTGCACACGCCTGCGAAGAAACTCGAAGGTTGTGCGTAAAGTCGACCAACCCGCATGCTTAGGCCCGCGTGGCCAAAGGCCTGGCCGCCCTAATTCAGGGTAGGCTCGAGAAGCTCGTTGGCGACATAACATATGAGCTGATACAGAAATAAAAAATAGAGTAGGGGTACCGAAGAGCGAACATTTAATACCAATTCTATTATCTAGTTACTCAGCCGCACGGCCCTAGTAATAGAGCATCGAATTTTTCTCAATACATTATCATACAACGGACGTGCAAACATATTTTTTTGAAAGTAAGGAAACTACAAAATCCAGTTCCCTGGCTACAAACGTGTCGAAGAGCACAAGTTGTTCAGATCCTCGAGAACTCCGTAGACTGCTCAGAAGAAAGCACACGGTAAATTGGCAGATTTACTTATTTAATTATTATTTACAAAGTTTTCCGAGGATCTGTAGAATGTTCATCATCATCATCACAATTTAAGAGCCGTGCTCTTGTCGGTGTAGCTCTGTCCAGGTCGGTCTCTCCCACACTATCTCCTTCATTTCTCTATACGTTTCCACCTTAACATTCTTCTTAACTTCGTCTATATAAGCAGAATGTTATGCTCTTCGAAACATTTGTAGCCAGAGAATCTAACCTAATGACTGCACTTAGTAATTAGTTCCTTACGTTCTTAATTTCAAAGTAACTAATTATTTTTTTTTAACTGAAAATTATTCTTGCTGCTCATATCATCAGACCCTGATCACCATCTCTATAACCACCATTAAAATTAAAATAAATATATAAATAAGACCATTAAAATAAGCCCACACACAATACCTCTGCTGTAAGTTGCCAAGGAGTTGGGTATACTGTAGATTCCAGGTGTGTTACAGTATCAGATAATCAATCAATCAGTCAGTCGTTTCCCCAATGCTGGGGATCGTGACCGTCATGTCATCGAGGGGACATGTCATGTCATTTGATTACGAAGACAGAGTACCCACGCTTCTACGTTGTTTCGCTTAGTTTAGTTAGTTACACCTCTAACACGTGGTACTTATATAGTTTTTATTCTTTGCTATATGTATACATAAACCTAATCTAGGCTAATGCATAAAGTATCTGTAGTGTTTATTTTCCCTCTTCTGTGGTAGAATTATAACTATAAACTGTAAACTACACAAAACATAATGTTTACAAACGAACGACATTTAGAAGCAAAACTTTATTATATTATGCTAATCCTGTCGATGTATCGTGCGTGACTGCGCCAATATACAAACCGATGCCATGCACCGCCGTCATTTCTAGCATTTCCTCATATCTTTCAGTACCTACTTACATTTTAATGTCTACTATTTGCAACTATCGATCAGACCTTCGAGCGACGGTGGCGTAATGGCTAGGGTCGCCGCCTCCTGTCCGGGAGGTCGTGGTTCGAACCTGCCACGTACCAATGTGATTTCGAATTTAGATTTCATATATGTACGTTTATCCGACGCTCTTACGGTGAAGGAAAAAACATCGTGAGGAAACCTGAAAACGCCTGCGGAGAAACTCACAGGTTGTGTGTGAAGTCGACCAACCCGCACTGGGCCCGCGTGGTTGACTAACGCCCGATCGCCCTAATTCAGGGTAGGCTCGAGCCCCTCGGTGGGGACGTATATGAGCTGATATGATGATGAATCACCTTTCAATTTATTTTCATCATTTATTTATGACAATAATAATACCAAAATAGCTGATTGCACATCAAATTATATATCCTTCTCAACTGGATTATAGTTAAGCGAGCGAAGCGAGCTATAATAGAATCGGATTAGTGATTGATTTGATTACACTGTCGAGGAGCCTATATGACTTACGAAAAAAAAATGTTTTGCTTAAACCGGAAAAAAGCTATACTTTTAGGAAAATATTATATTTTTGAGGTAAGTATTTTGTTGTGCAATCAGTAACTTCTGACGTTTCAATAATGTTCACATTTCTGCATTTAGGTACTGTGATTGCGTTATCTGATTCAAATTAATACATTATGTTTTTATTCCAATGTTGCATGCTGTTTTTACCTATAAAAAGTGTTTGCACTTAGACATTAACTAAGAATTATGCTGTAAATTAAAGTGTTGGTGTAAATTACTGTTGGTAGACCTAATAAATTAAGTAAAACAAAACTTTAATAAAGAAATAATGGGATTATTTTGTCATACAAAAGTATTTTTTAAATTTACGATTAAATATTATTCAAATTTAAGTATAGATAGTAATAATAACTCTAAAAGAATCCAAGATTTATAAATTCGTATCCCTAGTGTACAAACATAATAAGGCGTACCTACTTAGATGCTGATCATCTCATCTGTGGCAGGAGGGGTAAAAAAATCTACGAAAGATACCTACCGATAATCGTTAATTAATATGCATAAACCGGAAGTAAAAACCCACCCCATACCTTACCTAGTTAGGTCTGTTTTTATCGGGAAATACCTCTACATTTTCGTTCACAAAACCCGGAGCTAAGCACAGGATGGTACAAAAGTATATCCCAAAGAAAAATGGCGCTGCCTGGCTGAGGTCGGTGCAATTGTTAAGCTGACAGAGGTTAACAAAACGTTATAATTATAAGCCTTGACATCGTTACTTTCAGACTTCTATGAATAGGGACCTTCCTTTTTCATTGGGCTGGTCGCTGGTTTTCGTAACGCGATAATATGTTTTTACGATCTAAGTATACAGGGTGTAGCCAAATTGGTGTCAACATCATCATGATGATGATTTGATTTGGCCGGTCGCTAGCCGGTACCTATGTTTTTACGATTTAAGTAAGTATGGTGTAACAAAATTGGTTTAGATCCCGTTAACCGGGTGGGTGCTTCTACTTAACATACTGAACAACTTTTGTTTTATGACTAATCGCAAAAAAAAATCTTCATTAAAATCGATCAGCTGATCGACCAATTTTGTGTATTTTGGTATGTGGATCCTAAATTTTTTTTTGAGAATTGACTTTAGGTTCCTTAGGGAAAGTTGTTCAGTATGATGAGTAGAAGTTAACGGGTCCTACACCAATTTAGTAACATCCTGTACAAGTGGGTTGTCAAATGCGTAGGCTCGGCTACACAGAACTTGGTATCAAGTTGATTACCTAACATAAGTTAAATAAGTGGGTTTGTACTAAGTAATCATCATCATATCATCCGAAAAACGTCCACTGCTGGATATTCGGCGTGCGGTATGCACCGGCCAGTGGGCGATTCGCGGTAGTGCATTAGGGACACAGAAATTAGCACGCACTGCACTGCCCATGTGTACTTGAGACCTGAGCTGTTGTGATAAGTGTCAGATGTAAGACAGAAATGCAGAAAGCTGGCATGATCCATGTCTCATGAATTCAGATTTCAGAGAATTCAGAGTTGGTGGTAGGGCATGGTTGGTGGTAGGGCATTTTCTAAGCCCGCCTATTAATCGGTCTCAGGTATTATTTTTAAATATTTCATGAAAGCATGTCTCATAACTTGAACCGTAGGTACTTTATTTACAGGTTGAAGCCTTCAGAGGCTTTCAGACAGGAAGGCGGAAGGGCTAATAAAACGACAACTGACGATTTAGGGTATCACGCGACGCGTTCCTGCACCGCTGAACATCGATTGGGTTAAATAAATAAATCACTGATTCCGTTGAATAATTAAAACGAGTTGAAAAACCAACAAAAATAAATAAATTCATAAACAAATCACACAGTGTCATCTAGCCCCAAACTATAATGCCTACAAACAGAGACTGATAAATCCTTACTCCTTACTTAATGACGATGATGATGGTCCTAGCCGTTTTCGGCTACAGCGACCGCGCAGTGTTGTCCGGCTCAGCTGCAAGCGTCCCGCTGCCCCGCCTTACTTAATATTATAAATGTGACAGTTGTTTGTTCGTCCTCTATTCACGCAAAACGGAGCAACGGATCAACTTGATTTTTCGCACAGATATAGTTGAAGGGGCGAAAAGTGACATAGGTTACCACAGACTTATATTTGCGTAGGCTACTTTGTTTTCCCGTAAAAATAGCATAGTCCTACACAGTTCCTTTTTTTTTCATAAGCGTGGCCTATGTCCAGCAGTGGACTTGATTTGGCGAATACTGTGATCACGGTCATCATATATCACATGCCGAGGCAGGCTGATAAGAAGAACAATAGTCATGTCACATTTTATTCTAATTATTACATAGTTGTATTTAAGGAATGAAATAATAAATTTACTAATAAAAATATAATTAATTATTACGTGGATAATATGTTCTTATCTGCCATTACAAAATCATCTTGTATAATTATAAACATCTGAACCACTAGTGTACCTCTTGGTATCGCCGGAGCAGCACGAGCCGACTCCTCGGCTGGAAGACTTCTTCTGGACGGGGTCTGGCGACGGGCCGCCCCCTCCGCCGGACCCGCCAGCGTCTCCCCTCGCGCCTTCAACGCCCCTCGTGCGGACCACCACGGTGCTGGCTACCGTGTATATGGACACGTATCCTCCTCAGGTAGAATATATATTTTATTGTCTCCTATTTAGCTTCTATCAACGGTCTCACATCACCATCATCATATCAGCCGAAGGATGTCCATTGCTGGACAAACGACCGGTTCTGCGCCCGCATCCAGCGACTCCCGCGACCATCACCAGGTTATTAGACCACCGAGTGAGAGACCTGCCTACGCTACGTTTTCCGGTGCGCGGTTGCCACTCAAGAACTTTACTGCCCCAATGGCCATTGTTCTACGAGCTATGTGCCCACCATACGTAAAGCTATCTACGACATAAGTAAAAAATGCGTCGGTGGCTTAACAAAGTTAAGGACGTATGGCTAATAAGTTCTTCAAAACTTCCTACAGGTGCAACGGAATATGTGGAGGTATTAGGACTCTTATTTATTGGGATATCTACTCATTATACTCAATTATCCATCATTTCACACATCATAGTCAGTTTTCAAAAATTTGACTCTATAAAAAATGGCCGATAAGCTTGATCTATTTGTACGAAGAGACCATTTTTTTGACAGGAAATACTTTTTTAACTATTCCGGTAGAGCGTCGGTGGCGTAACGGCTAAGGCCGCCACCTCCTATCCGGGAGGTGGTGGTTCGAATCCTGCGACGTACCAATGTGATTTCGAATTTAGATTTCATATGTACGTTTATCCGACGCTCTTACGGTGAAGGAAAACATCGTGAGGAAACCTTCACACGCCTGAGGAGAAACTCGCAGGTTGTGTGTGAAGTCGACCAACCTGCACTTGGCCCGCGTGGTCGACTAAGGCCCAATCGCCCTAATTCAGGGTAAGCCCGAGCCCCTCGGTGGGGACGTATATGAGCTGATATTATGACTATTCTGGTACGGGCGGAACTGTGTGGCGGCGAGCCACTTAAGTTTGTAACACCATTACACCACGTTTGACGAGCTTCCTATTCAATCGTGTTTAACTAGAGCGAGCGGTGAGCGATGCTATTGGTGCTGTGTGTAAATCGCAAGAACAAGCTTGGGCAGTCAAGATAACAGTATGTTGAATTGGTGTGTTCTTACCACTTTCTTACTCTTCGAGAGCAAAGGGAGGTATCTCCGCCAGGCGCGGTGGTATGACTGGGGCACACCCCGGACACTGCATACAACCATCGTGAAATTAAATTTCTAAAAACAAATGACGGAGTAAACAAAATTACGGCGAAATCCTTTATGTTCGAAAACCAAACTATAACCAATCTGTATCAACCTGAGTGACGAGGGAGTGAGGTCGCAATCTAGAGAGCGGCAGGGAGTGTCCATACTGTATGTTAGTACTAATATATATACTTTGCCTGGGGTATGGCCGTGGACCAACCGTGGATGGTGAGCTTCGCCTGCGTGTACATCGTTTTTATGACTGTCTTTGAGGGTGAGTGGTGGCTCGCGAGCGTGGACATGAGTTTTCTCCAGATCCCTCAGGAACTATATCGGGCTATTCTGATTATTAGTCTATGTCACTTCCCACCCCCTCAACCAATTCTATACAAAAAACCACTTCATTCCGTTGCTCCGTTGCGTGCGACGTCGACGTGCGCGAGCGTGGAAATAAGTTTTCCCCAGATCCCTCGGGAACTGTGTCAGGATATGCTAATTAATAAATTATGACATTTCCCACCCCCTCAACCTTCTCTTTGCAAAAAATCTGAATAATCCATTGTTCCGTTGCATCGTTAAAGAAATCAACCAAAAAAGAGTATTTTTTCAGTTCCCTCAGTAACTGCATCGGACTATGCTATTATCACGGGATAAAAAGTAGCTTATTTCCTTCCCCGTGACACATGCTACCTGCATGCCAAATTTCATCAAGATTAGTCAAGGCGTTGAAGAGTGAAAAGGTAACAAACAAAAAAACATATTTTCCCATTTATAATACTAAGTAAAGATACTTAGTAGCGAAAAAATGACAATAGCGCGTTCTAGATGTTGTACATAGTTTGAGCTTTCGTCGCTTGTACTAAGGTTAACTTTCAGGTTACTGCAAGTGCCACCACAAATAAATAAAAAAAAAAGAATCAGAGTCAGAAATTTTATTGTTATACAAAGATCATAAAGCAATATAAAGTTTCACATAATCTGCCTAAAGAGGCATACAATACATTTCAGCTAACACAAAAAAATACATAAAAAATAGAATAAAATAAAAATTACATACTTAATAACTTGAAATTTAAATTATTGATGTCAAATTTTGTGCTCAAGAATATAAATTTAATGTATAATGTCGAACATAAATAAATCAAGTAATTTCACAATATGTCATCATTTAAATAAGACGTGTGGCACTCGGGGACTGCCGCGGTAAAGCTATTGCATAAAATTTTTTGTCAACTTATGCAATTATAATTATTTATTTATTTTTTATCTAAGCAGTATTTACCAGTACCATATAGTCCTTGGGGCGCGGGTCGTTTATGTAATAAATTAACACTAAGAAAGTTCATCATCATCATCAATCGCCATCGTCAATCGCCATCGGCATCGCCATCATAGATGGCACTGTAAGTTTTTTATATATTTTTTTTTTTGGGGAGTCAGGTTTTATTTTCGTTACGAAATTTCTTGATTCGGTCCCCTCAAAACCCGCGATAAAAGCTATACAATAGCTTAATATAAGGTTTCCTATAACGTCGTGCTTTGTGTTTTCTTAGGTTAAGTTGTTCAGTATATTGATAATAAAAAGGGGGTCCTTCATCAATTTTTACTTGCGATTAAAGATTGCTTTTACGTTGAAGGAAAACAGCATGAGGAAACAACTTTCCACATTCCCACATTCGTTTATGCTAAATCCATCTTATTAATTCTTTGATGAAGTTAAATAAGTTGTATTCAGTTTCACAACAATGTCACAGCAACTCAATATAGCGGCCTATAATACTGTGACAACGTATCCGGCCTGTGTAACGAATCTTTAGCTTCTCAACAGGCGGTGACGGACAAGACGACCGGTGAGTGCGTGTCGAACTGCGCGGACGCCGGCGCCCCGGGCAGCTTAGAGCCGGAGATCCCCGAGGACCGCCGATACTGGCTGTTGACGGTCATCCAGGGTTCCACCCCGGACAGCCTGCAGGTCAAACTAGCGAGGCTGTACCAAAAGGCTTTTTTAAGGTGAGTTTTAGGACTAATAAAAAGATTATTAACTCAAGGAGCCTCTCTCTCTTTCTTCTTAAGGTTGATAAGCCATATATTTATATAATGTATTGTATGTAATATATATTGTATATTATATGTATTTATGTAAGTAGCCCTGTATATGTATTCAATAAAATTAATTATAAAATTATGAATTTTACACTACTATATTTTTATATTAAATACTATAATAGCTTGTTTCTTTGTGTACCTGTCTGCCGTGCCAGTTAAAACTAACTTTTTCCCGAGTTTGGTAGGATAAATTTCTTATTAGAAATAAGTAGTACCCTTTGTATGACTTTCTTTTAGGCCTGTTTGTTATCTTATTTTTACACAATAAACTGTTAAATAACCAAATAAATAAATTATTAACAATAGTCTTGAATTTCGGTATTAATTCATAAAGCGTCACTTAATATACCAAACATTCATCATATTAGCTGAAAGACGTCCACTGCTGGACAAAGACGTCCCCAGGATTTCCACAACGACCGGTCCTGCGCTGCCCGCATCTAGCGGCTAACCGTGACGGTAGTTGATCTACCAAGTGGCAGGTCAGCCTTCGCTACGTCTTCCAGTGCGCACACCAAACATTAGTCTCTTTTATTTTCAGACAACAAGAACGACATCTTGGTATTATAAAATCTCTAGATGCTCCAACAACAAGAAAGAAACACGATGTTCATTCATTTGCTGTAAACAAAGAAAATGACTTAAACCAATACAGTTCATACAGTTTCAACACGCCTTTAAAATATCTTGATATTCAAAGTTCCGCTGTAGAACCCGCTATGTCAACGAGGCTAGTATCAAATTCATCGAAGTTGCCAATGTTTAATGTATCGGAAATGTTTCCTATATTTCCAATAGATACAGTTAATAGTAATCATAAATTTGAAATAAAGCCAACTAAAATTAGTGAAGTAAACCCTTGGATCCTAGCTACGCCTGTAGTCCTCGTGCAAAAGAGAGAAACAATAGAAGATGATAATAACACAGAAGATAAAGAAGAGTTAATCGATATGCCACTAGAAGAAGATGGAAGTAACGAGACACTGTTATTCAAGAGGGAAATAATAAGACCTGAACAGCAACCACCTGTACAAGTTCACATTCAAAACATCACAGAAGTGAGTATACATTCCTATTGGGGAAATAGATAACCCTTACTTAATATTATAAATGTGAAAATGTGTTTGTTTATTGGTTTGTTACCTTTTCACGCTTCAATACCTTGACCAATCTTGATGAAAATTGGTACGCAGGTAGCCTGTGTCACGGGGAAGGACATAGGCTACTTTTTATCCCGTGAAAATAGCATAGTCTGATGCAGTTCCTGAGGGAACTGAAAATATACTCTTTTTTTGGTTAGTTTCTTTAACATTGCAACGGAACAATGGATTGCTGTGATTTTTTACACAGAGATGGCTGACGAGGGGAAAATGACATAATTTACTAATTAGCATATCCTGACATGGTTCTCGAGGGATCTAAGGAAAACTCATTTCCGCGCTCGCGCACGTCAGCGTCGCAACGGAGCTACGGACTGAAGTGTTTTTTTTTGTATAGAATTGGTTGAGGGAGTGGGAAGTGACATAGACTTTTAATCAGAATAGCCCGATGTCGTTCCTGAGGGATTTGACGAAAACTCATGTCGCGCACCACTTACCCTAAAAGACAGTCATAGAAACGATGTCCACGCGGGCGAAGCCGCGGGCAAAAACTAGTATAAGATGAATATGAAAGAAATGGTAATTACTTAGGTACACTTTGCAGATTATTTAAGAATCGTCGTTAACTTAACCCAGAAACAACTAACTGCTGTTAAAAATTAACGGAGGCGATTAAAAATGATATTTGCGGTGTATATGAATTTTACTCCCAGAATGATATTAAAATTGACTAAATTTAAATAACAATTTTGCAGTCATCAGAAACGGGGAGCATAGAAATAGTGTATGTGGTGTTAGTGGGTGGTCGCGCGGTGCCAGCGGCGGTAGCTGCGAGGGACATGCGCCTCGTGAGGGACGCTGAAGTGGCAAGGGAGCTCGGTGCTGTTGTCACCACTAAAGCGGAGCGTGAGTATTCTCTGTGAACTCAAGACTTTGATAAG
Source organism: Coleophora flavipennella (assembly GCA_947284805.1). Taxonomy (NCBI): domain Eukaryota; kingdom Metazoa; phylum Arthropoda; class Insecta; order Lepidoptera; family Coleophoridae; genus Coleophora; species Coleophora flavipennella. Next base: position 7,361,036 of record OX369255.1, on the reverse strand, counting down.
AAATCAACCTATAAACAAATCTCTAAAACACGACACGCATTGCCAAGAGATTTTTACGTGATTGAGCACATTTCTAACATGCATGCGCACGAAAATCTAAGAGTTATTCATCTACATACACCACAACGTTAAAAAGACTACCTAGATGGTAGGCTCGTCGATCGATTTCAGTTTTCTATGGTAGTAAATAGATAGTAAGACGTACTGTAACGCGGTACGCTGGTATTCGTTCTTTCATTCCATCTATTTATTCTTTTACGCATCAAAATCAAAAATTCGATCATCTTTCTATTCATCTTAACCATCAAAAATTGTTAATAAATATTTATTTAATTACTTGTACTTTCTAAAAGACCCATTTCGGGTAAGATTTATTTACGTTTTGTGATTTGAATTTAAAATTTAAGTGTATTATGTTTTTCAAATTCTTATGTTGTTTTTAGTTTTTTTACTTCACGATTAACACTAACTATCAACACCTACGACGACACGTGTTACAGTACCTATTAAAAAAAACGGCCAATTACGAGTCAGAACCGCACACAAGGGGTTCCGCACCATCATACTAGATGGCGCTAGTTTCTTCATGTTTTAAAAGAAGTTTTTTATATGGGGACCCCCGTTATTTTTTCACTTTTTCTAATTATTAGTATTTAAAAATAAATAGAATAGAATAAGTTTATTGAGACACCAGGCACATAATAATATATGGTACATAGTTACTGTTATGTTAAAAATGAACATTTAACCACAGACAAATATGAACTATAATTATATTTGATTTAACTTACACTAGACAGACATGTCAATTTTTAATAAACGAGTAGAAGTATAACAATAAGTCCGGCGACATCAAAAGGTCCCAGCTCAGCATATGTAGCAGAGACATAGCCTCAGCTACGCTGGTGATTCTGCTGTAACCTTGCAAGAGATGAACACACTTCAATGGTTTCAGATTACTCTGACACATATATATGTCGGAGCGCAAGGACGTGGCGCCATCTATGCATGCGTCGAAGAACCGTGTGTTTTATCTTGAAACGTCAAGCGGTTAGCTAGGGTAGTAATAATAGTCATCTTAAGCCAAGGCGTGGTCGGTGCGGGGCCGAAACCCGGAAGTTGGTAGTGTTGGTACTTGTTTGTTAGCCAATCAGAATCGTCGTGATTATCGAACCATTAAATGACAATGCAGCCAACCTACAGAGGCTACGACAGAGGCGCCAATTATTTTACGAGCACTTTTGATCGAGCAGCTGAACTGTCAACTTGGGAAGCTAGCCCCGTGCCGAACTCATCGCAGTCTATAAAATAATCGGTTTTCATCTGAATCATCGTGAAGCCTCGTGTTGCAAACGTGTGTGAATATTGATTGTACACTCCAAAACTTCTCAAAGACAAGTTTATTTCTTAGATCCGGCCAAAATCTTTCTGATGATCCGAAATCAGAAATGGGATAGGACATGGACGCCCCACGTGTTCCAGATAACACTAAAAATATAATAAAAGAAATGTGGGAAATGAGCATACCAATTAATCGAGTACCCTTAATTATTAATGACTAAATTAAACTGTACACCAAACATAATTAATTAATCTTATCTCATGAGGCTATGTGACCGTAAATACTATAGAATGAAACTTCGCCAATATTTCCGCTACCCGCCTCTTTGTTGATGATTTAGTAGATATTCTTTTAATTGTTTTTAAAGCTAAATTTAGAATTCAATGTTCGGAAGGGTGGTGGGATATCATTTCAACATTTCGAGGCGAGAAAGCGGAAACTTTCACGAAACAGAGCAGTTCTATGAGTAGGAATGCGAACTACGCTTGAACAGTACCTAGCTTCATAACGATGACTTTCATAACGCCATGAAAGTTTTTCATACAAATATTGCGGCGTTTTTGTTTTTATGACGCCAAACAAAAGAGATGTAAGCAAGAGATTTAAAAGTCCTTCCATTTTTAAAATATTGGCCTTATTTAGATACGGAGTAATGTGGGAGCGAGGACGAATATTTAAACAAAATCTTGTACAAGCATTTTGCACCCTTTAAATAAGTATAAGAGACTTTTTGAATAGACAAGGTCCATATACAGACAGACAATAGTTAAGTTTTGAAAGAACTAATGCTTCACAGAGTCGTGTACGAAGAGATGCCTTGATGTATGGTCTAATTTTGTTAAGGACTTTGAGCCTGTAGAAAAAAAAAATTATAAGCTCAATTACATGATGATTTATTTGTTGTTATAGCGGCAACAGAAATACATAATCTGTGAAAATTTCAACTGTCTAGCTGTCACGGTTCATGAAATACGGCATGGTGATAGACGGGCGGACAGCGATGTCTCAGTAATAGGGTCCCGTTTTTACCTTTTAGGTACGGAACCCTAAAAAGGTGTGTTTCATACTTACTGTCTATCTTAGAACAAAAAATACTCCAATGTCGATCAAACTCAAGGAGGTTCCAATTTAACCATAAAACCTTGAGTTAACGTCAAGCTAAAGTCAAACATTTCGAGGTCAAACGTGGTCCACAAGAATTTGACCTTAATAATATTATACTGTCAGCAGCGTACCTGAAAGCCGCTGAAGGTCTTGAAGGAGAAGCCAATGCAACAACTGGGGTCTACGGCACCGAGCTCTGGGCGCTCGCGGTCGGGGCATCTATCGCAGTCCTACTCGTACTTGCTCTGATCATTTTGCTCTGTCTTGCTCATAGGTGAGTACACTGAACAGCATTGTTTCCGTCACCCAGTCCATTTTTTGCTCAGTATTCTCTTTTTCAAGCGACTTCCAAAAAGGAGGAGGTTCTCAATTCGACTGTATGTTTTTTTTATGTGTGTTACCTCAGAACTTTTGACTGGGTGAACCTATTTTTATGATTCTTTTATTATTTGAAAGCTAGTGCTTCCCGTGTGGTCCCTTAAAATTTATCAAAATCGGTGTAGTAGGTACTTTATTAGAAAATTAACAAAAACCAAAAATAATAATGCAAAAATGTACTAAGTTGTTGCGATGGAAGTCGGTTTTTTAACTTGTTAAGCGTTTTTAGACTGAGAATGATTGATTATAAGCGCACATCGGTCTTACTGTAGAGCTGGTTTTATCCCTAACATTATTCCAAGAGTTTTAAGTTTCATTTCGGCAAACCACCTCTGTGGTGTAATGGTTAGTTCATTCGCTTCATACCAAGAGGTCGTGGGTTCGATTCCCAGTGGGGTCAACTTGTAAGACTCGGTTTGGTTGTTGGTAGGGCACCTTCTTATCTAAGTATTGCCGCCAAATATCAGTGTTAACAACATTGATGTGTTCCAGCTTGAAGATAAGATAGCCAGTTCTCCATTGCGTTGGGGAATCTTGGTAAGCCCGCTTCCATCTTCGGCATCATCGCCACTTACCATCAGATGAGATGATGCCAAGGGCTTACCAGTTTGAATAAAAAAAAAAAAAAACGTGTTTCTAATTACGTTCATGTCTTGAGTGAGAGAAAAGCTCATTCTTACCTTCCAGCTCCGACATCATCCTTACCAATAGTGGATTTAAAACGATGATTAATGCTAATAATACTACGTCTGATAATTACAGAAGAAAGACAATGAAATCAGCAGCAACACTGCGGGCCTATAGAGACGAATTGATGAGAGAAGCGGAAAAACATCGATTGAAGCAAGTTCACGAGGAAAAAGATGGCAAGGTGGTTCTTTTAAAATCTAAAAAGAGTTCGATTCTTTGAAAAGTAGTGTATCCAGCTGATATTGTTCAATTAAATTTGTTTTCATCTTTCAGTTGATAAGTGTCGTGTCTCTAAGCAGGACGAGACCCAGTAGTACCTTATTGCCGATTTATAGATCTGGAAGTGCTTCTGGGTTAGTGTTAACTTTAGCATATTTTTTTTGTTTGGTAATCGTATATATTATAATCTTATATCAGCTCATATACGTCCCCACCGAGGGGCTCGAGCCTCACCTAAATTAGGGCGATTGGGCCTCAGTCGACCACGCGGGTTAGTCGACTTCACACACAGCCTTCGAGTTTCTTTGCAAGCGTGTGCAGGTTTCCTCACGATTTTTTTCTCTGCCGTAAGAGCGTCGGATAAACGTACCTACATATGAAATCGAAATTCGAAAACACATTAATATACGTGGCAGGATTCGAAACACGACCTCCCGGAGGTAGCGGCCCTACCCGTTACACCACCGACGACGCTCTATCCTATTTAGGGTTCTTCTGAAACACCTGAAAATAATTTAAGGGGGGTTTCGAATTCAAGGTTCCTTGGGGAACTGAACACTCCCTTAAAATATTTTTACCCTCCCTATACAAGGTGTAAAAAAATGTGTGTAAGATCCGTTCACTGGGGGTTCTACTCATCATACTGAACAACTTTCCCCAAGGAGCCTATAGTCAATTCTACAAAAAATTAACTCTCAATACAAAAATGCACAAATTTGGTCGATCAGCTGGTTGATTATTATTTGTATGAAAAGTTATTTTTTGTGATTTCAGCAAAGTCATAGAACAAAATTTGTTCAGTATGATGAGTAGAGGCCCCAGTTAACGGGACCTACAGCAATTTTTTACAGCCTGTATACACCATAAAGTCCACATTGGCACAGTCTTGACCAAAGGCATTTGAGTCTATTTATGCATCCAGTTTATAAGCTCGGTCAAGTTTATCTTTGCCCCAACATTCCTTTCCAGGTCTTCAACATCGTCTTCAGGTGTATCAGAAATGGCAGCAGCGTTACGACGTCGTCAAAAGAAACCTCATGCTTTAAAAATGCCGCAGAAGAAAAGAGGTTTGTTAGATCTCTTAGGTACCTATTCTTCTAAATTTAAGTTCTATCCTTCAAAAGGTATTTTCATGTTTCAATACTTTTATTCCTAATTGCAGTGGGAACTACAGATAGTCTTCTGGAAGCAGCTGGCCTGGACAGTTCTGATAGTGGTCAACCTTCCGCGCCTCAAACACCTACCTCATATTTGTCCATGCCTTCCGTGAACTCCTTCCCGAGGTAGCAGCACAAAAAATAAAACTTCTCCATTTCGTCAGTAAAATTACGTAATCCCATAACTTCATGTTTTTTTTTTGTATTTTAGAGGCAACTTAGTGGAACCACTATCCCGTATTCTGGAACCAGTATCAGTTCGGCATCTAGACCTCGATTCCCCAGGGTCCAGCCCCAAAGACCCTCGTCCCCAAACCGGGGAAAAGGCCAAAGAGGTTGTGCCGCGACGACAGATGGCCTCACAGTTGGTCAGGCTTGGCAGCATCGATAAGGATCCAGGTGTAATAGGACCTTTGGTTTGGGACTTGCATTGTCAAAGGATTAAAGATGGTGAGTTTCGTTTCGATTTTTATCCTAATCGCAGGACAAACAAGTGACAGAAATGAACTAATAAGTAACATTTTGTGCATATCATCAATCAACTTCCTTTTCATGAGTAATTCGTCTAATTAAAAGCTTTTATTTAACTTGGATGAGCGTCTGTGGCATAATGGCAAGGGCCGCCACCTCCTGTCGTGGTTCAAATCCTGCCACGTGCCAATGTGTTTTCGAATTTCGATTTCATATCTACGTTTCTCCGACGCTCTTACGGTGAAGGAAAACATCGTGAGGAAACCTGCACACGCCTTCGAAGAAACTTGAAGGTTGTGTGTGAAGTCGACCAACCCGCACTGGGCCCGCGTGGTCGACTTAGGCTTGATCACCCTAATTCAGGGTAGGCTCGAGTCCCTCGGTGGGGACTGATTTAATTTGCAATGTTTGTATGCATCAATGTTTAGTTAAAATAAATAATCTTCGGAACGATTTTAGAGCGACCTTCATTGCAGGGGTCTGAAGCTAAAATATGAAATGAAGCCGTATTCCCAGTGACAATAGATCCATATAGTATTAAGTTGATCTGATGATGAACTGTGGAGGTGGAATTAGGATCCGAGAATCGTCTTTTATTTTCAATTTATAAGGAAATACTGTGCTCGCCTTTTTTAAATTTGGAAACCGTGAGCATTTGACTTTTGAGCATAAAAACTCTTTATAAATTAAAACTTGTACCTAAAAGTTTTTATATTTTTCTTCAACTTACTTTTAATTTTAGCTTCAAAACCATCTTCACCCGCTGCATCAACAGCAACCATCAAAACAGGTTCCAAAGAGATGATAGCCACCGCGGCAGGGCCGTCCCGCATGAGGCAGAGGTTCAATGAGCTCGTCGACGACGCGTTCACGTTATTCGGCAGCGCAGGTTCGAGTAGCAATTCACATGACACTTACACAGTAGACACTGAGCAGGACAATCGCAAGAAACGTGGTAAGTGAGGCGATTTTTGTGAGGCTTTTGAGTTTGTTGTACACTTTTTTGCTTTTCAATTATTTTTCTAAAAATGATTATACAAGTAGAAAAATAAACTTATTGTTTGTATTAACATGTTTTACACATCTCTCTCTTTACTTACCTCCTTATTAATTAGATATAAAGTTTCCCTCCCTAGGGGTGTGCTCTAGGTCCAAATTTTTAACTCCTTTCTAAACTTCGACCAATTAAGCACTGGACCGGCCCACGCGAACAACGGTTTTGATGCCTACAGTGTGTGTGCATGTGCACTCAATGATTTCGTCTCAGTCAGTCGGTCTTTCGGAGGCCAAGAGGTCACACGCTCGTATGGTCCAATAATCATACGAATAAAGGTATAGGCATCATGCACTTGTCATGTAAACGTTTTGTAATACAATTCTAACCATATTTTCTAAAATACTACTAAAAAAATTCGCATGCTTTCATGATTATTTGACTCATTTTTTATGACATTAATTTATGGAAAGGGCCGGTTCATAGCTGTGATATTGGTCGAAGTTTCTAAACAATGTGGTTACATGGAATACGTTGTTCAAATTATGTACTTTCCAGGCAGTCAACAAATAACTCAGGCTCGTAACGACAATGTGAGATTGCCTGGTTCACCTTATACCGCTTTGGACACTGTTAGAGGTCGCTCTGCTGGTCCTGGGTAAGATACACAGCCACTTACGATATCTTGCTTGACTTGACGATCTAGTAGTTAACGCTCCAGTCTAGCCTATTATGCTAATGGTCAGCTGTGCTGTCAGATTTTTTTGATACAGAATATAGTTTATGTATCAGTATACTGTATCAGAGTCTGGTTTGTATGGGAACCCTAATTTGGAGAATTAAGAATTTGTCCCTTCACATTTATAACAACCGCCTCTGTCACGTAGTGGCTACAGTCCACTCGCTTCACATCTCAAGGTCGAGAGCTCGATTCCTGAAGGGGTCTAACTTCGTAAGACTAGGTTCGGTCTGTAGGGCCGGCCTGACTAGCTAGATCATCTCTTAAGTCTTCCGCCAAACGTGAATGTTAACAGCATTTTTTTTACCTTCTGGCATATTAGATAAGATAGTTAGTTCCCCATTGCTTTGAGGAATCTTGGTAGATAAACTCGCTTCCAACTTCGGTATCATTGTCACTTACCATCAGGTGAGATAATGCTAGTCTTACGAATTGTTTTTTTTTTAAATCTAGGTATGTTGTCTTCTGCTAATGACATAGCAATAATTGTTAAAATTCTGCAGGAGGCCAGGAAGTACAGTAGGAGAATCTGAGATCCGTCCAAGGACGTCTTTTCCGAAGACAGTTGATCGTCGTGTGCCGCCGCCCAGCCGGGCTTGGGGGAATACGCCTCCACATGTAAGTGTAATATTCTAGCAACTGCTTTTGCCTTTCATGTGACACAATAAGGGATCAGACTGCTAGTCATTTGAGTTACTTTTTATGATCTGTCAAAAAACGAAATTTTGTTCTAAAAATGTTTGAAATACCCACAAGTGACGTCATAGATTTTTAGCGTCATTGACGAACTTATTTTGTGAATTTGATCAATAAAAAATTGAAGACGTGATCGTAAAACAAAACAAGTAAGGTTTTTTGAAATTTCAAGAGGAGAGCAATTTAGGTAATCATATTTCAGAATTTATTTTTGATGCAGACCGATCCCCTATTCTCCTGCATTGTGTGTTAAAAGCGATCGATTCGGACATGCCCTCTCACACATCTACCAGATTCGGTAAACTACCAGGTTTATTATTATCTTTAATTCAGGCCATGCCCACAATTTATTAGTTCAACTTATATAGATACTAGTTAGTAAACAATAACATATAATTAAAACAAAATGAAATTAAAATTTACCATACATGGCAACTCTGGACTCCCTGTACACATAATTCCAGTGCCGCACAATCGGGCAGTCCACTAGCTCCAGTATGGTTTAGGAGGCCGCTGGGGCTGTCCCGCACGCGACGCATCAGCGAAGCACAATACGCACAATACTCTGATAAGAGTCGGTGCTTGCCTCTGCAAACATTTCTGATGCGCTGCAGAAACGAGGCAAACCCATCAGCATCCTAATTCCTAAACCCATTATTATATTGGATTCGTAGGGCATTAAAGGCCTTGAGGGTATATCTGACCCACAGGCTGCAGGTGTAAATGTTTAGCAGTACGCCTTAAAAAAGGTAAGTTTTACTTCTGTAGAGTAGCGTGCGAACCTGCGAGCCAGCATATTGCACCTCATGGCCAATGCTCCACATCCATATCATCTGACAGATCCTCAGTGCCCCAGGTACTTAAAATGTGTGGCTCTACTCAGTGCACTTCCTCCAAGATAGACTGGTGGTACAGCTTTTGGCCGCTTATTGCCTACTTTAAATATGAGTATAGCTCACTTTTCGTTGTATTATACCTAAGACCATGAGCCAGGGCAAAATGTTCACACAATTTCAGGATCTGGCTCTAATTGATGAACTCAGCAGCACCATGTCATCGGCATAACTGATGTTTTTGTCAATTTTTACCGTCGATAGAACAACCAATACCAGTACTGCTGCGCCCCTCAATCAGTGCGTTTATGTACCTGCGGTTAAGAACCTGGTGAGCTCAGGCCACCCTGTCTCACCCCGCACTCCAAGCCATACACTCCCGAGTACGAGCCAGCCCACCTGACATCGTTGGTTTGATTGTCGTACCAAAAACTTAGAAGTTCTACAATCTCTGGAGGGGTACTAGTGTCTTTCTCCAGCTTGTTCCATAGGATGTCGTATAAAACAAGGTCAAATGCCTTCGACAAGTCAAGGAAGCAGGCTTTTACGGGAGTCTTCCTGGTAGTGTATAATACTGGACAGTGTGCTTTAGTCGGAGAATCGCTGTTTCTGTAGACAGTCCAGCTCTGATGCAATTTATGATATAGCGTCCCCACTAACCGACCCTTTGGGTATAAAGTGAGGGCCGCTATTCCTGCCAACACCATAAGGCTAAGGCAAGGATCGATTCGGACAAATATAAATGTTTCCTATTCTTTTCTTGACATATAGGTATTATAAACAGATAAACCTATCTATTTTCTTCACACTGCCACGGCGGCTGGCGGCTATGTCAGAAAGAGATTGGAATAGGCTGGCTGATGGTGATGAAGCATCACTCTGTGAACATATGCGGAATTATATAGGCCTGTAAGTGACTGTTAACCAAAGAGTACCATTGAGTTTAGTGCTTATAGTACTTCTACACACATTAATATAAACAAAGTCCCTCGCCACGTCTGTCTGAACGCTATCAACTCAAAAACTACTGAACGGATTTTCACCAATGGACGGAGTGATTCATGCATGAGGAAGGTTTAGGTGTAAAGTCCCGCAGATAAACTCAAAACTACCGAACAGACTTTCATACGGTGGAGGATTCATAAGAAAGGTTAAGTTGTATAATTCTTCGCGAGCGGCTTGTGGCACGGGCACCGCGCGCCCTCTAGTATCGTACAAAATACAGACGTACCTATGATACAAAATGATTCACTTAATAAACGTACTTTTTTTTCTACGCCAATTCCAGTCATTAGGCTCATCCCGACTCCCACCGGCGCCGGCGATCAATCCTGCGATCATCCTAGCCGAAGGTCGCTTACCGCCGGAAGATCCAGCCATCCCGCTGATATCCGCTATTAAGAGCGAGATCCAACGCATCCGGGAATCTGCTCATAAACCCACATAGAATTAAGTATATGAATTTGAAGATTGAGTGAACTTTTTTGAAGTGAGTTATGAATTTGAAGATTGAGTCAGTTGTATAAGTTGTTATAGTGCAATAATATAACTTTCGAGTTGATATTACAAAAATTGTCTTAGACCTTTCAACACGTGTTTAATGGTCTGGGACTAAGCAAAATTTTACTCCAAAGGCACTCTAATTTAATTAAACACAGCTCTTATCAGTTTCATCATATCGGCCGAAAGACTTCCACTGCTAGACAAAGGCCTCCCCCAAGGATTTCCACGAGGACCGTCCTGAGCTGCCGCATCTAGCGGCTTCCCGCGACCTGCACCAGGTCCTCAGTCCTCCTAGTGGGAGGCCTGCCTACGCTTCGTCTTCCGGTGCGCGGTCGCTACTCGAGAACTTTACTGATCCAACGGCCGTCTGTTGTACAAGCTAAGTGTTAAGGTTACCTTGGTTCTCCTACGGATCTACTCATTTCTGATTCGATCACGTAGCGTAGGGAAACTTCGAGCATTCACTTAGATTTACTGGTGCCAATTTCTACAGGGTGTAAAAAGACCGCTGCAGGAAACTTTAACAGGCGATTCTACTCTTATTATACAACTTTCCGATATTAAATAAGCAAAAAAACTTTTTATGTATAGGTTACCTACAAAATCAGCCAACTACGCAAGGAATGGCCACAAATTTTCACAATTGACATTGTTCAAAAAACTTTGAATTTTTTTTTAATGAAAATATAGGTATATTTTATAGGAAGTGTACACAGTGCCGCAAGCGAGCACGAGTCAGTGCAAGCGGAACTGTATCGCACTCGGTTATAGAACCGTAAGTTTTACGGTATAATAGTGACACCGTGTAATCTGCCGTAAGGAGTATGTAAGGCGAAATAACGCGACCGTTTAAAGAGCCGTAAAGTTTGTATTGCATAGTACTATCATTTGTTATTTTATGCTCGTGTGTTGACTTGTTGAGGTTAGGTTACCGGCTTGATTGGCATTGTTTTGATGTGTGGTATAATAGAATAACACTATAATGACTGAATTTACGTCATTAAAGGATTTAGATTCATGAATCTTCGCTCGCTCATTTACAGTTTTTTAAGATAAAACTTGTAAAAAAAATGAGCGAGCGATATTAGGTTCGGTCAGGTTTGATTGATTATACAGTAAAAGAGCCTCGCGAAGCGATCGAGGCTCCCCCCCATGGGTAGCAGAAAAAGACGAGTTAAAAAGGTGACGAGTTAGGAAAGTGTCAATTTTTAAAACGAGACCAGTTAAAAAGGTGACGAGTTAGGAAAGTGACAATTTAGAAAAAAGACAAGTTTAAGAAAATGATGAAGTCGAACTGAGCGCGGCTAGTAAGCCGCAAGCTTACGGCACTGTAACTGAATGCACTCTGTTACCACTTACGGCTATTTAAAATTATGTTCTAGTGTGCCGTAAGCTTGCGGCATCGTAACCGATCGTACTACGTTACCGCTTGCGGCACTCTATAACTTTCCTATTTTGTATTCATTGTTTTTTTTTCACTGGTTATTTTTTATGTATTTTTTTTTTTGTGATAACATGACATGCCTAAATAGTATGGGAAAAACGGCTCCATTACTAATTTCAATTGACGATTGTAAAATTATTTTTACCAGTATAAAATTGTTAATTCTCGAAATGTTTTTATTTTATTTATATGCCTAATACCAGTCTGAAAAATGCCCAATCAGTAAAGGTTTAGTTGTAGAATCCTAGCGGTCTTTTTATTTCATTGTAGAACCCTAGCGGTCTTTTCATTTGATTATTTTTACACCTGTATTAGTAGCTAAGTTAGTGTAAGAACAAAAATATCTACCTAAGAATTTTTAATGACAATCATGTTGTTTTGTTTTTACATTATTCGTTTTTTTACATGAACTTGTTTTAATAAAAGATGAACTTTTATGTGCAATTTTTATTTGTACTTGTCCATTAAATATAAAAAACTCTACATTATGATAAAAATATGTACAATAAATATAAAAATCCTAGATTAGGATAAAAATATGTACAATAAAATAAGTAGAACAAGGTTAAGGTGGTTCGATTAGAAATAAACAATTTACTCATTCTATGAACTTTAATCGAAATGATTGAGTAATTTGCGCATATAAAGGTGTAACAAAATTGGCATAGGTCCCGTCAGCTGGGGGTTCTACTCATCATACTGAACAACTTTTCCTAAGGAACCCAGTTAATTCTCAAAAAAAAATTGGACTCTCCGTACAAAAATGCACAAAATTGGTCGATCAGCTGATCGATTAATATGAAGTTTAATTTCTTTCTGCGATTTTAGCAGTCATAGAACAAAAGTTGTTCAGTATGATGAGTAGAATATACAGGGTATAACAAATATATACAGTAAGTGTAGGTCCCGTTAACTCATCATACTGAACAACTTTCTTTTTATGACTGCCAAAATTAAAAAAAAATATCTCTTCATACAAAATGATCAGCAGATGGACCAATTTTATATAGATATCAAAATTTTTTTTGAGAATTCTCTATGGGTTCCCTGGGGAAAATTGTTCAGTATGATTAGTACCGCCAGTTAACGGGTCCTACACCAATTTTGTTACATTCTATATAGGGGGCAACAACTCTTGTTCAACTGTGAATATTAGCAACGTTATTTTTTGTAAAACTGCTAAAAGTGGCCACTTAATAAAACACTTGTTGCTCCCCTATACGCGCAAAATACTCAATGATTTCGATTAAAGTCCATAAGAATGAGTAAATTATTTTATTTCTATTGGCGGCGCTAGTGTGCTAATCGAACCGCCTTAAGCGGAAAATACAGTCTTCCCAAAGATCTAACTACCTTTGGTTCCCAAATTTTATAACAGGCTAGTTGACGGACTGCTAGTGGCAAATACTTTGGATTTCCCTCCTCTCAAAAGCGTGACGTCATAGTTTAGGTTTGGATTAATGTTAAGAGCGTATTCACGAAATCGTTCCCCATACAAAATTAAAATTACTACGCTACGTCTTGAACATGGATAGGCCGTTTCTAATTAAACTTTATACACATAAGCAAGTCAAGGAATTGTAGTTTGTGGATAGTTTACATTTTCAAAATACTCTATTTTGAAATAGCGAATTTTAGTAAGTATCATTATAAAAACCTTAAATCACCAATATTTAGTGACAATTTTTTTTTCCATTCTCAAACTAGAATTTCGTGACTTGCTTGTATGTGTAAAGTTTCATTAGAATCGACCAATCCATTTTCAAGAAGTAGTTATTTTAAGTTTTTATGGAAAACGATTTTGTGAATACGCTCTTAAACATTAGGACTTGAAGGAAAATATTTTTTTTGGAAATTTCAGTAGGAGATTAAGTGAATAATATTCCATAATTTATTTTTATATATCGTACTCAACTATCAATTTATTCTATCGTATCAAGGGTCTTCTTTATCCTTCGCATGCGGATCGTATAATGAAGAGGGCAATCGAAAAGTGAGAAATACCATTGTCCAATGAAACACTGTCTGCTTTTCCGGGAGTGACATTTGCCTACGTCACTGTCCAGTTGCCACAAACACGAAATTGAGTAATCTTTAATATTGTGATAATTTTTAAATAGGAAAATTGTGTCCACTTTAATTTTGTTTGCGTAATACTCAAATTAAACATGAATGAAAGTAATTTTTACATATTATCTAACGATTTTATCACATAATGATAATGAGACTTGGGGAGTTACGATCACAGCAGTGGCAACACAGAAGCGGCGATGACGTAATTTAGTGTCACCCACGTGATCACTGTTTCTCGAAAGAAAATACCAGGCGCAGTATATTAATATACCATGAGAAATACCTGAATACAGGTAGACACGGAAAATAAGACAGGATAATGGTCGTACGCGCAACAATTTATAGAAACACCCAAAACGATTATTTCAGCAATAAACCTTATTGGCTTGAATACAAAATTCAATCGTTATATCTTTATTTTCTAGTACTAATAATATACTTTGCCCTCAACCATTATACATCCAGGCAGGACGATAACAACAGATCCGTAACAGGGATAAATCTGCATCAAAAGAAAAAGGACAGCTTTGTAGGTGTTAAATAAATTAAAAATTAACAATTTAAAAATGTTCAGCTTTTCTTTTCTCAATATTTTTGAGTACTTTTTTTGGCTAATCTGTAACATTATCATAACTGCAAGAAGTAAAACTTTGAACACATTTAAAATAAACAAACAAACTTATCTTAAGTAAAATTAAACAAACTTGTTATAAGTAAAATAAGTAAACAACTATTCAAACAAATACGTTTTTGATATCCTATATCATATCTCTTATTGCAGTGATTTTTCCCGATTCTTATAACTAAATTACAATATAAAAACTTATTCATTGCCCCCTTGATATGTTCTATACATATTAGACCTAGGAACTACCTATACAGGTGTGAGGTAAAAAAGAGCTTTTTTTTGGAAGGAGGAGGGGGGCCGTCTACTTACAAAACTAATAAATCATACTCAAACTGATTAACTAACTTAGTATGGGAAGTCATTTTTTTACGATTAGTGTAGTTGTACACCAAGAGATGATCAGTTTTATGGGTAGAAGCCCCTCTCAAAAATATGCTCTGTTTTGCCCTAAAACTCTGTATAGAACTTCTTTGGTTGAGGTCCACTGAAGCCTGTGGAATTTAATATTCATATCCAATAGGCGTATTCCTGTTGGAATAAACAACATCTAACAGTAGGTACTTACCTACAAAATATTATTTTAAAATAATGGTGTTGATTCCGTGAAACACGATTCAACTTATATGACAGGACTAAACTAAATATGTATAATCATTCTGACCTTGTCTTTTCGATAAAGAAAGAAAAAGACAGAATGCGTAAATTTAGTTTGGTCCTGTCACATAGGTTACAGTTCGCGAAGCCTAAGCTCAGCTTTGCATTTGTGTGAGTGATCAGAAAAATTAGTATGGAGGTGACGCGTGAGGGACGGGCGGCGCTTCAGAACCAGTGTAGACTGGTTTGAAGCATTGGGCAGGCCGATCGGCGCCACTAGCCGGTATCCCACTACAATATCCGTGTGCACTCACACTAATTCAAAGCTTAGGCCTGGTGAACGGTAATTCTGTTACACCGAATCGACACAAATAACTAGGCTTTTACACATTTTCACTTTATTTTTTGTGATTGGTCTACCAGGCACAAATGGGTGTCCAAAGATCAACTATTCTTATCCATTAGGTATTGGAAAGCCTTTGGCATCACGTCATCTGATTTAATGGCAACAGGCTTACAAAGAATTCTCAATGCACTGAGGAGTGACGGATAATGTCAGTTAAGTCTTGAACACAGGCCTTATTTTATTTATTAAAATACAAAAGTCACAAAGTCGTTGTGAAATCACTAGGGGCTTATCTAACGAGGCTCTACCTGCAATCAACCATGGTCCAGTTAGAAAGCTCAGGACTCTTGGGAGATCCCAGCAGCATGCCACAAGGCTCTCCCAGACATGAAAAAGACTAAGCCTTTCGTAAAGTTTTGTCAAATATTGCGTCGGATGTTTCCGAAAATACTTATTGATCATGATGGCAAATAATTCATAAAAAAGTTGCTCCCACACTAAGCTTTGTCAAACATTTTAAGACATATCTGGGCGGGTATATAACACAGCCCGCTACAATACATATGGAGCAAGCATGGAGGCCCACCCCACATACTACTGCATCAGGGGTGGTTAACGATGTTGACCAACAATACTACTGAAATTCAGATCAGTGTATTCATACAACAATTATGCTGGCCAATGTCTGGGCGGGTATACCAGACTGCCTGCTGCTGTACATATGGAGCAAGCATGAAGGCCCACCCCACATCCTACTGTATTAAAGGTGGTTAATCACGGTGACCAACAATACTACTGGAATTCAGATCAGTGTATTCATACAACAATTATGCTGGCCAATGTCTGGGAGGGTATACCAGACTGCCTGCTGCTGTACATATGGAGCAAGCATGAAGGCCCACCCCACATCCTACTGTATTACGGGTGGTTAATCACGGTGACCAACAATTGAGCCAACAATACTACTGGAATTCAGATCAGTGTATTCATACAACAATTATGCTGGCCAATGTCTGGGCGGGTATAACAGACAGCTCGCTGCTGTACATACGGAGCAAGCATGAAGGCCCACCCCACATCATACTACTGGAATTCAGATCAGTGTCTTCATACAATAATTGTGCTGGCCACACACAAAAACGCAGTAATAGCATAGTTGTCAAACTAGCCAGCCCATTCTCACTAATGCCACACCACACCTACTTTACTCCATAAATCAGTACCTACACTTGGTCACAAAGCAAAAAAAGGTATACTCTTCGCTGCTTCATACAACCGCTCGATAGGGCATCATTTTATACCTACAGTTTAATTCAGCATTGACAGCCCTAGCCAAAGGGAATCTAACCAACTAGCGTTTCAAGAGGCGGGAGTTGCATACTTTATGTGAGAAGTTTGTATTCCTAAGAAATTGGTAATTGTATGAAACATACATAGGAATAATAAAATAATTTATAATTTTCCTAAATACGGAAGCGGTCAGTTGCTATTGCTATGTAGGTTTCAGCGTTCTTTCAAACTTAAACGAATTATAGCTGCCATAAAAATCCCGATACGTTTCATATGATCGCTTTTTCTCTAATGAGTCGCACAAGCCTGGGCCTGGCACTACACGAGCGGTAATTATAATCCTGTACATACATCGTTACCCTTTACTGCTTTGTGACTTTGTATAGGTGTTTCTCTTTCTAACCTCACTCTCAACGTGTTGCACTAGCAGCGACCAACTTCGCATACCATTTCCTGCATGGCGACGATTAAGTTTCACTTTTTTACGTGATAATATTATCTTTGCTAATACACATTCACTTTACACAAGTACAATATCACAAAGTCTGTTCACATGTCACTGTATTCCACGCGTAGTTGCTGTGTCTGCTACGTGGACTGCATGGGCTGGTGTGGTGCCAGTCGCTTCCACTGGTTCTGTTGGTGTTCCTGCGCTTCATCCTCCTGGAAATGAAAAGTAAATTTTTTGTGAATGTAAAATAAAACAATATTTTTTACCAACTTCAAAAAAGGAGGAGGTTACCAATTTGGTTTTATTTTTTTGTTGGTTACCTCAGATCTCTGTCATTTACAATAATAATAAATCTTTATTCTTTCAGACAAATCTAGTCTATTTTTGCTAGCACAAATGAAACTTATAAACAATGGTAGTAATAAATAAATAAAAATCTCACAGAGAAAAACATTAATCAACATTTATTGATAAGTATATTGTCCCAATGCTTAACATTGGGACAATCATACTCATCAGAAAACACTTTCAGGATGCCGCTGTTTTTGTTTTTATGCTTTTGCCAGAAGCAACACTATTTTCTGTTTATATTAGCAAACATAGCAGACATACTGCAAAAGCGAGGCAACCCCAGCAGCATCCTGAATATGTTATTGTATTGGACTGGACTCACAGGGCATTAAGCGATTTCTGAGTGTTGCTAGTCCATAGGCTGCTTGTGTAAAAAAGATTGACAATATGATTTAAAAAGTGTAACTTTTACAGATTCCGAGCAACAAGCAAACGTTCTGGCCAGTATATTACCTCGTGTCACCAATGCCCTGCGTTCCCTTTTTATGTTTTGTCGTCCTTTTTATCGTCGGTAATAAAATGACCTAGATATTTAAAACAACCTATTCTTTCTAAAACCGTTTATCAACCGATTTGGAAAATTATTATTTTTATTTGAAAGGATATACTTTCAGATGGGTCCCATTGAAATTTCATTAAAATCGGTTCAGTGCTTTCCTAGGAAATTAATAAAAACAAAAAAATGTAGAGAAATTGTGATCAAAGTTGTTTATTTTACGTGTTTAGCGTTTCCAATTAAACGACCTACAAAATTGATGTAGGGGCCGATAATTGAGTTTTCTTCTAGTCATAATGAATAATTTTCCTTAGAAGACACATATTCTTTTTATAAAAATCGGTCAGCTGTTTGCCGACCAATTTTGTGCATTTTTTATGGAGTCCTCTTTTAAAAATTGACTATGTATTCCTTGGGGAAAGCTATTCAGTCTGATGAGTAGAAGCCCCAGTTAACTGCTTCTACACCTGTATATAATTATTTTTGCGATATAAGTAAGTCTGATATTTGAGAATTGCAAATTTGTCTTGGTAGGAGTTCTGTACAAGTTAACCGTGCGCTTGTGATACCGCATATCCGGATACGTTAGTTTTTTATTGCCGTGACTCTCCCTGATGCCTCTTTACGGCTGCCAGAGTGCAGTGGAGTAGCAGTATGATGTCGCTGGCGCCTCCTTGAGCCTGCCCGAGTGGAGTGGCAGGGCACAGCTCACCTGTATGATGATGATGGACACGGTATCAGCTTGATGTCTTCCAAGAATGCGCTGAGCTGTTGCTGGCGGCTCCTTGAGGCTGCCGGAGTGGAGTGGTAGTGCACAGCTCACCTGTATGATGGTGATGGACACGGTGTCAGCTTGATGTCTTCCAGGACTGCGCAGAGCTATCGCTGGCGCCTCCTTGAGGCTGCCAGTGTGGAGTGGCAGTGCACAGCTCACCTGTACGATGGCGACGGACACGGTGTCAGCTTGACGTGTCCAGGGCTGCGCGGAGTAATCGCTGGCACCTCCTGACGCTAGCATTGGGAGTGGCAGTGCATAGATCACCTGTATAATGGTGATGGAGACGGTGTCCGGCTTGATGTCTTCCAGGGCTGCGTTGAGCGCGTCTGTCGCTTCACTCTTGGTCTGTTTGCGGCTGCCGGAGTGGAAGCGCCCGCCGTCACCGCGGATCCGGTTCATCGCGTGCCGGTGACGAGACTCGTGCAAGTATTTCTGAGAAATTATTAACAATACTTTAGAACAAAATACAGTCATAGGTTCAAATTGCAGGCCATAATGTAGCTAGTGGCAATATACTATGTCTAGGTTTTCCTTCTTTTAAGCAGAACTAAAATTTATTCTTAACCTTGTGTTTTAAATATCGGAGCTCACTAAAGTTGTAGTAGGTACGTATGTTAAAAAGCAGGGTTCAAAGTGACAATTATCATTGATAATTATACAATTAATTACAAAAACGAAACAGTAATATCATAGTTATTTTTAACAAAACGCTATGCCATGTTAATCTAAACAGGATTTGATGTTTTTTGCTGTATTAAAACACATCAAACCTCGAACTTTTTTAGTTATTATTTCTGCATAATATTTTTGTATTTTCATTTTTAGTGAAAAATGAGAATAACGCCAATAATTATCTGATTGATATCTGAATGGATGATTTATCTGAAAAAGAAAATAATTATCTTGATAATTTCGAACCCTGTTGAAAAATTCTAGATAAAAAGTCCAAAAGCAGACCCATCCAATAGGACTTGAGGATCTGCTTTTACTGGCGCGCGTTCACGTACAGTACTCGTTTGTTAAGGGCACTACAGTTACAGGTACTCACGGGGCGCTCCTTGGGTATCTTGCCCTGCTCGTGCAGCTTGGCGCGCGCGGCTCGCCGCTTGAGAATGCGCTTATACTGGCGCGCGTTCACGTACAGCAGCGGCTCCTCATCGCCGACGCACGCACTCTCCGCGACGCTCGTGCTCGCGCCCGCCCCGCTACCGCTGGCCGCGCCCGCCACTGACGCTCCGCCCGAGTTGTTCACCATCTGACAAGTTACAACAGATTATCAATTTTTTTCTCATTGCACAAGAAGGCCTTTCCGAAACTCGATTTCCAAGCAAACGATATTAAAATTTCTTGAAATTTGATGGACCGATTCTAATGAGACTTATACGAATACGCGTAAGCCAGACACGAAATTCTATAGATGTATCAAATGTATGCATATTTCACAACAGATTGAAAATCACTAAAAAGAATGACTTCGTCGCAAGTAGACTAATGTAGGCCTATCTACGTGAGTAAGTGACTAGTCACAACAGGCGCCCGGGGCGCGCGCTCTCGGTTTCGGGCGAAATTAGTAATTAATTGTATGGAGCTTTGCTACATACGGCGGGCGCTTGATGTACTTTGTTGCATAAACATTCATACATTATTTAAATATATTTTTTACTATAAATTTGAGTGTGTTTCACTACATCTCACCTGATTAAAAGCGACTATGTAGCTGAGGATGGTACACTTAACTCAAATAATGCATATTCACTCTCGCCTTGAAGATTCCGAATTTGTAATCAGATGCAGACAAGGAGTTCCACTCCTGTCCGCATAATAATATTTTATGGAGCGTATGAAACGCATCGTTCTGGGCGTGCGCCTCGAGCGCCTGTTACTACTGGTCCCCAACAAATGACATAGTTGGAGCGCCTGAAACGCAGCGTCCTGGGCGCGCGCCCCGGCCGCCCGTTACGACTATTTCATAACAAATGACATAAATGGCATACCATGACGATGTTCGGCTGGTTCACGATCTGTTGCTGCTGCACTGCATTGCCGACGCCTGCCACTTGAACTAAATTACCGTTCAGATTGATCACTGAAAACCACAAGTCATTTATTCAACTTACTGTTCTGTCGAGCTCTGTTTTTTAAGGTCCAGTACACCCAACAGGTGACCAATGGGACCCCATTGCTAAGCCTCCGCTTACGAAGTAACTAGTATCTCATCTGTGCCTTCGCTGTCCGTCCGTCAGCGGGCTGTATTTCATGAACCGTAATAGGTACACAGTTGAAATTTTCACAGAATGTGTATTTCTGTTGCCGCTATAACAACAAATACTAAAAACTAGTAAAAGTGAAAAAATAAGGGGGATTCTCCATTAGGTCTTTAGAAGTATTCTTGATTTAGCTCTATCGTAAAAACGGTAATACACACAAGCGTGAAACTTGATGTAATTATAGTACTTATACTGAAGTAACACAACATATAATAAAAATTTGCCAAGTGTGAGTCGTATTCGCGCTAAGGAGTCCGAACTGAATGACAAAAAAAGTCGCCCGCGTTGATGTCTTTTGTATAGAATTTGAATACGTATCATTGTCATTATATGGCAGGTTTCCTAAAAAAAATTTTTTTTCAAGATTTTATTATACAACTTTGTCGGCTTGAATGATATGTATGTATATCCATGCCAAATTACGGCTTTCTAGTAATAGTCTCTGAGCTAAGACGCGGACAAACGGAGAGACATACATGGCGAAACTATAAGGGTTCATCGTTGACTTCGGAAACCTAATAAAAACATACAGTGGAACATAGAACCTCCTCCTTTTTGAAGTCAGTTAAAAAATCCATGATATCTTATAAACGGCTTGATGGATAGAGTGTGAGGTATCGTTAGATACGTCGTGATGCCGTGAGGGACATAGAATACATATTATCCGACTTTCCAAAAAAGAGGGCCATTTTTTTTCATGCAGTGGTAATTTTATTTTTTTTATTGTATGCTTGATATAGTAGGTTCTTATTTTTTTTGTTTTACGCAAAAGATATACATAATCAATAGGCAAAATTTGAAAGCAGAGTCTAAGCATCGGTGGTTCAGTGGTAGAATGCTCGCCTGATGGATAGAGTGCGAGGTATAGTTAGATACGTCGTGATCCCGTGAGGGACATAGAATACATATTATCCGACTTTCCAAAAAAGAGGGCCATTTTTTTTCATGCAGTGGTAATTTTATTTTTTTTATTGTATGCTTGATATAGTAGGTTCTTATTTTTTTTGTTTTACGCAAAAGATATACATAATCAATAGGCAAAATTTGAAAGCAGAGTCTAAGCATCGGTGGTTCAGTGGTAGAATGCTCGCCTGCCACGCGGGCGGCCCGGGTTCGATTCCCGGCCGATGCAACTTTTTGCTTTTCAAATTTTATTTTTCAATCGGATATGTGTGTCATCTTATTATTTCCAAGAGGCATTGGCCTTGCAGAGTACCAGGACAAGCGTCCTGGCGGCAAGACCTACCATAGTTAGTCCGTGCCTTCGCCTTATGGTGTTGGCAGGAATAGCGGCCCACACTTTATACACTATTAGTGGATGCCCGCAGCTTCGCCCGCGCAGATCCCGATTTTTGCGGTTCCCGTGGGAATTTCCTACAATACTTTTCTTCTTTAGGTATAGGCACCTAGTGACAGTTTTTACGTTCTCCTTTCCAATTCCTTTGCTAAGTTTGACCAATTTTCATCGTATTATATTTATTGTGGTGGTTTGACTACTGTACTGTCGACCTGCTCGTGGCCGCCACTCTGTCACAACCTTTTTTTCCTTTAAACAAATAATAAGGTAACAGGCCCTTTCGTACATCTACCGGAAGTGCTAAAACTGGAAAAAAAATGGACCTGAGCTAATGACCTATATATTACTGGCGTAAGGACCCGGCCAACGCGCGCGTCTTATACTCCCAGCGAATTGGTGCGAAAATCGAAAGTTTCGCACACTAGCTACTCAGTCGTCTGCGGGAAATTGTAGAGTGCGGTGGAAAGATATTCCCTATAAAAATGCCTTATTGTGTTGTTAGAGGCTGTAAAAATCACGAAAGAAAGGCTAAAAAGAAACACGGGATGTCGTATCATCGTTACGTAACCTTACATTGAATTTTTTCTTGTAAACAAATAAAATAAACGAATTTTTAAAGCGACAATTCTACCAAGGTTCTTTTAACGCGGCACTGACATCAACTCTCGCCCACGCTAGTTCGTACGAGTTATGTCAGATGGCGCTATTTTTTGCTTGTATGAAGCAAGTTTGAGTAAAATATGGAGACGGGCGGATCCTCTGTCCAAATCTGTGACCTGAGCTAAAATAATAAATTGAGCTAATAAAAATTTACCTGCTGGTTGGTGTATGATCTGATGCTGATCTATGGTTGGTTGCGGAGCGCTGGCGGCTGGCTGGTAGATGAATGTCTGTCCGTCTGCTGTCTGCACCAGCTGTATTGGTTGGAGATTGTTGCCTGCAATGGATATTAGTATTATATTGTTATTCTTTCTAATTTCGTTATCATCATATCAGCTCATATAAGTCCCCACTGGATTGGGGCGATCGGGTCTTAGTGGACCACGCAGGCCCAGTGCGGGTGTGTCGACTTGACATACAACCTTCGAGTTTCTTAGCAAGCGTGTGCAGGTTTCCTCACGATGTTTTCCTTCACTGTAAGAGCAACGGGATAAACGTATATACGACATCGAAATTCGAAAACACATTGGTCTTTCTAATTTACTAACAATTAAACATATTTTGTTAAGCAGTTACTTCAGAAAAATACTACGATAATTGAGCTTCCCACACCCTGTATCTCTAAAACTACTGAGTCTAAAATATTTTAAAAAAAGGAATATAGAGCCTCTCTTATAGCTTACAGAATAACCGAAACAAAAAGTCGACAGACGTCCATCCACTGCTGGACAAAGGCCTATTCCAAGAATTTCCAGGACGAGCGGTCCTGCGCTGCCCGCATCCAGTGACTTCTCGCGACCTTCACTAGGTCGTCGTTGGGAGGCCTGCTTACGCTACGTCTCCCTGTGCGCGGTCGCCACTCGAGAAGTTTGCTGTCTCAACAGGCCACCTGTTCTACGAGCAATGTGCCCAGCCCACTCGGTCAGTTATTTTGGTTCTCCTATGGATCTCGTTTCTGATTCCAACACATAGGGAAACTCCGAGCATCTCGCCCCTAAACTACTTTTAGTGCACACCAATCGAATGATCAGATGCAGCTCCCAGGATGCTGCTGGATGCATGTAGCTCAGAATCGTGCTGAGTGGAGTCTATGTTCAACAGTGGACATCTTTCGGTTGGGATAATGACTAAAAGTGGACCTTTTTATTATGTATTACAGCAGGGCCTCGATAATCCGAACATCCAATTACAATGCCCTGTTCATATAAACTATGTTTTAAGATTATTTACAATATGTAGATATGTTTCAAAATGCATTTTTTGAAATACAGCTTAATTATTTGTACTTCACAGTAGTAACAATGCAATAAATCACACTTTTTAAGGAATTCCATTAATATAGTGCTTGGATAAGTGATATTAAATTGTTAAGGGACATAAAAAAAATCTTTATCCCTTAATTTACGCAAAAGCATTTCCTGTAATTGAAATATGGACTTCATATGCCCTTTCCGACAATAAATACAGCACCTAAAATGCGCGACACGGCACTGAACAAAGACGTTCAGCTGAGTTCCCTGAGCGTACTGTATTATTATGTTGCAATAGGCGAGCAAGCTGATGTTTAGTCACAACACTTCTTCATATCAACCAATATATGTCCACACCGAGAGGCTCGAGCCTACCCTGGAATAGGGCGATCGGGCCTTAGTCGACCACGTGCGCCCAGTGCGGGTTGGTCGACTTCACACACGGCCTGCGAGTTTCTTCGCAGGCGTTTGCAGGTTTCCTAACGATGTTTTCCTTCACCGTAAGAGCGTTGGATAAACGTACATATATGAAATCTAAATTCGAAATCACATTGGTACGTGGTGGGATTCGCACCACGACCTCCCGGACAGGGACAGTTACGCCACCGACGCTCAAGTCCGAGTCACAACACTTAAGTCCAATAAACCCATGTTGTGTGCAATAAATTAGTGTTTATCCATAGTGTAAGCACAGGTGTAAGTCCACACTTTGCTGCGTGCTGTATGTTGCACTAAAGGACATGTCCAAAAATGTATGGACCAAAAAACCAGAATCGACAGGAATGAAATGTATACCAATGAATTGACATTGAAATATAATATAATGTTACCAAGGGGGCAACCCTGAAATCGTTATAGTATAGGAGCTAGGAGCAAAATAAAATAAGTAAAAAATTCGTTTAAAACAATAATAAAAATAAGTTTACGTCATGTTGTGGCTTAATATGACGTTGTTTTAATGTTGTATCACTTGTGTTACACATGATAATTATCATCAACACATTTCACAAGCAACAGCAACATAATAACAACATCATATTAAATCACAACATAACAAAGACTCTGTTTTTTGTATATTTTTTTCTTTTGGCCCATAGATACGGACCAAAAACCCAGAATGGACGATTTCAGGGTTGCCCCCTTGGTAACATTATATTATATTTCAATGTCAATCTATTCATTTCATTCCTGTCGATTCTGGGTTTTTGGTCCGTATCTATGGGCCAAATGAAAAAAAATACAAAAAACAGAGTCTTTCTTATGTTGTGATTTAATTGATGTCGTTATTATGTTGCTGTTGCTTGTGAAATGTGTTGATGATAATTATCATGTATAACACAAGTGATACAACATCATAACAACGTCATATTAAGCCACAACATGACGTTAACTTATTTTTATTATTGTTTTAAACGAATTTTTTACTTATTTTATTTTGCTCCTAGCTCCTATACTATAACGATTTCAGGGTTGCCCCCTTGGTAACATTATATTATATTTCGATGTCAATCCATTCATTTCATTCCTGTCGATTCTGGGTTTTTGGTCCGTATCTATGGGCCAAATGAAAAAAAATACAAAAAACAGTCTTTGTTATGTTGTGATTTAATTGATGTTGTTATTATGTTGCTGTTGCTTGTGAAATGTGTTGATGATAATTATTTTGTATAACACAAGTGATACAACATTATAACAACGTCATATTAAACCACAACATGACGTAAACTTATTATTTTATTTTTTAAAGAATTTTTTACCTATTTTATTTTGCTCTTAGCTCCTATACTATAACGATTTCAGGGTTGCCGCTTTGGCAAAATTATATTATATTTAAATGCCAATCCATTGGTACACATTTCATTCCTGTCGATTCTGGGTAATTTTTTGGACATCGCCTTTAATTGTCTAGTCTGTTGTTAAAACTATTTATGGAGGGGGCATCAACCACATACTGAGGCAACTTATTCCAGCTGTTTATAACTCTGTTATTTAGCATGCGGTGCTATGAATGTTTATTATTATAGTGTGTTACGTAGTCTGTTTTTTATATGAGTACTAGCTTTTGCCCGCGTGGACATCGTTTTTATGCGGCTCGCGAGCGTGGACATGAGTTTTCTCCAGATTCTTATTAGCAGTCTATATCACCTCCTCCACCCCCTCAACTCATTCTATACAAAATATCACTTCAATCTGTTGCTCCGTTGCGACGTCGACATGCGCGAGCGTGGAAATGAGTTTTCCCCAGATTTCTCGGGAACTACGTCAGGATATGCTAATTAGAAAATTATCTCATTTTCCACCCCCCTAACCATCGTTGTGCAAAAAAATCACAACAATCCATTGTTCCGTTAAGATGTCAAAGAAGTTAACCAAAAAAGACTATTTTTTCAGTTCCCTCAGGAACTGCATCGGACTATGCTATTTTCACGGAATAAAAAGTAGCCTATGTCCTTTACGTGACACAGGCTACCTGCATGCTAAGTATCATCAAGATTGGTTAAGGCGTTGAAGCGTGAAAAGGTAACAAACAAACAAACACATTTTCAAATTTATAATATTAGTAAGGATTACATACCTTGGAGACTAGAAATTGGCAGAACCTGCAGCTGCTGTAGTTGTTGGCCGCTTGGTGTGGCCACCTGCGAATATTACGAATTCATAACTCCTTGCTGGTCTTGCAAGCAAGTTGTTGTCTTGTCGGTATACTTAAAAACTCACGAAATTGATATTGAAATACCTCTAGAAATCTTGCTGGTCTTGTCTTGTTGGTATGTCCTTAAGTATACTTAAAAACTCACGAAATTGATATTGAAATACCTCTAGAAATCTTGCTGGTCTTGTCTTGTCGGTATGTCCTTAAGTATACTTAAAAACTCACGAAATTGCTATTGAAATACCTCTAGAAATATTTATTTAAATGTAAATTACTATGTATAACAGATAAATTTAAACTATTTTTTTCATATTTTTATTCTATTTTTTTTTGTATGAACAACTGAATAAATAATGGCCAAAATTTAGGTGAGAATTTCATGAATATGAAAAAATCTTGTTTTGATACAACTACCTGGATTTGTGGTGTTCCAATCTGATTGCATGTAGAAATAAAGATATTTTTTAAATGGCACAAAAATTCATACTATCAAGTCATTAAACAAACATAATGGGTCATCATATCAAATATAAGACTGACTTAACGGTAGTCCATTTGAACTAGGGACCTCTGGTTAGGAGAACCAAATCATTACTACAGTATTACAATATAGCGGCTTACAGTAGCGCAACGAATGTACTTATGCAGAGCAACAGAAGCACAGTATAATAAAGAGTACGAGCATACAGTATGGTCACTCCCTGCCTCCCGTTGAAAGTGCCGCCCACCCCCGCTCGTTAGCTCCCAGGTATCGGCTAGTACGTCTTATCTCACTCACACAAGCATGGTACGCGTTCACCTACACGAGCTTAGACTGTGTGCGTAGGAACGCGTTTGTTTCATACATTTGATCGCCAGTGACCTAGGTGTGACGGAAGGGTACTTGCGGGGCAGCGGGCGGCGGGGCACAGCCTGGCTGACTACAGGTTAGTATGGGCTAATACCTACGCCCCTGGCGCAACGAGCGACACCAAAGGCGTTCCGCTACTGTAAGCCATATCGTAATACTGATGATTTTTTAATAAAAAATAAATGGCAGTAGTAATGAAAGATTAGAACACAATATGACTAAAAATCAAGACAATTCTTGTGCCTGCACTGTCTCACAGCTGGTGGTCCAGTGGTCCACGCTCCCGCCTACTGGGCATGGGTATGGGTTTGATTCCCACCAAGGGCAAATAATCATGTGACAGTATCAGTCTCTGGTTACAATAGTACAGAGGACTGTAAGTGAGTTGTTCCTCAATATTTATTTATTTACAGATGTTAATCAGGCTAGCTTTCTAATTAAATGTCATTTTTTTTCATTTGGCTGCAATATTACAAAATATATTAACCCTGTAGTGGTCGCGCCACCAAAAGTCACTTGAGTGGTCACGTGGATTACATATGTATGCCAAAGTGTTTACAATGTATTTTTATAAAATTCATTTATATTATCATTTTTAATTGAAAAAATGGCAAGTACCCTTATTATATCACAAAGTAAATTATAATAAGAAACCGAACAGACCAAATAAACCAAAACAAAATTATCTTATAAATCGTCTTCAAAAATTTACTTCGGATTATATGAGACCTTAATACATGTTAACGCTTATTACGAAAACAAATCAACTATTATTTTCTATACAGGAACTACATACATATTTGGAATGAACAGAGCGGGTGGGGATTGTCATACTTAAAGTATATGGAGTCCTGTGTATCACACTTGGAACTGTTTACAAATTATTTCATTTTTAATTACCATGGATTACATATGTAATCCGCGCGACCACTGCAGGGTTAATTTATTTATATTCCTAAAAGATTATACTCATTTTGTAACCTGTATAGTGGGGGCTGTGCTGGGTATAGCGTGCACAACTATTTGCTGTCCATTGGGGCCCTGCAGCATGTGGTTGTTCATCTGCAACACCTGCATCTGCTGCCCGTTGATGGTCACCACCTGCGCACCCTCCGCACCCTGGATCTGAGCGTGCTCCATTTCACATCACTGAAAAAGTTTATCTTTATAATACACTGAAAGTAAGTTTGAATGAGCCTGAATTGTACTTTGAAAGTCACTTTTTTATACCTCACATGTAGAATGTTATAAAATCTATAATAGCAGGTTATTAATAGTGTGTTACTTCACAGTATTAAAAGCCCTACAGTGGTTTGCACCAAAGTCACCTGAATTAATTGGGCATCATGGTCACTTACCATTGGATGAGATGTTGCCAAGGGCTTACCAATTATGTTTTTTTTAAATGTCCCAAAGGCTGACTAGGGCAAATGCGACTCGACCTCCCCTCACGCCCCCCTGCCCTAACACAATTGCTATATCTAATTGTCTCCGTTTGATGACTGCATGGATTCTGTACACTGTGGTTACGCATGGATTCTATTCTATACACTGTGGTTACGTAGTGGATCAGAGTCTAAAGAAGCGTCAATATAAATATCTTCATGTTAGATTTCGCAAGGTTAAACAAATAAATTTTATGCATAGTTAACCAGTACGTAGGTTTAATAAATTTAGTGGAGAAAAAATATTTGCAACATATGAAAACTTCAGTCTAAACCAGGAGGTAACTACCTAAAATGAAACGTTTCCACTTTAATAAATTTGGTGGAGAATAATAGAGTAAACCAGTAGGTAACTACCTAAAATGAAAAGTTCCTTTCGACTTAAGGCCTTAAGATAGGTCAAATGACAATATTCAATTCAAATTATTGAAAGACCATGTAAAGCTATCACTGGAAAAAATATATAATATCCTTAAAGTAATAAAAAATCGATTTAATTGGATACAATTTTAAAAGTATTACCACTTTTGATGTAAAAAAATATACTGTACACCGTTTTTGGCATTAATTGCAAAATTTCTTGAAAATAAAAAGTTAATGTTGAATGAAACCAATACACAAAAATCGAAGAACTTTAATTTTAATTGAACACATTTTTTTAAAAACTTTTTTGAAAGTGTTAACAGTATTAAAAACATGTAAAAATCGAGAAATGGGCGTTCGGTTTCAACGTAACAGCCGTGTTGAAGCCCGTATTGATTTGAACTTAATATGAATAGACTGACGTTCGATATTATTTTAACACTTATCAACCTGCTCGGATTGAGGCATCTTAAAGCCTTAACTTATCGCTATTCTACCTGCACACTACTCACTCAATATACAGACATAAGGACTGTGAACTGATAAGATTTTATAAAGGTACATACCAACCTACGCTACGCTACCTACATACTTATCATCATGCATGAGCGACTCTCGTCTATCCCTTGGACAGCACGGTTAATTGTACCACACGATAAAAAAAGAGAATGATGGGTGGGACCAGACGACTATATTCCTTCTCGATACCTAATTATTGGAAATATCGTAGGACGTAAAGCAATGGAAAACTAAATCAACTACTGTAATTGTACCTCAATATGGATAAGAATTTATGTCACGAATTACGAAGCCAGCACAGCCAACACAACTAAAATGGCTGCTTTTTAAGTAATTCCATAGCCATGACAAAAATCAAACTAAAGAAACTTCGTATTAATTTCATTAGTCTACCGGCAAACAAACTAATTGCTAAGTATATTCGCCGAAATTGTAGTGAACTTACATTGGGTCCTCACTGGCTTTTTCGATGATTGGTTGACAAAGGATAGACCAATGGCCGAAGTCAATGATCACAAGAACGCAGAAGATTGGTTCGGCACATACCACTCCCAAGGAAGCGCGCTTGGACACTCTCCAATACTCATTCGCGTAATTAGTGTTGTCTATGGTACACTTCCCTTCTTTCCCTCCACCCGCGTTTCACCCGCCTCCTCGAGTTGATAATAGGTCATCTTTGCCGCTGCTACCGGTACACTCTCATCCGAACGACTCACGCGAGTACCCGACAATCGAGGACGAGGGTTGGCGAAAATACGGTCGGTCATACTCTTGTTTTATTGTTATCTAATAGTCTCTGGAGAGTCACTATACTTGCATGTATCGCATCCCAGCTGTAGCGCCACCTGCCCATGTTTTTCCTTACACCGGTCATCCTTAGACAGGGAAGTATAAGTCCAGGAGACTATCTATCTGACAATGGTGTGGTTGACAATGGGATATGTGTTCCCGCAGAATACCTATCCTGCCAGAGACTCAAGCGAACTTTGAAGGTATCACCAATCAGAGGAAGCACTTTGATAAAGCCAAAAATGGAATATTTTTACTAAAGCTGCACCGACTTTTGAGCCTTGCAGCAAAGTTATCCTATTATTAGACGCTTTAATAATAGGTCATCTTTGCCTAGTGCAAACCACAGCGTATTCATTATTGATGTGTAACATCTTTGCTCTCGCTTTCCTGCAATTTGTGGGAGTGATTTCGTGAAATGGGACGGAAATGTGTCCCATTGTAACAGGAAGTCGCGTTTTTTCAGGCTTTAAAAGCGCGGAAAAGGCAAAGGTATCTATGACCATACAGCCTAGTCTGCCGTATCTTTGCCGTCCTTTTTTCAGGCTTTAAAAGCGCGGAAAAGGCAAAGGTACCTATGACCATACAGCCTAGTCTGCCGTATCTTTGACGTCCTTTTATAAAGTATTTTGTCACATGTTACACATCATATGCGAGTACTGTAGGTCTCGCTCGATTTTTTTTTTACTATTTCCAGTCACACAGATTTCTCAGTATCCATATAGACTTATGACTCTTATAAGTTATAACATGCCAAACTAATTTTGTTTTATAAAGATTTTCAAAGTTGGCACCTTTTTCATTAATTTCCCTAAAGTAGTTTTACCATGTCGTAGCTTCAGTACAATATGTACTGGGAAATATGTACCTACTAAAGTCGACGCCATAATTCGAGAGACAACTTTGACAATTCGTTTTGCACAAGTGTTGCCATAGTTAGGGTAGTGCTGTTCGTATCGATATTTAAAAAAATACGGCTTTGGATACCAGTGCTATTTATCCATTAGTTACGGTGAAATAATCAAATTAATTTAATATTTTACATTAAAATGTAAGATATAAACGAAGTGCAAATACTAAACAACGACGATTATTAAAGTCGTTTGTTTTGATTGGCCTCACGCTATACGTATATATGAGCGAATGACACTATGGCCGGCATAAAGTGCGATAACCAAGGTAGCACTACGACACTCCATACAAAGTGACAAGACGCATGCAATTACAAATTGCATCTCTTTCTAACCTTGATAGGGTTGACACCTGTGTAATATTACTGATTGAGATGGAAATAGGAGTACGGAGTAGATTGAGATACTAAGAAAATTTATTATTAAATGATACCGGGAAATATTTCATACAATTCTTGAGCCAGAATTTATGTAGCTAGTCGGTCGGCGGTGGCGCGACGACGATGGGGACAAAGTATGCAGTATGCAGGTAGCTGAAGATAAACAAAACGCGGTGCGTACTTGTCAATGTCAACCGTAGTGCGATAGATTTCGTAATAATAAATAAATAAGGTTAAAATACGGGATTAAACCTTTAATTTTAACGGTTTAAACCTGTCCGTAAATGTTTATAGGTGTGTGTGAACTCTTGATAGGGTTGCACTTGTGTTGTGTACAACAATAGTACTGATTGAGATTGGAATGGCAGTACAAAGTAGATTGAGATACTGAGAAAATGTATTATTAAATGATGCCGGGAAATGTTTCATACAACTCTTAAGGCAGAATTAATCAGCTAGTCTGTTGACGGCGTGAAGTATGCAGCATGCAGGTAGCCAGCAGCATTAGTAGTGTCTTTGAAAGTACGATCTCCACCGACCGGACGGCACGGCAACGGATTTTTAAACTGTCAATTACAAAGCCAGGAAGATTCCACGTCACTCGGTACACAATAAACATACGAATTAAAATAAAAAAACAACTAATTTTGAAGTCAGGTGAAACCATAAACTTTGAGCTAGAAATAGACTTATAAGTAACTACTATTAAGTCAATATTATGCAATCTATGCCGCGTCCCGAAACAATCATTTTGAACGAAATTCTCGTGTTTTGGAACGCGGCATAGGTCATAATGACCTTGACATATTTGTGCTTTTTTTAGAAATATCAAATT
Source organism: Coleophora flavipennella (assembly GCA_947284805.1). Classification (NCBI taxonomy): domain Eukaryota; kingdom Metazoa; phylum Arthropoda; class Insecta; order Lepidoptera; family Coleophoridae; genus Coleophora; species Coleophora flavipennella. The sequence continues at coordinate 7,328,240 of OX369255.1, read as the reverse complement.
TTAAACCCCCTCATTATATTCCCGAGTATAGATCTCAATCACAGTCTCTAAGCGAAACCGGTTGGCGAAACTAATTGATTTTGTGGAACAAGTATGTGTTTGAGTAATTTATACTGAGGATGGCGTTTTACTACGAAAACCGCCAATTGCAACAACAATATTCCCGAATTTGATAAAAAATTCCGACTTAACAAACCATATAGTCGAGTCGATACTGTCTATCGATATCGGCCACATCACTATTTAATTTCGTCTAACCCTGGTAACCCTTTATCTGTCACTTAAAAAAAAAAAAAAATTAAATTTAAACTGTTTATTTCAATAAAAACAAGGAAATATGATGCCACACAAAAAACGCAAATCTTGATAAAAGATTATGTGCGTTTATTGTTAGTTGCACAGCTCGCAACTTGAGCGTCTGGATGTCCACCAGCCTCGTCAGTTAGGTAGTTTTTCTGAGCAAGGAAAGTTTTAAGGATCTTTTTTGTTTGGTTGTTGTTACTATTTTCTATTTTTTCTACAAGGTCTTTAGGTAGATTGTTTAGGACACAAGGTAGTGTGCACCTCCAGACTCTCTTACCATATACATTATTAGATTTAGGTATACAAAATAAAGGAAGATATGACAAATTACGCATATTACCAGGTCTTACACGTTTTTCTAGTTGATTTATGTTATTGTTATATTGTGTTACAATTGCAAGTTTCACTTTGTCGTACACATTTAGAACATTACAGTATTTGAATAACTTGTCGTAGTTGTCTTTGTATTTATATTTAATTTTTAGAGGGACAATAGTTTTTAGCATTCTTAATTGTAAGTTGTAGATATTATGTAAATAAGTTTTGTATGTCCTACCATAGCTTGACAATCCATAGCTTATTACAGAATCTGCCAATGACAAGTAAAGTAGTCTCAGTGTATTATACGGAAGCTTGTGTTTAAGTACACTAAGTTTAGCTAGTATTGATCTCAGTTTACTGCACACATGGTCCACATGTGGTCCCCAATTAAATTTATGGTCGATCTTTAGCCCAAGGTAAGTATGTTGGTAGACAATATGAAGAGGCTTACAGACACAAGTATTGGTTCGTAGGTGCATGCAGTTGTGGTCATGGGCCACGATGGTGGGAGTGTCGGTAACTGTTTTGTAAGGAGAATGAATGTACATCAGTATAGTTTTATCGTAGTTTATCGACAGTCCCACGTCGTGTGCCCATTTACACAGTAGATCAAAATCTTCCTGGAGTCTAGCCTGGGCTATTTTAATATCCTGGTGGGCAGTTACAAGACATGTGTCGTCTGCAAATTGGTACACAGAGCCATGGCGGAATATTTTACACATATCGTTAACGTAAATTAAGTATTCAGTTGGACCTAGTATAGAACCTTGGGCCGTGACGTGTAGGGTTGGAACAAGGTCACTTATTTCGTCTGCAATGCTGACTGTGTTATATCTATTGGTATGATAATTTTTAAGCAATTCCAGCACTGGTCCCTGTATACCATTCTGCTGCATTTTCTTGTACAGGTTGTTATAATTTAAAGTATCAAATGCTTTGCTAAAGTCTATCATGATTGATAGGACATGTTTTTTTTCGTCTAGATAAGAATTTATTTCATCTGTAAATAAGGACAATAATTGTGAAGTACTTTTGTTTCTTTGGAATCCAAATTGTTTCTCGTCGTGAACTTACTTGTCAAACTTGTCTCTCGAATTATGGCGTCGACTTTAAATTATACTTGACATGCGAAACGTCAGGCAGTGCGCGTTGGTTGCAGATCTGAACGCAGCCTAGAAGTTTGCGTTAAATCAACGAACTGTTTTTTTCAACCATTTTTCTACTGTCAACGAGTCATCCGTTTTATCTTTACGGCAAAACTAGTTGAATCCGTCAACGAATGAACGATCAACAAAGGTTGAATATCGTCCTCCGTAAAATTAATCTACTATACAGGTTATTCTAATATTTTCATTGATTCGTTGCGTTCATTTAAACTAGTTAAAAACGTCAACTGGTTCTTCAATTAGTTGATCGATTCCCGTTAAAGTTACCTTTCGTTGGTGTGGAAGTTTGGAAAGGTGGTTTGGGATTCTTGTTGGAGGTAATACAGGTAATTATCGAGAGAATTTATAATATTAATTAATAAAACACCGACTCTGCGCCATTGCATTTTCCACACTCACCTCCAAATAATACAAGATATGGAGGTCAGTGATTTTCCAAGAGAATGTTTTTATTTTAACGACATCGGATACAGGGTAGTACATAGGTTAGGTAATCTTTGATAGTGAATCGCCAACATCCTCCTAAGCCAGAAAAGGAAAAAATAAAAAAAATATGTATCCAGATTACAATCAGTCGGTTTGACAATAATATGTTTACATTACTAGAGAAAATAATAGATAATCTATCAGCTGATGCTGCTCAATTTTTAAATAGAAAAATAGTATTAAACAACAAGAATACGCACAAGCTGTAAACATTCACACAATTTAAAGTATCCATATTTCCATCATTGCAACCAGGTGATTCTGAAAACTGATTCTGAAAACTGTACTGTTTCTGAAAACTCTGATGATAATATTAGCTTAGTTTTAACTCTTATGATTCTATTTTTGTTCATGTACTGAGTTAAACTATTATTTGTCCTTTTCAAGTATTTATTGTTATCCTTTTGTATTAATTTTATTCAAGTTTTTTCTGCATTATTATATTAATTATATGTTATTTCTTTTTTTCTTTTATAATTTATGTTTCTAGTATTATATATACAACTTTACTGTACTTAGAAATGTACTTTGAAATTCTTTCTAGTAGGCTTTCTTCAGTAGAACACACTTGTGTAGTACATATGGGATTTTTAGTTTCTAGGTCCACCTGACGCTCATATACAACCAGTTCCGAATGTGGCCACTCCCCTGGTGCCTGTTGAAGCCACGAAGAACCTTCCCAGCAACGGCAGCTCAGGAGGAATTTTGCGTTGCAGCCTCTGGACGCCAGATCAGCCCAGTTCTCTTCACCTGGAATATGAAACCAATTATTTATATCAGTGTGTTTTCTTATTTCTTTTATTCTGTTGCCCACATAGGTGTTCAAAGGCAATTCACGTTTAATCCAGCACAACGTCACTCTAGAATCGATCCAGCAGTATTCTGGGCAATCAGGTAATTCGAGACTCTTGCGAACATTGGCCAGTAGCCGTGAGCCTATCAAAGCTGCTAGTAATTCTAGTCTGGGGGTGGTGATTTTTTCTGGTGGTGCTACTTTAGCTTTGACTGCTATCATTTAAACGGTTACCTTACTCTCCTTTTCAGCTCTTAGTAGTACACACGCACCGTACCCATCTTTACTTGCATCACAGAATAATTGTAGGCTTACTTCACATTCCTTGAGAGTTTGAGCAGATAACCAACGTGGGATTTTACAGTCATTTAGATATGTGATATACTTGTACCATTCTTTGAATTTATGTAACAAGTCCGATGGCACATTTTTATCCCAGGACAGCTTTCTATGGCATGTTTCTTGTAAAATTAATTTAGGTACTAACATTAGAGGAGCTGTGTAACCTATCGGGTCAAATACCTTTTGCGAGATAGTCAGCAGTTCTCTTATAGTAACTCTCTCTAGAGAATCATAGGTAGGTAGACTCTTTGTGTTTCAGGATAGTTTATCAGTTTCAGTGTTTCAGTTCAATCCTAAAACTAAGATTTCTGGTTTACCTGTTTCATTGATGGGCAGGGGAGATGTCACCCATAACCTCAGGTTGAACTTGGCTTCACTCATGATGTGTTTTGACTCCGTAATGAACTTGTGAGCGTCCTCTTCTGTGTCAAGACAAATTAGACAGTTGTCTACATACATCGACCTTTTTAAAAGCTGTGCAGTATTTTGGTACTCACATGTGATACTGTTTAAATGGTGGATGAGTGTAGCTGCCAGAAGGAAGGGGCTTGATGTGAGTCCGAACACCACCCTGCAGTGTCTATATTCTATAATTTGTTTGATTGACTATCCTCCCACCACAGAAATTTAAGATGGTTCCTATGATGTTTAGGTATGCTAATTTGTAACAAAGCTTTGGCTATATCAGATGTGATCCCAATAGCTCCTCTTCTGAAACCTAATAGTAAGTTTGGTATAAGATCTATGAAATTGCAACCTTTTTCCAAGCAGTTATTTAGGGACAGTCCATGTTTATCTGTAGCTGACGCATCAAAGACTGGCCGTAGGGTGCTTGTCGGACTTGATTCTTTGATTTCCGGTCTGTGTAGCAGATAGTGACCCTTGGTGTGCTGTATTTCAGGGATCGAGACTTTCTCAATGATCCCTAATGACTGCCACTCTTCAAAAACTGCATGGTAATCATCAAATTTACCAGAAGTCATCAATTTTTTTGTGGTAGAATCCAGTCTAAATTTGGCTACATCATAGTTAGTTAAGAGATCTTTACATCCTGCTTTAAAAAGGAGCTGAACTTCATACCTGCCCTCTGAGTTGGTAGGTAGTTATTGTTTCCTCGAAGGATGCCAGCACCTCAGCTTCTGATGCCTCCTTGGATTTAACTTCTGCAGGATCCCCGATGCCCAATGTTTCTAGAGACCAATAACCTGCCAAAATATCGTTATTAATACAGGTGAGAGTAGTAGTTAAGGTATTATTAATGTTAACACCAACCTGTTTTCCTTGTAATGCCCATCCAAGTCGTGTTTTGAAGGCAAATAAACTATTATCCAGTTGAATCACCGTACCTGTGAACAGAAAGCCTGAGAAATCTGCACCAATTAATAACCATATCTTAGAAATGTCTCCTTTGTCAGTCAGTTTGATCTTTTTCTCATTGAGTAATTTTAACATTTTTTTATCTTTTAAGTTAACTTTAGGTACATTACTGCAAATACAATTCTGGCTTAAAGCTATCATGTCTATCTCAAAATGATCTTCCAAACTATTCACTGTTATATTATACTATTTGAGATCTTGAGAGTTAGTTTCTACTCCCCCAAAGAGAGAATGAGATAGAGTTTCAGTGCCCTCCAGTGACATTTCAAGTTTGTTCACAACTTCTTGTTTAATATAGGTGCCCCACTGTCAAACAGAGCACGTCCTGGAATCTTCTTGCCTTGATATTTCACTTCTACGAGTACGATTTGCAACATTGTAGAACCTTGACTGGCAGATGAAGCATTGGTTGTTGTTACTTTACTGTTTTTCTCCTCACTACTGGTTTTCTGATCTGGGCATAATATTGTGTGATGTCTTTTCTGACATATAAAACACTTCACAAATGCTTTGCGTGTTTTGAAACAATGAACTATTTGAAACAGATAGTGCAAACTTTTTTTTTTGTTAGGTGTTGCCTCCGTTGCTCTAGGGTCGTCTTATATATTTTGTAGCATTCTGTGCTATTATGGTTAATTTTCTCACACCATACACATTTCTTTTCAAATATATTTTCCGTTGACAAAAGACAACTGGCAGTCGCTTCTATTTTTCCAGTTTCTTTTTCTTCGGATTTTTCTGAGAAAGATTCTTTGGCCATTATTATTCGCTGTTCAGATTCAACCTCCTTTTTCAAAAATCTAGCAGATCACTCAATTCTTGTTTTGTCTCCGTTTTGGATCTGTCCCAAATTTTCAAAATTCCTATAGGAATTGCTGACTCTACCATGGGTAATAGGAATGCCGAATATTTTTCTTTTGTTACACCTAGGTTTTTCAGGGCCCGCAGCTGTGTGCTCAATTTATCATATAAAGAAATTAAATCTTTTTCGATTTCCTTATTTAAGAGTATATTTAAGAGTTCACGGACATACATTTGTAGTAATAAAATAAAATACTCTGACAGAGAATCACGCAAACGAGAATACCTTGACAGAGAATCACGCAAGCGGGACCGACCCGGAGGCCGAAAGCCCGCCTATCAATGCTCCCGAGTCTGACCTACAGACTAGTAATCACCCCGAACCAACGCCTTCTTCTGTAGAGATCAGAAATCAGGCAGGAACAGAAGTTTACCACTATATCTAGAAGACTATGAGTTGTAGTTAACAAAAGAGCACGCGAGAATGAGATGATATGCAATCTTTGTGGTAATCAAGAGAATAAATTGGTATAGTGTCAACTGTGATAAAATATCATATAAGGTCTACAAAATAACTCGTGTAATTTTTATATTAAATAAAGCCTAATATAAAAGTTTTATCTGTATAGTTACTTTAGTAGCGGACGTGGCTCAGCCACTGTTCACATTATATTGAGCGGCTGCGTTTGGTATTTATGTTTGGTATCGGACGAAGCAGGTCAACTTTATCCGAAGATTTTTTTTCAATTTTGTATGCTGACTTAAAATTTTGCAGAAATATTATAATAATAATAAATTTTATTTAATAATAATAAATTTATTTCACAAAAAGTTTACAAGTTAGAAAAAACAAGGTCTTAATTCTAGTTGTACATCTTAACTTTAGTTATTGGAACTCTGGCTACTAAACTAGGCTAAAGAAAGCCTGTACCTTAGCAGTCAGCGAGCAGAGATAGGAACAAAATATGCGATGTCAACCGACAACTTTAAGTGAGAATTTAACAAAATAAAAGTCAACAAAATGCATGTGCAATGTGTGTTAGTGTGTTTGTGTGTGTGTGTGTGTGTGTCAGTCTGTGTGTGTATGTGTGTGTGTGTCAGTCAGTGTGTGTGTATATGTTTGTGTATGCGTGTGTGTGTGTGTGTGAATGGCGATGTGTGTATGTGTAGATGGTTTGTAAAATAAATAAATAATTTGTATGCCGCAATTAAGTAACAGGTAGAAATATTGAAAGCTTTGAAGATGTCATGTAATAGGTTGCTTAAATGGTGCAATAATAACAACATACATCTTAACTCTAAAAAGTGCTTTCATATAAAATTCTCTAGGAAAATCAATGTAGTCAAATCTCAGTATTTTATCAATAGTAATCTCATTGAGGAGGTTGATAATATAAGAGACCTGGGTGTGCTTTTTGACAAAAAGCTAACGTTCGTACTTCATATCGAAAGGACAGTTAATAATTAGAAACTGTACAAAATTTCGTGAACACAGTACCAAAATATTACTCTATAATAGCATGGTACGCAGCATACTTGAGTACTGTGGCGTGGTCTGGCATCCTCACTATTCTACAAATTCTCTACGCTTAGAACGCGTTCAAAAAAGATTTCTCTGGCATCTGTCTTTTTCTTCTGGTATGGCTAAAAAAACTGCCTCCTATAAAAATAGGTTAGAGTTTTTTAATATAAAATCGCTTTCAATGCGTAGAAACCTACAGGACTGCATGTTATCACAAAAATTCTTAAGCACTATATTTATTGTCCACAATTATTATGTCTTATTAACTTTCGTGCTCCAAGCCGCTTGCCTCGTAACCCTATTACTCCATTATGCCCACCTCTCCGTAGATCAGTTTTAGGTTGTAATGTAACTCACCAATTCCAAGATTTTGTAAAGTTATTAATAGCTGTAGTGACATTATGGATGTAAACTTGGATGCCATTAGTAAAATTTATAGATTAGCGTCAGACAATCTGTCCTCCTCTTAAGGCCCATATTGTTCATAGTTCTGCATTTACTGTGATAAGCGTTATTTGATTCAAATTAATACTTTATGTTTAAAACTATACTTCAATGTTGTATGCTGTGTTTACCTGTAAAAAGTGGTTGCACTTAGACAATAACTAAGAATTATTAAGATTACTTTTATTTGGGGATCTTCAAGGCAAGAGTGAATAGGCATTATTTGAGTTTGCGTGTACCATCCTCGACTGCATCATCACTTACCATCAGGTGAGTTGCAGTCAAACGCACTCAAATTTATGATAAAAAAATAATAAAAAAATGCTATAAATGAATGTGTTTGTGTAAATTACTGTTGGTAGACCTAATAAATAAATAATAGCGATATATCAAAGTGATCGTTTTTAAGGTTCCGTAGTCAGTAGAATCCGTTGAAGTTTTAAGGGAAACTGTAGAATCTGGTATTTTTCTGTGAAATTAAATGGGATTTGGGAACCCCATAGAATCCAATGGAAATCTACGGGATCTAATTGAATTCGATGAGATCTCGGTACTTTTTCGTGAAATTTGATGGGAACCCTGTAAAGTTTAGTAGCATAATTAATTTAAAATAGGAAATTCTGCCAAAAAATCATTAGCTAGATAATACGTAGAATTTGGAATGTTTGCCTAAAAATTGTACACTGGGAAAAAATAAAAATTAGTGAGTTGAATATTGAAATATAATCAAATAGTTGATTGAAAGCTACACAGAGGAAATATAAAATAACGTTTTCATCGTCTGGGAATAGTTGTAAAAAATTTGACTAGTTGGGAATTATTGTCCCATTGGGATAAAGTGGCCCAGTAGGAATTATCAAGTTATGTATTATATGATAAAGGTCGCTACTACGTACGTACGAAGCTACAGTTTAAACTTCTTGCCTGTAATCTTTAGGTGTTAGTTTTTATTTAGTAATTGTGTTGTGTAACTCTGAAATTACTCAATTCGAGGTAGTTCCAATCTTTCTAGACTTTAAGTTCCATTTCTAAATTATAATATTATCTTGTTAACATACCACGACCATACCTTTTATAACCTGTATACCCACAGACTTATATCTAAATAGACTACGCTTGTCTCATTCCTCTGTATAGAAACCAAGCGTGCCATTATTTTTCTACCTACTGTGACGTCACATGAGTGATTTAGTGATGGGAACTACCCGTCCGCGCGTAAACGATTCAAAGACCCCGCCGCCGCCTTTCGGCACGGACAAAACATTTTATTAAATTACGATTTTTCATATTATTAATTCACTACCCCAAGCAATTGTTGAAATGTTATCAGAGGTAACGTATCTTTTATCATCGTTGCTTGAGAGAGCGATTTACGGTCCCGTCCGCCAGTACGCCATTAGTCTTTGGAGTGAAAGGTCGCGCGCGTGCATCCAGTTATCCAGTCCGCTTGCCTGGTATTGTTTAGAGGTATGTAAAAATGTTATTGGAATAGCATTAAGTTTCGTTCCAGCAGAGTGGACTAGTAAGAAATATGAAATATTGTTAGTTAAAGTGGCCGTAAGTATGTACCTATTTGTTTGACACTGCTTGGTAGGTATCCCGAAAAGGAAAGGGAATAAGGAATTTCTTGTAAGTAGCTGTGTATAGATAGGTATTTTAATTTTGTTATGTGGTGGTTATGTGAGTAAAAAATAATAATTTTATAATATCGACTTTGTAATCGATTATTTTAGTTCATCGACAGAGGAATGATAAAATGACAGAGGAATGATAAATCTAAAATTATTTGGTTTTTTAACCGACTTCAAAAAAAAGGAGGTTATCAATTCGACTCGTATGTATGTAATATTGTCAGAATAGCACAGTATTCATATATGTTAGTCTATATGGGCTTCTAAACACGTGTGCCAATTTTACAAGTGGATGTATGTTTGTATGTATGTTTGTCCGCGTATTTCTAAGAAACTACAAATCAAATTGCAATCGTTATTTTGTTGGAAACCAATCTTTATTTCCCGTTGCCTCGATCCATTTTTCTTTTATGTTCGGGTCACTTGGAAAACTGAAAAAAAAACAAACAACAAAGAACCATTATTTTAGTATCTACGTATTAAATGACAAAAAATCTATGCTTTTTTTCTTTGTTTATGCTGGAAAACTGCTCATTCAAATTATCATTTTTCTGTCGGATTACAAAATCGATTTGAATCGAGAACTGTTGCATCGAATGAACATCACTAACCACAAAATTTGACAGAAAAATGAGAACAGAAAAATGAGAAAACGCAATTCATTGCACGTTAACATACGACGCCATCTCTATTGCGCCAAGTAAAAGCCGCAATGTATTCTGAATCATTCCGTATGATTTGGCATCCATGTTTGTCACGTTCGTTTTCCACAAATATTCTTTATTTGATTTTTAAATAAATAATGCATATTCTGATTAGAAAATTACTTACCGGTGGAAGGAAACATATCCGCGAACTTGGCGACTCACAGCTGTGGAGTTTCTACAGTTTATAACCGCGCAATTCGGCATTTTACTCGAATTTTATTCACGTCTTTCCTCGGCGAACAGCAAGCGCGGACTGAGCGTAGGCCAGAGTCAACTAAGTGTTATAAACCTAGTTTGGACACGCGAAGTACATACACTCGCGTAGTCTATCTAGATATATGGTTTGTGTGTATACCATTTTTTTAGTATCCAAAAATATACATATTCTTAATTACTCCACAAAATATTTTTGTTCTTCAAATATTTCAAAATCCGCATTTAGGCCGATAATCTAAATTCTACGTGTTATGTGGCGGAACCATATTTAAATCCATTTATCCAAGTTTGAATTTTTTTCGCTACAGTACCTACTATATTAAATATTATGCTGCTGTTTGTCCTTGGCTATCGATAATCCACTAAGGCGACAGTACACAGCAGTCCATCCCTATTTGTCATATATTCATATATATATAGTTACCAGCTCACTTGCCTACGATGAGTATAAATTAACGATTCGATACGCACGCTCTATACCTACATGAATACTCTAAGGATGTGAACGTGAAGAAATAGTGACCTTGAAGACGTATAATCTACAAAAAAAATGAAAATTAGTCGGTATGGCCAATGAGCCTTAGCCTGCCATAAAGTGGGCAAAAAAAGGGTTCTCTGTAGTTTTAACCACAGATCTACTAATTCAATAGATTAAACACAAATTAAAATAAAACTGCAACGATATTGCTGTGTGCTTACGCAAACTAACCCTCCATATGAGAAAAGGAGATGACTCTATTCTTGTCAGTATGCCGATTTCATGCCCCGTACAGCCCTAAATGTCAAACTCTGGCCACCAGGGATGTGCCGTACAGATTTAACCGATATCGAAAGAACCCAAAAGCTGGCAGCTACCATAATTTAGCTATGGGCATGTTTTATCCTTACTATTCCTTACTTATTATTTATTATATCAGCTCATATACGTCCCCACCGATGGGCTCGAGCCTATCCTGAATCAGGGCGATTAGGCCTTAGTCGACCACGCGGGCCCAGTGCGGGTTGGTCGACTTCACACACAACGTTCGAGTTTCTTCGCAGGCCTGTGCAGGTTTCCTCAAGATGTTTTTGAAAAACTCATTGGTACTATTCCTTACTATCCTTAATCCTTAATATATATATATATAAATAGGGCTATTCTGATTAGAAGTCCTCAACCAATTCTATACAAAAAAAACACTTCAGTCCGTAGCTCCGTTGCGACGCTGACGTGCGCGAGCACGGAAATGAGTTTTCACCAGATCCCACGGGAACCATGTAAGGATTTGCTAATTAGTAAATTATTTCATTTCCCACCCTCTCAGCCATCTCTGTGCAAAAAATCACAGCAATCCATTGTTCCGTTGCAATGTTAAAGAAACTAACAAATAAAAGAGTATATTTTCAGTTCCCTCAGGAACTGCATCGGACTCGGACTATGCTATGCTATTTTCACGGGATAAAAAGTAGCCTATGTCCGTCTCAGTGACACAGACTACCTGCATGCCAAATTTCATCAAGATTGGTTAAGGTGTTGAAGCGTGAAAAGGTAACAAACAAACACATTTTCACATTTATAATATTACTAGCTTTTGCCCGCGGCTTCGCCCGCGTGGACATCGTTTTTATGACTGTCTTAGAGGGTGCGCAGTGCGCGAGCCGCAAGCGGCTCGCGAGCGTGGACATGTATATTCTCCAGATCACTCGGGAACTATGTCAGGATTTGTGGCACTGGAAAAAATCCATGTCCACGCTCGCAAGCCGCTTGCGGCTCGCGCACCGCGCACCCTCTAAGACAGTCATAAAAACAATGTCCACGCGGGCGAAGCCGCGGGCAAAAGCTAGTATATATATAATATATATATAATATATAATAATATTATAAATGTGAAAGCGTGGATGTTTGTTACGCTTTCACGCAAAAACTACTTGACGAATAATCATGAAATTTTGTACACATATTCTGGGAGGTAATAGAAGTAACATAGGGTACTTTTTATTAAAAAAAAAAATTGTCAACAAATATCAACATTTTGCTACTTTAGTGCCATCTAACATGGGAAATGACGTGATTTACTAATAAGCATATCCTGACATAGTTCGTGAGTGATCTGGAGAATACTCATGTCCACGCGCACCTCTAAGACAGTCATAAAAACGAGCAAAAGCTAGTAATATTATAATTGTGAAAATGTGTTTGTTTGTTACCTTTTCACGCTTCAACGCCTTGACCAATCTTTATGAAATTTTGCATGCAGGTAGCCTGTGTCACGGGGAAGGACATAGGCTACTTTTTATCCCGGGAAAATAGCATAATCTGATGCAGTTCCTGAGGGAACTGAAAAATTACTCGATTGTTGTGATTTCTTGCACAGAGATGGTTAAGTAGTTGGGATACGACATAATTTACTAATCACCCTTAAAGACAGTCATTAAAAAGGAGTCCACGCGGGTGAAGCCGCTGGAAAAACCTAGTCATTAATAATTATTGTAAACATAATTCAACCGTTATCATTATGTACATGCCAAGTGAATGTAAATTAATGTGAATGAGGTGAAAAATAGTTACACCAACTGTGAGGTGGGTGTGACATACGCAAATACATAATATAGAAGTTGTCGATTTTGATAACTAAAATGACTACTTATTACTGTAATATATTAATTTACATTAGGGACGTGAGGTAAAATGATAAAATTACCGAGTTCTAGTTATAAAAGTATTTATATTTCTATAAAAAAACAAAGTAGTGTTTTTTTACACAAAAATCAAAAGTATTTAGGAACTATGACTTACTATCTAAAAAACTGAGATATTTTGACAACTGTGCACACGAAATTAAAAAAATACATCTGTCTAATATAATTTAGCTAAAAGATAACATAAAATCAACAAAAAATATTCTAATAACTTATTTTATGAGGTCGTGACTAATGACAGTTCGTAAATTGTATGTTATAAATATCATAATGAAAAAACATGAATCTCTCAATTTTAACCAGTATTTATTAAGTAAAATAAGACTTATTCCAAGACCATTAGAACTAGTTTTGCAAGGCACCAGTATAATACGTTATCAACTTTCTTATATAATACTGTGAACAAAAAAACTTAATATCTACCCTATGACTTACTATGAATGCAAAAAAACACGTGATTGAATGGCTAAAAATTCTAAACTATGAAGAGGTAGAAGATCTACTTACACACATATCCTAATTACAATTGCAAATTTACTCCCTCACTATCTCTTTCCTTGATGCACGCACACACACATACATATACACAAACACTCAGACGCTCGCGCCTTCTTTATATATAATTTAAATTTAATTATTATTATTTTTTAATCTGACTTAGAGTATCAAAAAACTATTTATGTATCCATGTTTTTGGTAAAGATGGGCGAATACTTCTGACACAGGCAGTTATTAAGAGAAGTATTCAGAAACTGTAAACTATTTTGTAAATTGAATGATGTTATAAACAATATTTTTTTTATACAAAATTCAACAATATTTAGGAACTATGACTTACTATCTAAAAAACAGATATTTTGACTACTGTGCACACAAAATTAAAAAATATATCAGTGTAATATAATTTAGCTTCAATATAACATAAAGTCAACATAAAACATTCTAATAACTTCATTTATGAGGTCGCATATTACGTACCCGCTGTGTTTTCGCAAGTGTAGTTCACTAGATAATGTTTAAATATATTAAAAAATCACTTAAAATCACTCCTCGCGGCACCCCCTCCGGCTACCGAGCCAGCCGAGTTCCAGGAATCGCGGAGTTTAGAAATATTTAGTGTTTTATGAATTGATGGTTATGAGATACCCGACCTCATCCACGCCGGGTTGCCATGATGCCAAGGGCTTAACCAAATGAAGATAAAAAACCGGCTAAGTGCGATTCCGATAAGCACTCTGAGGGTTCCGTACCACCACGTCTCCACACAACTACATAGTATAACGAAATGATACCTTTCACATTACAATCAAAAGACATCAACGCGAGCGACAAATGTATGCTTTTTTTGTCACTCAGTTCGGACTTCTTAGCGCAAGTACGACTCACACTTGCCCAATTTTTATTATTTGTTGTGTAACTTCAGTATTAGTACTATAATCACACCAAGTATCACGCTTTTAATGTATTACCGTTTTTACAATAGAGCTAAATCAAAAACCTCTAAAGACCTATAAAAAAACACATTTCTTTGTATGGAGACCCCCTTATTTTCTCCATTTTTTAAATCTTTTTTTCTGGTTTGGCAATGCGCCCTTCCTGCACTGCAATGATGGTACTCGTTGTCGTAGTTTCATCTAATAATCCCTGAAGGCAAAAGTTAAACTTGTCAATTACTTCAATCAATGCAAAAATGTGAATGTGCGTTTATCGAATTAATCGTAACACCAATTTCACAAGACCTCTCGGTAATACATTGTCTAATATACTATCTACTACTTATGCTGGACTATGGTTTTTAGTTTTTTGGGAAAACTATGACATAAAAACGTACTTAAATAAACTCATATTAATACTTTACACCTTAATATACATATATATGTACTTAAATAATTTAATAAGCTCTTTGCAGTGAAACACTGCAAATCGCTCATTATTTATACGTATGTATCTTATTTGTAAAATAATTAGCCTAAATAATTAAAAATGCTACCCAAAGACATTATTCCACGCGGACGAAATCGCGGGCACAGCCAGTATGATCCTTTCTAATATTATAAAAGCGAAAGTTTGTATGGATGTATGGATGTTTGTTACTCTTTCACGCCATAACAGATAAACGGATCTGGATGAAATTTGGTAGGTAGACAGATGCGGACCTGGATTAACATATAGGCTACTTTTTTCCACGCTCGCGAGTCACGTGTGGCTCGCACACTGCGTACTTCGAACACAGTCATGAAACTATGTTCACGCGAGCGAAGCCGTTGGCAAAAGCTAGTATAATATATAACAATGTCGAATTCAAACTTTCTACGTAAAACAGTATCTGAGAAAAACGGGCGTGACAAACGGACAAATGGACGCGTAAGTAACCTTGTATGGGTTCTGTTTTTCCATAAGGAAAGTATACAACCCTAAAAGTCATTAGCTTACCATTGTTGCGGTTGCTTGTGGCGTAGGCAGGCAAGTGGCATTAATGCTATTTGGATCGCCAGCTATATGTGGCATGGAATGCTGAAAAAAAATCAAACTTTCTATGTTAAAAAGTATCTGAGAAAAATGGGCGTGACAGACGGACGGATAGACGCGTAAGTGATCTTGTAAGGGTTCTGCTTTTTCTTTTGAGGTATGTGAGTGTGGTTGCAGTTGGTTGTGGCGTAGGAAGAAAATTGGCATTATTGTCATTTGGTTGGCTAGCTACATGTGACATGGAATATAGAAAAACTTTGAAGTACGATAAAATGTAAACAAAACAGAAATTTTAATGACTATACGAGTATGTAGACTGAAAAATCGAGCACGTGCGATGTTGTCAAAGGCTTACCGTGGTTGTGGTTTCTTGTGGCATAGGCAGCAAAGTGTCATTAGTCCTACTTAGTTCGTTAGCTACATGTGACATGGTTAATATCCTGAAAAATATATTAGACTTTGAAATACGATAAAACATAAACAGAAAACAACTAACTTTAAGTTAAGTGTACATTAAAAAACTGGCATAGTGCGAGTCAGACTCGCGTAAAATAGGGTTCCGTAGTTATTTTCAAAAAAAATATGTTTATTTTAAATATTTTTTTTTATTTTTTTTAGTTGGTGATATAACATTTTGTATGGAAAATCCATGAACTTTTTATAAATCGAGCTGCATAATATGCCAACAAATCTTTTTATAAATCTTAAGTTGGACGACTATTACTCCTAAACTAAAAAAGCCTACTTAGCTGTGATAGTTTTCCCTTTAAATTGATTATATATCCTACTATTTACATTTTTTTCCACATGTCCTGAAATAGAAGTGTAGCTAGTATTTATTATGATTTTGTAAAAAAAAGTTATAATACAGTAAGTGCTCGAATTGTGGAGAAAACTTCCTTCGATTTCTTACTCTACCACTTCATTAATTTATATACCCTTGCTAAATTACAGCTTTCTAGTACCTACTAAAAGTCTCTGACTTAGCTAAGCCAGGGGGGACATTGCGAAACTATAAGGGTTCTTCTTAAAGGGTTAATCTTTGTTGACTACGGAACTCTAAAAATAGAAAGCATGTGCTATATTATTGTCAAGAAATTTACCGTGGTTGTGTTTGATTGTAGCCTAGGCACAAAAGGCTCACTACAACTTCTTGGTTCGCTTGCTTTTAACATCGGGAAATCCTGAAAAAAAGTTTATTTAACATTGAGATACCATAGTTAAAAATAAACAAAAAAGTAGTGTTAATTGAAAAACTGGTCAAGAGCGCAAGTAGGACTCACACAAACAGGGTTCCGTATCAAAATTTTTGTGACCGGTATAACAAGACCTCTAATTACATACATTGTCTCACATAATCAGAGATCTGCTTTAACTGGACAATGCTTTTATTTATTTTTTGAAAATCTATGATAATAACGATATTCCAGGCAGTTTTCAAGTAATCTGTGATCTAAGTTGTAGTAAACTGTATTAATTTCAAAATTTTGGCTTCAGCGGTTTTGAGTGCGAATAGTGTTTTGGCAGATATTTTGAGCAATATCTCCAAAACAAACAAAGGTAAAATTTGGAAGAAATACTATATGAATGCTTAGTAGTAACCTTTTTTAAACGACACTCAACACGTAAGGGTTCATATATTTTTTTGTGATCACCAAACTTGCCACCTCCTGAATTCCCCAAAAAATATTTTTATTGTTGCAAAATGTGTGGGTTAAAACTATAGTTACGTCAAATTTTAACTTTCTGCGTTAAACAGTCGGTGAGAAAAACAAGCGTGACGGACGGATGGACGGACACGTGACTGGTCTTATAAGGGTTTGGTTTTTCCTTATGAGGTACGGAACCCTAAAAATGGAACGCATGTGTCATGTTCTTGTCAGATGCTTACCATGGTTATGGTTGCTTGTGGCATAGATGAAAAAGTGTCATTAGTAATACTTGGTTTCGTAGCCCCATGCAAGATCGTAAAATCCTGAAAAAAAAATATCAAACTTCAAAACGTGATAAAATAATAAACAGAAATTATACAAGTAATTAAGTAAATGTAGTGTCTTGTATGCATAGAAAGTATGTGCGGATAGAACAGTGATGTAAGAAAAACTCGAAAAACGTTAGATGTATCTTTCTACAAAGATATTAAAACTCAAATTTTCATATTCACATTCATCAAGTTTCATGCGCCCCATATTTTCCAAGTTCACTTGTTAGCATGTACATGGTAGTTGTGTGTGTTTTATGTGTGTATGTCCTCTTGGATCATCAAGACCCATGAAGCGTTATTTTATTCTTTTTAAGGCAAATAAAAAAGTGGATTTTAGTTTATTTAATGCAAAATTCCACCCAGAACGAACAAATAAAAACATGTTAATAGTTGATGTCCTCTGACATCTGTACTATGAATTCTTACAAAAATATGCCACCTACATACTATGCCACTGGTCACATACCTATCAATCCATTATATCCATTATATTCTTAGGAGTTGTATCAATCCATACATTTTAGCCGGCATCCCAGTATATTCTTGGGAGTTGTATCAATCCATACATTTTAGCCAGCATCCCAGTATATACTTAGGAGTTGTATCAATCCATTCATTTTAGCCGGCATCCCAGTATATTCTTAGGAGTTGTATGGCAAAGCCCCGAGCTGAATGTATGTTTTCTATAGCCATATTCAAATGGTAAATTTTTATTTCAATCCCTCACAGGACAGGCATTGCTTAGTATGCGGTCAGCAGTCAGGTCAAAGCGAACACAGCGTCATGACCACAGACCACATCCAGTGTGACAAGTCCTTCAGTGTTGGGGACAGCGTATACACATATCAAATATTGTAAATATCTGTCATGGCAATTGACATTTTATATTCATTTGAGCATAAAAAACTCTGTTCAAATAAAAACTAAAATTGTAATCTATAATTTATACTATAAAGTTCCTTACCACAACTGCTGTCTTATCGGGTAAATTCAAAGTGGGTCCGGCATCTTCTCTTACTTGCAATAAGTTTCCTCGTACAAAGCACTCGGGGCTGAAGTGTCTTGAGCACAATCTCCAAGATTTTTTATGCTTCTTCTCATTTTTGCTAATGGCGTCAAACCACCGCTATCGAAATTGATCACTTTGGGGGAACCTTAAAGAAAATAATTAAAATGTAAGATACCATTACTATTACTAAGTGAGGTAGGCCTTTGTCCAGCGGTGGACGCCTTTCAGCTGATATGATGACTAAGTGACGCACATTTATCGACCATAATTTTCACGTCACTAGTAACCTAAAAACAGTTTTGTTTATTTTTACAATTTTTGTTCTTATTTTCACTCTTAACATTATAGTTTCATTTAGATTTGTAAAATGAGCCTTCATGAAAGTCTTGTCTCATTGATATCGAAACATTTCGTGGTTCATTTAACGAGAAAACGTATTTCTTTTACTCACGTGTGGAAACTGCTATTATCACTCGAGTTTTCTCTATTTCTCGAATGAGATTTGCAACCACGCACAATGCACGACATTCTCCATGTATGGTTCACTATTCCACAACCAAAAATAAACACTTAACTATTTCTTTAAGATTGTTTAAAACCTTTTTCGTCCGACTAGGCACCTTAAGACCGACGCAAATGACAACGCAACAAAATTTTAAAGGACTCCGAATGCTTGTTACCCTTTGGGCTAAAAGTGCCTTCTTTATTTGGTAGCTTGGACAGATATCCATAGTTATCCAATTGACAATTAGGGTGGTACGGTTTGACGTCATCAATGTTTAATCTATTGAATTAGTAGATCTGTGGTTTTAACACAGATCTACTAATTTAGATCTGTGGTTTAAACAAAACGTAAAAGGAGTTTTTTGGCAGAGATTTGTTACCATAGATGGGTTATGCACTAACAAATAACATTTGAAAATCGAAGCCATTTACACACACAATGTTATAGGTAGTTCCCTTCTATTGCACTGAATGTTACTAAAAAAAGAGATGCCAATTGGCATCTTTTTTTTGCTTCACTTTTTAGACGCATGTAACCTATCTACCTCCCCTTATATATATAGCATATCTCTGTTTTTTGGCGGGATTTGTGGTAGACGCATTCGTAGTTTTATTTTGTTGTTTTTACATTGTTTTCTGCTAGGATTTTGTTTAAAAAGTGGTGCATTTTGGAGAAAATCGTCTAGTGCACGTGAGCAATGTGGAGAACAAGAAAATAAAACGAAGGAGGACGTGAGCACCCAACTTGCTCTAGGTGCAGTTTTATAGACGCCTTACAGCAACTGGGTGTTCCACCTCAGAATGTAGCTGCTGCAAATGCAGTCAAGAACTTCAGAGAAGATTTGTAATGCACCGGCACTAGCATTACAAATCCAAAAGCTAAGGAAGCTGAAATACGTCAGACCTGGCTGTATGGTCTTAGTAACCTTTGCCTTTTCCGCGATTTTTGTAAGCCGGAAAGAAGAAACCCAAAAAAAAAGAAACGTAAGAGTTTTTTGGCGGGATTTGTGGTAGACGCATTCTTAGTTTTATTTTGTTGTTTTTTCATTGTTTTTGGAGAAAATCGTCTGGTGCACGTGAGCAATGAAGAGAACAAGAAAATAAAACGAAGGAGGACGTGAGAACCCAACTTGCTCTGGGTGCAGTTTTATAGATGCCCTACAGCAACTAGGTGTTCCACCTCAGAATGTAGCTGCTGCAAATGCTGTCAAGAACTTCAGAGAAGATTTGTAATGCACCGGCACTAGCATTACAAATCAAAAAACTAAAGGAAGCTTAAATACGTCAGACCTGGCTGTATGGTCTTAGTCACCTTTGCCTTTTCCGCGCTTTTGAAAACCGGAGAGAAGAAACCAAAAAAAAAATAAACGAAATGATATATCCTCTTTGGCTACAGTAATCTGTGATCACATTATTTTGTTGAACGTTTGTGAGTTAAAAAGTGTAAAAATTAGGTGCTCGAACTGAAATCAGCGAATGTTAACTCAATTTAGCGCTGTAATAAGATGAATTCATTAATATCTGAAGATTTGACCCGCGAGCATCTAGCACTGGAGGTATCGAAGTGTGTTGGTAGGTTACATTTCGAAATTGGAAGTGTCACAAATTTCATTTGTTTTTGTTATATTCTGTTGTAATTGTATTTTTTCCAGAGGATATCTACGCCAGTAGTGTGAACATAACATCCTTGCACAAGGAATTATTGGAGATCAACTTGTCTTTAATTGCTTACATTGAGGAAAGCAAGAGGCACTTGGAGGCCCTTAAATTGAAGCTGGCGCAGCAAGCTAACAGTTCGTACAAGGTTGTTGAAGTGCTCTCCGAGAAATGTAAGTTTGGCCTTTCTTTTTTATTTTGTCTAGAATGCTAAGTCGGGATGCATGATATCTACATCCTTGGAAGCATTGTCAATTAACATCAAATGCGTTACTGCCATGCATTTCAACTATTTAAAAAAAATCAATTTACAGAAGAATGACTAGTTCCCCATCACTTCTGCGAAAACGAAGAATGCACAATATGAAAACAATTCTAGAAGACAATAACAACACAAAGATGAAATTCTCAGAACATCAGCAAGCCCAAACCTTCATACAGTGGTACAAACACATGATAGATAATGAACGAACTAACTTCACCCTTTATTTGTCTGATGATGGTATCCTTGAATGGTTCGGAAGGACCATCAAAACTAGAAAAAAAATTACATCTTTTTTGAAATCTGAAATGGAATGCTCAAGACATGATTTCACTACAGTCGAAAGTATTGAAAAGATCCAAACGAGGCAGGATGAGAGATTGCAAAGGTTGGTAAAATAGTTAACATTAAGCTTGTTTTTTTTTTAGAATTAGTCCCATAGTTAGAAATAATACATTTTAACAAAGTACTTCATTTAATATCTGCTTTTTGTATTAAATAATTTCTTAACAAGCATTGGTTGGTTATTTTCCCTTCTAACATATTCCTTTACCTTATAAATTAGTGTACTGTAGAGGCTTCAGAAAAAAAGTAACTAATAGGCCAAAATCTAAGTTTGCAACCTTGAAAGTGGGGGAGACAACTTTTAGTGGCCTAAAAACCTTAAAATTTTCACTTTAGTTTTTTGCTCATAACTTGAAGACAGTCTATACTTTGTAAATAACTGTGCTATAATAAATTATATAAGACAAAATTTGCATCTATTAAAAAATATATGCAGTATTGGTCCAGTAGTTTGATTTTTTATGGGATCCAATGTGCTGTAAGTGTAACATAAGTTTCCACCATCAAATTTTATCAATCCCCTCCCTAAAAGTTGTCGATGAGAGTACACAGTTTGATTTCCCATGTCCGAATGGTGTGGAGGTTGTGTTGCACCCAGAGAATCCCTGTGCGAGCAGGTGTTTCTTCTCAAATAGTTACGATGAGGTAGCGTAGTATGAGTCAGCTTGCCCCTTTTTCCTGGTTCAATTCAATTCAATATATTCATTCTAATAGGTGCAAATATTTATACTCTTTCTGATAGTCATAAAATAATAATAAGTCATTTGTGAAGAATAAAAAATAAACAATAATTAGTTAATAACTTCTAAATTAAATCCTTGATATAAACCAGATTAATATGTCATTAGAACATGAAAACAATATGACACGAAAAGTTATACATAAAAAAAAAACATTGAATGCAATTAACAAGAGTAGGCCAGTTCACACGGACAGCACCCAGTCACAAGTATAACGCGAGAGTCAGCCATCGCTCCCATCAACCTTATTAGAGGAAAAGGAACAACCCGGCTCCCGATGTGCCACCATCTGCAATGGTTTCAATATATATGAGCCACTTGTTTAGCAGTAAATTTGTCCCAGGCAGAAGTTGGTGGGAAGCAACTCCTCACTCCTTTGAATAGTTACTTCCAAGAAGGGGTCATTAATAAAAAGTAGGTCGTACTGATGAGAAGGTCGGTGGATTCACATGCCAGCCCTGAGATATATGATGTACAATCCTCATGGAATATACTTACCTGATGTTGATGCAATAACCTGTAAAAACTTTGTCATTGTTTTCCGGATTTAGTAATGTATTTATCAGGGACTCGTCAATGGTCTTCGCATATTATTGTTCCCAGTTGGCTTTGGAGTAGTTAAAGCTTAAAAGATGCTTGAGCTACAAAAGATAAGATTGGGGTTATAGCCCCGTCTCCATTGGCCACTGTTGAATGCTGCCGGTAACTTGGCATTGTGGATCAATGTTAGCTCATGTGTATCTGTCCAATCTTTAACTGTTTGACCATCTGAATCTGTATCCCAGTAGCCCCAGGAGCTGTGGGTATTGAAGTCGTCAACAACGACTTTGATGTTTTGTGGTCATTGAGTAGATAGGTTTGTGGAACGGAAGAGCAGGTGGCTTATACAGTTGTTACTATACAGTTACCAAGGTCTACTGTGATTTTCTCAGTTGAATTTTCGGATGAGCAACAAATAGACTCCACCTTTACATTGGGGCCAACACACAGCGCTGCCATATCTTTAAAATCCAGGGAAATGGGGTCTAGTTTAGTCCAAACTGTGGTGGGTTACTTGAACACATTTTATGTTTGCCCCATGTTTGTGACCGAGTTTGGACAACATTGCTGATTTGTTTTAGGAAAAAAACCTTCTATAGTGGCCAAAATGAAGCTCAGTGCTTGTTAAGAGGTCAGCTGTTTTTTTGCCTCGTGGTTACTCTCTTTTTGCCTCGAGAAAGGTCTTTGGTATGGCCCTAAAAAGGGTTGATGGATATTTCTATTTACCATGGCTAGAGTCATAGCGAAAGGATCAGACAATCTGCATTACTTACTGTACTCGAACGCTGTTGCCAACTGTGCGCGGGGCGCATAAATATAACGACGCACTGCATGGGAAGGCTCCTTTCTACCACCCTTTCTCCTTTCTACCCCAATTAATTTAATTTAAGGTTTTCACCAGTTTTGCTTTTGAGTCAAAAAATAATTAGAAATTGGTGTTTTTTACCCGACTGCGCCAGAAGGAGGGTTATGTTTTTCGAGAGTATGTATGTATGTATGTATGTATGTATAATTGTTTGGCACGCTCTGCAGCCTGAACGGCTGGATGGATTTTAGCTTGAGACGTGTCGTTAGATTCGTATTTACTGTGAGAGTGACACTGGGTATATCAAAATAAAAAAAACAAAATGGCGGATTTTTGGCGCCAAATTCAAATGTTTGACACGCTCTGCAGCCTGAACGGCTCGATGAGTTATAGCTTGAGGGTTGTCGTTAGATACGTTTTTACTGTGAGAATGACACTGGGTATATCAAAATAAAAAAAACAAAATGGCGGATTTTTGGCGCCAAATTCAAATGTTTGACACGCTCTGCAGCCTGAACGGCTCGATGAGTTATAGCTTGAGGGTTGTCGTTAGATACGTTTTTACTGTGAGAATGACACTGGGTATATCAAAATAAAAAAAAACAAAATGGCGGATTTTTTGCGCCAAATTCAAATGAACTTATTCAATAATAAAACTAAAAAAATGAATAAAATAAAAAACGGTAATTTAAAAAACTAAAAAACCCGCCTGCGTTTCTGTGTGATTTGGAAATGAAAAACCCTAAAACAAGAAAGTCGTCATACCCGATTGCACTTAACTTAAGAAAAATTGTAGCAGTCGGGACCCATTCTAGAAATGGAGGCTTAGTGAATTGAGAGCACATACCTATATAACATTGCAGATTACTCCAATATACTGACTAAACGGCTGACTTTCTAGAATGGGTCCCGACTGCTACAGTTTTTCTTAAGTTAAGTGCAATCGGGTATGACGACTTTCTTGTTTTAGGGTTTTTCATTTCCAAATCACACAGAAACGCAGGCGGGTTTTTTAGTTTTTTAAATTACCGTTTTTTATTGAACTCACAGGTTGATGGTTTTAGGGGGGGGGGGGATTGATAAAATTTGATGTTGGAAAGTCACAACACTTTCAAAATGGATAAAACACAGTTTTTGGAAAAGTTGGAAAAACTTGCTGTTTTTTGGATCCCCATTAAAATCGAACTACTGGACCAATTTTGCACATTTTTTAATTGATGCAATATTTTGTCTTCTTTAATCACGGTTATTTACAAAATATGGATCGTTTTCAAGTTATAAGCAAAAAACTGGTAGAAGTCAGAAAACTTTTTGCAGAACGAGGTTTTTTTTTGCCACCAAAAGTTTCCCCCCCCCCACTTTAGAGGTCGCAAACTTAGACTTGGTACACACACACACGATACCAAAAAATCCTAGAAAAAAAAAACTGGCTGCAATAAATGTAAGCTAATACCCTATATGTATATTGGGTTATGAGTAACATTCTTAGATCACTTACATATAAAAGAAAGGCAATCATGTCAATTCGGTGTAACACGATTTAACTTATTTGACAGGACTAAACTAAATTTACGCATTTTGTCCTTATCTTTTCGATACAGAAATAAAAAGACAGAATGCGTAATTTTAGTTTAGTCCTGTCAAATAAGTTAAATCGTGTTACATTGAATCGACACGATTCACAGTCAAAAGTGTTGGAACACAAAATCACCCTTTTTGTTTACAAAACACGGTTCCTATTCTACTGTGTGCTATTTAAATATATCTATTCTTGTCTCCTGTCAAACAAACGACTGTTTGTTTTGTATTAATTGATCTGTATATTCTAAATTTCTGATTATTGCAGAATAGAGCATGATAATTTAGCTAGCCCACTTCATTCACCTGAACTTAAGGTGAATTGTGGACAACCTGTCAAAAGAAGGCTTCTGAGGTCAAATTGCAACAGTCCTGAATGGGCAGATGGGTGCAAGCCTGACGATGATGAACCAACTGACAGAAAAAGAAGGAAAACAACTGTTATATCTATGGAGTTTGAACAAAATCTTGACATGCATCAAAATATCAAAGGATCACATATTGATGACACCTCAGATATTGATAACAACGGTGATGGGGTATTGGGAAAGCGCAATAAGCGCCATTGCACAGCCGTCACGCCTACCAACAAGGAAGTGGGCCAGGGGGACTGTTTGCCATCAACAAGTGGGACAGATTCCAACAAATCTCATAAAAATTTAAATACCCAGCTGCCGAAACGAGCGGTAGAATGTAACGGTTACATAGAGTTTGCCAGGACCAGAAATAATCGGAGCTCAGATACAATGAATTGGGAAAGGAAATGTAAGGTGCAGATCAGCTACTCAGAAGACCCACTGAATGTAGGGGAGTACATCATTTGGGCTTTACGATACACTGGTGAGAGTAAATGTAGGAGAAATCTCTTATCAGCGTTTGAAGAGGTTGCTGTGGAAGATGTTGGGAAAAAAGCTTAGATTTAAGATTTCGTTTCTGCCATAGTTAGTTGTATCATTCCTACATCCTAAGTGTGGTTGCCTAAACCTGCAAAATTATGTCTTATACAGCATATTTTGTACTGCTGTGCTGTGGTTAAATATTTCAATTTACATAATTATTTTACTAAGTCACAATGTGAAGGTGATATTTATTGTATTTTTTCTATGAAATTATCATTTCATATTGTAGTTATGTTATAGTAGAACTTTGTGTGTTTACAAAGTTAGAGTATGTTTATAATGTGACTAACTGACCTCTTAACGATTTATGAATTTGAGTGTGAGCTTTTTATATCATTCTGACCAATTGTAATTATTATGCAACCAAGTAAATAGGCTCAAGGACGGATTTCCACAATGAGCGAAAATAAAGGCTCACACATTCTGGCAGACTCGAAACGGGAAATTCTGGTTGTGGCACTTATGTTCTAGCATACTAAAAAGGTCTATGCATTATGGGATGATATGTCTATTGTCCATCGCATCGATTGTGTTTCATCCACTATGCGTTTTAGCAAGAGATGTGGTATGTTCACTACAGCCTTCAACATGTTGTGTGGCATTTCTAGTAGGTCATTTCGCGTTTCTGAAAGTTCCACAGCTCGTAAATTTCGCATTGTGGCCCATTCGATTCTGCCAGAACACAGTGTGTGAGCCTAATAGTGGGCGGTGTACAAAGCCAATATGGATCTAAAACCGCAAATCGATGTAAGTAAATAGCCATTTGGTACACAGGTACAAGTTAAAACAATAATTTTAACCGGGAGTTCTTAAAAATATTTTCCTTCCGGGAGGAGTTATGATGTCATCCAATTTTTGTATGGGATTAGATTTGATTTCTATCATGTGGGGTAACAAATGATATAGTTTCATGAGCCAGTTCTAAAAATTTAAAATAAGCAACACAATTCATCCACCTGTTTGAAAAATCCAATAAGAGTTGCGAAACATAGGAACCAAGTTTGGGCCCCCAGGTAGGAAGTGGTTGAGTAAATTTTTGTAAAATGTAAGTAGGTATCCTTAATTTTTATGAAATTCCTCTAAGTGACATTATACAGACTGTTTGGTGAATCGTGTGCCGAATTGAATGGCCGATAGGAGAGGTCGGTAGCTATCCCTTCAGCCCTCATAATCTTTCCTATGCCCTACGGATTATTTTTAAATCAACTTTTTGACTATTTTAAAAGTAAATCCAAAATTCTGCATTTAAACTTGAATTTAATAAAAAATTAAATGTTATTTTGTTGTGCACTAGTATAGTGCTACTTAACTTAAAATTACTGCCAGTTACCATTTGGTTTTTTTTTATTTACTTTCAAACTTTTTGGAAGAGGTAAAGATGAACTTAAAAGTAAATTTTACATGAGTATAAAAAAAACTAAAAGCGATCGGGATCTTCCAACTCCCTCAAAAAAACTCTCGTCTTTTCTTTTTCCAACGGTATGCCACATGCCTTAAAAGAACTTCAATAAAACTCAAAATTTTTGCATCGGGCAAAATCAGGCTGATATTCAAAATTCAGATTGAAACCATTTTTTGCGTAAATAACACGTGTGAACACGTTTAAACTGCTATGGCACGTTTGCAAAATAAAATCTGTCTCATACATAAGTCTGTCTCTAATGGAAATTTACTTTAAATTAAAGATAAAAACTATTGTTTTTAATCGTTTATTTTGAAATCATCATTAAATCTAATCTTGTTTGATTACAAGTCCTGTTCAAATTGTTGGCCTCGATTTCGAATGCAGGAACAACATCTTTTCCTTATTTCTACGGTAGTTGTATAGTTTCATTTCTTCCCTAATAGTGCCGAATGCCGCCTCTATACGATGTACTACACCTTTACCTGCCTTGTTGCCACTTTCTTTGGCCCGTCCCCATACATAAAAATCAAACGGAGTTAGGTCTGGAAAACGTGGTGGAAATTGAATAGGACCATGTGAAGTGACGCGTTAGGCAGCAGAGACAGTCAAACCTCGACTAAAACGAACGTCGGTCCAGTTTACGAATGCTATGTAGATATCAGACAGGTTTCACTCCGAACAAGTCGTACCTTGCTGCACTCGTAACCAAGGCCTATTGCATTTCGTATTATTACCTGTTTCGCACTTGTTATTTGCGCAAAAATGGTTTCCAGGTTGAAATTTTGAATAACAGCCTGATTTTGTCCGAAGCACAAATTTTGCGGTTAGTGAAGTTCTTTTATGGCATGTGACATAGAAAGAAAATAGACTAGAGAACTTTTGAGGAAGTTGAAGTCCCGATCACTTTTGTTTTAAATATTCATGTAAAAGTTCAACTGTACCTCTTCCGAAAACTTTGAGTTAATAAAAAAAAACTGAATGGTAACTGCCAGTAATTTTAAGCTTAGTAGCACCATACTACAATGCACATCAAAATACAATTTAAACATTGAGGCTACACCCAATAGTTTTTTAAATTCAAGTTTAAATGCAGAATTTTGGATTTTCTTAAAAAAAATCCGTTTTTAAACTTGATGCACATGTGTACCCAACGGCCAGCGTACATCGATTAGCGGTTTTTTTTGCATAACCACTATAACAGATACTTAATACAGATATTATCTATATATAAAGCTCAGATATATTTTACGAGTATTAGCAATAGAATAGTCTTCCGGTATAAGTCAATGACAGTTAGTTATAATAATTAGGTACTTTACCACTGTGACCATGATGGAATCTGTTTTGTCTAATAAAAGTTAGGAAGTGCTTCCGCTGCCGGCGCTGTCCAAATTTTAGGTTCTGGCGGGCTAAATACTAAGTGAGCTACTACAGTATATATTAAGTAAAGAGCAAACAAAGCGAGCGATATAACATTCTGTCAGGTTTGATTGAGGCCCTTCCTGGGTAGCAGAAAAAGAAATCGTCGGTTTTATCCGGAGTTTTGTTTAAATCTCGACTGCCGACAGTGTATCTACCGCCAGTTCCCAAAGGCGATATTTTAAGGTGCCAGCGCTGGCAGCGGAGGCACTCCCTAAAAAAACATTATAGAAAAAAAAATGTTTTTTCTCTGCCAGTTTATTTTTAAATGATATGCCATTGGATCTCTTTATATTCCACTACTTTTTAAACTTTTCAATACCACCGAATTATCTCTAATTTAGTTTTTATTTGCTAGTTAGATTTTTAGAGCATTGTTTAGTGTTTTCTTTAAAAAATAGTTTTTAGATTGTAAACTATTGACTTTTAAGGTTGAATGAATCTATTTGGTTATCTTGCGCACACATATTCTGGTTCTTACTCATTTTGTATAGTGTTCAATGGGACTTTTGGGAAATCGCTGGTCGATTTACTACAAATGCTTTTTTTCTGTTGCTAAACTTTGTGTCTAGGTTGTAACAATGTTAGTGTGAAACAGACAGTAATCTGATATAGTAATGGACTGCCAATGAGATTATCAAAAACCTGGCTTGTTTAAGGCGATATTCTACTTTTAAGTTTTATGTTGTTATTCATTACTTGTAAAGTAATGGTAATGGGAATATTTTCATTTGATTATGCTAGAAATGAATAAGACGAATAAAATTTGTTTAGAAATAACCTGTGGTTTAAATTAAAACTCAGTATGTAGAACTAAAATAATATTCATTTGCTTAGACTCAAATTCCATGATGTAAAGCCATGGAATAAATGCTCATGGATGTTTGATAACATTTCATTATTGTTCATTACAAAAGTTGATAACAACGCTCACATAAAAGTAGGTAGCTTTGTAGCAGTAGTTTGGTTGTTAGTCCGGTTGACCAAACTAGTGCAACTTTTAGGCAATAACAGGTTGGTTGATACATCACTGAACTTCTGAAGTTGCCTTCAACTGCATAAATCAGTTTTATTGCGCAAGCAAAGCGGGCAATGTTAGGTTCTGTCAGGTTTGATTATACTGTGGCGGATCTGACAGTTACACCCACCCAACACAAACTAATATCGTCCCCCTTGACGTGTGAGAACTAGGGCAAAGTTTCAAAAGTTGGATGATTTGTATCAACCAAACTAATGCTACCCAAAAGTTGCCCTAGTTCAGTCAACAGGACTAACAACCGAACTACTGTTACTACAGGGCTTGGTCCCATCCGCCCCAGTGCAAGGTCATCACCAGGGCGGATGGGACCAAGCCTACTAAAGGAAGTAGGTACTTAAAGGAGCAAAAAGACTAGAGGCAGCCTCATCCTGTACAACTCTGAGTGCAGATCACTGAGGCAACGAGTGGTTGAGGCATGTGCAAGGTTTCAGATGAGGCATGTTTCGGCTGAGTGCATCCACATTTGAGCAAATGCGCAAAGGCATCCTGCCTCAGTCTTACTGCCTCTAGTTTATACGCTCCTTTATATTATCTTTAGGTTTGCAATATGGCATTATTTGAAAAATACTAATAATAAGATAAAGATATTGGCGAATATGGCAATACACTAGAGAATAGAATACTAAAATACGCTCTTAAGTTTATTGGTGAAATGACATGTACTTGCCATTTCAAGATGTTGATTAACTTATATTAATTTAATTAGAGATAGAAAGGCGGGGAAAGGATCTATTTCTCTATAACAACTTTCCATTAAAATTTACAATCGTAAAAAGTACACAACACATACATAAAACAATGCCATCTTCAAATAAGCTACCTTAATTCTAAATTTAAAGTATAAAATGCATGATGTCATGAATCTATTTTGTTTTGTTCAATATCATCACATACATTGTTTCGATCCCGAATTCACAAATCTGCACCCTTACAATGAACAACTGTTGTCAAAGTTTAAAGTATATAAAATTGCATTATATCAATGTTACTCCTGAATCAATTTGCTGAATGAAAATAACTTCATTGATAAATCACTGCCACCTATTGTATTCTTAAAAATAAATGTAAAAAAAATTGTAACCATAAAGCTAAAAATATGTCAACTATTTCAACTGTTGGTCAAAGTCATCTTCATTGTTTCCATCATTATTCCCATCAGGATTGGTGTCGTTATTGCTATCAGCTTGTAAATTAGGGTCCTCCATTTCCTCCTTAGCATCATTGTCGAGCACTGGCTCGTTGAGCCCATTGCCTATGTTCAGAGATGGACTCTGCTTCGGTGGCAATGCAGCTGGTGTCACCTTCTGCAGCGCTGGTAGATCAGCACTCTTTGTAGTCAACTTCAACTTCAGTCTCTCAATCTCTTTCTCTAATTCTTCAATCTTCTTTTTCTTCTCGTTCAACTGAGATGTTAATGTATTCTTATCTAATCTTAATATTTCTAAAGTCCCTTGTTTACTAGCTTGTAGATTTTTCAGTGATTGTAATTCTGTCTCACACATTTTAACTTCTGATAACTTCGCCTGAGATTCAGCTTTATTTACCTTACTTTTGTATTCTACGAGATCTTCCACCAGTTTCGTTTTTTCTTTTTCGATGTTCTGAATCTTTGAAACATAGACATCTTTTTGTTCAAGCAAGTTGAGAGATTGTTCCATACAGGAGGCCTGTTGTTTGGAGCACTTCTGGAGCTGCATGGAGCACTCTGAGAGCTCCGATCCGACGTCCTCAATTTTGTTTCGCAAATCATTCTCCACGGACCAAGTGTTGAACAGCGACAGGGAGAGTAAAATACACACAGCGAACACGATGTACATTGGCCAACGACGCATGTTTTCTATACCCATGGTTCTTGAACAGTATTTATTGTAATATAATTCAATATACGTTAAATTTTAGGCATTTCAAACTCAGGATTTATTTTGAAATAAAGAATTAGAAATAAGAACTAAAATTAGGTACAACAAACAAACATAGACAATATTATATATTTTTTTGTTAAGGTTCCTTCATCACTTCCTTCCAATATAAGGTCAATAGGTCGGCAATCTGAAAGCTGGCAACACTTTTTGAGTCACGTGACCATACTTCAACCCAAAGACAATAATTCTCAATCCTTCATCGACTTCAATGGTTTACAGCCACGAGGTTTTTTAGCAATAATTTAATTTGTAGTGAATTAAAATAAAGTAAGTCTTGTGTCTTGGAACAAAATGCCACCAAGTAATCCTCTGCCGCCCAAAGAAAATGCTCTTTTCAAACGAATTTTGGTAAGTGCAGTGGTAAACATTAATTTTGATTTTCGGTGGCTTGTCAATTTCAGTGATATAATCGAAATTACTACTGGATATTGCCTATAAATCACCTTACAGATTCGCTATGATTGACTTTACCGATAATGCAGTATAATTTGGCCCTTCAATATTGCCCTATTTACTTTTTACTGAAATTTCATCTGGGCAGAGGCCTTTCAAGAATAATAAAATATTCAGTGACCAAATAGGTTGATCAATTTTACTTTATATTCCAGCGGTGCTACGAACATAAACAATACAAAAATGGGTTGAAATTTGCAAAACAAATCCTTTCAAACCCAAAATTTGCAGAACATGGAGGTAAGTTAAAAATGTAGTAAAGTGGTTATTCAGTATACAATGTAAAACCAATCTAGTTAGATGTGCAATAAAGAATTTTATTCTAAGGGTCTATTTAGATGGCCTGCAGTTGGATTGCACATCAGCTGCAAATTTGCTGTTTGCTTGCAGTTGGCCCAACTGGATCGGAACTGCTGACCGATGGTGCTGTCCGCTTGTTAAAACTGCATGCCGGTCTGTCTGTAGAGCTTTACTCTTCAAGTGATTTTCTTTGTTATTTTCAGAAACATTGGCGATGAAAGGCTTGACCCTAAACTGTTTAGGGCGCAAAGAAGAGGCATACGAATATGTTCGTAGAGGTCTCCGCAATGACTTGAAATCTCCAGTGTGTTGGCACGTATATGGTCTTCTTCAGCGTTCTGACAAAAAGTATGACGAGGCCATCAAATGTTACCGTAATGCTCTCAAGTGGGAAAAAGAGAACATACAGATTCTCAGAGATCTGTCTTTGCTACAAATTCAGATGCGAGACTTGGAAGGATACAAAGTAAGTTATACAGAATTTGGAGTATGTACCTAGACAACGGAAATTGTAATTTCAAAAGTGAGTGCAAGTTTCTTCTTTCTTGATCCCTCAATGCTCAAGATTTTGACCACAAGTGAGGGCTTTACATTGGCTGCAATTGTTGGTCTTATGGCTGTGTTAAATTGTTAATTAGTTAAATGTAAGTTTTATAATGAACAACTGGAATAATCTAATCCAAAAGTTATAATGTCTTGGTTTGGGGATTGTGAAATAAGAATGTGCTTTTTGAAGGACTCTGGCTTTCTTAAGCGCTGTGTGACCAAGGAATTTGGCATGCAGGTGCAGCAAGTATCTGATAGGTGTGTCATCATCTTTAGCTCTATCTCATGAACAGCTTATACATAATTAAATATAAGATCTATGTTTGTCACTGACTGGCTTATTTCAAAATGAGTAACGCAAATAGGTTGACAACAAAAATATTTTAAAGGTGCTTATACATTAGAGGCAGCCTCAAACTGAGGTGCTTCAAAAACATCCATATCATGAGCGGCAGAGTCAAGTTTAAGGTAAGTATGCTTTAAAGCAGAGTCAGAACGCACGATTCGCACCGAGTGTGGATGGACGTATTTGGCGACAACATACCTTGCGCCGAGCACACGCATTAGAGCAGCCTCGGCATGCAAGGGTTGCGCTGATCAACTTAGATATATTCGGAGGCAGCATACTTCGCACCGAGTTCTCCTCAAACTTGTCACAATCTAAGCATGTCCACATTTGAGCAAATGCACAGAGTCATCCTGTTTCAGCCTGAGATGCCTGCCTCTAGATCTGTATGCATCTTAATGGGTGCCTTAGGCATCAGAACAAAAATATTTCAATGACAAACCAAAGAATTTTAATGGACACCTTAAGTGCCTTACTACTACCAGTATCAAAAAGTGGTGCAACCTTATTTGTAATAACCAAACGGTATATTGGCTTTATAAGCATAACCAAATTGTGTTTTCTATCTTTTATTGAATCTACAGTCTCTTGACTGATATTCACGAGTTGAGAGTGAAATTAAATTGTAGAGTATAATCATTCAGTTCTTTGTGTTATATTATTTCAGGATACTCGTTATCAATTGTTTATGTTGAGGCCTACCCAAAGAGCTTCTTGGATTGGTTTCGCCATGAGCTATCATCTATTAGGGGACTATGAAATGGCGAATAGTATTCTAGATGCCTTCCGGACCAATCAAATGAAGGGACCATATGATTATGAACATTCAGAGCTGTTGTTGTATCAGAATATGGTCCTAGCAGAGTCAGGCCAGTACGAGCGAGCTCTACAGCATTTACAAAAGTTCCAAAGTCAAATACTGGACAAGTTGTCAATCAAAGAGACTTCGGGCGAATATTATTTGAAGCTAAAAAGGTCAGTATGATATGGAACTCGTTAATAATACATTCAAAGGAACAGTATGGACTATTGTTTTGCAATCACACAATACTTGTTTGTTTTATTTTATGTTCTTAACTGTCAACAGTAAGAGACACTGTGACAAATGCATAATGTAATTATTAGAGACCATATATGCAAATGCATATTATTTTGCCAAAAAACCAATGAAACTCCATACATTTTTATCATTTTTGTCAAATCTTGCCAAACTTAGGATACAAATTAGAATGTTACATTTCAAACCAAAACTATTAGATGCACACAGCACTCGGCTTGTGTGACGCGCTCTTACTAGCGTATGTGTATTGTTGACAAGTGTTAGTAGGACATGAAGGTACCTACTACTCGGTTATACTGGCGCAGTAAGCACTCGCATCACAGTTCTGATCAGTAATAAAGTTTGGCGCTAGCTGTGCCAAAGGCACAACGCACACGCGACAGGACCCGGCGGCGCTGGCGGGACGAGCTGGACTAACAACTAAAGGAGTGGTGTAATAGAGGAGGCCTTTGCCTAACAGTGGGACGAAAATAAGTTAAAAAAACATTGAAAAGGTGGCAAAAAGCAGACAGCCCCCTTCCACCTATAAGAATCTGTGACACCAGGGATGTTATCAGAGTTTTGCCGTTCCTTGAAAACTAAGATGAAATGATTCATATGATGGTAATCACAATATATAAAAGCGTCAGTGGCTCAACCGGTAACGACTCGGTCCATCTAACCAGAGGTACCGGGTTCAAATCTGGACGGCCAATGTACCAATGAGTTTTTCAAAAACTTACGTACATACTTACCGATTGCTTTAACGGTGAAGGAAAACATCGTGAGGAAACCTGCACACGTCTGCGAAGAAACTCGAAGGTTGTGTGTGAAGTCGACCAACCCGCACTGGGCCCTAGTCGCCCTGATTCAGGGTAGGCTCGAGCCCCTCGGTGGGGACGTATATGAGCTGCAATGATGATGAATCACAATATATATCACATGTCCTACTAACACCCAAAGCACAGATGAGATACTAGTTCTTCCCAAAGTGTGCTACTGCGACGCATTTTGCGACCAACTTCAGAGACGTAATAAAGTTTGGCGCGACCTGTACCCAATCTGTGGCATTTTTCCAATGAAAATAGCACAAGAAAGTATTGCTTTTTTTTTAGGTACAAAGAAGCAGAGGCTGTGTATGATGATTTATTGAAACGTAATCCTGAGAATGTGATGTACTACCAGAAACTGATGGAAGCGCAGCAGCTAAAGGATGCTGATGAAAAAGTTGCCTTCTTCGATGTATTTAAGTGAGTAAAAAAATTGCAATATACTAGACTCGACAACTAGATATTGTGTTACCATTTCATCTGATTGAAAAGATGTGTTGCATTGAATATGATAATAGCGTAATTTTGCCTTTCTCGACCCCATAGTATGGTATGTACGTAGGTAGGGTAGAGGAAGTATTGTTATTTCCTAAAATCTTAAAACTGGCCATATTAAAACCTATTTTTAAAAAGGGAACTAAACTTAATAAAACAATTTACCGTCCGATTGTCGTCTTGCCTATAATTTCTAAAGTGTTTGCGAAGATTATATGTCATAGAATGTACAGTTTCTTTGAAAAAAATAGAGTTTTAACTAAGAATCAGCATGGTTTCCGGAAAAACCATTCCACAACAACTGCCGTTTTTGATTGTTGTTTTGATATTTATAATGTTTTAAATAAAAACAAATGTGCTGTTGCTGTTTTTATGGATATGTCAAAGGCATCTGATTGGGTTTCTCATAATATAACATGTGGTTTAATAAGTCTCGAGACTAAATACTAAAACAAAGTTTTTATGTTAAAATTATTTTTTATTCATCAACGTAGTCTCCTTCAACTGCGATACAGTCTCTCAAACGCTTTTTAAACTTTTCTATTCAATGTATGTAGACCGATTTATCTTTGGCTTCAAAATAAGCCTCCGTTGCTGCAATTACTTCACCATTTGGATCAAATTTCTTGCCCTGGAGCATTTTCTTTAGGTCTGCAAACAGCCAGTAATCACTGGCGGCCAGATCTGGAGAATATGGTGGATGGGGAAATTGGGGAAGTAATTCGAAGCCCAATTCGTTTAGTTTCTCCATCATTACCATGGATTTGTGACACGGCGCATTGTCCTGGTGAAAGATCACTTTTTTTTCTTTATTTGAGGCCGTTTTTCCGCGATTTCGTACTTTAATCGTTCTTATCATCATATCCCATGTAATATTCGCTATTTATATTTTTCCCCTTATATATATATTTCCCCTTATGGTAGTTGATGAAGAGTATTCCATTGTGCATCCCAAAATATAGAGGCCATAACCTTGCGGGCAGATTTTTGTGTCTTAGGCCGCTTCGGCAATTATTCAATGATGTCTCTGTGATCAACTCAGTAAAAACAGGAAGCGATCACCGAATGCTAAGAGGCACATTGAATCTAAAGACCAAGCTAGAAAGATGTCGACTGATGAACTCCACGCTCCGACCAGCGCCCATCCAGCTCCAAAACCCCGAGAACTTTCAGCTCGAGTTGCACAATCGCTTCGAATGCCTAGGAGACTGCGAGAACGTGGACGATTATAACGACAGGTTCGTGGAAATTGTCCAAACGGTCGGGTCTAAGATTTTTAAAACTCGCCGTTCAAACAGAACCAAAAATCTCTTAAGTCTCTAACTCGCGATTTGCGCCACTATAATACAAATTGTATTAAAGAGGCGATTGAGAACAACAAAGGCTCAAAAGTGTTTGCGAGAGATCTGTCTGTTGGTCAAAGCCAACTGACCAAGCTAAAGACTGAGGATGGCAGGATCATATCGTCTAAGACTGAGTTGCTGGAAGAAGTTGAGAAGTTCTACGGACAATTGTACACGAACACACGTCTGCCTGTCAGCGATCTGGCTAAAGACCCAAGAGATAGACTTACCCGACACTATACCGAAGATATCCCGGACGTCAGCCTGTACGAGATTAGAATGGCTCTTAAACAGCTTAAAAACAATGAGGTACCGGGTGATGATGGAATTACGGCTGAACTCCTGAAAGCAGGTGGAACACCGGTACTTAAAGTTCTTCAGAAATTATTTAATTCCGTTATACTTGAGGGACAAACGCCTAAGACATGGCACAGAAGTGTGGTCGTGTTTTTCTTCAAAAAGGGCGACAATACCCTGCTGAAAGACCCATCTCACTTCTGAGCCATGTCTACAAACTGTTTTCGAGAGTCATTACGAATCGTCTCGCACGCAGGTTTGACGACTTCCAGCCTCCCAAACAAGCCGGTTTCCGAAAAGGATTTGGTACCATAGACCACATACATACGCTGCGGCAGATTATACAGAAGACCGAAGAGTACAATCAGCCACTATGCTTGGCGTTCGTGGACTATGAGAAAGCCTTCGATTCGGTCGAAACTTGGGCTGTGTTACAGTCTCTCCAGAGGTGCCAAATTGACTATCGATATATCGAAGTGCTGAAGTGTTTGTATAAAAACGCCACCATGTCGGTTCGCCTTCACGATCAAAACTCGGAACCTATCCAGCTGCAGCGAGGGTTGAGACAGTGAGACGTAATATCTCCGAAACTGTTCACCGTCGCCCTGGAAGATGTTTTGTAGCTTTTGGTACGTCAGTACTACTATATATATATTTTTTTTGGACTGGGGTGGACTCGGCATCAATATCAACGGCGAGTACATCACCCACCTTCGATTCGCTGACGATACCGTGGTCATGGCTGAGACTATGGAAGACTTAGGCACAATGCTCGATGGCCTCAGTAGAGCCTCTCAACAAGTGGGTCTTAGAATGAACATGGACAAGACGAAAATCTTCCGTGTCATTTCTACTCCTCTGAAGGTTGAAGGCTCTACACTCGAAGTTGTTACCGAATATGTATACCTGGGACAAACAGTCCAGTTAAGTAGGTCCAACTTCGAGAAAGAGATCAATCGTCGAATCCAACTCGGCTGGGCAGCGTTCGGGAAGCTTCGCAATATCTTTACGTTCCAGATACCGCAGTGTCTTAAGACCAAGGTCTTCGACCAGTGTGTGTTGCCAGTGATGACATACGGAACTGAGACATGGTCGCTTACTATGGGCCTTATAAGAAGGCTCAAGGTCACCCAAAGGGCAATGGAGCGTGCTATGCTCGGAGTTTCTGTGCGTGATCGAATCAGAAATGAGGAGATCCGTAGGAGATCCAATGTAACCGACATAGCTCTCAGAATTGCTAAACTTAAGTGGCAGTGGGCGGGGCACATTGCTCGTAGAACAGATGGCCGTTGGGGCAGTAAAGTTCTCGAGTGGCGACCACGCAACGGAAAGCGTAGTGTAGGCAGGCCTCCCACTCGGTGGACCGATGACCTGGTGAAGGTCGCGGGAAGCCGCTGGATGCGGGCAGCGCAGAACCGGTCGTCGTGGAGGTCTATGTCCAGCAGTGGACGTCCTTCGGCTGATATGATGATATATATATATCATCATATCAGCCGAAGGACTGTACTAACATACAGTATGGACACTCCCTGCCGCTCTCTAATATCCGATCTCACCCCCTCGACACCCAGATTGATACAGATTGGTTATAGTTTGGTTCTCGAACGTATGGGATTTCGCTGTGATTTTTTTTGCTACGTCATTTGTTTTTAGAAATGTCATTTCACGACCGTTTGTATGCAGTGTCCGGGGTGTGCCCCAGGCATACCCCCATGTGACATAATCTGGTTTATTTCAAAGATTGTTATTTCTTGATTTTTCACAAATGAAATTATGTTATTATTATATTATGATTATCAGAAAGAGTGTAATTTTCACCTATTTTGAATAAATACCTTGAATCTCGAATCTTGCGCTGCCTTTAAAAAAAATGTTTATGAAGTAAGTAGGCCGGCCTCCCACGCGGTGGACCGATGACCTGGTGAAGATCGCGGGAAGCCGATGGATGCGGGCAGCGCAGAACCGGTCGTCGTGGAGATCCTTGGGGGAGGCCTATGTCCAGCAGTGGACGTCCTTCGGCTGATATGATGAGGCCGCTTCGAACGGCTTTCACCGCCCGCTCTCCACATTGCTAACTGCCGGTTGGATTCAGGAGTACCGACGTAAAAAATCCTTATTATTTATATTACATAGTGCCAATCAGCGCTTTGAATCATTGATACGTGGTTGCTTTTGATCAATTTGAGTTGTCGCGGCACGCATTTGGAAAAAAGCTTTTTCATGGCCAAAATTTGATGTAATATAGTGAAAACACTACCACTTGAAATCTTCACTATCTCAGCTATCTCGCGCAAGCGTTCAGGATCATTTGTGTCCAAACGACCGCGTTTGAAATCGGCATACCACCGACAAATGATTGGTTTAGACGCAGCAGATTCCGGATAACACTTTATAAGCCACTGCTGTGCTTGAGCGGTATTTTTTCTTATTAAAAAACAATGTTTTATCAACACGCAAAACTCTTTTTTTTCCATTGTTTACAAATTTACATAAGTAGCGTCACTTAAGAGTCTCCAGGATGCTCGAGTTTCCATACAAATGTAGTTCAGCTTTATTGCAAAAACTACATGCCGGATTGAATCCAAACTTTGTAAATATAATGAGTAGACACATATCGATGTTTGTAATTAGTTTTCATCGTAGTAAATTTTAACGTAAATAAACGAAGGCTCAAATTAGTTTTGTACTGAAAGTTTGAAACTGCTCTTATTTTTTTCCGTTTTACATTATTACATCGAAAACTAATTACAAACATCGATAGGTGTCTCCTCAATATATTTACAAAGTTTGGATTCAATCCGGCATGTAGTTTTTGTATAAAAGCGGAACTACGTTTGTATGGAAACTCGAGCCTCCTGGCGGCCCTTAACACTTTGACAGCTAGACGTTTTAAAAGCTACTAACTTCTGTAAGCCGATCACGAAATTATTACGTGGCCTTTTTTTTCTTAGAGTCGCTGATCACAGAATGAATACGTGATCGACTTTCATACTGTTTATATTAAAATACCGAAATGATATCGTGATTTGCGGTATAGGAACATGGAGATGAATGTTTTGTCTACCCAGACATATGCAAATTTTTTACGTGAGGGGTGCGGGGTAGGAGTGAGAAGCGATCGCCCGCGCTGCCTCGCTGTCACTCCGCCACGGGCGATCTGTTGTGTGCACGCATGAATATTTTGGCGCGAAATGGCTTCGCGGCGACGTTATCGTCTTGATTCTAATCGAGATAATGCGGAATTGTTGGATGTTTTATTACATGATGAAGATTCAGACATAAAGGAATCAGAAAATAATGATTTAGACGGTTAGTAACCCTTTTTTATGCGTACGTACCCCTATGTTATTACCCCTGTTTCAAAAAGTTTCACACCCAAAAAGATTATACTACATAATAAGACTAAAAAGAAGAATAAAGTAGACGAAGAAGAAGAATAAACGTAATGTAAGACTTTTTTATTTTTTCTAAAAATACTTTTGTTCAAGCTGATTTTATAATAAAAAAATAACTACTATTATACGATTTTTTTTATAAAATTAAAATACAATAACCAAAATTATAAATGTAAAAAAAAGCAACCCTTTAACTATAATGGTTATTATTTTATGAATCCTCCAATAATGCCCAAAATGGCCGGCGTACACAAGTTGGCGGGCTTTTAAATGTGTGGCGTACTTAAATAATAATGTGCCACGTAGCGGTTTCGTGAGTGGCTGTCAAAGTGTTAATAATGTCTGTAATTCAATATTTTATTGTTCGATTTAAAAAATAATAATTACACATATCATTTGATGGCCAGTACTTTCTAAAAATTAAAAGTGTTTTTAATGTATGCGCCTTCTTGTTAGTGAGTCTCGGGACTTATTGAATGATCTAGTATGTTCGTTTATCCGACGCTCTTATACGTTCACCGTAA
This sequence comes from Coleophora flavipennella, assembly GCA_947284805.1. Lineage (NCBI taxonomy): Eukaryota > Metazoa > Arthropoda > Insecta > Lepidoptera > Coleophoridae > Coleophora > Coleophora flavipennella. The sequence goes on along the minus strand of OX369255.1, from coordinate 7,287,308 downwards.
CAAAAACCGAAAACATCATAAGAAAACCTGCACACGCCTTCGAAGAACTCGAAGGTTGTGTGTGAAGTCGACCAAACCGCACTGGGCCCGCGTGGTCGACTAATGCCCGATCGCCCTAATTCAGGTTAGGAGCCTCTCAGTGGGGACGTATATATGAGCTGATGTGATGATTGTTATTATTATTTGTTTGTGTATTAGCAGCTCTACGAGCTAGCTGATGTGTGTATTTTCATTGCACTTGTGCTTTTTAATTTTTATATGATAGAAGTATGGCCAGCTGCGTGCCTGTACTTAGCATCACATATAGTCAGATGTAAGGCATTACTGGGATGAAAAGTGTCCAATGTTTTTATCCGCCCTTTGGTTATGTCAAAGAATTTTTTTATATGGAGTCATGCCTAGTAACAGGTCCGATTTTCAAAACAGCGTCGTACAACTTAACCTGTTTATATAAAAAGTTCATAGATTTTCCATACACAATATTCTATCACCAACTGCAAATATATTTTTGTTCTTTAAAACATACATTTATTTTTTAAAAAGATTACGGAACCCTACTTTTTGCGAGTCCGACTGGCACTTGGCTGGTTTTATTTATTGTAAGATGAGTAAAACCTCATTGTTTGAGACTGTATGATTGTTTTAGAAAGGAGTACCCGCGGGCGATCGCGCCGCGGCGTCTGCAGCTAACGGAGGCGCATGCGCAGCCCGTTTTCGAGCGGCTCGTCGACCAGTACCTTAGGCATGGCCTGCATAAAGGCATCCCGCCGCTTTTTGTGGACCTTCGGTAAGTGTATCAAAAACAAAGCGCGCACTGAGGCGACAGGTCTACAGCACCTACAACTGCAACCAATGAGAGATACCTTAGGCAGGCACCGACTGCATAACTGCATCCCTCCGCTGTTAGTGAACCTCAGGTAAGTGTACCAAAAACAAAGCGCGCACAGAACCGACAGGTAGATTACATTAGAGGACAGTCTACAGCACCTACAACTGCAACCAATGAGAGATACCTTAGGCAGGCACCGACTGCATAACTGCATCCCTCCGCTGTTAGTGAACCTCAGGTAAGTGTACCAAAAACAAAGAGCGCACAGAGCCGACAGGTAGATTACATTAGAGGACAGTCTACAGCACCTACAACTGCAACCAATGAGAGATACCTTAGGCAGGCACCGACTGCATAACTGCATCCCTCCGCTGTTAGTGAAGCTCAGGTAAGTGTACCAAAAACAAAGCGCGCACAGAGCCGACAGGTAGATTACATTAGAGGACAGTCTACAGCACCTACAACTGCAACCAATGAGAGATACCTTAGGCAGGCACCGACTGCATAACTGCATCCCTCCGCTGTTAGTGAACCTCAGGTAAGTGTACCAAATACAAAGAGCGCACAGAGCCGACAGGTAGATTACATTAGAGGACAGTCTACAGCACCTACAACTGCAACCAATGAGAGATACCTTAGGCAGGCACCGACTGCATAACTGCATCCCTCCGCTGTTAGTGAACCTCAGGTAAGTGTACCAAAAACAAAGAGCGCACAGAGCCGACAGGTAGATTACATTAGAGGACAGTCTACAGCACCTACAACTGCAACCAATGAGAGATACCTTAGGCAGGCACCGACTGCATAACTGCATCCCGCCGATGTTAATGAACCTCAGGTAAGAGTACCAAAAACAAAGGGCGCACAGAGTCGACTACTGGTGGGCAGTCTACAGCACCTACATCCATCCGCAGCCAATGAGTGATACCTTAGGTACGGGCTACAGAAGGGCATCTCACCGTTTTTTTGTAGACCTTGGGTAAATACACTGAAAACACGGCGGCACGATGTCTATGAGTATAGGGCAGTCCACTACATCTACAACCACAACTTATTAGAGATACCTAAGGCACGGCCTGCATAAAGGCGTCCGCCGATATAAAAGCATTCCCGTCATTCTGTGCCAATGAGAGATTCCTTAGGCATGGCCTGCATAAAGGCATCCCGCCGCTCTTCGGGACTCCAAGTAGGTGTGCTGATATTAGAAGACGCAAAAATGATAGTCCACAGCACCTAAAATCGCAGCTAAGGAGACTTCTAAGTTTTTGTCATGATTATTATTCTCAGCATTAGAGGAAGAAGAAGCTCTTAACCATAGACAATTAGTTCCAGACCTGGCCTTTTGAGAGTTAAACAACCCATGACGTTTCCACTGCTGGCTGAGGCACAGGTCTCTTCTCGACCTTGGGAAGCTTAGGCCATACCACACTTGAGGATCAAGTCTGGATTGGTGGAGATTGTAGAGCTAGTGGCGAATCCAAGTTTTATTAGGTTTTGGAGATTTGTTGATAAAAAAATACATGTTATAAAAGTCAGATTTTTTACTACTAAGTATAGTTAACTTAGTTACATACTTATCATATCAGCCGAAAGTCGTTCACTGCTGGACAAACGCCTTCCCCAAGGATTTGCACAACGACCAGTTCTGCGCTGCCCCATCTAACAGCTTCCCGCGATTTGACAAAGTTGTCGGTCTACCGAGTAGGAGGCCTGTCTAGGCTAAGTCTTCCGGTGCGTGGTCGCCACTGTGAACTGTACTGCCCCAACGGCTATCTGTTCTGCGAGCTATGTGCCCCGCCCACTGCTACTTAATTAGCAATTCTGAGGGCTATGTTGGTTAATTTGGTTCTCTTAGAGATCTCCTTATTTCTGATTGATTATGTGGGGTAACTCCATTGCCCTTTGGGTGACCTTGAGACATGTTACGAGACAAATAGTATGCAACCATATCTCAGTTCCGTATGTCATCAGTAATCACTGGCAAAACGCACTGGTCAAAGTCTTGAGACACTGCAATATTTGGGTCGTGAAGATATGGCGAAGCTTCCCGAATGCTGCCCAACCAAAGTTCCTGCCACTCGGAAAAAATGCATAAGACCTATTATGATATCCATAGCTTGATGAACTAAGAATTCATTAAAATTTTTGGCATAGTAAATTGCATTACATAACGAAAATGAAAGTGGATTACAAATTCGTTGATGGATTTGAAGGCTAATATTTTACACCTGCGAGACTGTTTTTTTGTACATAGCTATTTGCATTCCCAAAATCCAAAATGAATAAATAGTAGATCGTTAAACAAGGGAAGGAAGAGATAGTTCGAGGGTGAAATAGGTAATTTCACCCGAGTTAAACACTACTTTTCATTTCAGTGAGGAAATGTATTATTAATATGATATAAAATATTAATTAGATATAAATAAATTAATTTTACCTATATCCAACCTTTTCGCAATGGCTACTTCCCACGGCCGACTAGATTGTAATTAATTGAGTTGGTCACAAAGTGCATCTAGATGGCCATGCCGGAACGTGAAAAAAAGTGTCATGTTATCATGGCATTATGGCGAGCAGCAGAATAGAGGAATGATTTTAAATGTTGATCTCCCAACTGTAAAATGATTTAATGTCAACCTATAGATCGTAATAAACACGTCGTGTAATGTATAGCTGAGTTTATATATATATATATATATGAAAACCTCTTATTTTAATTTAATTTAATAATATGACGTAATTCAATTATCTTCGATTCCGTGGCAATTAAAAAAAATACTTTCCACCCTATGGATGAAAAAGCAATGTTCCACCTGTATGGCTATCTACTCATGAAAATTAAACTTTCCGAACAGGAGAGATGAAAATAAATTTAAATGTAATCTGTATTGACTTGGCTATTTCAATTTATCCCACAAAGATTTTGTATTGATGTTTCCAGTTTGTAGCGAATTTCGTTTTCAATTCCAGGTCGTTATATTCAGACCAAAGCAAAGCTGACACCATAGAAAAACTAATTCTACAATACATGGAGAACTTAACGAAATCGGGAGCATTTAGTTCGGCGGCGGATGAAGTGAAACAGCCCGCCAGTGCCCTGCTGTGGGCCTACTACTTCGCAGCCCAGCATTTCGACTATAAGAATGAAACGGAGAAAGCGTTGCACTATATCGACGCGGCGATCGAACACACGCCGACGTTGATAGAACTCTTTATCGTCAAAGGCCGGATATACAAGGTTAGTGTGTATGGTTTTATTGAGGAAATATTATAATAATCATCATATAGCTCATATACGTCCCCACCGAGGGGCTCGAGCCTACCCTGAATCAGGGCGATCAGGCCTTAGTCGACCACGCGGGCCCAGTGTGGGTTGGTCGACTTCACACACAACCTTCGAGTTTCTTCACAGGCGTGTGCAGGTTTCCTCACGATGTTTTCCTTCACCGTTAAAACAATCGGTAAGTAAATGGACGTAAGTTTTTGAAAAACTCATTGGTACATTGGCCGTTTGTGGTACATTGATTTGAACCCGGTACCTCTGGTTAGAAGGACCAAGTCGTTACCGGTTGAGCCACCGACGCTTTATAATAATAAAAATAAAATAAAACTGAAACCCAACTACAGAAATGTATGAAAACTAGAGTTTCCCGCCTAAAATTATAGCCTTTATTTTTCCCTTCATCTGGGGTAATAGCTGTGGTCGCAAGCCATAATGATAGGTACTTATGATAAAAAAAGGATAGGATAGGGCTTGCGCTCAGAACGCAAATGTGTTCGTCAACATCTTTCTTTTGATACCTAACATGATATGAATATCTAAAAAAATATTTTTTGGGTTGTGTATAAAATCGGCCATGTTGATTTTTTCAAATGCTATATCCTATGACACGCGGAGTGATGACTCGATTCCAAAGACACCAAATTTGTCAAGATCGGTTAAGTGGTTTAGGAAATACGAGGGAACAAATGAACATACATACATACATACATAGACTGTCAAAAACATAACCCTCTTTTTTTCGTAAATATCCAAGCTCTAATAACATAAGTTCACCTGGCCCCAAACTAAGGTTCCCTGTAATATGGGAACCAGAGACTGATACCAGAGAGAGAGAGAAAAGATTTATTCTAGACAAAAGCACGCCCTGGACACTTCATATAACGGGCCAGAAATGATATTTCAAAAAAGGAATGACGGAACAAACAAAATGGCGGCGAAATCCTATACGTTCGACAACCTAACTGTAACCAATCTGTGTGACGAGGGGGTGAGGTCGCAATCTAGAGGGCGGCAGGGAGTGTCCATACTGTATGTTAGTACTAATATATATACTTTGTAGATGTGGGCGCCGCCTTGAAAATTATCGGCGGCGGCGCGCTGAGGGATTTCAGTCGGCGGCGGCGTGGCGCCGGCGGCGTTGCTGATTTTTTTTAATATAAAAGTTCCTTCTGCACCTTAGTTGTTTAAATTTTAATAAGATGCTCGTGTAATTTCAGGCAGACGGCAAGAAAATGACAATATATTACATACTTGTCTAGATTAGGTACACGAATAATAGAAAACAATTTTACAAATGAACACCTACGTTAATAGCCTCGTAAACATTTTTATCACGCTTTTATTAGCTTCACCTGTGTGTTTGTATGTTTTTATGTAACCGACTCCTTTGGACTCGATTTTGACCTACTTTAAACATACAGATTTAATTCAAACTTTGTAGATTTATCAAGAATCAGCGACAATATAATAATTTCATAAGTCTGAACTAAAAAATAAATGAGTTTAACAAAATAAAAAAACACGCTTTTAAAGTACATCAGACTAAAAAGTAGAAAATAATAATTAACAAAAAATATTAGTATTATTGTGAAAAAGTGTGGGTTGCTCGATAAACGAAAAATACGGCACACAGCGCCCCACGCTTTTTTACAATAATACTAGTATTTTTTGTTTATTATTATTTTCTACTTTTTTAGTCTGATGTACTTTAAAAGCGTGTTTTTTAGTTTTTTTAAACTCAATTTATTTTAACTACCAATTTAAGTTTGTCGTTATTATCAATTTTACAGAAAGCTTCAGCAAGAGCAGCAAGATAAGGAAATGCCTTTTTTACTGTTCCAGTAAGATAATAAATTACCATCTTAGGGTTCTGTTGGATCAGCTCCAGTAATGTAACGCCAACATTCTTGCTCTATTGGATTGCTTTGGATTCCTTGGCATGAACTAATGCTATGTTTTCTAGAGGACAGTTTGTGCAAGACGATGACAAGAAAAAAAACAATGATGTGTCAGTTTCATTGCTGGTGCTTGTAATGCCTCCATTTTCTGCTAAAGTTTCTGGCACGTCATTGATGTTTATCACTTTTCTGATGTACGATGAGGGAAATAAATTTCTTGTCATATTTTGGTTCTAAATACATATATTAATTTCTGCCAGACTCATAAATTGGTTATCCATAAGTGCTGCTGCGACAATCGGCTTTGTTAATGGAATTCTTTTATTCAGTTTTGCCATCATGTTGCGTTTCAAACATAACATAATTAATTAGTGCTTCATCATCTTGATTCATCTTCAATACACCCATAATCAATCTCAGAACACCAAAACAACATTCATTGTATAGGTTTTCCTGGAGTTAAATAATGCAGTGTAAGCGTAATATAATTCAGTTGTCGGTACTGATCAGTCCACAAGTCGAAGGTTATGGCAAAGTGCTGAGCAGCATCAATGAAAGTTGTGTCCCTAACTTTGCTCAACATTGACTCATATACATCTGACAAAGCGGTGCCACCAACAGTATAATTAGTCGTTTATGATGATATTATATTTCTGAAATAGGCAATATAATAAAAAAATATCTATTAAAAATAAGGTAGTCTTTTAGGTTATATAAGAATTTATATAACAACATTTCTAAATATAATATCATATGGAATATTTTTATATGGCTTCCGTAATGATCAGGTGTCCAGAATATTTCCAACAAAAGCTGCTTCTGGTTTTGGCGTCGTAAAAACATCAATCGAAAGTTTATTTACACTTGTTTTTGATAGTTCAGTCATTTTAATGCACTAAGTCTCTCAACATTAAAAAGTAGGGAAAAATCACTAACATAGACGTGTTCTGGCTTGAAGATAAGATAGCCAGTTCCTATTTCTTAGGGGAATCTTGGTAGGCCTGCTTCCATCTTCGGCACTTACTATCAGGTGAGATGATGCCAAGGGCTTACTAATTGTGAATAACAAAAATTTAAAAAATATACTTGGGTCGTATCACGGATCTCCTATTCTTCTCACTAATTTGCGCCAGGATAATCTCTTCACAGTTGTCACATCTGGCAATTGGACTTTCTTGAGGTCCCAGGCCATTGGCGGGAGGCCTCTTCTCACTTCCAGCAGGTTTAGAGCAATCTGTACCACGTGATCTGGCCCTTATCTTATTACGTCAAAGTCGGCCTTCTAATATAATAAAGATGATTTATAAATTTTGATGAAGTGAGTGAACTGATGATAGAACAGATGGCCGTTGGGGCAGTAAAGTTCTCGAGTGGCGACCACGTACCGGAAAACGTAGTATAGGCAGGCCTCCCACTCGGTGGACCGATGACCTGGTGAAGGTCGCGGGTAGCCGCTGGATGCGGGCAACGCAGAACCGGTCGTCGTGGAAATACTTGGGGGAGGCCTATGTCCAGCAGTGGACGTCCTTTGGCTGATATGATGAGTGAACTTCAGTGCGTGGTTGGGTCGATTACGCAGGTTAACTGTCCTAAAACAAAGTCATTACCTGAATTGGTTTGACTGTTGTGGCATTTGTCTTGAATATTTCTGTGTTTTGCAAGGCACACTAAGCCGTTGGTGCCGGTTGCTTATCACTAGATTGCAGTCGTTAAGCCGTGTCAGATAGGCGGCTTGAAACATTTCTGACAGTGCGGTAGCCTTACAACCTCCACCAATCGGGACCTGGTTCCCGTGTGTGGAGTATGGGCTAACCTTCCCGAGTTTGGGAAGCGACCCTTTGTGCCAGCAGTGTGGAGACATTTAGGCGCTTTGCACACGACGGGGCGGGCCAGTCATTTTGACCGCGTAGCAATAAAGACCGCGTCTGCCCGTCGATGCCCGCGGATCCCCTCGTCGCGTACACAAAGCACACGAGGGACAGAGGCGGAGAGTTCAGTACGTTCGTTCGTTCTAGTGAAGCGTGGCGCGGACTGAGCTCGCCGCCCCGGTTTTGTGTGATCTATGGCGGGCAGCCACGGACGTGCCGCGCCGCCAGTGCCCGCCGGGCACCTGCGGTGCGGTCTTTTTGTCCTTCATGTGCGTTGGTAGTATAGGATTCCCTTTGTGCTATCGTTAGCGGCAAAATTGACCGGCGCGCCCCGCCACGTCGTGTGCAAAGCGCCTTATTGGTTATTTATTAATTAACACACGCTTACACACACTCATGCACATAGATTTTTTAGCAACATACATCTCTCGCAACTCGGTCTGGGCGATAGCAGAATAACAGTGTTTTGCCTTTTTAAGGTGAAAACTACTCTGAGCTCTACTGCCTTTTGTATTGCTTTTGTTTTCCTTTTTTTTAAAAAAAAAATGTTATTTATTCATTGGTATTTTCTTTTTTATTTTTTGTTTGTGTACCTAAGCAATAAAATAAATAAATCATTCATTCAATCATTCATTCATTCATGACATTCCCTCTCGTATATCTACCAGATACGCTAAAACTACCACGTTTATGATATAGCGTCCCCTCTTACCTACCCTTGGGCATTTATTCATAACAATAAGTTTTACGGCTTGTGTGCAGCACGCTGGCGACCCGGTGTCGGCGTACCAGTGGCTCGAGGAGGCGCAGGCGATGGACACGGCCGACCGCTACGTGAACAGCAAGTGCGCACGGTATATGCTGCGCGCCGGGCACGTGCCGCGCGCCGAGGAGATGTGCGCCAAGTTCACCAGGGAAGGTACTGTACGGGATCTCCTATTGATGTTTGACAAACACTTTGGCAAATGTATGATGTAATGGTTCTGCGAATATTTGTGCACATATGTCGGCAGAAAGATTCGAAAAAAATTGTCTAAGGTTTTCGCAAATCTGTATATAAAGGATGTAACATAAGTGGCAGGCCAATCAGCTGACCGAGTTGTATGAAAAAAAAATGCGACTTTAACAAAGTTGCAGTACACAAGTTGTTTAGTATGACGAGTACAAGCCCACCTTAAAGTATCACTGCACCTTTATGTTACACCCTGTGTTAAAAGATAACCGTGTCTGACTGGCTCACCGACTGATCTATCAACGCACAGCTCAAACCACTGGACGGGTCGGTTTGAAATTTGGCATACAAATAACAATTATGACGTAGATTTTGGGAAATTCCTACGGGAACGGTAAAAAAACCTGCCAAGTTTGACTCAGAACCGCACACATAGGGTTCCGTACCGTCATACTAGATGGCGCTAAGTTTCTTCACGTTTAAAAAAACATGTTTTTTTTGTATTGAGAGAAAAATACTAAAAATTAGAAAATAATAAAAAATAAGTGGGGGTTTATTACTTTTTCTAATTTTTAGTAATTTTTCTTAGACTTTGACTTTGAAATTTGGAATGAAGCCGTATTCCCGGTGACAATAGATCCTTTTGTTATTTTGAAGTTGATCTGATGATGAACTTTGCTGGTGGTATCAATCAAGGTCTCAAAATCGTCTATTATTTTTCATTAGAATCGTAGGAAATACCTTTTTTGAATTTGGAACCGAGTATTTTTATATTCATTTGAGCATTTGGCTTTTTGAGCATAAAAACTGTTTTCAAATAAAATCTTGTACCAAAAAGTATTTGGGTTTTTCGAAAGTTATTAACTCTGTGTTTCAATATTCCACACAAAACAAACAAAACTTCATGTTCAAGTTGCCAACGACCGGTGGACAGAATCTGAAGTATCTATTAGAGGAGATGGCTGGTGGTAGGGCATTTTCTAAGCCCGCCCCGCTAGCTTTCACCATCTTATCTAAGTCTTGCCGCCAAACATCAGTGTTAACAACATTGATGTGTTCCGGCTTGAAGATAAGATAGCCAGTTCTCCATTGCGTTGGGGAATCTTGGTAAGCCCGCTTCCATCTTCGGCATCATCGTCACTTACCATCAGATGAGATGATGCCAAGGGCTTACCAATTGTGAATAAAAAAAAATAAAAAAAATTCTCACCGCGCGCATTTTAGCTCCACTGGTCGCTATAAAAACTATAAATAGCTGGTTGTGTGTTTATTGCAGGCGTGGCGGCCACAGAGAACCTGAACGAGATGCAGTGCATGTGGTTCCAGACGGAGGCCGCGGCCGCCTACCAGCGCCTGCAGCAGTGGGGCGAGGCGCTCAAGAAGGCGCACGAAGTCGACAGGGTAAACATTAATTCCCACTTATTATCAGTCTGCGAATTAAATGGAGCAAAGAAGTAACCTTATGGCATCCAAACGGGGACATCAGAAGACAGGGGCGTCCCAAAACAAGATGGAGTGACGATATCCGTCTAACACTAGGACCATACTGGACCAGAGTTGCAGAAAACCGAACACAATGGAGAGAGCTGGAGGAGGCTTATGCCAAGAGGCACGCCGAATTGCGAGATATATTAAAAGAAATAAAACTCATATAATCAAAAATGTTAAATGGCATGTAGTTCGGAATAAAAGGGCTTTATTATTTATCTGTCTGCCAACAACTCGATTGCAGTTGGGGCAGTTAAGTTTTGGAGGAGTTACCGCGCACCGGAAGACGTAGCGTAAGCAGGACTCCCACTCGACGACCTGGTGAAGCCGCGCCGTTAAGAAACGAATCAGTTTACCACAACATCTCGCCTAGCCATTCATAAACGAAAAAATTCGACCCTTTTAATATATATTTCTCATTATCATCATCAGCACCATCATATCAGCCGAAAGACGTCTACTGCTGGAAAAAGGCCTCCCCCAAGGATTTCCATGACGACGGGTGCTGCGTTGCCCGCATCCAGCGGCTTCTTGCGTCCTTCACCACGTCGTCGGTCCACCGTGTTAGTGTGAAGCGTTCCATCTCCTCATTTATTATGCGTACAGCGAAGGAGTGGAACTCCTTGCCGGCGTCAGTGTTTCCCGATTCCTTTAATTTGGAGATCTTTAAGGCAAGAGTGAATTGAATAGGCATTATTTGAGTTTGCGTGTACCATCCTCGACTGCATCATCACTTACCATCAGGTGAGCTGCAGTCAAACGATCTCAATTTTTTAATTAAAAAAAGGCAGGACCGACGGCCTGGTGAAGGTCGCGGGAAACCGCTGGATGCGTGCACCGCAAGACCGGTTGTTGTGGAAATCCTTGAGGCTCTTACAGTGGATGTCTTTCGGCTGATATGATGATGATTAAAACGTATATAAGTATTTATGTCAATCTGGTTCCCATAGTACTGGGAATCCTTGTTTGGGCCCAGATTACTTTGTGTCATTTGTGTCTGAATGTTCATTATTCATCATACCAGCCGAAAATCGTCCACTGCTGGACATAGGCCTCCCCCAAGGATTTCCACGACGACCGGTCCTGCGCTGCCCGCATCCATCGGTTTCCAGCGATCTTCACCAGGTTGTCGGTCCACCGCGTGGGAGGCCTGCATGCACTACGTTTTCCGGTGCGCGGTCGCCACTCGAGAACTTTATTACCCAATCGGCCATCTGTTCTACGAGCTATGTGCCCTGCCCACTGCCACTTCAGTTTAGCGATTCTGTGAGCTATGTCGGTTACTTTGGTTCTCCTGCGGATCTCCTCGTTTCTGATTCGATCACGCAGAGAAACACCGAGCATAGCACGCTCCATTGCCCTTTTATTAGTATTTGTATATTTGTTTTGCAGCACTTCTCGGAGATAATGGAGGACCAATTCGATTTCCACTCGTATTGCATGCGCAAGATGACGCTACGGTCATATGTGGGACTTCTGAGGCTGGAAGACGTGCTGAGAGCGCATCCCTTCTATTTCAGGTGAGAGATTGTTAATTTTTTTACAGTAAAAAAACGTTTCTGGGGTCAGTGAAAAACTGTTGGGGACATTAAAGAGTCGTTGGGGTCAGAACAAAGTTTTTGGGGTGGCCGTGGTCGGTTGAAAGTTGCTCTGGTTAGCGCACTGGAAGACGTAGCGTAACAGGCCTCCAACTCAGTGGACCGACGACCTGGTGAAGGTCGCGGGAAGTCGCTGGATGCGTGCAGCGCAGGACCGGTCGTTGTCGAAATCCTTAGTGGAGTCCTTTCACAGCAGTGGAAGTCCTTTGGCTGATATGATAAATTAATTGCTTTTAGTTAAATGTAATATAAAATAATATATATTGAAGGTCGCGGGAAAAGAGTTTTAGTATCCTCCGAAAATGATAAAATCTTTTTTGTCTTATATGTTTGTTTTGATTGTTTCGACCACCGATATTGTTGCCTTGGCATCCGACATTGTTCGTAAACAAAAATAAATAGTATCTCTCTTTCTATCTTCACTAATTTATATATCTTTCTCAACTTCCGTTCGCCTCGCCATTTACACACACTTTCGTAACGCTCTCGTCACGCATCCACAAGCTTACTCCCCAAGTCAAGCGTGCGTAAAGAAGTTTTACTTCAATAATGAAAATTTCAATATTATATCTAAGTTTATATGTGTGTAAAATTGTAAGAATAAAAGATGTCGTTGATTACATTAGGTAGAAATCAATAGACATCGAATCTCGGTTTGTGTTTTGTACGAAAAACCTTTATGGCATGGCAACGCACTAAGAGCGTCGTTGGCGAATGCTAGTTAACTGATTTACTTTTTATCATCTGTCAAAAACGAGATTTTGTTCTAAAAATGTTTAAAATACCTAGGCGTGACGTCATAGTTTTGCAGCGTCATTTATGTACTCATTGTGTGATTTTGGTGAATTAAAAATAGAAGACTTGATGGAAAACAAAACGAGTAAGGTTTTCCGAAGTTTAAGTAAGAGGGCAATTTAGTGATCAAGAGTTCATAATTTATTTCTGATGCTGTCGTCATCCCTATTCCCGTTCCGCCGCCGACGATCCGAGGCGGGCGGAGTTAATTATCGCTCTTATTCCTTTGACAAAAAGCTTTTGCCCACCGCTACAGCCGGTTGGAAAGATGTGTGTGGTGACTCCCAGAAGTCGCTATAAATAATCTGTATGTCATGCCTATGCAATTTTTTTTCTGCTTATTGGTAATCTTACTAGAATAATAAGGCGCTTTGCACACGACGGGGCGGGGCGGGGCGGTCAATTTCGGCGCTAACGATAGCACAAAGGGAATCATATACTACCAAAGTACAATGAGGACAAAAAGACCGCGTCGACCGCGCCGCCTCCATGTGCGTTGGTAGTAAAGGATTCCCTTTGGGCTATCGTTGGCGGCGAAATTGACCGCCCGGCCCGCCCCGTCGTGTGCAAAGCGCCTAATTGTTCTCTAGTACAGTTCGCTAGGCTTAAGCTCAATTTTGCATTTGTGTGAGTGATCGCCATAATTAGTATGGAATTAACGCGTAAGGGACGGGCGGCGCCTTACGCCGCGCCGGTTGCAAAAAACAAGTGTAAGTTAGTTTATAGCATTGGGCGAGACGCGCGTCTACCTACACTATCGTGAGCACGCACACAAATGCAAAGCTGAGCTTAGGCCTCACGCACTGTATAAGATGTGATTATTTGGATTCTACTTTGTAAGCCCTAGTAGTAATCTCATGTAATAAGGCTGTTTATATTCCAAATAAACAAAATAAAAAAGGCCTCGCCTAAGGATTTAGGAGCGTCGGTGGCGTAATGGCAGGGGCCGCTACCTCCTGTGAGGGAGGTCGTGGTTCAAATCCTACCAATGTGTTTTCGAATTTCGATTTCATATGTATGTCGCCCTAATTTAGGTTAGGCTCGAGCCCCTCAGTGGGGGTGTATTTGAGCTGATAGGAAGAAGTAGATGTACGTTTATCCGACGCTCTTACGGTGAAGGAAAACATCGTGAGGAAACCTGCACACACCTGCGAAGAAACTCGAAGGTTGTGTGTGGAGTTGACCAACCCACACTGTGCGTAGTCGAGCCCGATCGCCCTAATTCAGGGTAGTCTCGACCCCCTCGGTGGGGACGTATCATATGAGCTGATATGATGAAGGATTTCCACAACTACCGGTAGTGAGCTCCCCGCATCCAGCGACTTCCCAAGACATTCCACCAGGTTGTTGATCCACTGAGTAGGCCTGCCTCCCCTACGTCTTCCGGTACGCAGTCGTCAATGCCGCAACGGCTATACGTTCTACGAGATATGTGCCCCGCCTACTGCACTTAAGTCCGATTCTGTGAGCTATTTAGGTTACTTTAGCTCTCTTCATCATCATCATAACAGCTCATATACGTCCCCACCGAGGGGCTCGAGCCTTCCCTGAATTAGGGCGATCGGGTGTTAGTCGACCACGCGGGCCCAGTGCGGGTTGGTCGACTTCAGACAAAACCTTCGAGTTTCTTCGCAGGCGTGTGCAGATTTCCTCACGATGTTTTTCTTCATCGTAAGAGATCTTATTTTGATAAGGAACGTAGGGAACTTGCGAGCGTAGCTTGTTCTGTATGTTTGCTTGTGTGTAAGCAGTGTGATGTTTGGTGCAGGTGTGCGCGCGTGGCCATCCAGGTGTACTTGCGGTTGTACGCGCAGCCGCTGCAGGACGTGCCACAGACATCCGAACCCGACACAGGTATGTAGCATCAAATAAGGTCCCATTCGTTAGTAGCAAAAGGTCTTTTTATTACATCGTCTCAATTGTTTTCGTCTGTGTGTCGCGTGACGGTCGGTATGATCGTTTCGTGCTCTGTAAATGTCTATAATGTGAAAAAAAGGTTCACATTTACCGTGGTTTGATAAAACCACACACTCTTTTTTAAAATTTTCCTTTCGCTAAAGGCAAAATATCCCCTTCTATTTTAAAGACAACAACTTAAAATGCTAAAAACGATTGTAAGCTAGGAATTTTTAGGTTCGGAAAAAGAAATTAGCAGAATAAATGTTTGGATTATTTGTAAAAATATATTTTTAGATTGCCCTAGTTCAGGGTAGGTTCGAGCCCCTCGATGGGGACGTATTTGAGCTGATATGATGTCATTTTTAGATTATTATAATTTTTTTTATATAAAAAATTTGAGTGCGTTTGGCTGTACATCACCTGATGGTAAGTGCTGATGCAGCCGAGGATGTAACACGGAAGCTCAAATAGTGCTCATTCACTCTCGACTTGAAGATTCCTAAATTATTCGAATTGGGTAATACAGACGCCGGCAGGGAATTCCACTCCACTTTGTTTTCCCTAAACCTAGAGACATTTAGAGCTAGGTTCCTTGGGTTACCAGGGGACATTTTATGAAGAATCCTTCTGGTCAACTTTCCCCAAGCAACCTATGATCTATTCGCTAAAAATTAAGGCGGGGGACCAGAGGAGAAGCGGAGAAAAACTGTTTCGCTAGATCATTCGTTAATGTATTTACTATTAAATAATGATCTTACAAAAAAATTACGGTATAGTTCGTTTGCTCATTTAACCGCATCTTTGACGGCTCCCGACAAACACTCTTTCAAAGGTGCTGCTCTGAGTTATGTTTGCCGCCTGCTGCGCCGCCGACATAGGCCTCCCCCAAGGAATTCACGACGATCGATTCTGTGCTGCCCGCATCCAGCGGCTTCCCGCGACCTTCACCAGGTCATCGGTTCACCGAGTAGGAGGCCTGCCTACGCTACGTTTTCAGGTCTTCACTCGAGAACTTTACTGCCCCAACGGCCATCTGTTCTACGAGCTATGTGCCCCGCCCACTGCCACTTAAATTTAGCAATTCTGAGAACTATGTCGGTTACTTTGGTTCTCCTACGGATCTCCTCGTTTCTGATTCGATCACGCAGAGTTATATGGTTATATTTATTTAGGTCTATAGAAAGTTTATTATAGTTTATTTAGTTTTATAGTTATAAAACTACTTTTTTTTTGCAGTAAAAAAATATTATCTCTCCAAATAGTTTTTTTTATCTACATGCCTTCTAAAAATACGGAGCAAAGCCAATAGTAATTTATAAAACACAAACCCTTTTCTTTGTCCATGTTGTCTTTGCATATGGAGAAACGAGCATAGAATTACTGGCAAAATATGTTTTAAATGCTTGAATGAGAGGAACGTTTTGTATGTCCATTAAGCAACTTGACATTTTTTTCAATTTACAATTGTTAAGCCCTTGGTATCATCTCACCTGATGGTAAGTGACGATGATGCCGAAGATAGAATCGGGCTTACCAAGATTCCCCAACGCAATGGAGAACTAGCTATCTTACTTATCTTCAAGCCGGAACATTGTTTCAGTTCTTGGGTATTGTTTGGTAATTACGATATTTAGGCACAAGAAGGTTGTGCACTGTGCAGGCAACCTACATACTGGGTAGATGGAAAGAAAATACCTTCAAATAAATACAAAATATTTTTTATATTTTAATCTTTGTTTTACAAAAGAGTACAAAATCACAATATGTTGTCGTTTTTTTAAAGAACTCTTGTCTTGTAGTTTAAATTCATTTACAGAAGCAATAAAACATTTTGATACTATTCTTAGGGCCGGCCGATCAAAATTAATTTAAAGATTGTAGAGCTATGGAGAATTTGGATTGAAAACACAGTAAAAACTTGTTATAACTGGTATGAATATAAAATTTTATTTTATCGGCCCTAGCTACTTGTTCATGTGTACCTACACATTTATTCTAAAAGCTTGATATTACCCACCAAAACAAGACTTTTTTAAAATTTACTTACACATTTGTATTTTTAACTTCTGCCACAGTATTTTGTACTAAAGTATGTGGGAGTTAGTTTGTTTTCGTACTAGTCTTCGTGCGTCCAAAGTCTGTCTCAATGGGTATTGTCAGTCTTCAAAATAAAATCCCTCTCGGTCATACACACAATATTATTGTCATTGTTGTATTTTACTAAAATCATTTCTTTCGTACACGTTACAAACATATCACAAAATTCCTAAGAGTTCATTGAGAATACTGACATTTAAATAAATTAATTCGTCTATCACTATACATGCACCACAGTCTCGTAACAACTAGAATTCAATAAATAGAGAAATAAATGTAGCGTCCATCACATCGCTCGTACAAAACTATTAAAAACCGTTTAAATATTATGGCAATGCGGTCGTCCCGCTAGTCTTTACACTACTTAGGACACTTAAATCACATTTGCGCTTACTATTTACACTCGTCGTTAGACGTAACTGTTCAGACTAGAGCTTTGGTTTCACCGTCCGTAGCCGGGCGCCCGGTACCGTTCCCGCGCCGCCTGCGCAGCTTGCGGTGTCAGGAAATATACGTGAGCGCCCTCGCCCGGCAGCCGGTAGGACACGAACGAGCCGGGCCGGCCCTCGCCCGCCGCGTTCACCGGCTGTATCCACTCGGCGTCCGGATTCACGGGCGGCAACGGCCTCCTGTAGTTCACCGCCGTATCCCCCGCCAGTGACGGCCTGTTCAGATCGTACTGTTCACCATTGAACGGCCGCGACACTTGCGTCTGTACCCTATACTGTTGCAGCTGTCGATAACCTGGGTTTGGTATTGGGATGAACTCGCTGTCAGGGTTGACCGGTGGTCGTGGTAATCTCTCGTTGACTAAAGTATCGTCTAGGAGTGATGGCGGCTTTTCCGGTTGAACTAAGTTTGCATTTTGAACCGGGATAGTTTCAGAATCCGGGTTGATCTGCGGCCGCGGGTGGCGATCGTTTACTAGCGTGTCTCTGTCAAGCGAGGGAGGATTAACAGTTGGGTTCTGTTGCTCGATAACTTCGTATGCGTATTGCAAGTTTATATTGTTATCGATCGGTGTTCTAACGCTACCCAGGGGAGGTGTGACTGCCAAACCATTTACGTCATGAGTGTCTTCTATCTTCTTTCCAAATATATCGAATGAGTTCTTTGTGATATCATCGAAATACCTTTCGTCTTGTTTAGTGTAGTATCCATGGTTTATTGGGCTGGGCGTAGTGCTGGGATGTCTCACGTGGTGAACCACCGCTGCTGGCTTGTCGTTCTGAATTGGTATGTGATTTCTATTCTTGTTGGGTCGTGTATCTTTGACTGGCCTGTCATCATAATCTTCTTCTCTGGTCTTTGTTTTTGGATAATACCTTGTAGATGTGGGTGATTCAGTCGTTACTTGAACGTTCTCAATCAGATATTGCTGATGGTAGGCCGGTGTAATGGCATTGAACTCGTTCTCTAGGTTGAAAGGCTTGCTATAGCTAACCATAGGTCTGAAAGGCTCGGGATCCAACTTAGGCGCTCTGAATGTCAACTGATCTGGTCTAGGCTTTGATTGGTAGCTGAATTGGTATACAGGTCGCGATGTGATCGCTTTTGGTTTGTGAGAGTGTGGCCTGTGCGAGTGTGATTTCGGCCGGTTTGTTGTGAACAGATCAATTGTTTGTTGGATGTCAGCAATTTGTTTGTAGAATTGGTTCGGACGTTGGTTTCCTTGTAAATAAACTGGAGGCTGTGGTTTCTGTATGCTAAAGTACTCCTGTGTGAGAGTATGTGGTCCTTGTTTCTGTGGCCAAAGGAAGAATGCGTCGCTCTGATCTATAGACCCATACGCGACGTCAACGGCCGGAGCGAACCCTGTCTGTGGGCTCGGCTGCTGCGGTATCGGGGCCTGGCTCGGCACAGCCTTGTAATAATTCCTGCCATCAAAGTACGGTGATGTTGACGTCTTAGGCTGTTCATCATAAAAGTAGAACGATGCTACTGAGTCCTCATTCGGTTTCCTATTGTACACAGGCTGTAATTTGGTTGTCGGAATTTCGTCATTCTGCACGTTGGAATAGTAAGCTCTAAGTGGCACTGGCGTTGACGTCACTATATCATTGGCAATCACATCGTGTGTCTTCTCAGGTACACTGTAAATAAGGTACGGCTTCTCAGTTGTTTTAGGAACTTTTTCGTAAACTTGCTCTGGGTAGTCATATAAAACAGAAACCGACAGCGGTTTCGAAGTTAGTTTCTGTCTCGTCTTGTACACAGGCTTCTCTGCCTTCGGCCTCGTGATCGGTTCGTCTTGCAAATTCTGAAGGCGCACAGGGTTTCTTTGTGGTATTTGTACGATGCGATGTGATTTTCTCGGCTTTTGCGTTAATATGATCTCTACTTGTTGTGGTGTAGTAAGAGTGCTCGGTTCCTCGGTATTTACCGTCGAATCGGTCGTCACCGTTGGTCTCGTCTTGTGCTTGCGATATCCAGCAGTCGACGAAGGTTTTGTAGTAGTCTTTGGTCTCGAGTAAGTTGATGTTGGTCTACTTGTAGTTCTCACTGATTCCGTTGTTGGTTTCTCCTCCATTGGAGCGAAGAAATCCGGTGGCGGTGGTAGGATAATTCCAGGCACAAGAGGTCCTGCAGGCACGCTGTTATTGTAATCCGCGCGGTAGGAAAAATTGTATGGCGGCGGATAGTAGATCGAAGGGTCGTCTTCGTCGTACAGGTCTGATTGGTTGCTCGGTGGTGGTAGGAACGCTGCGCCCGGCGGAAAGCCTTCTGGAAAAGAGCCGTTCATGTTTGGGGGGAAGGGGAATCCTTCGCTCGCATTCCCTGGTAGGAATGGGAACGGAGGAATTGGCATCGGCGCTCCCCCGGCAGAAGAGTTTCCCGGATGGTCACCCGGGGCGTAGGGCGCTCCCGGTGCGAAGGAGAATGGCGGAGGAGGTACAGCGCCTTCGCCCGCTCCTTCAAAGAAGGCAGGTAAAAGGGGCGCAGGGACACTGCCGTTCGGCGTGAGGAAGACGAGCGGTCCGTCGTCGGAGAGTCGTACCGGAAAGGGCGGTGGCACTTTAGGTTTCTGAGGTAGTTTTACTTGCCTTCGAGGCGCCTCGTAGTTGTCTATAGCGGGCCATGGTCTCCTATCGTTCTCTTTCGTTCTCTCTGGGAACGAACCACCCTTAAGCACTAACAAATGATCTTCAGCGAGCCATATTTCGTCTTTCTTCAATCCTCCTAGACTTTGTATATTGTCCTTCGATCTCGTTTCGGAGTTAGATTCGTAACTGATAATTCCAGGTCGCTTGGGGAGTTTGGGGAATATTTCGTTCTGTATGAGACCGTATTTGCCCTCGGCCACCTGATCGGACAGCGTCTTTTTGTCCTCGTCCTCCTCTTTCGTTTTGGGCGCGTCCTTTCCCTCCCCGGCGCTGGACATGAGCATGCCGTCGTCCCAGATGCCCTGGTTCCAACCCACGCTGCCGCCCGGCTGCTCGGGCGCGAGCACGCCAGCGTACTTGCCGGTCTCCGTCTTGGTGTCGAAAGATAGCGAGTTTTTCGGGGACCCGAATTCCTTTTCTGGTTTTATTTTGAGGTGTCCACCGATGAGGCGCTTTATAGTGCGCTGGGACTCGGCGGCGGCGCTGTCGGGTGGCGGGCCGAGGCTGCGCTGGCCGCGCGCGAATGACTCGGGCGGCAGTGCGTAGGTGGGGACCAGGACACTGGCGCGCGCGCAGCACGCCCATGCCAGCGCTACCACTAGCGCTAACGCCGCCCCTCTCACCATCTGGAAGTTAGAAAACACCATTTGTTAGTTATGAATCCATTCAAGCTTAAATCATAATCATTATAACGGAAAAACTTATCTAAGTGGGGTTGACTTTGTAACTGAAACGCGGGCCGGTCGCGCACATGTGCGGGTGCAGTGAAAGGACCGCGGAGACAAAAACTATTCAGGCACTGGCGAGGCGCGCGCCACCGCCTGCCTTTTATCAAGTCGCGCCGCCACGCCGCCGCCGCCGCCTTCAACCCGCCGACACGGCAGCGGCATTGAGAATCAAGCGAATAATTGGAAATTGAATGGCGGGTAATGAATACGGCAGGAAGGCCGCGAAGCCTAGATACGAAAAAAAATAATTGACATATTTCTGCTCAAACAATGTACTTCATGAAGGTAATCTAATCTCCAGTAAATCATTGTGTAGCGATCGTTACAACTAGCTCAACAAGCCTTGTTCGCTCAGAGAGATGCTCGAGAGTTAACGATATAGAAGTCAACGATAGTTTTGAAACAATGATCGTATAATTTTTTCAATTTCGATCGGCACGAGCCGCGTAATGTAACAAGTCTTGTTGTGGTCACGAAACGTCTTTTTCGATTATCGCGACGACGGAGTGTGCAGAATCGTTTCTTTTTGCGCAAACCTCCAACAATAGGACGTGCTTGTTTTGAAGACGCGACAATTGACAATGTATGTTCCGTGTAATTGTGGCGAACGACTTTTAAAGTTGAGTTGTGAAACGTGATCTAATAAAATACATTCTCTTGTTAATAGCGAGAAAGCGCCGCAAGGCTATCGTTATCGAAAAGAATAACGTTATACGGGATGTTGTTTCTTCGCAAACTCAATATAAACTCAATATAATATACTCTATTACATGTACTTGTTACATTATTTGTGTTTAAGCCTACTTCGTCCATTTTGAAATTTTAATTAGTTGAATTTCTTATTTTGCTTTCTTAAATGTAAAACCAACAGTTGTAATATTAATGTGTAATAAGCTGTAAAATTTGCGATAAATAAATAAATAAGGGTAACAATATTATAAGAAACATCCGAGCTCCGTTGGATTCAATTAAATATCATTCAATTGACCTATGTATTTCGAAACGCAATTGCATTTTTAACCGACTAAAATAAGGAGGAGGTTCTATGTTCGACTTTACGTATTTTTATGTATGTTCACCGATTGTGAACCGATTTTGTATTTTTTTTGTTTGAGAGTATTCATACTCTTGAGGTGGTCCCATATTTTTGTACGTGTTTTGCGTGTTAAAGAAAAATTTCTAGAAAATGTTGCGATTGAAGCCAATAATTTAAATTTCGTCTTTAGATTATTAGGCTAAATAAAGTTTCATTGGTAGTTTCACCCTTCAGCATGCTGAACCAACACAGTGTATAATCCTTACTTATAATATTATAAATGTGAAAGTGTGTTTGTTTGTTACCTTTTCACGCTTCAACGCCTTGACTAATCTTTATGAAATTTGGCATGCAGGTAGCCTGTGTCACGGGAAAGGACATAGGCTACTTTTTATCCCGGGAAAATAGCATAATCTGATGCAGTTCCTGAAGGAACTTAAAAAAACACTCGAGTGTTGTGATTTTTTGCACAGAGCTGGTTGATGGGAAACGACATAATTTACTAATCACCCTTAAAGACAGTCATAAAAACGATGTACACGCGGACGAAGCCGCGGGAAAAAGCTAGTAATTAATAATTGTGTACAAGTGGGGTTTACTTAGGACAGAGGGCCTGCGCCCGCGTCCGGCGCCGACGGGCGAGCCGTTGTGAAAGGCGTATAGTCACCTAACTAGTTCGATTTCGCCTTCGATAAGACCCGCCCGAGGTTCTCAATCTTGCCACCCACAGCACCCTTGCGATACGATCTAAATATTGGTCATTGCTTATTAAGACAATAAGGAGAATGGTCTTAAATAACTAAAGTTTGTTACAAAAAACAAAGTGTGAAATGTAAATACACAAGATATGTAATTTATTTAATGTGGTAACAAAGGTCTCGAGTAACCTATAAAAGTATAAAGAGCCTATTGCTTCCTAGACAACGTAATTACAGTATTACGATATGGGTTACAGTAGCGCAACGCCTTTGGTGTCGCACGATGCCGGCACGGCGTAGGTACTAGCAGTACTAGCCTGTAGCCAGCCTGGCAAACTCGTGGAGTTGGCCAGGCTGTGCCCCGCCGCCCGCTGCCCCGCAAGTATTATTTTGTTGCTCTGCGTAAGTACATTCGTTGCACTAATGTAAGCTGCTATATTGTAATACTAAATATTGCTTTTGCTGCAGTAAACTATATATATACATATATTAATAACAACAAGCTATTTCTTTGTTAGGTAAATCTTTCTTTGTTATATCTATGTGACGATGGCTTGCGAAAGTTATGGCTCATTGGGTATATTGGCAGTTCAACTGTGAGTAGCAAGCTATCAAAGTTTGTTCATCAGCATCGCTAAACTTATAAACTTTAACTATGACTTAAAATCTCAAATTTATTATCTTTTTGCTAGAATATGATAAGGTAACCAAAAGCACAGTATATATATTAGTACTAACATCTCATACGGTATAGATACTCCCTTCTGCTCTCTAGATTGCGGCCTCACACCCTCGTTACCCAGATTGATTCAGATTGGTTATAGTTTGGTTCTCGAACGTATGGGATTTCGTCGTGATTTAGTTTGCTCCGTCATTTGTTTTAAGAAATGTCATAATGGTATTGATCGATAACTGGACGAAAGGGCTCGCGATAAATGAAAATGTGCATTCACGTCCGAAATAAAGGACGTGGGTAGCATTAAGACTCACACGCGAAATTCAACTGTATAAAGTTGGTTCTTAAAATTAAATATCAAGTTGTTCGCCAGTGCCGCGCGGACAGCCTGTTCTGAAGCCTCTGAAGCAGGCAGCTGGCATAGGGCGGCGCGCGCGCAGTTGCAAAACCAGCGGCCGAGTTTTAATTGGTTCCGATTGTTAGACATAAAGCACCGACCGACCGCCTGCGCCAATAGGTTAAAGTGGCCTTTAAGCCTTTTTAATTTTATTTATAACCTGTTACGGTTATAACAAACCTATTTAGAGATAAAACTTTTAACTTTATCTTAATTTAAGATCGCGTATTGAATTTTAGATTTGCTAAGAGATTAGAATTGCGCTCGCATTGTTAGTATACTTCCGATTTAAGTGTTTTAGTTTGGAATTTTTGAGATAGAGAGCTTTTACATTCTTTACAAAAGCTTCGGTGGCTCAACCGGTAACAACTAGGTCCTCCTAAACATAGATTCCGGGTTCAAATCCAGACGACCAAATAAACGTTTTACGAAACTTACGTACATATACCTACCGATTGCTTTAACGGTAAAGGAAACCATCGTGAGGAAACCTGCACATCTGATTCCAGATGTGTATGTAGGTCGTGTTACACAAGTCCTTAGGTATATATTTAAAATGCTCTACACGTGACCGCGGGTGGTGCTAAGTGCATCACCAGGCAACTGCCGTCTCTCTTGGATAGCACACGATAAGAAAGAGATATTAAATCTATTTCTGAGGTTTAATCCTTATATTAAACGCCTCTTTTATATAATTAAAATTTTATTAAAAATAATCATAGCACTTTTCATCACGTACACATACACATCACTATTATAATCGCCTCCGTGGCGTAGTGGTTAGTGCACTCGCTTCACAACAGGAAGCCACGGGTTTGATGCCCGGCGGGCCATAACTTTGTAAGACTCAGTTTGGTAGGTGGTAAGTCTTGCCGCCGAACATCAATGTTAATAGCATTTATGTGTTCCTGCCTGCATGGATATAAGATACCATGTTTCCCATAGCTTTGGTAAGCCCTAAGCCTGCTTCCATCTTGGGCATCATAGTCACTTACCATCAGGTGAGATAATGCCAGGGGCTTAACGATTGGGGATAAAAAAACGTATTGGGTTAAGCCTTTTAGACTTTTAGACTTTTTTATTGGTATGACAAACCAATGAGTAATTTTTGTAGGTCACCTTGGTGTGAACTATTTGGGGCTGAACCTCAGATGCTGAGTAACATTTCGAAATTCTGCTGTTTGTTTTCCTTTACTTATTTTTATTAATATTCAGATATTTATCAACAACTACTTGATGCCCGCGACTTCGCCCACGTGGTAATCGAGGGTACGGAATGTGTTTTCGAATTTTATTTAAATTTAATTTATTATCATACAACTCGCAACTTATTTCTTCACATGGCAAACCTTTTAAGACCTTTGATTTTCTTTGTATAAATGTTGTATGGATAAATGCATGTTTAGATCCGCCTTTTTGTTAATGCTCAATATTTAGCAATACCATTGAGTTTGTATAAAGCCGCGATCCGTAAAGTTCATTGCGCATCGCATGCAGATTCGACATTTAGTCCATCTCTTCTTCAATCGACGCCTTTCGTGTGGGAATTGGCCTTCGTATAAACAATAATAGCAATCGAACTGGTTTTATGTCGCTATTTGCTCTTGAAAACGTTTAAATGTAAGATGTCCTCGGAAAACTTGTGTAAGATTGTATGAAACGGCTTAAATTTTATTTTTTTACTTATTTTTTTAATATAAAATTCTTCAATTTGTATGATAAATGAACCGATCTTTTTTCCCATCAGTGGATTCAATGCAGGCTTCAAGTATAATCTGTTTGGATAATATCTCGTAGACAAATTAATTGGTAATTGTAAATTACAGACCAAAATTATAACTGTTACATAGGTATGTCCCTTGGCTGGGCAGCGTTCGGGAAGCTTCGCAATATCTTCACGTCCCAAATACCGCAGTGTCACAAGACTAAGGTCTTTGACCAGTGTGTGTTGCTAGTGATGACATACGGAACTGAGACATGGTCGCTTACAATGGGCCTCATGAGAAGGCTCAAGGTCACCCAAAAGGCAATGCAGCGAGCTATGCTCGGAATTTCTCTACGCGATCGAATCAGAAATGAGAAGAGCCGTAGTACCAAAGTAACCGACATAGCTCACAGAATCGCTAAACTGAAGTGGCAGTAAGCAGGGCACATAGCTCGTAGAACAGATGGCCGTTGGGGTAGTAAAGTTCTCGAATGGCGACCGCGCACCTGTAAACGTAGCGAACGCAGGCCTCCCACGCGGCGGACCGACGCGACGACCTGGTGAAGATCGTGCGAAACCGTGCGGATCGTGCGGGCAGCGCAGGACCGGTCGTCATGGAAATTCTTGGGGGAAGCCTTTGTCCAGCTGTGGACGTCTTTCTGCTGATATGATGATGATGAGGTATGTCCTTCTCTGGGCATGTCACTAGCCATACCATAGACACACAAATTTCTACCAACCACATGCATTGTGTTCGCTACATCGATAGAATAGACAAATGCGTATGGCCTTGCCGCAAGGTGTCCGATTTTTTGCGGTCACTGCAAGACGTGCAGTGATTAACAAAGTAAGGCAGCCGCGGTTTGTTCTCAAGTGTCACTGGTAGCCTTGCGCACGCGCCGTGAGTGGCACAGCACGCCCTCGGTGCACAGATTAAAACACTTCAACACAAGCAACGATTTAAAAAAGTAGATTGCATACCGATGCGGGTCAACGATTCTTTATCCAAATTAACTGTCACAGTCAGCTCTATATGCAAATACAAATCGATTCGGAGATATTGATTGGCCTATGCTAATGTGGCGTTTTAATGTTTGTCAAGTGCACAGATCTACTACAAATAGTTTTCTATATCGTGTGGCCACTACAATGCCTCTCGCTTTAACCGTTTTAAGCGTTTGTGTTGCCACCTTAATATTATTTCCATTGAGTCAGGGTAAATTTCAATGTTATCAGCGCAACCTAGCGCCTTTGTAGTAGATCTGATGAAATTTAAGTAATGCTTTCGAAAAGCATTTGTACAGCTTTATTTTTCAATATGCCTCTTCAAAATCAGGGGTCAACCTACAAACATATATTATTTTTATGAAGTAGGTAAAATTTAAATTTACTTGGCAACATTGAAAGAAACATTGTTTGGAACTGACAGATTTTGACAATTAGCCAGCAAAAAAGTGATCATGCCGATAAGGACAAAAAATAATATCAGTATCTTTGTCGCACTCGTGCCATATCGTAACTATCCTTCTTTTTCTAACAATTTCTTTACTAATCTATTTGTAGTAGATCTGTGGTCAAGTGCGTTTCTTACTCGGTGTAATCACCCCTGTAGTGTGATTGTTTTATTTCTTTGCGCCAAGTCGTCGTGTGCGCAAGAAGCTTTCTTTGAGCTGAGTTTCTTTAACGGCGTTGGGAAACTAACTGCCAGTGATGCATTGTTGCCGATTAGTATTCAGAACGTCAGTTCACTTTCCATTGCGCTTTGTTTAGCGTCTGTGTGACCAGTCCAAACATCAGGATATATTATGTGCAAAGTTTCACTAGACTAGCTTTCTAAATAACTCATGAATGAACGAGCTTGGGAGGTTCGCTTTGAAAGTATTGAAAAATTAATTTCGCCTTTTGTAAGCAGTCTTGTTAAGATTGATGTTGCATATTTCATAATTGGTATTGACGAAAGAACTTCATAATTTAATTGTCCACGCAGTCAGGTAATGGCCTGGTAGTAAACGTAATGTCTAAGTAAGTTGCCCAGCTTATATATAGATACAGTAATGCTGGCATAATTGTCTGCATTGATCCTTGAGTTTACGGAACGGCGGAAAGTCGAACCCGCCCATTTAATAAACTAGTGGGTCCTAACCAGTTCTAACTAATCTGTTTTATTTATAAGAATGTCGGATACTTTTTGTGTAGAGATCTAGACTCGGTTTAATTTTGTGGATCAGGTCTTAGCTGTTCATTATTATTTAGATAAAATAATAATCATGACTATTAAACAAAAAAAAACGACTTCAAACAGGAAACTAAGGTTTCCTCGATTTTTCTGGGATGCCATCATCAGATCCTGGTTTCCTTGTCATGGTGCCACCATTGGGATATTTCTTTTCCAACAAAAAAATAATCATCAAAATCGGTTCATAAACGACGAAGTTATCCGCAAACACACACCAAAAAAACTCCTTTTTTTGAAGTCGATTAAAAATACAAGACGAATAGTTAGTTCCAATAGAAAGAGATCATAAAAATAAATGACTTTCTATAGTAATTGTCATTAATTGATCAGCTGATCTTAAAATTTTGTATAAAATATGTTTTTTTTGGGTCTTGTACCAGGTAACGGAACCGTTATTACGGTAACTATTGATACCGGGCTAAAATTTTCACAGACCATGTGTTATTATGGGGGATTACCTAACAAATAAAAAAATATATTAAGGGGTCGCCATACAAGAAATGTGTTTTAAATGTTTTAGGTTATGTTAAACGCTATAACAACAAATACTAAAATTTGAAAAAGTGAAAAATCTCCATACAAAAAACGTGTGTTTTCTTTAAACGTGAAGAAACTAGTATGATGGTACGGAACCCTTTGTGCGCGGTTCTGACTCGCACTTTACCGGTTTTTTGTTTTTGCTCTATCGTAAAAACGGTAATAGGTACAAGCGTAAAACTTGTGTGATTAGATTAAAGTACTAATCCTAAAGTGAAACTTATGATGATATTTGGCTCATAGGTATTTTTATGTAATATGCGTGTATTGAGACAATAGAGTCAATGATGTTAAATATTACAAAATCGAAACACTATTATTTAATGAACATGTCAGAGTAGACAAAAGTAGAAAACACGCCTAACCTCGATACATTTGATTGGTCGTAGGCACGTAATGAATGTACTACAATTATCCGTTCGACATAAACGAAAATTTCGCAACAAAACGAGAATATATTCGATCGTTCGATAAAGAGAGCAAGTAACAAGTACCTGCCACGTGTCTATGGTTATGTTATGTTACTAGTTGTCTTTGTATTTGTTCGCATTACGAAACTGTGGCAAATCGCCGTTAACTGTGGCATTGGGAGCTCGAAGCGGCGAAAATTTGTTCCATCAAGCCCACTGTCCTTAGATTAAACAGTTTAAAATTTGTTATAGTTAAGTTAATAGAAGTTTAGCGCGAGAAGCGATTTATCAAGTTTAATCTAACTATTTAAACCGCAACTAACTAGATATGAATTTAATGACGCCGGGCACATCATTAGCGCTACGTTCAGGGTTTGCACGTATAATAATATTAATAATATTTACACTGTCATCACTAAATGATTGACTCTGTAACGCTGTGAACGGGTCTTAACGGTTTTTGAACTGGCGACTTCCTTAGGCGCCTTACAACAACAGTGTTTAATAAATGAATGACTCTGTAACGCTGTTAACGGGTCTTAACGGTTTTTGAACTGGCTTTTCTTTAGGCGCCTTACAACTTCTAGTGTTTAATAAATGAATGACTTTGTAACGCTGTTAACGGTTTTTGAACTGGCACCTTCCTTATGAGCCTTACAACTACTAGTGTTTAATAAGTTAATAACTCTGTAACGCTGTCAACAGGTTTTAACGGTTATTGAACTGGTGCCTTCCTTAGGCGCCTTACAACTACTAGTGTTTTATAGATGAACGACTCTGTAACGCTGTTTACGAGTCTTAACGGTTTTTAAACTGGTGCCTTCCTTAGGAGCCTTACAACTACTAGTGTTTAATAAGTTAATAACTCTGTAACGCTGTCAACAGGTTTTAACGGTTATTGAACTGGTGCCTTCCTTAGGCGCCTTACAACTACTAGTGTTTAATAAGTTAATAACTCTGTAACGCTGTCAACAGGTTTTAACGGTTATTGAACTGGTGCCTTCCTTAGGCGCCTTACAACTACTAGTGTTTTATAAATGAACGACTCTGTAACGCTGTTTACGGGTCTTAACGGTTTTTAAACTGGTGCCTTCCTTAGGAGCCTTACAACTACTAGTGTTCAATAATAGTAGTTTATGAAAATGTTGCATAATAAGGGTTCTTATAATACGAGTGTAACTTTTTGTATTGCTGTAAAAATGGCGCGAACCGCATGTGCGTTCCAATAAAAAAAAATATATGGAACTTCGTTGGTGATAATATCTCTTTGGTTTAACTTGTATCGTAATGGAGAATAATTACATTATAACATTATTTCTCTAACAGAATAATGTTATAATGTAATTATTCTCCATTACGATACAAGTTAAACCAAAGAGATAATATCACCAACGAAGTTCCATTTTTTTTTAAATTACGGTATTGTGTTTATAAAGTATGCCAATATAAACTCGTTTTGAAGTTGATAATGCGAACTTTACGATATGAGAGTAGATAAAATATATTAATGATCTTACTTTATGCCTGAAAGTGAGTAAAGTCTGGTTTATGTACTGAATACAATTATTGTTTTTATTTAAAACATAAACAAGTTTTAATAAAATTTGCTAGATTTAGGTACAATCCTTCTAATTACACTTATATTCTGTCTTCAGTTACGTACTTTGTTAATGCCTTTACATAAACTTGTGCATTGTAAACGATTTTCTTTTTCGTTATTGTTGTTTCTAATTTGTTTTCCTTTATTTTCTTATAATATCATTCCATAACTGTGCTTTGTGTATGTTTAAAAAAAAAGTCATATCTATTACTGTTGCAAAAATAAAGTAATGTACCAAAGTGGTAACCCTATCAATGCGCAGACGCATCGGGCGCGCGTGCCTTCTGATTGATCTATGACCTCATTACCCATGCCTTTATTCATGCTAAATCTCTCCATCATTGACTCCGCAACCTCCTCCAATCTTTTGTTTGCAATGACATATTAATATAGCTTGCCTTTTGTTTCAATTTCACTTTACAGTTTTATAAATCGATCTGTATCTATCGCAATTTGTTTTTAATGTTGTGCGTTTAAATTAATAATAGTTTCAATGAACAATAACGTGTTGTATTATGTAGTATTATATATTTTTTCTCTCGAACGATATTGAGTACCAAGCAAGCGGCAGATAGCGCCAATGAATGCCCTTTAAATAGATGCAAGATAATTGTACCATTATTTACTGTCAGTGCCACCAATTGATTATTCAGCTGCTTTTGTTATTGTCATTTTGCTATCGATTTTGTATGGAATGCAAATAGTGTCATGGCTCTGTTTATAGTAGTAGAACAGGCTCGGTCAAGGCAAGCCCATCTTGTGGTCAACCAGTTTCAATGTAGTATCATCTACAGCGATGTTATGTCATCTAGTACAAGATACCACTATAATCTCTATATCATTAGGTTGCAGCCAGGTTCCAATGCATGAACGAACACTTTAAGGTCTACGTTTAATATAACCTTGACGTTTAATGTGAGAATTCTTACGTTTTCAAGCTCGTGTTAAGTCCAATTCAGATTATCTCGCCTTTTAAAAACATATTGTTGTGGCATTTTGGCATTTGTTATTGAAATTTTATGTTCAGTATAAAATTCTGACGTTGCTGTTTCGCAAATAAGTTGTGCCCAGTTTGTTTTACGGTTTTTTTTTAATTTTATTTTTATTCACAATTGGTAAACCCTTGACAACATCTCACCTGGTAGTAAGTGACGATGTTGCCGAAGATGGAAGCGGGCTTACCAAGATTCCCCAACGCAATGGAGAACTGGCTATCTTATCTTCATGCCGAAACACACCAATGATATCAACATTGATATTTGGCGGCAAGACTTAGATAAGATGGTGGTAGCTAGCCAGGCGGGCTTAGAAAATGCCCTTCCACCAAAAAAACCGAGTCTTACAATTGACCCCGCCGGGAATCGAACCCGCGACCTACTGTGTAAAGCCAGTGAACTTTGCCTCTGGGCTACGGAGGCGGATGTCAGACATTGAGTTTATTATCCCTCCAAAATTTTTTAAAGATTTTGTAGTGTTATTTTTTGCACCTATTTTGTGGTAATTAATGCTTGCTCTGTATGCCTAACAGACATTTCAAGTGCCTACTTTGATGTCAACAGTCCAATTGTTGTCATGTACTGGTATTCTAAGGTCGCCTGTTAAAAATCGATCTGATTCTTGGAGTCGTGACTGGCTACAGTCGTGGGGCGCGCACGCGCCGCTCTCGGGGCCATTTCGTAGGGAGATATTTCAAACTACTTCATGTGCACTGTCATATACTCTATTGTTGGCGTATTTATGATTTATAATAGCACACTTTTGTGAGCCTCCAAGGTTACTCGTTTGTAATGTTATAATTTTGAATTGCTTAAGGTTTTTAAATAAACGGTACTTGAATTTTTTTTTAAATAACAATTGGTAAGCCCTTGGCATCATCTCACCTGATGGTAAGTTACGATGATACCGAAGATGGAAGCGGGATTATCAAGATTCAATGGGGAACTGGCTATCTTATCTTCAAGCTGGATCACATCAATGTTGTTAGCGTTGATGTTTGGCGGCAAGGCGGGCTTAGAAGATGCCCTTCCACCAACCAAACCGAGTCTTACAAAGTCAGACTCCGCCGGGAATTGAACCCGCGACCTCCTGATGTGAAGCTAATGGGCTTAAAACAATTACGCCACGGAGGTGGTTAAATCAAATTGAATATCTCTCTTTGACTTTACCTCCATTATTTTATGTCTCCCTTGAGACTGAGTAGCCTTCATACGAATTACATGTGTCGGAAACTTCCGTGTCGGTAACTGATTCTTCAACGTCGCGTCGTCGCCCCAAATATCCAAAAATGTCATGTTACGTATATTATTTAACATTACCATAAAAGTTGCTTTCAAAATGTTGCTCGGACAGAACGAGTTTATCGTGCCCATAAATAGAGTCTGCGATCTGAACAAAGGCGTTCAGTTCTTTCGGTATTCCTGTGATTTGGCGCGGCTTTTGTTTTGAATCAGATAGATGTTATGTTTTTATCGTTAACAAACAACTCGCTTTCTTTTGCAAGTTAACTTTCGAGAGGCTTTTGTTTCGTAATGTCCCACATCCCATCACATTCACGCTGTAATCTTCCATGTAATGCCCGATTATACGTTCTCATGTCGTTCCAGTAGGTAATTGCTATTACCGCATCGCACTAAAATTGTAAGTTTTCATGTGAAATTATCGTTCAGATTGACATGATGCGGTACGTGACGCTTGTTAACATTTTGAACTTTTTGATGTGAAATTCAGATTGTTTTTGTTTTTGTAAATAGCATTGTTCAGTTTTTGATGTGTAACATCTTTGCTCTCGCTTTCCTGCAATTTGTGGGAGTGATTTCGTGAAATGGAACGGAAATGTGTAACATGGGACGGAAATGTGTAACAAGAAGTCGCGAAAGCGCGCGCTATTCGATCTGACGAATGAGCTTTGCTCTCGCTTTCCTGCAATTTGTGGGAGTGATTTCGTGAAATGGAACGGAAATGTGTAACAGTGATTTGTTACACATCATATGCGAGTACTGTAGGTCTTGTTTTTTTTTTATAAGGCACTTGTGGTTTCGCCCGCGCAAATCCCGCTTTTTGCCGTTCGCTTGGGAATATCCCAAAATCCTTTCTAAGTGGATGTCCACGTCCTAATTGCCATCTGTATTCTGAATTTCAGCGAAATCCGTTCCGTGGTTTCGGTTGTGCGTTGATATACCAGTCAGTCTCCTTTTCCTTTTATATGACATGTACTTGTGAACAAATAAAAACTCTTTGGAGATATAACGCTGTAAAATGTAATTGAAAAAAGGCCAGGACAAGAGTACCCTAAAACGAGGAGCATGTATGAAGGGAATAATGAAAGTGGACGAAGCGAAGCAAGTATGTAAGGATCGAAGCAAGTGGAAAGAAGTGGTCTCTGCCTACCCCTACGGAAAGGAGGCGTGATTATATGTATGTATGTATGTCAAATGTAATTTAATAACACTAAATAACTAATTTATTGAAATTAGTAGTGAGGCCGTTTTTTCATAGTATTTGGGCCTGTGACGTGATTATTTTTAATCATTTTAATTAACAGTGATAACACAATAATATTCAAATAAGTTGCTTAAAATAGTCTAAGTATATTTTTATTATAAAAAAAACCTTAATTTTTTTGAATAACCCAATTGCAATTTGTCGTCGCACCGATTACCTAACATTTTTTTTCTGTTTTGTTGCAGGTAAGCATTTCCATTTTTATGAGCCGATCAGATGGAACGGAGTGCCAAAGGTACGTACGTAGCTAGTAGATACAGAGGCCAGCACATCAAGTTAGACATCCCGTAGTGATATTCTGATCCATACGCGTACGGCATAAGAACGGTACTAAGTTCAAAGTGTCTAGCTTGATGTGCTGGCCTCTGTACTTAGCTTGATGAAGCAGAGTTCTTTGTTGATTTTCAGTCTGCATCTGCAGCGATGAAGTAAACACCAATTAACTGATTTTACACAGATAATAGCTATTAGTTAGCTCTATATTGTTTAATATGAGCGTATCTTGTGCAACTTACTACAGTTTCAAAATTTTTCCGCTACTACGGTGCTACCTTTTGATGTTTTTCGGAGCGTGGCGAATAATGGCCAACCTTCTTAGATTGCGGGTCCTTCACACCGACGGGGCGCGAGGAAAGCCGCATATTTTTATAGCGAATTTTGTAATTTTACTTTGAAGTATTGCTCCAGCCGTTTAACTATCTCTCCATTCATCGCTGAATGCAATTATAATTTCAAGGTCTGTATATATTTCTCGCTGAGTAAGCGCGACGTGAGGTTTTGCCGTACAGAGGGTAATTACTAGAGTTGCCGCGAATAGTTGTAATAGCGAATAGTCGAATATCGATTCATCGCCATTCCCTATGGCGAATAGTCGAATAATTCGCTATTATTATTCGACATTAACAAAGGAATATAAAAAATAGATTATTTGTTATCGAATGTACCATCACGCTTGTAGAATTATTTTAATTTTTACCTACTGTAATCTAATTTTTTTTAAGGTTATGAGAAAAGAAAATGAAGTTAGGAAATCAGTCTCACATTCTGATATTATACTGATTTTACATTTTTAAATGCTGACAACCCATTTCTTGTACGTTATATACCTACCAATTTTACGGGGAATATACCTCCTTATGTATAACCCAGCATTTAATACTTTAGGGGATTTCTTTAAGTTTACTTTAGACAACTATTCGCCGAATATAAAATAATAGACATTATTATTCGGTATTCGAATGAATGAAAAAAATGACGAATAATGCCGAATACCGAATAATAGCGACTATTCGCGGCAACTCTAGTAATTACTAATTAGAGGAGTGGTCTCGTCACGGCGATCAGGCACACTTCTGCTGACGATGCGCGCGGCCGACGTGGACGCGCGCACCTAGCCGCTGAGAACGAACGCCACTATTGTTCAGGAGACACACGAGCGACAATTGTTGCTACACACTTTAAAACAAATTGTCTTTGTACATTGTTTTCACCTCACATGGGTTTTCACAGACCTTGCTTTAGTAGCAAAACATTGCGAGTTATTTTGTATAGCTTCATTCAAATAGCTCGTTTTTTTTAACTACTTCAAGCTAAGTCTAGCCCAGGGTATTAACACTTAGAACATTTTACTTTTGTATGAGCAAATATCGAGGTCTTTAGTTTTGTCATCCCTCGATAGTCAGCGCCAAAAGAAATTGCAATTTTCATTATTTCATAAATATATAAAAATTAATCTTTTATTTTTTCATAGAATTTTTAACCCTAGATTTCAAATATTTTAATATAAATTGATTCCATGCAACTGGACTTGCCCGCGGAATATGATTGGTAATTTCGCATTCAATATTATGGGCTTATTAGCATAATGGTTAGAGCATACGTTTAATTATCTCTTAATAGGGTCGGGTTGGTGCGGGTTCAAATCTAGTCAAATTTAATTAGTTTTTTTACGTTTTCTCTATAGTTCGGTCTCTTGACACGAGATGTTGCTTACAATTCAATCTCACTGTTAACTCTATATCTAGTATGTATAAGTTACTTTATGGTCTAGCCGGATGCGTTTTTTTTGTTGATACGTCCACGCTCTATTACGTAATCGTTGATTTATATTGTCGCGCGTTAATCATTTCATTCTTTGATCTGTTTACTTGAATTGTCACAGTTTATTTCTGATTTTCTTTGGAGACACATTATTTTGAATGAAATAGAGCAAGGCCAGATGTCATTTGTATTCTAAATACCGACCACAAAGGGTTCCGTACCACCGTACAAGATTAAAGAAATAATAATCACATTTCTTGTACCTATGGGGTGTCCCTTTAATTTTTATTATAAGGTGTTTAAGCGGCAATAGAAGAGGAAAACCTGGAATTGCTTATATATACCAAGTTAAGAAGAAAGTTAAGGTGGAAACGTATAGAGAAATGAAGGAGATAGTGTGGGAGAGAGAGACCTGGTAAGAGCTACACCGAAAACAGCACGGCTCTTAAATTATGATGATGATGCTGATGAAACGGCAATAAAAATACACACACTGTGAAATTTCAATTGTCTACAAATACAGCCCGCTGACAGACAGACGGACGGACGGGCAGCGGAGGCTTTGCAATAAGGTCCCGTTGGCACCCTTTGTGTAAGGAACCCTAATAAACGCTCTCGATGTTGGAATGGAAAATTGTGACGCTTAAATAATTTTAGCTCTTCCGTTGATTCATGACATGAGTCTTAAAAGTCAAGGCGATTCGGCATGACACTGGTAGGACATTGGCACGGTATACCAAAATAATATTTCTTGTGATAATTATTTTCTTCGGCGCTTACGCGAGTTTGTAATATAAGAACGCACGTGAATCAATTTGAAACACAGCCAAAAACTGCTCTGCATTTGGCTTTCATTCTATGAAAGTTTATCCAAATAATATTATACATGTTACTAGCTGTTTCCCGCGTCTTCGCCCGCTCAGATCCAGTTGAAACAGTTTCTATACCCATTCTAAGACCTAACGAATATACACAGAAAATTTCATGCAAATCCGTCCTGCCGTTTCGGAGGAATATGGGAAGTAACACTGACACGAGAATTTTATATGGGTGAATTTTAATTAGTTCTTGATAGCAAAGGATATGAATGTACTGGTGATTACAAACAACTTTCCCAATGAAACTATATGTCAAATATGAAAAAAAAATTTGTTGCTTTATACATTTTTGCCGATTTGATAACTTGTTATGTATCGGGGATATTTTTTTTTTAAATTATTTTACATATAGTTTTTTTGGGAATGTTGTTACAATCACGAGTACATTCATATCTTTTGTTATCGAGAACTAATTAAAAGTCATCCTGTATAGATGAAACTACTTTCTGTATTAAATTTTCTGATAAATACGTTTCAAGTTTCTATCTATAATCAAAGTAAAGTATTTTATTCAGTGTTTGTAAAAGTTACATTGTAGGTCGTAGGAAGTCGCTGGATGCCGATGCAGTAATGTACTATTAAAATAGTTGTAGAATTAGTAGATAATAAAAAAGCCATCCGTTATTTAAAAAAATATCTTAATTGATGTTTATCTCAACCCGGGCTGATATAATTTCCAAAGATTCAACTGGTGTTCTCACGGATGTAAAGAACACAGAACAATTTTTAGCATAAAACTACATACGTCCGTGTTTTTTAATTGTTATATGTATTGTTTTCACACGATTTATGAGTAGGAAACAATATTGACTGTACTTTATTTCAGATTGTTTTTATATAAGGTGTAACAAAATTAGCTGAAACTATTTGAACTGGTGCTGGGACAAATCCCTATCATACGGATTTCCACAACGACCGGTCCTGCGCTGCCTACATCCAGAGACTTCTCGTGACTTTCACTACAGTCGTTAGTACTAATATATAAGGTCTAACAAAATTAGCTGAAACTATTTTAACTGGTGCTTCTAACCATGAAACTGAACAACTTTCCCCATTGAACCCAAAGTCAAATCTCAAAAAAAATGAACTTTCCATACTAGGCTACTTCCCATACTCCCATACATATACTTTGATTATGGGTTTCATGGGTAGAAGCACCAGTTAAAGTAGTTTCAGCTAATTTTGTTACACCTTATATAACTTTGTAATGCGATTAAAATGGTCTCTCTGCAGGAAATAGTAAATTTTACACAACTTGGTGCAGCTTGCTTACTGTTAATGTTACGTGCATGCGAGTAGCGCAGCACTTTCGAAGGCTTTCGTTTGCTACTCATTTATATTAATACTTGCCACGATCGGAAGAAACTATCAGTCTTACGTCACAGAGCTAATCATGTTTGATCATTCGTTCATGCGCTTGCATTCGAATTTAGAACATAAATCTACTAATCTAATACCTATACATGGTGTTACAGAATTGGTGTTCAGCACCTGTTAACTAAATATTGTGAACAACCGATTGTCAATTCTCAAATAAGTGGTTTAGGAAATATAGTGGTATAGGAAATCGAGCCTACCCTGAATTAGGGCGATCGGGCCTTAATCGACCACGCGGAGCCTATGTGGGTTGTTTAAGTTCACACACAACCTTCGAGTTTCTTCGCAAGTGTGTGCAGGTTTCCTCACGATGTTTTCCTTCACCGTAAGAGCGTCGGATAAACGTATACATATGAGATCGAAATTCGAAAACACATTGGTACGTGGCATGACTCGAACCACGACTTCCCGGATAGGAGGTAGCGGCCTTTGCCGTTGCGCCACTGACGCTCTCATACATACATACATACGTAACGGTCAAAATTATAACTCTCCTTTTTGCATCGCCGTAGTCAGGTAAAAATATGTTTGACTATTTACAATTTTTTTTAGTCAGCAGATCGATTTGTATGAAAAGTAAAAATAATGTTTTTGCTATTTTTCTATTGGTCTCCTGGGTAATGTTCGTCAGTATGATGAGCAGAAACCCTAGTCAACGGCTCCTATATCAATTTAGTAACATCCTGTATTATTATCTGTGAGCGCGAGCGTCGTGACTCAAGCTCACATTAGTTTTTTTTTTATTATTGTCAAACTAATTAGAAGGCGACCCGTACATGATATAACTGCATTGAATGCCGGCCGGTTTTCAGCCAAATCGATTTACATACGGCACGTAACATCGATGACTCCAATCGATCGATTATAATTTCGCGAGCGTGACCACAGCAGCTTGTCCCGTTACGACGATCACCTCTTTGGGTTTTACAGTCCGATTGTTTTTCCACCAGCTCTGTTGACACTCGTGATGTTATGTGTTTAGAATTTATAAGTATGTTATTTGACGTCACCTATTCTGGAATTCGCAAACAACGAACGTGTTTTGATGTAATTATTATTACCTATCTTAAAAAAAATCTAATTTTCAATAACTCATATCAGCTCTTATATAGGGTGAATTTTAATTAGTTCTTGATAGCAATGGATATGAATGTACTCGTGATTACAAACAACTTTCCCAAAGAAACTATATGACAAATCAGAAAAAAAAAAATTTGGTCCTCGATACATAATAAGTTATCAAAGCGGCAAAAATGTATGAAGGACCAAACATTTTTTCCATATTTGACATATAGTTGCTTTGGGAAAGTTGTTTGTAATCACGAGTACATTCATATCCTTTACTATCAAGAACTAATTAAATGTCACCCTATATATATACGTCCCCTCCAAGGGCCTCGAATAAGGTTAAGGTAATAAGGTTAATTAAGGCGATCAGGCCTTAGTCAACCACGCGGACCCAGTGCGGGTTTGTCAACTTCACACACAACCTTCGAGTTTCTTCGCACGTGTGTGCAGGTTTCCTCACAATGTTTTCCTTCACCGTAAGAGCGTCGGATAAACGTACATATGAAATCGAAATTCGAAAACACATTGGTACGTGGCAGGACTCGAACCACGACCTCCCGGATATGAGGTAGAGGCTCTTGCCGTTGCGCCACCGACTCTCCAATTGTCAATAAGTAATTCGTGACAACTGATAAAGATTTTAGAATCTATGTAGCGTAAAGTTGGTGATTATTAAAATAAATAGTTTTTCGGGCTGCGTGTTTTCCTAATCTGTTTTGGTTATTATTTCCAATGAGATTTAAATGGTTGTCTATTATACCTTTTGTGTGGCTAATGACTGACATGTTCTGACTTCTATGAGGCAATTCAATTAGCTACAGATTGTGTTTCTTCACATTTCGCACGCATATGAATCTTTGTGCCTAATTTGACACCCAGGGCTTTGATTAGACTATTGTGAAAATGAAGTGAAGTGTGAGAAATGGAGAATGTGAATGAGAAGATTTTGAATCATATCAGCCGTAAAAACGTCCACTGCTGGACAAAGGCCTCCCCCAAGGATTTCCACGACGACCGGTCCTGCGCTGCCCGCATCCATCGGCTTCCCGCGATCTTCACCAGGTCGTCGGTCCACCGCTTGGGAGGCCTGCCTACGCAACGTTTTCCGGTGCGCGGTCGCCATTCGAGAATTTTACTGCCCCATCTGCCATCTGTTCTACGAGCTATGTGCCCTGCCTACTGCCACTTCTGTTTAGCGATTCTGTGTGCTATGTCGGTTACTTTGGTTCTCCTGCGGATCTCCTCGTTTCTGATTCGATCACGCAGAGAAACTCCGAGGAGTTTGAATATGGCTGGCTTATCATAAGCTCCATTCATCACACCCTACGCTCGTTTAGGACCGCTACAAGTTAATAAGTTTCTGAAGCAATCCTGTGTAGGAGCGTATTTTTACTCTAACCTCGTTCGTGGGTGTTTAAGACGGATATCAATCAATAATGCTTATATTTGCGAGAGTCATCGCTTTAATGTTTTTTCTTGGATTGGATAGTTGTCCATAATATGTTAATCTAAAATTGCCGTATGTGGTTCTGAGAAAACTTGTGTTCCTTATGTTCACACAGGTGGTTTTTCGTCATTGAGGCTTCGTCGAAGGTTGTGTTGTATGAGAGTAGCTTTAATGTCGCGATATAAGTTGCATTGTTTCTGGATTCATTGTTGGTGCGCCGGCGGCGCACCGCGGCCCGTGAGATCTGGGTCGGGGACCCGGCTAGATCACATTGTCATGAAAAATTATCAATTATACCATATGCAAATAACACGAGTGTTTCAGTGGCACGCGAACCTAGATAACCAACGAAAATAGCTAATATTTGTGTAACTAGTTTGTCTCACTTAAGTACACTGTAAGGGCTAAAGTTAAGGTTGTTATTTATAATGAAAACACAGCTTACATTTACTGATAACGGCTGAGGCTGCGGCTCTGAACTACACAAATGCAATATCAATTGCACATGCACATCACACGTTGACAGTCACTTCACTATAGTTTTTTTTTCTGTATATTTATGTCACATTTAATCACAGGCACATATTTGTTTGTTTGTGTCGGAAGTGTGTTACGGGCGGCGGGTGCAGCACGTGTGGTCGGCTATTCTGTCGGGGCATGAGTGCGGCCGGTGGTAGGGGCGACGGTGTAAATACTCTAAAGTAGCGCGTGCTATGCTAGCGCCTATGCGCGGGCGCACGCCGCACACAGCCTTAGCAGGCACACACGCAGATGCCAGTGGGTGTACCAGTGACTTCACTCGAGATGGGTCGTTTATCGTGTTATCCGTGTAGCGTAAGGATTTGAGGAATGTCTGATTGTTTTTAATAAGAAATGAATTTTTATGATACTTGGTCCGACTCGTAGTTAAGGCGAGGCATGTGTAAAACAGTTAGTTGTCTCTGTTTTTTTTTCCTTTACGTTTAAAGAGTCAAGAAAATAACCACACTTTTGCACTTTTTCAATGTTTTACGTTGTTATTTCTCTTAAGACTTTAGTACTTAAAAAGAAATGTCTCCTTAGAAAAACTATGTGCAAATTCAGAAATTTTATTAATAAAAAATTCGTTTTAGGCTTTTTAAGACGTTTTAGATCTGTTTTTGGGATTTTTATGATTGAGTAAAGTACACACTGTCGTGTAACATATTAGCACATTCCTCAGACAATATCCTTAAGTATGTCCAATATTTTTTGCAAGACCGATATTTAGTAGTAATTACCTAAAAAATTTGATCTAGCAAAAGGGTTTCTCCGCTTCTCCACCGGTGCCTCGCCTTAACACACTCTCGTCCCTTGAGATGGGTTATGTAAGGCCTTAAAGAATGTATGATTGGTTTTTAATGAGAAAACCATTGTATCGGTTTTATGTTAGCTCTTTTGACGCTTAGTATGCGGATGCGTTCAACTTTTAACATGACAGCTTCTCATTTAAATCAAATTGGGAAATAAGAGTCCCGATAGTAATGACAATTTTTTTTGTCTAAATTAGGTATTTCTAGGATCAACCAATAATGGAAATGGAAGGTCGTGAATTAAATTATCAAGGATCAACGAATCTTGTTTATTTTATGTATGGCTGGAATTGTTGGGGATTTCCTAGTGTCTACGTGGCGGATGTAGCAGTAAAATGGTTTTCTTGATATGACATAAGGATAGTTTATTTACATATAATATGTGTCAGTAGGATAGTACAAGTGTCTTAACTGAACATTTACATATTACTCTCAAATTTTTGTTGGGGTTTATGACCACCAACTTGACCTACGATAAATATTATAAAGAACCAGAGCTGTTTCCCGCGGCTTCACCCGCGTGGACATCGTTTCTTTGACTTTTCGAGGGTGCGCACTGCGCGAGCCGGAGCGTGAAAAAAAGTAGCCTATGTGTTAATCCAGGTCCTAATCTGTCTATCTACCAAATTTCAGCCAGATCCGTTCAGTAGTTTTTGCGTGAAGAAGTAACAAACATACACACTCACAACCTTTCGCCTTTATAATATTAGTGTGATGTTTCCCTACCTTCCCCAAACAAACTTGATTAATAGACTGCTAATCAGTTTGTTTTTAGATTCCTCAAAGACCCTATTACTAAGCCTCCGCTGTCCGTCCGTCCATCCGTCTGTCTGTCAGGCTGCGTATTTCGTGATTCGTAATAGGAAGAATTTTTACAGAGTGGATATTTATATTGCCGCTAATTAAATCAAAAGGTGACCCCATACAAGAAACGTGTTATTTTTTCTTGTACGATGGTACTGATGGTACGGTGGGGTACCCTTCGTGGGCGAGTCCGACTTGCGCTTGATGGTCGATTTTTTATTATTTATTTTAAAACTCATATAAAAGGTGATTTTTAATGGTATACGAAATAAGAACATATCCACGTTATAATTAGGATGAAATGTGAAACTTTTGTTTTACTTTGAAGTTTATTTAAACACATTCCGTCCTAATTATAACTTGTTTATTGCTCTTTTTTGTCATTAATAATTTTGAACAAAGAAAAAAACCGACTTCAAACAGGAAACTAAGGCTCCCCTCGATTTTTCTGGGATGCCATAATCAGATCCTGGTTTCCTTATCATGGTACCACCCTTGGGATATCTCCCTTCGACCAAAAAAAGAATCGAATACGGTCGAATTGAGAAGCCTCCTCCTTAAAATTACTCGGTTTTTTCTTACAATATTAAGCTGTAAAATAGTATTTGACTGTTGTATTACTAAGGATAACAATGAAATAAAATATTTGCGACCACCTTGGCTTCTCTTACCGTATCTGGACATTATATTTTTTTCTTCTTACCAACTTGCAGTGGTTGACTGTTTTGTTGTGGACATGTCGATGAGTTAATGGTGTCGTTAACGTAATTGAATTGGTTGATCGATGCGCATCCATTAAACTTTCATTGAACATTTCTAATCGCGCCTCGTCGAAAGAGAAAACAGTAAAAGCAAGCTTTAGAAACTTAAAAGCAAATTTTTCTTTTACGCGATTTTCAGAAAATTGGCACAAAAAATATGTATGGATCTGCATTTAATTTTATTCGATGTGGGGTATCGTTGAGTAGGTATTTTAAAATGAAGTAATAGCAAACCTGGATACTTCATAGAACGGGCCAGAAATGACATTTCAAAAAAGGAATGACGGAACAAACAAAATGGCGGCG
The DNA here is from genome assembly GCA_947284805.1 of Coleophora flavipennella. Taxonomy (NCBI): domain Eukaryota; kingdom Metazoa; phylum Arthropoda; class Insecta; order Lepidoptera; family Coleophoridae; genus Coleophora; species Coleophora flavipennella. The sequence goes on along the minus strand of OX369255.1, from coordinate 7,243,961 downwards.
AAATCCTATACATCGACAACCTAACTGTAACCAATCTATATCAATCTGAGTGACGAGGGGGTGAGGTCGCACTCGCAATCTAGAGAACGGCAGGGAGTGTCCATACTGTATGTTAGTACTAATACAGGGTGTCTCAAAAGAAAGTTTTTATTTGTTTAGCTTACTGCGTGAACGCAAAGAATCCTAGGGGCGCGGGGGGTATATCAATCGGTAGACTGGCTCTTGGGAATTCTGTCGCTATAGAGAGCGTTTCACGGGAGACAGCGTACGTTCCGTGTGCGAGCGTTTTACAAAAACAACGATTCTGCCATAATTGCGCGGCGTAAACTTCGCAATCATTACCAATTTCGTCACTGGGTGTTTCTTTAAGGTCCAGAAGTTTGAGGAGACCTACCTCGTTTTAATTTTGTTGCTTCTTTAAGGCGATGAATTTGGTAACGATTACAAAAATCGCCAGGCAATTATGGAAGAATTGGCAGAATCATTGTTTTTGTAACACACGCGCACACAGAACGCACGCTGGCTCCCGTGAAACACTCTATAGCGACTGAATTCCCAAGAGCCAGTCTACCGATTGATATACCCCCGCGCCCCTAGGATTCTTTGCGTTCACGCAGTAAGCTAAACAAATATAAACTTTCTTTTGAGACACCCTTTATATACTTTGCCACCAGCATCATCTGATCGATTAGCCACATGAGAAGGCATTTATGTTATTTCAGCGAAGTTGTAGAACAAAAGTTGTTCAGTTTCATTGTAGAATCACACGTAAGAGGTTTCATCATATCAGCCACAAATCGTCCACTGCTGGACAAAGGCCTCCCCCAAGGATTTCCACGACGACCGGTCCTGCGCTGCCCGCATCCATCGGCTTCCCGCGACCTTCACCAGGTCATCGGTCCACCGCGTGGGAGGCCTGCCTACGCTACGTTTTCCGGTGCGCGGTCGCCACTGGAGAACTTTACTGCCCCATCGGCCATCTGTTCTACGAGCTATGTAAGAGGTTTAAGGTTATTTAAAAATAACCCAGTTTAATTGAGAAGTTTATTGTGTACCACAGTTTTATTACATTTTTAATTTAACCATATGATCGAGGCGAGCTTCTTACCGTTCGTTCCCAATACTGAAGGTTACACCGTCGTAGGTCTATACTGTATGTATGTTAGTACTAATATGTATATATACTTTGGTAATAGTTTCCTAAGAACATTGTCATTCTTTTTTAAACGACTTCCAAAAAGTATGTTTTTTTTATGTGTTTGTTTTTTACGTAATGTTTTAGCAGATTCTGAACCGATTTTCATGATTCTTTTTTTATTTGATAAGGTATCCTCCCGAGTTGGTGCCATATAAATTTTATTAACATCGGTGTCTTTTTTTAGAAAATGAAATAAATACCAAAAATAATAATGCAAAAGTTAAAAGCACCAAGTTGTTGCAATGAAAGTCGGTTTTTTTAACGTGTTTTTAAAAAAAAAATTATTCACAATTGGTAAACCCTTCACAACATCTCACCTAGTGGTAAGTGACGATGTTGCCGAAGATGGAAGCGGGCTTACCAAGATTCCCCAACGCAATGGGGAAACTGGCTATCTTATCTTCATGCCGGAACACACCCGTGATATGAACATTGATATTTGGCGGCAAGACTTAGATAAGATGGTGGTAGCTAGCCAGGCGAGCTTAGAAAATGCTTTATCACCAACCAAACCGAGTCTTACAATTATTGTTGAGCGTTTTCAATTATTTATTCAAGTATACCGTTTGCAAGATGTATATGACTATATGACTGGCCAATAAGAGGGGTTAAGTTTTTATGCAGTTAGGTTTTTAATTATAAATTAATTTGTGTAGTTATTAGCTGAGCTGGATGATATCATATTTAATGTCACATTACCTATTTATTTCCTTTAATCTTTCCTCAAATGTAAACGTCAGTGATTCATGATTGTTTGGCATAGTTACATTTTATAAATTTATATAAGCGTATATAAGGTGTAACAAAATTAGCTGAAACTATTTTAACTGGTGCTTGTACCCATGAAACTGAACAACTTTCCCCATGGAACCCATAGTAAAATCGCATAAAAAAAATTGTTCTCCCATACTAACTCGATCAGCTGATCAGCCAACTTAGTATGTGAAGTTCAAATTTTTTTTTTGAGATTTGACTATGGGGATCATGGGGAAAGTTGTTCAGTTTCATGGGTAGAAGCACCAGTTAAAATAGTTTCAGCTAATTTTGTTAGACCTTATATATATTTTTTAAATCCACAATTGATTAAGCCCTTGGCATAATCCCCACCTGATGGTAAGTGACGATGATGCCGAAGATGGAAGCGGGCTTACCAAGATTCCCCAATGCAATGGAGATCTGACTATCTTATATTCAAGCCGTATATTTGTTATTTCCAATAACATAACATAACAAATCTACAACATCAATGATAAAAAATAGCTTTAAACTTATTTATTGTTATATCGAATTATAGTTTTTTTTGGGCCTTGGTTATAAATAAATTTGCTAAGAATTATCTTCGAGACACTTGACATATCATGATATCACATACCACCTTCGAGTTTATTCGCAGGCGTGTGCAAGTTTCCTTACGATGTTTTCCTTTACTGTAGTCGATAACGAGAGTCGGATAAAAGTACATCATATCAGCCGGAGGAAGTCCACTGCTGGACAAAGGTCTCCCCCAAAGATTTCTACGACGACCGGTTCTGCGCTGCCCGCATCCAGCGGCTTCCCGCGACCTTTACCAGGTCATTTTGTGTTTTGTACGGCCCACCGGGGCGAGGCCTGCCTACGCTACGTTTTCCGGGTGCGCGGTTGCCATTCGAGAACTTAACTACCCCGACAGCCATCTGTTCTACGAGCTATGTGGCTCGCCCACTGCAAATTAAGTTTAGCAATTTTTCAAAATTCAAAAGTAGCCTATGTATTAATCCAGGTCCTAATCTGTCTACCTACTAAATTTCAGCCAGATCCGTTTAGTAGTTTTTGCGTGCAAGAGTAACAAACATACATCCATACATTCTTACAAACTTTCGCGTTTATAATATTACTAGGATATAATTATGTGTGATAGATAATAATCGCGTTGTCGTATGATACCGTCCTTGGTATTGTAATTAGGCTAGATTTAAATAAATTGAGCAAGATTTCTATTTTAATTGTTTCTTTATTTTTTAGTAAAGCAATGACCAACAAATACTTATAATGAGAGCAGACAACAAGAGCGCCACAAGCGGCAGGATAAAGAACTTCCTCCTTTTTTTAAATTTTACCGGCTTAGGCTACATTATAAAATTTATCATTTAACACTTGGTAGGTCGTATGCGCATGCGCACGCTACGTATAGTCTATCGCGGTCCGGTATCGGAATCGCCGCCATTTGAATTTATGGTTTTGATCACGTAAATATCCGACGCTCTTACGGTGAAGAAAAACATCGTGAGGAAACCTGCATACGCCTGCGAAGAAACTCGAAGGTTGTGTGTGAAGTCGACCAACCCGCACTGGGCCCGCGTGGTCGACTAAGGCCCGATCGCCCTAATTCAGGGTAGGCTCGAGCCCCTCGGTGGGGACGTATATGAGGTGATGTGGTGATCACGTAAATCCTTACCATATACATTGTAATACTTATTGTTTAACCCTAATTGCTAACGAATCTGTTCTCGGAAAACAATTTCAATTTTGTGTTTATGAATTGGCCAGGTAGATTTGGTATTGAGATAAAGATTTCTTGTAATTCATAAAATAACAGTTGCGTACACCATAAAGTTCAAGGCTCGATTGTCCGTTTATATTTTAGAAAAGCAATTTGTGTTTATCAAAATTAAATTAAGTCCACCTAGGTTTTTATAGTTTCTTTAAAATTACATAAGCGTGACGATTGTCGCAATGCTCCCCCCCCCCCAACTTGAGGGAGGCCTATGTCCAGCAGTGGACGTCTTTTAGCTGATGTGATGACAATGACCATGCCAAGCCAAAGTAGGCTTTTTCGTGTTACGAGAAGATAATTGAAAACGCTAAACACGTTGAAAAACCGACTTCCATCGCAACAACTTAGTACATTTTTGCATAATAATTTTTGGTTTTTGTTAATTTTATAATAAAGTACTACACTGATTTTGATAAAATTTATATGGGACTACATGGGAAAGCTTTCAAGCTTTTAAACTTTCAAATAAAAAAGAATCATAAAAATCGTTTCACCCAGTCAAAAGTTCTGAGGTAACACACATAAAAAAAAACATAGTCGAATTGAGAACTTCCTCCTTTTTGGAAGTCGCTTGAAAATAACATGTTAGTGTTAAAAAAACCTAACGAATTTATGTATTTAAAAATTAAAAACCCTACCGCACAAAAACAGTAGTCCTATTTTGTAAAGTTGAAAACGGCTTTAAAGGCGCTTGCGCTTACGACGACGATCTAATACCGAAACTCATGTCATAAGCTCATTCAGTTAAAAATATTAGAAATATATACCTCAAGAAATGGCGCTATGTCTTTAAACACGAGAAAATATAATTAATACTAGCTTTTGCCTGCGGCTTCGCCCGCGTGGACATAGTTTTTAAGACTGTCTTTGAGCGTGAGTGGTGCGCGAGCCGCAAGCCGCAAGCGGCTCGCAAGCGTGGACATGAGTTTTCTCTAGATCCCTCGAAAACTATGTCATGATATGCTAATTAGTTAATAATGTCATTTCCCACCCCCTCAACCATCTCTGTGCAAAAAATCACAACAATCCATTGTTCCGTTGTGATGTTAAAGAAATTGACCAAAAAAAGAGCATTTTTTCAGTTCCGCCAGGAACTGCACCGGACTATGCTATTTTCACGGGGTAAAAAGTAGCCTATGTCCTTCCCCGTGGCACAGGCTACCTGCATACTAAATTTCATCAGGATTGGTCAAGGTGTTGAAGCGTGAAAAGGTAACAAACAAGAAAACAAACACATTTTCACATTTACAATATTAGTAAGGATTTACCTACACCGACACCCCATACACCGAGTTAAAATGGTGTACGTTAAAATGGTACGTCACTGGTGATCGTGTCTCGTCTTTACGAAGATATAAGTCGATCCTCGTGGCACATTCCCTGAGACGGGGAGGCTTGATAACCAAAATTTACAGACATCGCGTTAATTTACAAGAAGCGTCGGTGGCTTAACCGGTAACGACTCGGTCCTAACCAGAGGTCCCGGGTTCAAATCCGGACGGCCAATGTACCAATGAGATTTTCTAAAACTTACGTACATATACTTACCGATTGCCTTAACGGTGAAGGAAAACATCGTGAGGAAACCTACACATCTGAATCCAGATGTGTACGAAGGTCGCGTTGCACACGTCCGTAGGTGTTAATCTTAAGACCCTACACGTGACCGCCGGTGATGCTAAGGGCAACACCAGGCAACCACCATCTATCCCTTGGATAGCAATAAGAATAAGACAGACATCGCGTCGTTATCGTGTTTTGACTACTATGTAATCATGAGTTTTGACTACTTTTTTTACTGTTAGTTACAAGTTATGGTTAACTACATATTTGTATGTTGTGTTTACTAATTACTTACTCATCAAGAGGTTATTTATGTTCTCTTTTAGTCATTGTGTGACGTGACAGCGAGTGATATTTCTCTTATATTGTGGTTATTAAGTGGCAGTGGGCAGGGCACATAGCTCGTTGAACAGATGGCAGTTGGGGCAGTTAAGTTCTCGAGTGGCTCCCGCGCACTGGAATATGTAGCGTAGGTAGGCCTCCTATTTGGGGGACCGACGGCCTGGTGAAGGTCGCGGGAAGCCGCTGGATGCGGGCAACGCTGGACCGGTCGTCGTGGAAATCCTTGGGGAGGAAGCCCTTTGTCCAGCAGTGGACGTCTTTCGGCTGATATTATGATGATGATTGTGGTTATTATTAATGACCTCAGATTGAAAATTATGTAGATGTAGAGTTTCATACTAAAATCATAACAAAAAGTGGGGTAAGGCTTGTTCTATTAATATCCTTATGCATATTTACCTTAAATGGTGACCTCGAATAATGTTGCGACACGTGATAGGTAATTGAGACAGGTGCATTTGACATATGTCACAGCACATTTCGGTATGTTGACGGTAAGTCTGCCAACGCGTGACTGTAAGAAAAACTCTGCCCTATCGTGATTGGAGTTGGAGCAGAGTTTTTTATTCCCCGTTTTCAAAGCGCTAACACTAATCTACCTTTTTATTTTTGATCTAAAGAGTTAATGACATTAGGTTTTGCTACCGTTCCTTACAATAGCTATGAAATTTTGTTGTAAGCATATCATTTACTCCTAACCGCTGTAGCTAATAGAATTCATATAAAATTCTCAAGTAAATTAGTCACGGTGGTATGCGGTAGTGCGGTGGGAAATGTTGTGCAAACTTCTGTCTCAATAAAAATCAAATAGTGTAGGCTCAACTTTAAAGAGAGGATGCCTAAATTTAAGGAGTAATTGTATTCAGCACCCAATCAACTCCATGATAAGGGAAAGAATGCCAAGGAAACCAATACCTCAGCTGTCTCTCGGACCAGTGTAATGGCTCAAAATAATACTTCACCATCAATACAGCACTTAAGGGGGTACTGGAGGGACGAAATCCCATACAAACGTACTTTCGTTTTAATTTCGAAACCATAAAACTCATCGTATTCAAATTTTTTACAAGCATTAAGATGATAAATATCTAGATCTGTAATTAGTTTTGGTTCGAAAATAATAAACAAAAAAAAAGTTATAGCAACTTAAAATTTGCCCTTTTTATCGACGAAATCGAGTAATATTTAGACGCCTATTACACTTATAATTATATTTTCGATCCTTATGGAAACTAATTATACGACTAGAGTGAAGACTCTAAATTCCAAATAATTTAGTTTTATTTGGGTATCTATCGTATTTATCGAAATAAACGAAAACTACGAAAACCTTTCGATTCATGGCCTATAACGGCCCGTTTCGCTGGCGTTCAGTGCTCTCTCTTTGTCGTACGCGGGGGTGTAGCTCTCACATGCGGGGGTCGGGACGGAGCTACTTGCCCCGCCTACTTGCGCCTCAGTTTTTTTATCAGTAGTCAGTACAGAGATATCTCGGTGCTGTTCGTAGACGTGTTTTGTTTTTGTGCTTGCTTTGACTGATGTTCTCAGGTCGCTACCTGCGATTGTATGCTTACAATGCAATAGTTTTAGACAGGTGTGGAATTTCACACACAGCTTCATCTATTTTTCACGAATAGATAAGATTACGCAGAATATTTTCGAACATGTTAGACTAGTTATGTTAGAATAGTAGTGAAATTCCTTTAGTAGGCGCTTCTTGTTGAAGCTTTATAATTCTGTAATTACCTACCGATACTCAAAGGAATGAATGTATGGAAGCGTGAAATTCACGAGAACAATGGGTTTGGAGAAGGAATGGAATAACCCACTTGATTCTGTAGATTGTGCTGTAGTCTTCATAAGTAGATTTATGTTTAATTCATCTGTATTTTACTAGCAATATAAAATTTATATCGTAGGTACATCTCATGAACACACCTAATTATTGGATACAAGTAGGTACATTACCCATAGTACCAATGTACCAAGTACAAATGATGGACTTTATTTGTGTTTATTTTGTACTATACCTACTTGTTTTTGATTTACAATCATCATCACACCATCATCATCACACTAATCATCAGTGTCTAAGAATTTAAATGAATTTTAGACCAATTCAAATTTTCACCGAGGTAGCCTCGGGTAAATCAAACGATGGACTTTATTTGTACTATACCTACCCCCAGCTGGTTTTTAATTTACCATCATCATCACACCGTCATCATCACACAATCATCACCACACAATCACTATAGTTTTTAAGAATTTACATGAATTTTTAGAACTATTCAAATTTTCTCTGAAGCAGCCTGCGGCAATTCAAATGATGGACTTTATTTGTGTTTATTTTGTACTATACCTACTTGTTTTTGATTTACAATCATCATCACACCATCATCATCACACTAATCATCAGTGTCTAAGAATTTAAATGAATTTTAGACCCATTCAAATTTTCTCTGAAAGCAGCCTGCGGCAATTCAAATGATGGACTTGTTTTTATATTTTGAATTAGTTCTACTGCTCCGAATGTTTTAATTTTTTTTTTGTGATAAGCCAAAAGGCCATTCTACTCAGAAAAACAAAAATTCAAACATCTGGACTTCAATCGGGGTCTCAAAAAAAAAAACAAATTACTAGTTCTGTGTTCAAGTTTTGTAAATTTTTGGTTGTTTTTGAAACTAATTTTAAAAATTGTTTTTGCATTAGACAATTTTTTTTTGTATTGTACCGTGAAGATATTTAACTAAACCATTAGAAAAAAAATATTTCATATGTATATCTAGAGTGCTTAGATAGAAATAGATAAGGTAAGAAAATTGGAACAGAAAAAAAAACACAATTTTAAATTTCAAAGTACTGTATTTAATTTATCTCTAATCTAACACATGTAAAATAAAAACCATTAAAAAGGAAATTTAATCATCTTACTAGATCAGTAATTAGTTGTTATAAGTATCATGCAAAAATAATGAGAAAACTTCGGAAATCCGCAGCGCGGCCGACCCCCGTTGAACGGCCCGCGCGGCACAAAATTTAATCATTTTTGTAATATTTTTTTAAATTTGTTTTTGCACTAGACAATCGTTTTTTTGTTTTGTATCATGTAGATACATTACCTAGCCATTAGAAAAAGATCATTTTAACTGTATATATGTAGAATATAAATATAAATAGTAAAAAGAACGAAAAAGGAACCAAAAAAAACAAAAGTTTCAAATTAATCGTGTTCCATTTTATTTTTTTGTGATAGAAGAAATCTAAAAAAAAAATATAATCAAAAAGGAAATTTAATCAGCTTACTAGATCAGTAATTAGTTTTTATAAGTTTCATACAAAAATACTGAGAAAACCTCGGAAAGCCGCAGCGCGGCCGACCCCCGCAAAACCAGACCGGAAGTATATTGTAAAGTAGTGGCTAGTAATAATTACTAGTAGAGCTGTTCATAATAATAAGGTTTATTATTAAATAAATCCGAAGTACATGTAGCAGAACCAGATTATTTTACATTTTTATATAACGTGTTACGAATATATTTTATTCTTACACTATTTTCTAAAACATATTCCTGTTGGTGTTCATATACTTCTATTATGACTGTAACACGGTCATGTTATTATGTGTTGTTGATAGTTAGATACCTATTTTTTTATTAATTTATTTTTATAGTATTATCTTTACAATAATGTGTGCACTTTCTAAAACTTGAAACTTTTATGACTATTATGGCTGCAAATTACTGTGATATAAAGACAATTTTTATTGTTCTAAGTATAATAATATATTTTTTTACTAATAAATATATACCTACACTCGACAATTAAAATACTTTTATTATTTAATCTTGCGTTGAACTAGTTCATTTATTTTTTCTGGTAAAAATAGTCCATTTTATCTGGATTATAATTGAAGTAGGTATGTCATTAATATGCTAGAATTCATTCCAACCTATTCAACCGATTTTATAAAGTTATTGTAATTATCTTCACCGTTATGGTCCTTTTCTGTTGTTTATTAAGTATCAGCGAATAACTAAATGATGAAGCGCGCCGCCGCCGCCTGCATTGCAAGTAAACAAAGTAAGTACCTAGGTTACATATTTTTTACAACAGACTGTTCTTATCAGTGCAACGAGCCGGCGTCGCGTCGTCGTCGCCACGCGAGAGGGGCTCGCGCGGGTGCCGGCGCGGTGTGACGGATTCTCTGTCTCGTTTTTTTAGCGCCCTTTCTCTTTCTCGACGAAATAGCAACACGACGAAGCGCGTCGGTAGGCAACTCGCTGTGGAGTTCGCCCGCGCCTCCAGTACCACCTTAAAGAAGAAAGTATATAAAAAGAAACAGAAAAAGATAACGGATAAAAATGGATTGAATATAGAGGATAGAAATGCAGCTGGAGAGATGATTAGTGTCACATCAACTAATAATCAAAGCTCGCACAGAAAGGAAAATGATAGTGCGGAGGAAGTTCAAACACTAAGAATTAACAATCATAACGTTAGTAGCAACAAAAGAGACAGTGAACCGCAAGTAAACATCTCACAAAATGTGCAGAGGATACATTGACATTTGTAAAAAATACGAAATAAGAGCCTAAAGCAAAGCGAACTGAAGTAATGGATAGAACTATTTGTTCCATTTATTTATTTATTTTATTCACGATCGGTAAGCCCTTGGCATCATCTCACCTGATGGTAAGTGACGATGATGCCGAAGATGGAAGAATGAAAGCGGGCTTACCAAGATTCCCCAACGCAATGGAGAACTGGCTATCTTATCTTTATGACGGAACACATCAATGTTGTTAACACTGATGTTTGGCGGCAAGACTTAGATAAGATGGTGGTAGCTAGCCAGGCGGGCTTAGAAAATGCATTACCACCAACCAAACCGAGTCTTACAAGTTGACCCCACCGGGAATCGAACCCGCGACCTCCTGGTGTGAAGCGAATGGACTAACCGTTACGCCACGGAGGCGGTTAAAATGTTAGAGGAATGTTGTGTAAAATATGATAAGGTGATACTTGTTGAGAGATTTCAATCTCTATTAAGCAAATCGCGACATTTAGTGTTACTTTGAATATTTTGTCTCTTTTTGCGGGTTTTGCCAATGAACAATGTATATAATTGTAATAATCGCGTGCTAGATCTGGTACTAACAAACTTGGCCGACACTGAGATCACTGTGTGTGAAGAAAGAGAACCGTTTACTCTCGTGAACCCGCAGCATCCACCTCTTTGTATACGCTTCCTGCGTGACCGTGCTTCTACCTTCACGGCGGCTTTCCCATCTGCCACTTTTATTCCACTTGCACCTTTTAACTTTCAAAAGTGGATCATAGCCTGTTATTAAATAAGCTAGAGAAATACGGTGTTCGGGGAAATGCACTGAACTGGCTAAAAACATACCTCACGCAGAGACATCAATGTACTGAAATTAGTAACCTATGCGCCAAAACGAAAACAATCATAAATGTAGATCAGAATACAGAACCAGTGATAGAGGAGTCCCTCAGGGGATTATTTTAGGGCCTCTTCTATTCTTGTTCTACATCAATGATCTCCCAAAAAGTACGTCCAATCAGGTAATTCTATTTGCCGACGATAGCACAATAATTATCAAAGCTAACTCGATGGAAGAATATGAATCTGAAATAAATAAATCTCTGAGTGATATTGCTCGATGGATGAGCTGCAATAAGTTGCACATAAACGTATCTAAGACAAACATAATGCAGTTTCATTCGTACTACAGGCAACCAGTAGAGTTGAGTATCACCTACAAAGGATGTATCTGTACAAGAAGTGAATCAGACAAAATTTTTGGGCCTTTTGCTTGACACAAATTGCAGTTGGAAACCGCACATTCAAAACGTTTGTGATAGACTATCACGCTTCACATATCCTTTAAGAAGATTAGTAAGTTGTGCGTCAGAAGGCTTCGGGCTTATGGCACACCCCGGACACTCCATACAAACGAGCGAGAAATGATATATGTATAACTGACGTATCTATAGACAAGAATGCGGGTAGGGTTGAATCACACCGGGGGTATTGATCACGAAATGTTTGTTAGTTATTTACTGAATGCAACAGTGTCAATACTAAACTCTTTTTTTTTCATACTTTTCGTTGTAAACAAACACCGCTCGAACAAAAAACACCACTTTCCGAATACACCATACACATTATGAGACTAAAAAACATTGTAAATGGTAACTGCGATGTGAACGTATGAATTAACACTGAAAACTGCTATTATTTTGTACATCTTTAAACACTTTTTCCATAAAATTGCGAAATTGATAAAGGATTTTGTCACAGATTAAAAATCGACATGATAGTTGTTTTGTTGCTTTGGTGTAGAGATGGGACGAAGTGAATGACTGAATGAATGATTTTGAACTGTTGTTGCGAGGTAAAAATTGGGTCATCTTTGGGCTCAACTGTTCTATAGGGTACATCGATTTGGCAGTCCGCGATTTTTTGGTAAGAGATAGGCTTTAGCTGAACATCCATACCAAATTTCAAGGTTAGGAAACCAGCGGTTTTTGAGTTATGAATTTTTAAAAATTGAATTTTTAGGTACTCTTTGGTCTTTGTTTTGTGAGTTTATGTAGGACCAAAGATGACTTATTACTGATTGTATAATTTGATTCCAAAGATTCATAATATGGGGTCCGCGAAGCCGGAAAAGCACGCGGGGCCAACTTGAGGGCGGGCAAACTTGGGGGTGACAAATCGAAAACTAGGGGGTAATCTTTTTTGTTAGGTAGTCTTTGACCGACAAATCGCTACCGCTTATTAAAAAAAGTCATCTACTTCTATGACGCCGAAAATCGCTTCCGCTTAGTTAAAAAAAAGGTCATCCACTTCTCTGACGGCGAAAATCGCTACCGCTTATTCCAAAAAAAGGTGTAAGTCAATTTGATCACCAAGATTCGTGATATGGGGTCCAGGGGGCCCAGCCCCCGCCACCCATTTAAAGCCCCCAACAAACCTTCGGGATCCGAAGGGGATGTGGGAGTATCAGGGCAGGGAAAGCACGCGGGGCCCGGACCCCTAACGGGGGCGTAGGCCCCGCCACCCATTTAAAGCCCCCAACAAACCTTCGGGATCCGAAGGGGATATGGGAGTATCAGGGCGGGGAAAGCACGCGGGGCCCGGACCCCTAACGGGGGCGTAGCCCCCGCCACCCATTTAAAATCCCCAACAAACCTTCGGGATCCGAGGGGGATGTGGGAGTATCAGGGCGGGGAAAGGACGCGGGGCCCGGACCCCTAACGGGGGCGTAGCACCCGCCACCCATTTAAAACCCCCAATAAACCTTCGGGATCCGAAGGGGATGTGGGAGTATCAGGGCGGGGAAAGCACGCGGGGCCGACAAACTCGGGGCTCCTACTTCTGCATTCTCATGTTAAACCTAACACTACGACTGTGCGGGGAGGCAAGCTAAGCTCGCCTCCCCGCACAGTCTCCGAACCTAACGGATCCGAGTCGGGGTGCTCCGAAAGTCCGAGCTCGCTTCGCTCGCTCCCGCTTCTATTTAGAACTCCCCATACCTCACTCGCGGACCCCATATTATTATTAATCTTTGGGATCAAATTGACTTAGACCTTGACCTTGAAATGACCTCGACTGATTGACCTTGACCTTAACAGATTACCCCCTGGTTTTCGATTTGTTACACCCAAGTTTGTCTGCCATCAAGTCGGCCCGGCGTGCTTTCCCCGCCCTGATACTCCCACATCCCCCTCGGATCCCGAAGGTTTGTTGGGGGTTTTAACCCCATATTATGAATCTTAGGAATTAAACTATACAATCAGTAATAAGTCATCTTTGGTCCTACATAAACTCACAAAACAAAGACCAAAGAGTACCTAAAAATACAATTTTCAAAAATTCATAACTCAAAAACCGCTGGTTTCCTAACCTTGAAATTTGGTATGGATGTTCAGCTAAAGCCTATCTCTTACGAAAAAATCGCGGACTGCCAAATCGATGTACCCTATTGTACAGTTGAGCCCAAAGATGACCCAATTTTTACCTCGCAACAACAGTTCAAAATCATTCATTCAGTCATTCACTTCGTCCCATCTCTACACCAAAGCAACAAAACTATCATGTCGATTTTTAATCTGTGACAAAATCCCTTATCAATTTCGCAATTTTATGGAAAATGTGTTAAAAGATGTATAAAATAATAGCAGTTTTCAGTGTTAATTCATACGTCCACGTTGCAGTTACCATTTACAATGATTTATAGTCTCATAATGTGTATGGTGTATTCGGAATGTGTTGTTTTTTGTTCGAGCGGTGTTCGTTTACAACATAAGACAAGTATGAAAAAAAAAGAGTTCAGTTGGGCCTTTACATTCGGTAACTGGTTGGTTTTTATTCCTGTGAACGAAATCACAGCGGCGCGCAAAGTGAATATAGTGAATAAAAGTGCTTGCGTAGCTCGTCCTTTACGTTTGGTACCCAATCTACAGCCAATCTGAGTGACGGGGGGGTGAGGTCGAATCTAGAGAGGGGCAGGGAGTGTCCATACTGTACGTTAGTACTAATATATATACTGTGCTTATGGCTTACTTTGGTCACAGTATACAGGGTTACTTTTGGACCCCTAGCGAAAATTTAATATGACATAAGGGAAGTAACAAAAAAGATAATAATGAAATAAAAAAAATGTTTTTCTTTAAATTCCGCATTTTATAGCCTCTCTTTGTGTTCTTAGATTTCTAGGCGCGTTTGGTCACCCTACACGAGCCACAACCAAACATTTCCGTTGCTCCTAGTTGCGAGGCTGCGGCGCATGCGCGGTTTTCTAACTGTACTGCCATTGGCTGCGCGGCTCGCTCGGCTCGCGGGATTGCCTTGCGAGGCTGCGGCGCATGCGCGGTTTTCTAACTGTACTGCCATTGGCTGCGCGACTTGCGCGAGTGTTCGGGCCCAGTGTTACCAAACTACTCGAACAAAATACGGTGAAATACGATGTTAGTAGGTTCAAATTACGATTCCGCCATACAAAATATCCAAAAATATAAAAATACTGTGTTTCGAAAGCGCTGATGCCAAAATTACGGTGTTTCTGTGAAATTGCTCAAAATTCAATACAGTAGACGACACTCAACAACACGTAAAAACGGTACATCTACCGTAATAACGGTGTAGTTGGCACCCTGGGTTCGACGCACTGGCATGCGTCATGTATCGGTAAGGTGACCAAAATTTTTAATTAGAGTTAAGAAAAGTTGAAAAAAAAAAGTCCAAAAAAGATTGCTTTTTTATTTCATAAAGTGAATGTACTGCTACTCTAGAATGATGTCACAAAATTTCGCTAGGGGTCCAAAAGTAACCCTGTATATATTAGTACTAACGGTTTATTGGGGGTTTTAAATGGGTGGCGGGTGCTACGCCCCCGTTAGGGGTCCGGGCCCCGCGTCCTTTCCCCGCCCTGATACTCCCACATCCTCCTCGGATCCCGAAGGTTTGTTGGGGATTTTAAATGGGTGGCGGGGGCTACGCCCCCGTTAGGGGTCCGGGCCCCGCGTGCTTTCCCCGCCCTGATACTCCCATATCCCCTTCGGATCCCGAAGGTTTGTTGGGGGCTTTAAATGGGTGGCGGGGCCTACGCCCCCGTTAGGGGTCCGGGCCCCGCGTGCTTTCCCTGCCCTGATACTCCCACATCCCCTTCGGATCCCGAAGGTTTGTTGGGGGCTTTAAATGGGTGGCGGGGGCTGGCCCCCCTGGATCCCATATCACGAATCTTGGTGATCAAATTGACTTACACCTTTTTTTGGAATAAGCGGTAGCGATTTTCGCCGTCAGAGAAGTGGATGACCTTTTTTTTAACTAAGCGGAAGCGATTTTCGGCGTCATAGAAGTAGATGACTTTTTTTAATAAGCGGTAGCGATTTGTCGGTCAAAGACTACCTAACAAAAAAGATTACCCCCTAGTTTTCGATTTGTCACCCCCAAGTTTGCCCGCCCTCAAGTTGGCCCCGCGTGCTTTTCCGGCTTCGCGGACCCCATATTATGAATCTTTGGAATCAAATTATACAATCAGTAATAAGTCATCTTTGGTCCTACATAAACTCACAAAACAAAGACCAAAGAGTACCTAAAAATTCAATTTTTAAAAATTCATAACTCAAAAACCGCTGGTTTCCTAACCTTGAAATTTGGTATGGATGTTCAGCTAAAGCCTATCTCTTACCAAAAAATCGCGGACTGCCAAATCGATGTACCCTATAGAACAGTTGAGCCCAAAGATGACCCAATTTTTATCTCGCAACAACAGTTCAAAATCATTCATTCAGTCATTCACTTCGTCCCATCTCTACACCAAAGCAACAAAACAACTATCATGTCGATTTTTAATCTGTGACAAAATCCTTTATCAATTTCGCAATTTTATGGAAAAAGTGTTTAAAGATGTACAAAATAATAGCAGTTTTCAGTGTTAATTCATACGTTCACATCGCAGTTACCATTTACAATGTTTTTTAGTCTCATAATGTGTATGGTGTATTCGGAAAGTGGTGTTTTTTGTTCGAGCGGTGTTTGTTTACAACGAAAAGTATGAAAAAAAAGAGTTTAGTATTGACACTGTTGCATTCAGTAAATAACTAACAAACATTTCGTGATCAATACCCCCGGTGTGATTCAACCCTACCCGCATTCTTGCCTATAGATACGTCAGTTATACATATGTATATCATTTCTCGCTCGTTTGTATGGAGTGTCCGGGGTGTGCTTTGGTTATGTCCAGTCCATACTAAGCTATTCTGGGGCCACTCGACGGATTTTCCTCATGCATTCATAGCCCAAAAACGTTGCGTCAGAGCTATCGGTGGAATCTCACAAAGAGATTCATGCTTTCCTCTTTTTGCTCGTTATAAAATTTTACCTTTGCCGTGTCTTTATATAAAGGAGGTTGTTATGTTTGTTAAGAAATACATGTTTCTATTTGAATCGACAAGTAAACTAACCAGTAAACTTAACTGGAACTTAAGGCGCAATCATAAACTTCTACACTCGCATCACCCTAAGACAACTTTTTATCAGAAAAGCATTTACTACATGGCAGTAATATTGTACAATAACCTACCTCATAGTTTTAAGCAGCTTAATGACTACTGTTTTAAAAAAGCAGCTACAGAATGGTTGCTGTCTAAACTCTTATAGTGTGCGAGAATTCATAGAAAATAAGGGCAAATTGTAATTTCATGATACTGATTTATTTTTATTTATTAATGACAATTTATTAATTTATTTTTGCCGATGGATGCAGGCAGCGCAGGACCGGTCGTCGTGGAGATCCTTGGGGGAGGCCTTTGTCCAGCTGTGGACGATTTGTGGCTGATATGATGATTAATGACAATTTAATGAATTGATTTAATTAATTGTTTTTTTTTTGACTTACATTGTTTCCTAACTTTATATTGTATGCCTGTTAAGGTATATCATAGTGAGCTTACCATACACAATAACATCTTATTTTATGACCTGTGATAAATGCAATAAATGCAATAAATGATTTCTGATTTCTGAGATTCATTGGATATCAACAGTAACTAAATTTTAATACGAGTACGTATAAACATTAATTGGTTATACAATTGGGATGATGACAGCATCGAAAATAAATTATGTACTCTTGATCACTAAGTTACCCTTCTCCTGAAATTATAAAAATGTTACTAGTTTTGATTTTCTTCAAGTTTTCTATTTTTATTTAATCAATTAATACATTAATGACGCTGAAAAAAAAGCATTCAAAGTCTATCTATCGTTTTCACACATAAATAATATTTTTAGTTCACTCCACGGAATGCTCCGTCGTTCGCCCAGTTTCTAACAATATTATAACAAGGTATCTACAAAAACGTAATGTTTCCGGTAAAATTGAGGAATTTTTGTAACTGTACTGCTAAGGCATTTGTGACGCGTCATGGTTTTTGGAATTTTTATGATGTCGATGTTGACCAACGTACGGCTCAATGTTACGGGACATGTTTTTTTAACCTCCTTAAAAAAGGGGTTATCAATTCGAATATTGTTGGAATAGCACAATATTCGTATTTGGTAGTCTATGTGGGCTTCTAAACAGGTGTGCCAATTTTCATAAAATATGTATGTATGTTTGTATGTATGTTATGTCTACGTGTTTCTCAGAAACTGGAAATTGAATTGCTATAATTCTTTTTCATTAGATCAAATAAATATCTTGCAATTTAGAGAACAGTGCAACTTTTTTTAAAAACGGTTAAGTAGTTTTTAAGACATGGACTGCAAAGTGTGTACCAATCACTGTAAGAAACAAGTCTTCGGTTTTGTGATCAAAGTAAATTTTTTTTGCCGTTACGATACAGGAAAAATTCAAGAAGTTAATATCGCCTAATAATTAATAATGGTCTAATGGAACGCATATGCGGGGGTTGTTTTTTAACGTTTGTGGCGTTGTAATTGTACAAGCAAAGTATATATATTAGTACTAACATACAGTATGGACGGACACTCCATGCCGCTCTCTAGATTCCGACCTCAACTCCTCGTCACCCAGATTGATACAGATTAGTTGTAGTTTAGTTCTTGAACGTATGGGATTTCGCCGTGGTTTTGTTTGCTCCTTCATTTGTGTTTAGAAATGTCATTTCACGACCATTGTATGCAGTGTCCGGGGTGTGGTACTAGTAAGAATAATTTGTACATGATTTGCAGGTTTGTTAACCCTTAAAAACCATTATAGCGCATCTTTTGCACTGCCAAAAGCGGTTTTTTTATTTTGTCATGCAAGTCACGAAAAAGTCAACAAAATTATGCAGATTGCTGATTGATGATTGTTATTAGTTTTCGATTCCTTTGTACTGTTCGTGTAAGTAAAGTTGTGGATACCTTGTTGGCTTAAGACTTTAAGATGACTCAATCCGAGCAGGTTGATACGTGTTAAAATAATATCGAACGTAAGTCTATTTATTCATTTTAGTTTAAATCAATGCGGGCTTTAACGCGGCTGTTACGTTGAATCCGAACGCCCAATTCTCGATTTTTACATTTTTTATTTCTTTTCTTCTCTTTCAAATAAGTTTAAGAAAAATGTGTTCAATTAAAATGTGTTAAATTAAAATGAAAGTTCTTAAGGTCACCGATTTTTGTGTGTTGGTTTCATTCAACGTTAACTATTTGGTTTCGAGAATTTTTGCAATAAATGCCACATCAAACGTGGTAAGATTTTTAAAATTATATTAAATTAAATCGATTTTTTATTACTTTAAGTTTTTTTTTTCCACAGTGAAGGCCTTACACAGTCTTTCAATAATTTGAATTGAATATTGTCATTTGACCCATGTTAAGGCCTTAAATAATAATCAAAATTGCGAAGCCAGTTATATTCCGCGTGACGAAGAATGGTTTACTAATTATTTCCATTTATAAAGTGCTACCTATTTTTAGTTAAAACATATTTTATCCAAGAGCTGGTTTGTCTTGTTTTCAGGCATATTAATTAAAAAATTCATTAAACAAACAAAATTCTTAGATAATCTTATTCGAAATTTTCCCCAAATCACATTTTGGCGCCAGAATGACGGAGACCGAAGAGTGTCGCTTGTCACAGTATAACGTGTTTTAGTTAATTGGAAATCCCGTGAAATGGCATGCGGATATCTAAGGTGCGCAAAACAGCCATATTTCATACCCAAAAATAGATGGATGGGCTGTAGACCTCATACGTCATCATAATGCTTCTATGAGTGTGATTGGTACTGGTACATAGGCAGAGGCAAGAGTTTGTTATGGTCTAAGTTAAATTTTTACAAGCTTATACAGGGTGTAATAAATTGGTGTAGGACCCGTTAACTGGGGGTTCTACTCATCATACTGTACAACTTTCCCCAAGGAACCCTTAGTCAATTCTCAAAAAAAATTGACCTTCCAAACTAAAATGTGCAAAATTGGTCGATCAGCTGATCGATTTGTATGTACAGTAAATTTTGTTTTTTGTGTTTTCAGCAAAGTCGTAAAACAAAAGTTGTTCAGTATGATGAGTAGAAGCCCCAGTTCATGGGATCTACACCAATTTTGTTACACCTGTATGTACAATGTTCGTTATGTAAGTATGTACTATCATATGTAAGTTCGCTTCAAAATTGGCAAGTAAAATTTGACCCACTTCCCGGTTTCCGATTGAGCTGAAATTTTACATACACGTTTAGTTTGGATGACAATGCATGGTTATCCAAGTGATGTCATTCTTTATCCAATATGGCGGACTCCCAAAGATGGCGGAACAGTATTTTTTTTTGCACCCCCACGACATGGGTATCAAATGAAAAGGAGTTTGCTGAGAAAAATACGATTTTTTTATTTTTTTTATTTCAAATAAAAGCTTGTACCTAACAGTTTTTAGGTTTTTCGAAATGAGCTTATCAATCTTAGCTGGCTTATTGGGAGCCGGGTCGTTCCTTTCCCTCTATATGGTTGGGGGAAGCGATGGCTGACTCTCGCGTTATACTTGTGGCCGAGTGGTGTCCGTGTGAACTGACCTAGTTTTTGTCGAAAGCATAACAACCCTATAATAAATTCAACAATTTTAATGCGGTCTATAACTTTTTGTGACGTACTGTCAACACCCAGCTTCAAAAAAGAAGGAGGTTCTCAATTCAGTTGTATATTTTATTATTTTTGTTATCTCAGAACTCCTTCATTTATAAACCGATTTGGAAAATTATTTTTAGAAAGGTTTTTCACCAACTTTCAACATTCAGATTGGTCCCATAAAAAAATCATCAAAATCGGTTTAGTGCTTTTATAGCAAATTAACAAAACGAAAAATGTAGCGAAATTGTATTGTAAATTGTGCCTCCCACTCGGTGGACCGATGACCTGGTGAAGTACTGAGGCCTATGTTCAGCAGTGGAAGTCCTTCGGCTGATATGAATGATTAATTCACTTATTCAATTCTGACATTAATTATACTACGATTTCTATTTTTTTTGTAGATATAGTATTTACTTTGGCTTTAAAAAAATTCATTCTTTTATGAGAGTCCTATTAGGGATGTAGTTGCAATATGTTGTCTTTGACAATTGTCAGTAATGTCAGTAGAACCACCAAACAGACAGCTTCTTGCTTTTATGTATCAAAATTTTTATCGACACAAGAAATACATCACAATAAGTAAATTACATTGATTACATTATCTACATTGATTTTAACCTTTATATTAAACAACTTTTTTTATTCATAATTTGTAAGCCCCTGGCATTATCTCACCTGATGGTAAGTGACGATGATGCCGATGATGGAAGCGGGCTTACCAAGATTCCCCAACGAAATGGAGAACTGGCTATCTTATCTTCAAGCCGGAACACATCAATGTTGTTAACACTGATGTTTGATTAGTTAATTTAATTAACGTAGTAAGAGAGTCTTAGTTTTCTAAAGCTGTATGTATCTTCAATTAACTCAACAATTGGAGCCAATTATTCAATTTTATTATGTGTAATCTTATCATTTGAAGTTCGCACTATGATACCTTTAATTCAATTGAGTTATTGTGTGTCTATAACATTTTTTAAAATTTCTCATGGCATGTTGAAATTGCACGTTGGGACCTTGCTCTAATTAGTTTTGGCTGTTCGTTTAGCGCATCCCAACCTGTTAGCATCCTTAACAACTTGCGTTTTGTTTAATCATTAGTCTGTACTCTCTCTCACGCCATTTTGCGGAGCCTGAAAATGTTTGCGCCATTTTGTCAATTACCCTAAATTGACAAAATGGCGCAAAATGTTTCAGTTTTGGGTTTGTTGTTTGGTGAAAAAACTTTACCTAGCAATCGTTTGTGGTAGTAAATAAAATTGATATCATCATATCAGCCAAAGGACGTCCATTGCTGGACATAGACCTCCCCCAAGGATTTCTTCGACGACCGGTTCTGCGCTGCCCGCAAGCAGAATCCAAAATTGATATTATATTATTAAAAGAGATGAAATTTAATATAAAACAAGAAATATAAAACTATGGGTTCCCTGGGGAAAGTTGTTCAGTATGATGAGTAGAACCCCCAGTTAACGGGTCCTTCACCAAGTTTTTAAACACTCTGTATAATGGTCAAAGTTGATCAAAAATCTACAATTGGCAAAAAAAAAAATAGGTACAAGAAATTATAATCAAATCAAATTCCGAATCAAATAAATACATATAATTGTTACTAAAAAAAACACTATGATGGTAAAATTATAAATTAAACAATAAGAATATTATAAATATAAGGTTTAACAAAATTAGCTGAAACTATTTAAACTGGTGCTTCTACCCATGAAACTGAACAACTTTCCCCATGGAACACATAGTCAAAACGCAAAAAAAAAGTTTGGCTCTCCCATAGTAACTCGATCAGCTGATCAGGCAACTTAGTATGGGAAGTTCAATATTTTTTTTGAGATTTGACTATGTGTTTCATGGGGAAAGTTGTTCAGTTTCATGGGTGGAAGCACCAGTTAAAATAGTTTCAGCTAATTTTGTTAGACCTTATATAGTTAAAGTTCGCCGTTTAATTTTTTTACAAAATATGTGTAACTATGACAGGTTATCTGACAACAAAAAATTGAAAAGTAAAAAATTAAGGGGATTCCCATACAAGAAACGTGTTTATTTATTGGGTTTTTTGTTTTTGCTTTATGGTAAAAACGCTAATTCATACAAGCGTCAAACTTAGGTTAATTATAGAGCACTCTTCATAAAATAATAAATAATAGAATCTGGCCAAGTATGAGTCGTACTGTCGCACCGAGGGTTCCATACCAACGCATTTCGTTAAAAATAAAAAATGAATGTTTTCTTTCATTAAGTTCGGGATCCTCAGCGCACAACGGACTTAATCGGTTTTTATTATTGATGTGTAACATCTTTGCTCTCGCTTTCCTGCAATTTGTGGGAGTGATTTCGTGAAATGGGACGGAAATGTGTCCCAGGTAGTCGCGTTTTTTCAGGCTTTAAAAGCGCGGAAAAGGCAAAGGTATCTATGACCATACAGCCTAGTCTGCCGTATCTTTGCCGTCCTTTTATAAAGTATTTTGTCACATGTTACACATCATGTGCGAGTACTGTAGGTCTCGCTCGAATTTTTTTATTGTTTTGACACTTGTATGTATCCAGTGCACGCCCGACTCACGCTTGTCCTTTTTTTATTTTATAGATAAAAACATAAATTCTTAAAAATTAACACGTTTTTTGTAAGTAAACCCCCTTAATATATCAGTTTTCGTTTTTTTCTTGTAACTTTACAGAAAACCTGTTATAGTAACACATGTGTTGTGAAAATTTCAAGTGTTTAACTATTACGATTTCCTTTGTATCACATGTTTAATATTTTCCATGTGTTGATTTTTGGACAAATTTGACCAACTCTGTAGCTTGGATACCATTACTCCCACATTCTTAAATGGTTCAATTTCATGAATAGAAGCTCTACTTAAAAACACGCTACTAGAAGTCTTTTTTTTTTGCGATTTCAGCAAACTTATTTACACTAATAATATGCGCAAGTTGTTTTTTAATCGAGGACTTCTCGAGAAGGTTTATATTTATGTCACACATGATAACACACCTTAGCCCCGTGTCATTTATTTTACTCAGGAGTTTCTCGAATAAAGGAAGATATTCACTGTTGCTTGTTTTTTAGAGTGATAAATTCCGTTTTCGTGTAGCACTTGTATAGCGCAAATATGAAACACTTGTTGAACTGAGAGATCGCAATAATCAATTCGGTTTACAGCTTTAATGCCGGATCTAATAAAAATGCAACTACCCCCATGCCAAAGTATACAGGTGTAAGGGACGGATAGGCAAATACTGAAGGGGTGGGCTTAGGCCATCGTCCTGAATAGGATCTCTACATAAAGGTAACACTCTCTCTAGAATAGAATCTAATATATGAATGTAGTTTGTATAAAAAGCCGGTTCAGTAAATCGCCGATGTATCCTATTTTACTGATTGATTCCGGTTTATTTTTATATGAATCTAGGTAAGTTTTTCGCTTATTGTGTGGGGTTTACGCGGATATCGACAAAACGATATGGCGACAAGCGGCGACGCGCCAACTGACCTTTGTAAACTTAAGTAACTATATAAACATCTATCATATTTTTTGTTTATTTTCGATTTTTTTTTGTGCTTTGATTTATGAACGTAATTTTACTGCGTGCTGTGTTTATGCAAAATGTTAAAAACGCTAAACACGTTAAAAAACCAACTTCCATCGCAACAACTTAGTACATTTTTGCATTATTATTATTGGTTTTTTGTTAATTTTCTAATAAAGTACTTCACGGATTTTGATTAAATTTACACGGGACCACACGGGAAGCACTAGCTTTCAAATTAAAAAATAATCATAAAAATCGCTTCACCCAGTCAAAACTTCTGAGGTAACACACAGAAAAAAAAACATACAGTCGAATTGAGAACCTCCTCTTTTTTGGAAGTCGGTTAAAAATGATTCTCAACGAGATCATTGTAACCATTACTATTAACGTTCTCATAAAATTGTGCTCTGAGAAAAGAAAAGAGGTGGCTCTAAGTGTTTCTTGGAGCATTAACCAGATGCTGGTGTAATTGTCAGCGGAAGTGTCCCATTATGTCACTTTTACTTTGACTACCCTTGGTGTTCATGTCCAGTTGGATGAATTAAATAACTCAGATACGCAGTTATGCAACGGATGCAAGCGAGCCAGTATTCTCGCGACGCGATGCAGATGGCTCAAATCCAGAAAGCGCCTCTAAGCTTGATTCATCATATCAGCCGAAGGACGTCCACTGCTGGACATTGGCCTCCCCCAAGGATTTCCACGACGACCGGTTCTTCACCAGGCCATCGGTCCACTGAGTAGTAGGTTTACACATCCTCACACTCCTCTACAAAATCCTCAAAAACCCTTCCTTTCCTGAATATCTCTGCTCCCGTTTCCAGCTACTACCTGTACCTTCCCCACCCAGACGTAAATGTGTCACCAAAACTCTGGTAGTTCCCCGCTCCAATACTAAATTCTTCTCCAATTCCTTCACTATTGAAGCTGCGAACCTCTGGAACAAGTTGCCCGCAAACATTCGCGACTGCCCCTCTGTTAATACTTTCAAAACTAAACTTAAAGAGCATCTTTTTTCCCTACAGAACATGTACGTTTGTTAGTATAGTATTTATTTTAGTAAGAACATTAATTATTATATTTTAGTTATGTATTATATATGCTTTTAATTTATATATTATAAGTATGTGTTATTTATGTACGTACATTAGGTTAGTTTATATTTGATTGTATTTTATTTAGTTTATAATTATGATTATTAAGTACACAGGTTTACCTCCCATACTTTAAAGTCTCCTAACACCCGGTAAGGTTGGCTGGAAGAGATCTCTTATAGAGATAAGTCCACCTTTGTACATGTCCTCTCTAAGTTCTTGTCATTTAAATGTTTGTGTACAATAAAGGATATATATAGGCCTACCTACGCTACGTTTTCCGGTGCGCGTCGCCACTGGATAACTTTACTGCCTCAACGGCCATCCGTTCTACGAGCTATGTGCCCCGCCCACTGCCACTTCAGTTTAGCAATTCTGAGAGCTTTGTCGGTTACTTTGGTTCTCCTACGGATCTCCTCGTTTCTGATTCGATCACGCAGGGAAACTACTAGAATAGCACGCTGCATTGCCCTTTGGATGACCAGCCTTATGAGGCCCATAGTAAGCGACCATGTCTCAGTTCCGTATGTCATCACTGGCAACGCACACTGGTCGAAGAACTTGGTCTTAAGACACTGCGGAATTTGGGACGTGAAGATATTGCAAAGTTTCCCCAACGCTGCCCAGCCGAGTTGGATTCGACGATTGATCTCTTTCTTGAAGTTGGACCTACCTAACTGGACTGTTTGTCCCAGGTACACATAAGTTTGATTATGTATGACATACTCAGGAGCTTCCAACTCGGCTGGGCAGCGTTTGGGAAGCTTCGCAATATCGGGAAGCATCCCAAATACCGCAGTGTCTCAAGACTAAGGTCACTGACCAGTGTGTGTTGCCAGTGGTGACATACGGAACCGACACATGGTCGCTTACTATGATCCTCATAAGAAGGCTCAAGGTCACCGAAATATGTTCGGAGTTTCACTGCGTGATCGAATCGGAAACGAGGAAATCCATTGGAGAACCAAAGTAACCGACATAGCTCTCAGAATTGCTTAACTTATGTAGCAGTGGGCGGTGCACATAGCTCATAGAAAAGATAGCCGTTGGGGCAGTAAAGTTCTCTAGTGGTGACTGCGCACCGGAAGATGTAGCGTAGGTAGGCCTCCTATTCGGTGGACCGACGACTTTTTCTTTGCTGCCTTCTTTTCGACAACGGACGAACCACGCAACCAGTCACAGTTGGCTTTCAATCTCAACTTACCCATGAACATCTCCAGGACTTAGTGACAATAGCCTTCACCAACTTTACTCCAAACTTCAGACGGATAGTTTAAGGCAAAAAATAACATTTAAATAATGTTTAGAAAGCCTTAAGTATGTTACGTTCATTAGAACTCACTGTAAAAACGCTAAACACGTTAAAAAACCGACTTCCATCGGAACAACTTAGTACATTTTTGCATCATTATTTTTGGTTTTTGTAAATTTTCTAAAAAAGTACTACACCGATTTTGATAAAATTTAAATGGGACCACACGGGAAGCACTAGCTTTCTAATAAAAATCGGTTCACCCAGTCCAAAGTTATGAGGTAACAAACATAAAAAAATAAAATAAAAATACAGACGAATTGAGAACCTCCTCCTTTTTGGAAGTCGCTTGAAAAAGTAGAAACAGACGACGACGGTCATATTTTTTTTTAAAAAAAACGGACCCCAAATAAATTAATTTAAGTTCGTAATTGTAAATTAATTTAAGTTCGTAATTGTTTTTAAATACAAATAGTTTCCTGTACGGTAGAAAAGCAGTCACAGGACAGTAGTTGGTCTTTTTACACTTAGATACCGTTCGACCAATGGTACCTACACGGCGGAGAAGGCGATATCGGTTACGAACGTAGGTTAAAAAAGTCCAATGACCAAAGGGAAAGGGTATTTGATATCGCAAGAGCATCCGTTCCACGAGAAATTGCACCCGTTTAAGCGCAGGTGCACCACAAACATGTCGACATCGGTTGCGTAATGGTAGCGACCATCGACTCTTAAGGAAACAAAGTTGAAACCACGATCCAACGAGCCGGTCGAGGAAAGTGATCAATACGAGAGCATTGTAAAATGCTCTATATTTGAAAGTAACAGCGCTGGTTGTAGTAAACATTAACTCGACGAAAACTTCACCTTATAGTCCAGAAAAAAGGAAAATTAGACTATTTCGTCAGGTTTGCTAACATTTTGTACTTTTCTCACAGATACATAATAAGAAAACGCTAAACATGTTAAAACAGACTTCAATCGCAATAACTTCATAATATTTTGCGGGTTTTTTGTTGATTTTGTTGTTTTATCTAAAAAAAAGTACTGAATCGATTTTGTTAAAATTTATATGGGACCAACTAAGAGACATATCCAATCGAATAAAAAAATATTATAAAAATCGGTTTTACAATTGGCGAAGATATCGCTTAACAAAAAAAAACATAGTCGAATTGAGAACCTCCTCCTTTTTGGAATTCTGTTAAAATGACAGATAATCAACGTTTTAAATGCTAAACCGGAGTGTTGACTATCTGATGTATACTTCTTTTCATCTTATGCTGTGCAATAAAGTGTTTTCAATCAATCATATAATCCATCTCCATAATCACAGCGAATCGACGATACAGTATGTGTAGATATATTGGAATATTCTTGATCATAGCGCGGAAAACCCAAAAACCAGGATGCACTCAGCGATCCGGAACTTTATAATCGTAATGTATATACAATATACGTCACGATGGATCAAGTTTACTCCACATGCACTCTATTGCCGTTCACTAAGTACGTTACATGTGTGTGTGTGTTGTGATGAAGGTGTGATTGTACACACAACGCAGAATACGACCGCAGTATTGGATCCGATATATTGGCGAGTCACGCTACGACCTTCATAGGACGATGATATATTATGTGACCGGCTGGCCTAGCGTCTTCAATCCAAGTTTAGGGTCACGTGCGGTCTGTGGTTGGAGTTCTTAGGGTTGTGTGCTGAGACCTAGAGTGGTATTATTATTACAGACACTGTGGCACGACGGGAAGGAGTAGGTGTAGGGTAGGGCGTGGGTTTTTAAAAATTCCGGTAGAGCACACGTAAATTTAATGATGAATAATAAGACCTAGAATGAAAAATATAAAAAATATCAAATGATTACACACGTTAATTTATATCACAGATCATAGAAAAACACAATTATGACTTACCCAAAATGGGTCTTTTAAGAGAGAATAAGTTTTATGAATTTAATTTATTTTATTTTGAAATATGATAGTGAATATTGAAGGATAGGATGAATATGATGATTTTGAAAACACATGTGTCAGTGCATGCGAAATAGAAAAAGTAGATGAGATGAAATAGGTCGAATGAAAGAATGAGTAAAACAGCGTTACCGCGTTACACATTATTGCTATTCGTCCTCTATCTAATAGAGGTATGAATGACAATTTTAAGTTACCTCTATCACAGATGAGATACTAGTTACCTCTATCACAGATAATATACTTCGTAACCTCTAATAGTCACATGATAAGCGAATGTGCGCTACCACGTTTGAGCTAAAGTTCCTTCAAACCTTAGATTTATTCAACGTGATAATTTGCGATTGATATTTTCGTCCAATATATTGTTGTGGGCGATAAAACTATTCAAAATATTTTGCATAATTAGTAGTAGACTATAGGTAGCTCCGAATTTAGCATCACTTTATATGGACCCCCCAAATTGAGATCAAGTAATAAAATGTAAAATATGTTTTCGTAAGTGATTCTAAGGTTAAGGTTAACCCATTTGAATTAATTTAAGTTGTTCAAAGCATTTGAAAATGACATTGATCATCAAATCGGCATCGATTACGCATTAAACAGTCGTAACATCGATAACACAGCTACGTCGACTCGCGTCGCCGCCGACAACATCGTTCTTATTTGTCTTCGCTGTTTTAACAGGACACACATCAAAGACGCTGCCATTCTTAGCAGACTGGCACAGAAAAGAGAAGAATTCCGTGTGGTAGTCGCCGACATCTGTTAGGATATGGCACCCCAAGAAGAAGAAGTTTATGTAACGTTCTATTGTATGTTGTTCTAAGGAAGGTGTTGTCGGTATATTCTGCTGATACAAGCATCTAAGTTCTAGAGCTTCTCTGTATTTTACTAGTTGTTTCTAACTGCTACCTGTTACTGTTCAAAAGATCATCATATCAGCTCATATACGTCCCCACCGAGGGGCTCGAGCCTACCCTGAATTAGGGCGATCGGGCCTTAGTCGACCACGCGGGCCCAGTGCGGGTTGGTCGACTTCACACACAACCTTCGAGTTTCTTCGCAGGCGTGTGCAGGTTTCCTTAGGATTTTTTCCTTCACCGTAAGAGCGTCGGATAAAGTACATATGAAATTGAAATGCGAAAACACATTCTTACGTGGCAGGATCGAACCACGACCTCCCGGACAGGAGATAGCGGCCCTTGCCATTACGCTACCGACACCTTATTATTACTTACGGTTCAAAAGATACAGCCCACTAAAATTCGGACAAACAGCGTAGGCTTAGTAGTAGCAAAGTATATATATTAGT
The DNA here is from genome assembly GCA_947284805.1 of Coleophora flavipennella. NCBI lineage: Eukaryota > Metazoa > Arthropoda > Insecta > Lepidoptera > Coleophoridae > Coleophora > Coleophora flavipennella. Next base: position 7,214,524 of record OX369255.1, on the reverse strand, counting down.
ACTAACATACAGTATGGACACTCCCTGCCGCTCTCTAGATTGCGACCTCACCCCTTCGTCACCCAGATTGATACAGATTGGTTACAGTTTGGCTGTCGAATTTTGCCGCCATTTTGTTTGTTCCGTCATTCCTTTTTTGAAATGTCATTTCTGGCTCGTTGTATGAAGTATCCAAGGTGTGGTAGTAGGGTCCCGTTACTTGGTGGGTACGAAACCCTAAAAACAATGCAGACGAAGCTGTATAATAGCACAGATGAGATACTAGGCAATAGTGCCGGCGACTGCGCAGGCGACGCGACGTCGCGACGGCGGCGCTATGCTAATCAAAAACGCAAAATATGCCGAAAACCCTCGTTCATCTCCGTCTCCGCATTCCGCGAGAATCGTGCGCGCTTGCGCCAACGGAATTCCCCTCGACTTTGCAACAACAAAACCAGACTGGCCAGATTGTTTCGACCAACAAAACTTACGCGTACAATGTGCCTTTTAGATTAGATCGGTAGACTATTGCTTGATATTGTCACACTCTGGACACTTTATACAACGGGCCAGAAATGACATTTCAAAAAAGGAATGACGGAACAAACAAAATGGCGGCGAAATCCTATACGTTCAACAACCAAACTGTAGCCAATTTGTATCAATCTGGGTGACGAGGGTGTGAGTTCGCAATCTAGAGAGCGACAGGGAGTGTCCGTACTGTATGTTAGTACTAATATGTATACTTTGATATGGTTTTGCTATTGTTAAAATGTTTATATTAGCTAAACGGAGAGCAAGAAGTAAACGCTTCATGAAGAATGCCATACATTCAGGAAATTCTTGGCGTATCTGGTGCATGATTTAATAATCCATAAGCCAGGTATGTGCTTTTACTTATTTGTATTAAGACACGTATTTTATAATCCTACTAATATTATCAATGTGAAAGTTTAAATGTATGGATGTTTGTTACTCTTTCACGCTTCAACCACTGGACGGATCGGGATGAAACTTGGCACACATATAGGTTAGGTCCTGGAGTAGGCCAAAGGCTACTTTTTACCCCGGAAAAACGTCTTATTCCCACGGGAAAATCGAAAACAACGCGGGTGTAGCCGCTGGCGGACGGCTAGTACGTGATAAAATAACTCACTCTTAGGTATCGTAGTGGTTTTATCCACATAAATTAGAATACCTTATATGTTTTATCTTATCTACAAGTAACCAATGGCCAGTAATAAAGAAAAAATAACTGGATTGGTGCTGTCAAAACTTCTGTTAAGTTTCATCCTTCCATTAGGTATTTTTTTAATGGTCTCAATGAGTACCATGAAATTCAAATTACATAGCATGGCGCCGGTTTGACGTAATAAATAATTACAAAAAATACTTGTGATGTTCCAAAAGATTTGTCTTGAAGCGGTGGCCAAATGTAAACATGTTGTTGACATAAATGGTTATTGGATCTGACTACTTCATTAACATAAATAACTAAATTAATAAAAAATAAAAAACCTGACATTAGAAAAAAACTTAACTCTTTTTTGGCCAGTCGGGTGAAGATGTATCCTATGTTACTGGCGGGATCAAGCAAGACGAATCTGACCACACCTCGCACTCCAAAAATCCATCAAGCCATTTAGGCTACCGAGCGTGCCAAAGAAATATACATAAATACATTCGAGAAACGTATAACCCTACTACTGGCACCCGGGTAACAAAATAACAATATCGAGATGGCTAAGTTTTTCACAACTTCCACTGTCCTAATATTTAGATTCTAACCTTAACGATTTGCAAACCATTTTTTTCTCATAATACTTATATATATTATTATATCAGCTCATATACGTCCCCACCGAGGAGCTCGAGCCTACCCTGAATCAGGGCGATTAGGCCTTAGTCGACCAAGCGGGCCCAGTGCGGGTTGGTCGACTTTACACACAACCTTCGAGTTTCTTCGCAGGCGTGTGCAGGTTTCCTCACGATGTTTTTACTTCACCGTTAAAGCAATCGGTAATTATATGTACGTAAGTTTTAAACTCATTGGTACATTGGCCGTCCAGATTTGAACCCGGTACCTCTGGTTAGATGGACCGAGTAACGACTAACGACCGGTTGAGCCACCGACGCTTTTTTAAAACTTACATTTTAATACTTATACTTGAACTTAAAACAAGGAGGAAAATCATCATCATCATCATATCAGCCGAAAATCGTACACTGCTGGACAAAGGCCTCCCCCAAGGATTTCCACGACCAACGGTCCTGCGCTGCCCGCATCCGCATCGGGGAGGAAAATCATACCCCATGTATTTCAGATCTTGTGAAAAATCAGATTAAATAACAAAAACTCAAGATAACATTGTGTTTTACTAAGTAGGAAATAAATAATTTTGATGGGAAAATCGGCGTGGGTCTTGATAAAGTGATAAATAATGCGAGCCAGCGACATAATTTGCCAATTACATTTTTACGATTGTCTAAGAATATCACTAATGATGGCTTTGCTCGTAAAACAACACCTACCGGTGAGCATGGTAGCTAGTGTTCGAGTTGCTTCTCTTCTAAGGAATTTACAAGTTTTGACTTCTTTTGTTATTGTATTTCATTTAGATTTAAAAGACTGACTTGCTTTAAATGCGTAGTCTAGTAGGAGAGTGTTTCTTTTACAGTCAAGATATCGAAGCCTTAAATTAAATAGGCGGTTGTTAATAATCTATTTGAAGTTTTTCAGCGTTAATGATTAGATTAGGGTACGATTTTATCGGTCGCCAATTCAGTAGATTCCATCACTTAAAACAAAATTTGAAATTTTCTAATTAATATAGTTTGTACTCAAAATAGTAGATCTGACGCCAAAGTAAAGTCATCAAACAACTCCCAAACAATACTCAAAAGGATAAGATTTATCACCAAAAAAGTCATCAAACAACACCAAAACAATACTCAAAAGGATAAGACATATCACCAAAATATTAAGTAAATACTTACAAAATGAGCAAAGTTGCTTCTGGCGCTTCGCCGGCCGCTGCCGCGGCACACTCGCTTCGCTCGCTCGGCCCCCTCGCTACCTTACCACATAAAATAACCTAACCACAAATATAACCAAAGTAACCTAACCATAAACCCCATTTTGACATTCTTGACCCAAATTTTATATGAGGAATAATGACAGATCTATCAATATGAGAACGGAAATATTGAATGGAGATGAATCTATTTAATTAAGGAAGTAAAATATAATTTTCATTAAATTATACGTACCCACTATAAGTGTAAACAAGAGAATAAAAATGCAGTCTAGTTGATACTAGAGTAATTTTTAATTATTTTATTTAGTCTGTTTTTAGCCTTTTGAACGTATTCATAAGCTATTACAAGTTTTCAAATTTAATGCTAGCCTTTAATAATAGTCTAATAACTGTATCGCAAAAGGAAACGGTGACGGGCGTCTCACGACAGGCCTGACTGCCCTTGCTTCAGCCATTTTGTTGACAATAGTGGTGTGATTGACTTGACAATCACGCCCTAATGACAGACAGTTCAGAAGTGTTTCCGTTAATATATTATTAATTTGTATAGTTAACGCCGATCATTAGTTCCTAACTATCACGGGTAACAGGGTTTCCATCTGCTGTTGTACCCACACCTTTGACGGATGAAGATCTTATTTTAATTATTACATTATCTGGCCCTGCTAGATAAGGTTGTTAAGGGCTTAACCAATCTGAAACGCTTGACTTTGAGCGTCTCTAATGAAGCTTAGGCACAGCTGGTGGCCGACAATGTAAGTTCAAAATAAAATTTACCTAGTCCTTGATGTCGTAAGGTTTGATTTTATTCACGTTATATATATATACGTTGTAGGAAAAACTAGGTCCGTAGGATACATAAAAAAAAATCAATTTTTCAAGATCTTCGATTGTAATCCCGTTTGACAGAAATGGTTTATAACGGATTATTGGTTTAAGTTTTCTTGATATCTTAAGGCAGAAAATATGTGATTCAACTATATATTTCATGAGATATTCACCGAAAATTTCTTTAATTATATAGCTCGCAAAGGTGGCCGTAACCACCATGACACGGTGCACACTATTATGAACGTTATTTCAGTAGAGTTTCGATTGATGTTTGTACTCGAATCAAGCTGGTAATTTGAGGTAGGTTAAAGGAATAAAACATATGTTTATGGTAATATAGCTTTACACAAAAACAATCAAGTAGTTAAGTAAAGTAGCAGAAGTAAAGCATTGGATCATGAAAATGTCGTGTCCATTAAACTTTGCATAATCTGGGTTCAGAAGCGATTAAATAGACGATTTTGCGGAGTTCAGATAATTAAGGGCACTGCTTTTACATACAATTGATAGGAAGGAACTGAAGTATTGAAATGTATAGTGAATTTTGGTTCTATTAAGTGTTGAACTTGAGGCTAAACTAGATATGTCACAAGACAATACATCTATTGAATTCGTGTGTTCCGGCACCGCAGTAAGAGAGACGCGCGATAACACAATGCGGTGACAGTTGACGGTAGTTGGTGCGATTATTGACTTCATTCATACGGTCGGTCATCAAAATCGTAATAAAGTACCTCTCATACCAACCCAGATTAGTAGTTAATTTTTCATCAAGTCTCTTTTCTTTAATGCTAGGTAAGCTTCAGTTTAGGTTTTTTTTAATCCACTATTAATAAGACTCTTAATAAAAAGCGTCGGTGGCTCAACCGGTAACGACTCGGTCCTTCTAACCAGAGGTAGGTTCAAATCTGGAAGACCAATGTACCAATGAGTATTTCAAAACTTACGTACGTATACTTACCGATTGCTTTAACGGTGAAGGAAAACATCGTGAGGAAACCTGCACATGCCTGCGAAGAAACTCGAAGGTTGTGTGTGAAGTCGACCAACCCGCGCTGGGCCCGCGTGGTCGACTAAGGCCTGATCACCCTAATCCAGGGTAGGCTCGAGCCCCTCGGTGGGGACGTATATGAGCTGATATGATGAATAAGACTCTTGGCATCATATCACCTGATGGTAAGTGGCGATGATGCCGAAGATGGAAATGAGCTTATCAAGATTCCCCAACGCCATTGGGAACTGACTATTTATCTTCACGCAGGAACACACCAATGCTGTTAACACTGATGTTTAACGGCAAGACTTAGATAAGATGGTAATAGCTGGCCAGGCGGGTTAAGGCCCTACCACCAACCAAACCGAGTCTTGCAAAGTATACCCCGCTAGGAACCCGCGATCTCCAGGTGTAAAGGGAATGTACTAACCGGTACACCACGTAGTAGGAGATTATTATGAGAACCTTACCGTGACTGCTCTACGCACCAAAATCATCAAAATATAAGCTTTATAGCAAGAACGAATAAGAGAAGTTAACGAAAGAGTTGCACATAAAAATAATTTCAACAAATCTTTTTTCTTATCGCGTGCTAATCAGCCGTCGTGGGATCACAAGTCCTGTGTAGGGCGACAATAAAATAATCATTTACATAAAAAGGTTTTTCTACTCCCATTTGGTAATTTGCTTAATACATTACCTCAAATCATATCACAAAAGTATTCATTCCTTCAAGTCGTTTTACAATGATCATTTCAAAACGAGACAACTGTACTACAATGAAACTTTGTAAATATTTTTGTGCCATTTCAATGTATTTTGTGCAAAATGCCAAGGCCATTTAAATGGCTAAACATCGCATGTGATTAGGCTGTATGGATGAATTTTTGAAGTTTTAAAATTTTCTTTTATTTATTTCATGATCGTAGAAAAAGTATTGTATGCCACTGCACGCAATTAGCCATTGTAACACTCGTGCTGTCTATTGTGCCACGAAGCGAAGCTGAGCTAGCACTCATGTTACAATGGCTCTCATTACTTGGCAGTGGCATAAATAACTATAATCATATACCACACCAATTGAAAAGGCAAAACACTAGGTTTTGTACCTATAACTGTGCGGGAATCACTTTCGTTTGCATTGTTTCAGTGTTGTGCATATTGAGAGCGAGTTTTTATTTTGATCACTGTGCAAAAGATAAGACTTGCGAAAGCGCGGTTAAATGGACGGCTCGAGAGATATGAGAGTTGCTGGAGAGCTTTGAAATGAAATGAAATATTTATTTATAACACTGGTTATACGTCAAAAATCAATAGAAATAATAATAAAAATTACAATAGTATATTTAAGATAACCTTCCTTAGAAGGAACGTTCTCAATAGAATTACTAAAGAAATCTTCGTAACTCGTAACTATAAAATATTTTTTATTTTTATTTAAACCTATTTGCGTTATAGAATCATTTTGACAGCGTTTTAGTCATTCAGTCGTTCAGTCAATGATGAACGAGCGTAAATCTTCTATTATTACAAGATTTTTATTAGCTTGCAGTTAGTTTGGGACAAATCTTGAAAGCAAAATTAGAACCACTTACAGGTTTCCAATTAAGCTGAAATTTTGCATACAGGTTAAGTATGGAGCACATTGCATGGTTGGTTAAGTGACGTCATACTAAATCCAAGATGGCGGACCAGTTATTTTTTATGCACCCCCATGATATGTGTATCAAATGAAGTTTTTGCCGAGTAGAATATTAAAAAACTAAAATTTTAAATTAAAGCTTGTACTTAAAAGCTCTTAGGTTTTTCGAAAATTATTTGATGTTATCTTATTATATATTTTACTTTATTAGTTATTTATTATTAAGTATATCTTATAACATCTATTAGGGGATCGGACTGCTAGTCATTTGAGTTAAGTACTTTTTATGATTTGTCAAAAACGAAATTTTGTTCTAAAAATGTTTGAAATACCCACAAGTGACATCATAGAGGTCATTGACGAACTAATTTTGTGAATTTGATCAATAAAAAATTAAAGACGTGGTGAAAAAACAAAACAGCTAAGGTTTTTTGAAACTTCAGGAGGAGAGAAATTTAGGAAATCATATTTCAGAATTTATTTTTGATGCAGTCCGATCCTCTATTCAGTCGTATATAGCTTCAACCACTACAATACTATAATGTTATGAAAACATAGTTAAGTCTATCGTATGTTTAGGAGGGTGGGTTTGTCAGTTATTACGTTGTGCAATGATGTGTTATCACATCTTTTATTCAACATATGCAATGTCTTTGGCGCATCATTCCATGATGGGAAGTCATCAGCGCACCTGAACAATGCAACCCGCCATCGCCATTGACAATGAAGATGACAACCCCACTTTCCACTTTCCCGCCCGTTTCCCACGGCGGCCGCGGCCTCCGCTAGAAAAGTAATTACACGTGTCTGCTGTCTAATGAAAAGAAATTTTCATATGCCAATGAGATAAGTTTATTGTTGTGTTGTCGTGTGCAAACTTGTCTAGCGAATGTGAAATTAGATAATAGTTTTATTTAAAACTACTTTAATTTTTGGAATGACCGTGTTAAGCTATATGTTGGTTGTTCTATACACTTATCCGTCCCCCTTTGCATTTAAGTTCACTATTGGCAAAGTATACATATTAGTACATTCTAACATACAGTATGGACACTCCCTGCCGCTCTCTAGATTCGAACTCACCCCCTCGTCTCCCAAGTTGATACACATTGGTTTAAGTTTAGTTCTCAAACGTATAGAATTTCGCCGTGATTTCATTTGTTTTTAGAAATGTAATTTCTCGCCCGTTATATGAAGTGCCCGGGATGTTCTATTAGCGTGCAATAGTAGTAGATTAAAGGAAAAAAGTGACCCATTTTGTTCGAGATGGGTAATTTCACTCGAGTTAAAAACTCTACTTTTCATTTCGACTGTGAGGAAATGTAATATTAATATGATATAACATATTAATTAGATATAAATAAATTCAGTTTACCTATATCCAACCTCCAACCTTATCGCAATGGCTACTTGCCACGGCCGACTAGATTGTACCTTATCGAGTTGGTCACGACGTGCATCTAGATGGCCATGCCGAAAAGTGAAAAAAGAGTGTCATGTTATCATGGCATTATAGAGGGCAGCAGAATAGAGGAATGATTTTAAATGTTGATCTTCTGTAATTGTTAAAAAATACACCAAATGTAAAATGATTCTATAGATCGTAATAAACACGTCGTTAATTGTATATCTGAGTTTAGATATATGAAAACCTCTCAATTTTATTTAATAATATTATGTCGTAACTCAATTATCTTCGACTCCGTGGCAATTAAAAAACTTCATTCCACCCTAGGGATGAAAAAGCAATGTTCCACCCCGCTATCTACTCATGAAAATGTACCTATATTTTACTTACTAAGTCATTAATTCATCATACACTCACGATCGTTAAAATCCTGTAATAGTTATTTATGATACTAGGAAGTAACTAGTATCTCATCGGTTAAGGGTGGTAAAAGGTAAATAACAAACGTGTGACATCCTGGAATCAGCAGCATACCCAACTCCTCACCAAATTAAATCAGTAATATCGTGTTCGGGCTCATTGGAATAGTCTCAATGAATAGGTGTTAGATAGAACATGGTAACCTTGACCTGCTGCTGCAGTGTCTCCTGGAATCTGCAGGATACCCAATTTCTCACCAACTTACAGCAAAGGTATAGGCAGAGAGAAATAAAGTAAATATCGTCCGCTCCTTTTCTAGCTATTATGGAGTCTCAGAAACTTCCACAAGTCCAATTTTGAAGTTTACAGTTTGTCTCTTTGTCTTTAACCGCCTCCGTGGCGTAATGGTTAGACCATTCGCTTCACACCAGGAGGTCGCGGGTTCGATTCCCAGCGGGGTCAATTTGTAAAACTCGGTTTGGTTGGTGGTAGGGCATTTTCTAATCCCGCCTGGCTAGCTACCACCATCTTATCTAAGTCTTGCCGCCAAACATAAGTGTTAACAACATTGCTGTGTTCCGGCTTGAAGATAAGATAGCCAGTTCTCCATTGTGTTGAGGAATCTTGGTAAACCCGCTTCCATCTTCAGCATCATCGTCACTTACCATCAGGTGAGATGATGCCAAGGGCTTACCAATTGTGAATTTAAAAAAAAAATTCTGTTTCCCGACTACTACAATTTGGGGATGTTCAAGGCATTATTTGAGTTTGCGTGTACCATCCTCGACTACATGGTCACTTACTATCAGGTGAGATGTAGTCAAACCCACTTAAATTTTTAAATTAAAATAAATAAATATTAAATACATTTAATTGCAGCTTTAAACAAGAGAGGTGAGCAACTACCACAGGTTTGTTCGATTCAGAATAGGCTAGATTTGCCTCTACGTGACGACTCTTGGATAAAATATTACTACTTATATTAAACTTAAAAGGCAAATACATGTTATTTTATTTTTTACTTTTTAGAGGTTTATGAAATTTTTAATTTAATTTTTTTTTAAATTCAAAATTGGTAAGACCTTAACAGCATCTCACCTTATAGTAAGTATCGATGACGCCGAAGATGAAAGCGGGCTTACCAAGATTCCCCAACGCAATGGGAACTGGCTATCTAATCTTCAAGCCAGAACACATCAATGCTGATAACATTGATGCTATGGCGACAAGACGTAGATAAGATGGTTGTAGCTAGCCAGGCGGGCTTAGATAATGCCCTTCCACTAACCAAACAGAGTCATACAAAGTTAGACTCCGTCGGGAACCGCACCCGCGACCTTCTGGTGTGGAGCTAATGGACTTATCATCACGCCACGGAGGCGGTTCACACATATATTTTTAGCGAGAGTTTAATAATATGAATGGCATAACTTTATAGAAAAGCTATGTGAACATTTTCTTCCAAGTTATTCTTGGACTTTAGCGTTGTAAATTGAAGTTGGGTATCATAACTTGTAATTACCAGCACCGTTTAGTTTAAACCGCATACATCCGGCTACTTAAACTACTTCAAAAGTAAGAAATAAATGTGCAATGTTGTTGAGAAAGTTTTTCAGGTATAATAACAGTTTTTTGCGGAGTATTCTTGTGATAAGTCTTTTTCAGCATTTCTCGTCAGCATCATTAAATAGCGCAACGCTTTCATATTTATATTACTACTACTACACACAGTTTCAATGACTTTTTTTAAAATTAAAAATTTGAGTGCGTTTGACTGCAACTCACCTGATGGTACACGCAAACTCAAATAATGCCTATTCACTCTTGCCTTGAAGATCCTCAAACTATAGGAACTATCTTCGAGGGTGCGTAGTGCGGCTCGCGAGCGTGGACAATATTAGCCTATATGTTAATCCAGTTCCTGGATCCTACCAAATTTCATCCGGATCCGTTTATCTGTTGTGGCGTGAAAGAGTCACAAACATCCATACATTGCATACAAACTTTCGCGTTTATAATATTAGTAAGGATAGAGATTAAAAGCTCATTTCGAAAACCTTAAACCTTAAAGTTTTTAAGTTAAATGTGCCTGATGAGAATGTTAAATGCTTGACTCAAAATTTAAAAAGTCGGGCTGAGAAGTACAGTATTTCCTATGATTTGATTGAAAACAATAGACGATCCTGGGACCTTGATTCCTGTTAGTTCATCATCAGATCAACTTATTGTCACCGGGAATATGGCTTCATACCAAATTTGAAAGTGGGTCAAATTTAACTTGCCAATTTTGAAGCAGACTTACATACGAACGTTGAAAGTTAAAAAGTGCAAAATAAACAATAGATCTTGTAGGTAAGTTTAACTAACAAAAAAGTCGGCCAAGTGCGACTCGGGTCACACAAACAGGGTTCCGCATCAAAACTATTACTACGAATAAAACAAGACCTAAATCTGTAAGCTAGCGTTTATGAATAAATCAAATGAAAGACCTCTCAGTACATACTTTGCTCTCTCAAGATTTTAGGCCCATTAGTTTCCGAAATAAGAGGACCGGGGGAGGGGGGGGGGGGGAATTTTCGCCTATTTTCTTAACTAACTTCAAAACTATCTTAAAAGTATATATAAAAAAAATATTTGAGATTCTGACAACAACTGCTGGAGATGGAAGATTAACTCCATAACTTTTATGTTATGGAGTTAAATCGTCCATCATCATCTGCTGAGGCGCTTGAGAGAGAAACAAGACACAAGGATAGACTTTGTCTACCAAAAGTCAGGGTAAACGTCTACAAGAATGGATCTTATTGCATGGCTATCCAAATATATAATAAACCTTCCTAGTAGGTTGAAAAAAATGTCTACATACAGCTTCAAGCTGAAAAGTACAGAGTGGCTATTAAGCAAATGTTACTATTCGATTGATGAGTTTTTAAGTGATAAAGAAATATGATTAATACATTTTTAATAAAATATGATTTACATTATTTATTTAGTAAGGTTTTCTTTTTGTATGTTATTTGTGCTTATTTTGTTTTTAGTCTATTTACATATTGATAATGATACTGTATGACATTGTGATTGCTTAATATATTTTTACTAATTGTGTACACCTGATTCAGGTAGAATTTAACTGTACTTTATTACTATAAAATATGTTCGATCTGTATATACTTAAATTCCTGCACAATAAATGACTTGAACTTGAAGCCACAGGACTTTGCATCTGTTAATGAAACACATACGATTTGATAATTCCTATTGGTGAGTAGGTGATTGGGTTTAACATTGTTAGATAGATACCATTATCCCTACAAATAAAAAAAAAAGTTAAAAAGAACTAAAAACCGACTTCGAAATTAAATTCACTCAAAAGTATGAAATAAAATTATTCTACTTAAATACACAACAATAACCAACAATAACGAAATCATAGGTGGGTACGAATTAAATTAGGGGCTTTAAATTTTTTTTGAGGTCGGTGTCAGCAAACCATCGAATCTAAAACATTTGATACGTAAGTAACTGTGTGCTAGTACCGACCTCTAAAAAAATTTAAAACCCCTAATTTAATTCCTACCCACCTTTGATTTCGTTATTGTTGGTTAATGTGGTGTATTTATATATAATAATATTATTTCATACTTTTGAGTGAATTTCATTTTGAAGTCGGTTTTTAGTTTTTTTCAACTTGTTTTTTAAAGCTACTGCAAAAACGAGGCCGTTATCGTCTTGTTTCTTTCTTCTTAATCGATTGACTTTGAGGTAAGCTATAAAACGACACCAAATTATGTACCGCAGACCACTAGATTCTTACTTAGTGTGGCAATTTATGGTCAATACGCGACTCTCGCGGTTTGTTACTTGGAAGGAAATGATCAGACGGGCCACACTGCAGGTTGTAGTGAGAACTACAGCGTGTCTGCAAAATGGAGGCAGTCACTGTGAATAATTGTTTAATATAGTATTTCAGTTAAACATGTGAAAATGTTAAATATTCGTGAAATTATAATTAACGATTGTCACAACCCCGCACAATCTCTTAACCATCAATTTGCATCATTACGTAAGTAACTAATGGTAGATAATTTTGGCTCATTTGGTAGCTTAGCTTAAAATCTATCGAAACAACATGTCAATGAACTCGTTTTTGCAGTGTTTTCAAAAAAAGAAAAAGATAATTATGTTTTTTTTCTGTAATTTTTTTGGTGTTTTTTCTAATTTTATGTGTTGATCACCAGAGAAATTAAATAACATTTCAAATGAGACTATTTTGAAGTCTGTACTGCTGCTAGTTCAAGAGAAAACTGCAAGAAATGAAAATAAAAATGGCTGCCATTTAGAGGGAGAAGGATGCCATGAAATGTGGTGTATTACACGCCCATATAATTTCGGATACATGCCCATAAAATATCGGATAACCCTATCCGATACACACTGTATAGTGTAGTCTTGCCGAGATAACATAAATATTTTGAAATGTTTCGATGTATTTTGGACAGAATAGAATTTAGGGAAAATGATCACTGTGTGGCATTATTATCCTACAGCTTATTGGCAGCTGTCTGGTTGCAGTAAAATACGATATTGCAGACTACACCCACTGCACATAATATCATCACCATTCTTAGCCATTTTGCGCAGATCACCGATTGGCGGTTTGCCTAAACTACGCGGTTTCTTAACTTTACTATTTACATCAATTTTCTTTTTCGAAAAACGTGTAAGCTTTTAGGAACAAACTTTTATTTGAAAGGAGTTTTATGCTCAAATGATTTTCGAAAGACCTAAAAACTTTTAGGTCACTTATTTCGTATTCTTCTCAGAAAACCTCTTTATTTGATACCCATATTGTAGGAGTGCATTAAAAATAACTAGTCCGCCATCTTGGGTGTGCCGCCATGTTGGATTTAGAATGACGTTACACAGTTAACCATGCATTGTCATCCAAACTGAACGTGTATACAAAATTTCAGCTCAATCGGTAAAGATATCTGCTTCAAAATTAAGATGCAAGATTTCACCCGAACAAACATACATACATTACAAGTTAAATGAAAGCTTTTAAAAAGCCAAATACTCAAATGATTTAAATACACGGTTCTAAATTAAAAAAAAATATTTTTCCTACGGTTCTATTGTAATAAAACATGTTTCTGGGACCTTGATTCCACCTCTAAATTTCATCATCATAACAAGTCCAAAATACCAAAAGAATCTATTGTCACTTCCAAGTGACAATAACAATATCCGTATCCCAATACGGCTTTATTTCAAATTTCAGCTCTATCGGACCCCTGTACGTCGCTCTAAAATCGATCGCAAGATTTGAACTAAAGAAACATACATACATACAGTCATACAAACATTGCAAGTAAAATCAAAGTCTTAAAAAACTAAATTTCCTTCAGTTAACAAAATGATGTCAAAACGTTCACATTGCTCAAGTATCCTTTCTCGTTGCATTCCTATTTTTACAAGCAGTCGGTAATCAGGCGCTTGCGCAGGTTTCAACACTTAATCACCGAGCTAGACTACGAATTTTCCCGGTTTGTTTGTTACGCGACTAATACTATGTTGTGATGGATGGAGGCATGTTCGCAGTATCGAATGCCGCTAAAACGAATATCCCGCAATAAAGGTTTTTATTATTTACTAGCTTTTTCCCGCGGCTCCGCCCGCGTGGACATCGTTTTTGTGACTGACTTAGAGGGTGCGCGGTGCGCGAGGCGCAAGCGGCTCGCGAGCGTGGACATGAATTTTCTCCAGATCCCTCGGGAACTATGTCAGGATATGCTTATTAGTAAATCGTGTCATTTCCCACCCCCTCAACCATTTCGGTGCAAAAAATCACACAATCCATTGTTCCGTTGCGATGTTAATTAACCAAAAAAGAGTATAATTTCAGTTCCCTCGGGAATTGCATCGGGCTATGCTATTTTCACGGGATAAAAAGTAGCCTATGTCCTTCCTTGTGACACAGGCTACCTGCATTCCAAATTTCATTAAGATTGGTCAAAGCGTTGAAGCGTGAAAAGGTAACAAACAAACTTACAAACACATTTTCACATTTATAATATTAGTAAGGATCATCATTGCAGCTCATATACGTCCCCACCGAGGGGCTCGAGCCTACCCTGAATCAGGGCGATTAGGCCTTAGTCGACCACGCGGGCCCAGTGCGGGTTGGTCGACTTCACACACAACCTTCGAGTTTCTTCGCAGGCGTGTGCAGGTTTCCTCACGATGTTTTCCTTCACCGTTAAAGCAATCGGTAAGTATGTACGAAAGTTTTTGAAAAACTCATTGGTACATTGGCCGTCCAGATTTGAACCCGGTACCTCTGGTTAGATGGACCGAGTCGTTACCGGTTGAGCCACCGACGCTTTTCCTTTATCCCGCTTTTTGCCCTTTCCGTGGGAATTTTTCCAAACTCCTTTCTAAGCGGATGCCTACGTCATAATTTATATCTTTATGCCGAAGTTCAGCCCGATCCGATCAGCGGTTTGAGCTGTGCGTTGATAGTAAGACTGATATATTAGTCCGTCAGTCACAGTTTCCTTTTATATACAGAAGAAGATTGGTTTTCTTCCAATTACCAAAGAGTAAAAAATATTTAGAAAGTTCCTATCACCTGGAACTTGTAAACTCACATTCCTTTTTAGGGTTCCGTACCCAAAGATTAAAAACGGGACCCATTTACTAAGACTTCGCTGTCCGGCCGTCTGTAACCAGGCTGTATTTCATGAACCGTGATTGCTAGACAGTTTAAATTTTAACAGATTGTGTATTTCTGTTGCCGCTATAACAACAAATACTAAAAATTTGAAAAAGTAAAAAAGTCAGGGGGTCTCCATACAAAAAACCTTTTTTTAAACATGAAGAATCTAGCGCCATCTAGTATGATGGTACGGAACCCTATGTGTGCGTTTGTGACTCGCACTTGGCCGGTTATTATTACTAGCTTCGCCCACGTTGACATCGTTTTTCTGACTGTCTTTGAGGCTGAGTGGGGCGCGAGTGTGGTCACGAGTTTTCTCCAGATCCCTATCCCAGATCGGGCTATTCTGATTAGCATTCTATGCCACTTCCCAGCTCCTCAACCAATTCTGTACAGGAGTATAATTGACGTCAAAAATAACTAAAATCTGTAATATTACCGCCTTAAGTGACATGCAATTAAACGCCTTTTTTTAAAAAAAAAAACAGAAAAGGTTTCGTATGCACGTTCTTTTTCAAATAGCAATGTTGATTATCGTGGAGCCATTCGCGTTTATTTTTGCTTTTCAGCTTCATTCGATGCCGCGACCATTTGATACCATGACTGTTCGACGACGCCATGACCATGCGATGTGTAACCTCGAGGCATGCCGCGAACGTTCGATACACCATAATTATGTGTGTCGTTGGAAAAACTCATAATTTTAGTTTATTGTAACTTTTTCAAACGTGTCCAACGGCACTGGAAATGACTGGTCAAAACCAAACAAACACATTGGGTTATTGAAAACCAGGCAAAATCAGTGCCGGTTTAAATATTATGTTTCTCAAGTCATCTAAGATTATTATTTTCTAAATAACATGTTTGCATCTCGTGTTTTTTGTCTTTGGAACAGGAAAATCTATGATTTGAAATTTGAATGTATAGTGTTTAGATTTTTTTCTGAGAATCGTGACTTGTATTTGATAATAATACTATTATGTATGAACCACGTCCAAAAAAGCATATATGTACTATTTGTTATTTGTTCCAAAAGTGAAGCCAAATAATCTATTACAAAATAACCTAATCCTCTGACCATATTCATCATATCAGCTCATATACGCCCCCACCGGAGGTCTCGAGCCTAGCCTACCCTGATCGGGCCTTAGTCGACCACGCGGGCCCAGTGCGGGTTGGTCGACTTCACACACAACCTGCGAGTTGACCTCTGACCGTAACCTACCATAATTTGCTTTCAACGTTTTCTTTTTTGTAAAAGGGCGAACGTTTATTTATTTACATAGACCGGTTACTTCGTTTACAAATAGGTCTTTAATAAATGTATGAATCTGATATTTCATAGGTCATCATATCAGCTCATATTCGTCCCCACCGAGGGATTCCGGCCTACCCTGAATTAGGGTCAGGTCTTAGTCGACCACGCGGGTCCAGTGCGGATTGGTCGACTTCACACACAACCTGCGAATTTCTCCGCAGGCGTGTGCAGGTTTCCTCACGATGTTTTCCTTCACCGTAAGAGCGTAGGATAAACGTACATATGAAATCTAAATTCGAAATCACATTGGTACGTGGCAGGATTCGAACCACGACCTCCCCGGCAAGGAGGCGGCGGCCCTAGCCGTTACGCCACCGACGCTGTTTTAACATTTATTTTATTTATTTTGTATGATGGCACAGCTCTGCGTCTTTTTATTATCTTTTCATTGTATGTATTGGTTTGTACTATTTGATTCTTACAGCGCAAAACTAAAGTATATAATATTAGTACTAACATACAGTATGGACACTCCCTGCCGCTCTCTAGATTCCGACCTCACCCCCTCGTCATCTATATTGATGCAGATTAGTTATAGTTTGGTTCTCGAACGTATGGGATTCCGCCGTGATTTTGTTGGCTCCGCCATTTGTTTTTAGAAATTTTATTTCACGACCGTCGTATGAAGTGTCCGAGGTGTGGCATAACCAATGTAATATTAGAATTGAAATAACCGGCTTTAAAGAAGGAGAGATTCTCAAATGGTTTTTTAAATATATTTGTTGCATCAAAACTCCGTCATTTGTTAACCGATTTGGAATATTCTTTTTTTATCTATAAGGATACACTTGCAGATAGGTACCATTGAAATTTCATCAAAATTGGTACTGCATTTTTCTGGGAAATTAACAAAAACAAAAAAATGTAGCAAAATTGTACTTGGTTGTTGTGATTGAAGTCGTTATTACGGTTCCGTAGTTAACAAGGCATCACCCTTATGTTTCGCCATGTCTGTCTGTCTGTCCGTCTGTTCGCGGCTAAGCTCAGAGACTCTTAGTACTAGAAAGTTGTAATTTGGTATGGGTGTACGTAGAAATCACGCCGATAAAGTGGTAAAATAAAATGTTGAAAATTTTTTTATGGTACGCTTACATGTAAATAGGTGACGTACCCTATCGTGTGGGATATCGTTGAATAGGTCTTTCAAAACTACTGCGAGTTTGCTAAAACTATTTTTGTTATTATTTTTATTCACAATTGGTAAACCCTTGACAACATCTCACCTGGTGGTAAGTGAGGATGTTGCCGAAGATGGAAGCGGGCTTACCAAGATTCCCCAACTCAATGGGGAATTGGCTATCTTATCTTCATGCCGGAACACACCAATGATATCAACATTGATATTTATTAATTCAGAGATTTTTTTGTGAAATATTAAGCTTTAAAGAGCTAATTTTTGTTAGAGTCAAGTGTTCCCCCCTCCCCCATACCAGCCAAACCGCTATTAAACTGTCATGGCTAAGTATAAGTAGGCTTTCTTAGTTTAGGAGTAATATTCGACCAACTTAAGATGTGCAGTTAGATTTGTAAAAGTTCGCAAATTTTCCATAAAAAATGTTCTATTACCAACTGTAAATATAATTTTGTTTTTTAAAATATACTCGTACATTTATTTATTGAAAAGACTACGGATCCCTACTTTTCGCGTGTCCGACTTGCACTTGGTCGGTTTTTTTAACGTGTTTAGCGTTTCCAATAATAATTAAATCGGAAACCCAATAAATACTTTATATTAAATCATAGAGGTCAATTTTATTGTTATTGCATAATCATTGTTCTAAATTAATCTGTGGCGGCACGGAAACAAAACTGTGGAGACCTTGCCTATATGTCTTTTATGCTTTTTAAAGCTTTCGCACGCGGCTTTCGCACGTGGCTTCGCCCGCGTGGACATCTTATGACTGACTATCTTTGTAGGTGAGTGGACAATCGTTGTCTCCAGATCCCGATCTCAGATCGGACTATTCTTATTGCATTCTATGTCATTTCCCACTCCATCCACCATCTCTGTGCAAAAAATCACAACAATTGTTCCGTTGCGATTTTAAAGAAATTAACTAAAAAAAGAGTATTTTTTCACTTCCCCGAACTGCATCGGACTATGCTCCATTTATAATATTAGTTTTTCCATTTATAATATTAGTAAGGATGAATTTGTATTTTTTACAAGTCCTTTCATTTGATGCATTTGATTTTTTTTAACTTGCTAATTAATTTGTCCCCCAAAATTAACCCCCGATATCTAAATTCGTTCATTTTCGCTATACGTCCTTGCTTGGGTCATCAAATATCAACATATATTTACCAAATTTAAATATTTTTTTTCGTCCAGTAGATTCGGAGAGAGGGACGGCCGGATAGACAGATACTTCAGTGACCTTATAAGTCTTTTAATTGACTGTGGCCTTTGGAAAATTCATTTTCCTTGTGGGAACGTAAGAAATTTAGATTTCTGATAAGTTTTTCTGTAATCTGTGCATTCAACCTCATATACCGTGATTTTTTCATGATTTTTGGTGCAGTAGTTTAGGAGATAAGGGGGCGATACAGTTATAGACTTTTTAAAATGAATACCCTAAATACTAATTTTAGAAATCCTTGAATTGATATTTTTTAAAAAAAATTATCCGTTGTTATTTTCAGAATTTGTTTCTATAACTTTGTCATATAACCTCCAAAATCATCAGGGGTTTATGAGACCTTATGTTTCTTCGAAGACGAAAGTAACGATCGGCAATGATTGTCATCATATCAGCCAAAAATCGTACACTGCTGGACAAAGGCCTCCCCCAAGGATTTCCACGACGCTCCGGTCCTGCGTGTCCCCCATCCAACGGCTTCCCGCTATCTTCACCAGGTCGTCGTCGGTACAGCGCGTGGGATGCATGTTAAGCAAATACTAACCTTCGATTTAGGAACCATATTCAGTTTTGTGAAAACAAATCAACAGAGAAAACGTTTACGGGCTTCACGGCCGAAGAACGCGGTCTCTTGGCATGCGTGTGTGACCTAATACATGTCAATATGGCAGATTAACACACGAGGTCATGTCTTGTCAGTGCCGCGCTTGACTGGACAACTAACAATGCTACAGAAACATTACGTTACGTATAATGCGTGCCACTAAAGAAGAGACTTGAAACACCACGTAAAATATTAAAAAAAAAACAAAGTAGGAAGTATACGAAATAGTTATCCATAACATATACATTTCCATAATCCTTTGCTTCTTTTAACACAGAGGTACGTGTTCCTACTTTGTCTTTTTAAGGCTTTACGTGGTGTTTCAAGTTTCATTTTTAGGGGCACGCACTATACCTTTTGCCTATTTCGATTATTCATAACTTTAATTTATATCCTTTAATCTTGTCAAACAACTATTTGGACTTTTTTGAAATTTTGTTTTGTATGAAACCAGGTAACTAGTTTTTAGGGTTCCGTACCATAAGGGTAAAAACGGGACCCTATTACTAAGGCTCAATTCACACCGGGACAGCAGCGGCCGGCAGCGACGCGACGAGCACTTTCAGTGTAAAACAATTTTAAACTTTATCTTCATGCTTATAAATATTAGTATCGTTTGAAAAGTACGAAAACGCCGCGCGGCTGCCCGCGGCGCCGCGAGCCACCGCGCGGCTTCGCGCTCCCTGCGCGCGCGTCCGCCCGCGACGCCGCGAGCTACCGCGCGGCGGCGCGGACGGCCGCGCGGCCGCGAGCGGCTGCGCGCGCTCGCCCCCATACAAACTATGGTCGAAGAGGAGGCCGCGTGCGGCTGCCAGCGGCCACGCGCGGCTGCCGGCGGCGGCGCGAGCCGGCTCCGACGGTATCTACTCGCCGCTGCCGGCCGCTCCCAGCCGCTGCCGGCCGCTGCCGTCCCGGTGTGAATAGAGCCTAAGACTCCGCTGTCCGTCCGTCTGTCACCAGACTGTATTTCATGAACCGTGATAGCTAGACAGTTTAAATTTTGACAGTTGATGTATTTCAGTTGCCGCTATAACAAAAATACTAAAAATTAAAAGAAGTGAAAGTTTCCATACAAAACGTGTTTTTTTTTTAAATGTGAAGAAAATAGCGCCATCTAGTATGATGGTACGGAACCCTTTGTGTGGGGTTCTGACTCGCACTTGGCCGGTGTTTTCATATGTGATCTTAAGTTCTATGGGAGCTACCTTATTCTGAATTTTCCTGGAATAATGAACTATCCAGTGCAGTAGGCCTTAATAATTCCTAGATGTTCTTAAAGTTTCATCAAAATCTTTAGCGAAATTTTTGAGAAAAAGTATCAAACAACCTGGGATTTTTTTAATGAGATGTTACTTATTCTGATAAGACAAAGACAGTTATATTGAAATAGCTATGTTAGACAGAGAGGTAGAACCGCGAAAAACAGCGAGCAAAAAGAGCGACATGTTCGGGTATTTTAAACTAGCTGTTTCCCGCGGCTTCACTTCTATGACTTTTCGAGGGTACGCAGTGCGCGAGCCTCAAGCGGCTCGCGAGCGTGGAGGAAGGTGACCTATGTGTTATCCAGGTCCTAATCTGTCTACCTACCAACTTTCAGCCAGATCCGTTCAGTAGTTTTTGCGTGAAAGAGTAACAAACATACATTCTTACAAACTTTCGCGTTTATATGTATTAGTAGGATTACGCGACCTCGAATCTTGTTCTTTTCATGTGATCTAAACCACAATAAAGATATTGTGTCTAAACATACATCCGCAATTATTGGTAATTTTTTAATCAAAGTCTGATATACCTTGATTCTTTACTACTATTTGTAAGTGAACATAATTTTTATTGTTGATTTGTGTGCGTGTGCGCCCGTTTTCAACCGACTTCCAAAAAGGAGGAGGTTCTCAATTCGACTGTATGTTTTTTTGTATGTGTGTTAGGTACCTCAGAACTTTTGACTGGGAGAACTGATTTTTACGATTCTTTTTTTATTTGAAAGCTAGTGCTTCCAGTGTGGTCCCATATAAATTTTATCAAAATCGGTGTAGAACTTTATCAGAAAATTAACAAAAACCAAAAATAATAATGCAAAAATGTACTAAGTTGTTGCGATGGAAGACGATTTTTTAACGTGTTTAGCTTTTTTTGTTGTAAAAATTAGTTCATTTTTCAAAAATCTTGGAGTTTTCCTAGTTTGTTCCCATCTTATCCACAATACGGCTCATTCGTCATAAAAGTAATGTAAGCTGCTAGTGTATAAACTATAATAATAATAATAATTTAATTAAACCCACGCAAACTTAACAGTAATTTGGGCCTACATCTTCACAACCTGTGAAGCATTAACGCCTGCCCATGGCTAGGGGTCAAGTTCAAGACAGCCCATCACGGCGCCACGGACCACTGACCCCAGCTCGCAGCGGTTGTAACCGACATCTCCGCTCGCTATCGAGGATGACCCACTCTCGGAAGTGAGATCAAATTGCAGCGCAGTTATTCGAACTTTTCAAGCGAATTCCAAAAAGGAGGAGGTTCTCAATTCGACTGTTTTTTTTTATGTGTGTTACCTCAGAACTTTTGACTTGGTTAACCGATTTTTATGATTCTTTTTTAATTTGAAAGCTAGTGCTTCACGTCTGGTCCCATATAAATTTAATTAAAATCGGTGTAGTATTTTATTAGAAAATTAACAAAAATCAAAAATAATAATGCAAAAATGTAGTAAGTTGTTGCGATGGAAGTCGGCTTTTTAACGTGTTTAGCGTTTTTAATCTATGTTCTTAGTGTGAATACTTTTGAAATTTTGCATAAGATAAGAAAAAGATTGTATAAGCTGCCATAACGCAGTTATGCGGACTTTTGATATTAATTTGTAAAGGGCTAACCAATTGTAAATAACAAAAATGCTTACTGTTATGTCGCAAGATTTGTTATGCCGCCGAATGTGGTTGCAGAAGGGTACAACAATGATACCTATTATTTTTAATCACAAGTCATCAACGGGAGCGACAGATAAATGTATTTTTTTCACTCAGTTCGGGCTCCTTAGCGTGAGTACGACTCACACTTCATCGTCATCATCATCAGCGGAAAAACGTCCACTGCTGGACAAAGGCCTCCCCCAATGATTTCCACGACGACCGGTCCTGCGCTGCCCGCATCTATCGGTTTCCCGCGATCTTCACCAGGTCGGTCCACCGCGTGGGAGGCAGTACGCTACGTTTTCCGGTGCGCGGTCGCCATTTGAGAACTTTACTGCCCCAACGGCCATCTGTTCTACGAGCTCACTAAGCCGGTTTCTATTATTTATTGTAAACTTTAGAGTATGTAATATAATCACACCAAGTTTCATACTTAACTGTTTCGGTTTTTAAGTTAAAGCATAAAGAAAAAACTCGAAAAAAAACCACGTTTCTTGTATGGAAACCACCTTTAGTGTACTGTTAGTCTGCTTACCTTCAGTTTTTTTTACATTTTTATGATTTTTTATTCAATCTACTATAACAACACATAGCCTCTTCAAAATTAAGACGGCTGCCTATTGCGGTTCATAAGAATCATAAGATTACAGCTTTTTAAAGGTCGGATAGGCGGCCGGACAGCTAAGGATTAGTAATAGGGTCCAGTTATCTGGTACCTATGGTACACAAAAAGCAGCTACCAAACACTTTTTAAAATAATAACAATCTACAAAATACAGTTTTTTAACATGTTTGTAAAAGCAATGTAGAATGTAATAAATAATAACCTAATAAGCAGTGTAACATCAAAGTCGTCATGCCTTGAATAGCGCGTTTCGTAATCGAATCCATCCGAATGTGATGCAGCGCGGCGCGTGAGCCGTGAACTTGACCGTATCGGATGCGCCCGCGCAGCGGTCAGCGCAGCCTTCTCTTAACGCGATATAGCTCCATTAGTACTAACATATAGTATGGACACTCCCTGCCGCTCTCTAGATTGCGACCTCACCCCTCGACACCCAGATTGATACAGATTGGTAACAGTTGGTTGTCGAATATAGGAATTCGCCGCCATTTTATTTGTTCCGTCTTTCCTTTTTTGAAATGTCATTTCTGGCCCGTTGTATGAAGTGTCCAGGGTCAAGGGTGTGACACAAGTGTACCTAGAAGAGAGAAATAACACTAACCACTTTTATGTAGACATGAAATATAAATGTTGGGACACTTAACTACACGACAGCTTCATTTGAGAACCATTGTCCTGAGGGGAAGACAGGGAGAGAAAATGACTGAGAGAACAACCAATAATTATTTTTTACTTTTTCTTCATGAAAGAAGAGATACCTAGGCAAAGAAAAAATCATGGATCTAGTGGATCTAGTGAATGAATATGTTGGCTCAGTAGTAACTGCACAGATGGTTGGTTGTTTTTCGTAACTGTCAGATCCGCCACCCAGGAAGACGGGAGGATGGGGGGGGGGGGAGTTTGACCGCCTCCGTAGCGTAATGGTTAGTACATTCGCTTCACGCCAGGAGGCCGCGGGTTCCATTCCCGGTGGGGTTAATTGTAAGACTGTTGTAAAGATGTGTTCCGGCTTGAAGATAATATATATAGCCAGGTCTCCATTGCGCTGGGAAATCTTGGTAAACCCGCTTCCGTCTTCGGCATCATCGTCACTTACAATCAGGTGAGATGATGCCAAGGGCTTACCGATTGAGAATTAAAAAAAAGAGGCTCCTTGACAGTATTATCACCAAACCTAACGAGCCTTTTATCGTTCGCTCAACTCAATCTGTCTCATCATTACAGCTCATATACGTCCCCACCGAGGGGCTCGAGCCTACCCTGAATCAGGGCGATTAGGCCTTAGTCGACCACGCGGGCCCAGTGCGGGTTGGTCGACTTCACACACAACCTTCGAGTTTCTTCGCAGGCGTGTGCAGGTTTCCTCACGATGTTTTCCTTCACCGTTAAAGCAATCGGTAAGTATGTACGTAAGTTTTTGAAAAACTCATTGGTACATTGGCCGTCCAGATTTGAACCCGGTACCTCTGGTTAGATGGACCGAGCCGTTACCGGTTGAGCCACCGACGCTTTTTTAGCCACCGACGCTTTTTTCAATCTGTCTATTGAAGCAAAATGTTGTGTCATATCACGAGGCGAAGTTTTGACGGAAGACTAGCCTTGCGAAGATAACTCCAACCGACAAACCTCGGCTTCTAAATAAATTCATTTTACTATAAAAGTTATTTACTTGTCTATAAGGAAGACCGATTAAATGAGTCTTCGCTCGCGCGGTACAGGGGCGCGGGGGTAAGCAGGCGTGTGCAGGTTTCCTCACGATGTTTTCCTTCACTGTAAGAGCTTTCGATAAACGTACATATGAAATCGGTAAATTCGAAACACATTTGTACGTGGCAGGCTTCGAACCATGACCTCCCAGACAAGAGGTAGTAGGCCTTGCCATTACGCCACCGACGCTCTAACGTAAGTATTTGACTGTTTTATTTATATTACTACTAGCTGTCCCGGCGAACTTCGTTCCACCTTACACTACACTACCCTACCCTACGCTACCCTACACCACCCTACCCTACCCTGCCCTGCATAAGAACCTTCTCCTGACAGTAAAGAACTCAACAAAAAAGAATTACCGAAATCGGTCAAGCCGTTCTTGAGTTTTAAATGGTGTAACACGGTTTTTTTATATATATAGATGACAGCTTTTTTACTGAACGTTTATATATAACGGGAGACTGATTACTAAGGTTTTCTAAATGTGGAACACGTTGTCAGCTTTTTATGGTTAATCTCATGATGAGTTTAACTGTACATTACCGTTTGTGTTTTCCTATTATAAATAAAATATTTTTTTTTGTCACACACAATAATAATTAAAGTGATAATTTCATTCGAGTCTGTTTGCAAGTTCAACATACTTATTTGATCATGCCGCACGCCATTTGGCTCGACTTGGCCTTAAAACCGTTGCACGCGCAACTCATTCTGCACCTCTCCGTTAGATTCTCCGCACTGCGCACTAGCCTAATATCATCTTGCAGATCTGGTAATGATATTGATCAAGTAGGTTTGCCTTCGATGTAGTAAAGGCAAAGTATATAATATACTAGCTGTCCCGGCGAACTACGTTCCACCTTACACTACACTATACTACCCTACCCTACACTACACTACACTACTACCCTACCCTACCCTACCCTCACCCCCTCGTCACCCAGATTGATACAGACTGGTTACATTTTGGTTGTCAAACGTATAGGATTTCGCCGTCATTTTGTTTGTTTCGTCATTCCTTTTTTTAACGTTGTATGAATTGTCCAGGAAGTGGTAAAGATGTGTGGAAAACTTGTTCTGATCTCACTTAATCCTGGTGGAGAGGAACTTTCCATGTAGGTGTTCTGTTTTGCCGTTGAAGTGAAAAGTTAAGATTTTTGGGTTTTTCATGAATTTATAATGACTTCATGAAGCGTTGTTTACCAGTTTGTCATAAACATTACATTGTTTCCTATAAATTTTAATATCATGATTTTTCAAGTATAAATTGCATAAGTATGTAATAACTACATTATATCAGCTCATATACGTCCCCACCGAGGAGCTCGAGCCTACCCTAAATTAGGGCGATAACTACATAAGTAATACAATTTATTCTTTGGGTTTTGAACATATATCCTAAATCAAGTCCTATTGTATTTGACGACTAACATCGATCAGTCCTGCGCTGACCGTATCCAATGGCTTCCCGCGACCAGATCGTCAGTTCACCAAGTGGGCGGCCGGCCTACGCTATATCTATGGGTGCGTGATCGTCACTCGAGCACTTTACTGCCCCAACGACAATGAAAAACGACACATCCAGTGTTAATTCACGAAAAATCTCCAAAAATTGAAATTTGAGCCATGATCTTTACGTTTGTTCCTAAAAATTTAAAAAAAAACATCAGGAAAGATCTATAAGCAGATCTATAAATCTTATTCTTTTAGTTAAGAGATTTTTAACGCTTAGGTACAAAGCTTACAATGCTTTTTGTGTTCTAGATTAAACTATTTATTATATCAGCTCATAAGACTAACCCTTATTCGGCCTTAGTCGACCACGCGGGCCCAGTGCGGGTCGGTTGATTTCACATACAACCTTCGAGTTTCTTCACAGGCGTGTGCAGGTTTCCTCACGATGTTTTCCTTCACCCTAAAAGCTTCGGATACTACGTACTAATAAAATCGAAATTCGAAAACACATTGGTACGTGGCAGGCTGGCAGGATTCGAATTACGACCTCCCGGACAGGAGGTAGCGGACCTAGCCGTTACGCCACCGACGCGAAGAAACAACTAACGTTTGATAATTATATCGAATGGACACTTGTAGAACCTACAAAACAATATGCAAATTAATAGTCTCGGATTTAATTTACTACAATTACAGATGTTTCTATGACATCTGATTATTTTACTATTGTTCTATTTTATGTCTGCTCAGTAAAAAAGAGATGACGTCTTTTCGATAAATTATCACAATTATTATAACTGCACACTGGTTCAGTTATTTTATACTGCCTTTTTTCTCAAAGGATATTAAACTATGGACCTAACTATGTTATGGAAACAATCCGCACCCCCGTATGTAGTTCCTGTGAAGAAAATAATATAGTTGATTTGTTTTCGCAATAAGCGTTAACGCGTATTAAGGTCTCATATAATCCAAATTAAATTTTCAAAGACGATTTATAGGAAGTTTGTGTTTTGGTTTATTTTTAACAAAACTGTTAATTGTTCTGTTCAGTTTATTATTACAATTAAATTTTTCAATAGGAAAATTATATTGTAAATGAATTTTATAAAAAAAAAAAACAATACAATTTGGCATACATAATATGTCATCCACGCGACCACTCAAGAGACTTTTGGGGGCGCGACCACTGCATGGTTAATTATTATCTAGGTACCTACTACGTGATAGCAATAGCAGTTGGTCCGAATAACGCAATACTTGAAAATGCTTGAGAAATGGGTCACGAATTTAACCGTACGTACGTGATTCGTATTTTCGACCATAATTTGAAGGCCTAACGACAGTCGTCGACCTACTGAGTGGCTATTTGTATTTACTAGACGTCGTATTTCGACAACACCGTATAAGTTCTCACATTTTAATTATTCACCTTAGAGCCCGTGAAATACAAGTGAATTTAGAGTAAACATTTCGTTGGTTCAATAGTTTTATTTATATCTCTCAAAGTAAAAACACATTGTTTTGGTGATCCGCCTTTTTGAGATGTATTTTTCTCTAAATATTTTCCATTACGTTCGTGTTGGATGACTAATGTTGTTATTATTTAAAGTTTATAATAAAGTGCAAATAGTTTTAAGGGCTCCGTCCCTTTTAAAGGCTGTAATAGCTGTATCTTATGATGAATCATAATAGGTAGCCCGGCTAAAGTTTTCAAAAACTTATATTTGTTGTGTTGTTATTGTGGACTTACTAATAAAAATTTAAAATAATAACAAAAGTTAAGTTTTTAAAGGTTTTAGATCTATTTACAGTGTTTCATGGAACCCTAAAATCGGGCGTATATCTTTTTTTTCATTATTGTATAGAGTTTGAAAATTTAAACGCGCCGATGTTATTAAGTTTATAAAAAAAAAATTGGCAAATTTAAATAAAAAAATAAACCATTACAAGAAACCGTGCGCGTTTTAAATGCACTGATATTACACCTAGAAAGATCTCAAAAATGAGCTTTATCAGAAACCATTTTGAGCTTTCCAAAGTGCACCGTTGCAAAGATATCTTTTTTTTATAGCATAGCGTAGGATACTACACCTATGCGCTCAAAAAATGAATATGTCGTGGAAGTTCGAATAAAAAAAATACAAGTAAAAATGACGTTAGGGTTGTCACTCAACAAAAAATCCTATACTCGGTAAAAAAATATTCGTAACCTAAAAATGAACATTAACACATACGGGAAAAGGTGGCAACCCTGACAAAAAATGAGAATCAATGATTATCTCCGAACTTCCGCGAGATACGGACGCAGTTTTTTTTAGCGCCCGAGTAGTATTTTTTTAAATTATCCGGTGCAAAAAATTGCCAAATTAAAAAAAAATCTTCTAAACTAAATAAGATCGGCGCGTGAATACTTATTATACAAGTGCATTTATGAGATGAAACTCTATACAATAATGAAAAAAAAGGTAAACGATTTTGGGGTCCTTTAAAACACTGTGCTATCGTAAAAACGTTAATTACTACATATAGGATGACTTTTAATTAGTTATTGATAGCAAAGGATATGAATGTACTCGTGATTTCAAACAACTTTCCCAAACAAACTATATACGTTAAATAAGAAAAAAAATTGTTGGTCCTTCATACATTTTTGCCGATTTAATAACTTATTATGTATCGAGGACCAAAAATTTTTTTTCTTCTTTGACATATAGCTTCTTCGGGAAAGTTGTTTGTAATCACGAGTACATGCATATCTTTTGTTATCAAGAATTAATTAAAAGTCACTCTGTATACATAGGTGTCAAACTTGGTGTAAGTGATTACTGATTATGTAAAATAACAAAAAAAAACTAACGAAATGCGAATCGTACTCGCCCTACGAATCACATACTTGAATGAAAATTATATTGTTGCTCTTGTTGATGTGTTTTGATTAAAATTAATAGACGTCATTGTCATGTGTAGGGGTCTGGTGGTACGGAACCCTCTGAGCACGAGGCCAACTCACACTTGGCTGGTTTTTTCTAATACGTAATGCCAAATTATTACGTAATCTTTACCCTGTTGCAGAATTCTAAATAGTCATTTATACTGCTTCGCTGGCCGTACGGACCATAAATAAATATATCAGTCTGTCAAGCATTGGCGGCGAATGCGCTTTCGGAAAGGCGAGCCCGATCGCAACATTGACACAATAAGCTGGCCGGACTTGTTTCCCAATCTCCGTTCGTGACTCGCAAGTCCTACCAGATCGGGAGAATTGATTCTTGAAATTCTGGCACTCGAGAATTTCAAGCGAATGCTGGCGTAATGGCAGGGGCCGCTATCTCCTGTCCGGGAGGTCGTGGTTCGATCCTGCCACGTACCAATGTGTTTTCCAATTTCGATTTCATATGTACGTTTATCCGACGCTCTTATACGGTGAAGGAAAACATCGTGAGGAAACCTGCATATGCCTGCGAAGAAACTCGAAGGTTGTGTGTGAAGTCGACCAACCCGCACTGGGCCCGCGTGGTCGACTAAGGCCCGATCGCCCTAACTCAGGGTAGGCTCGAGCCCCTCGGGGGGGACGTAATATGAGCTGATGTGATGATGATGATGCTCAATACTAATTTGTACAAGCCAGTGTCTTAATGGGGGTTATTCTTCGAATCCTCGTGCTTAGGTGCACGTGAGTGGAAGACACGAAGCCGAAATGGCTTATCCGATATTGATACGAGAATCAAGCCAGTTAATGTTTATGTAAGAAAAAGTGCCCCATCAAGTAGTTTTGTTGAAAATAACTTTAAATTAAAAATTTAATAAAATCATGACTGCATGTATCATACGTTATCCACGGGTTCAAGTACGGGTTTCTAACGATACATCGCAATCTAAAATCCATCTAGCCGTTTAGAAGATATCGTGGAATAAAGTTATATACATTCGACCCGAAAACAATATACTCCTTTTTGTGAGTAGTCGGGTAAAAATAAAGATGTCTTCTTCTGCTTTTCGTAATATCGAGTGGTAACATTTAAAGAATCGCATCCTCACTCGTTCAAACTTTCCGGTTTTCGGTGACATACTGTTCGATTCAGCTAACATGGAGCTGAATACAGTTGTGAGGCAGGGCCTACTTACTGTGTATTCTGGTCAAAGGTTGCCAAACAAATGTGTGTCACTCAAATTTACCGTTCAAATCTGGAACCGATCTTTGTCACGTAACTGTGTCGTCATACAATTCGTCTATAGCTGTTCCTTGGTAAGCAAATGATTTGGCAAGCTAAATTTACTGTCGATAAAACGCTAAACACGTTAAAAAACCGACTTCCATCGCAACAACTTAGAACAATTTTGCATTATTATTTTACCTACTACACCGATTTTGATAAAATTTATATGGGACCATACGGAAAGCACTAGCTTTCAAATAAAAAAAGACTCATCAAAATCGGTTCACCCAGTCAAAAGTTCTGAGGTAACACACATTAAAAAAAACATACAGTTGAATTGAGAACCTCCTCCTTTTTGGAAGTCGCTTGGTATAAAACTACAAAACTTAAGTGTTAAGTACATTCATAAATACTTTATTAGTCCATGGTGATGTGATTACTATCTATAGTAACGAGTACTTCGTTTCAGTTTAGTCATCCATTCATCTTTTGGCGGCTACCATTGACATTGTATGAACTATACATATTAATAGAACCGCGTCATTCACAAATGTCGTTTGGTATCGAGATGTGATCCCTCTAGTCACCGCTCCGAATCCAAGAAGCAGTGAATCATTGTGCGTATGCGCAAGTGATTTAGAGTAGTCAGTCAAGGTAATGAAAGCGAGCTTTTGTCTTGTAAGCCCTGCGGCTAAGTCACATAGTATACGTACCTAGTAATTATAATTGTATGTTTTTATTTTCGTTTGACCTTACTTATGCTTAGTACTAATATATATACTGTGCTTATGCTATGCAGATAGGTACTATTGTGTGGACGTTATATTGTTATAAGTTTTTGTGTACTGCATGTCTGTGTCATACGAGTTTACGTCGGTAAAAAATAAATCATCATTACAGCTCATATACGTCCCCACCGAGGGGCTCGAGCCTACCCTGAATCAGGGCGATTAGGCCTTAGTCGACCACGCGGGCCCAGTGCGGGTTGGTCGACTTCACACACAACCTTCGAGTTTCTTCGCAGGCGTGTGCAGGTTTCCTCACGATGTTTTCCTTCACCGTTAAAGCAATCGGTAAGTATGTACGTAAGTTTTTGAAAAACTCATTGGTACATTGGCCGTCCAGATTTGAACCCGATACCTCTGGTTAGATGGACTGAGTCATTACCGGTTGAGCCACCGACGCTTAAAAAATAAATATTTATCGGTAATATTGTAATGTTTATATTCTTGTAATAATAATGTGTTTATTCGATTCGCCAATTTACCAAATGCTTGATATTGCAATAACTCTATCACATCAGCTCATAAGTAAATTTTTGAGTTTCCCATACTAAGTTGGCTGATCAGCTGATCGAGTTAGTATGGGAGAGCCAGTTTTTTTTACTATGGGTTTCATGGAGAAAGTTGTTCAGTTTCATGGGTAGAAGCACCACCAGTTAAAATAGTTTCAGCTAATTTTGTTACACCTTATATACTTACTCACCGAGGGGCTCGAGCGTACACTGAATTAGGGCGATCGGGCCTTAGTCGACAACGCGGGCCCAGTGCCGGTTGGTCAACTTCACATACAACCTTCGAGTTTCTTCGCAGATGTGTGCAGGTTTCCTCACGATGTTTTCCTTCACCGTAAGAGCGACGGATAAACGTTATGAGATCGAAATTCGTAAACACATTGGTACGTGGCAGGCCTCGAACCAGGACCTCCCGGGTAGGAAGTAGCGGCCCTTGCCGTTGCGCCACCGACGCTCTCAATAACTTACTTACTTATTTGATCCGCTGGCTCAGTGACCCGTAAATTTTAAATAAATATTTATCAATAATAATGTTTATATTCTTATGGTAATAATTTGTTTATTAAATTTGCCATTTTACCTTATGCTTGATTTCTCAATAACTTACTTGCTCCGTCCGCTGGCTCAGCGACCCATAGTGCCTCCGATAAGAGAATTGAATTCACTACTTGTCCGGGTCTTATGCGGTTTCTCAATAAACAACAATAAAATCCCGCTCAACTGTGGCACATCAGATCACTGTTTATATGCGCTATGTATGTATGTTTATAGGCGTAATTAGGCGCTTTCCAACAAAACATTAATTCTTAAACTGACCGACCATGGCTAGACAATGTTAGAGCCATGTAGTCGTCGTCGATGCTGTAATTTCACAATTTAACCGATTGAGCTCGACAGTTGAGAAATATACTCGCGATTTGTTTGCTCAATTCAATACTATAAAATACTCGCCTTTATGTCTATATCTTATTCTCTTTGTTCTGTTGACCGGTTCTTGGAGCACACCGACTTATACATTATTCTCGAGATAATGACATTATCTACTATGTTTTTAATTATAATATAATATATACATATATACACACTAATTCCACAATAAAAGAAATAAAACCGCGTTTTTAATTTGTCAGCGACTGGTTTCGTAATTCTATTTTATTATTATTATTTATGTTTTTGTATTCTTATTTTTATATTTTAATTTGTTTTATTATCATATTAATTTTCCCTGACATTGGTATTTTTTACCAAATCCGTAGACATCGTAATTACCTGGTAACCCTAAAATATATTTCAAATGTACCCACACATTCAGTAAATAAATAGTCTGCCTGAAGATGGTCTTCGAAACCGGTCGCTGACATATTATAAACGCAGTTTTATTTCTGTTATGTGGAATTAGTGTAAATATATACCAATATGTGTGATATAAAGTTCCATTAAGAACCTACCATCAAAAGTATCAACTATGTTTTTAATTACCAAACTGCGAAATGACGTCATTCTTAAAAATTATTAATTCCCCAAATGTTTGCTATGTTATGATTTATATTATGTACTTACAATTACATACATATTTGTACGGAGCCCTCGGTGGACGAGTCTGACTCTTCTTTTGTATCATTATTATATCAGCTCATATACGTCCCCACTGAGGGGCTCGAGCCTACCCTGAATCAGGGCGATTAGGCCTTAGTCGACCACGCGGGCCCAGTGCGGGTTGGTCGACTTCACACACAACCTTCGAGTTTCTTCGCAGGCGTGTGCAGGTTTCCTCACGATGTTTTCCTTCACCGTTAAAGCAATCGGTAAGTATGTACGTAAGTTTTGAAAAACTCATTGGTACATTGGCCGTCCAGATTTGAACCCGGTACCTCTGGTTAGATGGACCGAGTCGTTACCGGTTGAGCCACCGACGCTTTTTTATCATACCTACTTAATAATTTTGTATCAGTGCCATTGTAAAGCCGCCTGTATAGCTTTCAGCGCGGGCTCGGCACAGACTTCCTCGTATTTAACAACACGCAAAGATACCAATACACGACCTCACCACATTGTTCTTATTCTAACGGACAACAGAAAGCATGAATTAAATTACAAATCCGATAATATTTGCTCACGAGCTTACGGCCCATTCTGTTTAATGTTTTCGTTTTGAAATTGCGGTATTTGGTGCCGTTTTTTAGCAAGCTATACTTGTCAGTTCTGGTCTTTTTGGTCGTGACTTGCGGCTAGCTGGGTGCGGTTCAACGGGTCCACTTTTTGCTGGTGACCGACATTCGGTCGCTGATAAAAAGCCGGGTTTTTGTGTGAAATGAATAATACATAGAGAACAGTTAAGTCTTGGTTTTCTTTTCCATTTGTTGTTGTCAACTATTTATTCAGTAGATGAAGGAAGTAGGAACACAATAATATTTTTTGTCTAATATGAACTACTAGCATCTACTAGGCTTCGTCCGTGTGCTTAATAATAATAATAAATTAATACTTACCGAAAACATCGTGAGGAAACCTGCACACGCCTGCGAAGAAACTCGCAGGTTGTGTGTGAAGTCGACCAAACCGCACCGGGCCCGCGTGGTCGACTAAGGCCCGATCGCCATAATTCAAGGTAGGCTCGAGCCCCTCGGTACGGACGTATATATGAGCTGATATCAGTGACTTATATATTACTGGCGTAGCTGATATGAATTAACTTACCGGGCAGCGCAGGACCGGGCGTCGTGGAAATCCTTGGGGGAGGCCTTTGTCCAGCAGTGGACGTTTTTAGGCTGATATGATGATGATGATGATAAATGCTTACTTCATAAACATTTTTTTTTAAAGGCAGTGAAATACTTACATTTTTTTAAAGCTTTAATAAGAGATTTAACCGCCTCCGTGGCGTAATAGTTAGCCCATTCGCTTCACACCAGGAGGTCGCGGGTTAGATTTCCGGTGGGTTCAACTTGTAAGACTCGGTTTGGTTGGTGGTAGGACATTTTCTAAGCCCGCCTGGTAAGCTACCACCATCTTATCAAAGTCTTGCCGCCAAACATCAGTGTTAACAATATTGATGTGTTCCGGCTTGAAGATAAGATAGCCAGTTCTCCATTGCATTGGAGAATCTTGGTAGCCCGCTTCCATCTTCGGCCACTTACCATCAGGTGAGATGATGCCAAGGGATTACCAATTGTGAATATCTTTATAATCATCTTTATATCAATCTTTATATTCACAATTGGTAAGCCCTTGGCATCATTAGATAATGTAACTTTATATTTTAATGTAATTATTTTTTAATTAATTCAGCAGGTCCAAACATCAACTCCCCATACAAACATAATATTAATAGTGTAGATATGTGCGTTCCTAAAATAAACTAACAAATTCGTGTGATATCATAATGACAGTGTTTTCGTTATTTCGTACGAAATAATATAATTTAAATCATTCATAGAGAAACAACTTTAATTTTAGGGTTCCGTAGTCAACAACTGTTATAGTTTCGCCATGTCTGTATATCTGTCCATCTGTCTGTAAGCAGCTTAGCTCATAGACTATTAGCACTAGCACTATAGTAAGCTGTAATTTGGCATGGGTGTACATATTAATTACGCCGACAAAATGGCAGGTACAATAAAATCTTGAACACCAATTTTTAGGATACCTCCCCTACATGTAAAAGGGGGTGTTTTTGGAGTTTACTCCTTAAGAATCGATTTGCATATATAAGGGGCCCGGTATGAGAAAAATGTGAGGAGAAAAATCTATCGATGAATGACAGCGTTACGAAAAAGTTTCGATACCAAAAAGGTCGTGTTCAATAGTAGAAATGAAGTGAGTTATAGTTTTTTTTCAAGCGCGAGTAAACTCCAGTCGTGCGTCGGAGCTGACACACACATTTTTTTTTGTGGGGTATAGTTAAATAGGTATTTGAAAATTGCTGAGGGTTTGCTAAGACCAGTTTTCGATTCAGAGATCCATTTGCGAAATATTAAGCTAAAACTAAAAAAAGCTCCCCCTTTTCTTAGTTTAGGAGTAATAGTCGGCCAACTTGAAATGTGCAGTTGGATTTATAAAAAGTTCATAGATTATACATACAAAATGTTCTATTACCAACTGCAAATCAAATTTTGGTTTTTAAAATATACATTTACTTTTTGAGAAGACTACAGAACCCTTCTTTGCGCGAGTCCGACTCGCACTTGGCCGGTTTTTTTTAATCTATCTTTGCTAATAACATTTGCGTAGGCGCCAACAATACTGGTATCTCACCGTGGTATTGGTATCTAAACTATGTTGTGGTTACAGTTAGGCAAGTGTCTGGTGCGAAGTGGTTGGCATTGTCGGCCGGCTCGGCTATCTTTTAACGTGTCGAGATCGTGGGTAAATTCGACGTGAATTAATCTGGCAGGGAGGCAGGAGTGGATCGTTTGCCACAGCAGTGTGTTTAAAGTTTGGTGATATTAATCTTCAGTTGCATATCTTCTTCTGTTCTTCTCATTGAATAATAGCGAACGTTGTCTGAAACTCGCGTTTCGAAATTACCTTGGTGGCGTAGTATAGAATGGCGACGCAGGCCATCCTATACAAGTCCATCGAGGTCATTTCCGGTTCACTCCCTCATGTTTATTTATTATTTTATTTTATTTCTTAAGGAAAACTAGGTTACATTATATTATCAAACATCAATTAGATAAGGAACATTGATAAGTTTTTGCCTTTAGGTTGGAGATAAGCTAGCTTGACGTACGCCATATGGATACAATTTCGAACAGTAACAGTACAACAGTAATATAAAAAATAATAGTACAACAAACATGAAAAAAAAAGAGACCTTATAAAGTTAAATCAGTTCTTAGCAACAATAAAATAGAAAGAAAAAGTTAATAATATCCTAAGGTTCATCGTGTATTTGTGGTTGTCCTTGTATTTCCCTTTATATTATCCTAATTATCCCCTTTGCCAAGCGTTTGCCTATAACTAGTAACTAATTAGTAATCTGTGCTATAACTTCGTAACACTTGCTGATCGTTCATTCCGGTGAAACCCCATCATAATTGATAATGCACTAAACGCCTCTGTGTCGTAATGGTTAGTCTATTCGCTTTACACCAGGAGGTCGCGAGTACATTCCCGGCGGATTTGACTTTTTTAAGCTTGATTAATAGGGCATTGTCTAAGCCCGCCTAAATGACAATGTTAACAGCATTGATGTGTTCCGGCAGGTGTCCAGTTCCCCATTGCGTTGGGGAACCTTGATAAGCCCGCTTCAATTTTCGGCATCATCGTCACTTACAAACAGTTCAGATTATTCTAAGGGCTTTTTTTTAAATTCCATAGTTGATGAGCCCTTGACATCATCTCACATGATGGTAAGTGACGATGATGCCGAAGCTGGAAGCGGGCTTATCAACATTCCCCTACGCAATGAGGAACTGGCTAGCTTATCTTCATGCCGGAACACATCAATGCTGTCAACATTGATGTTTGGCGACAAGACTTAGATAAGATGGTGGTAGCTAGCCAGGCGGGCTTAGAAAATGCCCTCATCATTACAGCTCATATACGTCCCCACCGAGGGGCTCGAGCCTACCCTGAATCAGGGCGATTAGGCCTTAGTCGACCACGCGGGCCCAGTGCGGGTTGGTCGACTTCACACACAGCCTGCGAGTTTCTTCGCAGGCGTGTGTAGGTTTCCTCACGATGTTTTCCTTCACCGTTAAAGCAATCGGTAAGTATGTACGTAAGTTTTTGAAAAACTCATTGGTACATTGGCCGTCCAGATTTGAACCCGGTACCTCTGGTTAGATGGACCGAGTCGTTACCGGTTGAGCCACCGACGCTTTTCGGCCACCGAAAATGCCCTACCACCAACCAAACCGAGTCTGATAAAGTTATACTCCGCCGGGAATCGGACCCACGACCTTGCAAGTGTGAAGCGAATGGACTAACCATTACGCCACGGAGGGCTTATCAATTGTTAACTAAAAAAAAGTAAAAAAAAACCATAACACGAGCGACGTAGTGCGTGCATTGCATTCCGCTACATCGGCGCGGGCGCAGACTCCGCAAGGTCGCGACTCGATTCACGGTGCATCTGTAACCTTGATCGTGTACGACTGGCTATTTTTCGATGCAATTTTATTTTAATTATTATTATTTTATTGCTGTTGATCGTTACTGCAGGCGACGTGTTGTAATTGGGTGTTTAAAAATTGTCTTATACTGGACAGGATAAGAATTAGTATCTGTGCGCTCATAAATAAAACGAATGGTTATATTACCTATTGATTTGTTGTGTATTGATAGAAGATATATGTTTTGTTTGTTCTTTCTTAATTTAATCTTATTTGTTTTTTTCAAATTTTATAGCAAAGATAGTTTTAAAGTGTTTTAAAAAATTACACATCTTAAATTGTTTTCCCCTGGTTTTTTTTATCTTTAATGACATTAACTTTTCTTGTTCTGTTTCAGGTAAGTCCCCGATTTCGTGTGATTTTGCTGTGGTAAGATAATAGAATAAGTTTATACCAGGCACATAATATAAAGTTAATGGTTCATAATTATTATCAAAAAATTTTTTACTTACACTAGACAAACATGTGAATCTTTATACATATAATAAAAATGTAACGGGGCCGTGTCTTTACATGAAATATTATTGGAAAATAATAACTGTGGTGGACATTATTAACGATATGGAGGTCAAAACAACAACTTTTGGAATTTTTGTCTGTCTGTCTGTCTATGTGACTGTCTGTCTGTATGTTTGCGCATCACGCTAAAACTACGATTGTGATGACGTATTGTATGGTGGTTCCTTATGGCCCGGATTAACATATAGGGTACTTTTTATCCCGGAAAATTTAAGAGTTCCCGTGGGAAAATTCTAAACCTCCACGCGGACGAAGTCGCGGGCACAGCTAGTTTTAAATAAATGAGAAGAAATAAATACATATAACAAGTAATTAGGGTATAGGCCCGGCGACATCAAAAGGTCCCAGCTCAGCATACGTAGCGGAGACAAAGGCCTCAGCTAAGCTGGTGATTCTGGTGTAAAGTAACTTCTAAGTAACTATAAAGGTTATGGTATATTTTGTCATCCCATTGTAATTACGCTATTTTTAACCGACTTTAAAAAAACAGGAGAAGATCCTATCTTAACTGATATTTTCGTCAATTGTGGGCCTATTGAAAAAAATGTTGTTAAGTTATGCCTTCGTTGTGGTCCCATATAAACTTTATTTTAAACAGTTTGGTATTTTTAATAAAATTTAACGAAAACAAAGAAATATAGCAAAATCTCAGAC
Organism: Coleophora flavipennella; assembly: GCA_947284805.1. Taxonomy (NCBI): domain Eukaryota; kingdom Metazoa; phylum Arthropoda; class Insecta; order Lepidoptera; family Coleophoridae; genus Coleophora; species Coleophora flavipennella. The sequence goes on along the minus strand of OX369255.1, from coordinate 7,175,767 downwards.
CAATAACTAAAAGCATAATTGAAGTCGGCTGTCAATTTGGGATGATGGATTAGTAATGAGTATTGATGACTGCATCAAAAAAAAAAGAACAATACGTAAATCACAAAATTTCCCTCTTACTTAAATTTTAAAAACCTCGCTCGCTTTATTTTCCATCAAGTCTTCAGTTTGTTTTCAATTAAGTTCACAAAATAATTACATAATAAACTATGACGTCACTTCTAGGTAGGTACTCATATTTCAAACATTTTGACATATGTTGAATAGTACCCTCAACTGCTAGCAGTCACCATCCCTGTTATCTGTAAAGCTTTCCGACACGACATATTGTAAACAATAATATATAGTACTGTCATTATCATCATCATATCAGCCGGAAAACTTCCACTGCTGGACAAAGGTTTCCCTCAAGGATTTCCACGACGACCGGTCCTACGCTGCCCGCATCCAGCGGCTTCCCGCGATCATCACCAGGTCGTCAGTCCACCGCGTGAGAGGCCTGCCTACGCTACGTTTTCCAGTGCGCGGTCGCCACTCGAGAACTTTACTGCACCAACGGCCATTTGTTCTATACGAGCTATGTGCCCTGCCCACTGCCACTTCAGTTTAGCGAATCCGTGAGCTGTATCGATTACTTTGGTTCTCCTGCGGATCTCCTCGTTTCTGATTCGATCGCGTAGGGAAATTCCGAGCATAGCTCGTTCCATTACCATTGAGGTGACCTTGAGCTCTCTTATGAGGCCCATAGTAAGCGACCAATTCTCAGTTCCGTATGACATCACTGGCAACACACACTGGTCAAAAACCTTAGTCTTGAGACACTACGATATTTGGGACGTGAAGATATATTCGCTTCGCAATATCTTCACTGTCATTATACAATGGATTAAACAAAATATACCACAACTTTCAAGATTTTTACGATTCACTGATAATTATGAAAGCCATTTTCTCACTGCTTTAGGACCCTATATCTCGGACGCGTTTTGATACAAGTTGAGACGGTGTTTACATGTTTTCCGAAGCATATTCAAACCTTATTAAATATTATAAATGTCAAAATGTGTGTGTTTGTTTGTTACCTGTTCACGCTTCAACAACTCGACCAATCTTTATGAAATTTGGTATGCAGGAATTCTATGTCACTGGGAAGGCTATAGGCAACTTTTTATCCCGTAAAATAGCATAGACCGATATGTGTAGTTCCTGAAGGAACTAAAAAAATACTCTTTTTTGGTTAATTTCTTTAACATCGCAACGGAACAATGAATTGTAGTGATTTTTGCACAGAGATGGAGAGAGGAGGTGGGAAATGACATAATTTACGTATAACATATCCTGATAAAGTTCCCGAGGGATCTGATGGGGAAACTTATTTCCACTCTCGCTCACGTCGGCGTCGCAACGGAGCAACGAGTAGAAGTGATTTTTTGTATAGAATTGGTTGAGGGGGTGGGAAGTGAAAGACTGCTAATCGGAATAACCCGATATAGTTCCTGAGGGATCTGGAGAAACCCAAGAACACGCTCGCTGCTCGCGCACCACCCACTCTCAAAGACTCGTGAAAACGATGTCCACGCGGGCGAAGCGGCGAGAAAAAGCTAGTACATCACATCACACTAATATTATAAAAGCGAAAGTTTGTGAGTTTGTATGTTTGTTACTTCTTCACGCAAAAACTACTGAACGGATCTGGCTCAAATTTGGTAGGTAGACAGAGTAGGACCTGGATTAACACACAGGCTACTTTTTTTCACGCTTTGTGGCTCGCGCACTGCGCACCCTCGAAAAGCCATAGAAACGTTGTCCACGCGAGAGAAGCCGCGGGAAACAGCTAGTAAATAAATATAAGCATTCCATCTGAAACTACTAATTAATAAGTAATTGTAATCACTGCAATGGTTAATTACACAGTGACAGATGTTTTTGTTTTGTCACCTAATTGTAAAGTGTTATGGAGGTGTTGGTCAACAACGTAGGTCATTCCTAGCATATCCGTGTTGCTTACAGACAGTTATTTTGTAATGCGTCCGGTAATAGGCATACTAACACACTTGTAAATAATAAACTGCCTTCGAAGTAGTCGGTCTACATATTGTACCTTCACGTGACTTGTCGTATCCTACTAATATTATAAACGCGAAAGTTTGTATATCTGGACGTTTGTTACTCTTTCAAGCAAAAACTACTGAACGCATCTGGATGAAATTTGGTAGGTAGACAGACCTGGGTTAACATATAGGCTACTTTTTATTTTTATTCACAATATTTTTTTCCACGTTCGCGAGCCGCCGCACTGCGCACCCTCAAAGACAGTCATAGAAACTATGTTCGCGCGAGCGAAACCGCTGGCAAAAGCTAGTTTTGGCATATATGACGGTTACTTTTTCATAATTTTGAATAAAAAAGTTGTAATGATAAATAACGGAAAATGAGGATCAATAAATCTTGACGAAATATGATATACAGGGTGTAACAAAATTGGTGTAGATCTCGTTAACTGGAGCTTCTACTCATCATGCTGAACCACTTTTGTTCTACGACTTTGCTTAAATTGCAAAAAAAAATTGTACTCTTTATGCAAATCTATCAGCTGATCGACTATATTTGTGCATTTCAGTATGGGGGGGGCTCTCAATTTTTTTTTGAGAACTGAATATAAGTGCCTCGGGGAAAGTTGTCCAGTATGACGAGTAGAAGCCCCAGTTAACGGGTCCTACATCAATTATTTTTCACCCTGTATAGAACATGGAAAAATACCATGCTACTGGTTCATTTAATATCAAAAATAATAAACTGATTATTATAACTACTAGTTATTATAACTATAAATTATAATATACATATATATAAGGCCTAATGTGTGGCCCACCAGCCAGTCTGCGTCCAGCAGTGGGCGTCGCTTGCTTGGCTGATGTGAATAGTAGTTAGGCCATGTTAAAGAAACAAGCAATACTTAAAACAATACTCATAATAATAGACATCTCCGTAGTGTTGCCAGATTTACTGTAATGACTTAGATTCACTGTATTTTTATGTCATCTTCTAAAATGATTTTTTGAATTTCATACAAACGTGTTTTGGCATTTTCATTTCATACATTGTGTTTTTTGAAAATAAATGATAATTTTGTATGGGGACACTGTAATTTTCAGTGTTTGTGTTTTTACGTCTAACAAAACTGCATCTCCCCACTAGTATTTCTAAATAACAGTTACCAGTGAGTTACTAATTTCTTTGATTTGAAGGTTGGTCAACGCAATGGTAAACAAACAGTTTGACAGAAGATAAAATCTGATCCAAGCCTGTTTAGCCATGTCATACGAATGATTAATACATTGAAGTCACTTACCAGATAAGATTTGATAATAGTTAGGTTACGAAAACGACATTTAAACAGTACGTTGGGTACTTTAACTAAGCATAAAATTGTCCCAAGCTACAAAATTTGTATAATTTAGAAAGATTGCGTGTTACATTCTCGGCTGCATCGGCGCTTACCATCAGGTGAGGTGCAGCCAAACGCACTGAAACTTTTAATTAAAAAAAAGACCATTTAATAACCTAAGCGATTTAGTTAAAAAATGAAAACCTGACTGATGCATAAAAATTTAAAATTCTAGACCGGATCATATTTTCCCAATAATGGGTCCCGACTGTAAAAGTTGCTATGTACCGCATTATAATTAATTATTTGTTTTATGTGTCTATCGATCACAAAACTATTTCATTGTGTACTTATTCAATATTATTTAATAGAATTATAGACTACGGAGGCCGGTTTTATAAAGCTACACGTTACAATTTTACAGGTGTGAACTGGCCACACTACTGTCAGATCCCATACATGTGCCCAGTGTTGCCAGTTTACACCTGTAAAAATTGTAACTTGTAGCTTTATGAAATAGACTCCAGGACTTGTTTTTCTCTTTTTAGTTTTTATTTATTTCTTTTTTATTTTAAATTAACTTTTCAAAGTTTACTTTTTACGCAGTCGGGTTTTTTGTTAATTAACTTTTTTATTTTAAACTTTTTAGTGAGGAGTATAAGATGGTAAATTTCGCAATCTTGTCATTTCATTGAGGGAGTTAATATCGTGGGGATTATTAAGTAGCTTGCGGTGGTCTAAAGTACTGATTATTAATCCATCTAGGGACCTAACCCGGCTCAAAGCTACATAGGCTTGACCTTTCGCAAAAATGCGTGAACTTAAATCGACCACAGCTCGGTCCAAAGTAGTTCCTTGTAACTTATGTACAGTTACACCCCAGCACAATATCAATGGCAACATTTTTCGCTCTATTTTGCCCTGTCCACGAAGTGCATCGAATTCTGTCTCCAGGGACATTGTTTTTAATAGCTTTGTCGTCAAATTCCACATAAACAGCCTGTGGCAATTCTCCGGGTTCCATCTGGTCTCTTCGAAGAGCTGGCCACTCAATTGTCCTAATAACTCCCATTGCTCCGTTGACAAGACCGTGGTTAACATTCAAATTTCTTCGCAACATTACTCGAGATCCTAACCCGATTGTCAAATTTTTAACGATTTCTCCAGTTTTATTAGGGTCATCAGAAACATATACATCTTTCGGTTTTTGACCATATGTCTTTGTTTCGACTGATATATCAACTGCATGTAATTTATATAGTTATGTTGTCTTTTCCAGTATGAATGTAATTTTTTGATTGTGTTCATCAACCTGTGTAGTAGTTGGAAATACTCGTATGTCTTCATTGAGCTCGCTTACGTCTACTCGTCGGCTAAGAAGACAGGACAGGGGCCAACCGATTGTATACCTAAGAACTTTATTACAGCTTTGTTAATACAGGGTGTTTTTTTAATACCGAGCAAGCCTTAAGGGGGTGAATCCTGACATGATTCTAAACGCATTTCACAAAAAAAAGTGTACCTTAACTTTTTATAAAAGAATCTCTCATTTTCAAAAATAATGCACGACTTGAAAAGTTGAATGCACCGTCCGTTCCACGTGACGCACGCGACGTTGCCATGCCGCCGCAAAGAAGGGAAACTCCCGCGCGGGCGCTCCCGCGGCCCGCCCGGCCTCCCGCTCGGCCCCACCGACCGACCATCGACAGTAACGTCCTGCTCGCGCTTGGTGCAGGTTGTGTTTGTGCTTCGTAATACGCCCGGCGCGCTACGCGAAAATGCCACGTCGCAGTTTATTTTCGAATGCGGATTTCTTGGACTTGGTTTGTTTGTACCACGAGTGTAATGGTAACGTGCCAATGACTCGAAGAGAGTGGATGCGCCGATATCCAAACCGCCGTGTACGAACAAGAGCCAGAATCTCTCTCACTGTACAGAATCTACGAGATCACGGACAATTTGAGACACCTCGACATGCCAGAGGTCAAGGCCAGCCCGGAATTTCAGTACATCTCGAAGAAATAATTCTTGAATACTTTCAAAACGAGCAAACACTTTGAACATTTAATGCGACTGACGTAAGTGAACATTTTTTTTAAAATCATTGTAAATCTTAAATTCGTTTAATCATTTGTAAATTGTAAATAAGTTGATTCAGTTTTTTAAGTAAAACACCTAATTTATACGTAACAAAAAAATTACCTTCCTAATTTTTAGGGTTCCTTACTTTAAAAGAAAAAAAAGGGTCCTTTTTTTAAATCACTTTGTTGTCCGTCTGCCCTTTTTGTCAGGAACGCGTGGAGGTGTCAAATTGAAATGAATCAAATCTGTAATCCCTTGAAGCTGTGAAAAAATCAAACTTCTAAGTTAACGTTATTTAAAAATAGCCGTTTTGACGTTCACAAGGGAATAAATTTCCTGATGACCTAGAATCATGAAATTTGGCAAGTACACGTGAAGACAAAAATAAAATAAAACGTAAATTTGAAGTTATTCACAAAAAAAATCTAAGTAGGAAGGTAAGGAACCCTTTATGTGAAACTCTGACTCGCGCTTCGTTTTTTTTTATTGTGTTGTTTCCAGTCACCTTAATAAGGTATTTTGACGGTCCTAAGCCCGTAAATTACGAAGGGAAAACTGAATCAATCTATCGAAATGACGCAGAATGTATTTTGTTTTTTATTTTATTCATCATCATATCAGCCGTAGGAAGTCCACTGCTGGACATAGGCCTCCCCCAAGGATCTCCACGACGACCGGTTCTGCGCTGCCCGCATCCAGCGGCTTCCCGCGACCTTCACCAGGTCATCGGTCCACCGAGTGGGAGGCCTGCCTACACTACGCTTTCCGGTGCGTGGTCGCCACTCGAGAACTTTACTGCCCCAACGGCCATCTGTTCTACGAGCAATGTGCCCCGCCCACTGCCACTTAAGTTTAGCAATTCTGAGAGCTATGTCGGTCACTTTGGTTCTCTTACGGATTTCCTCGTTTCTGATTCGATCACGCAGAGAAACTCCGAGCATAGCACGCTCCATTGCCCTTTGGGTGACCTTGAGCCTTCTTATGAGGCCCATAGTAAGCGACCATGTCTCAGTTCCGTACGTCATCACTGGCAACACACATTGGTCGAAGACCTTGGTCTTAAGACACTGCGGTATCTGGGACGTAAAGATATTGCGAAGCTTCCCGAACGCTGCCCAGCCGAGTTGGATTCGACGATTGATCTCTTTCTCGAAGTTGGACCTACCTAACTGGACTGTTTGTCCCAGGTATACATATTCGGTAACAACTTCGAGTGTAGAGCATCCAACTTTCAGAGGAGTAGGTATGACACGGACGTTTGACATAATTTTCGTCTTGTCCATGTTCATTCTAAGACCCACTTGTTGAGAGGCTCTACTGAGGCCATCGAGCATCCTGCCTAAGTCGTCCATAGTCTCAGCCATGACCACGATATCGTCAGCGAATCGAAGGTGGGTGATGTACTCGCCGTTGATATTGATGCCGAGTCCACCCCAGTCCAAAAGCTTGAAAACATCTTCCAGGGCGGCGGTGAACAGTTTCGGAGATATAACGTCTCCCTGTCTCACCCCTCGCTGCAGCTGGATAGGTTCCGAGTTTTGATCCTGGAGGCGAACCGACATGGTGGCGTTTTCGTACAAACACTTCAGCACTGCGATATATCGATAGTCAATTTGGCACCTCTGGAGAGACTGTAATACAGCCCAGGTTTCGACCGAATCGAAGGCTTTCTCATAGTCCACGAACGCCAAGCATAGTGGCTGATTGTACTCTTCGGTCTTCTGTATAATCTGCCGCAGCGTATGTATGTGGTCTATGGTACTAAATCCTTTTCGGAAACCGGCTTGTTCGGGAGGCTGGAAGTCGTCAAACCTGCGTGCGAGACGATTCGTAATGACCCTCGAAAACAGTTTGTAGACATGGCTCAGAAGTGAGATGGGTCTGTAGTTCTTCAGCAGGGTATTGTCGCCCTTTTTGAAGAAAAGCACGACCACACTTCTGTGCCATGCCTTAGGCGTTTGTCCCTCAAGTATAACGGAATTAAATAATTTCTGAAGAGCTTTAAGTACCGGTGTTCCACCTGCTTTCAGAAGTCGAATATTTTATTAAAAACACTTATTTACTGAAATCCAAAGTGTTATTCACGATCGTGACGAGGTAAGTAGGTAGAAATCATGCGACGTTGCCGTCTTGTTGCAAGATCCGAACGTCACGCGCAAGTTTACTGACCCCAGCCAGCTGTACGACGGTAGCTTTGCGATGTGGACTTTTTTAGACAAACTTAACTAATGATCGTGGGAAAACTAGTAAAGATTTTAATTTGAAAAAATATTCTTATTTTTTTTCTCGTGTCTACATAACACCCCCATACTTGATTCAGTTTTCCCTTCGGCTTGCTCGGTATTAAAAAACACCCTGTATAAGTATTGTGGACAATTTAAGTGAGAATGGTTGCTAACTATCTTTAAACCTTTATAGATCCAAAATGGTTATTCGAAATGAAAAATGATATGGGAAACCTAAAGTTGATTTTCAAATACCTATTCAATGATACCCTACTTAACATAGTTCGTCAACTTTCACTTTTTTTGTTTTCACAATATGGCGTCTGGTTGCCGCCATACTGAATTTTGATTAATGTCATGTCTTTAGTGACACTCACAAGATTAAGACAAATCGATTGACGTAAGAATCATGAAAATCGGCCCACGCGTTTGGTCTCTAGAGTGCCACAAAGGAACAAACATACATACATACATATATAGGCTGATAAACACATTACCCTCCTTTGCGTCGCGCAGTCGGGTAAAAATGGCCCATTTCTCTATTTTCTTACCCGACTGCCAAAAAAAGCCCAGTTCTCTATGTTCTTACCCGACTGTCAAAAAAGGAAGGTAATATTTTTCGGGTGTATGTATGCATTTAAATCTGTTTCTTTGGCTAAGCCTAAAAGGCATATGGGTTTTGGAGCGAGATGTGTCGTAAGATTCGTCCTGATCCAAATTATAAATTTTAACTGATGTGCCCAAAAAAGAGGGGTAAAGTTTTTCACAGTTGGGTTTCTAATTTTAATTAGTGTTATTTTATGAAGCATTGTTCATTTATGTGCCGCTATCTCCTGTCCGGAGGTCGTTGTTTGAATCCTGCCACGTACCAATGTGTTTTCAAAGGCCAATTTCCGAAATTGGTGCCTTTTTTTTGTTGGCGCGGCCATTGATAAAAACTTCTTATTTGGATACAGGATAACGTAACAAATAATACTTAATATGACATCTATATCGCTAGACTCAGTCCGAGCTGAGTTATAAAGATTAGAAGTAAACACTTTTTCATCACAATTTTTAACCAAAATTTGTTATTTTGGATCCAGACGTAACAAAAAAAACATATAATGGCGTCTATATTGCTAAACTTAGTCTGAGTGTAAAGATTAGAAATAACAAGGATTAGTTAGTGACCGTGCGTAAAAAATATTTTTATTTTTTACTTTCATAACTCAGCTTGGACTGAGTTTAGCGATATATATTACATACTAAGTTTTGTTTGTAACGTTAACGTGTATCCATAATAACAAAGTTTGGTTGATGGCCGCGCCAAGAAAAAAAAGGCACCACCTTCCATACAAAATCCGGCTTTCCTTTTCGATTTCATCATGTACGATTATCCGACGCTCTTACGGTGAAGGAAAACATGGTGAGGAAACCTGCACAAGCCTGTGAAGAAACTTCAAGGTTTCGTGTGAAGTCGACCGGGCCGTTTGTCGACTAAGACCCTAATTCAGGGTAGGAAATTCGAGCCCAACGGTGGGGGCGTATATGAGCTGATATAATGATTAAGGAAGGAAGCCTTAGAGATAGCTGCTGCTTATTATAAAGAGACAAAAGATTTTGCGGTAGGGCGACCGGGCGCATTGGAGAGGAAACCACTACATTTCCACTAATAGGTTTTCCTTGTACAATTACGATATGTAATTATACACATCAGATAAAAATAATAAAAATACATTATAGGTACTTTAAGCAAAATGTTTTCATTGTAATATGTATGCAGATGAGCTGGTTGGTTCCGATGTAAGGGAATCTGTACAATATATTTTTTTGTTGCGGCTGAGTGTTGAGACTGTAAGAGCGGTCGATACTGAAGATGAAAGGGTGTTTCCAAAATTTCCCAACGCGTTGAGGAACAGACTCTCATTGCGGAATACATTTATCATTATCATCATCATATCGGCCGAAAGACGTCCACTGCTGGACAAAGGCACCCCGACCCCCAAGGATTTCTACGACGACCGGTCCTGCGCTGCCCACATCCGGCTTTCCGCGACCTTCACTAGGTCCAACTTCTCTGAACCAACGGCTATGTGTTCTATGAGCTATGTGGCCCGCCCTCTGCCACTTAAGTTTAGCGAATGTGTGAGCTATGTCGGTTACCTTGGTTCTCTTGCGGATCTCCTCATTTCTGATTAGGTAATTAGTATTACTTAAATTTATGTTTATCGAAAGTAAGAGCCAGCTAGTCGGGTAGGTCAATAGAAAACTTCTCTAGCACCAACAAAATCAAAAAAATAATATAACAATAATAAAAAAATAGGTGTAATCGCACTTCGGCTTTTAGACGTAATAAAATGTTTTTTTTTGAAAACGACTAACGATTTGGATTAAATTTTGTGTTTAGGTAATGTTATAGGTATCATCCCTGAGAAAATAACACTACCCAGGTTTTATTTATTATGGACAAAATGAGTAAATTACCTTAAAAATGACGAATACTTCAAGAAGTTTTGAACAGACCTCTAGCAGGCAATAGTTCTACGTTTTAAAACTGCACAGCTAATTGCCCTAACAATGGTGGTGATTGCGTGGCGCGATCTAGAGGCGGGCGTTTAGTTTCACACGCTGGAGGCGGCCTAAACTTTGTTTATATTCGTTTAAGGTGCAGTGGTACCTAAAAATCCACTTAAACAGGTTTTTAGAATTCATTTTTGAAGTAGTTAACAGTAAATTTAAAATCTAGGAAAACATATTGGTATTATTGAGAATAGTTACGAGGGATTATATATATCGAATGGAAACACGATTTAATAAAGTTGGCTCGATAGAATAATTTCGCAAAGGTACCTCTTTTCGAGCCATTTTAACGTCTATTTTCGGTTTTATTCTTAAAATAAGTAATTTGATTATTTCATTTATTTACTAAAATAAAGTTCATAGGTGACTGATGGGAAAATATCGAATGGATTTTTAATTAAGATAAATATGATGAAAAAAAAAACGAAAATATCGAAAAACTGCAAAAATGTGGTTATTTTCTTCCCTTTTTAGACGTAAAGAAAAAGACAAAGACAGATTTTTAAGTACCACTGGGCCTTAATGAACTTGAAGGGTTATTTCGCCATTTTGTAAGTCTCATTTGTTGTTTTGTTGCGAATGTTTTTTTTTCTTTCTTTGTATTGTTATGTGGCTGTCGTCACCATCTTTAACGGCTGTCGAACCGTTAAAGATGGTGACGACAGCCATCATCATTATAGGTAACAAACTTTTGCCCGCAGCTTCGCTCGCATGGGCATCGTTTTAAATAATATTGTCTTGCGAGCGTAGACAGGATTTTACTCCGGATACCTCGTGAACTACGAGTATATCGGGCTATTCTGATAAGCAGTCTATGTCATTTCCATCCAAAAAATCACGTCAATCCGTTGCTCCGTTGCGAAACCGACGTGCGCGAGCCTGTAAATGAGTTTCTCCAGATCACTCGGTAACTATATATCTTAGGCTATGCTACTAAGTAGTCTGTCATTTGCCACCCCTTCAACCATCTCTGTGCAAAAAATCACAACACAAATTTTTTTAGTTACCTCAGGAACTGTATTGGAGGCCAACTGCGTGCGAAATTGCGTCTAGATTGGTTGAGGTGTTGAAGCGTGAAGCGATAACAAACACATTAACAAACTAACAGTTTTTCATATTTGTAATACATACTATGTATTTGTAAAATTGTGATGGTACGGAACGTTCGACTCGTACTTGGCCGTTTTTTTTTACTAAGTGATGACTGATAATGGCGGAGAACAACATAGAATACATTTTATCCTAAAAAATAAAATGCGTAGTTCCCGAGTGATTCGTCTGGAACAACATAATAATAAATACATATTAGTTAAGACTAACAAGTTTTGCCCCTTGCTTCTCCCGCATGGATATCGGTGGTTTCAACGCAATCGGATGAACGGTATAATATAAGGACTACCGTGCACCGCCACAAACAAACATTGTTAAAGTTAGCAATACTGGTTTTTAAGTTGAAATGAAAGGACCACAGCCGCAACCAATTTTTAAAGTGAAAAGAAAGGACCACCTTCACAACCAAACATTGCTAAAGTTAGCAATTCTTATTTTTAAGTTGAAATGAAACAACCATCATAAAGTTAGCAATACTTGTTTTTAAGGTGAAATGAACGGACCTCCGCGACACCCAACATTGTTAAAGCTAGCAATACTTGTTTTTAAAGTGAAATGAAAGGACCACTGCCACAACCAAACATTGCTAAAGTTAGCAATACTTGTTTTTAAGGTGAAATGAACGGACCTCCGCGACACCCAACATTGCTAAAGTTAGCAATACTTGTTTTTAAAGTGAAATGAAAGGACCACCGCCACAACCAAACATTGATAAAGTTAGCAATACTTGTTTTTAAGGTGAAATGACGGACCTCCGCGATACCCAACATTGCTAAAGTTAGCAATACTAGATTTTAAAGTGAAATAAAAGGACCACCGCCGCAACCAAATATTGCTAAAGTTACCAATACTGGTTTTTAAGGTGAAATGAAAGGATCACCGCTGCAACCAAACGATGCTAGAGTTAGCAATACTTGTTTTCATACGGCTGAGCAGCAGCGTCACCATTTGAGGTAGGTTCTGTAATTGTCACATCCTTGCGTGCCTTTCTGGTTTCTAAAGAAACAAGTAACTGGGAGGTAAATGCGTATTTCTTACGTATGCACTACAATACGTCAATGTTAGCAAATATAAACTTTTTGCTTCCATTATCGTAGGATTGTTGCCACCTCATTAGCGACGATGTAACAATGCTATTAGTTGTTCTTTTATTTCAACTATATTTTTTTCTTTTGCAACGAGATGTCGATGTAAGAAAAAACTAATTAGTTTGCATATTATGTTTTGAATGTCGTTAATTTTGAGCGCATCATTAAGGTCTTGTTCAGCACTGTTAATGACGAGTGAAGCGAACTGACTATGTCATCGCACTAAATGCAGCTAGTCTACCGGCCTTCATCATCATCATATCAGCGAAGACGTCCACTGCTGGACATAGGCCTTCCCCAAGGATTTAGCTGCATTTAAATATAAAATTTTATAAGAAAAATATGCATGTAACATGACAAAAAAAACTACTTATGTCCTGCATAAAGATACATTTACTCTACGTTTATCCCAAAATGTTTAATGAATAAATATCCACCCGTGCGAAGCCGGAGCGGGACGCTAGTTTATAATAAAAAGTATCTTTTGGTGTTCGTCGCGTTTCACTCTAGCTCTATGCCAAATTTTAGCGAAATTCCTTTAATAGCCGTGAAAGAGTGACAAAAAAAAAGAAATGTGGGAAGGATGTAGTTAGTTTATTATTCCTAAAAGATGTCACCCACGTAGAAAATATTTACAATTCTTATCACGCCCATTGCCGGATCCCTGTCACTCTACCGAGCCATCCTGCCATTTACGCGCCAGCACTAATACGAGTACATGTTCGCCTGCTCGCTCATCCCAACCTCGAAGTGCTGTCTTAGTCGAAGTATAATTCGGTCAAATGTACTGTGACAAAAGAATGCCCCTTAAAATCATGGGAAAACTGTACAAAACTGCAATCCGCCCCGTCATTCTATAATCTATATGGTACAGAGCGCTGGGCCTCTACCAAGCAACATCTCTCGAAACTGCACACCACAGAGATGCGTATGTTACGCTGGTCAGCGGGCGTCACCCGTCTCGACAAAATCAAAAATGAATATATCAGGGGCAGCTAAAAAATTGCACCCATTGTCGATAAAGTTACAAAAAACCGATTACGTTGAAAAATGAATATATCAGGGGCAGCTACAAAATTGCACCCATTGTCGATAAAGTTACAAAAAACCGATTACGTTGAAAAATGAATATATCAGGGGCAGCTACAAAATTGCGCCCATTGTCGATAAAGTTACAAAAAACCGATTACGTTGAAAAATGAATATATCAGGGGCAGCTACAAAATTGCACCCATTGTCGATAAAGTTACAAAAAACCGATTACGTTGAAAAATGAATATATCAGGGGCAGCTACAAAATTGCACCCATTGTCGATAAAGTTACAAAAAACCGATTACGTTGAAAAATGAATATATCAGGGGCAGCTACAAAATTGCACCCATTGTCGATAAAGTTACAAAAAACCGATTACGCTGGTACAGACACGTTGTCAGACGACCTGAAGATCACATGGTGCGAGTAGCCCTAGGCATGCCGACGACGAAGCATGGGCGCGGTAGACCCCCCACCACTTGGCTAGCGACGGTCCTAAAAGACTTAAATGAAACTGGCTGAAATAAACACAGCAACCGCTCAAAACCGCCTGGAATGGAAAAAAATGGACAAGGAGATCAGACCACAGAAAATAGGAAATGGCGAAGGCAGAAGAAGAAGTACTGCAACTGTCAATAATAAAGTCACGGGCAGGTCCCAAGAAATTCATTATCTCATTCCGTCATATAAGGACAGTGGTCGAGTCGGCAAGATTGGTGTTGTTGCTTGTTACCATTGTACATGTATACAGGCTGTATAAAAATTGGTGTAGGACCCGTTAACTGGGGGTTCTACTCATCATACTAAACAACTTTCCCCAAGGAACCCAAATAGTCAATTCTCAAAAAAAATTGGACTCCATACAAAAATGCACAGAATTGTTCGATCAGCTGATCGATTTCTATGAAGAGCAAAATTTGTTCTTGCGACTTCAGCAAAGTCATAGAACAAAAGTTGATCAGTATGATGAGTAGAAGCCTCAGTTAACGGGACCTACAGCAATTTTGTTACACCCTGTATTGAGCTATGAGGGATACTTAATATTGGTTCAAAAAATTGATGCAGTTTGCCTATCGCAAACTCAGCCGTAAAAACCACAAATAAAATAAATAAATAAAAAAAATGTATCAGCGTCAGGCCGCAAGGGCTTTCTGATTTGTGTTAATGAATTGTTATTACAGAAGTGCTGTGAAATTTATTCGGTGACATTTTTTACATTAGTGACTAAATAACACTCTCACGTAAACATACGCCAATGTGAGCGATGTCATAAATTTTTCTGGGCTTTCTGATTTGTTTTAATAAATTGTTATTAGAGGAGTGCTGTAAATTTATTCAGTGACTTTTTTACATTAGTGACTAAATCACACTTTCACGTAAACTTACGCCAATGTGAGCGATGTCATAAATTGTTATTAGAGGAGTGCTATGAAATTTATTCGGTGACGTTTTTTACATTAGTGACTAAATCACACTCTCACGTAAACTAACGCCAATGTGAGCGATGCCATATTTTTTCTGGGCTTTCTGATTTGTGTTAATAAATTGTTATTGGAGGAGTGCTGTAAAATTTATTCCGTGTCATTTTTTACATTTGTGACTAAATAACACTCTTACGTATACCTGCGCCAATAGTACAGAGCGATGTCATATTTTTTTTCTGGTGGTTTCCAAGAGAAAACGTTTCGCTTTTATCGCCCGCAGCCTATCGAGCTGCGAGACGAACACAACAATTTGTCGACCGACAGATTACCTTTAATCAACTGCCGTTTATCGTTTGATTTCACTTTGACTGTCTTGTTTTCTTTCGTTATATTAGCTCATAAGCGTCCCCATCGTGGGGCTTGAGCCGACACTGAATTAGGGCGATCGTTACTCGACCACGCGGGCCCAGTGTGGGTTAGTCGACTTGACACACTACCTACTAATTTCGTGAAGAAGTTTTCCTTCAGCGTAAGAGCATACGAGAACACATTGGTACGTGGCCGGATTCGAACTACGACCTCCCGGACAAGAGGTAGCGGCCATAGCCATCACGCCACCGACGCTTGGTTTCTTTTGTTCAAGATCTTGGTTGAAGAAGTGCAAGTTGACTCCATAGCACAACAAATAAGTACCTCAAAAACATCAAGTACGTACAACAATGAGATCTAATCATGTCAATTAAAAGACATTAACGAGAGCAACAGAAAAATGTTTTTCTTTTTTCATTTAGTTTGTATAATTAGCGTTTTACTTTAATGTTTGTAATCACACTAAGTTTATCGTGTGTATGTACTCCCGTTTTTACGATAGAGCAAAAAACAAAAAAAACCTTAAAAACATGTAATTTTTAATTAAAATATTTTTTTTTACTTTTTATTTTTTATTATTGGCCAGTAAATCTTTCACAAAAAATACGCTGAATAATATAAAGAATATGCTGTGAAAATTACAACCCCCAATTTTTTTTACAAGATACTGCCCTTTGTAGTTTGGACAGACGGACGAACTAGAGTACGGTGTAGGCTAAGTAATAGGGTCCCGCTGTTACCCTTTGGGTACGGAACCTTAAAAAGCTACAATTATTTATGACTAGCTTTTGCCCGCGGCTTCGCCCGCGTGGAAATCGTTTCTATGACTGTATTTGAGGGTGGGTGGTGCGCGAACCGCAAGCATCGGACTTTGCTATTTTCACGGGATAAAAAGTAGCCTATAATATTAATAATAATTAATTAGTCAAGGTATTGAAGCGTGAAAAGGTAACAAACAAACAAACACATTTTCACATTTATATTTTAGTAAGTATTTTTGACGCCCAATGCTGATACAGCATCGCGTTTAAAATTTGT
Source organism: Coleophora flavipennella (assembly GCA_947284805.1). Taxonomy (NCBI): domain Eukaryota; kingdom Metazoa; phylum Arthropoda; class Insecta; order Lepidoptera; family Coleophoridae; genus Coleophora; species Coleophora flavipennella. Next base: position 7,159,448 of record OX369255.1, on the reverse strand, counting down.
TTTTGTTTCATGTTCTTAAAAAATTTGAACTAGTCCCAAAAGCACAAAACTAGCTCCTAACATTACAATAGATTTTATAAATTTTGAGAAATTTAAACTATTAATTTGTATATAAGACGAAAAATATAGTTAGTGTTCAAAAATAGTTTTTAGTCATCTTAAAATTCGCAAATCTGGTTTTAAATAAAGTATTTCGAAAATGTAATCTATCCATAAAAAAGAATCATGTGACTTGCTTATGTGTATAAAGTTTTAGAACCGGCTCATCCATTTTCAAGAAGTAGTACTTTTAAGTTGGTGTCATCATAATCATTTCAACTCATAAAAGTCCCCACCGAGGGGCTCGAGCCTACCCTGAATTAGGGCGATCGGGCCTTAGTCGACCACGCGGGCCTAGTGCGGGTTGGTCGACTTCACACACAACCTTCGAGTTTCTTCGCAGGCGTGTGCAGATTTCCTCACGATGTCTTCCTTTACAGTAAGAGTATCGGATAAACGTAAATATGAAATCGAAATTTCAAAACACATTGGTACGTGGCAGGATTCGAACCGCGACCTCCCGGACAGGAGGTAGCGGCACCTGCAATTACGCCACCGACGCTCTATGACGCGCTTTAAGTTGGTATGGAAAAGTAATATTTTCACTCTTTGGTATGGGAAACGATATCGTGAATACGCTCATAAGGGCTTATTGGTAGTAGTACGTTTAATAACGAGGCCGGTCGGAAGCGGCCATTGGAACTAATTGGATGGTACCTAGGCCAATCAAATTGCACGGCTATGCAGCTAAGTGCTGCTGCAATGCGAAATGCATTTAACTTAAGTCATACGACCTTATCTCCTTTGTTTTCCTTGACCATTTTTCAATGGTCCTTTGCATTTGATAGGTCGTGTTTTTCTGTCATTAATCCAGCCTTGGCTTAGACCAATTTACCTATTCCCCCTTAAGGACGAAAACATGTCAATTGCTTTGTATAGGCATAGGAGATGTAATCCTTATATGTATGACTTCTAATTATTCTGCCTTTTTTATTTTTTATTTACAACTAGCTGTCCCGGCGAACTACGTACCGACTTACATTACATTACACTGCCCTACCCTACCCTACCCTACACTACACTACACTACCCTACCCTACACTACCCTACCCTACACTACTCTACCCTACACTACACTACCCTACCCTACACTACACTACCCTACCCTACACTACTCTACCCCACTACTCTACCCTACACTACACTACCCTACCCTACCCTACCCTACCCTACATACACTACACTACATTACCCTACACTACCCTACACTACACTACCCTAAACTACACTACCCTACCCTACCCTACACTACCCTACCCTACCCTACCCTACCCTACACTACACTACCCTACCCTACCCTACATAAGAACCTTCTCCTGACAATAACGAACTCGACAAAAAAAGAATTAGCGAAATCGGTCCAGCCGTTCTCGAGTTATGCGCTTACCAACACATTTTGCGATTCATTTTTATATATTAGAAGATAAGCCCTTAAACGAAACTGGAATCATCCATTTGTTGCGCTTTCATGGAGTTTTAACATTTTGAAATAAAATACTTACATATTTTTGAAGTGAAAACTTCTTTAGGCGCGTTGGGCATTTTTGAGATGTGAAAAATCATTGAACTCGCGACACTGTGACCGTCACCACCCCGTAATCCTTGGAATAATCTTACCTGATGGTAAGTGACGATAATGCCGGAAGCGGGCTTACCATTATTCCCCAACGCAATGGGGAGCTGGCTATCTTATCTTCAAGCCGGAACACATCTATGCTGTTAACGTAGATGTTTAGCGGCAAGATTTAGAGAGGATAGTAGTAGCTAACCAGGCGGGCTTAAAAAATGCCCTGCCGCCAACCAAACCGATTCTTACGAATTTAGACTTTGCAGGGAATCGAACCTGCGACCTCCTGACGTGAAGCTAATGGACTTAACCATTGCGCGACGAAAGCGGTTATTTATTTATTTTAGCACTGAGCACCTGCATTAAGGACGCAACGGATTCTATGAGGTTGCTGATATGATGTGTTAGATGTACCAATAAAAAAAAGTTCAATGGTTTTTTCCCATCTCAAAAATGACCAAAATTGCCTAAAGAAGTTTTCACTTCAAAAATCACAAAGAATGGAGAGAAGACTTTGTAACCGATATGGTGTTTCCTAATGACTTACATACTACAGGTAAAAATAATTCTTCACTTTTGTTACCGTGCTAACACACCATCAACAGTTTATTGAGAATAATTACTTATAATAAAACAATTGCAAGCGAAACAAAAATAAATTCCCTACGCGCCTAAAGAAGTTTTCACTTCAAAAATCACAAAGAATGGAGAGAAGACTTTGTAACCGATATGGTGTTTCCTAATAATGACTTACATACTACAGTTAAAAATAATGTTTCAGTTTTGTTACCGTGCAGAGACACCATCAACAGTTTATTGAGAATAATCACTATCACTACATAGTATAAAACAAAGTCGCTTTCTCTGTCCCTATGTCCCTTTGTATGCTTAAATCTTTGAAACTACGCAACGGATTTTGATGCGGTTTTTTTTAATAGATAGAGTGATTCAAGAGGAAGGTTTATATGTATAATAACATCCATTAAATAGTGGAGAAGTACTGTTATTTTTGAGGTTTCTAATGTGATGTCGTAAATAATTACATTTTTTCTGCTTACATTGCAAACGCAGGCTGAACCCTACGAGTTTTATCAAAATAATGTACTAAGTATTGTACACATTGAAAAGGTCTACAGAAAAGTCCGTGATGGTATATGTCTATCTCTTATGGCCCACAATAACTTTTTTTGTCATTTACTTTTTACGACAAATAATGGCTAATTTTCGAAGCGATTTTAACCAATACAGCATTAATCCTTAACCAATTAAATACCTTGAATACATTGTTCATTTAATATAGATCTATATGGCCCGTTACACCGTATGATTTAAGTGAATATTTTCGAAGATATTACAGATTTAAAAATTGCGGGACGTAGCGTTTGCGGCGGTACCGGCCGGCCGCCCGGTGCGGCAAGAGCGTGCCTATATCGAGAACGATGCGAGATTCTAAATGCAGCAAAAAATTTCCGAAGTCGTTCCAAACTCAAACAAGTACTAGCGATGACGGATATCCCAAATATCGTCGACGATCGCCAGAACAGGGTGGGCAAAATGCTACCGTCCGAAACCATGATATTGATAACCGATGGATCGTTCCCTATAATCCGCTCCTTTTGAAAATTTTCGATGCCCACATAAACGTAGAGTTGTGCAATTCAATAAAGTCAATTCAATATGTTACTAAGTACATTAATAAAGGCAGTGATCAAGCCACTTTCAGCATACAATCACCAAATGAAGTGGAAAAATATCAGTCTGGACGTTACATCTGCAGCTCTGAAGCTGTATGGAGGATTTTATCATTCGAAGTGCACGACCGGGCTCCCACAATTGTCCACCTTGCAGTTCATTTAGAAAATGGACAAAGAGTATATTTCACAGAGAACAATATACAAGAATTTGTTAATAACCCGCGGGATACAACATTGACAGCATTCTTCAAGAAATCTTCATGGTATAGGGAAAGGGGGATTGTTTTACTCCAAATTTAACGCGTGCGGGCCACGGGCAGTAATGAATAAATCAAAACTACTGAATCGATTTTAATCACATAGGCTATATTTTATACCCGTGCGAAGCCGGAGCGGGCCGCTATGTTTTTATATACAACGTTCTCAGTTTTTCTGTAGTGTATTTAGTATCAGCATTGCACCCGTGCGAAGTCGGGGCGGGTCGCTAGTTACTAATAAAATAATCGCAAGCGTAACAAAAACAAATTCCCAACGCGCCAAAAGAAGTTTGCACTTAAAAAATCACAAAGAATGGAGAGAAGACTATGTAACCGGCATGGTGTTTCTTAATAATGACTTGCATACTACAGTTAAAAAGAATGTTTCACTTTTGTTACCGTGCTAAGACACCATCAACAGTTTATTGAGAATAATTACTTATAAAACAATCGCAAGCGAAACAAAAATAAATTCCCAACGCGCCTAAAGAAGTTTCCACTGCAAAAATCACAAAGAATGGAGAGAAGACTTTGTAACCGATATCGTGTTTCCTAATAATGACTTACATACTACAGTTAAAAATAATGTTTCACTTTTGTTACCGTGCTGACACACCATCAACCGTTTATTGAAAATAATTACTTATAAAACAATCGCAAGCGAAACAAAAATAAATTGCGAAAGGTGGACCCCAAGACATTCTTCTCAAGCGGACGTTGCGGATCATTTCGTTATACAGGGTGTTTGAATTATCACGCAATATAAACAACAACAACAACAAGTTGTAACAAATCTAGCTCAAAGACGATAAACTGGGGATCGCTTCATAGAACTGACTTCTTTTATCAAGCGACTTCAGAAAAAACCGGCCAATTGCGAGTCAGAACCGCACACATAGGGTTTCGTACTACCATCATACTAGATGGCGCTAGTTTCTTCAGTTCCGTACTATCATACTATAGATGCCGCTAGTTTCTTCACGTGTAAAAAAAACACGTTTTTTGTATGGAGACTCACTTTTTCTGAGTTTTAGTATTTGTTGTTATAGCGGCAACAGAAAATACATCATCTGTAAAAATTTCAACTGTCTAGCTATCACGGTTAATGAAATACAGCGTGGTGACAGACGAACAGACGGACGGACAGCGAAGTCTTAGTACTGGGTCCCGTTTTTATCCTTTAGGTACGGAATCCTAAAAAAGGAGAAGGTTCTAAACTCATCCCGTATATTTTTATGTAGGAACACGCATAACTTTTTACAGAGTAGTCCGATTTCGATAGTTCTTTTTTTCTTGGATAGGACTTTGAAGTTGGTCCCATATTAATTTTATCAAAATCGATTAATAACTTTTTTATAATATTAAAAAAAAAACTAAAAAATGTAGCGAAATCAGTCTAGTTGCTGCGATTGAAGCAGGTCGTTTTTTATGTGTTTAGCGTGGTAATTTTTATTTTATTTTAAAATTGGTTAATCACTTGATCCATATTTATGAAAAAGACTAGCTGTTCCCCGCGGCCTCGTTCGCGCTTTTCTCTAATCCGTGGGAATTTCGAAAAATCTGGCCTTATTCCTGGTCTATCATAAATGGGTACCTCTTTTGAAAAATTACATCTTTCTCGGTCCAAGGGCTTCGGCTGGGTGTTGATGAGGCAGCCAGTCTGTCAAGTTGTGGGTCAGGATTCGTCTTTTTATATTTTGATTAACTAAGATTTGTGGGTGGGTGTCAGCCAATTCGTTACGCCACTGTTTTAAGTTTTTTCTTGTTGAAATACTCAATTCATATCAACTTCTTTTGTTCGAACTACACAAATGTTTTTAGGGTTTCGTACCGAAAGGGTAAAAACGGGACTCTATTACTAAGACCACAGATTACTAAATAGTTACTTCTAAGACTCTGCTGTCCGTCCGTCTGTCTATCCGTCTGTCACCAGGCTGTATTTCATGAACCGTTACGAGAGACAGTTGAAATTTTCACAGATGATGCATTTCTGTTGCCGCTATAACAACAAATACTAAAAATTAGAAAATGTGAAAGTCTCCATACAAAAAACGTGTTTTTTTTAAAACGTGAAGTAACTAGCGCCATCTTGTATTATGGTACGGAATCCTTTGTGCGCGGTTCTGACTCGCACTTTACCGGTTTTTTTGTAACAACCTGTACATCGACTTTCCTTATAAAAACAGTCTTCTAGACCCTTATCAAAACTACGTGATCTGTGTGTAACGAACGGCATCGCGTGTTCTTGTACGTTTAATTGAATGTTACGTAACACAATTATCATTATGAATCGTAACTAATTCTTTCTTTTTGCATTGCGTTACTTAACTGTTATTGTCGTGTTTTTAATTATTTGTTAAATATCTGTGAGTTTAAAACAATGGCGCTTGAAAGTTTTTGATGCAACTTAATGGGACTTTCATAGTTTTTGCTTTGATACGACTCATCTTCGTTTTGATAAGGTTCATTAAAATTAGTTTCAGATGAGCTTAGATTTTTTGCTTTTTGACTCTTTGAGTAGTTAAGTTGATGATGTCGAAGTCATTATGAACTTTATTAAGAATGCAAAGTTGTCTACCCCTTTTCGATCCGACCTTGAGGGGAATGTACTCTTTCGTCATATCAGCTCATATTTGTCCCCACCGCGGGGTTCGAGACTACCCTGAATTAGGGCGATCGGGTCTTAGTCGACCACGCGAGCTCTGTGCGGACTGCGGGCTGGTCGACTTCACACACAACCTTCGAGTTTCTTCGCAGGCGTGTGCAGATTTCCTCACGACGTTTTACTTTTACTGTATCGGATAAACGTAAATATCAATCGAAATTCGAAAACACATTGATATGTAGTAGGATTCTAACCACGACCTCCCGGACAGGAGGTAGCGGCCCTAGCCGTTACGCCAACGAAGACGCTCTACATTTACTCGAAACAATGTATTCTTTAAATGAAGTCTATTACATAGTAATTTAAATAACATACAAAAACAAAAAAATATATTAAATAAATAATATTGAAAAAGAAAAAATATTTAAAAAAAATATTGAATTTATAAAACATCTAGTAAAAATAATAATTTTAAAGTAGGTAAGTAACACAAGTTATTTATAGATTTCTGTAATAAGGTTCAAAATTGTTCATATTTGGAACGCATATTATACTTAAAATAAGTGATTCTATATCTAATCCTAAATTACTATTATTTGTATTTAAGTTTTTGTCAAATATTTGCCTCGCCCTAATTCAGGGTAGGCTCGAGCCCCTCGGAGGGGACTTATATCAGCTGATACGATGATGATTTGCCTCAGCAAGTGTTACTGCCGATAGATTATTACTAGTAAGTATTGCAGCATAATTTAATTAAAATGGATTAAATAATATAACAGAGCTGTATTGCTTTTGCCACATTATACGTAGAATTTTTACTCGCAGCCTAAATATGAATTTCGGAAAGAAAATAAATTTTGGGGTAATATGGAATACTTTTAATTTATAATATTAAAAAATTAGGTAAAGATGTAAACAAGTGGATGACCGTGGAAATAGACTAAATATAAAAAAAAACAACACATTACATAATTTTAAAATACAAAAAAAAGGTTAGGTAACGATCGATCGTCCCCCCAGGTGTAAAAAATGATCGAATAAATTCCTAAAAACACAAATGGAGTTAATTTATTAGGTGTCGAAATTACCCCCCAAAGTTGTAGGAAAAACTTTGGGTGTACACTCTTAATAATTTTAAACTAAACGCAAAATTGTCATAGTAAACGGAAACAGGAGACCACGCAGGCCAGCAGCTGCGCTTGGAGGAAGACAGCAGAACCTTGCCGGGCAGTAGCAGTGCTTGGTCACCAGTGATAACAAAATGGCGCGGCAGGTCGTAATGCTTGATCACCAGTAGTAGTGTTTGGTCACCAGTGACAACCAACTTCAATGGGCCTTAAAATTAGATAGAAACAAAGGTTCCACTTCCCTTTGGGTAAGCGGCAGGCAGTTGCAGAGCGGAGTAACAAACGCCGGTGGTAGACTAGCAGTAATCCAGGGTAATACTGATTCGTTCGGGCCGGGTGGAAGACCCTACGAACATAAAAAAAAAATTAGTTCGCAACGGCAACAAATAAAAATGGATAGCTGTCTCTAAGCATAAATCACTTACCCCTGTTAAATATAGGAGGTCTTGAAAACACAAAGAAAAATCACAGAACTTTAAAATATTTTCATCGAAACACCTATTTCGACGGTCATCAGTCATCAATTTTTTCACTCTTGTCAAAAGCTCGCAATCATTTTCAGATTCTATTTTCATAGACGAACAAGATCAAAAGAGAATTTAATTATGAAACGCAAGAAAGAAGATCGGCTTGAATCGATACTTTGCGTTTCAGTATGTATTACCTTAAAATAAATAAATTTAATTTTAGTAATTTTAAATGTGTATTTTATGTATTGTGACAAAAATAACAGGTAACTTGGGAATTTGCCTCATATGACACGTTACTCGCTGCCTAAATATGAATTTCGGAAAGAAAATAAATTTTGGGGTAATATAGAATAGTTTTATTTTATAAGATTAGAAAAAAAATAGGTAAAGACGTAAACAAGTGGATGACCGTGGAAATATAAAAAAAACAACACATTGCATAATTTTAAAATACAAAAAAAAGTTAGGTTACGATCGATCGTCCCCCCAGATGTAAAAAATGATCGAATAAATACCTAAAACATAAATGGAGTTAATTTATTGGGTGTCGAAATTACCCCCCAAAGTTGTAGGAAACACTTTGGGTGTACAATACTCTTAATGATTTTAAAATAAATGCAAAATTGACAAAGTAAACGGAAACAGGAGAACACGTAGACCAGCAGCTGCGCTTGGAGGAAGACAGCAGAACCTTGCCGGGCAGTAGCAGTGCTTGGTCACCAGTGATAGAGTTTGGTCACCAGTGACAACAAACTTCAATGGGCCTTAAAATTTGATAGAAACAAAGATTCCACTTCCCTTTGAGTGAGCGGCAGGCAGATGCAGAGCGGCGAAACAAACTCCGGTGGAAGACTAGCAGTAATCCAGGATAATAGTGTTTCGTTCGGGCCGGGTGGAAGACCCTACAACGATGAAATAAAATTTAGTTCGCAACGGCACTAAATAAAATTGGACAGCTATCTCCAAGCATAAATCACTTACCCCTGTTAAATATAGGAGGTCTTGTAAACAAAACCAAAATCACAGATGTTTAAAATAATTTACTTTCACCAATTTCGACGGTCATCAGTCATCCAGAATCAATTTTTGTTTTACACTTGTCAAAAAGTCACAAATATTTTCAAATTAAATTTCCATAGAGGAACAAAATCAAAAGAGAATTTAATTATGAAACGCACGAAAAGAGATCGGCTCGAAACGATAGTTTGCGTTTCAGTATCCTGTGTACAATAGACTATTAAATAAATAATAAAACTTTGTCAATTTATGAAAAAAATATTATATGGTAATATACAGTAGATCCGGATGTCTCTGTTAACCATCGATCGATCCATCAAGGGTTTTTTGTGCTATGTGGTAATTTGCATCCTCCTGACGTCACTGACAGTCGACGCGATGATTGCCTTGTTACGTGTGCGGTAACTGGTGTTTTGTTCCATACACGGATTCACAAGTTTCACGTTTTAATGCTTTAAACTGGTTTAGTTCACATTCTTAGTATCTACAATAGGGGTGACGACTGCTAGTCATCTGATTTACTTTTTATCATCTGTCAAAAACGACATTTTGTTCTAAAAATATTTGAAATACCTAGGCGTGACGTCATAGTTTAGCAGCGTCATTTATGTAGGTACTTATTTTGTGATTTTGGTGAATTAAAAATCGAAGACTTGTTGAAAAACAAAACGAGTAAGGTTTTCCGAAGTTTAAGTAGGAGGGTTTTTTTCGAAGTTTAGTGATCAAGAGTTCATAATTTATTTCTGATGCTGTCGTCATCCCTATTGGCATTGTTAAAAAATCAAGTACTTTTTTGTTTTTTTTAAAATGTAAATATACAATATAATAAGAAAATAATTTGAGTATCATCATCATATCAGCCGGAAAACGTCCACTGCTGTACAAAGGCCTCCCCCAAGGATTTCCACGACGACCGGTCCTGCGCTGCCCGCATCCATCGGCTTCCCGCGATCTTGACAAGTTCGTCGGTCCACCACGTGGGAGTCCTGCCTACGATACGTTTTCCGGTGCGTGGTCGCCACTCAAGAACTTGACTGCCCCAACGGCCATCTGTTCTACGAGCTATGTGCCTTGCCCACTGCCACTTCAGATTAGCGATTCTGTGAGCTAGGTACGTCGGTTCCTTTTGTTCTCCTGCGGATCTCCTCATTTCTAATTCGATCGCGTTGGGAAATTCGGAGCATAGCTCGCTCCATTGCCCTTTGGGTGATCTTGAGCTTTCTTATAAGGCCCACAGTAAGCGACCATGTCTCATTTCCGTAAGTCATCACTGGCAACACACACTAGTCAAAGATCTTAGTCTTGAGACACTGCGGACTGCGGTATATATTAATAAAAATTACATACTCGTATTTTTTTATGATTTTCCAAATGATGGAAAGTGATGACATCACAGGCCTAAATACTATGGAAAAAACGGCAGCAGTACTAGTTGACTATTAAGAAATAAATTTAGTTATTTGGTCTTATTAAATAACTTTTTATGGTACAAAATCGTTATTTCTCCAATTTTTTTCATTTTTTTTACATGTTTTATAAGAAAACTAAACAGTGCCAATAGATATGGTGATGTATTAATATAGGTACTTGCTTACTTCGCTGGCTCAGCGACCGGAAGTGGATCTCGGTCTCCGACATTAAAGTGCGCCACTCTATCCTATTTTGCGCCAAGTTTGACCATTCGGGCACTCCCAACTCTTTGAGGTCTTTGGCGACTTCATCTTTCCAGCGATACCTTGATCGACCCACGGGCGACGCATGATGTATTAATATATGTACTTACTGTGTATTTTTAGTCTATAAACTCTCTTACGTTAAAGTATACAGACTAAATTAATTTTTAGATGTTTATGTTATGAATCCTTGCAATCGTCTTCAGGGTGTAAAAAATGGTGTAAGTAGCAAATTTCCCCAAGGAACCTTAGTCAATTCTCAAAAAAAAAAAGTTTTACCCTCCATACTTAAATGCATATAATTGGTCGATCACCTGATTGACTTGAATGAAGAGTTAACATTTTTTTGTGCGATTTCAGCAATGTCATAGAACAAAAGTTGTCCAGTATGATGAGTAGAAGCCCCAGTTAACGGGACCATCACAATTTTTTTTTATTCACAATTGGTAAACCCTTGACAACATCTCACCTGGTGGTAAGTGACGATGTTGCCGAAGATGGAAGCGGTCTTACCAAGATTCCCCAACGCAATGGGGAACTGGCTATCTTATCTTCATGCCGGAACACACCAATGATATCAACATTGATATTTGGCGGCAAGACTTAGATAAGATGGTGGTAGCTAGCCAGGCGGGCTTAGAAAATGCCCTACCACCAACCAAACCGAGTCTTACAATTGACCCCGCCGGGAATCGAACCCGCGACCTCCTGTGTAAAGCCAGTGAACTTTGACTCTGAGCTACGGAGGCGGTTTTTCACCTATATGACTGTAAGTAAGAAAATAAAGTAAGTAAATATACTTTATTGCAAGCCAAAAACAATACAGTACTTATAATTTGTAAAAAACTAAACTAAACAACTAACTAACTAACTAAACTTTTGACTGTACCTATATTTCGAAACTGATTATAGTTTTAAAGAAAATTAAATCATTGATCCTGTTATACTTTGCATTGCGGGCACATAAGTCCACTGTAAAGTAGTAAATATTTATTTATCGTATATTTAACATTTAACATACGAATGTTGATTTTCATCTTAATTGTGCATTCTGTAGTACTCCACGTAGGCGCATACATACAAAAAATATTCAGATGTGCACATATTCGATTTAATTTTAATTTACCACACTGCACTTTGCATGGACACACACACATTCCAGGTTGCGGTCGCGACGTGAATAATTAATTAGTTAACTCAATTTATTACTAGTCATTGAATAAAAGATAATTTGAAATACAGTTACTAGAAAAGTGGTACTTTATATGCGCGAAATTGATATTACCGCGCTCGTGCTTTTTACTTTGCCACTTTTTTAATTTCTAGCTCGAGGGAACAATAAATTTCTAGCAAGTAAAAAAATGGCCTGTGTTAGGAGATAGACTGATGACGCATGAAGCGCATACACTATACTATGCAATAAGTCATATTTTTCAAGGAGGTTTTAATGCTTACAATATTATCCCAAGCCTTATGTAACCTATTTCAAAATAGTATGACGCGCGCTGAAGTCAAAAACTGTGCGCCTATTCCTTCCCTTGGCTGTAATATTTCTATTTTGTGTCGGATTTTAAAACTTTTTGCGTTACGTAACTTAGAAAAATCGTCGGTGGCGTAATGGCAAGGGCTGCTACCTCCTGTCTGCGAGGTGGTGGTTCCAATCCTGCCACGTAGGTACCAATGTATTTTCGAATTTAGATTTCATATACGAGTAGGTATACGTTTATCCGACGCTCTTACGGTGAAGGTAAACATCATCGTGAGGAAACATGCACACGCTTGCGAAGAAACTTGCAGGTATTGTGAGAAGTGGACCAACCCGCAGTGGGCCCGCGTGGTCGACTAAGGCCCGATCGCCCTAATTCAGGGTAGACTCGAGCCCCTCGGTGGGGACGTAAATGAGCTGATATGATGAAGTTAGAAAGAACCACTGCTTGTTTGCACACAAAAATAAATCACCTGCATGCAGTATTTAGAAGGGCCAAACAAAACGTCAAAACTACACCAATTTAGAGTAAAGTTACATACAAGCACAATTTCCCTCTCTTTTATCGCCGTACACGTTTCTGGTTAATTCTGTATTTTGAGCTTATAAAAAAAAACTTACGCATGCGTATGTATGCCTAGCTAAAATAAAGCGCAATTTTCGTAAAACTGAATTGAGTTGTTTTAGTGGTGGTAATGCCAATAAAATAATTAATAGTAAAAATATGTGTATGTATGTATGTAAAATCGATGATGACGGATGACTAATGGCTGAGAAAAACAAAAAGAGATTACTACCCAGGACATATATAAAATGAGCCACAAGTCGCGTAAAACGATCTTTGGTTGCCGAAACCTTGATAAGTATGTACACGTGTATTTTGTTTTCCATATAACTATTGTTTTTCTGTTACTGCCCTTTTTTGTTTTACCTGTTTTTTCACAACTATGTATATTGAAAAACGTCGTATGATACTTGGGCGAAAAAGATGATAGGAAAACTCGTGACGATTGTAAACCCTCGCCCGCGGCTCGGGCTTACAAATGTCACTAGTTTGCCATTGACCTGTTTACCACCGTTGTATTATGTATGTATGTATTTATACTTGTATCATAAGAAGGCTCAAGGTCACCCAAAGGGCAATGGAGCGTGCTATGCTCGGAGTTTCTCTGCGTGATCGAATCAGAAACGAGGAGATCCGTAGGAGAACCAAAGTAACCGACATAGCTCTCAGAATTGCTAAACTTAAGTGGCAGTGGGCGGGCACATAGCTCGAAGAACAGATGGCGGTCGGGGCAGTAAAGTTCTCGAATGGCAACCGCGCACCCGGAAAACGTAGCTTAGGAAAGATGTCATAATATGTTCAAGTACTTCAAATCTTGCCTCCCATCTTAGTCAAGTAAATTGTGTGCGTTTGATGATTTTGATATCAATTTGCCAAATTTGGGACAAGGAAGAGAGCATTTAAGGTGCACGCGTTTCACGTTAACCTTTATGATTGCTAGTCTGCTCTATCTTAGTACGCCGCTACGCGCAGCATTGCGTTACATTGTCTCCGCAGACTGGGTCGTGACCGGCGCGCGCGCCACCTGGCCCGGTCGCGTAAATGCAAAAGCCGTAACAGCATAACTTTGCGATTTTGCGACCCTCTTTCCCTCAGCTTCTTTCCACCTTCGGTCAATGAGACTCAGAGGGGAGGGTTTCACCCCTTTGTTGTTGATAATCCACCTATTTTATTTATTTTATTTTATTTGGAAAACAAACGGTTATTTTAAATAACGACGACTATTTTGAATAACTATAAACCACTTTTATGTTTTCGCATATAAAAGCCTAAATAAATATACAGAGAATGAATGAAATAAAAAAGAAAAACAAAAGAAACTCCAAGTTACAAGCACAAATAGATTACAAGATTACGCACAGTTAGGGAACCGCATCAAACCAGATGTTTGATAAAATTGTTGTAATGTGTGTGCGTTTGAGTTGAAAAGATCTAGCTCCGGAAATTCCACATATTCCTATACGCGCGAAGCGTTACGCTTCCTTATTCATTATGTAGACAGCGAAGTGGCATTTCTTGCCTGTATGTTTCCAGATTCTTGTAACTTGGGGCCTTTAAGGTGAGAGTTAAAATAATCATTATTTGAGTTTGCGTCACTTTCCATCAGATTAGATGTAGTCAAACGTAATCAAAAGAATTAAAAGTAAGTATATTCAATTGTGGGCCTCATACATAAGAAGGCTCAAGATCACTCAAAGGGCGACGAAGCGAACTATGGTCGGCGTTTCCCTATGTGATCGAATCAGAAACGATATCCGAGTAGCTCTCAAAATCGCTAACCTTAAGTGGCAAGGGCGGGACACATGTAGAACAGATAGCCGTTGGGGTAGTAAAGTTTTATGGTGGCGATCGCGCACCAGAAGACGTAGCCCACCGAGTGGACCAATGACCTGGTGTAGGTTGCGGGAAGCCGCTGAATGCGGGCAGCGCAAGACCGGTCGATGTGGGAATCTTTGGAAATTAGATTTATAATTTAGCTATGACATAACACTACTTCATAATTGATACTATTGAATTTTTTTAATTGATAGTGGACTGAATTTTAGTTTTTTTTAACATATTTTTCCATGATAAGAAAATCTGATTGTAGTTACGGTCAAATCGGTTAATTTAGCATAAAGATAGTCGCATCGATGTTCATGCTTTTACACATTTTGCAGCGTTTCACTGAATATCTGTGTTTACTGCTAGAATTATTGTACAAACTTGGTATCATTTGGAACATAAACACTTTGGTAAATTGTAGTACACGATGGCTGACTCTCGCGTTATACTCGTGACCGGGTGCTGTTCGTGTGAACTGCCCTACGCTTGTCAAAGGCATTCATGACATTCAATGATTTTAATGTATAACTTCTCGTGTCATATTGTTTTCATGGTCTAATGACATAATTTGTTTTTTTTTACAACAAGGATTGGATTTGACGTTATTAACTAATGATTGTTTATTTCTGGATTTTTTACAAATGAAATTATGTAATCACAATTTTCAAGCGACTTCCAAAAAGGAGAAGGTTCTCAATTCGTCTGTATGTTTTTTTCATAACTACCTCATAACTTTTGACTGGGTGAACCGATTTTTATGATTTAATTGAAAGCTAGTGCTTCCCGTGTGGTCCCATATAAATTTTATCAAAATCGGTGTAGTACATTATTAGAATATTAACAAAAACCAAAAAAAATAATGCAAAAATGTACTAAGTTGTTGCGATGGAAGTAGTTTTTTAACGTGTTTAGCGTTTTCAATAATAATTTTCACCTATTTTGAATAAATATCTTGAATCTTATAGTGGTGTTTGTATTTACGCGGCGTGCCAGGTTATTTATACCGAATTCCAGCGGCTAGACGCCACCGCCCGCCTAGATGGCGAGATAACTGTTAAATGCGCTGTATTATATGCAGATTGGTTAGTGTCAGACAAATGTTATTTAAAATGTTATTCTGTAAGGCGATTGACTATTGTGAGTGCAATTAATTATTTGTTGTTGTAAATATCTCACAATAAGAAATGAGGAGATCCGTAGGAGAACAAAAGTAGGTCAACGTAGTTCACGGAATCGCTAAACTTAAGTGGCATTGGGCAGGGCACATAGCTCGTAGAACAGATGGCTGTTGGGACAGAGAACAAAAGTAACTGACATAGCTCACAGAATCACTAAACTTAAGTGGCAGTGGGCAAGGCGCATAGCCGTTGAGGTAGAGAACAAAAGTAACCGACATAGCTCACAGAATCACTAAACTTAAGTCGCAGTGGGCAAGGCGCATAGCCGTTGAGGTAGAGAACAAAAGTAACCAACATAGCTCACAGAATCACTTAACTTAAGTGGAAGTGGGCAGGGCACATAGGTCGTAGAACAGATGGCTGTTGGGACAGAGAACAAAAGTAACTGACATAGCTCACAGAATCACTAAACTTAAGTGGCAGTGGGCAAGGCGCATAGCCGTTGAGGTAGAGAACAAAAGTAACCGACATAGCTCACAGAATCACTAAACTTAAGTGGCAGTGGGCAAGGCACATAGCTCGTAGAACGGATGACCGTTGGGGTAGTAGAGTTCACTAGAGGCGACCGCGCCATCCGAAGATGTAGCGTAGGCAGGCCTCCCACGCGGTGGATCGACGACCAGGTAAATGTCGCAGGAAGCCTTACCAAGCCTTAGCCTTATATCATAAACAAATCTAATATATAAAAATGAATCGCAAAATGTGTTGGTAAGCGCATAACTCGAGAACGGCTGGACCGATTTGGCTAATTCTTTTTTTGTCGAGTTCGTTATTGTCAGAAGGTTCTTATGTAGGGTAGGGTAGGGTAGGGTAGGGTAGGGTAGGGTAGTGTAGTGTAGTGTAGTGTAGTGTAGTGTAGGGTAGGGTAGTGTAGGGTAGTGTAGTGTAGGTTAGTGTAGTGTAGGGTAGTGTAGTGTATGTAGGGTAATGTAGGGTAGGATAGTGTAGGGTAGGGTAGGGTGGTGTAGTGTAGGGTAGTGTAGAGTAGTGTAGAGTAGTGTAGGGTAGGGTAGTGTAGTGTAGGGTAGGGTAGGGTAGGGTAGGGTAGTGTATGGTAGGGTAGTGTAGTGTAGTGTAGGGTAGTGTAGTGTAGGGTAGTGTAGTGTAGGGTAGGGTAGTGTAGGGTAGGGTAGTGTAATGTAATGTAAGGCGGTACGTAGTTTGCTGGGACAGCTAGTTGTAAATAAAAAAATGAAAGTGTTGGGATAATAACTTGAATTAATTTAAAAAATAAATACCCGACTGCATAAAAACTTTCTGGTCAGTCGGGTAAAAATGTTTCCTATGTCACTCACTCACGGGATGAGGACAAATTTAACGACGCCTCGCACTCCGTAATCCATTAAGCCGTTTAGGCTACAGAGCGTGCCAATGAAATAAAAATACATAAATTCATACACTCATAAAACATAACCCCCCTTCTGGCGCAGTCGGGTAAAGAGGCACTTTATCTGTGGCTTCACTATAGGAAATGATATCGGAATCATATTTACATCATAATCATCATCATCATCATATTAGCAGAAGGACGTCCACTGCTGTTAATGGCCTTTCCCATGGATTTCCACGACGAACGGTCCTGTGCCGCGATAAAATTAAAATTAACCTAAAAAAAACCTATAATATCTATTCTTAAAAATCATCCTTTAATATTTTCGCTTAAGTTACGTACTCACACACAGCGAGCAATTATTTTTTAACTGATGGCGCCTCTAGTTGGCTGGGGGTAGCCCCTTTAAAGATTTACCTAAAAGTGATTTCCTAATCGGCTTTTGTTTCTTAATGACCACTTATGAAGCATACACAGACGCGTATCCCTTTAAAGATTCACCTAAAAGTGATTTCTTAATCGGTTTTTGTTTCTAAATGACCACTTATAAAGCATACATAGGTGTATTCATTTAAAGGTTCAGTTATAAGTGAGCTCCCAATCTGATTTTGTTTTTTAATGACCACGTATAAAGCGTATACAGGCGCGTGTCTCTTAAAATATTAACTTAAGATAGTACTCCTAATCGGCTTTTATTACTTAATGACCACGTATGAAGCATATACAGGCGCGTATCCCTTTAAAGATTCACCTATAAGTGAGCTCCTAATCGGCTTTTGTTTCTTAATGACCACGTATGAAGCATATATCGCATATCCCTTTAAAGCTTCACCTAAAAGTGATTTCCTAATCGGCTTTTGTTTCTTAATGACCACTTATGAAGCATATACAGGCGCGTATCCCTTTAAAGATTCACCTATAAGTGAGCTCCTAATCGGCTTTTGTTTCTTAATGACCACGTATGAAGCATATATCGCATATCCCTTTAAAGCTTCACCTAAAAGTGATTTCCTAATCGGCTTTTGTTTCTTAATGACCACTTATGAAGCATATACAGACGCGTATCCCTTTAAAGATTCACCTAAAAGTGATTTCTTAATCGGCTTTTGTTTCTAAATGACCACTTATAAAGCATACATAGGTGTATTCATTTAAAGGTTCAGTTATAAGTGAGCTCCCAATCGGATTTTGTTTTTTAATGACCACGTATAAAGCGTATACAGGCGCGTGTCTCTTAAAATATTAACTTAAGATAGTACTCCTAATCGGCTTTTATTACTTAATGACCACGTATGAAGCATATACAGGCGCGTATCCCTTTAAAGATTCACCTATAAGTGAGCTCCTAATCGGCTTTTGTTTCTTAATGACCACGTATGAAGCATATATCGCATATCCCTTTAAAGCTTCACCTAAAAGTGATTTCCTAATCGGCTTTTGTTTCTTAATGACCACTTATGAAGCATATACAGGCGCGTATCCCTTTAAAGATTCACCTATAAGTGAGCTCCTAATCGGCTTTTGTTTCTTAATGACCACGTATGAAGCATATATCGCATATCCCTTTAAAGCTTCACCTAAAAGTGATTTCCTAATCGGCTTTTGTTTCTTAATGACCACTTATGAAGCATATACAGGCGCGTATCCCTTTAAAGATTCACCTATAAGTGAGCTCCTAATCGGCTTTTGTTTCTTAATGACCACGTATGAAGCATATATCGCATATCCCTTTAAAGCTTCACCTAAAAGTGATTTCCTAATCGGCTTTTGTTTCTTAATGACCACTTATGAAGCATATACAGGCGCGTATCCCTTTAAAGATTCACCTATAAGTGAGCTCCTAATCGGCTTTTGTTTCTTAATGACCACGTATGAAGCATATATCGCATATCCCTTTAAAGCTTCACCTAAAAGTGATTTCCTAATCGGCTTTTGTTTCTTAATGACCACTTATGAAGCATATACAGGCGCGTATCCCTTTAAAGATTCACCTATAAGTGAGCTCCTAATCGGCTTTTGTTTCTTAATGACCACGTATGAAGCATATATCGCATATCCCTTTAAAGCTTCACCTAAAAGTGATTTCCTAATCGGCTTTTGTTTCTTAATGACCACTTATGAAGCATATACAGGCGCGTATCCCTTTAAAGATTCACCTATAAGTGAGCTCCTAATCGGCTTTTGTTTCTTAATGACCACGTATGAAGCATATATCGCATATCCCTTTAAAGCTTCACCTAAAAGTGATTTCCTAATCGGCTTTTGTTTCTTAATGACCACTTATGAAGCATATACAGGCGCGTATCCCTTTAAAGATTCACCTATAAGTGAGCTCCTAATCGGCTTTTGTTTCTTAATGACTTATAAAGCATATACATGCGTATTCAGGTCTTATAATGGGGAAAATCCTAGTGCTATTAGGAGATAACTATCTACCTTGAACATTGAGTTGTATGTAGTTAATGTCCAATTAGTTTTAATATCCACCTTACAGAATCACGTAGGTAGCCACAGATGCATTTAAATGATACGAGAGCCCACATCGCAATGATTTATTGATTTAACAGTAATGTAAAAAAAAAACAGATGGCAGTGTTGCCTATCAGTTGATCGGAGTTAAAATTTCAAATGTAATTACACTTAATATTTAAATTTTAAACGTTATTTAAAAAAATCAAACGTGAATACTGAAACTTAAACTACAATTTGTATTTTTTTTTTATTTACACTCGTACGTAAGCCCTTATCATCTCACCTGATGGTAAGTGAGATGATGCCGAAGATAGAACCGGGTTTACTAAGATTCCCCAACGCAATGGGGAAGTGGCTATCTTATCTTCAAGCCGGAACACATGTATGCTGTTAACGTTCATGTTTGGCGGCAAGACTTAAATAAGATGGTGGTAGCTAGCCAGGCGAGCTTAAATGCCCTTCCACCAAACAAACCGTGTCTTACAAAGTTAGACTTTGCCGGGATTCGAACCCGCGACATTCTGTTGTGAAGCTAATGGACTTAAAGCAAAAAAAAAGCAGCTAATATTCTCACCACACGCATATCGGCAGGATTTCATTCTAACTATACTTCTGAATAATCTTTGCTATACACACAACACAACTCTTGCATCTTACTGTACAGTAAATGGTAATCATGAATGATGACAACTCAACAGGGACTGTTCATGAAACCATTTATAAAGTTAATAAGACGTTTCTTGTATGAATAATGTTGGACTGTAAGAAACAAATCCATTGGCAATGAGATGTTGATTGCTAGATATTTTTCTGAATGCACCGTTTGTGTAGGTGATCATGGACCTTCGTCGTACCTATTTGGTTATAAGGCTTATTCAAGGGCAATACCAATGGTTAATTAAACTATAATTAATAAATGCAACGTTTAGTTTGACACGTGTCTAGTTCTAGGATGTAATTTTGTTCTTTTTTTTCACTCACAGGAAGTTGTATTTAAGAAGTCAATAGCCATTTATAATGTTTTAAAATATGATACGGTCGTAATTAAAATAGGCGTGATAGTTTTGAGTTCTGATGATTTTTTCGTGTAGTTGCAGTTATACGCTTAAATCAAGCAAATCATGTATTTAATTATGGCTGAAAAGTTAAAATATATATTTGCACATTTCGTCAAATTACTGCCTCCGTGGCGTAATGGTTATTCCATTCGCTTCACACCAGGAGGTCGCCGGTTCGATTCGCGGTGGGGTCAACTTGTAAGACTCGGTTTGGTTGGTGGTAGGGCATTTTTTAAGCCCGGCTGGCTAGCTACCACCATCTTATCTAAGTCTTGCCGCCAAACATCAGTGTTAACAACATTGATGTGTTCCGGTTTGAAGATAAGATAGCCAGTTCCCCGTTACGTTGGGGTAACTTGGTAGGCCCGCTTCCATCTTCGGCATCATCGTCACTTATCATCAGGTGAGATGATGCCAAGGGCTTACCAATTGTGAATAAAAAAAACTGTACACGAGATAGTTTCTTTGTTTTTATAATCCATCTTTTCAACCGACTTCCAGAAAAGAGGAGGTTCTCAATTCGTCTGTATTTTTTTTTGTATGTTTGTTACGCGATATCTTTGCAGATTTCGGACCGATTTTCATGGTTCTTTTTACTTTCGAGCGATGTAGGAGTGAAGAAGTTATTGTGATGACAAAAAAATCGAAGTTGACATTTTGATGGGGATCGGTGGTCTAACATTTCAAGATTCTAAATAACAAAAAAAAATGTATGCGAGAGTGTGTGTATAAGGAGTACGTCCGTCCGGTGCTCTAGTTTCCAAAATACTGGACAGATTTGGGTGAAATTTAGGTTAGTTTAGAAACAAAAACGAAACCCTTATAGGATCACTCGTGTGTCTGTAACAGCCGATTTGCTCAGAAACTACTGGATCGATTGAGTTGAAATTTGGTACACATATGTAAGACGGTGACCCAGACGGGCATGTAAAAAACAAAAAAAAATTAAACATGGGGCCACTTTTGGGGGGTAAATAAGAAAATATAAAAAAAGATTTGCAAACTATGTTTTGTGACATATCAAATGAAAGGGCTTGTTGTGAGAATCGCACATTTTTTTATAATTTTTAGAAAAATGGTTTTGAATTTATTTAAAACAATAGGCGAAAATTTACAATTCCCCTGCCCCCTCTTTATCGCCGAAACGAATGGGCCTAAAATTTTGAAAAAAAAAACACTGGATATGAGGTTAAATGCACAGATTACAAGAAAATCTATGATAAAAATTTTAAGTCCTTCCGTTCTTACAGGAAAAATGGAATTTCCAAAGTCAGATTGTTTAGAAACTAGCGACACCTAGTGGGATTTAGTGGGATCTTTTACATAGTTAATTTGCGTAGAACTACGACAACAGCAATTAGTCCTCTTTTACCTATATCTATAGATAGCGCTGTAGATGTAAATTACTTTTTGGTACGGAACCCGTAGTGCGCGAGTTTGGCTTGCACTTGGCCGGTTTTTTTTTTCTAATTTCCCCCATCTTTGTTAAGTAATAACTTAGTTATTTCACAATCGTCACTTTAAATTAACAATAAATAAATAATAAATGATAAAAAAACGAGACCTACAGTACTCGCATATGATGTGTAACATGTGACAAAATACTTATGAAATTAACTAATTATCGGGTCGTACATTCACGGGCCGACCCTTCGAATAGTAGTATGTCATCTTTGCCTTTGCCATCACACTAGGCTGCATGGCTATGACAACCTTAGTTTTCGAGAATTAAAAAACGTTCGCATTTCCTGTTACACATTTCCGTCTCATTTCACGAAATCACTCCCACAAATTGCAGGAAAGCGAGAGCAAAGATGTTACACATCACGTTCGCATTTCCTGTTACACATTTCCGTCTCATTTCACGAAATCACTCCCACAAATTGCAGGAAAGCGAGAGCAAAGATGTTACACATCAAAAATATGTATTTAAATAAGTAGTCCAAATTTTCAACAAAAATATCTTTTTTTAACAATGCCAATTGCCTAGTCATTATATAACTAAAATTTAGTCATCATTCCACCAAAATGGATTTCCTGGTTGCTTTTCATCGTTAAACGTTAACCCCAGCTACCCCAGCTACATTTTGTTTTTTCCGTCATTTCTTTTTTGAAATGTCATTTCTGGCCTGTTGTATGAAGTGTCTAGAGTGTGGCATAAGCTTATATGGTTTTTATCCCATGGAAAAATATTATGTATATAAACTACAAAACAATATAGAATTGCAGTTTCATGCCTGATAGATAAATAAACTCAAGCTTTTTAACGTATACATACGCTTTAAAATTTGCTTTAACATGCGTTATGCGACTAGAACATGTAAATGTTCCTGAACTTGATTTGTATTCAGCTTATCAACAATCGCAGCCTTGTCAATGGGTGATTTATACAGTTCCCACAGAGCAGACTCCAGTTTTCGCAGAAGCTTCTCGGCCGTGTCTAATGCCCCATTCTTTACGCATGCTTCCTTGAACCGATCTCTTACATCAATTATAAAATCTTTGTCTACTACAATTTCCGGGTTGACAATTTATAGCAAATCAATTTTGTGTCTTAGCGTGAAACGACATTGTATTTTATGATAATGATATTCAACAATGAGCAATAGTGCATTTGTGTCATCGTAACTCGTGTCATCGTTTATGTCAATTATAATTAGCAATTTGTCATCACAAGTCATTCGGAACTGTGTATGATGATTATCATTTATAAGAAACTACATATAAGCTCAAAGCACCGCTTGCCTTTAATGGTTCTCGTATGTCATGATTAGCGATGATATGATCTCATGATAAGGAATAGCATGTTTTTAATGAGATTTTATGTGACCTTCTTAAGGTTCAAATCTTACCTTATTAGTAGCGAATTACTGTTTATAACAGTCATTGCTTATCCTTATCGTGGTACAAATCAGTTCCTGTTGTAGAAAGCTTTTAAATTAATAATTTTGATCACGTTTGAGTTTTCGCATTGTTCTTAATTCAAAGCGTGTTTCTTGTTGCTACATTTTTTGTTGCCATATTGTCCTTATCCGGTTACGGTGTGTTTTGTGTTTCTCCGTGTCCGGGTCGCTGCCCCTAGCCTTATCGAGCATTTTTTTTTGTTACAGAAGTAATAATTATCTGTGCTTACAGTTACTAATGATGTATTTATCTGATATCTACATTTCATAATCACTATTACTGATGTTTAGTAGTTTGTCGATTACCATGTAGCAAAAGAAAAAGAAGAAAAAAAAATGCTAATTTGTAAAATATACATAGCTATAATTTTGGCTTTTATCACCCACTGAGTCATCTAAAAGATCAGTAAGCTGTTGATTTATGTTTAAAGATTTATCTGTCATCATCGTTGTCATTGTTGAACTATGTTGTGACGTTTTGGCCTCAGAATGACATCACTGCGGTTTAGGCTTTGCTATTCACTCATTGTTGGGGACTTAGATGTCGTCATAAGATTCGTTACGTCGATTTGTGTGTGTGAGTGATGATGATGAAAATTCTTTTTTTGGACTTTGCGGTCTGCCTTGTAGGTTCGGTGCATAGCACCGCTTTTGATATTGCGTACCTACCTATCTAAATCAATTTACTACAGTATATGAGTTATAAACACCGGCAGCTTTATTAGCTTCTGTTGGCAAATAATATATGACAGTGACATTGATATAATCTAGTTTTTTTTTTTCGAAAGGACAAGCTTGTTGTTGGCCGTTGGGTCTTTACAACTTCACCGAGCAGGGGAGGCGAGCACGGAAGGCACTCTCAACCTAGTGTAAAGCAAAAAGATGCAACTGCCTAAGGGCGCCCAGGTGGGCACGGACCTAGGCTTAGGTCGTTGCTTGGACGGGAGAGGATCGGAGAGAATATAATCTAGATTAATTCTTAGGGTCCTAACATGGGTCAAATCATAATATTCAATTCAAATTATTAAAGGACTGCGTAAAGCTATCACTACGGAAAAAATATGTTATAACTAGATACTAAAAGTAATAAAAATGTTACCACTTTTGATGTATAAATATCCTGTACACCCAGTTTTTGGCATTAATTGCAAATTTCTCGAAAACAAACAGTTTATGATAAATGAAATTCGTGAGTTGCAGCCAAACGCATTCAAATATTTAATAAAAATAAAAAAATTAAACGGAACACCCGAAAATCGGTGACTTTAACATTTTAATTAAACACATTCTTTAAACTAATTTGAAACTGAAGAAAAGTAGTAAAAACATGTAAAAATCGAGAATTGGGCGTTCAGCCTCCACGTAGCCGTCGCGTTAAAGCCCGCATTGATTTAAACTTAATATGAATTCAATTTCAATATTTATTAATAATTTAAAGCAAATTACAGGTTATTTTAAAATTAATTTTAAAAATAAGATAAGGCACAAGTTATAATATTTGTAACCTAATTAAATGTTATGTTATATAGCATTTCGCTGTTATTATTGTATTTTATTTTTTCAAAAAATTAAAAAAAAGTCAACGTCAGCCTGTGCTATCAAAAATATTAAAATGTTCGATATTATTTTATCACTGCCGAACTGCTTGGATTGTGTCGTCTTAACGCCTTAATGTATTTACTCCATATCTGCATTTGTCTAGGAATGTATGTTAATGTCCACTCAAGGCATACATATTTTTTACCCGACTACGAAAAAAGGAGGGTTAGGCTGCCATCTGATCTTCGCAAATATCTTATACAAATAAAATAAGTCACCTAAAATATATAGTAAGTAGTGCAAATCCTTATAAGGGGATAATCTACATCTAATTTGCAACAGAAAAAGTCATACTAACTGGGGGTCGGAAATCAACGGTTTTCGAGTTAAAGCCCAATTCATTTTTAAATTTTGTATGAAAAACACATTTGTTCAAATATTTTGTGATTTTACAAAAAAAAGTTATAATACGGTTGGCGTGAAAAATACGGTTAAAACTTTCTCATTTTATCAGCATTCCAAAAAAGTAAAATAGTTAAAAAATACAAATTGATTGCAACAAAAAAGAATGATTGTTGTCAAAAGGGTGCATCAAATCCCATGCATATTTTCAAAAAACTTTCTCATTTTATCAGCATTCCAAAAAAGTAAAATAGTTAAAAAATACAAATTGATTGCAACAAAAAAGAATGATTGTTGTCAAAAGGGTGCATCAAATCCCATGCATATTTTCAAAAAACATTATTTTCATGTTTTTTTTTTAAATTTCATAATTTATCATGTTTTTCGCATAAACAAACATCTCTGACCCTCTAGCATCATGACTTACTTTGATTCACTAGCTCATCCAAAAAAATTTGAACTTTGTTCGATAATTAGTATGGGATTTTAGGCCCCCTTTTGACAACAATAATTGTTTTTTGTTGCAATTAATTTTGTACATTTTTAACTTTTTTACTTTGTTCGAAAGCGTTATAAAATGAGGTAGGTTTTACCGTATTTTGCATGCCAACTGTATTATAACTTTTTTGTTAAAAATCACAAAACATTTGAGCAAAATAATTTTTCATACAAAATTAAAAAGTTAAATAGGCTTTAACTCGAAAACCGTTGATTTCGGACCCCCAGTTAGTATGACTTTTTCTGTTGCAAATTAGATGTAGTTTATCCCCTTAAGTTTATCAACTATGTGTGTTAATTTAAGACTTAAATACTAATTGAAAGTGGTTTATTTTTAAGAAAACACTTTTTCAACGTTTTTTTTTTTTTTTAATTTCACAATTGGTAAACCCTTGACAACATCTCACCTGATGGTAAGTGACGATGTTGCCGAAGATGGAAGCGGGCTTACCAAGATTACCCAACGCAATGGGGATCTGGCTATCTTATCTTCATGCCGGAACACACCAATGATACCAACATTGATATTTGGCAGCAAGACTTAGAGAAGATGGTGGTAGCTAGCCAGGTGTGGGCTTAGAAAATGCCCATTTTTCACCATTTTTTAAACAAATAGACATCATAGTCATTTGTTCACCAGGCAATAATGTACATTGCTTAAAGGCAGGCCAATTTTAGAAACTTAAAAAAATAAATAAACATAAAATAACATAACAATAACAATAATTACATTATAATATAGCAGATAATCTATTTTGAGAAAATGAGAATCAGTTATTATTTCAGTCGTCCTATCTATGCTATTAAACGAGTAATATAATAAGTATATATTTGTAATCACTTTCTCGATACGGCTGTAACAATTTCGATAAAATCGATCTAGCTATGTATTATATCTGGGAAAAATTGGTTTTTACAAGTTTTTACGCACATCGTCTTTTCCGTGCAATAATAATATCGGTAATTTCACTCAAATATGTAAGCGATCGGCCGGTGGTTAAAACGTCGGACTTTCTAGTCGTAGATAATGAGTTTGATTCTCGGTCCGATCGAATTATTGTGATTTTGTTTGATTTTGTAAAAACAAAAAAAACTCTTAATTTTGCTTTGAGTTCCACCTTAGGGAGATCTGTTGTTAGTTTAGGTAGTTTATTGTACATCATTATTTTACAAAGTACATAATTACAAAACTCGTGAATACCTCGATACACACACAAAGACACAAAAGCATAAACCCACTATCAACGATCCCTCTCTATGCAATTTCGATCCAACTTGACCTTGACCCTTCGGACGTTGATGTATTACCCAATTCCTGTGCCCGATTCGGAGAGGTTAACGTCATAGCCACTCATAGCCTACGTCACGCCCACTACGATTGTGATGTTCGCTCGAGCGATGATGAGGCCGCGGTGATGCGCCGCACGCGCTGCGCCTACGCAGTTGCTCACGCGTGACGGAGCCAAGCCGCTGTGATTAATAGTTGCTTCAAAGGGTGGGTTGGGTACATGATTTACTTATATTATTGTTATTTTATTTTTTATAAACAAAATCAATCCATTAAGCCGTATAGGCTACAGGGTAAGCCAAAGAAACACACATACATACATGCACTCGAAAAACATAACTTTCCTATTCGGAAAGTTAGGCAAATTAACAAAAACCAAAAATAATAATGCAAAAATGCACTAAGTTGTTGCGATGGAAGTCGGTTTTTTAACGTGTTTTTTAGCGTTTTTTGTGAACTACTTTGTTCCAGTTAATAAGACCTACAATCGTCGGAAATTTCAACTCTATAGTTTTAGTGGTTTTTTTTGAAATATCACCCAAGTTTATAGTTTGTCTATTTCGTTCAAGTTTAATATTAATTTTGCCTTTTAAGTCTGAGCTTTAACTAGACACCATGTAAGATGAGATCTTTTGCATTGTTCACCATATTAGATCTCAAGCTGATTTATGATTATGAATTTCATCTTTTCAACGACTTCCAAAGAGGACGAGGTTCTCAATTCGACTGTATTATTTGTTTTTTATGTTTGTTAGGTACCTCAGAACTTTTGACTGGGTGAACCGATTTTGATAATTCTTTTGTTATTTAAAAGCTAGTTCTTCCCGTGTGGTTCCATATAAATTTTATTAAAATCGGTGTAGTAATTTATTAGAAAATTAACAAAAACCAAAAAATAATAATGCAAAATTGTACTAAGTTGTTGCGATGGAAGTCGGTTTTTCAACCGACTTCCAAAAAGGAGGAGGTTCTTAATTCGACTGTATGTTTTTTTTTGTTTTTGTATGTTTGTTACGCGATATCTTCGCAGATTGTGAACCGATTTTCATGATTCATTTTTTATTTGATAGGGTAGCTCCCGAGTTAGTCCCATAGAAATTTTATCAAAATCGGTGTAGTACTTTATTAGAAAATTAACAAAAACCAAAAATTACAATGCAAAATTGTACTAAATTGTTGCGACGGAAGTCGGTTTTTAACGTGTTTAGCGTTTTCAATTATAGAAAATTTTATCAATGCATCCGATATTTAAATTACAATTCCAACGTGGTATAGTATCTTTGATTTCTTCTTCTGATTGGTACAGTTAATCCACAAAGTTCAAGTAACATAGGCCCTGCTAATCAGCCTGCATAGCAGGTGATGATGATCATCACATATTATTATCAGCCAAACGACGACGACGTCCACTGCTGGACATACGTCTTCCCCGAGTTTGGGTTGCCGTAATTGCCAATTTATGGCATGAAACACTAATTGTGTTTCAGAATAGATAATTAAGTATTTAATTTCAAAATTAATTAATTTAACAAGGTACACAATTGTCGACTCTATTATTATAAGCTCGCCATAATTTGGTTTAAGCAATAAAATTATGTTATAAATTAATGGTAGAAATACTAGTAATATAATAATGCACTTAAAGTGTTTTATTTGTGTTC
This sequence comes from Coleophora flavipennella, assembly GCA_947284805.1. Classification (NCBI taxonomy): domain Eukaryota; kingdom Metazoa; phylum Arthropoda; class Insecta; order Lepidoptera; family Coleophoridae; genus Coleophora; species Coleophora flavipennella. The sequence goes on along the minus strand of OX369255.1, from coordinate 7,130,735 downwards.
GATTGCTCAACGTTGAATGTTGGCACTAACATTGAAACTAATCATTGGATTCTTGTAAATCGTAAGTTTATACGTGTCTGGATAATCGCCAGTCACAAATGACACTTTCGCTACAGAGTGTTGGATTTAGTCATACTTACAAATAATTTTCTTTTTAACCGACTTCAAAAAAGGGAGGAGGTTTCTCGTTTCGACCATATATATTTTTTGTTTTTTTTTTATGTGTCTTCGCGAATAACTTCGTCGTTTATGAACCGATTTTGATTATTCTTTTTTTTGGTGGAAAGGAGATGTCCCAAGGGTGGTACCATGTTATGGAAACCATGATCTGATAATGGCATCCCAGAGAAATCGATGGGAACCTTAGTTTCCTATTTGAAGTCGGTTCTTTTTGTTCAAAATTATAAAACTTATAAAATCGTTTGTACTGACTTTCAATGCACAGCTTAAACTCAGGCTGAAATTAGGATACATATATGTATAGCAGGTATGATGTAGGCATCCGCTATAAGAAGGGATTTTGGTAAATTACCACGGGAACGGAAAAAAACCGGCCAAGTGCGATTCGGACTAGCCCTCCAAGGGTTCCGTACCTCCACACCTCTCCACACAACTACATAGTATAATGACACTGACACCTATTCACATTACAAACAAAAACATCAACGCGAGCGCCAAAATTGTTTTTTTGTCATTCAGTTTGAACTCCTTTACACGAGTACGACTCACACTTAGCCGTTTTTTTTAAAATTGTTGTTTTACATCAGTATTAGTACTACAGTCACAGGAAGTTTAACGTTTGTATGTATTACTATTTTTACGAAAAAATATTTCTAAAAACCTTTAAAAAACAAGTTTTTTGTATGGCGACCCCTCCTTATTTTTTCACTTTTTCTCATTTTTAGTAACATTTGTTGTTATAGCCGCAACAGAAATAGTGAAAAATTCAACTTTCTACCTATTATGGTTCATGAAATGCAACCCGCTGACGGACGGACAGACAGACAGACAGCTGAGGCTTAGTAGTAGGGTCCCATCAGTCACGCGTTGGGTGTACGGAACCCTTAAAACGAGATCTGCAAGGGTAATGCCACGGGCATCCGCTAGTCATATTATAAATATATCAACGATTGCTTTCAAGTCTCCACAATATCGTTTTTTTTATGAAGTCTGCATTTAATGTTTTCATCTACGAGTATACCTTATATCAATAAAAAAAGCACAATGTAAACAAATTTAGTAGGGATTTGACAGTTTCAAAATATGTAACCTTTTGCCTTTTTTTAAAGCTTTTAATTAACTTGCAATATATATGGATATGTAGGTATGTATGTTTGTTCGGGTGAAATCTTGCAAGTTAAATTTGACGCACTTCTCTGTTTCCGATTAAGATGAAATTTTGTATGCTTATGTATATCGCGTGACAATGTAATATTAAAAGCTTGTACCTAAAAGTTTTTAGGTTTTTAAAAAAAATATTTTGTTTGATATTAGGTACCTGTAATAATATTTCATATTGTGATCAAGACCATTTAATTTTTTCCTCGTATCAGAAATTTCATATTTCTTAAACGTTGCAGTCGATATTTATAAATGTAATTTATCCTTAACATTCGGTTAATAAAATAAAGTTCCAAATCTTTTGTGGCTCATGGGGAAAGATGAGCACTTCCTTAGATTTAGGACCGATTCTTGCGACAGATTTGGTTACAAATATATTTTCAATACTGTGGTACTTTATATGCTAGTTTACTGTGCGCAAAATGGATTTTACCGCACACGTGCTTTTTACTTTGCCACTTTTTTCAATTTGTAGCTCTGAGAAACAAGACATTTGTAGCAAATAAAAAAAATATATTACCCAAAGATACAGAACCTTCTTCAAGAATTTTGAAAGGAGAATTTTAAGAGTTCCGTGAGGTTAGTACATAACGCTAGCTGATAAGATTCTCTCTGGGTTATATCTTTGTGAAGAAAGGAGAATAAATATGAATTAAGTGCATAGGTTACACCAAAGTATATCATATTTACCAAGGAGGTTTTAATGCTTACAATAATATTATCCCAAGCCTAATCGTTATTTAAATAGGGTAATATTTAAAAAAAACTTACGCATGCGTACGTGTGCCAAGCTAAAAAAAATTTCGTAAAACTAAATTGAGTGGTTTTAGTTGTAAATAGGAATAAAATTATGAATAGTTAATATACGTGTAATAAAATATATACTAATGTATATGTATAGCAAAAACAAAATGAGATTACTCCCCGGACGTTTAAATGAGCCACAAGTCGCGTAAAATGAACTTTGATTGCCGAAACCTTGATAGCTATGTACCCATGTATTTTGTTTTTCTGTCACAGTCGTTTTTATTTTACCTGCTTTCCCACAACTGTATTGAAAAATGTCGTATGATACATAGGTGTAAAAGGAAATGACAAACTCGTGACGATGGTAAACCCTCGCCTGCGGCTCGGGCTTACAAATGTCACTCGTTTGTTATTAACCTTTTTACCACCCTCGTATCATAACTATGAACACGCTGTACAGTAAAATGAAGTCATCGGTCACCAAGCCAAGCACATTGGCAGGAATCGAGTGGGTTTTTCTGAGTAATGTTTACTGGACTCGCGAAGACGAGACTTGCATACGAATGTGCGCGTGCGCCTGTGGGTTTGCCCGCGGCTAATCTCGCTGTACTCATACGCTACGTGACTTATTATAAGGGCGCTACCTCACTGCGCCGGCTACGTAGCCATGGTTACCTCTGGCTACCTTCTGTTGCCAAATGGAGTAGCCAGTGGCGACAATCTGTCAGTTCAGTTCTCTTGTCCTCGTATCGAAAACTCTGTCAGTTCAGGCCAGTTGGACACTGAGTGAGTGAGACGCAGCTTGCTCGTGTACTTGGTCGCAATGGTCTCCAGATTCCACACAGCGAGCCGACAGTCGTGGCTACGCTTCCAAATTGGCGACGTTGCCAAACCGTCGCCAAGTGAGTTAGCTGCCATACATTCCAATCAGACTTGTTTGAATACGTGGCCGGCGACGTCGCCGTGGCGTCTCGGTGAGTTAGGGCCCTAACTGACGGATGACACTGGCCGGTGACACGAACACCGCCGATGTCCGTGGCGTTTGATCATGATCACTCAATGAAAAATTCATTAACGCATTATCGTGTCACGAAATTTTTGTTTAGTGCGTTTCGGTATCAGCTTTTCGTGAGAGTTTTATCACTTCGAGCTTGTGAAATGGTTTGTTAAGAATGGTATTTGCGATGTTAACGACTTATTGTTTTATTTGCTGGATGCCCAAATAGAAAGGCTTTTTTTTAGGGTGTATGTTCGTATGTATGTTTGATGGGTTTTGGTGGCGACGTGTCGGTAGATTCGTATTGATCGCTTGAGTGTACTTTTTGGACAGTCGCCAGGTTTTTTATGGTTCCGTATCCAAAGGGTATAAACGGGACCCTATTACTAAGACTCCGCTGTCCGTCCGTCTGTCTGTCTAACTGTCCGTCTGTCACCAGGCTGTATTTCATGAACCGTGATAGCTACTCAGTTGAAAATTTCACACATCATGTATTTATGTTTCCGCTACAACACCAAATACTAAAAATTAGAAAAAGTGAAAAAATAAGGGGGGCTCCATACAAAAAAAAACGTGTTTTCTTTTAAACGTGAAGAAACTAGCGCCATCTAGTATGATGGTGCGGAACCCTTTGTACTAGCGCTATCTAGTATGATGGTGCGGAACCCTTTGTACTAGCGCTATCTAGTATGATGGTGCGGAACCCTTTGTACTAGCGCTATCTAGTATGATGGCACAGCACAATATAGAATGATGGTGCGGAACCCTTTGTTTGCTGTTCTGACTCTCCACTTGGCCGGTTTTTTATTGTTACTCGACTGCCCAAAAAGGAGCGTTTAATGTTCTTCAGGTGTATGAACTTATGTATGTTTCTTTGGCTTGATGAATTTTTGGCGCGAGGTGTCCTTAGAGTCATCTTGATCCCGTGAGTGCCATAGGATACATTTTACCTGACTGACCCAAAAAGAGGAGTAATGTTTTATGCAGTGAAGATTTAGATCTTTTATTAAATTGGTTAGGTTATTCAAGGAATTAGTATAATCCATTAAAAAAACTTAAACATGATGTAAGATAATTCGTTGTAGAGCTACCAATTACTTCCATAACACAATTAGTATGGAACGGTGTCGTGAAACCGCGAAGGGCAGCTGTGACAAAAATTACGTCAATTGCGCACTCGTTTGCGGCCCCTTGCAAGTTGTTACGACCTGTCTGTCACCTCGACTTTGCTTGCTGCTGTGTTATACCAAAGTATACATACAGGGTTAATTTATTGTATTGTAATCAGAGATTTGTTACCATAGATGGGTTATATACTAACAAACAACATTTAAAAATCGAATCCATTTTCATACACAATTTAATAGGTTGTTCGCTTCCATTGCACCGAATGCTACAAGAAAAGAGATGCCAATTGGCATCTTTTTTTTTGCTTCACTTTTTGGACGTATGTAACCTATCTACCTCCCCATTATATAGCATATCTCTGATGTAATTAATTGTGTTGACTATTTAATAATTAGCTAATTTATTTTTGAATTGCCACAGTAATATGAATTACCATAGCATTATACATATAATTATTAATAAAATAATTTTTGTGCATTTTAGTATGGAGGGTCCTTTTTTTTGAGAATTGACTATGGGCTCCTTGGAGAAAGTTGTTCAGTATGACGAGTAGAACTCCCAGTGAACGGGTCCTATACCAATTTTGTTACACCCTGTATATATTAGTACTAACATACAGTATGGACACTCCCTGCCGCTCTTTAGATTGCGTCACACCCCCTCGTCCCCCAGATTGATTCAGATTGGTTACAATTTGGTTGTCGAACGTATAGGATTTCGCAGCCATTTTGTTTGTTCCGTCATTCCTTTTTTGAAATGTCATTTCTGTGGATATACTTTATGGTACATAAGGTGAATTTCGAAAAACCTCAAAACTGTAAATAAAGCTTTTATTTCTAAAGAATTTTAATTATTTCGTATTATTCTCAGCGAACCCTTTAATTTGATACCCATATCGTGGGGGTGCATAAAAAACATTTTCAAAAGAATAGTGAGAGTAGATGAAACCTGGGTTTATTATTATGATCCGGAAAGTAAACAAGAGTCTATGCTATGGCATATTAAGGATACAGCCCCCCCAAAAAAATTAAAGGTCATTCCGTCAGCTGGAAAGATAATGGCCACTGTGTTTTGGGATTACGAAGGAATCCTTCTAATTAATTATAAAAAAAATAAAGACAATATTACCGGAGAATATTATGCTTCAAAGCTATCAAACAAAAAAGACGTGGAAATCTGGCCAAAGGTGTGTTGCTTCTACACGACAATGCACCTGTTCATACGTCCCGAGTTGCGAAGGCTGCTATACAGAACTGCGGATTTCAATAATTTAATCACCCACCGTACAGTCCAGACCTGGCTCCCAGCGACTATTTTCTCTTTCCAAACCTTAAAAAAGACCTGCGTGGGAACCGATATGAGGACGATGAATCTCTGAAGGCTGCAGTAAACGAACATTTTGAGGAAAAACAGAAGGAATATTTTTTTGAGGGTTTATAAAAGTCAACTCAGCGATTAAATAAATGCATATCGATTATGGGAGACTATATTGAAAAATAAAATAATTTTAAGACCATTCCTTTTTGTTTCATACACATACCGAGAATATATTGAACTCCCCTGGTACGTACATTATTATATCAGCTCATATACGTCCCCACCGAGAGGCTCGAGCCTACCCTGAATCAGGGTGATTAGGTCTTAGTCGACCACGCGGGCCCAGTGCGGGTTGGTCGACTTCACACACAACCTTCGAGTTTCTTCGCAGGCCTGTGCAGGTTTCCTCACGATGTTTTTCCTTCACCGTTAAAGCAATCGGTAATGATATGTACGTAAGTTTTTGAAAAACCGTCCAGATTTGAACCCGGTACCTCTGGTTAGATGGACCGAGTCGTTACCGGTTGAGCCACCGACGTACATACATACTTAAAATAAATTAATCTTATAAAATGAACATTTTTATCGTCTAAAATCCTTCTTCCGAAATATCATGATTTTAGATAAGATGGTCGTTCCGAAATATGATGATGGATGAGTTACAATTGAAAACGCTAAACACGATAAAAAACCGACCTCTATAGCCACAACTTGGTAAAATTTTGCGTTATAATTTTTTTTTATTTGTAATTTTTCATAAAAAGTACTAAACCGATTCTGATAAAATTTATATGTGACCAACTTGGGAGCATAGCATATTATCGAATAGATAAAGAAACAAGAAAATCATTTCACAATCTGCGAAGATATTGCGTAAAAAGACAAAAACATACAGTCGAATTGAGAACCTCCTCCTTTTTGGTAGTCGGTTCACCGGAGCATATTAGTAACTGGTATTATAAGTAGTAAGTAATCGTACTGTAATAACAGTTTACAGCAAAACACCCATGATCAGCTATAATAACTTGATAATATTCACAAAAGAAACTATACGAGCGCAACGTTACTGTGCCGTGCAAACGATTATCGCACGTAAGGTAGGCTTAACCACCTCCGTGGCGTAATGGTTAGTCCATTCGCTTCACACCAGGAGGTCGCGGGTTCGATTCCCGGCGGGGTCAACTTTGTAAGGCTCGGTTTGGTTGGCGGTAGGCCATTTTCATAGCCCGCCTGGTTAGCTACCACCATCTTATCTTAGTCTTGCCGCCAAACATCAGTGTTAACATCATTGATGTATTCCGGCTTGAAGATAATATAGCCAGATCCCTATTGCGTTGGGGAATCTTGGTAAGCCATCTTCGGCATCATCGTCACTTATCATTAGGTGAGATGATGCCATGGGCTTATCAATTGTGGAATTAAAATCAAGGTAGTTAATTCAATGCAGTTTTGCACCTGACTGTACTTACATTATGTCAAGCGACATTTAGTGCTTGTTTTTTGTGTGGACCACTTGGACGAAAACCAGAGCGAGATCAACGTTTTATTGCCTTCTTTATATGGTCCCAAGTCTAAGCTAAATGTGCTAGATTCACTTTTTTGGCAGTAGTTTAGACAAGAATTGTGAGACTTTACTATCTACAGTCTAATGTAAGAAATTAAGCAGGAAATCGCTCAATTCTAGTATCATTTATTTACGTAATGTGTGTGTGACTCTGTCTCAGAGATAATCATATCAGCTCATATACGTCACCACCTTGAGGGGCTTGAGCCTACCCTGAATTAGGGCTATCGGGCCTTAGTCGACCACGCGGGCTCTGTGCGGATTGGTCGACTTCACACACAACCTTCTAGTTTCTTCGCAGGTGTGTGTAGGTTTTCTCACGATGTTTTCCTTCACCGTTAAAGCAATCGGTGAGTATATGTTTGAAGTTTACTCAATGTTCCTAAACTGTGTCAATTTCAAAGGGCTGACTAACAGACTAGGGTTATTGACTGAATGTGGGAGGAATAGCTTTACACTAAGGCAATATTAGCCTTCGACATGCTCAGTTCACTACTGTGCTAGAGCTATCAGCCTTAATCTAGAGCTCGAAAGCTTATTCTGACGTTGAGAAACATTTGAAATTCAACATTTACCGGCTTGTGCCGTGATAACGATCTCTATTTAGTGAACCTATTATTTCTGTAGATTACGATTATGCCACATTATGGGGTCTTTGTAATGCTAAACTTTGTTTATCAAGAATTACCGAACTCTACTGTTTGCAAATTTTTCATCATCATCATCATATCAGCCGAAAGACGTCCACGGGTTTCCACGACGGCCGGTCCTGCGCTGCCCGCATCCAGCGGCTTCCCGCGACCATCAGCAGGTCGTTAGACCACCGAGTGGGAGGCATTACGTCTTCCGGTGCGCGTTTGCCACTCGAGAACTTTACTGCCCCAACGGCCATCCGTTGTACAAGTTGTGTGCCCCAACCACTGCCTCTTATTATAGTTGTTATATTTTCTCTTTATTGTACACACTAGTTAAAAAAAAATATAAACACATTGTAAAATCTTAAAAAAAAACAAAAAAAACATACACAATATAAAATCAGAAACTTATAATATGTAAATAAATTTGGTCGTCTTATCGCTCAAAGCGATTTTTTCCAGACAGTCCGGTGTTTGGAGACAAAAAGCATCAAACATAACCCTCCTTTTTCGTAGTCGGGTAATAAGCAATAGTGCACGAGTATCTAACTAAAACATTATTTATGTATGTTGAATATGTAAAAACAGAATAATATACATTTGCAAAGTTACAATACTTATAAATAATACAATACCTACTATACAGGGTCTTCGGCAGATGGTTGAAAATACGAAAATGGGGGATAGGTGGGGTCGCCTCCCACCTATTTTGAGAATTAAAAAAAATCTAGGACTTGTAATTTTTTTTACAGGATTTTTTTTCCTTTTTTTAGAAATTTTGCCATTTTTATACCTTTGAACACATGTAACTTTTTGTTTTTTAAAGCTAGCTCCAAAATCTTTTTTTTAATAGACTTTTATAAGATTGTCGGCTCTAAAAAAAATTATGTTTGTTTCAAGTTATTGCTAAAAACAAAAATGTGGGCCCCCGAACTTAAAAAAAAAGTTGAACAAAAATTTAAAAGTCAACTTTGCGATGCATTTAAAAAAAAAATAATGGGGCTGGAAGGCTTCTGTTTTTTTTTAAACATCTCTAAAGCTTAGGCTTTTGAATGGTATGTAATTTGTTTCGGTATATTTTTTGTAACCGGAGTTGTTAATTTTTTTTACTCAATTGGACCATGTTGACGAAATTCCACTAGTTACATGTTTTGTGAAATGTATCAAATGCAAAGTTGAAAATAATGTAAATACTTACTGTTGGGACGGTTACAAAGAGCAGGTACGTTTTTTTACATTCTTGCACACACATAATGGCTATCTTTTGTCATTTATTGGCATATTGGAGTTAGCACTTCCATATGCCAATAAAATGTCCGCATATTCCGCATTGGTAAATTGAGCCATTTTAAACCACAACAAAGTCTTAACAAAACGTCTGATAATAACAAAAAGTGACAAACAACAAAAAAACTTAACAAAATCACAAACACAGCAAAGTGAAATTAACGAAAACAAAAAAAAAACGTTAACGTTATTAACGTTTGTGATTTTGTTAAGTTTTTTTGTTGTTTGTCACTTTTTGTTATTATCAGACGTTTTGTTAAGACTTTCTTGTGGTTTAAAATGGCTCAATTTACCAATGCGGAATATGCGGACATTTTATTGGCATATGGAAGTGCTAACTCCAATATGCCAATAAATGACAAAAGATAGCCATTATGTGTGTGCAAGAATGTAAAAAAACGTACCTGCTCTTTGTAACCGTCCCAACAGTAAGTATTTACATTATTTTCAACTTTGCATTTGATACATTTCACAAAACATGTAACTAGTAGAATTTCGTCAACATGGTCCAATTGAGTAAAAAAAATTAACAACTCCGGTTACAAAAAATATACCGAAACAAATTACATACCATTCAAAAGCCTAAGCTTTAGAGATGTTTTAAAAAAAACAGAAGCCTTCCAGCCCCATTATTTTTTTTTTTAAATGCATCGCAAAGTTGACTTTAAATTTTTGTTCAACTTTTTTTTTAAGTTCGGGGGCCCACATTTTTGTTTTTAGCAATAACTTGAAACAAACATAATTTTTTTTAGAGCCGACAATCTTATAAAAGTCTATTAAAAAAAAGATTTTGGAGCTAGCTTTAAAAAACAAAAAGTTACATGTGTTCAAAGGTATAAAAATGGCAAAATTTCTAAAAAAAGGAAAAAAAATCCTGTAAAAAAAATTACAAGTCCTAGATTTTTTTTAATTCTCAAAATAGGTGGGAGGCGAACCCACCTATCCCCCATTTTCGTATTTTCAACCATCTGCCGAAGACCCTGTATAATAAATAAATAATAATCATATGTTCTTATCAATAAAACATATATAGATATTTATTACATATATAATAAGCGATCTGCTACCTCAGAGATTCCTGTTGTTGCTGACTTGGTGCATTAATTTCTAAAATCATTCAACAAGTCCGCCTGAGCAGAGATTGACTGTTACAGTTCAATTAGGAATGCGCGAATAGGCGTGCGCACGCGTTCTGTCGCAATCCGGGTCGAACGCGGAACCGACGACGACGATGAATTGTTTATGGAGCTTATAGCAAGTGCATTTGTATAACTCCGCAGTTACATAGGGATGCCTATAAACCCAGGCACAGTATTACAATATAGCGGCTTACAGTAGTGTAACGAATGTACTTAACGTACAGCAACGAAACGGTACTTGCGGGGCCGCGGGCGGCGGGGCACAGCCTGGTAAACTCCGCGAGTTTAGTTGAGTTGAGTATCTACGTCGCACTATGGAAAACGGAGGTCAGTTTCGGATCAAAAATCTGTAACTTCATGATTTTTTTATGTATCGTGATGAAATTTGGTATAGGTATACAATAATATATATACAGGGGGGTGTCCCGCGATAAAGTGCAACCCCGAAAGGGGATGAAACTAGACCAAAAATTATCGACAAAAAAAAAATAAAAAAAAATTATTTAAAAAAAATCATTTTTTTATTGCTAAGATTTTAATTTTTCACAAGGATTCAGTGTACAAAAATATCAATTTCTTCCAAAGTAATAGGTCGATCTCTTTGAAATAAAAAAATATATTATGCCAAATACTTGACAATGAGTGTAAAGTAGTAAATAGCTCGCTAAAAAGTAGCTATCATGACATAAAATTTTATGACTTATTATTATTCTCTATCATATTAGCTTTGAAATATTAAAAAAATCTGCGTTCTAACTCAAAAAACAAGCTGGGTAAGAGTTGTTGAAGTTTTACTATTAAAATCGATTTTCTAGTATAGGGGCGAAATTTTGAGAAACTTTGAGATCATTGGAAAAAACAGCCTAATAAAATACATTTTCGTATCAAAAAGCCAAGTTAATGTCATGATAGCTACTTTTTAGCGAGCTATTTACTACTTTATACTCATTGTCAAGTATTTGGCATAATATATTTTTTATTTCAAAGAGATCAACCTTTTACTTTGGAAGAAATTGATATTTTTGTACATTGAGTCCTTGTAAAAATTTAAATCTTAAATTAGCAATAAAAATGTTTTTTTTAAGAATTTTTTCAAATTTTTTTTGTCGATAATTTTTGGTCTAGTTTCATCCCCTTTCGGGGTTGCACTTTATCGCGGGACACCCTGTATAGATTCTAATGGTGTATCAAAAAAAGGGGAAAACCAATAAAAAATATCAAAATAATTTATTTTAAGTAAAATATAAGGTTAGAAATTACTATACTTAACTTAAGTTAGTTTTATTAGGTATATTATTACCTCAATCAATTTTTTCACAATTTTTTTTGGAAAATGTTTCCACGTTTCTGCCTCCCTCGATGTAAGGATCTATGAAATCTCGTTTGAGACAGCTAGCTGAATGAAGGTATTTTAGAACGCTCATATCTTCTTAAACCGCAAATTTCCACAGCTATTTTTTTTGTATCTTATTTATTTTTACTTTTCAAATACAACAGGGCAACTACGTAAACTCCATTGTAGCTCCTTTTGGGGTTTGAACTTACTAGAATACAAATACAAATGTACTTATTCAACAAACCATCGAAATGGTCGAGATTACTACGTGGCAGAAATCGATAAGGCAATCCCATAAACACACTTTCTCACAGTTTGCGTTTAGTTGTACTGCCGGATTAATAAATAATAAATTTATTTCACAATGATTTTACAAGTTAGAAAACAGATCTACTTATTAGAACTCTGGCTACTAAACTAGGCTAGAAAAAGCCTGTAGCAGTCAGGATGATTCGTGGGTAACTATGACAAAACACGGAGCGTGTACAGGGAGTACAATAATTGATGTAGGACCCGTTAACTGGGGCTTCTACTCGTCATGCTGAACAACTTTCCCCAACGAACCCATAGTCACTTCGCAAAAAAAATCGATGCTTTATACAAAAATTAAAAAAATTGGTCAATCAGCTAATCGTTTTGTACGAAGGGTTCCAATTTTTTTTGTGATTCCAGCAAACTTGTAGAACAACGTAGTTCAGATTTATAAGTAGAAGCCCCCGTTTACGGGACCTACTCCACTTTTGTTAATCCTGTATTTTGTGGTGGTGTGGTGGTCCCTACTCCCCTTAAGACTGGCCTTATGTGCCTTAGCCTGCTGAAGCTGCTGGAAGCGGAACACACACGAGACACAATGTATCGTACCTAATCGTCTAGTATCATATCAGCTCATACACGTCCCCACTGAGGGGCTCGATTCAGAGATTACCAAAATGCGAGTTACATTATTTCAGTCAATTCTAAGCGAAGGGAATTCGTAGACTCCCTCAAGGAAGCCTCAATGTTGCATGCAGAGGGTAAAATAAATAAAATGTCTTGGTTGAGTCTAAAAATTAATTATGAATTTATTTGACTCAAATTGTGGAGAAACCTTACATTTGTAGGCGTAAAACTCCACATTACATTGATTTCAGCCCTATATTTTATAGAGCTATTTATTCTAGCATTTGACAGTACAAATTTGATATTATAATAGAATTATACAAGTCCTGTGTGCTATCGCTCATTAAATTATGGATGTATATAAATTTGTATTAAATTTGTCTACATAAGGTAAGGTTAGCTTACTTTAGATAAAGTAGACTTATGGCAGCAACGAAAAGGTAATATAAATATTTTAGATTATGCATTTCCGTCAAGCCAACAATACTACAACCACTGTACACTTCTGTAACTTACGGGGAGCCTTGGACTTTGCTTTGACTACTCAACTTTTACAACCAAAGAGTACACAACTTTACAGCCGTAAGTGCGTCTGGCAAGTCTTTATTACTTAAATTACATTTTTATAAAGACTCACATATTATTATTATTATTCTGAACAAGGTTTTAGGTTATAGCGAGCGCTGACTTCTCGCTAGTTCCGGTCTATCAGGAGTACAATTTGTAAGTATAAAACCCCAGGGATATTGAACACTTCAGTTAGCAATAACCATATCTGCTAGTGATATATACGACTTGTGAATAGTCAGGCTCAACCAAACTAAAATCATACATATTCTGTCTTATGAATATCGTTTAAGATGATAGTTAGATTCTTTAGCACAAAACAAGGTTATTTAGTTAATCACACAGAATCTATCTTCACAATACTTCGCAAATATTATAGAGGTTGCGAGCATTTTAACTGAGGGAGAATTTAACTAAAACGACATACGGAACAAGTCCTTAATGTGACGATTCTGTGAGATTATATTGCAATCAAGCAAGAAGCAATATAATAAAACATACCAAATTCCAGTCTCGCCCACACATCGCGCTCTTATTTTCCATCACTTCACACAGAACCAAACTCAGGACCCTTTTCCCGTCAGGGAACGACCGACGAGTTCCAGCCTCTGCCCACGAGTCCCCTGTCTCTCCCTCTGACCTCCCGCGCAGGCCTCAAAACCATATTACTCCCGTCGCATTCGCACACGTGTACGCCCAATCGCTCTTTCTCCTTCTGTCTCGTACAAATATTCTTTTGTTAAATCCTCTGAACATTCTTCACACAGTCGTACGCTCATAATGCAACGTCGCAAGCCCCAAGCACATGTTTGAATAGATAAAAATGGCAACCTCGCCGTCTCTCTAGTAATAACAACACATCAGTTCTTAACACCTAATTATTCTAGGGTTCCGTGCGGTTCTGAAATAAGGATGGCGTTTCAGGCCATCACACGCCCCTCCCTGATAACGAGAATGTGATGCCTCCAAACATCCGTTCGCGTTTTCAAACTGTAAACAGATACAAAATGTTAGACACAGTATAGTCATATTGGAATCTTTCCAATTGCAAAAAAAAATCCAATTGGATGAGATTTTTTTTTTCTGATTGCAGAATTGAAGGTGTCTGAATCGAGGTTTCATATTACTATCTTTGCTTCTTGCTTTAAGAACGGGCTTCCCCTTCTGAAGGCGTCCAGAAAAGCCAAATTTTAACGTGTGTCAATCCTTAAACAAGAAGCTTAAACAATTCAACTTCATATGCTGTTATCTCTCCTTTTTAGCTAATTCGCGGCACAGGCCATCGACCATATGCGTCTAATCATGCCTAAAAATACCTACCTATATTCACTTGGACAACAAAACCTACGCTCCCTCCTAGGTTTTTAGAATACCTCTGTAGGTATCCTAGTATTTGCTCAGAGCTTGACTCCTTTATATTTCGTTTGTTGTTATTAGGGTTCATATTGCTGATGGTAAGTTGACGCGTCTGTATGACCCTTTTGTCTTGCGCACGCTGGAGTTTTTCATTGTCCGGTACACCGAACATATATGTTAGGGAGTTTTTAGTCCAAATGAACCCTAAAACTCTACGTTAGCCTAACTCAATTTTAGCAAAACAATTTGGTCATACCTTTGTGACCATCGAACTTATTTTTCTCAGATCTTGACCGAACAGAGAGAAAAAAAAAAATTTAAAGTCTATCAATTGATAGTATCAAACAGGGAGATAACATCATATTTCTAAAACCTTAACCAAAAGTTCTCTTCAATTCTACAGTCTGAATAGGGCTTCAGCTTTTAGCTTTCCATTTCCTTCTATATTATAAAAAAAAACATCAACATTAATTGCATACGTATTAGCAAAATAGACAATGTAAGGGTTCATCGTGCCTTCATCTTTCTGTTACTTTAAATAGTTTTGTGTAGTCTTTCAATAATTACTGTTCTAAAGCCGCTAGGTACTGGCAGCTGAATACGCGGCTAACCGCTACCTCGCTATATTTTCTCGAAAGTTGTGGAGTGACGACCGCTACTAAAATAGCGTCGTACGCTAGGTCTGTCGTCCTACGTACAGACACCAGCGAAGCCACTTCGGATGCAACCTTTGCGCCAAATTGCACGTGGAAATCTCATGCGCAGATATATATATATATATATTTTTTCTATATGGTAACTACATATTAACATTAATTTGTAAATAATACACCTCCGATGTCGTTGTCTGTCTCAACTCCCTCAGGCCAAAAGATAATGTTTCCTTCATATTGTACCTATATTGAAAGCCTGCAGCAGCTTGTGGAAATCACCTCCTTTTCCAACAGGATGCCAAAATACCACTTGGATGCATTTCGTGAAAACCCTGATTTAGTGCTTTACATTTAGGGTGAAAGCCGTTCGGACGCAGGCAGCACAATGCTGTTGTGGAACTGACATTCAGACCATGATGACGGTAGACTGTGTCATTTTACCGCAAGTTTTCAGCTTAGCGTAAACAATAGGTACGCTTATGTCTGAAATAAAATAAAGGAAACTAGGCGATACTTCTCTGCCATGAGGAACTCCTTCCCTTTCCTGTCACACTCTCTCCATGATGTCCTGATAAAGTCTTTCGTCAGCGTTCCGCGTCTAACGTTCGTCAGCTCGAATCCGCCTCGGCTAACCAGCTTTAGTCACGACAAAATGAGCCGGATCACCCTGGAATTATTTATGTTCAAGTGCGTTTAAACCCATACAGAATAATTTATCCTTTTATTTTCAAAATATAAAATTTTTCTCCGTCTGAATATCCATTGCCCTTTGGTGCTCACGTCTATAAAAATTACCTGGGCGCGCTGTTTATTCGCGATGCCCGATGTAAGTGAAATTTTCACAGAAAACACCCAACCCCTTTCATTCCACCGGTTTATATCGCATCTATTCAGCTTTTCTCATGTATGTTCTTCATCACAACTTTGTACCAAATAAGTATTCCTTTAATATAAGTCATCATTCCTTGATTAATTTTCTGTGCGAGAGTCGAACCCGCTATCCCGGCTTGAACGCAACCACCCATTATTGCGCCACGTTGGCTAACCTACATACTGAAGTGTTGTGGCTTAGCATCGTGGCGTATAAATCCGCAACTGGTCGGCTATCACCACTCAGTTAGCCCAAAACGTATGCTTCCTCACGTATACAATCACATTTTTAGGGTTCCCTATTGCATAAGGGAAAAAACGGAAACCCTCACAGGGCTCCCTTGCTGCAGGTACTTTACACATACCTGTTATCTTAAATCCATCTGCTTTATACCATCGGTGTCAAACTTATCATATCATAACGACGAAGGAATGTTGTTTGTTACTCCTATACGAAACTAATGAACGAATCTGGCTGAAATTTAGTAGGTAGACAGATCAGGACCTGGACTAACACAAAGCTTTTCTCCTTTTTTCCTTTTTGCTCACACTCGCGAGCCGCTTGCGACTCGCACACTGTGCACCAGAGGGTCATAGATACGTTTCCCAAACGGGCGAAGCCACGGGAAACAGTTTGCTACCTTATATCTAGGCTTATCGCTGTTATCGGAACTAATAAGTAAAGCAAGGTGACATAACTGAAATAAAAATTAAAATTAAAAGTTAATCAATTATAAATTAAGTGCCAATTCTGTACCTTCGTTATTCACATTTTTAGTTACTAATTTCCCTGATTTAACATCATCTTATTCACTTTTGTTGTCCCGTTTATTTTATCAATTTCAATGGTTCTTTGTCTGGAGCTTGATAATGCGGAACCCTCGATGGACGAGGTCCGACTCACACACGACCCGACTTTTCTAAACCAACACATACAGCTCACTATTCTGAAGACTGAATTCCAAGGTGGACTGGAAGAGATCCCGAAAGGGATAAGTCCGCCTTTGCTTAATGTATTTTCTTTTGTCTAAATATTTAATGTATTTGTTTTAAAAACAATAAAGAGTTTACAAACAAACAAACAAGACTTCACGTCTCGTTATATATGCCTATTGTTTGTTAAAATTCTATCCATTTTAAATCGATTTGCGAACATATTATTCAGTTATCAAGTAGTTAGGTATTTGTTAATAAGTTATTTATATGTTGTTCCTGAAGCATACTTGCTTTATTAAGTTCTTAATTCATTGACCCTTTTACTAAATATTACTCCTTTTACTAAATATTATTTATTAAATATTAACTGTTGGTCTACGAAGATTGGGCACGGTGATATCTTATAACTTCTAAAGTGTGCAAAACTTAACTTTCACAAAAATATTCCATGTTTCGTAAAAATGGCCGCGCCGGCGCGTACACTCGCACAGCGTCACAGGTAGAAGACCCCGTTTTTTGTCCTCAGTAGACGCCAACGCAAAGTAGCCTGCATGTGCGCGTTAAATTCCTCGGCTCGCTTGCACCTCTCAGCAACTGACGCCAAGCAGCCCTGGAATTTAAAATAAAAACCACACCGACAAAAACTGTCTTTTCACAACACATTTGCCTACACAACCCAACCACTTAACGTGTCCTGAGTCTATGCAAACTTCTCCGGCGTATTTATTAACGAATTATTTATGAACGAAGGAATCTACGAGTACCTACTTTTAATAGCGTATCGACCTTTTGAAGCGAAAAACCCGGGAATTAAGATAGTTGTCAAAAGCTTAACCCTCAGATACAAGCTTTTTTAGAAGCGACATTGTTATTATTATATCTTAATGTTTAATTATTATTATTTAATGTATCAAACATTTCCTTTTTCCTTCCGCGAGGGGAAAAAATACATAAAGTTAGACAAAAGTTAGCTACATTAGTTTTATTTAAATCTAAATATTTTTCGTCTGAATGTTCTAATAATTACCATCATATTCGTTTATGAAGTATTTTATTCTCATGAGTAGATCTCGGGATATATTAACAGAACTTGGCATCCATCTAGATCTCAATCCTTTTGTCGCCGTAGCGTACAACCAAGATATATATATATTTTTTTTTGAATTGAACTTGGCTAACATTTGTCACATCTATGGTTTTGATGGGGTTGTTCAAGTATGTACCTGATCAGCATTTGGGTCGACCCGTCTTATTGTTCGTTGTAAAACAATAGCACTGCACAACTTATAGAAAGCATATTTTTTTTTTCTGTACAACCGTCGTAAAACCCGCCTCGTACGCTTTGAAGAGAATGTAACTTTTTCTTCTAGATGTTTGTATGTCTGTCTCCCCGTTGATTCGATTCTATAGCCTAAACTGTTGGACCGATTTGAGAATGTGAGGGGTCGTTAAAATCGTGGATAATTTAAAATACATTATTAAATTGATCGAAGTAAATGCCCTCGCCCTTCATAATTAGTCATTAAATTTTCTGTTATTGTTGCTCGCGTACTACCTGTCTCCGTGCTTTTTCTCCGAGCACTGGATTGTTTGGAAGAAATCGCTCTCAGCGATAAGACCCCCTTAATTGTACGTTTCTTAGTTTTAATTTAAACTTTGCATGTTATGTATTTGGTTTTGATGTACAATAAAAAGTTATTTGAATTTTAATTTGAATAAATATATTTAAATATTAATTCATATCTATAGAAGAATGAATTTCTTTTTCCTTGGTTATCGCTTCACGCATGAACGGCTGAACCGATTTAAATTAACCTATTTAGGAAAAATGGTTTTCCTCTTTTCTCATACTATGAACTGTAATGAAACATTATGTACTTATGATATGTTTAATTTTTTTTTTCAATGGACCCGCTAATTACGTTGTGTTTTACTTATTTATTTATTTATTTATTTATTTATTTATTTATTTATTTATTTATTTATTTATTTATTTATTTATTTATTTATTTATTTATTTATTTATTTATTTATTTATTTATTTATTTATTTATTTATTTATTTATTTATTTATTTATTTATTTATTTATTTATTTATTTATTTTTAATTCAGGTTTCCAAAGGTGCGTTTCTTTTAGTTAACGCAACGCTTTGATCCGTGGTCACGCGTACCAGATGTGGTGGTCCCTACTCCCCTTAAGACTGGCCTTATGTGCCTTAGCCTGCTGAAGCTGCTGGAAGCGGAACACACACGAGACACAATGTATCGTACCTAATCGTCTAGTATCATATCAGCTCATACACGTCCCCACTGAGGGGCTCGATTCAGAGATTACCAAAATGCGAGTTACATTATTTCAGTCAATTCTAAGCGAAGGGAATTCGTAGACTCCCTCAAGGAAGCCTCAATGTTGCATGCAGAGGGTAAAATAAATAAAATGTCTTGGTTGAGTCTAAAAATTAATTATGAATTTATTTGACTCAAATTGTGGAGAAACCTTACATTTGTAGGCGTAAAACTCCACATTACATTGATTTCAGCCCTATATTTTATAGAGCTATTTATTCTAGCATTTGACAGTACAAATTTGATATTATAATAGAATTATACAAGTCCTGTGTGCTATCGCTCATTAAATTATGGATGTATATAAATTTGTATTAAATTTGTCTACATAAGGTAAGGTTAGCTTACTTTAGATAAAGTAGACTTATGGCAGCAACGAAAAGGTAATATAAATATTTTAGATTATGCATTTCCGTCAAGCCAACAATACTACAACCACTGTACACTTCTGTAACTTACGGGGAGCCTTGGACTTTGCTTTGACTACTCAACTTTTACAACCAAAGAGTACACAACTTTACAGCCGTAAGTGCGTCTGGCAAGTCTTTATTACTTAAATTACATTTTTATAAAGACTCACATATTATTATTATTATTCTGAACAAGGTTTTAGGTTATAGCGAGCGCTGACTTCTCGCTAGTTCCGGTCTATCAGGAGTACAATTTGTAAGTATAAAACCCCAGGGATATTGAACACTTCAGTTAGCAATAACCATATCTGCTAGTGATATATACGACTTGTGAATAGTCAGGCTCAACCAAACTAAAATCATACATATTCTGTCTTATGAATATCGTTTAAGATGATAGTTAGATTCTTTAGCACAAAACAAGGTTATTTAGTTAATCACACAGAATCTATCTTCACAATACTTCGCAAATATTATAGAGGTTGCGAGCATTTTAACTGAGGGAGAATTTAACTAAAACGACATACGGAACAAGTCCTTAATGTGACGATTCTGTGAGATTATATTGCAATCAAGCAAGAAGCAATATAATAAAACATACCAAATTCCAGTCTCGCCCACACATCGCGCTCTTATTTTCCATCACTTCACACAGAACCAAACTCAGGACCCTTTTCCCGTCAGGGAACGACCGACGAGTTCCAGCCTCTGCCCACGAGTCCCCTGTCTCTCCCTCTGACCTCCCGCGCAGGCCTCAAAACCATATTACTCCCGTCGCATTCGCACACGTGTACGCCCAATCGCTCTTTCTCCTTCTGTCTCGTACAAATATTCTTTTGTTAAATCCTCTGAACATTCTTCACACAGTCGTACGCTCATAATGCAACGTCGCAAGCCCCAAGCACATGTTTGAATAGATAAAAATGGCAACCTCGCCGTCTCTCTAGTAATAACAACACATCAGTTCTTAACACCTAATTATTCTAGGGTTCCGTGCGGTTCTGAAATAAGGATGGCGTTTCAGGCCATCACAGTGGTACGGATATCTCGGTGCGGGAGTCCGACTCGCACTTAGCCGGTTTTTTATGGTACTTACGAATATCTATCTCTATCAATAAGACACCAGTAGCAGCCGCCGCCATATGTTACCGCCATCGCAACGGACAAGTGGCAAAACGAATCTCAAAAAAATTTTAACTTGAAGTTTTACGGGCAGATTGTTAATGTATTTGTCCAATTTGATAACTTGCCCGTAAAACTTTAAGTTAATTTTTTTTGCGATTCTTTTTGCCACTTGTCCGTTGCGATTCGTTTTTTCACTTGTCCATTGCGATTCATTTCTCCACTTGTCCGTTGCCACTCGTTTTTCCACTTGTCCGTTGAAGTTTCAATTCTACTAAGCACACATTTAGATTTTGTCGCAGGTTAACTGCAAATTTTGGTTATAATGTTAGGTTAGGTTAGGTTATTATAATGTTATTATAATGTTAGGTTAGTAACATTTTAGGTTAGTATGCATTTTTTATTAAAACACATTTTATTTTATCAAACAAAAAAACTAAATGCAATCCGAAAGAAAAAAAATTGATAAAAATATTTTAAAAAATGCCAAATGAGAAAGAAAAAAAAATCAAGTATAAAACATTTAAAAATATTTTTTAAAACAACAAAAAAAGAGAAAAAAATAATATATATTTTTTTTAAATTCCAATAAAATTCCTAAAAATTGTAAAAAACATATTAAAAAAAACAAATAATTTTTAACAAAAATTTCAAAAAAAATATTTAAAAAATCATCCAAAAAAAAAATCAAAAAAAATATTTCTTCGCCACTGCCGCCTCTCATCACGAAATATATCGTATACCACCTCCACGCGGCCATAAGTAAGGCTTTATTGTGACCGTAACGCTTTTTCGTGACAGAAAATATCCTAATACGGGAGGTATATACTCTAGGAAGAGGTCTATATAGAAGTTTCACTTCAAAACCACTTGCGCATTGTAAGAATTACTTAAAAATCATAATTTAAATGCCAATGACGCGTATGGAATTTTTTAAAATTACCGGAACTAAATTCACTTGCGTTCATTTAACTAAGTGACTGGGCTGTTATTTCATAAGCCATGTCATGTACCTACTCATGTATTTTCAAATAGGTTTGTAAAGGGAAGTACTTAACTGTTTTTAGGGTTCCGTACCTTAAAAGGTAAAAACGAAACCCTTATAGGATCACTCGTGTGTATGTCTGTCCGTCTGCCACATGCAATTTGCTCAGAAACTACTGAACTGATTGAGTTGAAATTTGGTACGGTACACCTATGTAAGGCGGTGCGGCGTAATGGTTGGTCCATTCGCGTCACACCAGGAGGTCGCGGGTTCGATTCCCGGCGGGATCAACTTTAAGACTCGGTTTGGTTGGTGGTAGGGCATTTTCATAGCCCGCCTGGCTAGCTACCACCATCTTATCTAAGTCTTGCCGCCAAGCATCAGTGTTAATAGCATTGATGTGTTCCGGCTAGAAGATAAGATACCCAGATCCTCATTGCGTTGGGGTATCTTGTTAATCCCACTTCCATCTTCGGCATCATCGTCACTTACCATCAGGTGAGATGATGCCAAGGGGTTACCTATTGTGAATAAAAAAAAAGGTTGTTATTTTCTTGTTTGCGTCCTTCTAAAACGTGTGTTGTAGCGTGACTCTGGGGCGAAGTAATAATGTTCCTGGATACGTATTAGGTATTAGTGGGCGTGAACCATCATTGTGGACAGGACGTTTATACAGTTAACTAATAATTTCCCGTTTGACTAGTTACTGTACGATGTTCCGCTTAGTTTATTTGCGCCGGCTATGGTTTGTGAACTTAAGTGGGCAGTGGGCCGGGCACATTGCTCGTAGACCAGATGGCCGTTGGGGCGGTAAAGTTCTCGAATGGCGACCGTACACCGGAAAACGTAGTGTAGGCAGACCTCCCACTCGGTGGACCGATGACCTGGTGAAGGCCGCGGGAAGCCGCTGCATGCGGGCAGCGCAGAACCGGTCGGTCATCGTGGAAATCCTTAGAGGAGGCCAATGTAGGAGCAGTGGACGTTCTTCCGCTGATATGACGATGGTTTGATGAAATAATAAAGTTTCACTAATTGCTAGGAATCTAGTCTGGTTGTTAATTAACAAATCAAAGCTAACTACTCCGAGAGTGCCGACAGAAGTAAAAACTTTTTACAGTTTTATAAGTTTTGACCCTCCGAGTGTTCCTGGCGAACGACTAGGTTGACAAAGTTTTGACCCTGTGAGTCTTCCTGGTGGTGTCGGTAACGGTAACAGTGTTACGAGTTCAATGGTTTTTGTCCGTCTCAAAAATGCCCTTTGCACCTAAAGAAGTTTTGACTTAAAAAAAATGTTGACCGAGCGAAAAGCGTCTCCGTTTCAGCTTGGGCAAAAATGCTTTCGGATGTCCGACGTCTGTCTGGCTGTTATCCTGTACAGGTGGCATTTTTCAACCGATTCTCGTGAAATTTTGTGAGCAGGTTCTGTAGATTTATAAATTTGTCGATTCAGTTTATGAAAATTTTTCAAAGGGTTGAAAACGTACAAAATATATTTTAGTCATTTCGAAAAACTTACGATGTTTGCTACTATGACTAGTTTTCATATAATTGACGAAGCAGGATGGGCCGTGGTCCACCGCGTGGGAGGCCTGCCCACGCTCTGTTTTCCGGTGCGCGGTCGCCACTCGAGTACTTTACTGCCCCCAACGGCCATCTGTTCTACGAGCTATGTGCCCTGCCCACTGCCACTTCAGTTCAGCGATTCTGTGAGCTATGTCGGTTACTTTGATTCTCCTGCGGATCTCCTCGTTTCTCTTATTCTGTTTTCGTTTGCTCTTGGTACTCAAGACTAAGCTATGCGCTTAAGGGTCCCTAGGAGGCTCGAGTTTCCATGCAAACGTGAAATTTTGTAGGCATTGTTTTACTTTCTAAGTCTATCTATATAAGTTTCATTCCTGAGGTTTCACACACAAAAAAAAATAATTGCAGGAGACTCCGAGCGATGTTCGGTCTCTTTGGTTTTTACATTTATTCTACTGAGTCATACAACCTCTTCAAAGATACCACAGTCGAATGTCATAATTAATTAAGTCATTATATAAATGAATCGATTCATAAGTTTCGTAACATCGTACTGTGATGGTTTAATTGTCTGATGAAATTAACCAGGAAATGGATGATGCAGTAATTTATCAACTTTAACTGATGTTAAACTGAAGTGACAGTGGGTGGGACACATAGCTTGTAGAACAGATGGCCGTTGGGGCTGTACAGTTCTTGAGTGGCCACCGCGCACCAGAAGACTAGTATATAGTGTTCTCTCACTCGGTGGACCGATGACTTGGCGAAAGTCGCGGTAAGCCGTTGGATATGGGCAGCGCAGGACAGGTCGTTGTTGTGGAAATTCCCCCGCGTTTGTCCTGTAATCGACGTCTTTCGGCTGATATAATGATGAAGAACTAATGTTAAAATTTGCAATAAAAAAAAAATGGCCCACGTATTAGTCGTTGATTATAATAAGTCGGGGAAAAAGTTTCTTTGTATTTTGTAACTAAAACTTTGTAATCAAATCTCTTTGCTTGTATTATTTGTACTTGGCTGGTTATAATAAAATGAAAAAAGTGAACTTTCGAAATTTTAATAATAAATAAAAAATAAAATTCCCGCCATTTTAAAATAGTTTTTCTGGCTATGAAAATGAGTGAAAGTAACGAGAAAAGTAGCGACATTTTGAAATTTTATGTAAAAAAGGTAAAAATGCTACACTAGCCTCGAATAGAATTTGTGCCAATTATGGACCTAATGCAGTATCAATCAGTAGTACAAATTAAGTTCAAGCGTTTCCAGTATGGAAATCTGAACGTTCAAGATGCAGCTCATTTTGTTCGCCCTGTTTGAGTTTGCATACAAAATACGAAAAAACTTTTTCCCCGACCTAATATGTCTACTAACTGTTTCAAAATAGCAAATACCTTTTAAACTTTACTGGTCACTTGGCAAGTGGTTAGAAATATCTATTAAACTTTACTGGTCACTTGCCAAGTGGTTAGAAATATCTTTTAAACTTTACTGGTCACTTGCCAAGTGGTTAGAAATATCTTTTAAACTTTACTGGTCACTTGCCAAGTGGTTAGAAATATCTTTTAAACTTTACTGGTCACTTGCCAAGTGGTTAGAAATATCTTTTAAACTTTACTGGTCACTTGCCAAGTGGTTAGAAATATCTTTTAAACTTTACTGGTCACTTGCCAAGTGGTTAGAAATATCTTTTAAACTTTACTGGTCACTTGGCAAGTGGTTAGAAATATCTTTTAAACTTTACTGGTCACTTGCCAAGTGGTTAGAAATATCTTTTAAACTTTACTGGTCACTTGCCAAGTGGTTAGAAATATCTTTTAAACTTTACTGGTCACTTGCCAAGTGGTTAGAAATATCTTTTAAACTTTACTGGTCACTTGCCAAGTGGTTAGAAATATCTTTTAAACTTTACTGGTCACTTGGCAAGTGGTTAGAAATATCTTTTAAACTTTACTGGTCACTTGGCAAGTGGTTAGAAATATCTTTTAAACTTTACTGGTCACTTGCCAAGTGGTTAGAAATATCTTTTAAACTTTACTGGTCACTTGCCAAGTGGTTAGAAATATCTTTTAAACTTTACTGGTCACTTGCCAAGTGGTTAGAAATATCTTTTAAACTTTACTGGTCACTTGCCAAGTGGTTAGAAATATCTTTTAAACTTTACTGGTCACTTGCCAAGTGGTTAGAAATATCTTTTAAACTTTACTGGTCACTTGCCAAGTGGTTAGAAATATCTTTTAAGTTAATTGTATTGACTGAACGTGTGTCCAGGATGAAGCAAAGTGGATTTCATTCATATCAACTCATATACGTCCCCACTGAGGGGCTCGAGCCTACCGATCGAGCGATCGGGCCTTAGTCGACCACGCGGGCCCACTGCGGGTTGGTCGACTTCACACATAACCTGCGAGTTTCTTCGCAGGCGTGTGCAGGTTTCCTCGCGAAAAGGAAAGTGGATAAGGATCGGGAAAGCAGAAGATATGTAGAAGAAGAGGCGACTTGCTAGTGGCACAGTCAGGCAGCCCTGGGAATGCCACACGAAAACTAGAAAAAGCCATCACATGAGATGATGCCAGAGGCTGAGATTATTACATCGCCTGTTATCTTGTTCTATAGCTGATTTCTTAGCCAAAGGTTGCATGGAAGAAATTTCTACCTAACAATAAGACCACCTATTGTATATATTTTTTATCCATAATTGGTAGGCCCTTGACATCATCAACTCACCTGATGTTAAGTGACGGCGATGCCGAAGATGGAAGCGGGCTTACCAAGAATCCCCAACGCAATGGGAAACTAGCTATCTTATCTTCAACCCGGAACACATCAATGCTGTAAACGTTGATGCATGGCGGCAAGTCTTAGATAAAATTACCACCATTTTATCTAAGTCTTGCCGCCATACATCAAATGGGCTAGTCGGGCGGGCTTCGAAAATGCCCTTCCACCAACCAAACCGAATCATACAAAGTTAGACTCCGTCGTGAATCGAAACCGTGACATCCTGATATGAAGCTAATGGACTTAACCCTTACGCCACGGAGGCGCTTGTTGTATAAAGAATATTGATTTAAAATGAATTAAGAGAAGCCTATATGTCCTGTCAGACAGCACTTCTTAACCGAGGAACCAGGAAATACAAGAGAGCATTATGAAGCTCTTTCGCTAACCCAAATGATTGGAGTGAAAGTATATAATAACGCCACGCCATGTATTTGCATACGGTATCGAGGGCACAGGCAGGGTGACTAGTGACATAGCAACGTGCAATTTGAATACAATCTCTATTATAGGCCGGTCAATAACAACACCCAATATCGCAAACGCGCATGAACGAGTAGCGCATGTAGTAGTAATAGCCAGATCCCCATTGCGTTGGGGAATCTTGGTTAGCCCGCTTTCATCTTCATCGTCACTTGCCACCAGGTGACATGATGTCAAGAGCTTACAATTGCAAATAAAAAAAAACTAAAAAAAAACTACGTTTTTACGGTTCCGTAGTACAACAAGGAACCCTTATAGTTTCGTCATGTCTGTCTGTCCGTCTGTCTTGTCTGTCTCTCCGTCTGTCTGTCCGCGGAAGCCGATGGATGCGGGCAGCGCAGGACCGGTCGTCGTGGAAATCCTTGGGGGAGGCCTTTGTCCAACAGTGGACAATTTTTGGCTGATATGATGATGATGATAATCCTACAAATACGCTAAAGTTTGTAAGAATGTATGGATGTATATGTTTGTTACTCTTTGACGCAAAAAAACTATTGAACGGATCTGTCTGAAATTTGGTCATCGTCATCGGATCTGTCTGAAATTTGGTCATTTGGTCATCATCGTCACTTGCCACCAGGTGACATGATGCCAAGAGCTTACAATTGCGAATAAAAAAAAACAAAAAAAAAACTACGATTTTACGGTTTCGTAGTACAACAAGGAACCCTTATAGTTTCGTCATGTCTGTCTGTCCGTCTGTCTTGTCTGTCTCTCCGTCTGTCTGTCCGCGGAAGCCGATGGATGCGGGCAGCGCAGGACCGGTCGTCGTGGAAATCCTTGGGGGAGGCCTTTGTCCAGCAGTGGACAATTTTTGGCTGATATGATGATGATGATAATCTTACAAATACGCTAAAGTTTGTAAGAATGTATGGATGTATATGTTTGTTACTCTTTGACGCAAAAAACTATTGAACGGATCTGTCTGAAATTTGGTAGGGAGACAGATTAGGACCTGAATTAACACATAAGCTACTTTTTTCAACGCTCGCTAGCCGCGCACTGCGCACCCTCGAAAAGTCATAGAAACGTCCACGCAGGTGAAGCCGCGGGGAACAGCTAGTATTTCTATATTTACAAAATAGAAAAAAATATATTGGATTATACAGCGTGTATAAAAGAAGTACCAATACTTATAGGTCTACTCTTTGTTCTACGACTTTGCTAAAATCGCAAAAACATTTGGTCATTTCATGCAAATCAATCAGCTGGTTGATCAATGTTGTATGAAAAAGGGCATTTTTTAAGGAGAGGCATGGATCAGAACAGCTGTGTCCGTTTTTATCTTTACGTGTGAAGAGTAAAGAAAATAACGACACTTTTGATTTTTTTTCGTTTTTATTAAAAACTACAATTAATTTTTAAAAAATCCAACTGGCAAATTGGAGTGTGTGTTTAGACTAAGAAAATTTAGTTGTTTAAATCGATCTAGTTTGCATGTAGAATGCAAATCTCTGTTTTAAAAGAGGTTTTCCTTTGATATATTTTTTTGTGTTATAAAGTTAACGAATCGTGTTTCTGCAACAAACAAAATGAAGTATCAGGTAACAATATATCACTATCATATGTTTTGTAATTGCTGTGAAAAATCAAGATCGAGACTAAAGTTTCCAGTGCGTCGCCTCAAATTGACTATATATTCCTTGGGGAAAGTTTTGTACTTTGATGAGTAAATGTCCACCTTAAAGTACCAGTGCTCATTTTTAGGGTTCCGTGCCCAAAGGGTAAAAATGGAACCCTATTACAAAGACTTCGCTATCCGTCTGTCACCAGGCTGTATTTTATGAAGCGTGATAGCTACAAAAGCTAGACAGATGAAATTTTCACAGATGATGTATTTCTGTTGCCGCTGTAACAACAAATACTCAAAAATTAGACAAAGTTAAAAAATAAGGTAGGTCTTCATACAAAAAACGTGTTTTTAACGTGTATGATGGTACGGAACTAAGTATGTGTGCGGTTCTGGCTCGCATTTGGTCTTTTTTTTTATTTTACACTCTGTATATCACTAACTCGTTCGAAATTACTAATTTCCTGTCTAATTCTGTAAACAGCTACTGTATTAAATAAACCAGTTCTGTATATCTCAACAGGCTTGCTCACGAGGTCAGGCCAAAAAAGTTTTCGCCATTTGTGGATCCAAATAAGGAGTCACGTGTAAACTGGGACTGGACGTTTTGTTCCATAAATAACAGATTTATCGCCGATAATGCGGTGGAAAATTATTCGTTGTGCGCCTGCGCAGGCTGATGTGAAGTTGTATCATAAACGCATCATGAACAGGGTGTAACAAAGTTAGTGCAGAAGTTGCAGGACCGTTCCTGGGGCTTTTTTAAGCTACTATTGCATAGCTTTTATCGCGGGCTTTGAGCGCGGCGACCGAATCAAGAAATTCCGTAACGAAAAACCTAACACTTACCGCGTTCTAAAAAACTTACAGTGCCATCTATTAGCGATTAGCGGTACTAAAAGGACTTAGTCAATTTTACTGGTGTAACTTTCTTAGGGTAAAAAGTTGATAAAAAATGCTATGCAATAGCTTTACCGCGGCAGTCGCCAAGTGCCACACGTCTTTTTTTTACTATATTTGTGATAGTAAACTTTTTCAACAAGCTTACTATCTTGTTACCTCCCAAAATAATGTTTTAATTCAATTGAAATAAATTTATCGTAAATGTGAAAGTTAGTATGTATGAATGGATGTTTGTTACTCTTTCACGCAAAAACTACTGAACGTATCCGTATGAAATTTGGTAGGTAGACAGATTAGGACCTGGATTAACATATAGGCTAATTTTTTCCACGACTCGGCTCGCGCATTGCGCACCCTCGAAAAGTCAAAGAAACGTTGTCCACGCGGGTGAAGCCGCGGGAAACAGCTAGTACTAATATATTTTTTCTTTTATTCATTGGTTATTTTTTCAAGTTTTTTTAAATGTCAAACGTTCAAATGTTTGTGATGATGTCACAGGCCTGAATACTATGAAAAAAAGCCTCAGTACTAATTTAAATTCAAGTTTAATTTATTATGAACATAATTTAGTTAATTAGTATGTATTTACAGTATAAAACTAAATGCTTCTTTTATTTACGTGTGAAAAATCTGAACAACACCAATTGTGTAACGCCGGCAGTGACGTCATCGTAGGCTAATCAGGGGCGAAACACATATTCCATAAAATATACCAAATCACTTGAAATTTCTGAAATCCAAAAGTTGGAAAATTGTCGCTATTCGCTACGCTATTCCTCGAAATGGTTTTCGAATTAAATGGGATTCATAAAAACTAAACAGAAGCCGTCAGTGCTATAATATAGCTTCTGCGAACATCCCTGGCCAGTGTGATGTCGACCAACCCGCACTGGGCCCGCGAGGTCGACTTAAGGTGACTAAAGCCCGATCGCCCTAATTCAGAGAAGGCTCGAGCCCCTCTTATATGAGCTGATATGATGACTCGAAAATTACGCTCCGTTTTCAGCAGTCGGGTAAAAAGATATGAAATTTTTCCGAAAAGAAATTAACTCTGTAGTCAATATATGTATGTTGTCCACAAATTGAAATTCACGAAAATCTCGTCCTCTAAATGCCTGTCAGGAGAGGTTATATATATATATATATATATCTTCACATAGGCTTTTATTCCATTGAATACAAAATCAAAAGAGCTTACAGTAATGGTACAATCGTTAAATCTAAATTGTCTAATAATAAGCATGTCATGTGCTAAACAACAAAGTCTAATTTTACAAAATTTACAATATAATAGGCGTAAATGGAATTGGAATGGACATAGTATAAACTATACAGGCTGTAATTTCTATTATAGTACTACTAGCTTTTTCCCGCGGCTTCACTCGCGTGGACATAGTTTTTATGACTGTCTTTAAAAGTGATTAGTAAATTATCTCGTTTCCCACCTCAACCATCTCTGTGCAAAAAATTAACAATCCATTGCGTTGCGATGTAAAAGAAATTGACCAAAAAAAGGTTTTTTTTTATTCCCTCAGGAACTGCATCGGATTATGCTATTTTCCCGGGACAAAAAGTAGCCTATGTCCATCCCCATGACACGGGCTACCTGCTTGCTAAATTTTGTCGAGATTGGTTGAGTTGTAGAAGCGTGAAAAGGTAACAAACAAATAAGCAAACACATTTTCACATTATTAAGAGCGTCGGTGGCGTAACGGCTAGTGCCGTCGCCTCCTTTCCGGGAGGTCGTGGTTCGAATCCTGCCACGTACCAATGTGATTTCGAATTTAGATTTCATATGTACATTTATCCGACGCTCTTAAGGTGAAGGAAAACATCGTGATTAAACCTGCAAACGCCTGCGAAAAAACTCGAAGATTGTGTGTGAAGTCGACCAACCCGCACTGGGCCCGCGTGGTCGACTAAGGCCCGATCGCCCTAATTCAGGGTAGGCTCGAGCCCCTCGGTGGGGACGTTTATGAGCTGATATGATGATGATGATTTTCACATTTATAATATTAGTAAAGATAGTACCTGGTGCGCACCAGGCACAGTGTGGTATGAACTATGAACCTCTTTTTTGTTGCATGTAGTTTTTATTTGAAAAACTGTTAGTCTACATCATTTTAAGCAGTCCAATCCAATCCCGGCTTCGAGACGAGTTGCAGATTAAAAAAAAATAAACAAACTTTGCGTATATCCGTAACTTCGAGAGTGAAAAAAAAAACGGATATATTTGTTGGTGTTATAGTTAGTCCTATTAAATGTCCCCATATTAACACATCATGGCACCAATTTGTGGCAGTAAACTATTAGTGGAAAGCCAAATATGACATGCAACAAAAAAGGGTTTTATACCACACTGTGACGTACATATTATGAAAGGATTCGAACCACAAATTTCATGTCATCATCATCATGTCAGTTCATATACGTCCCCACCGAGGGGCTCGAGCCTACCCTGAATTAGGGCGATCGGGCCTTAGTCGACCACGCGAGCCCAGTGCGGGTTGGTCGACTTCACACACAACTTTCGAGTTTCTTCGCAGGTGTGTTGTGCAGGTTTCCTCACGATGTTTTCCTTCACCGTTAAAGCAATCGGAGAGTATATGTACGTAAGTTACGAAAAACTCATTAGTACATTGGCCGTCCGGATTTGAACCCGGCACCTCTGGTTAGGACGACCGAGTCGTTACCGGTTGAGCCACCGACGCTTACGCTAATTCATGTGTATATATTTAAATATGTATGTATCCCTGTTTCTTGGGTTGCTCCTTCAGCCTAAACGGCTTGGTATGTTTTTATAATGCGAGGTGTCGTCAGATTCGTTTTGATCTCCTAAGTAACATTGGATACGTGTTTAGCAGTCGGGTTGTTAATTTAAAATTGATATTGGTTAGATTAATTGCTGTTTATTACCTTTTCGCTTTTTCAACACGGTGAGCTTTTGTAGGCACTACAGTACTGAGGTGGGGCTGCAGAGGCAGTCGTGAACCTCCCTCCTCACGCTGAGCTCGCAGGTAGTAGGGAAGGTCAAGGGCGGGCCCGTAGAATCAAAATTTGAAGATTACCACCAACATGCTATTAAAAGCTTTTATTTAATTTACAATGTTCTATGCTGTCTCCTTCAAATCATTTTATTGATTTTGGAGCAATTCTCAGGGGTCCGATTGAGCTGAAATTTGGTATGAAGCCGTATTCCTGGTGACAATAAATTCTTTTGGTATTTTGAAGTTGATCTGATGATGAACTACGAAGGATCGTCTGTTGTTTTCGTCAAATCATTGGAAATACTGTACCTTTCAGCCCGGGTTTTTTTTAAATTTGGAATCAGGCATTTAATTTATAACATTTTAATTTAGCACACTGAACATGAAATACTTTATCTACTCTCATATCGTAAAGTTCGCATTATCAACTTCAAAACGAGTTTATATTATTTTGTTAGAGAAATAATGTTATAATGTATTTTTTTTACATTACGATGCAAGTTAAACCAAAGAGATAATATCACCAACGAAGTTCCATATCAATTTTTTTTTATTGGAACGCACATACGGTTCGCGCCATTTTTACAGCAATACAAAAAATTTTCATTCCAATTTTTACTTGTCTGTGACAGCGCCCGCTTTAACGCATGCGCGGTGATGTGTTGGTTTTTCATTGAATTTTGTTGTAGATACTGAATTTAGTGGATAATTTTCATTCTTGTTCAAAAATGTCTGAGATCAGTGAAAGCATTGTTTTACCTGTCTGTGACACCGTCCGCTTCAGTGCAAGCGGGGTGATGCGCTGGGATTCAGCCCTATGACACGTTTTGTAGTAGGTACTTACTGAATTTCGTAGGATAATTTTTTTACTCTTAACTTTGATCTTTGTATTTTAGTTGATTCAATCCCAATGTATGAGATTAGATAAAGTAGTGTATGAAACTGCACATAATTTGGTCTTAAAACACTCGTGTAATGCTATAAAAAAAACTCTCCTACGCTTCGTTTTTTTAACTTACACTCGTATTTTAAGAACCCTTATTATGCAACAGTTTTATAAACTACTATTATGAAACTGTTGCATAATGAGGGGTATTAAAACACGAGTATGAGTTTAAAAACCGAGTCTTGGCGAGGTTTTTAATTGTGTCATACGAGTGTTTTAATACCTAGTTATGTGCAGTTTCATACACTACTTTATCTAATCTCATACAATCGGATTGAATCAACTAAACAACAAAGATCAAAGTTAAAAGAGTAAGAAAAAAAATTCCACGAAATTCAGTACCTACAACAAAACGTGTCATAGTGCTAAATCCCCAGCAAATTACCGCGCTTGCGCTGAAGCGGACGCTGTCACAGACAGGTAAAAACAATGCTTTCACTGATCTCAGACATTTTTAAGCAAGAATGAAAATAATCCACGAAATTCAGTAACGTATTCAATGAATGGCGCCAAAACCTTTTTTTATTTCGGTATTGTGTTAATAAAGTATGCCAATATAAATTCGTTTTAAAGTTTATAATTCGATCTTTACGATATGAGACCAGATAAACTCTTTTAAAGTTTTTAGGTTTTTCGAAATGAGCTTATTACTTGGTAGACATAATAAATTGTAAGAGCAAATGTGCTAATGAGACAAATATAGAAAATAAAAAAGATGAAAGGTACAGTAATTAAATTCAAAATGGCGACAAAAAACTAAAAACAATAAAACCAGAATAGAAAGTCAAAGTTGAAATTTTCAAACCTTGGATTATACAAAGGTTGCACAAAATAAAGGAATAGATCGAATAAAATTGTGGATTCCTGAGAGTTTCAAAATCCGTTGTTTCCATATTTCCATATTTGTGAAACGTGTAGTTCCGTTATTGGGTAAATTTTTAGCCATCCAACATTAAGAAAATTCAACATTTTAAGAACTCAACCTTGTGTACCTTAGTTTCTTGTACAATCCTTATTGCTTTATTAATTCTATTTGATCAATGAAGGACACATTATTTTATTGTTATCTTACAATTATTATAATTTAAACTGCCTATTTACTTCACAAACGCCTTAAAAGCTAAACAGAACAATAAAAGTCCAGTTATTGTTTTAACAGGTGGTCCCCTTTCACAACAATGCTATAACACTGAGATTGTCATTGATCAGATCAATGATCATTAATAACCACACTATTAAGGCGGTACTATTACAGATTTTAGTTATTTTTGACGTCAATTACTCCTAAACGATAGAAAACTCAAGGTTGAAAAAAATACCCTCATTGTTGATGTTTCTTAAAATCAAAAGATATTAGAAACACGATTGAGCAATTTTGGCAAAGATAGGTCTACACCGTTACTATCAACTCTAGTTATGATTAATATTTTGAAGTATAAATTAAAAAAAAAATTTGGTATGGTAGTAGTAGTGCTCAATTATATAACATGCTCCCAAAAGACGTAAAAGAATCTAAAACTATGCATAGATTCAAAAAATGCTTGAAAAACTATATTGCACACAAAATTACCTACAACCATCCATACTTGATTTAAGACGTCACTTCCAGTTTGATAGCTGTATATCCGCGTAACATTCTTTGTCGATATTGTATGTTTTCGTTTTATGTTTTATTTTCATGTACCCACATGTTTGGATATTTTCTAAAAAAAATTATATGTTTACGCTCACTTTTTAAATTAATAGAATATTATAATATTTATAATATGAAATTGTATTCTTATGTAAGCGAATTGTAAAATTCTTAATAAGAATAAATGTTCTCTAAACCAAAATACAAAGTGAGCAATGTTATTATTTTTTAATACTTTCGTTGTAGTTTTTGATTGAAACGAAAAACCATTGAAAAAATGAAAAAGTGTGGTTATTTCCTTTACCCTTTACACGTAAAGAAAAAGACAGAGACAACTGTTCCAATCAATACCTCGCCTTAAACAGCTTGTTAGATAGAAGTTGAGAATGGGGCTCCTTTTAGTGGTTCTCATGTCAAACCTAACGTAGGTTGGCTCGCCTCCTGTAGCAACACCTTCAACATAAAACATCCGAGTCGCGGTGCTCAGAAATCAGTACCTCGCCTTAAGTAGGTGTCTATTATAAATGATATCAATTCTAACGAAATCTGGACGGGTTGTTAGTTGTTGTGCATACTTTCCGTCTGTCGTAGTCTGGCATACATACACAAGGCTCAAGTAGTAGCAAATAATAAAATGAGACCGTATTTCAGACTTGATGAAAAAAATACAAATGAATTGGGTTTGTATGGGAGCTACCTTACTCGGATTTTTCCTGAAATAATTAACTACTCATTTTAATTATTTTTTTTTGCGATTTGACTGGGTTCCATTCGGAAAGTTGTTCAGTTTCATGGGTAGAAGCACAAGTTAAAATAGTTTTAGCTAATTTTGTTACACCTTATTTAACTGTTATGTAAAATACAATAACTCATATTTGTACCTATTACACATAGCAGTAGGTCTTATTAAAAGTCCTAGTTTTAGAAAAAGTTTCATTAAAATCGTTAGAAACATTTTTTAAAAGTAACAAAAAGGCTGGATTTGTTTAAGAAGTACCTTATTCCGATTTTTTTGGAATAACGAACAACCGCGTTATAGTAACGTACAAAGTTGAATCTAAATACAAAGTGATTTTTTCTATGGTGGCAACCCTAAAAAATCAAGATAGGTAAGGGCCTGTGATATAAAAATAATATTGCCTTAACCCAAATTTTACCGACATCCGTCCAGCACCGGACGGACACACACAAATATAGTTCAACTTTTTTTGTGCCATCACAGTAGGTAGGTACCCTCCTGACTTCTTCGTCGCTAATGGTTAAATTATGAACCTCGGACTGATACTTGGGATGGTCTAAAATACTGTGCTAGCGACTAGAAAGTTAGGTTAGCGGTTTAGCTTTCCATAGATAAGTAGGCAGTTATTTTGTAGTATTATTGCAACTTGTTAAAATAATAGATACTTAGCAATTTATAGACAGACTGCTACCAAGGATCCAGACAACAAGACTGCATTTCGACTAACGTAAAAAAGTAGGAAAACTGCATCCAAACTGCGAATTTGCAGCTGGCTTGCAGTCGAAATGCAGTATCTGTGTCTGGTGGACCCTAAGTTGCGATTTAACTATAAACTGCGAATTTGCAGCTGGCTTGCAGTCGAAATGCAGTCTGTGTGACTGGTGGACCCTAAGTTGCGATTTAACTGTAAACTGCGAATTTGCAGCTGGCTTGCAGTCGAAATGCCGTCTGTGTGTCTGGTGGACCCTAAGTTGCGATTTAACTGTAAACTGCGAATTTGCAGCTGGCTTGCAGTCGAAATGCAGTCTGTGTGTCTGGTGGACCCTAAGTTGCGATTTAATTGTAAACTACAAATTTGCAGTTGGCTTGCAGTCGAAATGCAGTCTGTGTGTGTCTGGTGGACCCTAAGTTGCGATTTAACTGTAAACTGCGAATTTGCAGCTGGCTTGCAGTCGAAATGCAGTTTTTTTGTGTCTGGTGGACCCTAAGTTGCGATTTAACTGTAAACTACGAATTTGCAGCTGGCTTGCAGTCGAAACGCAGCTCAGTCTGTTTGTCTGGTGGACCCTAAGTTGCGATTTAACTGTAAACTGCGAATTTGCGGCTGGAATGCGGTCTGTGTGTCTGGACCCTTACCTTTAAACCGACTTCAATTAAGGAGGAGATTCTAAATTCGACTATGGTTTTTAAGGGTTCCGTACCCGTGGTCCGTCTGTCTGTCAGCGAGGTGTATTTCATGAACCCCGTAGTATTTAGACAGTTGAAATTTTCACAAAGTGTGTATTTCTAAAAGAATTTTACGCAGACGTGGCGAAGGGAATTTGTATTATAATGTGTAGATTAGCAGACTATTATTCCTTCTCGAGACCGACCTTGAATTAAAATCCTGACAGCCTTCTTGATAAATACCTAGTCGTATTGCTAGATCTGTTTTACGGACTTTTATTTGTTTGTTTTCTAGTGAACGAACATAAGAGCGTCGGTGGCATAATGGCTAGGACCGCCGCCTTCTGACCGGGAGTCGAATGGTTCCAATCCTGCCACGTACCAATGTGTTTTTTCGATTTCATATTTACGTTTATCCGACGCTCTTACGGTGAAGGAAAACCTCGTGTGGAAAGCTGCACACGCCTGCGAAGAAACTCGAAGGTTGTGTGTGAAGTCGACCAACCCGCACTGGGCTCGCGTGGTCGGCTAAGGCTCGATCACCCTAATTCAGGGTAGGCTCGAGCCCCTCGGTGGGGACGAATAGGACCTAGAACGAACATAGACCGGGTAAACTTGCATCACACTGCACTGTTCATTAATCCAAAACAAGTCGCGTGCGTACACCAACATGTGTTGATCTACTTTACACAGCTTCCTCCTAACGAGGGTAATCCATTCTCAGATAAATATGTTTGCGAGCGTGTAGTTACTAGTTAGTTACGCAACATTCATTTTGACGTTTTGTCTGATGAAACGATGAAAGCTTTTTATTTGGTCTGTTAGCTCGTGATTTGATGAATTGATTATTTAACTACCTCCGTGGCGTAATGGCACACCCTGGACACTTCATACAACGGGGCAGAAATGACATTTCAAAAAAGGAATTACGGAACTAACAAAATGGTGGCGAAATCTGTAACCAATGTGTATCAATCTGGGGGTGACGAGGGGGTGAGGTCGCAATCTAGAGAGCGAGTGTCCATACTGTATATTAGTACTAATATATTATATACTTTGGTATTGTGATGGCAAAGAAATCAGAGTTGAGATTTTGATGGGGATTGATTGTCTGTAACTTATTTATTTTTAAATTTCAATATAAACTAGGTTTGAAGTTTACAATTACAATGTTACGATGTAAGAAAAATTTGTTACCATACTCGTAAGGCTATAATTAGTCCGTGGTCCTTAATACGTTTTCGTTTTTAAATTAAAGAAATAACTTTAGATGTGATAGCGGCGCTAGTCGAGGATCGTCGCCTTCTGAACAAAAGCAGTGAATTAAACAAAATATATTTTTGGGTGCTCGGTGAGTCTCAAGGCGCTCTACGGCAGCGGTTTCATTAGTTTTGCGAAACCAGCGAATTGGAGCAGCAATTTTGTATGCGACGTGTCCTAGACGGATTAGGCACAATACCGGCGCTTGCGCAAGCGGACGCGTTTATTAACAAATCTCGTTACCTATCCCGTTGAGCGTACACTAACATATAGTGTAAGGTGATAAATGTGATAAAGTCTGTTATGCGGCATAGTTTTAGACCAATACTAGTGTGAATCAATTTAATATTAATTAACTAGCTTTTGCCCGCGGCTTCGCCCGCGTGGACATCGTTTTTATGACTGTCTTAGAGGGTACATGAATTTTCTGCAGATCCCTCGGAAACTATGTCAGGATATGTTTATTAGTAAATCATATCATTTCCCACTACACAATCCATTGTTCCGTTGCGATGTTAAATAAATTAACCAAAAAAGATTACATTCTCAGTTCTCTCAGGAACTGTATCGAAATATGTTATTTTCACGGGATAAAAAGCAGCCTATGTCCGTCCTCGTGACACAGGCTACCTGCATGCCAAATTTCATTAAGATTGGTCAAGGCGTTGAAGCGTGAAAAGGTAACAAATAAACAAACACATTTTCACATTTATGATATTAGTAAGGATTATTTAATAACGTACGTACCTATGTGATTTCAAATTAAGATTTCATATGTACGTTTATCCGACGTTATCGTGAGGAAACCTGCACACGCCTGCGAAGAAACTCGAAGGTTGTGTGTGAAGTCGACCAACCCGCACTGGGTCCGCGTGGTCGACTAAGGCCCGGTTGCCCTAATTCAGGGTAGGCTCGAGCCCCTCGGTGGGGACGTATATGAGCTGATATGATGATGATGATGATTTAATAATTGGGGACAAACTGATTAAACTGTCACCTGGCCCGGAACTAGGATTACCTGTGTTATGGGAACCAGATACTAATAATTATACTTATGCATGTTTAAATAGTTAGTTACATATACAGGTTGTAACAAAATTGGTGTAGTTATCGTTAACTGGGGCTTCTACTCATCACACCGATCATCTTTTGTTTTACGACTTTGCTGGAATCGCAAAAAAAACTTCATACAAATCGATCAGTGCATTTTTGTATGCAGGGTCCAAATTTTTTTTCTTTGAGAATTGACTATGGTTTTCTTGAGGAAAGTCACAAAGTAAACAAACTTGTTCGTCACACGTATGTTCGCCCTGGGTGGAGGTTGAACCCGTGACCCTTGGCCAAGCAGGCAGGTGCGCTGACCACAGGACCACCGAATCAGTCAATATGATGGTATTTTTGTGGAATGGTTTTAGTGCTATTCATATAGTTAGGTTCTTTTCGAATATAGTTTTAGATAGTAAAGACTGCTTCATCAACATCTTTCTACTATACTTCAATAAGACTGGGTTGCCAATTTATTTTGAGCAATACTAAAGAATATATATTACTACCACTGGACCACCGAATCAGTCCATATGATGGTATTTTTGTGGAATTCATATAGGTTCTTCGAATATAGTTTTAGAAAGTTTTGTTAAAGCCTGCCTCACCAATATCCTTCTACTATACTTCAATAAGACTAGGTCTCCAATTTATTTTGTGCATTAGCAAAGTATGTACAGGGTGGGAAGGAGTATACCGACAGATTTTAACCATGGATTCCTGGTGGTATTATGAGTAAATAATGTTATATCAACATGGGTCTAAAACTGCCTTATTAACTTACTTAATTTCTGGAACAAAAAAATCACTTAACGAGAGTAATCCTTTCTAAACGAAACCTTAGTCTACATAGTGACGTCAGAGTATAACACTTGATTATTTAGAGCTCAAGACAACAAACGTCAGATAAACATCTGATATTATTAGGGCGTGTTACCCTTGAGATTTTTTGAACTTGTGAATTTAAAAAAAATATATATCTCGAAAATTAGGCTTTACTGGTCCATGTTTATATTACTTTTTATTGTCTAAATAGGCATTAGAGTCTTTGGTTATAATTTGTCGGTATACTCCTTCCCACCCTGTATATTAGTACTAACATACAGTCTGGACGCTCCCTGCCGCTCTTTAGATGCCGACCTCACCCCCTCGTCATCCAGATTAATTGAAATTGGTTAGAGTTTGGTTGTCGAACGTATAGGATTTCGCCGCCATTTTGTTTGTTCCGTCATTCGTTTTTTGAAATGTTATTTCTGGCCCGTTGTTGTATGAAGTGTCCATGGTGTGCCAATACGAATGGCCATTTATGATCGTAGTTTTTCAGACTATGAGAGTAAGTTCTATTAGATCTTTACCTATGAAATTGCCGATTGTGTAAAAAAGTTTGAAGATGAAATTAATATTAAGATCAATAGTTATTAAAACAAAATTTACTCTCAAAATAGCATTAGACTATTTGAAATTAAATGATGTTACACATATGCCTATTGTTTAGATATTTTGAGAGCACGGTGGCTTTAACCCCATTAAGTAGGGATTTTTCACCTGAAAAAATCGCCTTTATTGAGACAAAAAATACACATCTTTAATTTTTACTGCTCTAGAGATATCGCAGCAGTTTCTTCGTTACTAATGTCATATTTAGGAATACCCCGCATAAGATTTCGTCACTTTCAGGAAAATTCAAGAAAATTAACTAGTCTAAAAAATTGCCCCATCTGACCACTAAGAAAACGCCTTTATTCCATTCAATGGTACATAGCTCAAGGGATTGGAACATGAAAGACATGCCACTAGTTACTAATAAAATACCTTAAGTAGTGTCACCATAAGGTCAATAATAAAAAACAGTAACTTTTTTATTTTCAATAAAAATTGGCATTGAACTTCAAAAACTGAATTGGAAATTTCATAGGTAAAGACTTTACTTCATTACTTCTGCACAAGGCTGTGAACCGAAATTCCATAGTCCGCCTCTTGTGAGAATTTCGTAAGTTCCGATTTATCGGACACTTACCACGATCGGTTTACCGAACTCTGTATCTGACTGTACGAGCTCGAGCCTCCAGTGGGTATGCCGTGGGTGGACAATATTGAATAGCCAATTTAGTTGTGTGTTTCTTTCTCCGCGAAACAATTAGTATGCCACACTAGTTGAGATACACGAAGATCCTGTGTAGGTATTATTATTTTGTTGTATGTTAAAGTGTGATTAAGATTGCGTATGATATACCTTTTGTGGAAGCATTTAATTTTTTTATTTATTTATTTATTTATTTTAGGAAGACTAACAGCAAAATATTAGATAGTATATAAAACTTATAAATAAATACAGTGCTATATATAATACTAGTTGTTGTCCGCGGCTTCAACCCCGTGGATATCGACAGAGAGCTTGTTTGTTTTAGCCTTTGTCCATCCTGAGATTCCAATATAACTATTGGTGATGTTTTTTTTAAATAGAATAAGTAGTTTCGAATATTATCTCCCCTACAAACAAACATAAAAACTTTACCTCTTTATAATATTATTGGTATAGATATAACAGGTTGTTGTACCGATGTATGTTAGCTTTCGTACCCGAATGTGTTTTGATACGGAGCCCTCAGTGCGCGAGTACGATTCGCACTTGGCTGTTTTTTTTTTGCTTTATTGTAATAAGGTAATACATACAAGCGTAAAACTTGGTGTGATTGATTAATGTACAAACCATACAGTTACACAATAAATTGTAAAATTCGGCAAAGTGTAATTAGTTAATTGGAAAAATAAATAAATAATAAATTAAAATCATTAACTATTAACTTACTTTTTACTAAAAAAAAGGGGGCAAAATTTTGTATTTGAAACGTATATGCTACTAAAAATAAATATCTAATGAAATTTTTTATTTTGTTTGGAAAAATGTTCTTTTAAAACAACAGTAGTTAATAGAGGGTTAAATATATTAATAAACGAACAGTATAAAATATAGTTAATCCTGTTGAAAAATAATATAAAATAAATAAAAAATAAAATCTTATTCCAACTATTTCTAAAATTATCTTTAGAATAAAATCCTGCTAAAAAGGATCGCTCTCATCGATTTGTTTTGTACATTAATCTTTTGATTGAAATTAATAGGTATCAATTTTTGTACTCGTGTGGAGACGTGTGGTGTTTGGTACGGAACCCTCGGTGCAAGAGTTCGACACGCACTTGGTCGGATATTAAATAGCTCTCTTTGGGAGTTACTGTATTGAAACTGTCCAAGTTGTGTTGCAACAAATGGTACAGACAAACTATACAATAGATAACAATGTGTGACCTTAGTTTAATGAATTTGTTTGTAGAGTGTCCTACCATGTCAGACTGGACCTCAAGTAGGTACAGGAAAACAACAGCCAAGGACATCAGCTAATGTTCTGTAATAATGGAATATTGAAATAACTTCCTGCAGTCCATTGCAATTTTCAACACAGCGGTTGGAGTTCCTAATCCTGGTTATTTTTTTTTATCCATAACTAGTTGTTCCGGCGAACTTCGCTCCACCTTACACTACACTACACTACCCTACCCTTCCTTACACTACCCCACCCTACCCTACAATACCCTACCCTACTCTACATTACCCTACACTACACTACACTACGCTACCCTAAAACCAATTATTTTTTGACTGTTAATATATTTTATTAATGAATATCATATTTTAATACTTATTATCCTATTCCGGACAAAGACAAATGCAAAAACACAAAAATCATAAAATTGGTCCAGCCGTTCTTGAGTTATAAACTTATAAATGGTGTAACTAACACGACTTTCTTTTATATATATAAGATTGGTAAGCCCTTGTCAACTGAGGTTATGTGACGATGATACCGAATATGGAAGCGGCTTACCAAGATTCCCCGAAGCAATGGGAACTGGCTATCCTATCTTCAAGCCGAAACACATCTATGCTGTTAACGTTGATGCTTGGCGGCAAGACTTAGATAAGATGGGTGGTTGCTAGCCAGGCGGGCTTAGCAAACCGAGTCATACAAAGTTACAATACGGAGGCGGTTATACAGGTTGTAACAAAATTGGTTTAGGTCCCGTTAACTGGGGCTTCTACTCATCATACTGAACAACTTTTGTTCTACGACTTTGCTGAAATCTCAAAAAAATATTTACTCTTCATACAAATCGATCAGCTAATCGACCAATTTTGTGCATTTTAGTATGGAGGGTCCAATTTTTTTTTTCGTGAATTGACTAATGTTTCTTAGGGAAAGTTGTTCAGTATGACGAGTAGAAGCCTCAGTTAACGGGTCCTACACCAATTATTTTACACCCTTTATATAATAATCGGTCTAGGCGGTCATTCCAGTCTTCATTTCGTAAACAAATGAACACGTTCTGGCTTTCATACTGTAATTAGCTGATTCGATTAATAATAGTACGGATTAACCAGCTACGTATAGCAGTACATACAAGATTTTTTTTTAAATTTAAAACACGATTGCATAAAAATATTCATCATCATCATATCAGCCGAAGAACGTCCACTGCTGGACAAAGGCCTCCCCCAAGAATTTCCACGACGACCGGTCCTGCGCTGACTGCATCCAGCGGCTTCCCGCGATCTTCACCAGGTCGGCGGTCCACCGAGTGGGAGGCCTGCCTACGCTACATTTTTCGGTGCGCGGACGCCACTCGAGAACTTTACTGCTCCAACGGCCATCTGTTCTACAAGCTATGTATGTGCCCTAGTCTTCTAAAAAAGGAATCTTTATAACTGAATTTATTCTCTTTATAACTGAGTTTTTTTTTTACATTTAGTGTTTCTCGTATGTCAACCCTATCGCCTATAGTGTACGCGCTGGTGGCTGGTGGTATGTGTCGCAAGCTTGCGAAACTGTCTCACTAATGCTGCACGGTCAGCGACCTTAATGAAACCCATTGTCTGACGTTTGATGGCAGGCGGACACCATGCGATGCGGCGAGTATACCCATTGTCAAGTGCCCTTGCTACGAGTTGTGAAAGTGGTCGTTGAAAGAAAAACAACAAACGCTTGAACAAGAAGGGTTTATTGACAAATGTAATTTGAATAATATAACTTAAGGTGATAGGTTACGTATAATTACTAACTTAATGCTCGTCGATACAAAATTGGCGCACGAAAGTAAACACAAATTATTACTTTCCACTTAAAAGCGTCACATATTTGAAAAATAAAAAAGAAACAAAACACTTATTACCATCAATGACATATTTTTCAATTAAAAATAAAATTACAGTCAATTACATATTTTTCAATTAAAAAGAAACCGATTTGAGCTTGAGTCTCCGAGAGATATTCATTATTCATTACCAATTATAAAAAAAAGGATTAAATTCTGTCAAATTGAGGGAAAATCGAGGTGACTTTGGTCAAAGTAACTATTTAGTAATCTGTGCTTTGGTACTGTTTGTAGTTTACTATGACACATTAAGACAATTTCTAACTTAATAACACCAAGTACATTCTTGAATTCAACAAACCTTTACTTTTATGCTGTAAAATTTAATAATATACGTTATTAGTTACAGCTAAAATGATTTTTCAGCGTTTTCCAAAATTAACCCCTTAAAAAAGTCGTTATCGTTGGCGTATTTCGTCTACGCTAGACGATTTACACAGTGTCGCAGATTAAAATACTTATTCATCATCATCATCGTATCAGCCGAAGGACGTCCACTGCTGGATTTCCATGACGACCGGTTCTGTGCTGCCCGCATCCAGCGGATTCCCGCGACCTTCACCAGGTCGTCGGTCCACCGAGTGGGAGGCCTACCTATGCT
Source organism: Coleophora flavipennella (assembly GCA_947284805.1). Classification (NCBI taxonomy): domain Eukaryota; kingdom Metazoa; phylum Arthropoda; class Insecta; order Lepidoptera; family Coleophoridae; genus Coleophora; species Coleophora flavipennella. Next base: position 7,086,060 of record OX369255.1, on the reverse strand, counting down.
ACGTTTTCCGATGCGCGGTCGCCACTCGAGAACTTTACTACCCCAACGGACATCAGTTCTACGATTATACTTATTATCCTACTAATATTATTAATGTGAAAGTTTGTATGTATGGATTTTTTTTTCTCTTTCGCGCTTCAACCACAGGACGGATCGGGATGAAACTTGGTACACATATATGTTAACTCCTGGAATAGGATATAGGCCACTTTTTAGCCCGGGAATACGTCTCCTTCCCACGGGAAAATCGAAAACAACGCGTGCGTAGCCGCGGGCGGACAGCTATTTTTTAATATTTTGTATGTGTACCCTCAGTGGCGATTGATTTCACACATAGTATGTATGTCGTAGCGATATCATAAAATTGACGATGCATACCAAAATGCGACAGTATTTTATGGAAAAGCAATGCTTCTAACATTTAGTCTCTGTCTAGGTTTCTGTCACTAAACACAATGATAAGACCTGTCTTCTTACTAGTCAGATTTTTATAACACGTACTTCCCAAGTCGTGGCAAGCAATAATTGTCTTTATGGTGTTACCTATGAGTTACGGTTTTGGATATCTGGTCTTGATGCGTTACTTCATCTGAAGTTTTTTTAAATTAAAAATTCAAGTGCGTTTACCTACATCTCACCCGATGAAAAGTGATGATGAGTCGAGGATGGTTCACGAAAACATAAATAATTGTATTGATATGTGATGGTATTAAATTAACATTGTGTTTCTGTTTTAGAATTGTTAAATTAGGCGTAAGTAAAACATTATTGTTATCTGAACATCGTTAAGAAGGTGAAGGTGGTTTTAAAGATAAGTGACTGGTACACCGATCAGGCCACTAAAATAGCATTTCTTTTGTCTAGAGTACCTATTTTATGTTGCCTATGCAGGTCAAGGCTTGGGTTCATTTACCTTCATATTATGACATGCAGTGCAGCGCCTACGCTGGTACTCAACGCAAAGGGCTGTCAGCTGATAGAATCTCAGAGCCGAAAAATCCTGCTTTTCTTGTTAAACACGCTCTCCGTCCAACAATAATAATAGTATATTTAGTAACAATAATTGACCGTCCAAATTGTACCGCTTTAGTACCTATATAAGTTTCTTTTTTTATATTGTTTGTTTTTTTTATATTAAAGTGAAACTTTTATTACATCGTCTCAAATTTTTTCGTCTGCGTGTCGCGTCATTGCGTGACGGTCGGTATGATCGTTTCGTCCTCTGTACCGTAGCTCTAAAACGAGAGCAGCCATGATCGTTTCGTGCTCTGTAGATGTCTATAATGTTTCACTTTTACCGTGGTTTCATAAAACCACACACTCTTTTTTATTTTTTGAGTTAAGTTTTTTCAGTTTATATAATTTGCTTATTTTTTTTTAACTAGTGTGTACAATAAAGAGTATTTATTTTATCTTAATGTTTTTCTGGAAAGATTTCAACTGATATTAGAAAGTTATGTTTCAATAGATCTTTTTGTGTAAGAAGACCAGTTACCGCTATTGTTGGTCACTTGGTCGGCGAGCGAGTGTTCGTTTTCGGTTTCGGCCTATGATGGCCCAAAAATTTCAGTAATTTCGGATCGTTTAAGAGTCTCTAGGAGGCTAGAGTTTCCATACAAACGTAGTTCTGCTTTAATACAAAAACTACATGCCGGATTGAATCTAAACTTTGTAAATATATTGAGTAGACACATGTCGATGTTTGTAATTAGTTTTCATCGTAGTAAAATTTAACGTAACTAAACGAAGGCTTAATTTAGTTTTGTACTGAAAGTTTGAAACTGCTCTTATTTTTTTCCTTTTTATATTAGTACTTCGAAAACTAATTACAAACATCGATATGGTTCTCCTCAATATATTTGAATAGTTCAGATTAAATCTGGCGTGTAGTTTTAGTATTAAAGCAGAACTACGTTTGTGTGGAAACTCGAGCCTCCTGGCGGCCCTTAACGAAGCAGTTTGACAGCCCTGCGCGCGCGGCTCACGACTGCGACCCGTGCGCGGGCGCATTCCGCGCCGCGCTCCACTTCTCCACTTATCTTTTATCACCACATCTGACATAATCGACTGGCGGCCAGTGCGGGCCCAGGTTGATAATAGCTGATAAATACTGCCCTTTGCGCACTACTTTCATATTATCAGAGTAGGTAACCGGACTTGAGCCGGGCTGGTTTATTTGAAGGATTTAGTTGATTTAAAAGTAAATGAAATCGAATAAATATTATCTAGTACTTGATACATTAATTGCCTCAGACATAGTCGCTTACTATGGGCCTGTCACACAAAAGGCGATGGAGCGAGCTATGCTCGGAGTTTCCCTACGCAATCGAATTAGAAAAAAAAAAACCGGCCTAGTGCTAGTCGGACTCGCGCAAAGTAGGTTTCTGAAGTCTTTCAAAAAATAAATGTTTATTTTGAAAAACAAAATTATATTTACAGTTAGTAATAGAACATTTTGTATGGAAAATCTATGAACTTTTGACAAATCCAACTGCACATCTTAAACATAAGATGTTCAACCAACCAACGGGTCGACTATTACTCCTAAACAAACCAAAATAGTTTTCCTTTTAAATTGATTATATGTCCTACTATAAACAATTGTTTTTAGATGTCCTGAAATAGCGGTTTAGCTTGAGGCCCCACTTGGCTCGAACAAAAATTAGCACTTTAAAACTTTAATATTTCGCAAACCGATTTCTGAATAAAAAAATGGTTCAGAAAACCCTCAGTTGTTCGGGGGTTCTACTCATCATACTGTTCAGCTATACCCAAGGAACCCATAGTCAATTCTCAAAAAAAAAAATTGGGCCCTCCATACAAAAATTAACTAAATTGGTCGATCAGCTGATCGATTTGAAAGAAGAGTTTTTTTTTGCGATCTCTGAAGTCCAAAGGTTTTTCAGTATGATGAGTAGAAGCCCCAGTTAACGGGACCTACACCAATTTTGTTCCACCCTGTATAGGTTATCTGTTATATTATAAACTTTTGCATAAATCAGTTAGTTAACTGAACTGGTTAGATCAGACATATAGCCTGTGGTGGGCTTTATTTCGTGCAAACCAGCGATAATGGTGTGGTGCGGGAAAAATGGCCAATACACGGATTGAGTATAAACTTTATAACATACGCTACAATGTTATGCAATGATTGGTTATGTAACGGTTTTGTTAAATGTGGATTACCATTTTAGCTAATTGCCTATAATAAAAGCTATTTCGTTTCGAGGACTAACATATTATCTTTTTTATAAAATGACTTACATACTTCTTTCCTGAATTGTATGTTTATTTTAGGTCTTTACGTATGAAATGCAAATTAATTAAGAACAAGATAGTTATTAAAATCAAAATTTATTCTCAAAATAGCATTAGACTATTACAAATTTAATAGCGGTAAACATGTGCCTATTGTTTAGATATTTTGAGAGCATGGTGGCTTTAACCCATGAAGTCTTTATTGAGACAAAAAAAATCTCATTTTTAATTTTAAAGCTCTAGAGATATCGCAGCAGTTTCTTCGTTACTAATGTCATATTTGGGAATACCCCGCATATGATTTCGTCACATTCAAGAAAATTCGAGAAAATTAACTAGTCTAAAAATTGCCCCATCTGACCACTAAGAAAACGCCTTTGTTCCATTCAATGGTGCATAGCTCAAGGGATTGGAACATGGAAGACATGCCACTATTTATTAATAAAGGACTAGTGTCACCAAAATAACTTTTTTATTTTAAATAAAAATTGGCATTGAACTTCAAAAACTGAATCGGCAATTTCATAGGTAACTAGACCTATTATATGTTTCATAAAATTAAGTTTCTAACAATTTTTATAAGTCGTCCTAAGCAATTTGTTTTAATTTCTTCATATAAACTAGAATGCAATTTTTACACGTACGTTTTACGATCGAGACATTCCTGGAATGCAGTAACATTCCATATATTTTATGCTTATTGTGACAATTAAACACAAATGGTGGATTAATTTTATAGGAATTTAATATTCAGCATTCGGGTTATTAACGAGTTCCTTGAACATATCCTCCTTTGCGATAATGACATGTGATTATTATAAAGAAACGTGTAATGTACGTCAAACATACTTGTATGAATCTTAAGAGGAAACGCGGGCGCCATTTTTTCTATACAAACGTAGTCCCCTGTTTCCTCCCTGGATAATGCAACAAAGCAGAAACCTATATCTACCATGGCCATGCCCCTATGTTTTGTTTTTTTCCCATATTCTAATTATAATAGGAAGTAGGAGCCTTTAAAAACTGAGAAAATTGCCCCAATGAAACGTCATTTTCAACAATAAAATAAAAACATAGAGGCATATGTTAAGGGCCGCCAGGAGGCTCGAGTTTCCATACAAACGTAGTTCCGCTTTAATACAAAAACTACACACCCGCCGGATTGAATCCAAACTTTGCAAATATATTGAGTAGACACATATCGATGTTTGTAATTAGTTTTAGATGTACTAGTATAGAACGGAAAAAAATAAGAGCAGTTTCAAACTTTCAGTACAAAACTAATTTAAGCCTTCGTTTAGTTACGTTAAAATTTAATACGATGAAAACTAATTACAAACATCGATATGTGTCTACTCAATATTTTTACAAAGTTTGCATTCAATCCGGCATGTGGTTTTTGTATTAAAGCCGAACTACGTTTGTATGGAAACTCGAGCCTCCTGGAGACTCTTAAGCGTTTTTTAAAATATTTTTGAAAAAAATATTATTGCTCAAGTTTTGGAGGAGGAAATAGGGGACTACGAAATGCTGTTTTGGTCAATTTTAGTGCTATTATCGGTCTACGCTGCAGTTCTCCCTTTCTTGCTTCATACGGAGAGGTTAGGGAGAGAGAAACAGCAACATTTTATTCAAATACCTATTCTTTAGACCGCGTTTCCTCTTAAATTTACCGTACTTAGAATGTACCTACTTTATTGTAGTCTAGCAGGTAGCTGTTAGGTATAAGTAGACTTGTATAGATATATAACTAGATTCTGATCCCCACCCAGCTAGCGCCAGACTAGCGCCGCCATCAGTTCATCATCATCAGCATATCAGCCGAAAGACGTCCACTGCTGGACATAGCCAACCCCCAAGGATTTCCATGACGACCGGTTCTGCGCTGACCGCATTCAGCGGCTTCCCGCGGCCTTCACCAGGTCATCGGTCCGCCGAGGGGGACGCCTGCCTACAATACGTATTCCTGTGCGCGGTCGCCACTAGAGATCTTTACTACCCTTAGGGCCATGTGTTCTAAGAGCTATGTGCCCCGCCCACTGCCACTAAGTTAAAAAATATTACTCGCTACATACTTTATCGTAAATTTTCAACGATGGATTTGAAGAGTAGTTGATTTTTAAACCACCAACTTTGTGATATATAGCTCGCTGCAGTCATAGATAGCTTAAGTGCTAAAAGTGACCGCTTTTAGCAATTATGTAACTACAGCGAACTGTATTTAAAAAAAATGGCCTTCTGGCACTTTTTAACCGCCTCCGTGGCCTAATGGTTACGTCCATTGACATTAGGAGGTCGCGGGTTCGATTCCCGGCGGAGTCTAACTTTGAATGAGTCGGTTCGGTTGGCGGAAGGACATTTTCTAAGCTCGCCTGGCTAGCTACCACCATCTTATCTAAGTCTTGTCCCCAAATATCAATGATAACTGCATTGATGTGTTCCGGCTTGTATATAAGATAAGTTTCCCATTGCGCTGGGGAATCCTGGTAAGCCCGCTTCCATCTTGGGCATCATCGTCACTTACCATCAGTTGAGATGATGTAAAAATACTCCCTTCTGCGCAGAATTTGAATCTTTCATTTTAAACAGCTAGGTTTCCCAACTATACAGGCTACAAAGGGTTTACCAATTGTGGATAAAAAAATCTTATGATATCTTGAACTACAACGAACTATATTTCTCAGAGTTGATAGTTTCTAAATTAACTACAATATTCATTCTTCATATTAATCGTTGAAAATTTACTATAAAGTATGTACTCAGCGAATAATTATTTTTTACTACATGCGGCACAAGTTGGGTAGAGAAATGTATTTTTTTTTTACTTTTTGCTATTTCAGCAAAATTGTTAAACAAAAGTTGTTCAGTTGCATCCTTAAAGTACTCTCTCTTTTTAACCCCTGACGCAAAAAGAAGGGTGACATACATAAGTTTAATATGTGTATCTGTGTGTGGCATCGTAGTTTCAAAATGAATTAACGGATACTGATGCGGTTTTTCTGTTTCAAAGGTGACTTGATCGGGAGTATTCTTAGCTATAATTGAAATAAATCTGTTCAGCCGTCTGAAGATCTTTCAGCTCTTGTCTAGTTGATGTGAGCAACTTCCACGGGTCTGATCGATTATAAATTTCGTATCTTGTTACTTCAATTCTTCTTCTTATCGTGTGGCACAATTAACCGCGCTATTCAAGGGATAGACGGCGGTCAATGATATATCGTAAACATGGTAACCTTGACCTGATTCTACAGCAGCACCTGGAATCTGCAGGATACCCAACTCATCACCTACTTACAGCACAGGTATTGTGCTTGGGTTCATTGTAACGGTTTTATTGAATAGGTGACAAAAGACAGATGGTGAAAAAAGGGTGTCGGAGTGTTTTTAAATTTTCAATTCATACTAATATATTATATGCCACCGTAAGATTGTAAATTTCGTTAGATTAGATTGAGATTGTGAACTGTAACATTTTGTTTACAATCCCCCCCCCCCCCCCCCCCCCTCCCTCCCTGAGTAGCAGAATGCTTCGCAGCAGAAGAAATCATCGGTTTTATTCGGAGGTATAAGAATAGGCCTAGCACGGCTTATGATCTGTGATCTGATTCACAATTTACCGTCGTATACTAATTCATATTTACCGTCATATAATATCGCGGTTTTCACAATATCCCGGTGACATATACCCTGTATATTTATATTTTATGTCAATTTATATTATGTTTGTTTGTTCCAGAAAACTTAGCGCCTTCAGAGCTGAAGAAACTTCGCAACAAGCAGCGGAAAGCGAAACGCAAAGCTGAACAGGAAAGCGCGCTGGCCGCGCAAGTACAGGTACGATCTACACACAACCAGGTTAAGACACTCTGTTCTTGTCACCCCTCTAAAACCGAAAGTTTGCCCAAAATATTTTTTTAATGGCAATGGAGCGTGCTATGCTCGGAGTTTCTCTGCGTGATCGAATCAGAAACGAGGAGATCCGTAGGAGAACCAAAGTAACCGACATAGCTCTCAGAATTGCTAAACTTAAGTGGCAGTGGGCGGGGCACATAGCTCGTAGAACAGAAGGCCGTTGTGGCAGTAAATTTCTCGAGTGGCGACCACGCACTGGATAACGGCAGGCCTCCCACTCGGTGGACCGATGACCTGGTGAAGGTCGCGGGAAGCCGCTGGATGCGTGCAGCGCAGAACCGGTGGTCGTGGAAATCCTTGGGGGAGGCCTATGTCCAGCAGTGGACGTCCTTCGGCTGATATGATGTTGATGATGACTTTTTTAATTTGTTTTATTGCTCAGCGTTAAGTAATAATTTTTCAATTCACGGTTGTAGGTATAGAGGCCAGCACTTCAAGCTAGACACTAGTAGTGCGATTATAATCCATACGCATACGGCATAAGAACAGTACAAAGTGTCTAGCTTGATGTGCTGGCCTCTGTACATGGGATGATGGTGGCTTTTCCTACAAACGTATAGTGGGGACCCTTTTCAAACAAAAACCAAACCCTCTCGTATATTTACCAGATACGCTAACTACTTATGATATAGCGTCCCCACTTACCGAACCCTTAGGCATAACTCACTGTATAGCCGCAGTGAAAATGAAGCTGTGTAAAGCATACGACACATCGAACCCTTAGGCATAACTCACTGTATAGCCGCAGTGAAAATGAAGCTGTGTAAAGCATACGACACATAGCTGTACTTAAGGCCTTGTGGTTTAATAAACCGCTCTGGGATTTGTTGCGGCTGTCGCGCTTCTGCAGCGTCTCTACGATTTGCGCGAAAGCGCGCACCGACGATGGGTTCGACGCCGTCTGGCGTAAGAAATCTGTCTCGCTACTGAGCAGTTGGTGCGACTCACTCGGCAGCCCCAACACCATCCTGCATGCGTAAGTCGATAGGTTCGACAGTCCACTCGTGCGGACATTATCAATCGGACCAAATCCCTTATATCATAAGTTACCAAAATAGGTTAAGTTTATTTTTCGTATCTAATGCTTACTCTATATATCATAAGTTACCAAAATAGGTTAAGTTTATTTTTCGTATCTAATGCTTACTCTATAGCTTGCTTCGCTTCAGTACAAATTTCGATCGAAACCACAATGAAATACGTTCATAATAGTGCGCAACGTGATGTGGTGGTTACGACCACCTTTGTGAGCAATATAAATATTTTTAGAGCAATGTTCTGTGACACTCATGAAATATATAGTTGAATCAATTAACTTCTGCCTTAAGATATCAAGAAAACTACAAGGAATATTTCGCTATAAGCAATTTCTGTCAATGAAGACTACAATCGAAGATCTTGAAAATCCCTACTTAATATTATAAATGCGAAAGTAACTCTGTCTGTCTGTTACGCTTTCCCGCAAAAACTACTGAACTGATTTGGCTGAAATTTGGTAGGTAGACAGATTAGGACCTGGCTTAAGACATAGGCTACTTTTTACCACGCTCGCGAGCCGCTTGCGGCTCGCGCACTGCGCACCCTCGAAAAGTCATAGAAACTTGGTCCACGCGGGTGAAGCCGCGGGAAACAGCTAGTAATATATACTTTTGTTTCGGATTTATTCGACGGACCTAGTTTTACAATAACGTGAATAAAATCAAACCTTACGACATCAAGCACTAGGTAAACTTTATTTTGAACTAACATTGTCGGCCACCAGCTGCGCCTGAGTTTCACTAGAGACGCTCGAAGTCAAGCGTTTCAGGTTGGTTAAGCCCTTGAATTATATAGGGTCTTAACAAAGGTATGCACTTTTTTTTAAGTGGAGCTTGTACTCATGAAACTGAACAACTTTCCCCAAGAAACACATAGTCGTTTCGCAAAAAAAATTTTTGACTATCCAAACAAATCTATCAGCTGGGGGGCAAACTTTGTATGGAAGTCCAAAATTTTTTTTGCGAATTGTCAATGGGTTTCCGCTATGACAACAAATTATAAAAATACTTAGTCGGGTCATAAGTTCAGTCACAGATTATTTTTATTTAAACTATTTAACCAAGAGCGTCGGTGGCGCAATGGCAAGGGCCGCTGCCTCCTATCCGGGAGGTCGTGGTTCGAGTCCTGCCACGTACCAATGTGTTTTCGAATTTCGATCTCATATGTAAATTTATCCGACGCTCTTACGGTGAAGAAAAAACATCGTGAGGAAACCTGCACACGCCTGCGAAGAAACTCGAAGGTTGTGTGTGAATTTGACCAACCCGCACTGGGCCCGCGTGGATGACTAAGGCCCAAATGCCCTAATTCAGGGTAGGCTCGAGCCCCTCGGTGGGGACGTATATATGAGCTGATGTGTGTGTGAAACAATTTATGTATGATAAAAAGGTAGTTAAATGTGCATTAAAGTTATTCAAAATGCCCACCTGATTTTCGACACATGCCTTCAACCTACGCGGGCAGTCGTCAATAGCAAGCAGCACGCACAACTTCCATGTCAATAACAGCGGCTGCTTTAGTGAGGGATGCTTTAGTGACTCCAAATTTAGATGAGTTTTAGCGCAGATCTTCGCCGCTAAATACTGCCACATTTTGTAATCGAACGAACTCAAGTCTGGGCTGGAGGAGAGACACCAAGAATTCTCCCCAGCTCAAAAAGCGAGAAGTACTCAAAACTGGCTAGCTGCGCGTGATATCGACTTTATCAAGCACAGGGAATGAATGGCCCTCATCCAGCCAATACTCTAATTGGTTGGATTCAAAAATTTGGTAGGTATTTAAAGGAGAAGATCTGCGCTAAACCCTATCTAAATTTAAAGTCACTGAAAGCATCCCTCATTTAAGCAGCCGCTGTTATTGACATGGAAGTCGTGCGTGCTTATATTGACAACTGGCCGCGTAAGTAGAAAGCATTTGTCGATAAATCAGGTCGGCATTTTTAAATAACTTCAATGTATAACATAATCTGTTTTGAACTACCTTTTTTCATGTATATTTTTTTTACATAAAAACTTATCTGTGTCATTTATTTCGCACAAAACATGTGACTATGTAAAATACAATTAAAATTTTTAACGTAATCTTTCTGGTTTCATGTTAAGTATATACTTCATCTCTTTGAATAGCGATAGGTATTAATTTTCTTTACGCCCAAACACGTTTGCGATCGTTTTTTTCACATAACGCCAAACTCAGTTTAACCCGGCGGTACTCGATAGGTTACCACTCAACACTCAAACACTCGCGTAGGTATTAAATTCTCTTTGACACTCGCTACCGGGTGGTAAACACCACAGACTTTGAGGGGCGTTATTTAAATAAGTTTTTATTTTAAAGTTTATCAATGCACTGGTGTTATTGACATTACTGTCCTTAAATAAAACAACAAATGCAAGTCGTAATGTTCATTAATTCCAAATGAGAGCTTGTCCTAACAAAGTATCAAAATTCGTAAAACATTTGTACCATCCGTGAGTTGAAAAGCCATAGTAAATATGCGTCAAAATAAGCTTTATTCGGCCGTTGTAGTCAAGCGTTGCGTGTGCGTGTGTATTAACTATCGATTAGAAGGTACCTAGAATCCTGAGTTGCCAGAGGGTTTGGAAAAATAATAATAATAAAATATTAAAACTCTGTAGTATTTATTATCCAGTAGCGAGTACCGCAGGGTTAAGAGGGTAGGACCCTTAAATAAACTTTAATCGCTTTACAGAAATGTCGTCGGCGAGAAAGAGAGGGCGACAGTTGAAGCACTCGGCTGGTTTTCAGTAATATATCTTTTTGGGTTCCAGGTGAAGAGAGAGCAGCACCATAAGGCTCGCCAGCAACAGGAGCAGGGTGACCCTGAGGCGCCTCAGCTGGACGAGCTCGTACCTGACAAACTAGCAAGGGTATGCTCACTTCCCATTACCATATCAAAAATTCCACAAAACTTCCCCTATCTTTGTGTATGCCTATCTTTATGTTCGTTAACAACCCATAATCGTCCCCACTCCTGGGGCAGGGGTCTCTTCCCAAACTCGGGAAGGTGAGGCTTAGTCAAGGTAGGTGGAGGTAGTAGAGCTAGGAGCTAGAGCTGGGCGAAGTTTTTCAAGTCACCTATAAGGCATCTGACACCAACATCATCCGGCCAGTTGATCATATCCATATATAAACCAGCGCTGCAGTTCTCCTGCAGCTAATTCTGAGAAAAGTCCATTTTGACATCGCACTACACCGATTCCGTTGGTCTTATTTGTTTTTTGTGTTAACTTTTTTTTTTTTTTTCTGTTTCTATGTGTTTTACTTCCATTTTTATGTTGTGTAATCGGTGTGTGTTTGTCTCAAATAAAAATCTGTCTATTGTCTATATCCATGAACGGCTGATTCACATCATCCGACCAGTTGATCATCTCCATGAACGGCTGATTCACATCATCCGGCCAGTTGATCATCTCCATGAACGGCTGATTCAATGTCTATTAAACAGGGCTGAGAACCATTTCATTTAATGTAGCTTTCAAATAAAAAGTTGTATTGAAATCGGTCCACTCGTTTACGATGACATGTACAGAAACACAGACCAGACAGATGTAGACCTTAAACTTCACCCCTCTTTTTGCTTAAGGGGTTAAAAAGTGCGGTATGGTGTCTGACGGTTTTGACGTTATTATGTACATTCGGGCACATCTGCCATACGTGCAGTCAAATCATGAGACGTTGTCTTTAAATAGTGTGAAAGTGCAAAGGAAACAGGGAAACGGGGCAAGGGGGGGGGGGGGGGATAAGACGACAAGTTACTACGGCGCGCGCCTCAAGACGGTAGCCGCTTTGCACTGTCGCTGTGCACTCACGCAAATGCAAAAATCATCTCTCGATGATTTAAGATACTGTAAGAGCGTATAGCGGGCAGCGCAGGACAGGTCGTTGTGGAAATACTTGGGGGAAGCATTTGTCCAGCAGTAAGCGTGTTTCCTTCACTTTCACCGGCGAAGAAAAACATCGTAAGGAAACCTGCAAACATCTGGGAAGAAACTCGAAGGTTGTGTGTGAAGTTGATCAACCCGCGCTGGGCCCGCGTGGTCGACTAAGGCCCGATCGCCCTAATTCAGGGTAGTGAATAGGCACTATTTGAGCTTGCGTGTTACATCCTCGGCTGCATCGGCACTTATCATCAGGTGAGGTGCAGCCAAACGCACTCAAATGTTTGATAAAAAAAAGGCTTGAGCCCTTCGGTGGGGACGTATATATGAGCTGATGTGTGAGCGTGTAGGTTTTTTGAAGATGTTTGCCATTTTTTTATTATAATTTGGTAAGAAAGACTATCGGTATCGTATCGGCAAAAAGGCGTATCGATGCATCCCTAGAAACAAGATACAGACCACATCACTAGGAAATCTCAAGGTGACAAGTAACATGATTGACATGTATTGTATCGATACGACATATTTGGTAGCTGAACGACATTACCTGCTATGTAATCGTAACAATGAGCGCGAGTTGCGAACGCCGCCCAAGTCTGATATGACACGAGCATACGTTGATGTGATCACTTGATAATGAAGCGGTCACGATTTATTTATGCAATTACATTTAAGTGGGTTGATCATGATCATGCATTGACATGTGACAGGCGATTGTCACCATTATGAACATATTTTCTACTAGCTGTGCCCGCGACTTCGTCCACGTGGAGGTTTTGAATTTTCTCACGGGGACTCTTGAATTTTCCGGGAAAAAAGTATCCTATATGTAAAAACCCGGGATTTAAGGAACCACCATACAAAACTTCATCAAAATCGGCCTGGTAAATTTTGCGTGATGCGCGAACATACAGACGGACAGACAAATAAAAATTCCAAAAGTTGTTGTTTTGGCCTCTATATCGTTAGTAATGTGAATGTCCATCACGGTTATTATTTTCCAAAAATATTTCATGTACAGACACGGCCCCGTTACAGTTTTATTATATGCATAGATGTAGATTAGAATATGGATAGGAATCACTGAATATAAAACTAAATACTCACATAAAGTGCAGCAAAGGCAAATAAGCTAACCTAACGAATTTAACTAAAAATTAAAAACCCGACTGCAAAAAATTTGATCCCTCTTTTTTTGGGTAAGTGGGTAAAAATGTATCCTATGTCACTCACGGGATGAAGACGAATCTAGCGACACCTCGCACTCCAATATCTATCAGGTCGTTTAGGCACAGGCTCAGCCAAAGAAACATATTATATACATACACCCGAAAAACACTAACCTCCTTTTGGTAAGTTGGGTAAAAAAAACCGTTGATTGTCATTTGTATGGAAATAATACCATTGTTGTTCATATTTGTAATTTAGTATTTTTTTTTTAATTTTTGTTCATAAAGCCCACAATGAGCGTCGGTGGAGTAACGGCCAGGGCCGCCGCCTCATGTCAGGGAGGTCGTGGTTCGAATCCTGCCACGTACCAATGTGATTACGAATTTAGATTAAATATGTATGTTTATCCGACGCTCTTACGGTGAAGGAAAACATCGTGAGAAAATCTGAACGCGCCTGCGAAGAAACTCGCAGGTTGTGTGTGAAGTCGACCAACCCGGCCAGTCCGCGTGGTCGACTAAGCCCGATCGCCCTAATGCCCTTTTTGCCCTCGGTGGGGACGAATATGAGCTGATATGATGATGATGATGAAAGTTCACAATAACCGTTTTTACTTTGTGACAAATTAAATTAAATCATAAGTCTTATGTGTCCTTGGACCCTATAAAAGGAGTATTTTTTTTAATTTTCAGGCGGAGGACCCGTTAGAACAAGCAATCAAGTTCCTACAACCGCTACGGACCCTCGCTTCGGATAGAATAGAAACACATTTAATGGCCTTCGAAATATATTTTAGAAAAGGTAATTTTTTTTGCTTATATTGCTATAATATTAAGTTAAAAAAAAACGGTCCGAGTCTACAGCGAACAATTTCTAGAGGATTGTGAACCTGCGACTTTTTATACAAACGACGTTAGCGATTTTCACCGATTTTGACCAATTTTTGATAGGTTGTCAGTCAGAACAAAAGCTAGGTTTACAGGTTTTTGTTTTTTCAAAACATTAAATAAGTTAAATTTTGTTTGTCGTCCATTGTTTTCATACAAAAGTAATAAACCGCCTCCGTGGCGAGTTGGTTGGTACTGGTACTACGAGACCATCTTCAGCGTTCTATAGAATTATTCTATTCTGTGGGTGAGATGATGCCAAGGGCTTACCAATTTTAAATAAATAAAAGAATTCGGCCATTATTTATTTTTAATCAATATTTAAAAAAAAACGAAAACTAACCTAGCTTTTGTACTGACTGAGAACTATCAAAAATTGGTCAAAAACGGTTAACTTGTAGAGGTGAAAATTCTAAGTTTGAATGGGAAATGATTTTGTGAATACGCTATTAACGGCTAAACCTATCTAGGCGACGACTCAGAACGTGAACTGCTATATCGTTCAAAAAGGTGATAAAGTAATACTTTTTTTCCCGTTACAGAAAAGCCCCTACTAATGCTGCAGAGTTTGAAGCGCGCGTGGATCCTCGACAGCGGACACCATCACCTGCACGACTGCCTGGTGCGGTTCCAGCGGTGGCTGAGCGGCGCGCGCGAGCTGCACCCACACGTGGCACAAGTCGTTCAGCTGCAGACGCAGCCGGTTAGAGAATATACTTACTAATGCTGCGGTAGAGTTTAAAACGAGAGCACACTCTCGACAGCGGACACCATCACCTGCACGACTGCCTGGTGCGGTTCCAGCGGTGGCTGAGCGGCGCGCGCGAGCTGCACCCACACGTGGCACAAGTCGTTCAGCTGCAGACGCAGCCGGTTAGAGAATATACTTACTAATGCTGCGGTAGAGTTTAAAACGAGAGCACACTCTCGACAGCGGACACCATCACCTGCACGACTGCCTGGTGCGGTTCCAGCGGTGGCTGAGCGGCGCGCGCGAGCTGCACCCACACGTGGCACAAGTCGTTCAGCTGCAGACGCAGCCGGTTAGAGAATATACTTACTAATGCTGCGGTAGAGTTTAAAACGAGAGCACACTCTCGACAGCGGACACCATCACCTGCACGACTGCCTGGTGGCGCAAGTCGTCCAGCTGCAGATTCAGCCGGTTAGGGAACATTTTAATCCTTTTCATACATTGTGACGTGATGCTCTTCACTGTAGCGTGAAATTCAAAGTGAGGTTTTGTTTTGCAAACTATGGCCACACCCTGAACACTTCATACAACGGGCCAGAAATGACATTTCAAAAAAAGAATGACGGAATAAACAAAATGGCGGCGAAATCCTATACGTTCGACAACCAAACTGTATCAATCTGGGTAACGAGGGGGTGAGGTCGCAATCTAGAGAGCGGCAGGGAGTGTCCATACTGTATGTTAGTACTAATATATATACTTTGCTATGGCTCCATCATATTTTTTTTTCGTTATTTGTCAAGGCCAGAATACATAGTTTCACCAATTAAATTGAGAGAGATTTGCGCTGTTTTGTGACAAGTGTGTGTTGCCTGCAGATGGTGCGCGGGCGCACGGAGCTGCAGATGGCGGAGGAGTACCTGGGTGGCGCGCGTACGCAAAGCGGCGTGCTCTGGGGCGCGCGCGCGCTGGCGCGGCTCGTGCCCGAGCGAGTGCCGCTCGCGCGCAGCCAGGTCACCGCGCTGGACTTTCCTGACCTCTCCATACAGGTCATTACACCTTTCTCACTATTTCAAACAGTACTATGTAATGTTATATCAAATAACAGGTCGGAGAAAAAAAGTTTATTCGTATTTTTGATGCAAATTCAAGTAGGGGACAAGAGCGAGTCGCATCTTGAATGTTGAAATTTCCAGACTGGACACGCTTGAACCAAATTTGTGCTACTGACTTATACTGCATTAGGTCCACAAACAGCACAAACTTTTTTCGCGAAGCGAGTTGCATTTTTAACTTTTTAAATAAAATTTGAAGATGTAGCGAATTTCTTTTTTACTTTCACTCAGTTTCGCAGACAGTAAACCGTTAAAAATTAGAGGTTATTTTAAAAAAAAACAAATTTTGAATGTTACCTTTTTAACATTATTATACCCAGCCAGGTGCAAATAAAACAAGTAAAGAGATTTGATTAGAAATTGATACTCATAGAATACGAAGAAACTTTTTCCTCTACTTAACTTTTTATGTTTGCGAAAAAGCCGAGAACATTCACTAGTAACTGGTCACCTCTGGCGCTTCTTGTTGCTTGAACGAATGCCCCGAACAGTGAGTGACTCTTTGGATTTTTGGAGTGTATCGATTCTTTAGACTGTGCTTTTTGATTATTTGCTCTCTAGATATATAGCGCGGCGGCGCAGATGCGTCGTAAATTCACGCAAAAACTACTAAAAGTATCTGGGTGAAATTTGGTATGTAGACAGATTAGGACCTGAATTAACATATAGGCTACTTTATTTTTTACGCTCGCGAGACGCAAGCGCCCCCTCGGAGACGGTCATAGTAACTATGTTCTCACGCGAGGGAAGCCGCTAGAAAAACCTAGTACCGAATAGGACTACTGTAGACCTCGTAGGTTTTTCGAAATGTCTGAAATATATTTTTTTTCGTTTTCAACCCCCATGCCTCCGCCATTTTGGAAAATTTACAAAAACTGAATCGAAAAGAAATAATTAATTTAATTAATTAATTATCGAATTCCATAATTGTCTAACATAATACTTATTATTAGATACCTATTTTATTTGATCCGATGTTCATATCGACAATGAAAGGTAAAGTACGACTTTTACTTACCATAATCACCTTGTAAAACTTTTATTTTCATTTCGATGAGTCAACCCTAGCGCTAGAACACCGTATAGTCGCCGCCAGCAATTCGCAGTTGTAACTTCTAAGTCGCAGTTGTAACTTCTAAGTCGCAGTTGTAACTTCTAGGTCGCAGTTGAACTTCTAAGTCTAGCCCTTTATACTCATGTTTCAGTGGGAAGGAGTAGGTGAATAAACGCGTAGGTATTTCGTTTTATAAGGAAGTGCAGTATCTGTTACGAAGCAACTAGTATCTCATCTGTGCTGCTGTTCGCAGTGAGAGCTTCATAAGCAAGTGTAGTGTACTGCCAGTATTTTACTCATGGGAATATCCCCAATAATTTGTTTGTGCCTCTATACAAGTCGGATATATTACTCGTCTCGAGTAAATTACTTGAAATGTTACTGGACTGGGCAATATGCTCACTTTAAGTAAATTACTGGGAAGGACATATCAGTAACTGTCAGTGTTTCAGCAAATGTAGCAAAATTCTCCAGTAAAAAAGTATTTTTTTTAAAAACAATTCTTTGAATTTCAGGGATGCGTGGAAGTACTCGAGAGCCTACAGAACGGTGACTTCGGGCCCTGCGAGAAAGAGATAGAGAGCTACAAGGACGCGTGTCGCTCAAAGTTCCCGTACGCCATCGCGTTCCAACCGCCAGCGCCTCCCGCACCGCCCGCACCCCCCGCAGACCCTGCGCCTGCACCGCTGCAGCCCAAGGAGATAGCCGTCAACTAGGAACATCTCGCTACCGAATCAAACTACAGAACACAGAAGAGAAATGTAGTATTATTATGTACAGAACGGACATTTGGTGTTGGACGGCCCCAGCCATTCGGTCTGAGAAACGCCCGCACTGGTCCCGCTGATGAATTGTTATAAGCGGTATACTTATACAAATACAAGGCGTTTTTTTAATGACGGATAAGAACATATCTAGGATTGAGACGCGTCTGCTTTTGTTACAATTACAGGGTCCAGGGAATTTGGAAAGTTTCAGAAAGATACATTTTTGGGAAAAAATGTTATAGTATAAGCAATAAGAAAGACAATGTTTCTATTGTTTCTTTGTTTGTAAACTCTTTATAGCATTAAAAAAACAAATAAGTTTGCAAAATAATAACAGTATAGCAAAGGCGGACTTATCCCTTTCGGGATCTCTTCCAGTCTTGGCGTAAGTACGACTCATAATTGGCCAGTTTTTATTATTGGCTGTTTTACTTTAGGATTAGTATATAATCGTACTATTTTTCATGCTTGTGTGTATTACCGTTTTTACGATAGAGCAAAAACTAAAAAGAAAACGTTTCTTGTGGCAAACCCCTTAATTTTTTACTTTTTAATTTTTTTTACTGCGGCCAAATAGAACCATTGTTTTTTTATTGCTTAATTATGTGGTAATCGCCCCTTTTAAAGATGTGCGGTTTTCATAGTCTCCACAAAATTCCCTAAAATCTAAACATAACCAGACTAACAATGGAAGGTACCCAACTTGATTTATTTTGACATATGTCAGAGAGTAGTCTAAAATAACAGACATTTTTTTAGCTGCCCTTTTTCAACCTGAAGCACACCCTGGACACTTCATACAACGGGCCAGAAATGACAATTCAAAAAAAGAATTACAGAACAAACAAAATAGCGGCGAAATCCTATACGTTCGACTTCTAAACTGTAACCAATCTGTATCAATCTGGGTGACGAGGGGGTGAGGTCGCAATCTAGAGAGCGGCAGGGAGTGTCCATACTGTATGTTAGTACTAATATATAGGGTCTTAACAAAAGTACGCACTTTTTTTAACTGGAGCCTTTACTCATGAAACTGAACAACTTTCCCCAAGAAACCCATGGTCAATTCGCATTTATTTTTTAATTAAATTATCAACTGCTCAGAATACAACTGGCAGCTGGTATCCGCGTATTGACAAAGTTCAATGACAGCGCCGGCCCGCCTCGCCGCCGCGGCGTATTCTTGCGTATCCCGCGCAATTTAATAATTTTAATAAAAAAAACAAAAGCTAATTGACCATGGGTTTCTTGGGGAAAGTTGTTCAGTTTCATGAGTACATGCTCCAGTTAAAAAAAAGTGCGTACCTTTGTTAAGACCCTGTATATACTTTGCCTGAAGAGTGAAATTGACATCCAAAGTGCTAAAAAGTAACTAAACCCTGTAACTTCTGTAATGAGATTTGTTACGTGTATTGTATAACAACCTGGGTACCTTTCCTTGAAAGGTGTTATTTATGGACAGCAAGAAAACACCTGATCAAGTTGGAGTCGAATCTTTTTTGACGTTCATCTTATAAGTGTTACATTTATTTCGAATATTGACGTGGATGTGTTCTTCCTTGTAAATGTGTGTGTCCTTGGAGCAAACCATAGATGCGGAATAATGCGTATGTAGTATTGAATAGTCTTTTTCATACATCTTGACGTGGCTGTCCGTTCTGATAATAATAGTACTTATTAAAGTAGCATTCTGATCCCGGCGACCCGAATCGTTAATGCGTCGTAGTAATTCAGACAAAGCAGTGTTTTGTATGCATACTGTCGCGCGACCCAGTCGCTTGCATTCGTAAGTCATATTATCAGCTCATATACGTCCCCACCGAGGGGCTTGAGCCTACCCTGATTACCCTATTAGGGCGATCGAGCCTTAGTCGACCACGCGGGCCCAGTGCGGATGGGTCGACTTCACACACAACCTTCGAGTTTCTTCGCAGGCGTGTGCAGGTTTCCTCGCGACGTTTATCCTTCACCGTAAGAGCGTTGGATAAACGTACATATGAAATTGAATTTCGAAAACACATTGGTTACGTGGCAGGATTTGAACCACGACCTCCCGGAAAGGAGGCAGCGGCCCTTGCAGTTATATCACCGACGCTCTGTATTGTGTATCTGAAATTTATACAAAGCAGTGGGTCGCGCGACCCGATTCGGGCCGCCGGTCGCCGTCGCTAAGTTCCGAATGCTACCTTAACATTACGCTAGTATGTGCTACGCTGTTAGTCGGCACACATTTTATTTTTTGGTACATGGATTCGAAGTTTTTGCGTGTTTGTGTGTTTGTATGGATTTAGCGTGGGTGGCGGATATTGTTTCTTGCGAAGACTTGACTAAATTTTCAAGTGCAATTAAAAGCTTTTGGGGTGTCTTAATACAAAGAAGTCCGTCACTGTTAACAGACGTTATCTGACCTGTAAGGATTAAAATTCGACTTTTAAATGTTTATTCTGGACCATAAAGTTTTGAGGCGTATCTACAAATTTTTCATAGTTTTCGATACACCATAGAAAACCAAGCGAGACTTTCTAGAATTTTACTAAAATAGTTTTTTTTTGTACATTTACCATCATAACAGCTCATATACCAAGGGGCTTGAGTCTACCCTGAATTAGTCGACCACACGCGCCCAGTGCGGGTTGGTCGACTTCACACACAACCTTCGAGTTTCTTCGCAGGCGTGTGCAGATTTCCTCACGATATTTTCCTTCACCGCAAGAGCGTCGGATAAACTTCCATATGAAATCGAATTTCGAAAACACATTAGTACTTGGCAGGATTTGAACCACGACCTCCCGGAAAGGAGGCAGCGGTCCTAGCCATCACGCCACTAACGCGAACACCGGGTTTTGTACTGTTAATACTGATATTTAGATGGTCGCGCTAGCAGGCGGACAGATTAAGCAGTCTCTGTTACATGGTCAACAATAAACTAGAATATATGAATAATTAATTAATTCGTTTAATTATCTATTTTATAATCATCTTGCTACCCGCCCCGCGTCTCCGCCCGCGTTTATTTTCCGATAGGTACCAAACTTCACACAATCACCCCCTGCGCTAATCTGAAGATTCCCTGAAAACTTCATCAAAATCGCTCCAGCTGTTTCGGAGTATATAGGGAACTTACACACATACATACGTCGACTTCATTCTACTCAAATACGATGGGTGCCGATTTACAGAGATTTTAGCAGACATAATTTTGCCAAGCGTTTTTTTTGCCAATGATATAAGTAGTGAAATTCAATGGAACATTTTAGGTTTCCATACTGTAAAAAAAACACTCATTTTACTCACGTTGATACTTTTTTTAAATCAACAATTGATAACTTCGTGTCGTGTTTAAAAACAGCGCTTGCTAAAATTATGTACTGAACCACGATATAGAAATAAAGAATAATTACCACCTGCCTGTGAGCCAATTCTAAACAAATTTGGAGAGCTAGGGCCGTTGGTTAGCTCGTACGCGTTTTTATACTAATTAATTATTTAGGCTAATTTAATAAATTTCGGAAGTTTCAGTCGCAATTGACATAGGTTGACGAAATAAATTGTAAAATGGCGACGTCACAAAGACTCCTTAGTGGTATCAAAATTTACTAGAAATTGATCTGAAATGTTTAAAATGACATATTGGGGCTGTTATTCAGATGTTATTTTTGAAATGGTTACGGTCTAGTTAGAATGCACACGTAAAATTTTCCTTGGGGAAAAAATCTGGGAATATTGTTTTTATTCAGCTCGGGAGATATATTAATTTTTAAAAATGTTCCTTTTAGTTGGTAGACCTACTGTGCTGCATTTTACAGAAAACTACAGGATATCATATCAAGTATATAAAAAAAGTTACGGACCATCTATCTAGTCCTACATCATTTTTCGCCTTCTATCTTATGTACAATAAACACTTTTACTAACTCGTTCGTAAAATAGCATTATCTTCGTGTGACCTCGAGTGTTCATCATTTTTCAACTAACAAATTATCTTATTTAGAATAGATAGTAACGACTGGTTGAAAATGTAAAGAAAATTTGTGTGTGGCAAATGTAGAACCTCGCGCAATATATTTGAATACTGAAATGAGGTGTGCTTTGTAAATATGTCTTATATTTAAGTTTTATACTTGTAAAATATTTTTAGGTTTACGTCGTCGTTGACTTTTCAAATGGACTGAGCTGCGCGCCCGGGGCCTGCCTCAGTCACTGGAATGGACTCAAAAACACATTTTGTTGATTTAGACTCTTTGTTTTGTAGATATGTGTAAAGTTTGGACAATAATTATATAATGTACTCCCAAATTGTCATATTTGCACGTTGACTTAATAACTTGATTACTCAGAATCTTAACCATCTTGTATTAACTGTACTTTGTATATTCATTGAGGGTATGTGAACCTTGCTGACGGAGTCAGCGAGGCATGTAAACAAAAAGATAATATTTGTGTGAAAACGAATTTTCTCAGGAATGACACCTATCTAGGTGGACTTGGAATTGACTAATAGGCTAATAGGGATTTCCCACGGAGAAATCAGTTGCTTTTTAACATCTGTCAAAAACGCTACTTTGTTCTAAAATTATTCATGTTACCCAAAAATGATGTCACAATGAGAAAAAAGTTTTAATGAACTAATTTTGATTTATTTGATTAAATATAAAATTAAAAATTAATCAGTCAAATATTTTAGAAGGTATGCTATTTGCTGAACAATATTTTATTATTTTATTTCAGATGCTGCAAAATACCCTATAAATTAGTACAAATGATTTTTTTGTAAATTTTGTATAGGGTCCTTGAAGAAAGTTGTTGATGAGTAAAATATTGAAGGATCCTATATTTCTTGTAAAAGTTATTCGCACGCGCTCAATGAATATTCTCTATTACTTATTGTTTCGTTGTGAAAGCCATGTTAATTTTGTCATAGTAAAAGGAAAGAATAGTAAGTTGTCTTCATACAATGGTACATAGCGCGGTTTGTATGTGGTACCATACAATAAATAGAAATGGTCTATGGTCTTTATTTATTGTGTGCGTGCGTATGCGCGTATATACTAACCGCGCGATGTACCATTGTATGAAGACAACCTACTATTCTTTCCTTTTACTATGATTTTGTATTCAAAATGTATGATTGGAGTATGGTACCCCATTCATTTGTATATAAAGTAATACAAATTTATTTTATAAATTTATTGTTTTTTTTATTTTATAACACTTTAAACCTAAAAGTTCATTAAAAAAATAACTTTAAAAAAGTTTCTATCACATGATTTCCTAGTAGTTTTTTTCTTATATTTTACTAAGGCCTCCGTTTTGGCAACAAGCAAGGTATTGAGCAGCACGATAGTTAAGGAAAGTAATTTCGTCATTTGCTGGGGCTCATTTGGTCCCAGTCAATGCCAACAAAGTTGATCTCGATCTTGTCTCGCTTCGGTATGTATTGCCTGCAAAAGAAAAACACATATAAACGTGTATAATTAAGAATTTGAGAGCGTTAGATTACATCCCTTTGATAGAAAGTGTCATGTAGTCGATGTCATGTAGGCTGCATCGCCACTTACCATCAGGTGAGGTGTAGCCAAACGCACTCAAATTTTAAATAAAATAAAAGAGGACGGTACACGCAAACTCAAATAATGTTAATTCACTCTCGCCTTGAAGATCCCCAAATTGTAAGTGACAAGAAACACAGACGCAGGCACGGAGTTCTACTCCATCATCATATCGGCTCATATACGTCCCCACCGAGGTGCTCGAGCCTTCCCTGAGTTAGGGCGATCGGGTCTTAGCCGACCACGCGGGCCCAGTGCTTGGTTGGTTGGCGGGTTGGTCGACTTCACACACAACCTTCGAGTTTCTTCGCAGGCGTGTGCAGGTTTCATCACGATTTTTTCCTTCACCGTAAGATAAATTTTCCGAGGATATGAAATTGAAATTCGAAAACACATTGGTACGTGGCAGGATTCGAACCACGACCTTTCGGACAGGAGGTAGCGGCCCTTGCCATTACGCCACCGACGCTCTCGTACACTCCATCGCTACCCGCATAATAAATGAGGAAGTGTAACGCTTCGTGCGGATAGGCTGATTATCAAGAACAAAAGGGTGGAAACTCTCTTTGCGTTGACCGAAGGTGGAATGCATGCAGTGGAATGGAGGAATGGCAAAATGCCTAAAAGAAACAGGTTAGGTAGGTATATATTTTAATACTAGCTGCTGCCCACGGCTTTGCCCGCGCAGATACCGTTCCCGTGGGAATATCCCAAAATCCTTTCTTAGCGAATGCCTACGTCATAATTGCTCTCTGCCCCATCCGTCTAGTGACTAGTGGTTTGAGCTGTGCGTTAATAGATAAGTCAGTCACGGCTTCCTTTTAACAAAATTGGTGAAGGACCTGTTAAATGGGGATTCTACTTATCATACTAAACAACTTTCCCCAAGGAACTCCATAGTCAATTCTCGAGAAAAAATTTGGACCCTCCATATTAAAGCGCACAAAATTGGTCGATAAGCTGATCGATTTGTATAAAGCGCTAAAAAAATTTTTTGCGATTTCAGCAAAGTTGTTCAGTACGATGAGTAGAAACCCCAGTTAACGGGACCTACACCAATTTTGTTACACCCTGTATCATCATATCAGCCGAAGGACGTCCACTGCTGAACATAGGCTTCCCCTAAGGATTTCTACGACGACCGGTTCTGCGCTGCCCGCATCCAGCGGCTTCCCGCGACCTTCACCAGGTCATCGGTCCACCGAGTGGGAGGCTTGTCTACACTACGTTTTCCGGTGCGTGGTCGCCACTCGAGAACTTTACTGCCCCAACGGCCATCTTTAGCCACCTTCTTTGCACCAGTAGATAGCCAGCCGGCTTTACTCACACTAAGTAAACAGGGTTGGCCCGCAGGTTGTGTGTGAAGTCGACCAACCCGCACTGGGCCCGCGTGGTCGACTAAGGCCCGATCGCCCAATTCAGGGTAGGCTCGAGCCCCTCGGTGGGGACGTATATGATCTGATTTTTAGAGTTTATACAAAAAGTGGTTTTTGAGCAAATATAAAAAAAAAACTTAGGACATGTAGAAAAGATATAAGAAATATAGAGTAGAAAAAATACGAGTAGAGTAGAAACTTATAGCAAGCGCTATATTTGCCCTCTCAGTTCTTATAAATTAATTTAGTTTTAAGGCGGTATTATTACAGATTTTCGTTATTTTTGACTTTAATTACTCCTAAACGATAGAAAACCCAAGGTTGAAAAAACATCCTTATTGGTGACGATGTTCCTTAAAGTCAAAAGCTATTAGAAACACGATTGAGCAGTTTCGACTTGATAGAATAAAATCCCAGAGAAAGGTCTACACCGTTACTTCCAACTCTAGTTAAGACTAATATTTTCAAGTATTAATTTAAAAAAATATACAACAATATTTGTTATACTTTTCATTGTAGTGTTTGATTGAAACCATGGAAAAAGTGTGGTTATTTTCTTTACTCTTTACACGTAAAGAAAAAGACAGAGACAACTGTTTCCATCAATACCTCGCCATAAATAGTCTTTGTAAATAAAAACACGTGTAAAATTAAAATTGCGTTTTTAAATTGTTATAGAAGGATGGCACAGATTGTATGAAACAAGTAGGACCCATGTTTATAGGAACTGAGAAGGTACTCGTAAATATAGCATTTGCCCATCTTGAAAATTTTAGGGTTCCGTACCCAAAGGGTAAAAACGGGACCCTATTACTAAGACTCCGCTGTCCGTCCGTCTGTCACCAGGCTGTATTTCATGAACCGTGATAGCTAGACAGTTGAAATTTTCACAGATGATGTATTTCTGTTGCCGCTATAACAACAAATACAAAAAATTAGAAAAAGTGAGTCTCCATATAAAAAACGTGTTTTTTTTGAAACGGTAAGAAACTAGCAACATCTAGTATGATGGTACGGAACCCTTTATGAGCGGTTCTGACACGCACTTTACCGGTTTTTTATACCCTGTACGGCACAAGACATGTCCTAAGTAATTTTTAGTAGCTTTAAGAAACCATTGTTTGCATGAAAATAATTAAGATATCCCTAGGCAATGTTGAGCAGTGTAGTTCAACTGGTAGTTTCATAGTTTATTTTCCTGTTTTACAACGTAAATTGTGTTGGACGTCAATATAAACATACTTACATTTAAATCAAATTATAAATCGTTTAACATAAGGTGAATTATTAAAAACATTAAAAATATCAAATATTAATAGAGCACTAAACCAATTATTACAATTTAATAAACTATATCAAATATATTAAAATGTCATTAAAACATTAATAATATCAAATAATAATAGAGTACTAGTTCGAGTCCTGCCATGTACCAAAGTGTTTTTGAATTTCGATCTCATATGTACGTTTATTCGACGCTCCTACGGTGAAGGAAAACATCGTGAGGAAACCTGCACACGCCTGCGAAGTAACTCGAAGGTTGTGTGTGAAGTCGACCAACCCGCACTGGGCCCGCGTGGTCGACTAAGGCCCGATCGCCCTAATTCAGGGTAGGCTCGAGCCCCTCGTTAGGGACGTATATATGAGCTCGATAGGGCACTAAAACTAAAATTACAAATGTCAAATATATTAAAGTGTCATTGAGAGAAGAAAAATAAAATAAATAGATAAATAAAATCAAATTGCATTAAACAAGTCAAGCTTCATACATTATATTTAAATAAAAATCTATAACCCATGAGTCAGGTAGTCAGTTACTGAATAAAAACATTTTTCAAATAGACTAAAATGTCATTAAAAACATTAATAATATCAAATAATAATAGGATACTGGTTCGTGTCCTGCCACGTACCAACGTGTTTTTAAATTTCGATTTCATATGTACGTTTATTTATCCGACGCTCTTACTAGCATATTATTAAATTATGCTCTCGGAATTCAGCAGGGAGAGCATTGAACATTTTAATAGCTTGGAAACGAACACAAATGTCCCGCTATTAGTAACTTAGGGTGAATGGTATGAGGCAGATCTTACCGTAGTACAAATTATACAACCCTGTATCTCTAGAACTAACATCATCACATCACATCAGCTCATTTATATGTCCCCACCGAGGGGCTCGAGCCTACCCCGAATTAGGGCGATCGGGCCTTAGTCGACTACGCGGGCCCAGTGCGGGTTGTTCGACTTCACACACAACCATCGAGTTTCTTCGCAGATGTGTGCAGGTTTCCTCACGAACTAACACGAAAGTTTATATTAGTGATCCTATAAAGTACAAAATAGGGCCGTTCTATGATGACCGCTATGCCATCTCTTTATTGTACTGTGCCATTACACTGTTTCACTATTTATGTATATGAACATTATCTTTCTTTACGGTTCTATAACTCAAAAGGTAAAACGGAACCATTATAGGATCACTCGAGTGTCTGTCTGTCCGTCCGTCCGTCTGTCTGTCACAGCCAATTTGCTCCGCAACTACTAGACCGATTGAGTTGAAATTTGGTACACATAAGTAAGTCAGTGACCCAAAGACGGACATGAAACGTAAAAAAATGAATTTTAAACATGGACAATTGATAAACTATATACTATAAACAATACTAAAATCTTCGAAACCACTGGGCGTTAGATTTCCGAGCGGACTTTGGAAATTTAAATTTTCCTGTAAGAACAGAAGGAATTTAAATTTCTGATACATTTTCCTGTAATCTACGCATTTAACCTCATATACTGTGATTTTCAATAGTTTCAAAGAATGGGATTTTCGCCTATTTTCTTAGATAAATTCAAAACTACAAAAATTAAAAAAATATATATTTGAGATTCTCACAACAAGCCCTTTCATTTGATGTCACACGATAATATAGTTTGCAAAACTTTTTTATATATTTTCTAATTTACCCCTTAAAAGTGGCCTCCATGTTTAAAAACTCATTTATTTACGTGTTACATGTTCTTGTTTGGATCACCGACTTACATATGTACCAAACAACTCAATCGGTCCAGTGTATTTTTTAAATATACAAATTATTTTTTTGAAAAGGCTACGGAACACTACTTTGCGCGTGTCCGAGTCGGCCTTAGCTGTTTTTTTTGTTAAAATATTGCAAGCAAAATGCAGCACAATGTGTGACGATGTTATCTGTTACTCATTCTACAAACAAAAAAAAAACTGAGTGTACTAAAATTATTTGATTTTTAATTTTAATTTATAAATTACTTTTCACTATTAAAGTAGGTAGGTAGGTAGGTAGGTACGGTAAGGGCGTGGGTTAGAAGATGCGTGCTCACAGATAAATAGAATTTAATGACGGAGAAAAATATCCAAAATGGGTCATTTTAGTGAGAATCAAGGTATTCAATAATTCATCATATCAGCCCATATACGTCCCCACCGAGGGGCTTGAGCCTACCCTGAATTAGGGCGATCGGGCCTTAGTCGACCACGCGGGTCCAGTGCGGGTTGTTCGACTTCACACACAACCTTCGAGTTTCTTCGCAGGCGTGTGCGTGCAGGTTTCCTCACGATGTTTTCCTTCACTCTAGAAGCGTCGGATAAACGTACTTATATATGAAATCGGAATTCGAAAACACATTGGTACGTGGCAGGATTCGAACCACGACCTCCCGGACCGACCTTCACCAGGTCATCGGTCCACCGCGTGGGAGGCCTGCCTACGCTACGTCGTCGAAATCCAAAAAAATCCAAATTTGTCGTGGAAATCCTTGGGGAGGCCTATGTCCAGCAGTGTACGTCCTTCGGCTGATATGATGATGATGACATACCAGGAGGACATAACCACGGTTACTTTTTAAAGTAATATTCCTTACTCTTGGCCACGGTAGACATTGAGAGGTGTTGCCAACTTACCAATATTTGACTCCAGACGCATCAAACATCCTTTTGGAAGCAATGTAGATGGGCTTGTGGGCCCCTTTGTCTGACATGTAGACCACCTCTGTGATGCCTGACTGTATGATCATCTTTGCACACTCATTGCATGGAAACAAACCCACATATATTGTACAATTCTTTACATCTGCGGCATTTTTGTTCAAAATTGCATTCATTTCAGCATGGCACACTGAAAAAAAAGAATGTTTTAGTCCTGTCTTTGTCTGAAAAGTAAACGATACATTGTGACAATAATCCTATTTGGAATAAAATAAAATAGTATCGCCCTAATTCAGGGTAGGCTCGAGCCCCACGGTGGGGACGTATATGAGCTGATATGATGAAAATAGTTTTGTTTGATATGCCCTTGTGCCTTTTTACTAGCTATAAATTAACTTTCCGTGCTAGTTAGTTAGTTTGGGACAAATCTTGGAAGCTAAATTAGAACAACTTCCCGTTTTCCGATTGAGCTGCAATTTTGCAAACGCGTTAAGTTTGGAGCAGAATGCATGGTTAGCTAAGTAAAGTCATTCCAAATCAATATGGCGGACTCCCAAAGATGGCGAAACAGTTATTTTTTTATGCACCCCCATGATATGGGTATCAAATGAAGGGTTTGCTGAGAAGAATACGAAATAATTAAAATTCTTTTCAAATGAAAGCTTGTAACCTAAATGTTTTACATCATATCAACTCATATACGTCCCCACCGTGGAGCTCGGGCATAACCTGAATTAAGGCCATGGGGCCTTAGTCGACCACTTGGGCACAGTGCAGGTTGGTCGACTCAACACACAACGTTCGAATTTTTTTGCAGGCGTGTGCAGGTTTCCTCACGATGTTTTCCTTCAACGTAAGAGCTTCGGATAAACGTTATACTTAGATACATCATCACATCAGCCGACGGACATCCACTGCTGGACATAGGCCTCCCCCAAGGATTTCTATGACGACCGGTTCTGCGCTGCTCGCATCCAGCGGATTCCCGTGACCTTCACTAGGTCATCGGTCCACCGAGTGGGAGGCCTACCTACTCTACGTTTTCCGGTAGCTTTCAGAATTGCTAAACTTAAGTGGCAGTGGGCGGGGCACATAGTTCGTAGAACAGATGGCCGTTGGGGTAGTAAAGTTCTCGAGTGGCGACCGCGCACGTAGGTACATATAAAATTGAAATTCGAAAACACATTGGTACGAGGCAGGATTCGAACCACGACCGCTTACGTTAAGAGCGTCGGAGGCGTAACGGCGCCGCTTCCTATTCCGGGAGATCGTAGTTCGAATCCTGCCACGTACCAATATGTTTAAAAAAATATATTTTTATTACATGCCAGTAGTCAGCACACATATTGTAAAGTGAAAAATATATTAAAAGTCAGTTTACCATATAAATGTTTGTTGTCTAACGGTGATGGAGTGTTTTTTCCCCATGGAAAATCATCATCACTGCATCCTATTGGCATACCATTGTATCTGTAAGATGTTAATATACAGAAATAAGCATGTGAAACTAAATATATCTCAAAATCATCACTACAACCTACAGCAATAAGTCTCTTTCCAAATAGCGGAAGATAGGGCCAACCCACAAAATACACTAGTAAACACTGTCTTGGGATAGGTTAAGAACTTTTGTACAAAGCATGTATTTTTTTAAAAAAAGCTAGAAAAATACTTAGGACATGTCCAGGGTGGAAACTTTCAAGTTGGGCTATTGCTATACAGGTGTCCCGCGATAAAGTGCAACCCCGAAAGGGGGTAAAACTAGATAAAATATTCTTAACCAAAAAAATATTGCAGATTTAAGATTTTAATTTTTACAAAAATATCAATTTCTTCCAAAGTAATTTAATATAATATAAAACCGATGTCGTTAAAATAAAAAAAAATTATAACAAATACTTGGCAAAGAGAACAAAGTAGTAAATAGCTCGCAAAAAAGTAGCTATCATGAATTAAACTTGACTTTTAGTAATAAAAATGCATTTTAATGAGCTGTTTTTTTCAATGATTTCTTAATTTATCAAAATCTTGCCCATATATATTACCAGGAAATTTTATGGCTTACTATTGTTCTTTATCATATTAGCTTTCAAATAAAAACAAAATCTGTGCTTTAACTCAAAAAAAACAAGCCAGCTAAGAACTTTTGAAGTGGACCACTGACCACTTTTTTATTAAGCCCGGCAACTGAACCGGTACAACAATAATAAAAAAGAGTCTCTACCTGTGTGGTGACATAATCAGTTGAATTTCTTGTGGTGCACAGGTATTAAGTAATACAGATAATTTTGAAATGAGACCCATAGGAGAAACAAAGTAACAACATAGCTCAAATAATCACTACACTAAAGTGACAATGTAAGGGGCACATATCTCATAGAATCAACCACTCTTGTGGCAGTAAAGTTCTCACGTGGTGACTGCGCACTGGACGATTTACTATAGGCCTCCTAGGAAATGTGGTAAAAGTTGTGGTAACATGCCAGATGAGGGCAGCACAGGACTGGTCTCTGAGGAGATCCTTAGAGAATTCCTATGTTTAGCGGTGGATGTCTTTAAGCTGATGATGTTAGAGAATTTCAGATAGGAATTTGGATGATTATTTTAATATTTTTTTGATGATTTAGAGCAAACATGGAGAGCAGAGCCATAGAAAATTAAATAAACATACCCAACACCAACTATTTTCTTATCTCTGTTGACTATACAGGCCCCAACCTGGTAGCTGGGGTCTTTACTCCTCTTCGCTGCTAAAAATGCAGTGGCCATAAAGTACTCTGTCCAGTCAATGTACTCATCACGTTTTTGAAAATAGCCACCGTTAGGTGTTCCACACTTTGAAGTGCAAGTTTCTGGCGTTCCAGTTGAAGCAATGCCATTTTGAATACCATCTTCTGCAGGTGGAGTACTGTTTACAGTTGCTTGTTCATTTGGGGAGCTGCAAGTTTTTAAAATAAATTGTATAGCCATGCTGTGTATACTTTCTCGCGAAGTAGTAATAGGACATACACAAATTAACAATAACCATTAAACTTACTCACAAGAAAGGGTACCCAACTGTCCGACTCCGATTTGATTTATTTTGATATATGTTATAGAGTAGTCTAACATAACGGACACGTATTTTTTTTTAGCTGCCCAAACTCAACCTGTTAGGAGAAAATGGCCTTCAAAGTACTGAAAATAGACCATACCTTCTAATTTCTGAGAAGAGATTTGTTCAAAAAAATTGATAATTAATTACTGGTTTCGTTATATGTTGGAGAACATGAATAAAGAATGGGGACGTGTTTTGTCATTTCACCACAAACTCATTTTTATATTTTTTTTTATATATAAACTCATTTTTTATATACATTTTTTTAATATAAAAATGAGTTTGTGGTGAAATGACAAAACACGTCCCCATTCTTTATTCATGTTCTCCAACATATAACGAAACCAGTAATTAATTATCAATTTTTTTGAACAAATCTCTTCTCAGAAATTAGAAGGTTTGGTCAATTTTCAGTACTTAAAAGGCTATTTTCTCCCAACAGGTTGAGTTTGGGCAGCTAAAAAAAATACGTGTCCATTATTTTAGACTACTCTATAACATATATCAAAATAAATCAAATCGGAGTCGGACAGTTGGGTACCCTTCCTTGTTAGTAGCAAGAAATGCAAGACTATGAAAAATTTATTTACAAATAATTTCTGTTTGTATTATTGTTTGTACCTGCCTTGCAATGTTTAAGTTATTCACTAAGCTTCATTAAAATCCTTAGTCATTTTTGAGAAAAAGTACCAAAACCTGGATTTGTATGGGAGGTATCTTATTCCGATTTGTCTTGGAATAACAAACAACCGCGTGCTGTAGGCCATATAAAGTTATAGTAAAGTACCGAGTATGGTTCTTTTCAAAATGTAAAAAAAAATAAACCTATAAATCTAGCTTTTGTTCTTACTAGGTACCTATGAAAAATTGATCAAAATCAGTTAACTCATACATAAGAGGTAAAAAAATACCTTACATAGTTCGCATTAAATGTCTCAATTTTCGGCATAAGTTGACATTCCTCAGATAAGCTTTATTAATCTCCACAGGTCTCAAGGCAGAAATTAATAAAAACAATATAAAAATAAATTAAAATTATTCTTTCTTGCTAATCCTAATATAAAATTCAAATAATCATTAAATTCTGAACATTATTAATACATATAATAACATACAAATAATAATAATATAAAATAAAAAAATACTCCAAAAGTCACATTGTGTTTGTCAAGAAATCATACCTGTACCAGCAACATACACTCACACACAGTCACACAAAGTACTTTCACAGATAGGGGTACACATTGACGTCACCATTGTTCTTGTGTTGTGAACATCTTTATGGCAATTCTTTTTATTTAAGTACCTACACTACATAAGTATGCTTTGGGTGTCACCTACCCTCATCATTAAATTAAATAGTCTTCGACTTCTGTGCAATACAAAAACCCGATAGGGTTTCCTTTGTACTGTATTAATATCAATATGTTTGTTCTTTAAAGCAATAAATAAATAAATAAAAATAATCCTTAGGCTAGATTTAGTGCTCTACTGACGGTCAGTGCATACAGTCAGCGCTGACTGAATGTGAATTGTGTTTCGACTGATGGAGAGTGTGTACAGTACAGCTATGGAGAAAAGTGAACCTATTTAAAAATAATTAATTCAATTACCTCAATTTTAATTTCATGAAATTCACAAGAAAGGTCTCACAACAGGGGACGTAGGTGTACCTCAGTTATTACATGCTCTGTATCGATATTCATTTTCTTCTATTCGACTTCTCAATTTTATAGATGCACATACCATTGGTTGCTGGGTCAGCATCACACTGAACAAACCCGTATACCACCATACACGTCAGTCTACCTGTGTATGCGCATACAGCGTGCTCACCTGGTCCCCGTCAGTGCTGACTAATTGTACGCACGTAGCAGTTCATAAGCCCAGCACTGAATTTCTCAATGCATTTTCATTGATATAGCTACGTCTGACCAATATCAGTGCTGACCATCAGTGGAGCACTCAGTACACCCTTAGACAAAAGATTTAGAATACAAAGGAAATTAAAATATAGTTATTTTATAAGGTTAGCAAAAATTGGTGTAGGACCCATTAAATGACGGTTCTACTCATCATACTCAACAACTTTCCCTAAGAAACACATAGTCGATTCTCAAAAAAAAATTTGGACCCTCCATACAAAACTGCATCAGCTGATCGATTTGTATAATGTTAAATATTTTATTTGCGAATTCAGCAGTCATAGAACAGAAGTTGTTCAGTATGAGTAGAAGTTCAGTTAACGGGACCTACACCAATTTTGTTACATCCTGTTTAGGCTATTTAAAGAAGCAGTATTACGTGGTAGGTTGTGTATGTTATTAATTACTGCCCCTCTGTGTAAGGACTGCTTAGGGCAGTGAAATCCTTCTCCATTTATGTACTGTGAATTTGTAATTCTAAAAAAATTATAGGTCTGGAAAACTCACTCGTGTAAGGATAGATTCTTCGTATTTCCTACAAAATCCATTTGTAGGTACTTAAGTTTAACTGAAATCAATCACGTTCCAGTCGCAAATTACGGATACCAAATGTATTTCTAACCTCTTGGACTAAATCTTAAACAATTAGCGTAGGAGGTTTATTAGCACGTTAAAAAATAAAACATAATTAAAATAGAGTCTCGTTCATGGTAAGTTCAAGGAAAGTAGTAAGTATGGAACTATGGAAGCTTTGAGTATACATTATGATTACTCTGAGTATGGAAGTAATAAAAGTCACATGATTACTCTGAGTATGGAAGTAATAAAAGTCGTTTTAGCTAATAAAAAACTTAAAAATACAAATGACATAATGAATGTTTGTTGTTGTGAATTTTTCTTGGCCATGGAAACTAGTCCTTCCGCCGGATTCGTAAATAATTTTCACTTTCTAGTGCCGGTGCATTGCAAATCTTCTCTGAAGTTCTTGACAGCATTTGCAGCAGCTGCATTCTGAGGTGGAACACCCAGTTGCTGTTGGGCGTCTATAAAACTGCACCCAGAGCAAGTTGGGTTCTCACGTCCTCCTTCGTTTTATTTTCTTGTTCTCCACATTGCTCACGTGCACTAGACGATTTTCTCCAAAATGCACCACTTCTTGAACAAAATCCCAACAGAAAACAATGAAAAAACAACAAAATAAAACTACGAATGCGTCCACCACAAATCCCGCCAAAAAAAAACACATTAAACCACAGTGTTGCCAGATCGCGGAGGCATAAAATCCGCATTTTCATCCCTAAAATCCGTACAAAATCCGTATTACAATGTTAAGTGAAATTCCGTATAAAATCCGTATAGCATATGAAATAAAAGTGGAGTAATTTGTTTGTACATATCTTTATTAAAAATTTTAACATATTTTTAAGTATCAATTTTTAAATCAAAACAAGGCGTTTTGTTTAGCAAATGTTTGGTATGGAGCAATCCAGTTAGTGTTTCTGTGCTTAATAGATTTCGCTGCTTTGTTTACATGAAATTTAATTTAAAATCAACATTTTACAAGGGAAAATGGACTGTGAAATAATAAAAAAAGTTATTGAAAATTGTCCCACGAAATCGCTACCTGAGGAGGCGGGGCTTAAAATGTCTACCGCGCAGCGCGATTAGTCGGTCACTGTCTTTGGCAAGCTGCTGACGTCAGATTCCCGGATTTTTTTGCGTCGAAAACCAATTAACAAACAATTGACGGCTAAGGTTCCACATCCATATCGACGGTCCCTACGTATAATACCGTAACTGAATATGCCTAATTTTACAGGAGAGCGCAACTAAGTTTCAAATACGTGTATTTCGTGTGCTATTGTTGTCATAGTAATGAAATTTTGCACTAAAGTTTTATTTGTTACAAGTTACAAGAATATCAGAAAAATACGCTAAAATGTTGCTTATTTGTATACAGTTAGTCACATACATAATTTTAGACCGGAAACGTTTTAACTATATGTAGCATAAGTGGTACTAATGGACTTTTACGGGGCAGACTTAACATTATTCAAAGTTGCAACTGTCACATAGAAAACTCTACGTGGAGAATATTGCACACATACGGAGTTTTCAGATTGGCTTAGTTTTACAGCTTTTTCGTATGGTAGAAAGAGTAAATAGTTGAATTAAAATAAATTGTTTTCAAATAAATGTTTTTATTTATATGAAATTGTAGAAGATACTCATATAGCAAAAAAATGTACCAAAATATTTAACACTCATAAAGGTTTTCTTATAAAATCACCATATAAAGAAAAAGATACTATGCTTTTTTAATAGTATAACAGGATTATTACTATTAAAAACTGTCAAAGAAAAAAAAAGTCTTCTATATCAAACTTATAAACACAAAAACTTATAACATCCCTCTCTTTTTGCGTCGGGGTCTGCACGATTAATCTTCATCAGAACTTGACACAGTTACATGACCAGATGCAAGGGAATTATAAAATCCGTGATACTGTCGTGGTATTATATTATGTTCACAAAGATACTTTATATCTACTAATTTTGCCTCAGGTATCGGTAAGGGTCCAGAGTAAGCCTGCTGGGTAATCTCGTCATCTTGAACATTTTGACGCCTCCTATTTTGAGTTCTTCTCACTATTATTCGTTGGTAGGTGTCGTTAAAATCAAATTTATGTTGCAGGATATTGGGTTCTGTCGATGTAACATGCACTTCTCTTATTTTGGACCACATGATTTTTTGGTTCTTCTCGTTTTTTGTCCAATTTTTACCAGCTAGCACCTTTTTGAAATCAATAATATCCTCCGTTGCAATTTCTTTCACAATATAAGGTTCTCCAGTCTCTTTGGCCCATCTGACTAATGCAAACCATTGATCCGGTGTATAGATTTTCTTGTCTTTAGAACGACGCTCTATTAAAGCATGAATACTGTCATTTTCATTTTGCGTGTGGCCTTTCTCAAAAAACCTATGAGTTATGTTTACCTTAAACTCTTTGGCAGCAATGAGATACATCATGAAAACAATTCTGTTTCTATTTTGGCCACTGCAATTGTCGGAATACAAGTTTATTGTTCGTACACCTTTCTTAGACATTTCCTTGATAAAGTCATAAACACAACTAGCGACTTCATTTGCACCTCGTTTGGCAATGCCCTCATGCCACATGTAACAATATCCAACTTTTTTACCCATCTCAAAAATAGTAAAATTAAAAACGTTTAGTTTTCTTTTATAATATAATATACTAGTTGCAGCATGAGGAGATGAGTGCACTTTCTGGAAATCAAATGCCGCCGTCACGGTCGTATCAGGTGAGTTAATAGCAGACAGTTTGTCTTCATCTCTGAGAGTCCGTGCCCTTTCCTTATTTCGCAAATGTTCTTTATATTTGTCATGAACTTCTTGATTCACAGGCTTTGGCAGGTTTTTGAAGGCAATGCACTCATCGCATTGATCTTTCTTGGGACGATGAAACTCAATATTGAAGTTTTCATTGACAATATCAGTGTACTGTCTCAAAGTAATAGCCTTGTTTGAATGTGACTCCGGAACCCACTCAGTGTAGAGTTTGAACATCTTTGTCATGGTCAAGTCTCCATCTAAGTATAATTTTGAAGATTCTTTCCGAGTGTAGTGTGATTCAACTGGACAGAATGAATTTACGTGATTACAGACGCTTTTAATCATTTCGTCATTCTTGACTTTAGGGTGATTGTCATGATGCCCCCTCTCGTCACGTCCTGCCAGTAATCCATTACCATCAGCAATTTTGTTCAAAGCTGTCCGTACAATGCCTTCTCCGATAGCAAAGGTGTTCAAAAACATCTTTTTGCATACTGTGACTCGTTCATCTTTAGCACTACTACTTACTGGTAGAGAATATTTAATAGAAAACATTCTTTTCGATGGGCCTTCTGTTGTAATGCGACGCTTACCAATTCTCGCACACCATCGGCTTAGTAAATCCCACTGTCGAACTCGATCACCAATAGACCAATATTTTGTAAACATCTGTTTTCTTACGTCTTCATCTATTTTATTATTGCACTTCAAACGGCATTGTTCATCGCAAGGAGGTAACAAGGCTTTTTCTGGTCTTAATTTTCCATTTCTACTAATGTAACTTAAACCTCGATTTTTCAATTCTTTTCTCTTGGTGTCTATCCACTCAGACTTATTAACTTTTCGAATTCTTCCGATGTCAGTCTTCTTCTTGACTTTTCTCTTCTTTTTTAATTGTTTTTCTTTTGTGTTACCAATATCTGTTGTATTTGATGTCTCACCGTCAGAAGAAGGTGCATAATTGTCATCATAGATAGGTGAATTGGCGCAAATAGATGAAGTGGGGGTATTAATATTAAATGAACTTAAATTTTCTGATTCAATATTTTGCAGTATGGTCGATATGGAGGGAGATCCTATAGGGGTACTAGTATCCATTGGTTGATCAGCATTTGCTGATAATATGTCAATCTCTTGTATAACCACGTCATTAATTTTCGAATCGTGTGAAGTTCTTATAATGACTTCTTGAGTAATTTTGGACGGAGAAATAGGTAGCTCTCCAAAGTTATTACCTTCAATTTCTTCTATAACCACGTCATTTTTCAAATCATGTGAAGTTCTAATAATGACTTCTTGAGTAATTGTGGATGGAGAAATAGGTGACTCTTCAAAGGTTTCTCGTTCAATCTCTTCCATAACCATGTCATTTTCTGAATCGTGCGAAGTTCTAATAACGACTTCTTGAGTATTTGTGGATGGAGAAGTAGGTGACTCTGCAAAGTTATCTCGTTGAATGTAATTTAAGATATCATTGTCGATAACTTTTTCGTCTGTTGTGGTTTTCAGAAATGAAGCTGGAGCAAGTGATAAGGCAGTTGGTTGAGATCTCTGCTGTGATTGTGATGATTCTAAAATTTCTATAAAATCCGGATCTGAAAGCACAGCACCATTACGAAAAGCCAGTTTAGGGATGGCAGTCTTCTCGTGAGACGAATGTGGTTCAGGATTTTGAGCTATTGTGTTTAGCATAGGTAGTTTATCTGATTTTCCACAAGTAATACCTATAGTTTTGTCGACTGTTTCAGCTGCTGTGGTGTTAGGAAGTAAAGTTGGTTGCGAGTAATAAATGTTATTTTCCTGATCCTGTGGAGCACTAACGATGACTTTTTGCATATACGTGGTTGGAGAAATAGGAGGCTCTGTGAACTTTTCTGATTCAGAATTGATAACATTTTTGTAATTTTTTTTTTCTCTTGTGTCATTCAAATGTGAAGTTGGCGCAAGTGTCAATAAGGCATTTAATTGAGATTGCGATTGCAATGTTTGAGATTTTAAGTCGGAGATACATATCGACTGTGATTGTGATGATTCTAATATTTCTATAATTTTTGGATCAGAAAGTACAGCACTATTGCAAATTGCAGGTTTGGGGATAATGATTTTCTCGTGAGCTGAATCTCTTTGTAGTTGGTGAATTTGAGCTACAATTTCTTTGTTTTCAGCTTGTTCCTCATCACTTGAACTTTTTAGGAATGGTGCTGAAAAAATAATCACAGTTAGTAACGTAAAATAACATACGTGGTAATTACTTATAATGTCAGTATTCAATTCCCATAGTAAAACTTCTTAAGTGGTACTTACTAACAAAACATGTTTTTAGTTTTCAACGTAAAGAGACGTATGTACCACTTACTGAAGTTCCTTTTAAAAAAATCCAAAGTATAATAACGTAAGTACCAGATTCGATTAACTACGTTGGAATACAATAAAATTTGATAAATTTGGCCAAAAAATAATAATCTGTATAGTATCCCATTCAAAATACACCTTATAACTTAACCTAAAATAAATGATATGAAAATTACGATTAAAATTCCCTTACCTGTTGGAATGTTGACGGATTTGGCTTTCTTTTTTACACTTTTGACTGGTTTCTTGGCCTTATATGTTTTCAAATTACGATATTTGTTGGTGTTACTTCTTCGAGGCATATTTTCGTATATTTATTTCGACATTTACGCAGCAAAACAAGACGTGACCGTCACTATGGCCGGCGCGAGCGCACTAACCTGCAAGTGCCAGTTACGGGGGAGGGTAGCGGGGGTGAGCTTGACTTTCCGACGTAAAACCACTGAACTACCATTTCTGTGATTTTACGTTGGAAGTTGTGTAGTTAAGGGATTCGTCGTGTGTAGATTTCAAGTTGAATTTGGACATTTTAGACCTTATTGTTTAAACCATACGAGAGTTATGATGAGCTGAAGGTCACGAAAACAAAAACTGCAAATTACCTAAGTACCACATACGTGATTGTACGTAGGGACCGTCGATATATGCCATCGTGTGTTGTTAAGTGGTGAGAAGTCACTCCGATTTCAAAAACACTGGAATCACTTTTCACCGGTAAGTAAAAATTTAATTTACAAAATACGTAGTAAATGTAGTGTAATTATATTCTCTTTGATCAAAGCGAAGAAAAAATCGTATCAACAAATGTGGCAAGCAGTGCTGCCATGACCAAATTATTAATTGCCGTGTTCGGTGAGCTAAATCGACGTGTTTGTATAGAATATAAGCATTTCGATATATTGCAAACTCTGAGACATATCCATGACCATGATAGCTGTCACGATGTTTTATTACTAAAAGCCTTAATTGAAGAATTTTTGAGGATAAGTCTCCATTATATTGCAAAAAATGAATCTTTGTTAAACTCCTGTCGTAATAAATTACATTTTTTATACAGGTTTGTACGGAATCCTCGGTGCGCGAGTTCGACTCGCACTTGGCAATACAAAAGTATTAAAAAAATTAAAAGTAGTTATTATAAATTATTAAAAAAATGTATTCGAGATTACCACAACCAGCCGTCATTTGATATGTCACACGATATAGTTTGAAAATATGTTTTTTAAATCTTCTTATTTACCCCCCAAAACTGGCCAGGTTTGAAATTTATTAATTTACGTTACATTTCCGTCTTTAGGTCACCGATTTACATAAATTTACCACATTTCGGTTGAATCGGTCCACTAGTTTTCGGAGAAAATTGGCTGTGATTTACGGACAGAAAGACACACAGACACCGAAGTGATCCTGTTATAGTTCCGTTTTTACCTTTTGAGATAAATAACCCTAAAAAAATATTTCCCGACAAAAATACGTGCAACCATACTATTGGAAGTCTTAAGCGCTTTCGTGGCGTAATATTTTTTATTGTATACAAAGAGTAGTTGCATGGCATTAGAATAATTAGAATTTCCCTAGATAATATCTTAAATACTTTTAATGCGCACAGTCAAAAACAAGGAAGAAATGTTTCTGAATTTATATCAATTTAATTAAACACTTTTAATGTAATACGTCTATCATTTGACTGACTATTGAATTTCATTTTTGGAAACCTTTTTAATTTCGAGGGAGCATCTATGCACTTTCTACTTGAATAAAATGGCGATTTCTAAATCCCCTTCTTGGGTGGCTGTGTTCTGTAACCGATTAGTTTTCTTTTGAACATACCGGTCGCGAGCGTTAAAAATAATGTTGTTTTTGCACCTAGGACAACGGTCCATCACCATCCAGAAGTCTTCCTCATCCATAGACAGGAAGAACTGCAAAAAAGAATAGTCGACTTATGTTAGATAAAGAACATAAAGGCAAGATTCGAAAGGTAGACAGGCTATCTCAAAAAAATGCATACTTCTAAAATAGAAAGAGATTTTCCATCCGAGTCCGTAGGTATTGTAGTTGGCAATGTCCGTATGAGCCAGATCATCCTGTTGATGCATTTCTCAGGAAACATTGCAAAAAACGAGTCACTTAAATTAATCCAGTTGAGTTCTTCGGAAATAGAACTTGCCATGTTTGGGCCTTTAACTGTTTGAATTTGATCCTGTAATACAGATAAGCTATTTTTACTCCAATTTAATAAATTATTAATATAGTACAGTCCTGCTATTAGGTACTCACTGATAGAAGCACTCACTCGTCGAGATTTCGCGGTGAAATGACCATTTTTCCTCTTAAAAACGCCATTGGTGTACATGTGTAATTGAACTAGTTTGTAACAATTTAATTAATTAGTGTGAGGCGCACAGCCCATTTATATTTTGATTGAAATTTGTACCGTGAAAACTCGCAATAAGGTTTGATTTTCATAAAAGACTTGGTGCTCATTACGATTCTGTTGTTACGGATGCCGATCAACCTTGATCGCTAAATATCAATAAATGAACCAATGTTCGTAATTATTTGTAGAGATTCATATCAGTTCGTTTAGGTCCATTAACAACCGCGTTAATGAGTCACCGAATGTAAATCAAATAAACTTGCTTTAACTGATGCGCGTTTTTCAGCAAAAGACCGCTTATAAAGCGCGTTAAAGGATACCAATCCCATTACATTTAAGAGACAGTTTTATTCGCTGAATTTTTTTATTTTCAGTTGTAAAAAAACTTTTTTCTGATTCGAAAGACGAAAATTGGAAAAAGATTTTAGACTTCGACACGGAGATATGTCCTTGATACAAAGAACATTTATTATAAAATGATGCCAGGAAACGTTTCATACAACTCTTAAGGCAGAATTAATGAGCTAGTCGGTCGACAGCGCATGACGACAATGTGAACAAAGTATGCAGGATGCAGGTAGCCAGCAGTATTAGTAGTATCTTTGAAAGTACGATCTCCACCGACCGGACGGCACGGCAACCGATTTTCAAACTGTCAATATTACAAAGCCAGGCAGATTCCGCGTCACTCGGTATCCAATAAACATACGAATTGAAAACAAAAAAAATCATCCTTTTTTGAAGTCACGTGAAACCATAAACTTTGAGCTATAAATAGACTTATTAAGTCAATATTATGCAATCTATGCCGCGTTCGAAAAAAAAAATTAATAAAGTATAGTCGAGTCTATCGATATCGGCCACATCACCATTAAATTTCGTCTAACCTTGGTAACCCTTTATCTGTCACTTACTTGTCAAGCTTGTCTCTCGGATTATGGCGTCGACTTTAGTCATTTGGAACTCTGGACGAACGAGTGTAAATCCGACGACAGTATCGCTACTTAATCAGTCTGAAAAGAAAGCAACTACCCCATCACTATGACTCCCACCGGGAGTCCCGCTGGACTTTGACAGTTCAAGGCAAATACATGCGGCCGTACCACGAGACATCGCACTGAACAATAGTCGGTTTCGCGAGACGGTCCATTGCGGGTTTACTTTTCCAAGTTTGAAAACCTCCATGAAAGTTCTATATAGAAACAGCAATGGAGTAAACCCGACGTAATAAATACGTCTCATATATAGTTCAGTTCATATAGTTCAGTTTATACTTTAGGCTCTTGTTACTTAGTGCTAGTGGTGTCGATTCTGGCAAACACATACTAAAACTAAACTAATCCTAAAATTTCTTAAAATTAAGTTTAGGAAGTTCATTTTGCTATTCTGGTTTCACCACTCTACTATATTTAGACCGTAATTTGACACGTCTAAAATGATTTAAATTGAATAGGTTTTGTGTTGCCATTTTTAAGAAACCAAAAACAAATGATCGAATGAAATCGTGTTTATTTTTTTTTCAGTCTCTTAACGTCTCACGGGGACAAAAGCCCTTCCGAGACAATCCCCATTTATTTAATCTATATTCGTTTTTTGATTTGTAATGCTAGTGCCAGTACATTACACATCTTCTCTGAAGTTCTTGACAGCATTTGCAGCATAAAATCGTGACCATACAAAACAAATTGCAATTTTCGGGATAAAATCTTTTTGACAATCAACCAGTGATGATTATACTCTTTGTTTCTATTTGGTTATACTCTATGTCTTCCTGACAGGAAGTTCCTGTTGGATGGAAAATTTTGATAACGAGTTGGCCCAGAGACGCAGGACGATGCAGAATATGGAGATTCGTGAAAGGACCAACAAAAAACAATAGGAGCTGCTAGTAGAGCGGCTCCATGCAAGCTCACAACCAACATATTGAGGCGCTGGATGCCACGGAAGAGACAAGCCGTTGTAGGCAAGATGCCAGCAAATG
This sequence comes from Coleophora flavipennella, assembly GCA_947284805.1. Classification (NCBI taxonomy): domain Eukaryota; kingdom Metazoa; phylum Arthropoda; class Insecta; order Lepidoptera; family Coleophoridae; genus Coleophora; species Coleophora flavipennella. Next base: position 7,042,282 of record OX369255.1, on the reverse strand, counting down.
TGAACGAAGCTTGGCTCACGCTGTATACTGAACGCAACTTGGTTGAATTTTTTGTGCTAGAAATGGGTGGGTCAGTTTGACATTAGAACCATATATATGCAGGAGCTCCGCATATGTCACAGAGAGCCTTTACCTAATGAGAAACACACAGCATCCCAAACCCACAACTTTAATCGCGCAGTAATTTTACACAAGAAGTAACACAGATTAGGTGGTTGCCAAAATCCTTGTTCTGTGAGCCTTGCGACTAGCTGTGTTTTTTAAAATTCTACAATTGGTAAGCCCTTGGTAAGTGACAAATGATGCTTGAAGACGGAAGCAAGCTTAGTTATTTGGAGACAAGACAGATAAGATGGTGGTAGCCTAACCATGCGGGCTTAAAAAAATACCTAAATGAACTACACTTGTACATTAAGACTCCACCAGAAATCTACCCCGCAACCTCTTGCGAGTGGACTAAACCACTTTGCTGTGGAGGTGGTTAAAAAGGCTGTAGCAAAGGCAGTCGTTTTTTTAATTGAATTGCTTTGTTTTGAATATCAAAACAAAACAACATAAATTGAAACAATGTTTTAATAATGGACTTGTAATACATATTTTAAAAATTTTCAGGAAGTTAATAAGAATTCTGCGGTGGCGGTACTTTAGGAGAATTTAGTAGGGAAAATAAATAGATGTAACAGGGGTATTGATGGGCCACTTTGCCACTAACGCTCACCTCTAAAAATTTGGCCTGACAAATGACCCGACCTGCAGGGCCTGTGGTGAAGATACAGAATTAATGGAACACTTACTGTGTCATTGCGATGTCCTGGCTAGCAAGCATATTATGTACCTCCTAGGTGATGGCTACCCAAAACAAGCACCTTCCAATCAGTGGAATTGCTGCAGTACATCTTTGAGTAGGTTGAGGTGCAAAGGTTATAGGGGTAGACACAAAATAGATGTGGATGCAGTTGCACAATAGAGGAGTGACGGCATGTAAGTGAATCTGTAATGTTTTGTAAGGATTTCCATGACGATCAGTCCTGCGCTGCCCGCATCCATCGGCTTCCCGCGATCTTCACCAGGTCGTCGGTTGACCGCGTGGGAGACTGCCTACACTACGATTTCCGGTGCGCGGTCGCTACTCGAGAACTTTAATGCCCCAACGGACATGTGTTCTACAAGCTATGTGCCCTGCCTTCCCTGAGCCTGTGTAAGATATCAACCGCAACATTTTAACTAATATTACAAATAACTCCATCTGTTACCTGGCTTACCCATAAATCAATGGCATTGAGATAGTAGTCTGTGTAGGTTGTCTTTTTTATTACACTAATTATTATTAAAATGTAATGGGCGAGCAGCTAAATAGCTAAAATGCCTGTATCTGTGTTGGTATATTAAAAATAGAAAATGTCTCATTTCTATGGAAAAATTCACAAAAGGCTACAATTGCACAGGGCATACAACTATTATTCTTATATATAAAATTCTCGTGTCACAATGTTCGTTCCCATACTCCTCCGAAACAGCTTGACCGATTCTCATGAAATTTTGTTGAGCATATTGAGTAGGTCTGAGAATCGGGAATCGGCCAACATCTATTTTATTTTAGGGTAGGGTAGGGTACTGTAGTGTAGTGTATTGTATGTAGGGTAGGGTAGGGTAGGGTAGTGTAGGGTAGTGTAGTGTAGGGTAGTGTAGTGTATGTAGGTTAGGGTAGTGTAGGGTAGGGTAGGGTAGGGTAGGGCAGTGTAATGTAATGTAAGGTGGTACGTAGTTCGCCGGGACAGCTAGTATTTTTATAAATATTTGAACTGCATATTCTAGAAAGCATATGTGTCTATTATTAAGGGGACATACTTTGATGTTCAGTTTACTATTTAATCTAGGCTGTTTATAATATTAAGTTTTCTCAACAGATTTGGGATGTTTGGGTGACTGAAGTGAAAAACAAGGCCTGGAAAGTGAGGGCACACATGGCAGCAACTGGTGGAGTGGGGAGCACCAATAACAGGCTTGTAAAAATGCAGCTAATTTGGCAAACGAACTTTACTCATGGGGTGTATGATACGAGCGGGAATATTTTTTCTTGTAAATGTGATTTAATAATAAATATTTGATTGTTTGTTAAAAATTGTTGTAAATGTGGTTTTAATGTAAAAAATTATATGAATTTTAATATGCAGAGTTTTTATTATTTAAAATTATTTCTTATATTTATTTTCTCTAATATTATGGGCATCAGCGAGAAAGCCAGCAGGCACTGCTTCTACTCCTATATTAGCGTCGTCGTTGTCGTCATCTTCATCATCGTCTGTAATAAAGAAAAAAATAATTATAGATCACTCTTGCTTTCCTGTCTTAGAGGATTTTTAACTACAAAATTTTGGGGGCTTAAAGAGTTATTCCACCACCAAAAGCTCAGCTCTTAAATACAACAAAGGATGTGAGAGTTGCTGCAGGAGGTGAGGGCTAGTGGTCTGCTAGCTACAGGTGAGGGATGATGGGCTGCGACACGAGGTGAGGTCAAATGATCTCTTAATTATGCAAGAAAAAAATATATTGTTGCGAGCGAAGGTCATATGAGGACAATAAACTTGCAAACTATTAGAAAGTTGGAATTAATTTCAATTATCTTTATTACTTTTGGCATAATCTGTTTGTAAACTGTGAATCGCACTTCAAAAATACTGCAATTCATCACATCTGCTTATTGGGAACAAAAAAAATGCCATGTGGTCCCTATGTCACGAGTATAGCTAAGGGTTAGGCTTTGTGGCTGGTGAGTGCACAGTAGGGAGGGTTGGGGTACACATAACCGGGCTGCCATACGGGGAGAGCCTCGGTCGACAGTATAATCATCAAACCTAACATACCCATTTTTGGATTTCGTATGCCAGCCCGGTTATGAACACCCCAACCATAGGGAGTGCTACGATACCCGTGTCGGGGTCACACTATCTGTATAAAAATTGACATAACAGCAACTCCTTTTCCTACTTATTCCATGGTTTCAGTGTATTGTGATTTAAGCGATGGGCAAGTTCATTACCTACAATACTTTTGAATTACCTGATAGCACATCAGAGAAATAATTGTAGAGGACACAACTTGCTTTTATAATTTTAGAGGCAGTCGGTGGTTCGAAATAGAGGGTGCGATTCTTGTGCAGACACCTAAATTTGTTTTTAAGGCGTCCATACCACATCTCAACAATATTTCTGGTGTTGGTATGGCAGTCGTTGTACCTCACTTTGGCTTTACTTTCTGGGCTTGATACTGTTGTTGTTGTTGTTAGGGGCGGGCTGGTTTCCGCAACCAGGCGACGACTGCACCCATTTTGCGTGTTTGGCCGGCATCACTGCCAGCCCAGCTCCTCCAAGAAGCCCAGTGGCCCCCGAAGATTGCTGACGATTTCCTGAAGCGACCTCGGCTCACCGAGGTGCAGGACCCTGTACTGTGCTAGCTCCTTGAATCCAGTAGGATGTGGGCAGCAGTCTCCTCAGCCTCCATGCACGCTCTGCATAGTGGGCTGTCGGTGATACCTAGAGCGAATAGGTGTTTATTGAAATGGCCATGTACAGTAATAGCGGCTGTTACCTTGTGGAGCTGAGCTCTCCCAAGCCTCAGGAGCTTCTTAGATGAGTCAGGGTTAGTTGTTGGCAGGGCCAACCTCGCTTGCCTGCTGGTTTCCAAACCGGACCAGTACAAATTGTGTTCATTGCCTCAGGGTGGACCGCAGCCAGCCAGATGGGAGGGGTATTATAGGTTTCGGTCCCACGGCCATATTATTATGCTCTGACCCTCTCCTGGCAAGCTCGTCTGCCGCATCGTGGCCGCACGAGTTGCTGTGCCCTTTAATCCATTGCAGAGTTACGCCGCCGTGGTTACATACCTCTGTAACTTTTTGTTGGCACTCCTGTATAAGCCCCGATGTAGTCATGTTGCTCTGCAGGGCCTGTAGTACAGCTCTACTGTCAGACAGGATGCGGATGGGGTAATCACACACTTCCCTTGCCGCAATCGCTTTTTAACCGCCTCCGTAGCTCAGAGGCAAAGTTCACTGACTTTACACAGGAGGTCGCGGGTTCGATTCCCGGCGGGGTCAATTGTAAGACTCGGTTTGGTTGGTGGTAGGGTATTTTCTAAGCCCGCCTGGCCAGCTACCACCATCTTATCTAAGTCTTGCCGCCAAACATCAGTGTTAACAACATTGATGTGTTCTCCATTGCATTGGGGAATCTTGGTAAGCCCGCTTCCATCTTCGGCATCATCGTCACTTACCATCAGGTGAGATGATGCCAAGGGCTTCCCAATTGTAAATTAAAAAAAAAAAGCTGCCCTCATGATGGCCATACACTCAGCCTGAAAGCCCGTGTTATGTGCACCAAGGGGGTTGGCTCTCCTGATGTTCAGATCCTCGGAGAAAGCCTGGTGCCAGAGCCTGTTTTGGAGCCATCGATGAATACTCGAAGCTCTTTCAGGTTCTGGCCCTCCCAGGGCTCTTCATAAAGTTGCACCATGTATTTTTTATCAAAAACATACCGTTCGGGGATTCTACCATTAGTAGCTGCGAACAAAGGCTCCTCTGCGATGATATCGTACAGGAGCTCAGTGTGCATTAGTGCTCCAAAGGGATAGCAGTTTTAGACGGGCTGCCACCTTGCTGCTTCCTGTTGGATAAACAGGTGCAGAGGCGGCAGGTCCAGAAGGGTCTGGAGGGCTGCAGTGGGAGTTGTCCGCATGCAGCCCGTCACAGCCATGCCTGCCATTCTTTGGAAGCGTTGTAGTTTACTCACGACCTTAGATAGCTTAGTTCGTGGCCACCAGACTACCGCTCCGTAGCTTACCATTGAACGTATCACCGCTGTGTAGAGCCATAGCATAATCTTTGGTGTAAGACCCCATTTCCTACCTACCATTTTACGGTACTGCCACAGGGCAATAGTTGCTTTGTATATTTTCTTGATGAGATGGCAACTCCAGTTTAGTTTACTGTCAATGTAACACCTAGGTACTTGACCTCCGTTGACAGGTGAAGTTCTGTTTTGAAAAGTTTAGGTAGTAGGTAGTTACCTAAGTTTCATTTATTGGTGAACAAAACTAGTTCAAGTTTTCTTCAGGTTCACAGATAGTTTGTACTCGGTGCACTCGGATACTGGTGTAAGCCATGGTTGGAGAGGGTACCCCTTGTCATAACAAAGCATATTTGATTAAATATATAAATGTTTGTAATATATTTTTTTTAAATGTGGAAGTTCCAGCACATATATATGTGGATTAGGTACTTACGCTGCCTTTGCCATGTTTTTCCTCTGTGGTAGCAGGGAATTTTATGTATTGGTGAGCCAGCTCGCTGACAGTTGTGTAGAAACATTATTTACACATCGGCTTACTGATGGTGGGCCCAGATCAATTAAGCTGTTTTCCCCTACATGGGCTTCAAAGCTTCCCTGGGAATAAAAATTCAAAGCAGCAAACACCTGTTGAAAGATTAATCTCTCTTAATACAGAGACCATTTCAAAAAAGTTCAGTCATCCCCTGGGACTATCAACTACCTTGATATGCTTCGGGTTTTGGCCTTCATCTAACTCCGAGGCAGCATCTTTCGGGCGGGAGCCTAAACAATATGCGAAACTTTGTTTCTGTGAGGTCAAACGCATTTCTTAGTAGGTACAAGCAGTCTTTGGTTTCTGAAAAAGTACAAGATCAATTGAAGTAAATAGGACAAGAAGGACCACTGTATACATCCATATAACAAGCTAATTGATCTCTTTTACCTTTACGTAGCATCTGCAACACCAGCCAACACCATTTAATCATCCATTTTTTCTTCAAAAAGAATCCGATATACAGTTTTTTAACACTTCAAATCACAGAATCCAATAGACTTACTTTAAATTTTAGGTTAAGCGTCAAGTTTTACGTGCCGTCTAAACTAAACTAATTTTACCTAATTTTAAGTGAGAAACGTCAAAACTTTGACCGCCAGAATAGAATAAACTGCCTAAATCTAAATTAAATTCCTAATCCTAAAATTAGAAACGTCAAAATCAGCTGACTTGATTTTAAGAATTAAACGTCAAATTAGAATGGACTGCAGAATAGCAAACCATAGTTTGACGTTTCTAAGTCTAAATTTACGTAAAACTAAATTTAGTCTGTCTGCCAGAATCGACACCAGTATACCCCAATCAAATTAGGGGTTCGTGCTTACAAAAGGTCCGGTAGTTCTGATTTTTTTATATGTTGTTAGGACCTAAACGACTACTAAAAATCCAGATTTGCAATTTCCGGAATGCTGTGCGGGGGGAGGGGCACACCAAAAACCGCGAAATTTTCTGACTTTTTTCAATTTTTGCTCAATTTCTTATTGAAGGAACGGTCTGACGGGTATAGTCACTATAAACTCTTTGAAAGTATACTAAATTACCAGCAATTTGAGACAAAAAAAAGTTCTATACATGTAATAGTTTCCAAGATACAGATCTTCAAATATTTGGTTTGTATTGAAAAAAGTCCAATTTTTTAAAAAAAATTGCGTATTTTGTGAAATATCTTCTAAAATACGAATCGTATGCAAATAATGACGAAGTCAAAGTTGTAGAAAATTTAATTAGCTTTCATTTAATACCAAATTTGTACCCATATGCTAAAAGGTTCTCTTAAAAACAGTAAATAACCAAAAGCATGGCATGGTGTACTAAGCCAAAAATATAATGAAAAAACCGAACGAAATCATACATATTTCACCTCCTGGAGCCGGCATCAGGCTTAATGCCAGGTAATGCTGTATGCAAGGTGAAATCCACATTATGTACTCTCATCACCAGCTGCACCAAATTCCTGAGTACCCCATCTTCATGGTGTACTGAGCCGACATATAATTGTAAGATTATGAAAAAATCTGACGAAATCATGTATATTCCACCTCCTGGAGCCGGCGGCAGGTTGAATGCTAGGAAAAGCAGTATGAAGGATGAAAGCCACATTATTTACAAATAAAATACAAAATAACAATCATATAAAGTCACATAAAGCTCTAGATAATATATTATGCAGATAGGCCTATGTCCAGTAGTGGGGATATCCAGGCTATGACTTTCGTTGCATCTTTGATGGCCCGGGCCTGGGCTCGATTGATTCATTGGCCGTGATGGACGCTGAGAGCGGCTCCAAGTCTGTCGAGTCTTCATCATCATCTGAACATCTGAGCTCCATCTCTGGTACGTTAGTGCACGATTTACCCCCGCATAATTGGCATAGGACTGAGCAGTTGAGCCCAGCCTTTCTGCACGAGCAGCTACCAGAGCATCCTTTCTTACACTTGCATGAAATTTTGCGCAGAAGGGCAGGAGGTGCGGGATCCATGGTGGTGGGGATGGGAGTGAGTCCCTGAGAAGAAAGCTTCCACCCACAATCAGTGGGATTCAAGTTGACTCCTCGCCACTTCTGCACTTGGAGGTAGCACCTTGCTGCATGGTGGCCTGCGGCATCTTCCGTTGGTGGCAAACGGGCAAGGTTTACGTTCTTCGAAGTAACAAACGTTTTATATCTCAGGAAGTCTAACGTATCCCTTGCGATGTCACCACCGTAAAGAGCCACAAAGCACTTGATGCCTGCTTCTCTCACGGCTTGTGCGGTGGAATCTGGCCGTAGGAAGACTTCCACTTGCTCAGCAAGCGATTCACTCTTGCTCAAGAGTGTGGTGATTTTGGTCTTTCCTTGGCCAAACTGTGCTGAGGTGGTATCGCACCCGGTAAATGCGTGGGTGAATAGTACCGTCTCTGGTGATCGCTGGGAGTTCTGATGGTTGTAAGAGGTCGTAGAATAGTGGCAGTAACCAGTTTCACTCTTCGTGCTCTTCTGGAGAAAAACGTTTGTCTCTTCGGCGCCTAAACCATTGAGAAGAACGAGTAGATTGACGTCTTCTCCCACTATGACGACCCGATCGGCTACTGCTCTTTTTGAAAGTGCCATCATTACAATATCACGGTCCTCATCTTCTTCGGCTACAACCACGTCTACTCCCTCTTTCTTGAAGGCATCACTTAAAAGAGCTATTAGACGTCTCTTGTTGTTATCATTACCCAATACATGCTCTTGCGCAATTTGAATAATGGTTGACTCGTCAAATGTTATTTCATAGTTAGAATGTGCTGCGTACCGCCGGAGTCGTTCAGCTGTTTTCGTATTTTTATTGGCTGCGTCTTCGGGGTAGCCATCAAAAACGATTGAAACGTCCTTCCCAAAGTGATTACGAACGTAGGTTGTTATTTTGTATTAACCTCGATTTCCCTTATTGACTATTTTTGCTTAGCTTCCGTTTTTGGGAGAAGCGCATATCATATAGGCACCAATTTGGTCTTAAATGAAAGGTAATTAAATTCACTACAACTTTCTTTCCGGAATAATTGACAAACAAGGCATATTTTAGAAGATATTTTACAAAATAAGTGAACCTATCGAAAAAAATGTACTTTTTGCACTTAAAACCAAATGTTCAAAGATCTGTATCTTGGAAATTATTAAATGTGTAGAACTCATTTTGGTCTCAAATTGTTGGAAATTTAGTATACTTTTAAAGAATTTATAGTGACTATACCCGTCAGACCATTCCTCCAATAAAAAATTGAGCAAAATCTGAAAAAAGTCGGAAAATTTCGTGGTTTTTAGGGTGCCCCTCCCCCCGCACAGCATTCTGGAAATTTCAAATCTGGATTTTTAGTAGTCGTTTAGGTCCTAACAACATATAAAAAAATCAGAACTACCGGACCTTTTGCAAGCACGACCCCCTTTTCAAGCCTAATTTGACTGGGCTAGTAAGGCACTCTCGGAATCTGACAAAATCATAAATTCAGATCGATCAGATATGCAATATGTAGTAGAGCTTTATGATTTTTTGGGGTTGCCACCATAGTAAAAAATAACTTTTATTTTTTTCTCAAAAATGGCTCTTATGATTTATAAAACTCGGTCGTTACTATAAATTTATATATCTTTATGTAGGTATATGCTGCAGTTCGTTATTCCGGAAAAAAACAGCATATGGTACCTCCACATAAAAAAAACAAATTATTTGTAAAGTTTTTATCAAATCTAATACACCTAAGTTTATATCAAATCTAATAGGGATTTTTTCTATCGAGCCAAAACTGCTCAATCGTGCTTCTAATAGCTTTTGACTTTATGGAACATAATTAATAATAAGGGTTTTTTTTTCTACCTTGGGTTTTTTATCGTTTAGGATATATTGACGTCAAAAATAACGAAAGTCTGTAAATTACCTCCTAATTTTCTTGAGAAAAAACTTGAGCGTCGGTGGCGTAACGGCTTAGTGCCGTCCGGCAGGTCGTGGTTCGAGTTCTGCCACGTACCTTGCACGTACCATTGTGTTTTCGAATTTCGATTTCATATGTACCTTTATCCGACGCTCTTACGATAAAGGAAAACATCATCGTGAGCAAAACCTGTACACGCCTGCGAAGAAACTCGAGGTTGCGTGTGAAGTCACAAAGTAGATAGTGAACTCGACCAACCTGCACTGGGCCCGCATGATCGACTAAGGCCCGATCGCCCTAATTCAGGGTAGACTCGAGCCCCTCAATAGGGACGTATAGAAGCTGATTTTAATGACACAAAAATAAAATTGGTACCCCAGCAAATCAATCTGCAATAGGCCAAATAATTATTGATCAAAATAGGGTAGTTGTTAACAGCCCATACATCCCCAAGCTCGGAAAGGTTAAAGCCGTAAGTCGCAGGGCTTAGCAAAATGAAACTGCATTTTATACAGAAAGCAAGCCGCGTCTTCCAGTGATACAAATGAACAATTTCAATTTCAATTTCTGCGGACCAATATGAATTATTTCATCCGAGGAAATGAAAATTTCATCCACTGGAATTCAAGATGGCGGACCTTTTCCAAAATGGCGGCTGCATAATTTAAAAAAATAAAAGTTAAAAATAACTAGAAACCGACTTCAAAATGAAATTCACTCAAAAGTATAAAATAATATTATTACTTATACTTAAATACACGATATTAACCAACAATAACAAAATGAAAGGTGGGTATGAATTAAATTAGAGGCTTAAATTTTTTAATATAATATTATTTTATACTTTTGAGTAAATTTCATTTTGAAGCGGTTATTAGTTTTTTTAAACTTTTATTTTTATTTTCTTTATTTTTAGCGATAATGCTATCTAAGCGTCGGTGGCTCAACATAAGCGTCGGTGGCTCAACCGGTAACGACTCGGTCCATCTAACCAGAGGTACCGGGTTCAAATCTGGACGGCCAATGTACCAATGAGTTTCTTTCAAAAAAAACTTACGTACATATAATTACCGATTGCTTTAACGGTGAAGGAAAACATCGTGAGGAAACCTGCAACACGCCTGCGTAGAAACAAGGTTGTGTGTGAAGTCGACCAACCCGCACTGGGCCCGCGTGGTCGTCTAAGGCCTAATCGCCCTGATTCAAGGTAGGCTCGAGCCCCTCGGTGGGGACTTATATGAGCTGATATAATAATGCTATCTACCTAACAACGTTAAACCCAATCACCTACTCGCTAATAGGAATCATCAAATCATAATGCATGTGTTTCATCAACAGATGCAAAGTCCTATGGCTTCCATCATCATCTCAGCAGCATGAAAATTAAGGAGTTAAATTTTTCATCATCAGCTTATCTGAATAACCTGAAAGAATACAACTATCGATCTATGCGCACCTACGTATCTATCTACGTATAATATTCAAAGAATTTTCCTCCAACTCCTAACCGTTAAGTAGTTGTACCTTCCTTTATCAGCTCATCAACATGAGATGATGACTTACAGACGTAAATACTTTAATAGCTTTAGAAAACATATGAAATACGTAATACGTGTCTATAAAATTTGAGGGTTGGCCTCGATTTCCCTTGGATCCCATCATCAGATCCTGACTTGGTGACAATGGGACCCCCTTGGGAGTCTTTCCAATAAAAACATAATTTTGAAAATCGGTTTACAATCTGCGGAGATATCGCGTAACAAACATAAAAAAACAACATACAGACCAATTGAGAACCTCCTCCTTTTTTGAAGTCGGTTGAAAAAATATACACTCATATCGGCTGCACTGATTTTAGTGATTGGGGTGTCAATAAATTCGTATTGACACCTTTAAGCAACAAAAAATACTGTTTAAGAAATTATCTTTAAAGATAGCGGCCTAATTTTAAGAAAATCATTTTAAATTTGTTATCATATCCTGTATTATATGAAGTCTTGCGAAAACCTGCTAAGTGTGAGTTGGACTCGCGCATAAAGGGTTTCGTACCGCTACACACACTTATTATATGACATGATATTTTGTACGTATTATATGACATGATATTTTGAAGTAAGCGCCCCTATCAAACGCGCCGCCGAGGCTCATGCGCCCAGTGTAATTTGGACGCACGGCAGTCCGTTCGACGCTTTGCCGATATCCAAGATTTCCCAGAATTTTTGTACAAAACCTATAAAAACTAATTACTGTTCTAGTTAGCTGATGAAATCTTCTTTCTATCTATATCAATTTATGCAAGATTCCATTTTTTTGTACTTTTGGCAATTTTTTGCAAACAATTTGATTTTATTTGACTTTTGTATGAAATCTGACACTAAAGTTTAGAAACCTGTATTTAAAAAAATATCTATGGAATTACTCAAATAAACGATTAATATTGATATATCAGCCCCTCCACAGTATTGTAGAGATCGTATGTTTCTACATTTCTACACTTGCAACTCCTTTAATTATTTTCTTGCCAGCGCGAATCGAAGTAAGAATATTGATTTAAATTTGAATTGATAAGTCGTTTTAAAGCTTTTCAAAACAAGAGATGTTCATTCTATGGTGGACCGTGAGCCAGGACGGAGGTCCATTTACTAAGAGTATATTTTTTGTTATCCGCGCGTCTGGGCTGAGGTCCCTAAGTTATGGCAAGAAAGTGATAGGAATCGATAAAGAAATAATAATCAGTCAGCCGACAGAGCCTTCTACCTTTTTTTACGTGTTAAATATATGATCATCTCTGATGATCTTTAATATGTATTTGAATCTTTCTTTTTGAAATAGTAAGCTAGCTATATCCCCACGGCGTCCCGTTGACGACGTAACAGTATTATGGTATAGTTTGATAAAGATCGCAACAGTTTTGTATACTTTTTTCAAACGTAAACAAACTAATTAAATTCCATGGCCGATAGGGCCATGAGGGCGCTCAACGGTCGGCCGGTATAATGGCTTATAGGCCATGCGGGCGCTGCCGCTGAAAAGGAAAAAAATATACAACAATATTTTTTATGATAATACAAAGCGAGTAGTAATGTTATTACTTTTTATACTTTCATTGTAGTTTTTGCTTGAAACGAAAAACCATTGAAAAAGTGTGGTTATTTTCTTTACTCTTTACACGTAAAAGAACTGTTTCAATCAATACCTCGGCTTAAGCATAATAAATAATTTTGTTCGACAGTTTAAGTAATTCTGTTGATGTTCTACTTAAATATATCTATGTACGTACTATAACAAAGTGCCGTATTGAATCGATTTTTCCATTTGCATGTTGTGTCATTCAGTGCATGATAGCAGTGTATTAGCATGAGGGAGGGCAGAGCAGTAATTAGAGGAATGTTAAGAGGCTCATTACCATCCAGGCCGGGGCCGGGGATGGCCGGGATGCCGACGATGGATCGTTAGCTCGACGCGATATGAGCTGAGTTACAGATGTACGAATAAGCTAGTTGACTAAATTTCAATATCATATTAAAACGATACCTGTTTACCTAATTTATCCTAAAAATACATGATTAAAGTGAAACTTTTATTACATCGTCTCAATTTTTTTTGTCTGTGTGTTGCATGTCGCGTGACGGTCGCTTACGTCTGACGGTATGATCGTTTCGTCCTCTGTACCGTAGCGAGAGCAGCCATGATCGTTTCGTCCTCTGTAAAGTTTCACTTTTACCGTGGTTTCATAAAACCACACACTTTTTTATTTTGCGTGTTTATATTCCGATTTAAATTTACCGCAAAAACGCTTAAGACCGCCATGTCAACGTGAATGACGTCACGCCGTGCCAAACAAAGCAAAACAAACTGAGTGAAATAATGTGACTTGAGTTTTTAGTTAGTTAAGCTAGGTTAGTTTTCGAAACTTAAATAATAAGCTATTGAAACTAACATTTTACAAGTCCTTAAACGTCAAATATTATGTAATATATTAAATTAAATATATTCTTCCTTACATGGAAGTTTTAACATTGCGGAATTCCGATGAGCAAAAGTCAGTGTTGGACGCGAAAAACTTGCCAAGCATGACCGTTTCAGTTCCGCATGTCATTACTGGCTACACAGACTGGTCAAAGACCTTAGTCTTGAGACACTGCGGTATTTGGGACGTGAAGATATTGCGAAGCTTCCCGAACGCTGCCCAGTCGAGTTGGATTCGTAGATTGATCTCTTTCTTGAAGTTGGACCTACCTAGCTGGACTGTTTGTCCCAGGTATACACATTTGTCAACAACTTCCAGTGTAGAGTCTCCAACCTTTAGAGGGGTGGGTGCGAAACGGACATTTAACATTATTTTCGTCTTGTCCATGTTCATTTCAGGACCCACTTGTTTAGAGACTTCACTGAGGCCATCGAGCATTGTGCTTAGGTCCCTCCCGATCAAATTTCAGCTGACTTGAACTGTCTCCTGGCAGCTCAGGGAGGAATGATACAGCCCCCCACACTAGCACATTGAAGACGTAAATCAAAAAGCGATAGCTTTCTTCAGGAGCTCCTCGCGCAGTCACTGAGCGTTTGTTTTGCACTTACCCCCCCCCCCCCCCCCCTAGGGAATCTGCTAAGACTTGTGAACCCTTCACCTGAGCGACTCCCTCAGATGAAGGGTTCATAAGTCTTAGCAGACAGGGAGGTTTTTAGTGGGTATGGGCTAGGTTAGTCCCACATAACCAGACCTAGGACTACGAAGTAGTAGTAATTCAATGCCTAGGACCGGTTGTATGGTAAGCGTAATGCACTTTTTAATCCTCCCACCCTCCGAAAAAAGGAACAATAAAGTCTTCCATAGTCTCAGCCATGATCACGATGTCGTCAGCGAATCGGAGGTGGGTTATATACTGCCGTTGATATTGATGCCGAGTCCCCCTCGGGTTCAGGTTACGTAGTAAGTAAAAATAGTCTTTATTCTTTAATTCCGGCAAGACACAACACAACCAACCTCTTGTTTACAGATTTTCGACCATGATTGACCATTTTTAAATTATAAACATGTAACGAATAATTACTTATTGCTATTTATTTCTTAGAGTAAGGTTCTCGAGTGGCGACCGCGCTCCGAAAATGTAGCGTGGGCTGGCCTCCCACTCAGTGGACCGATGATCTGGTGTAGGCGCGGGAAGCCGCTGAATGCGGGCAGCGCAGAACCGGTCAACGTGGAAATCCTTGGAGGAGGCCTTTGTCTAGCAGTACACGTCCTACAGATGATATAGCTCATATTGATGATGGGTATGCGTTTATCTTGTACAATCCTTGTCCTGGCAGTTACGAACACAAAAAGATAAAATACAAATCGGTCGAGCCATTCTTTTTTTTATCCACAATTGATAAGCCCTTATGGCATCATCTCACCTGATGGTAAGTGACGATGATGCCGAAGGTGGAAGCGGGCTTACCAAGATTACCCAACGCAATGGGGATCTGGCTATCTTATCTTCAAGCCGGAACACGTGAATGTTAACACTGATGTTTGGCGGCAATACTTATTTAAGATGGTGGAAGCTAGCCAGGCGGGCTATGAGAACGCCATACCACCAACCAAACCGAGTCTTACAAAGTGGACCCCACCAGGAATCGAACCCGCGACCTCTTGGTGTGAAGTGAATGGATTAGCCATTACGCCACGAAGGCGGTTAAAGTGATGCTACTTCATTACATGTGGCGATAGATAGGTAATTGACTTTCGACCCTGCCTCAAGTCATAAAATTACGAATCCTTACTAATATAGGTAGCTTTAGGAATTCATTTAAAAATAAAAACCCGACTGTGTAAAAACTTAACCCTTCTTTTTGGCCAGTCGGGTAAAAATGTATCCTATGCCACTCACGGGATCAAGACGAATCTAACGATACCTCGTACGTTAAAATTCTTCAATCTTTTCAGATCATAGAAATCTAACATACATACACTCGTAAAACATAACCCTTCTTTTGAGGCAGTCGGGTAATATAAATGTGAAAATGTGTTGGTTTGTTTGTTAAGTACCTCTTTACGCTTCAAATTTGGTATGCACGTAGCCGGAGAAGGACAAATGCTACTTTTTATCCCGTGAAAATAGCATAGTCCGATAGTCCTATACAGTTCCCGATGGAGCTAAAAAAAAGACTATGGTTGATTTCTTTAACATAGCATTGGAGCAATGGATCGTTGTGAATTTTTGCACAAAGTTGGTTGAGGGGGTGGGAAATGACATAGGCTACTAATAAGTATAGCCCGAGATAATTTCCGAGGGTTCTGGGGAAAACTAATAATTTCCAGGCTCGCGCATGTCGGCGTTGCAAAACGGAGTAACAGATTGATGTGATTTTTTGTATAAAAATAGTTTAGGGGGTGGGAAGTGACATTGACTGCTTATCAGAAAAGTGACTCGCGCACCACTCAGCCTCAAAGACAGTCATAAAAACGATGCCCACGTGAGCGAAGCCGCGGGCAAGAGCTAGTACTTACCTATTCATCTTATCAGCTCATATACGTCCCCACCGAGGGGACCTTGAATTAGGGCGATCGGGCCTTAGTCGACCACGCGGGCCCAGTGCGGGTTGATCGACTTCACACACAACTTTCGAGTTTCTTCGCAGGCGTGTGCAGGTTTCCTCACGATGTTTTCCTTCACCGTAAGAGCGTCAGATAAACGTACTGAAATCGAAATTCGTAAACACATTGATACGTGGCAGGATTCGAACCACGGCCTCCCGGACAAGAGGTAGCGGCCGTAACCGTTATGCCACCGACGCTCTTACCTATTCATTGTTATTTAATTATCTCACACGACCAGTGGAACCAAGATGAAGTGATAGAAAAGGGACCTCTACACTAAAATAAAATTTTCTATGATCCACGGCCATTATCATAACAAAGACTACAGTTATGGTAATGTCAACCGAATCGACAGGCTTCCTTCATTCTCATCTCTCTCTCTGTTTATGGGAATAGAGCCTAGTGATTATCAATGACTTTTGTCATAAGGAATTTTAGTGGTTAAAGGCCCAATACCAACTCCTGTTCCAACAGTTGTCTGTCTTTTTCTTTAGGTGTAAAGAGCAAAGAAAATAACCACACTTTTGCACTTTTTTTCGTTTTATCTTAGGGGGCGTCCATTAATCGCGTCATACGTTTTTGGCTTGTTTTAGACCCCCCCCTCCCCCATGGTGATCTTTGGTGATATTTTCAGGACCCCCCCCCCCCCCCATCCAATATGACGTGTATTTTTTTCGATAACTAAAGAACAGTTTTCTAACAAATGAACCTATATAGCGCGCGAATTTTAAAAACTCTGATTTTGACAGTTTGGTTAATTGAAGGGCGGAAAACTATTATTTTTATTTTATTGACTATAACACAGTATACCACAGATGAAAAAAAAAATACACGTGATACGTGTCCATACCCCCCCGTCCCCTGTGGTGATCATTGGTGATTTTTTGGTGACCCCCTCCCCCCCCTATACAATATGACGCGATTAATGGACGCCCCCTTAGATATAGGCATTTTTGAAAAAAAGTAAGACCGACAATATGTCAGGATTTTAATGAGGAATAAGAGAGAGAGAGAGAAAAAAAGGTGCTATGTCTAACTGTAGTGAAGTAAAACTGGTGTTTTTGTGGGCTAAAACATAGCGAAATTTCATAAATTTAAGCAAACTTTGTATTTTTTTTTCTATTAAGAAAGTTTTGTCAAATCGTGTTTTGACCTCCTACACTTTGTAGCAGACATATTGTAATAATATTATAAAAAAAACGAGACCTACAGTACTCGCATATGATGTGTAACATGTGACAAAATACTTATGAAATTAATTAATTATCGGGTCGTACATTCACGGGCCGACACTTCGAATAGTAGTATGTCATCTTTGTTTGCCATCACACTAGGCGGCATGGCTATGACAACCTTAGTTTTCGAGAATTAAAAAACGTTCGCATTTCCTGTTACACATTTCCGTCCCATTTCACGAAATCACTCCCACAAATTGCGAATAGTAGTATGTCATCTTTGCCTTTGCCATCACACTAGGCGGCATGGCTATGACAACCTTAGTTTTCGAGAATTAAAAAACGTTCGCATTTCCTGTTACACATTTCCGTCCCATTTTACGAAATCACTCCCACAAATTGCAGGAAAGCGAGAGCAAAGACGTTACACATCAAAAAAAAAGATAAATGTATTGCAGTGTCAACCGCAGAAAAATGAATTTTTCCAACTCTCGATTTCGGGGTTCGTATTATTTTCTGAAAGGGTTTCGCCTTATGTACTAAATAAAATACACCAATGATCACACCACGCACGCACAAGCCACCATTAAATCTTATACATTTAGAATTTAATTATGTATATGTCACCGGGATTCGCTTAGTGTTATTTTAATGTCACTAGTGAGATTACAATGTCACTAGTGAGATTACAATGTCACTAGTGAAATTGTAAACAATATTTTACAGTTCACAATCTTTCGACAGTTCACAATCTCGCGAAATAAATCCTTATACTAGATTATAATCTAACGGAATTTACAATTATATAACAGACACAGTAACGAAGCGATTCCTCTAGTTGAAAAGTTTTTCTAATATAATAAATATTGTCTGTCTGTAGAGTATACTTCGGCACGTTAGGGTAAGGGCGCGTCGTAAACTCATACGCGTCATTAGCCCTCGCGTGGCCCTACCAAGGGTTCTCGATAGTGAGAAAGTAAAACGTATTGTATACGCGTCTTAGATACTCTGGCGACCTGTGACTTATGTGACCGAACCACCAAAGATGACTTTCCTACAATCAAAAGAAAAAGACAATATTAATAGAATTAAGTTCAAAAACCAAATTTTGACAAATCCGTTAGACATAGCTGAGGCTTTTAATAGCCACTTTATTTATTCTACAAGTGATAAGACTAGTGACAATAAAAGATTACATAAAACAAACAAAACATTACCCAATTTGATGTTTCTCAAGCCGATGACAGAGAATGAAATAAGAGTAGACAGGTCTATGTGCGAACATAAAATTTAGGGACTTGTAAAAAACTAAACGAATTGTATTTTGCTCATAAATAATTGACAACCGGTTTTGCTTTGGTGTTGCAGATTGGTTCTATTGTAATAAAGATCATATCAAGAAGAACGGAGGAAAATTTGGATATTTTTGTTATTGTTATTTACAGCTTAATAAATTTTTATAAAATTATTCTTGTCTTATCCTGGCTATGATTCAACAAAATGTTTACCTATAACAAAACAATTTGGGATTTTGGACGAATTGAATAACCAAACAAATTGGAATCTAAAGAGGTTTTGAGAAAGAATTCAGAGTGTACAAAATTTTTATTTTGGAGCTTTTTGAATTTCGAATTAAAGTAGCGAACAAAGTCTAGAGCATCTAGAAATACACTAAAATTATCATCGTTCTTTATTTACGAGTTCTTCTGTACTTCGTGGAATTGAAAGAGGAAAATAGTAACTACCGGATATAGTTGCACCGAACCTGCCTTATCGATGCTTACACGTGCCAAGTAGTTAACGACGCCACCGCATATGTGACGCCTCCTTTTTATTTCAACAATAAATAACAATAATTTCCACAGATAAATTTGACCAATCGCTAGCGTCTTGGTCGATAAATAAGTTATTTACAGTAATTTATAGCCAATCGTGAAGTTCATTTGGGGATAGATACCTACTGAAAGCTACTTGTTTTTTTCGTTTTGACATTGACCGTGATCTTTCCTGTTCTGAGAAATACTAGTAATAGGGAAAACACTAGCAATAACATTTCTTTAAATCAACTTAATAATAATGAATGACTCACGTTTCAATATGACTATAAATGCTATAGTTTGATCACGTAGCTTCTTCAGTGTACCGTTGATCGTCGGTCAGTAAGAGTTCTTCGTCTACTAGAAAGACTTCAATACTCATACCCAGATAACCAGAGTTTCTCAGCAACAAAGTTGTCAGCAACAGCTTGTGGTATATTAGTCGTCAATTTTATGGCAAGTGCTGCTGGGTCAAATGTTGTGTGCAAGTTCAACCGAAATCTGCAGCCGCAATTTGAAGTCAACTTTCCTACAACAGTTGCAGTTAAACCTCACGGGCAACATTCGGGCAACTTAACAGAAATAGTCGTCGAGTAAATGTTGCTCTCAAGTTGTACTCAAGTTGTAGAGCAACTTGCCAACAACTTAATCGAGCTCCGTGTCTTCAAACTTCTTTCCGTCAAGTTGACTGCAAATTTCAGTCGCAGATTTCTGTCAAGTTTCGGACGAAAAGGTTATCGGGGTATCTGCTCCGTGCGTCAGAGACTGTTAATCAACTGTGACTACGAAGTTACCGGCTGCCAGTTTGAAGTTACCGACTGCCGTCAGAGTCAAAATCGCTGCCAGTCACATCGTTCTATTTCAAAGCTTGAAGATGGTTAATTATTACATTTTTGTAAAAGACTATTCGGGTGCAGCGAAAGGAGACGAGAAGTATCATGGCGACCATACCAAGAAACTCGTCCAAAAGTTCAAAAGAGACATGAAGAAGATAGAAGAGGAAGAACTGATTGCTGGAAAACCACCAACGGAATCCAAGATACGCTACTTCTGCTGGGAAACCTACTGTTACGACGTCAGTGAGGAAGAAATTTACTCGTCGTACGCTGGATGGGTATTGCAGGGATGTGGAGGAAGGCTGGAGGTAATTATCGATTGCATGCATGGAATTTCGAAGCAGAATGGTGGAGTAAATAAAATCAAACTGCTGTACATAATGACGAAGAATGTTATTAGCAAAGCGAGTAATAGGACGCGTTTCGCGATGAATAGCAAGATTGATTATGAAAATTTCGTTTTTCATGCAATCAATGAAAATTTGAGTGCAATTGACCTATCAGTAGCTGCATCATTTTTTAAGAAACGCTGTGTGGTTTTTAGAAATTTTGAGCTGGTTGATGACGTTGATATTTCTAAAGAGTTTGATTACGGTAAGATCACCGTTGATAATTTTCCAGCTGAAGAGAAGAATCTGAGATCTTATATAAAGTTGAAGTTCATTGGAATGATTAAACAGAATGCTCTAGCTCTGCAAGAAGTGAATAAGTTGGAGAAACTTAGAGATCGACTGTTGTCACCGAAATTGGAAGAGAAAAAAGATAACCTCGGCAACAAGAAGAAAAAAAGACAAAGAAACTGGATTAAACGGCTCTATGTTCTGGACCAGGATGTGAAGGTTGATATCAAGAAATCCATTTCGGCTTTGATTGACTACATTGCCAGCGACGAAAACTCGTACTCCTTTGACGCGTTGAAGGAGCCAATTGTTGATGTCTAGTCTCCTGCTTTACATGAAACTGAACAACCCGACACCACTCTGGATGATGACGAAAAAATACCTGATCTAATTGTAAAGAAATTTGATTCGCTGAACATTTTTTCGCACAGAACAAAGGAGTCGGGTATGTAACTTGCCATTTTGTCTACTCGCTGTCAATCAATTTGAAATGTAACTAACGATTTTATATCTAGCGGAGCATTAGAAGGTTAATAGAAAAATAGAGTGTAATGATAATTTCTGGTAGTTCTAAATTAGTGTTAAAGATTATTGTTTTATGATGAAAGTGTGTTATTAGCGTCTAATAAAACCTAAGGTGCTAGAGAACTGATGTGATAATCTAGTAGTATATAATTATAATTATCTTTTAATATTTATTTGATTGTAAGGGAAGGGGGGGCAAAACGGGGTACTTAAGGGAATATTAAGTTTTTGGGGGTCCAAATACGATGAATTATGTTTTTTTTAATTCTCTCCGAAGTACATAGCACATATTTTCAAGTGTCGTTAAAAAATTTTTTTTTTTTTGCGGGCAAAATGGGGTACTCTCTAAAAAAATTAAAAAATAATTTCTTTAAAAAATTTTTTTTAAAATTTTTTTTTTTCATTAGAAATTTTTTTGATCGAATCAGTGTACAATTTTTGAATCTTTCACAAGAAGATATTTTCTAGACGGAAGATAACTAAACCGGATAAAAACGAATCATACGAAAAAATAAGGAATTTCTTATCAAATATTATCCTTGCTTAAAAAAAAATATGTTTGACAGTTGAAATCACATAGAAGAAAGAGTAAACTTGAGCCAAGAAAATTTGTGGGTGGACCTAAGTTGTTTTGGAGCAAGAAAAATATATTTTTGAGAAAAGAAAATTCTCTCGAGTCGAAAAATTCTTACTTCAACCGAGATTATTTTTGCTCTTCAAAATATTCTCTTGAGTGAAGAAAATTTGTTCTTCATACAAGAATTTTTTTCTTTTTGTGTATTCAAAACGCAAAGCCAAATACTTTCTTGAGCCACGAAATTTTTTTTTTACGACCTTGAAAAATATTCTTTGAGATCGAATCTATACTATTTTTCGAGTAAACTTACAGGCAATTATATTTTCAGCCAGTTGAGAAAACACCGAACAAAAAAAAATTCTTAACTCTAAAGTAACTTTTCTTGACCTTAACTCAAAACAATTTTTAGAGTTTCTTGAATACAGTCACATTTTCTTAGACCAAAAAATTTCCAGCTCTACAGATCTGATCAAAAATGTCTACAGTGCAAAATGGAATTTTAATTGATTTCTTAACCATGCTTAAAATATTTGGTCGAGAAAAAATTTTTTTTTAATTTAGTGAAAAAAAAATAAATTCAATTTTGTGAAAAAAAAAAAAAAATTTTTTTTATTTTTCAAAAAAAAAAAATTTTTTCTGTTTGAAAGAGTACAAAACAATGTTGAAACTCGTTTTTAAATATTTTAAACACGATTTAAAAAAAAAAAATTTTTACTAAATTTTTGGGGTGCCCCATTTTGCCGGCCTACCCCGTTTTGCCCCCCCTTCCCCTAATTAAGTTGTATTAATTAAGTGCAAGACAATAAGATCTTTTAAATAAATTAAAACAATATAATTTAGCTGTGTATTGTTTGTATACATCAATCCTTATGTCTAGCAGCAAAAAAAGACCAAATTTCGTTTTTTCTACTGCGCATATAGATCAATGTATGAAAAAAATAGTTAATATTCTTCGACCCTGCTGATTTTTTTTTAAGATATTCCATGATGATTTTTTTTTTAATGTACAGAAAAAAAGCGCAGGACTCTCCAACCACCGGAACACCTCCAAATAATTTTTTTTGTGACCATCGACATAGATTTATGTATGAAAAAAATAGATGATTTTCTTCAACCCCGCGGATATTTTTTGAAGACATTCAGGAGACTTTTAAAAATATACAGAAAAATGTGCAAGACCCTCCGACTGCCGGAGTTCTTTCAAAAATATTTTTTTCTAACACTTTATGACCAGTCATCTATTTGATAAACAAATCGTTATGATAAGTAGGTACTCAAGGAAAACAAACATGTTTGCTTGATCATGACAGTGACCTACTGTTCTGTGGAACACTTTTGATGATGTAAGCACTTGTAATGACATCTCTTCACATTAAAATACTCAAGTTTCTATCAGATTTTCAGATCTTAACGATATAAAGTCCTAGGAAGCTATTCTGACTCATCCTCTATACTTCCCACCAAATAGAGTATTCAGTAGTTAGTGACGCCACTGTGCAGATGGCGTGCTTACAATTACATCAACGAACAAACGGTACTTCAATAACATGTAACCTGTTATCAATCTACATCCGTCATTACTTATTACAGAAATGATGACGTAGGTATTATTGCATCAGTCGTTTGAAACAATGTATAAAATCTGGCTAGATTACTCAATTTATATAGTCTATAGTTACGCTTTGAACCTTGTGTTATAATTTTGTTCCCGCCAGTAGATGTCCGATTTAATTTGAAAAGTGGAAAAAGTTTAGTTTCGTTTTATCTCTACACCGAATAGGTGCATTTACTTTTTGGTTTTTTGAAATTTACACGACAAAGTATTGCAAATATTTTGATGCGCGCGGATTCGAATCCCGAGTCAGGCATAGCCCTAATTTATTTCAATTCAACTCTAATTTGCTTTGTTCCAGGCAGTCTCATTTGCAGTGGGCGTATGTTTATCACTGCGAGGTTAATCTAGCTCAATGACGAATTCAAACCGCAACTGGATACACTGGATACACTGGCATAAAACAAAATGGTTCACTACTATATTTACGCAAAGGACTTTTCGGGCTCAACGGAAGAAGAAGAGTTCTATCACAGCAACGGGATCAAGACTTTTGAACAATTTAAAAGTGACGTCGAAAGAATTGAACAAGAACTTTTGATCGACGGCGAGACGCCTTCAGAATCGAAAATAATTTACTTGCACTGGGGAGATGAGTGTTACGAAGTAGATGAAGAAACAATTGTACAAACATACATTGAACAGAAAAGTGGAGGAATGTGTACTGACCCGGAAACGATTATCGAATGGATTAGAAAAAATTACGATATCTGTGCTGAAGATAACAGAATCAAATTGCTGTACATTATAACTGATGGCTTGATATATTCGGGTACAGAAAGATGTTTTGAATTGAATGAAAACATGCAGTACGAAATGGTTGTCTTCCATGCATTCAACGAAGATTTGTACGAAGTTGATCTTTCGGTAGCTGCGTCATTTTTGAAGAGTCGCTGTTTGGTGTATCGAAATTACGAGCTTTTGGATAACGTTGATATTTCTAAAGAGTTTGACTACGATAAGATCACGGTTGATAATTTTTCAGCTGAAAAAGAGAATCTTAAGTCGTATGTCAGGTTGAAGTTTATCGGAAAGTTCAAACAGAATGCTATAGCTTTGCAAGAAATAGATAAACTGAAGAAGCTGAGAGATTGGCTGTTTGACGAGTTGTCATCGAAAGCGCTAAAGACTGAAGTAAACTTGGAAACGAAGGACAGAAAAGTGTTCCTGCAGGAATTCGTTCGCACGGATTGGTACAAAAGTCTCAATGCTCCGGACCAGAATAAGAAGATTGAAATTGAGAAATCCATTTCGACGTTAATCAATTACATTGTCAGTGACAAAAAGTCTTACGCGTTTGACGCTTTGAAGTTCGATACCAAATTTGGAGATTTCGTTGAAGCGGAGCCGATCGTTGACGTAAATTTTACAGCTGAACAGGAAATTGAATTCCCTGACATTATTCTGGACGACAATAAAGGAATTCCTGTTGTGATTCTAACGCAAGTCAATTTGCTGGACAAAATAATTTTCCACAGAACAAAGGAATCGGATAAAGTGTCACCCGCCAGCTTCAGCAAATTCAAATCAGCGATGGAGTGCCCTCTGTTTTTGATCAACGACCCGGACATCAGTAAGTCGATTGGTTACTTTTACACTTTAAATGATTACAAACAGTTGCTAGAAAAGACTAAGAAGACAGAGCCGCGGACACGAAGACCGTTCTACGGCGGCCTTGTGCTAACAGACACAGAGCTGTTTGACGATTACAACGACTACTTTCTGTCGGCGACGTATTTTGATTTCAAGAAGGTGAACTTCAATATCGGTCTGTTCTACTTCGTGCTGTGGAAAAACTGCGAAAATAAAGAATGGATGGATAGAAACGTTGCGAAAAAGTTAAAAAAATATGTGATGCGACGTATCAGCTCGACAGTCTGCAAAATTGGGCTGTCATCATTGCCCCTGGATCCTCAAGAAAATGTGTCGCTGCCAACTGCATTGTGGTACTGCGTTGAATTGTCTTCGTGCATTTTCAAAGACGATCCTCAAAATTTCATGCACGAGCGCCTAAGGATGTTCTACGGTGTAGCGCATTGGATGGTCGAAATACTAAAGTATCTCAATTACGATCTAGACTTGGCGTCTTTTGTGAAACGTAAAGAGTTGATCAAATACGTTATGATTTTGAAGAAAATTTCAACCCGTAAAGAAAAAGTTTATTATCTATTAAAAGGGATATTCAAAAGAGTCTACGGATTTCTCATCAGTGAAATTGAAAAGCCGTACAATTTGAACACACTCAATTACCTAAAATTGCATCACAAAGATATGCTGCGCGATGACGTCATAGAAGAAAAAGTAAACTTGAATGACTATGTTCACTTGATGCACTACGTAGGCGATGTGAACAAATCTAAGGCAGGTAAAAACACGTTCAAAATATGTAAAAAGACATTCCGGCCCTTCTTTACTATTGAGAAGAACAAATCTTTTTACACAGAACTAGTCAAAGGAACGAGAAAAATAGTTATCAACAACCCCGACGACAAAAATAAAATTAACATAACTTACGAACCAATAGATTCGCTTGAGTTTGATAGAACTTTGTCTCTGTACAACCTATTTATTCGTTACGTTAAGCATTCTGAAAAATATCCCACCTTGCCTGAGTACATAGAGTATATTTTCAAGAAGAAAAAGTTCAACGGCGACTTGGTAACTATTTTTCCGCCCAATGTTTATTTCGACGCCCAGGACGTGTACTTGCGTTATCAAAGCATAGTAGCAAAGGTCAGTGTCAGTGAATTCCTAAAACTGACTAACAATTATGTGAATCGATCAGAACGAATCAAAGCCGAAGAAGTGGTCAAATTCAATAGTGATAGTGAAATAAGCGAATTTATTTCTAGCGAAGAACTAAAAGTTAATTTGAAAAAAACAAATTAATATCACAATATTAAGACCTTTTATTGATAAGTATTTCGACTAATAATTGTAAATAGATATAGTAGTCATAAGTTTTTGCTTACAACAGAATTTTTTAGATGTTTTTTGTTGTATAATTCGTAAAGTTTTCTTGGAGTTGTTAAATTATTTTTCCAAAGTTATTCTAGTCTAATAAGACAATGAGATCGTGTAAATAGATTACTGTATTAAAAATTATACAATAAAACTTAAACCATTATTGTTTGTATGTATCCTATTCCTTAAATCCAGAAGGTCACATTACACTTTTGATTAAGACTTTTTTCATTCAAAATCATTAGAACATTCAAAACAATCCAAAATAAAGCTTTCATGGTTTTTAATATGAAAAAAAATTTTCTTCTTAATAGTTTTATTTATTAGTAATTAACAGGGGGAGATTATATATATATGTAAATAATAAAGAAGAAACATGATTATGCGAGATAAACAATGAGCTACTTGATTGACAATGTAGACTGTGACTCATTTTTTGAGACATTTCGTGCCTAATTCTACTTCGAGTGCCTGCGTATGAGCTTTGCGAAATTCTGAGGCAAATTATGAACAGAAAAACTTATAAGTACCTCAACTCAGCATCAGTAACCTCCACAAGACACTAGATTGACCTCAAACGGATTCAGTATTTTAAATGTCCTTGCCCTTTCTTCCGCTGCAACACAACCCACGTTTCTTTTGTAAATTGTAATTCTTTCTCTACTTGCATTTCAAAACTGCAAACTAAAGTTCTGAGTTAAGAAATTATACGATAAAGATGAATGCAAGGAGTACAGTCACATTCGTCGCTTGACGTGCCCGGCCGTTACTTACACGTGCTCAGTAGTTAGAGACGCTACTGTCTAGATGGCGCATCTGTACTGGCATTAGTAAACAAATAAAGATAACTTTCATATCCTATTGCTCATTATTAACCTTATTGAGTTGTAGGCTTGTGCCAGTACATGTCCGTTGATATCAACCCAATACTTTGCCTCGGGTATTACCGAGTCGCAATAATAAATAGATATTAGTTTGACACAAACAAGTTACTCGAGGGTTACGACCTAGTGTTCGCAGAGACCTTTATCAAATGATTGCTTAATAACCAATTAAAATGTTATATTTAATCACAATTGTCAAATAACTATTTACAATACCAATGTTTCATTTAGTCCTTAGTTATGAAGAAATAATCATTAAAAAATTATCATACGTATGAAAATCGAGCATAGAAGTTTTGAAAAAAAGCTGTCAAGAATTGTAATGAGAAAACATTTTTTTAAAATATTCTTATTTATTAGTTATCGACAGGGGGAGTTAATATATATGAATATAAAAATACCACATCCCTTCCCTTACCAGCCATGACGTCACTTAGTAGTTAGGGACGCTACTGTCCAGATGGCGCTGTTCTCAATGCTCCCTGACTTTGAGTTTTAGTTGTTTGATACTAGATCCGCGAAAGTAAGTAGGTAATACTTAGATACAAACATTTTTGTTAACTTAATTAAGAGCTACAACCTAATTTTATAAAAGTTTTCTGATAGTAAAACCACAGACGAAACTACAACAATTTTAGTAGTCTTTGTTTACGGCACACAAATTATCAAAAGCTTAGTCATATCAACAATTCCAGTCGGCTTTGCAACTACTTTGTCAGTGCAGCTGAATCATTTGATTAATCTCAGTGTTTGATTGACCACTGGTCATTATGGAAGTCTCTTATTTCCGTCAATAAATAATTAATTATAAAATAGTTCGTGAAAAAAATTGTTTCCGTGATATTTTACTGCAGATGGGTGAGGATTTTGGTTCACAGGAGTATTTTTTGGTAACAAGAGATTTAATAAAAAATTTTGAAGTTTCTTAGTTCTACTTTTTGAATTTTGAACTTAATTATAAATAGTTTTTTGTATATTACTACTTTTTCTTGTTTCATATTTTGGGAAATACTTTGAAGCATTGAACCTCTGACAATCCTTATTGGGTTTTCTATTTTCCAACAGTATACCCATTTTAAATTTCAAAAAGAGATTTTGATGTTCATCACTACAACGAATACGCCCCTTTGATGTCGAACCGGCATGTGTACACTGATTTAATTTCGATTTGATAACCTAGGCATGTATCTAAAGACAGTTAATCCCGAGTCATAACCTTTTGAAATGAAGAAATGTTGTTTTTAGAATTTAGCTTCAAAGCACTTAATAAGTACTGCGCTATCATGGTAAGCGTGCTTATTTCGAGCTTTAGAATTAGATTCTAACCGCCATATCATTGCACAAGACTTGTCATTTGGAACAAGAGCAAGAATTCAAGAAGACAGAAGAAAAATTCTAGAAGAAAGGAAATATCTTAGGCTTTACTAGCTAATTCATGAGCTCATGCTTCTTTTCATGAGATCATTTAATAGCTAGTCTAGCCTGATATTATCAACAGTATCGCAAGAACTCCATCATCTTCCATCGCATGAAGCACGTCATTTTCATGGTCTCTTTTAGCTGCCTTCAATATTCGGTGAGTTTTTGTACATCATTAATATTTTGGACTGTATGATCATCACTTCACCACATCTTGCATTCCAAATCTTTTATTGATAATGAGTTTGCATGTCAATCACTATCATTAAAAGAGCTAAGTAATTGAAAACATCCATAAAAACACGTCGTTGATAAATTTAATGAGCTCGATATCAAACAAAGTAGCCGTATCGCTAATTCTCGGAAAGTGTCCAGTTGTTCTTTTAGTAAACACGTGATAACAATGTCAAAATAAATATGAATTTCGCTTCTACGCTTTGAAGATAAGAAACTCAATTGGTTTGGGATTGAATATCCTCAATAGCAAATACGTTTCCACTTTGTATTCCTGTTTTGGAAGTTTGATGTCAATTAATGCCTTACCTTCACGTCAATATTTCAAGATTCGGTTGGTTGTTGAAAAATCTGGAGTCTCATTGTAGACAAAGGCTCAAAAATGGTTGCAAATGATTGCGGTTGTTCCTGTTACTATCAACTTTTTTCACCCTTCGGGGCCTCTTATCCTGTATTGCTTCACCAGCAGCGAAAATTCGAATCCAACAACCGGATTTTGATTCGTTGATCTGAGGCTCTTGATTTTCTTGTTCTGAAGACTTTTAGGGAATGAAAGAAGACTAGAAAGCTCCATCTTTGGTATTTTTTGACTATACTCAATGAATAGTGTGTTCCTTACGACAATATCTCGTTGGAATAGTCAAATGGACCCAAAACAAGCCTGCACCTTTAATTGAAGAAGAAATTAGAAGGATTGCTGGATACTCAAGAGTGAAATTGGAGAATTAAATTCTCAATTATTACAATTGTTTCTTAGACTAATGTGATTTGTATTCATCATTCTGGAACAACTGTGATAGATTGATAGTTTATACGCCGAAACTGAACCAGATTGAATTCAATCCGAAGCTGTCAAGAATTGGAATGGATAAAATTAACATTTCCAACGTGATTTTCCTGTTTCAAAACCTCTTTCCCACCCTCGGAGGCCTCTATTATCCGACATTCCGCAGACTCATTTAACAGGAAAACTAAATTTACGGCTATGTGCTCATAACAATTGATCAATTCAATAAGTACTGCACCAATACAAATTCTTATTAATAGCAATGTTTTCTTTACAGGCTGGAAGATGTCTAGAATCGATCGAAGGCTGGTGGATTTGAAGATAAAGATATCGAACGATCCAACCAAAGAGATCTCAGCCGAATTGAGTTATTCTAAAATGCCCATGCGTTTGTCATCAGCATGGCAGATTGGAATAACTAATTTCTGATGAAGAGCGTCATTACTCTGCAATACTAATCTATAGTAATTTTTATGAAGACACAATGCGTTGCTGTCACGCTTTATGTTTCTTAACAACTAATATCAGCTTGACCGTTCATCAGTTTCAAGAATAACCTTGGAACAGAAGAACTGTTTCTTGATGTGGTCAACTGATCCCTAAGTACTTTTGCGTTTCTATCTGCTAAAGTACTGTTGGACTCAGCGGATTGCATCAAGAAATGACTACTAGAAGAAGAAACTGTCTCAGACTCCTTATTATGGTAAGTCTTGCTCGTTATATTTTTTCATTCATAACCAATATTAGTAACCAAAAGTAGATCAAGCCCCTCCGGTGCAAGAAGAGATTAAATTTTGAGAATTTTAGCTTCTTTTAAAATTTCTTACGCTGTCCATTCGTTGAGAATTTTAGAAAGAGGCGTGAATAGAGCAGGATATCTACAAACAAACAACAATCACTTATATATACTATATATTGTATAAATATAGATATATTCACAATGTTAAATTTTTTTTAATCCTGTATTGAAAAACTGGCCCTTAGTGATTCATTGACGTCAAACGAATCCAATCAAAGAAGCTATACAAAATTCAAGGAAAACTATAAATTTTCCTCCTTGCGGTTTTGATAATTCAAGGTTTGTTTGTATTCTAATTATTTATAATGAATAAATTTAGGTCAATACATTTATAAATTAATTTGACTGCTAAAACGAGGAAATTTTCAACAAAAACCACAACTGTTTGTGACCCACAAGTTTGGAAACTTTCGACCCAAATTTTGAACTTTCAAAAGTTTGTTACACCGTCTGCTGATTATTATTTTTTAAGGTTTGATTAACAAGAGTAAAAAACGTGAATTTCAATTGGGAAATTAATTATAATTTCAACATCAGGATCGTTCCTTTTAGAGGTTCTTTCATTAAAAAACACCAACTTTGTAGGTTACGATGAGATCAACACTAGAATAACGAAGACGTGTATTGATGAAATTGTTCCTGTCTTGACTTATTTAATCAATTCCTCGTTCTCAACTGGAACATTTCCTGAACCCTTGAAAATTTCAATAGTGAAGCCACTGTTTAAAAAAGGCAGTAAAGAAGAAGTC
This sequence comes from Coleophora flavipennella, assembly GCA_947284805.1. NCBI lineage: Eukaryota > Metazoa > Arthropoda > Insecta > Lepidoptera > Coleophoridae > Coleophora > Coleophora flavipennella. Next base: position 7,011,434 of record OX369255.1, on the reverse strand, counting down.
AAAAATTATCGCCCAATTACGTTAATCCCAATTTTTTCAAAGATATATGAAAAGTGCATGCTTAAGAGACTTCTTGAATTTTGTGAAAAATATAAGCTTATTAATGATGAACAATTTGGATTTCGGAAAGGAAAATCGACTACACTAGCTCTTTTCTCTCTACTTCAAATTATTCTGACTAATGTTAACAAAAATTTTATGACTACAGGGCTATTCCTTGATCTTTCTAAGGCATTTGACAGCATTCAGCATGACATACTACTTTCCAAATTAGAAGCGCTTGGTATTAGAGGTCCTACGCTTTAATGGATATCATCATACCTAGTTAACAGAGAACAATGTGTGGTTATTAAAAAATCAGACAGCAAAAACAACATCTTATCCTACTCCTCTAAATATAAGACAAATAAATATGGCGTTCCTCAGGGAAGTGTGTTGGGACCAATCTTATTTATACTATACGTAAATAGTATTACTGACATAACTAATCATAAATGCATTTTATACGCTGATGCTATTTCCATTATAGTAACTTCTGACAAAAAGAGTACTTCAATCAAGGAACATGAAAACGACATTAATAATACATTAGAAAAAATAATAGACTGGCTTGACATTCATAATTTGAAAATTAACTTGAATAAAACTAATTATATACAATTTAATAAGTCTCTTAATAATAAATATAATTACAATTTAGACATTCAGTATGAAAATTATACAATCAACATTTCTAGGAATAACTATAGATCAGAATATAAACTGGAAACCACAAATAGATAATGTATGCTGTAAAATAAATAGATTTGTGTATGCTCTCAAACAGGTCAAAAATTGCACTAACATGAAAACGGCTTTATTAACATACCGTGCATACGTAGAGTCAGTTTTACGTTATGGTCTTATAGCTTGGGGAAATAGTACTGACATGAATCGAGCCTTTATTGCTCAAAAAAAATGTATTCGCGCTATGTATGGAATCCCACCCTTCGTATCTTGTAGATCACTCTTCAATAGACTTGGTGTTTTGCCGCTACCCTTGCTCTACATTTATGAAATTTGTATATTTGCACGGACAAATAGCGGACTATTTAAAAGAGCATGTGATGGAAGTATCAGATCCCGCAGGGACCCAGAAAAGCTAGTGTTTCAAGAAATTCCCAGGTCATTTGTATATGATAAAAGTTGCCTGACGATGTGTATTCGCATGTATAACAAAATACCACATGAAATTAAGAATCTAAACAATAAACAATTCAATATCAAATTACTTAAGTGGCTGAATGACACAGACTGTTATAATATTAAAGACTTTTTAAATTTGTAGATTACTTTAGTTGAAGATTGACATTATTTTGTATGTTTGTGACTAAGATTAAAATATTTTGCATGCTATTTTAAATACTAGCTAAACATGAGTTCTATATACATATTTTAAGATCTTTTTATACCATGTTTAAGGCAAATAAATTATTATGAATTATGAATTACAGCTTATCCGTTATGTCTTGGACACCGAGGCTACCACTGATGTGTTCGTTACGATTGCAAGGCCAGTAATGCCACGCATCCACTTCTTTTAAATTCACTATTGGTAAGCCCTAATTCAGGGTAGGCTCGAGCCCCTCGGTGGGGACGTATATGAGCTGATATAATGATGATGATATGATGAAGCTCTTGGCACCATCTCACCTGCAGCATTTTTATCTCCATGACTAACTTTTTAGGTTTCCGTACCTAAAATGTGCTAACAGGACCCTTAATACTAAGCCTACGCTGTCCGTCCGTCCGTCTGTCCAACCATTAAAGGTCTGTATCTTTTGAACCGTAATGGGCAGCGGGATGAAAGTTTCAAAGAATATATGATAATATGGCATATTTTCTAAAAAATATAAATCAAAAAAGCCGACGTGATTGGGAACACACACAGCACACCAAAAAGAAAAAAATAATAATTGAAAACAGCGTAAAAAAACAAATGATTTTAAAGACACTTTTGCAGTACGTAACACAATAATTAAGATATTAAATTTTTGAACTTGCATGTGCTCAACGCCCTGGTTTAATTCATGTCAGATGATATTGGTCAACGAAACTAATGAAATGAGATCACAAAAGATCTGTACGTAGACCGGGAATCTACTTGAACAGGACAAGGTGACCACTATCAAATTTTATTGTAGGTGTGCTACCGCGTCACTGTAGTGTAGTGCATCACAGATGTTCGCGGATGCGCGAGTTGACTGCTTTCAAGCGGTGATACGAAAACGTGCCGCGTCCATGTTCGATAGGGTGCGGGGGAGCACCAACAGCATCCTGGAAGTCATTGCAGCAAGGTTTGACTCGCATTTCTTGAAGCACTGGGTAGGAATTATAAAGAGAGTTTGGGAGTTTATCATGTAGGTAGATATTTGTGTATAATTTATTTCGTGTTGTTTCCGTGACATATTTGAATTATGCTTTTAATTTTGACTTTTTTTAATCTATACATTGACATTGTACTCATATTGTTGATTTAATAAAATAGGCTAAGTTTACTAACAAAAAGGGACAAATAAATAATAATAATAATTAGACGGTGGAGCCTGAGGGAGATAGGTACTTCCTCGTATCAAATCAGCTTTCTGTTATGTCATTGTTAATGTCCTCATTTAAGAAAATTCGTGTGCATCGTTTAAGATCAATGATCAGACTAGCACTGAAAATATATGATCAGGCCTGACGTGAAATTGTACACGTAACAAGCTTTGCTTTGATCGTAATTATCATTACCATAAACTAAACCAACCATGGTAAACCATATATCAGTAATTGTGACATCCAATAATAATTTGACATCTAATAATGAGTTGACATTGAGTAATCACGTGTCTGACATTAATAATACAATAATATCAATAATCGAATGGCTTGACTATAATAATCTTCAAATTAATTTCAATAAATCGACATTCATTTATTATAATAATAAACAAAATCTTAGTATTAATTATAAAGGACAAACTCTACAGAGGGCAACATGTGTTAAATTTCTTGGCATAACAATCGATGACAAACTAAACTGGAAAGACCAAGTTGAAAAAATATGTGCCAAAATTAATAGTTTTTCTTTCGCTCTCTATAAACTGACAAGAGTTGCATCTAGAAGTACGGCTGTCACAGCTTATTATGCTTGCGTTGAATCCATCCTTCGTTATGGAATAGTAATCTGGGGCAACAGCACAAACGTTATGAGTGTTTTCATAGCCCAAAAAAATGTATTCGTTCAATATACGGAGTAGCACAGGACGTATCATGTAGACCGCTATTTAAGACCCTAAAAATCTTGCCGCTGCCTTGTCTTTACGTATTTGAAATGGCTAAATTTGTTAAAAAATATCAGAAAACATTCTACAAGCAAGCGAGTGAAGTAACTGCAAGAGTGAAAAGAAAACCCAACAGGCTAGTTATGAGCAAAATTCCCAAGACTACTAATTATCAAAAGAATTGCTATTGGATGGGTCACGTCATATATAACAAAATACCGCAGTCGTTTAAAGATCTGCCTTTCAATAGATTTAAGAAAACCCTACATGAATGGCTTCTTCATAATATGTTTTATTCTCTTGATGAGTTTTTGGGTCACAAATTATGATGTATGTCAAGGATTAAATTTGAAGTTTTTTTTTTGTTTTGTTTCTATCTATTTAATACTGTAATAACATTTGCATGCTGTTGTTTTATATGGCTAAACAAGTGATTCCTACTTTAATAACGAACATCATTTTACTTACTGTACCTTGTTTAAAAGCAAATAAATACTTACTTACTTACTTATAGCTATTGCTCACTTAAGGATTTAAAACACTTTGTCATCGAAAAAAATACGGTTGTCTGTAAAGTCGGTTTACTGACGATAGTTGAACGTGACAACGTCATAAGAAAATACTGATGGAATGGTTTCATAAACGGAACGCCTCACGGAACGCCTCAGAGCGAGGTAACGACGCATTCACGGAACGCCTCAGAGCGAGGTAACGACGCATGCGTCATGTTTTTTCGTGCGTGCAGCCGGCTCCATCGAATTATAAGACGTTATCACGTCAAAATATATTTTTTTATTGTTGCTATTAAAAAAGTTTAGCGTTTTTCATACAACACAACAAACTCTTCTTTATAGGAACATAAGTTTTTAAGCTTAACATACTTATCTTACGAAATAATTAAAAACAATTAGTAAACTTCTAAAAGTTACAGTAATTGCCCATTCGTTACAGTGATTGACAATACCAGAATACAGTGATTAACTGACCAATAACTGAGATTTGAAGTGGTCAATAACTGTACCGAACGTCAGTTACTGAATAAATCAGTCTTCAAAACAAACAATATGAAACCTTCTGTTTATACCTTAAATCTAAAAGCCTGTTCTCTATTCTTTTAAAATATATTGCGTTTTGCTTTCTTTACCATATGATATAGTAGCTCTGCTGAGTCAGAATCACCAGAGTCGTCGTCTTTCAATTGGAAACAAAAGTGGCACAGAATTAAACACAAGCCACAGTTATCGGCTACATACGCCTTGTGCCTTTTTGGAATGCAACGCATATGAAAGATTCTTGAACAAGAACTGCAAGTAAGGTCTAGTTTGGCTAGAGTAAAATGATTGCAAACTGCACAAAGACTCTTGGGCTTGAACACAGTGTGACTCAAAATGGTATTTTTTATGACTCTAATATTTCAGTCTTCCTCTCTTATTTTCTCTTTTTAAGCTCTTTTTCTACTTTAATCTTCTTTGATTTCGTTTCACATTGTTCCTCTAAATCAGTCTTTTGTTGTGCAATATTTTCCGTACCTATCTTATTATTTTCTCTTAATCTCACTTTTAGGATCTTTTTTTTTTCTATTTCAGTTTTCTTCGAATATTGTATTTTTGGTGTCTTCGGCATGCTGAAAACCAAAATAAAAATAAAATATTATTCCTTAAAAATAATCTTCATAGCTATTGCCCGGGCAATAACTATAATTATTGCCATATAGCAATCACTAAAATATTGGTGGGCAAAGACTAAAATCTTTCATGTCTTGGCTTAGTTATTGCCCACAGCTAAAAAAACCGTTATTAGTGAAAGAAAAGCAGAGTTTTTGCATTAAAATAATGCTAATGCTATTACGTACACCATCAATAAACAACATAAGTAATATATTACTTTGAAAGTATAAAAAAATACTTCAGAGAAAGCAATACCTTAAGAAAATTTATAAAATATTTACCTTTTCGGTCAGTGCGTTCACTTGTCTTGACAAAATCCGCCATGACTGATTTTTTTAAAATTTAGTTTTGCCATTTGAAAAAAAATCTATGGTTAATTTTTACTAGTGCCATCTAACATCGACTTGACAAGTTAGAACAAATAAAAGCAAAAAAAAACAACAAGTTTTCTTAAAGTGGGCAATCACTCTCTGGTTTCCCCTATCTACAAGTACGTTTTTTAGTCAAATTCTGTGGCCAATCTTCGAAGTCCACCTAGGACCTAATGTTCTTGATAAACAATATTGAACACCACCGAGACTCTATTGATAAGTATAAAATAGTTTTGTACCACTTACAATGTAAAGTTATCGATTCTTCTTATAAATTAGTACTGTGTACTTTTTTTAAAAAAAAGGAAAGATATCACAGTCAAAGATGACCTAATTTTAATTAGTATTTAAGTCTATGCTAAGTTCTATAGACTATGGCGCTTCCTCTGTCTTGTCGGCTTGCGTTTTCAATGTCTATCTTTAACTCGAACCTCTTATTAAAAATAACCACGTCTAATATCGTGTTTGATGCACTACACTTCTCCAAGTAATGGTAATTGTGTACATACTTTTTATGTAACAATAATAAATAAATAAATAAAATAAGTAAAACATAGTAAACTAGCGCTGATAATAGAAATAATTAATTTACTCATTCTCAAAGACTTCAATCGAAATCATTGAGTATTTTATGCACATACAGGGGCATAAGGTGTTTTTTAATTGTTGTTGTGTAACTTTACCCATTATCAACAAGTTATGTTTGTCGGTAAAAGTGGTCACTTTTAGCAGTTTTGCAAAAAATAACTTATTGCTAATAAAACAAGAGTTGTTGCTCCCCTATATTTTTTTATTCCACAATTGGTAAGCCCTTGGCATCATTTCACCTGAAGGTAAGTGACTATGACGCCGAAGATGGAAGCGGCCTTACAACGCAATTGGGAACTGGCTATCAAGTCTCCGTGGCGTAAGTCAGATCACATCAATGCCGTTAACATTGATGTTTGGCGGCAAGACTTTGATGAGATGGTGGTAGCTAGCAAGGCGGGCTTAGGAAATGCCCTTCCACCGACCAAACCGAGTCTCACAAGTTAGACTCCGCCGGGATTCGAACCCGGGACCTCCTGATGTGAAGCTAAAGCTTAAGCTATTTAACTAAGCCACGGAGGCGGTTAATTCGTACTATGGATCCCAAATTGAACGAAAAATTAATATTTTACCATCGGTTTTTTTATAACATACTTACCTTCTTATTGAAATAAATACCTACCATATTGTGGGTGGCAAGGAACTGTCAGTGCGCGACTTTGAAACGCTCTTGGCCGATTTTAAATACTAATTAATCAGTCGAAACAGTTTCATTAGTAAAGCGAAAGTCTACACTTTCGAAATGTCTAAAATTGTCTAGAAAAGAGTACTCTTTTCCAGACAATTTTATACAATGACCTAAGTCACGTCAGTTTGATTTTGAACGTTTAACAGTGAGAACAAGAAATGAGTATTTCTCCAAAGGTAGGTACCGCTTCCGGCTTCAGATAAGCTGCATTTGCAACAGCGTCGAATGGGGCCTAATAATGTAAACGAGCAAGCAACCCCGCGACTCGAAGGCAAGTAGGTAACCGCTGCACTGCTAGGCTCAGGGGCGATGATGATTGCATAAAATGATCAGATATCATCTGTTTATATAAAAGAAACGGTGACTAACTGGTATATAAACGCACAGCCGAAACCACTAAACGGATTTCGCAGTTGGATTACAGATAGCAATTAGGACGTGGGCATCATCATCATCATATCGGCCGAAAATCGTCCACTGCTGGACAAATGCCTCCCCCAAGGATTTCCACGAAGACCGGTCCTGCGCTGCCCGCATCCATCGTCTTCCCGCGATCTTCACCAGGTCGTAGGACGTGGGCATCCGCTAAGAAAGGATTTTGGGAAAGTCCCACGGAAAAGGCAAAAAACGGGATCTGCGCGGGCGAAGCTGCGGGCATCCACTAGTTAGTAATAAAATATTTGAAGAGCAAGTAGATTTGTTACTATTTGTTTTACCTTCATTTCATTACTTACGTTTTTATCGATTAACCACCTCCGTGGCGTAATTGTTAAGGCCATTCCATTAGTTTCACATCGGGAGGTCGCGGGTTCGATTCCCGACGGAGTCTAATTCTGACTCGGTTTGGTTGATGGAAGAGCATTTTCTAAGCCCGCCTGGCTAGCTACCACCATCTTATCTAAGTCCTGCCGCCAAACATCAATGTTAACAACATTGATGTGTTCCGGAAGTAACTATTTAGTAATCTGTGGTTCCGGCTTGAAGATGAGGTAGCCAGTTCCCCATTGCGTTGGGACTCTTGGTAAGCCCGCTTCCATTTTCGGCACCATCGTCACTTACCATTAGGTGAGATAATGCCAAGGGCTTACCAATTGTGAATAAAAAAATAAAAATATATAGTATTTTCACTGCTTTACCTTCAATCAGATAGCAAGTGTAGTACGCAGTGTAGCACGACTTAGGTAGTAGGTGGTGGATGGGTTTAAATTAAGATGCGTGCTTCCAGATGAAATTAATTTAATTTGTGAAATAAAGACCCGTGAAGGGCCTTTACGAACCCTCCGGAGGACCTCGTCTACTTTCCTATTTCGACTACTTTCCTACTTTGTCTACTTGTCTACTCGTCTACTTTCCTACCTCGTTCACTTTCCTATTTCGACTACTTTCCTATTTCGTCTACTTGTCTACTCGTCTACTTTCCTATTTCGTCTACTTGTACTAAAGGTCGAATAGAAAAAAAAGCAGCAGATTAATAAATAATTATTTATAAGGAAATTTGAATGATGGATACATCGAGATGAAATGTTGGATGATAGATTTTTCAACTTTTTTGACAGATAGATGAAAGCGCATGCGTGGAAAAGAAGAATTGATGGAATGAAAAGAAGATCGGATGAAAGGAGAACGAATAACTGTGCACAACGCTAAAACGCTGTGTGTTAATCTCAAAATCATCATCATATCAGCCTAAAGATGACCAATGCTGGACAAAGGCCTCCCCCAAGGATTTCCACAACGACCGGTGCGCTGCCCGCATCCAGTGGCTTCCCGCGACCTTCACCAGATCTCCGGTCCACCGAGTGGGAGGCCTGCCTACGCTACTTCTCCCGGTGCGCGATCGCCACTCGAAAACTTTACTGCTCCAACGGAAATCTGTTCTACAAGCTATGTGCCCTACCCACTGCCATTTAAGTTTAGCGATTCTGAGTGCTATGTCGGTTACTTTGGTTATTTATCCTTATACATAATAATTAATCTCGCTCGGGATGTAATTATAGTCGGTAATTCAGGATTGGGTGGAAACAGGGTATTAATTTGTGAAAAATTGCGAATTTATGCATCAAATTGAATAATTTGCCAGCAAAAAGCGTTTGGGGCTCAGCGAAATGAGATCTTGGATAAGCCAGACTCCATTTAGGGGAAATGGAGCTTATACTGAAAAACAAAGGCTCGTGGTAGGCGCAAATTGGTTGGCGTAAAGAGGTATAACGAGTACGAAAATTAGGTAGGTGCCTATTGATTTCAGGCTCTAACTTTGAAATATTTAAGTCCATCGAGTCCGGGTTATGAATGATCAGTTTACAGAACTCGCCAGTTTCCGTAACTAGTCAGTTTCCATCACTCGTCAGTTTTCAACACTCGTAAGTTTCATGTTATTCGTTAATTCGTCAGTTTCAGAGAGTCGGGTTATGACTGGTCAGTTTACAGAACTCACCAGTTTCCGTAACTAGTCAGTGTTCAACACTCGTCAGTTTCATGTAATTCATTAATTCGTCAGTTTCAGAGAGTCGGGTTATTTATTACCAGTCAGTTTACAGAACTCGCCAGTTTCCGTAACTAGTCAGTGTTCAACACTCTTCAGTTTCATGTAATTCGTTAATTCGTCAGTTTCAGAGAGTCGGGTTATGACTGGTCAGTTAACAGAACTCGCCAGTTTCCGTAACTAGTCAAATTCCAACACTCGCCAGTTTCATGTAATTCGTTAGTTTCAGAGAGTCGGGTTATGACTGGTCAGTTAACAGAACTCGCCAGTTTCCGTAACTAGTCAGTTTCCAACACTCGAAGCATTTTTGCGAGGCTCTTTGACTGTAATAGTTTAATCAATCAAACCTGACCGAACCTTAAAGTAAGATGGAATCCTACATTATTAAAAATAAGATCAAAGAAATCAATAATTTAACTATTGCTAGTCAATTCATATATAAAATCATCATGTACGTTCGTAAGAATTTGCATTTATTGATGTTTGGCGGCAAGATTTCGAAAAGATGGAGGTAGCTAACCAGGCGGGCTTAGAAAATGCCCTTCCAGAGATGTTTGAGGGGGTGGGAAATTACTTTTTTTTTTAATAAGCATATTCTGACAAAGTTCCCGAGGGATATGGGAAAAACTCATTTTCACGCTCGCGCACGTCGGCGTCGCAACGGAGCGACAGATCGAGTGTTTTTTTGGGTAGAATTGTTTGAGGGAAGGCGGGGGGGGGGGAGTGATATAGACGGCCAACAGAATAGCCCGATCTGGGACAGAGATCTGGAGAAAACTCGCACAACTCACCCTTAAAGACAGTCATAAAAACGATGTCCACGCGGGCGAAGCCGCAGGCAAAAGTTAGTATTTTAGTAATTCGTTGCTATCCCTATCTTTTATCACGAGTACCTAGTCAATGATATCTATGTATACGTAGTGTTTTCTGTCTTTCGTATGTTAGAAGTAGACCTTCATTGCATGTAAAATCGATAGTGTCTATGTCAATAAAACAGTCGCGTGGCCTCAATTTTCTGTGAACTTGTAAAAGCGAAAAATTCAAATTGTATAATATGTACAATTTGTATAAAGGCAAGCGTTTTCGCGAAACGCGAGATATTAGGCCGGGTAGTAGAGTATCTGGCCTAACTTATCCCCTAATTCACAAAGTTGCCAATATCTTCTTTAGAGCTTAGATCCAAGTTATCCTGTGATAGCATTTGACTCAAAAAAGCAGTCGGTACAAAAAATATCACTAAGTTAGAAGTTTAATTAATTGTAATACATAATTGTTAAAAGAAGAATTGGAAAACAAATTTATAGAAGAAAATAACAAAACATGTTCTTACCATCTTACTACAAGGTATGTGCTCCATCCACTTGCACTTGCATGCCACTTGAGTTTATAGTATATGATCTGAATCATGACATTATTTGTAATATTATTTTTATTGTATTTTTTTTGTTTTGACTATTTAAAAGTGTGTGTAAACACCTATTTGAAATAAATTGTTTTGAATATTGAATTTTTTGAGCTTTTTCTGAAACCAGCTTGATGGGTAGGCTGGAAGACGTTGAACCTGCGCAGCAAGACGATTCATCATGTCAGCTCATATACGTCCCCACCGAGGGGCTCGAGCCCACCCTGAATTAGGGCGATCGAGCCTTAGTCAACCACGCGGGCCCAGAGCGGGTTGGTCGACTTCACACACAACCTGCGAGTTTCTCCGCAGGCGCGTGCAGGTTTCCTCACGATGTTTTCCTTCACCGTTAGAGCGTCGGATAACGTACATATGAAATCTTAATTCGAAATCACATCGGTACGTGGCAGGATTCGAACCACGACCTCCCGTGCAGGAGGCGGCGTACCTAGCCGTTACGCCACCGATGCTCTTTTACGCAGCGAGACGATTAATCGTTATAATTATCGAAAACAGCTCGGAGACATGGCTCAAAAGTGAGATGGGCCTGTAGTTCTTTAGCACGATGTTATCGACCTTTTCGGATGTCAATAACCGTTTCACTTGCACATCTTATTTTAGTTTTTGCCATCGTATTAATGACATTTTAAAATATACTTTATATAAGTATATAAGATTGTGTGGTTTTATTTGCATCAGTAAAAAAACTCATCATGTAATTTGAGTTTTTCATGAAATTTCGCAGCTAAATACGAGTAGGTATCCGGTATCCCGCCGGATATCGAGCTATTATCCGGTTTCATGTCATCTCTGATATATTCCAGGTATGTATGAAAGTCGCGGTGCACATGCCTTACATTACAGGTGATCGTGGGTAATGCTAAGTGCAACTCCAGGCAGTGCAACTCCAGGCAGTGGCGTAGCGTGGACTAGCCTAGACATGTGCGAAGTGGCATCAGCGAGGCCCTTTCAGTATCTATTTCCAAGATCAATGCAGAGATCCTGAATAGCTATATATCGGTATTTTTGTCAGTAGGTTCTTGGATCTAAACGTTTTCCGATACTTATTAAAGTGAAACTTTTATTCATTTCATTCATTTTCATTTCATTTATTTCAAGAACAAATTACATTGTGTTTGAAAGTACACAAATAATTACAAAATATAAATTAATAATAATAGCTAATACCTAAGAAAAATACAAAATGTCAAAGTTTCTAAAAGAGTTAAATAATAATGAAAAAAAATGTCATATAACACAATGTCGTAATGAAATTACATAGTCTCAAGCTTTTTCGTCTGTGTGTCGCGTGACGGTCGGTTTGATCGTTTCGTCCTCTGTACCGTAGCTCCAAGACGACAGCTGCCATGATCGTTTCGTGCTCTGTAAATGTCTATAATGTGAAAAAAACTTTCACTTTTACCATGGTTTCATAAAACCACACACTCTTTTTTACATGTGTCAGCGTTTTTTACAATTCAAAATTATTTTTTTTAAGGATTTTTAGGTATCTTTAATAAGTTTTTTGTTACCATTTCTGTGTTTGCTCCTTAAGAAAAAAAAGATTAAAATACTAAAGCAAACCCAAGACACTTTAAGATAGTATGAATACGTGAAAAATTTTAAAATGAATATTTTACAAAAAAAAGTTTTTTATTAAACGACTTCAAAAAAGGAGGAGGTTTCTCAATTCGACCGTATATATATATATATATATATATATATATATATATATATATATATTTTATGTTTGTTTGCTGATAACTTCGTCGTTTATGAACCGATTTTGATGATTCTTTCTTTGTTGGAAAGGAGATAGGGGGTACCATGATAAGGAAACCAGTATCTGATGATGGCATCCCAGAGAAATCGAGGGGAACCTTCGTTTCCTCAGGAAACTTTCCTGTTTGAAGTCAGTTTTTTTTTGTTCAAAATTATAAATAAAAGTTTAAATAAATTGACAACAATTTAAAAACTTATAAAAGGCAGCTCTAGATTACACAAAAAATTAAACTAATGATTCTAGTAAAATGGATGGCTAGTTTACTTTTTTTTTCACGGTTTCACAAATTGATAATCTGACTACAATAACCATAAGTGCATACACAACCCAGTTAGGTAACGTCACATTATAGATTACTTTTCTTTACTTTAGATTACTTTTGTTTAAAAGCGAAATAATATTTACGTTACCGTTAAATATTATTTCGCTTTTAAACAATATCAATCATAATGAATGTAAATAAATAATCAAATAAATGCGCGTAGAATAGTGTGAAATTGTTTTTTTTATCTTTAATTATGTCTAATGACAGAAGATATTATTGTCTTTAACACGCTTATTATATTAGCTTCACTTGTATGTATGTATGTCTGTAACCGTCTCCTTTGCACTCGATGTTGACCCACTTTAAACGGACAGATTGAATTCAAACTGTACATTTATCAAGAATCAGTGACAACACAATAATTTCGTAAGTTAATCTCAATATCCTGAACTAAAAACTGAAAAATAAATATAGTAGGTATAAAAAACTAAAAAAACACGCTTTTAAAGCACATCAAATTAAAAAGTGGAAAATAATTCTTAATATAAGCTGAAAATGATAATGAACGAAAAATAATAGTAGGTATTATTGTGAAAAAAGCGTGGGTCGCTCGATAAACGAAAAATATGGCACACAGCTTGTTTGATGTGCTTTAAAAGCGTGTTTTTTTTAAGTTTTTTAAACTATATTTATTTATCTTTACTTCGACAGAAGATATTATAAAATTTGCAACCAGTCAATGTATGCGTACAACGGCGCGTGCGTAGCGAGTATGTTGTTGTAATCATCACCATAGCAGCCGCAAAACGTCCACTGCAGGACAAAGGCAAATATTGACAAAGACCTTCCCCAAGAAGCGAATCTCTACGAACGCAAGTTGGATTTAACAGTCGATCTCTTTTTCGAAATTGGTAGCTGGTAGTTTGTGTAGAGTCTTCAACCTTCAGAGGAGTGGTTGCGACACGGGCATATAACATTATTTTCGTCTTGTTTAGTTTAAAACTCACTAGTTGAGAGACACTAATGAGGCCACTGAGCATTATGCCTAGGTCTTCCATGGTCATAGCCATGACGACGATATCGTCAGCGAATCGGAGGTGGGTGATGATGTAAGACTTACCGTTGATATTGATGCCGAGTCCACCACAGTCCAGAAGCTTGAAAGCATCTTCCAGGGCGGCGGTGAACTGTACGTCTTCCTGTCTCACACCTCGCTGCAGCCGGATAGGTTTCGAATTCTAGTCCTGGAGGCGAACTAACATGGTGGCTTTTTATACAAACATTTCAACACCTCGAATATCAGCGCTAACAGCATTGAAGATAAGATAGCTAGGTCCCCATTGCGTTGGGAAATCTTGGTGAGCCCTCTTTCATCTTCGGCATCATCGTCACTTACCATCAGGTGAGATGATGCCAAGGGCTTATCAATTGTGTGTATAAAGAAAAGATATCAGTTTCAATGTTTTAACTTGCTCTACCTCGTTTCATGTCTCTGTGTCATCCACTGATCCTGCCTCCATACATGCTTGGAGCCTGTTAATCGGGGATAACACCGTAAGTCAGGACGTGACGTCAGCCTCTAGGCTGGGATTATGTTAAAAGCCAGCTACTAATAATATGTCAAACTTATCAGCTTTTAAGGGGTGTAATATAATGTCACTATGTGCAGGTTCAATACTGATAATTATTTGACCTTTTGTGTGGTATAAAATAAATATTTAAGGTGGCTCTCATACAACTAACGTGACTTTTTTGCTCTTTTTAGCTCGATATTGATAAAGGCAACAGTTAGACGCTTGAAGTATTCACAGAATATACAGTTATTTATGCACTTTAAAAATAAATAATAAAATTAAAATAAAACAAATATTTAAAGGGGGCTCCCATACAACAAACCTGTTTTTTTTGCTCTTTTTTGCTTTATATTGATAACTGCAACAGGTAGACGCTTGAAATATTCACAGAATATTGAGTTGTATTATTCACTTTAAAAATAAATAATTTAATTAAAATAAAATTAATATTCAAGGGGCGCTTCCATACACCAAACGTGATATTTATAGATAACTAGCTTTTGCCCGCGGCTTCGCCCGCGTGGACATCGTTTTTGTGACCGACTTAGAGGGTGCGCGGAGCGCGAGCCGCAAGCGGCTCGCGAGCGTGGACATTAATTTTCTCCACATCCCTCGGGAACTATGTCAGGATATGCTTATTAGTAAATCGTGTCATTTCCCACCCCCTCAACCATCTCGGTGCAAAAAATCACACAATCCATTGTTCCGTTGCGATGTTAATTAACCAAAAAAGAGTATATTTTCAGTTCCCTCGGGAATTGCATCGGGCTATGCTATTTTCACGGGATAAAAAGTAGCCTATGTCCTTCCTTGTGACACAGGCTACCTGCATGCCAAATTTCATTAAGATTGGTCAAGGCGTTGAAGCGTGAAAAGGTAACAAACAAACACATTTTAACATTTTCCGACTTGCACTTGGTCGTTTTTTTAAACAACCAATAATAAAAAACGGTAATTTAAAAAACTAAAAAACCCGCCTGCGTTTCTGTGTAATTTAGAAATGAAAAACCCTAAAACAAGAAAGTCGTCATACCCGATTGCACTTAACTTAAGAAAAATTGTAGCAGTCGGGACCCATTCTAGAAAGTCGGCCGTCTAGTCAGTATATTGGAGTAATCTGCAATGTAATATAGGTATGTGCTCTCAATTCACTATGCCTCCATTTATAGAATGGGTCCTGACTGCTACAATTTTTCTTAAGTTAAGTGCAATCGGGTATGACGACTTTCTTGTTTTAGGGTTTTTCATTTCTAAATTACACAGAAACGCAGGCGGGTTTTTTAGTTTTTTAAATTACCGTTTTTTATTTTATTAATTTTATTAGTTTTATTATTGAATGAGTTCATTTGAATTTGGCGCCAAAAATCCGCCATTTTGTTTTTATTTATTTTGATATACCCAGTGTCATTCTCACAGTAAAAACGTATCTAACGACAACCCTCAAGCTATAATTAATCGAGCCGTTCAGGCTGCAGAGCATGTCAAACATTTGAATTTTGCGCCAAAAATCCGCCATTTTGTTTTTTTTATTTTGATATACCCAGTGTCACTCTCACAGTAAATACGAATCTAACGACACGTCTCAAGCCAAAATCCATCCAGCCGTTCAGGCTGCAGAGCGTGCCAAACAATTATACATACAAACATACATACATACATACATACATACTCTCGAAAAACATAACCCTCCTTCTGGCGCAGTCGGGTAAAAATTAACGCGCTCATCACTGACTCACTGAATGACTCTGTAACGCTGTCAAATTACTGACTCTGTAACATAAATAGGTTGGCAACAAAAGGATTGTAATGTGCCAAAACATTTTCATTATCATCGTATCAGCCGAATGATCCATTGCTGACAAAGGCATCCCCTCCCACTTCCCTCCTCTAAGGAGTTCCACAACGACTGGTCTTGCACTGCCCGCAACCAGCGGTTTCCCACGATCCTTACTAAGTCGTCAGTCCAGCGAGTGGGAGGCCTGTCTACGCTACCTACATCTTACGCTGCGTGGTTGCCACTCGAGAACTTTACTAATCCACCGGCCACTTTCTACGAGCTATGTGCCTTGCCCACCAGCGATTCTGTCAGCTATGTCATTTACCTTGGTTCTCCTACGGATCTCCTAGTTTCTGATTGGATCGCTTAGAGAAACTCCAAGAATACCTACTCGTAGCTCACTCCATCGTCCTGTAAGTGACCTTGAGCCTTCTCAAAAGCTTTTATTTTTACTAGTAATGTTTGAATGAATGTATGTTTAGGTCAAATCTTGGAAACGATTTTAGAGCGATTTCCAGAAATCAGATTGAGCTGAAATTTGGTATGAAGCCGTATTCCCGGTGACAATAGATCCTTTTGATATTTTGAAGTTGATCTGATGATGAACTTTGGAGCTGGATTCAAGGTCCCAGGATCGTCTTTTATTTTCAATAGAATTGTAAAATATAATATGCTCGCCATTTTTGATTGATTCCATTTTTGAAACGTGTATTTATATTCACATTTGGCACCGTGAGCATTTGGCTTTTGAGCATAAAACTCTTTAAAAATGAAAGCTTGTCATCATCACCACCATATCAGCCGAAAAACGTCCACTGCTGGACAAAGGCCTCCACAAAGGATTTCCACGACGACCGGTCCCGCGTTGCCCGCATCCATCGGCTTCCCGCGATCTTCACCAGGTCGTCGGTCCACCGCGTGGGAGCTTGCTTGTACCTATTTTTTTTTAGGTTTTTCGAAAATTATTATGAAAAATAACCAATTGTATATTTATAATATACTAGCTGTCCCGGCGAACTTCGTTCCACCTTACACTACACTACCCTACCCTACCCTACACAACCCTACCCTGCCCTACTCTACCCTTCCTAACATACCCTACCCTACACTACAATAAACTACACTACCCAACCCTACACTACCATACACAACACTACACTTCCCTACACTACACTACCCTACCCTACCATACACTACACTAAACTACCCTACCCTACGCTAAAACCTTCTCCTGACAATAACGGACTCAACAAAAACAGAATTAGCGAAATGGGTCCAGCCGTTCTTGAGTTATAAATGGTGTAACTAACACGACTTTCTTTTATATATTTAGATAAATAGATTTTTTTTAATTTTTTTTAATTCACAATTGGTAAAACCTTAACAACATCTCACCTGGTGGTAAGTGACGATGATGCCGAAGATGGACTTGGGCTTACCAAGATTCCCCAACGCAATGGGGAACTGGCTATCTATCTTCATGCCGGAACACACCAATGATATTAACATTGATATTTGGCGGCAAGACTTAGATAAGATGGTGATAATTATTATATGGCTTACCAATTTTGAATAAAAAAAAGTTCTATAATAGCAACTAAAATATTATAATAGCAAACAAGGCGCGTTACCACAGATGAGATACTAGTTACTTCGTGCGTTACTAAGTTTTAACCACCTCCGTGGCGCAATGGTTTAAGCCATTAGCTTCACATCAACAGGTTGCGGGTTCGATTCCCGGCGGAGTCCAACTTTGTAAGACTCGGTTCGGTTGGTGGAAGGGCATACATCATGGCTTATTTGAAACTTCAGCTTCTTCTTCGAACTCCGGCTTGAAGATAAGATAGCCATGTTGGGGAATATCGGTAAGCTCGCTTCCATCTTCGGCATCATCGTCACTTAGTGAGATGACGCCAAGGGCTTACCAATTGTGAAAAAAAAAGTTCCTTAAATATTATACGTTGCGATTCAGCTGAAGGGGCTGCCATTGGTCGCCGTCATATTACGTATGAGTCCAATATAACTTATACAGGGTGTAAAATAAATGGTTCACTGGGGGCTCTACTCATCATACTGAACAACTTTCCTCAAGGCACCCATAGTAAATTCTCAAAAAAAATTTGGACGCTCCATAATAAAATGCACAAAATTGGTCGATCAGATGATCGATTTGTATACAGAGTTAATTTTTTTTTGTGATTTCAGCAATATCTTAGAACAAAAGATGTTCATTATGATGAGTAGAAGCACCAAACAACGAGACGGGATAAGCTATACCAGTTTTGTTACAAACTTTATAACTATATAAGTAGTGTGAGGAAACCTGCACACGCCTGCGAAGAAACTCGCAGGTTGTGTGTGAAGTCGACCAACCCGCACTGGGCCCGCGTGGTCGACTAAGGCCTGATCGCCCTAATTCAGGGTAGGCTCGAGTTCCTCGGTGGGGACATACGTCATGAGCTGACATGATGATACAGGGTGTAAAAAGACCACTCCCGGAAAGTTAAACTGGGGCTTCTACTCTTCATACTGAACCATTTTCTCTAAGGAACCCATACTAAATTCTCGAAAATTTTTCGACTTTTGATACAAATCGGCCAGCTAATCTTTAAAATAATTTTGTATGGGAAGTCCAAAAATTTTTTCAAGATTTCAGTGTGGGTTTCTTTGGGAAAGTTGTTCAGTATGATGAGTAGAAACCCCAGTTTAAGTATCCGGGAGTGGTCTTTTTACACCCTGTATAGGGTGCGATTTTACGTGGTGCGAGTCCAATATAAAGGGTGCGACTTTATCGGGGTCCGACCGGCCGTAAAGAACACCTGCGCTACTTGTCAGCTCATACACTTATGTGAGGAACACCTTGCTTCATTGTTATTGGTTTTCGCGACCTACAAAAGGGAGGTATTGAAATTAATCATCGTAGGAGCGCCTTATTCAATTCAATTCAATATATTTATTCAAGATAGGTGCAAATTACACTCTTTCTGATAGTCATAAAATAATAATAACAATGTCATTTGTGAAGAAGCGTCGGTGGCTCAACCGGTAACGACTCGGTCCATCTAACCAGAGGTACCGGGTTCAAATCTGGACGGCCAATGTACCAATGAGTTTTTCAAAAACTTACGTACATATCATTACCGATTGCTTTAACGGTGAAGGAAAACATCGTGAGGAAACCTGCACAGGCCTGCGAAGAAACTCAAAGGTTGTGTGTGAAGTCGACCAACCCGCACTGGGCCCGCGTGGTCGACTAAGGCCTAATCGCCCTGAATCAGGGTAGGCTCGAGCCCCTCGGTGGGGACGTATATGAGCTGATATAATAAAAAAATAATAATTGTGAAGAATCAAGAAATAAACAATAATTAGTTAATAACGTCAAAATTCAATCCTTGATATAAACCAGATTATGTCATTAAAACATGAAAACAATATGACACGAAAAGTTATACATAAAAATAATTGAATGCATTTAACAAGAGTAGGCCAGGTCACACGGACAGTACCCGGTCACGAGTATAACGCGAGAGTCAGCCATCGCTCCCATCAACCATATTAGAGGGAAAGGAACGACCCGGCTCCCGATGCGCCACCATCCGCCATATCCATATGTTAAAGTAAAAGCATTTATTTGCCAAAACATAGGTAGTTACTATGTAAAGGTGTTCTGAATTTAAACTTTGTAAACATTTCTTTTGTAACATATAAGATTTACTAGCTTTTGCCCGTGGTTTCGACCGCGTGGACAACGTTTTTATGACTGTCTTCAATGGTAAGTGGTGCGCGAGCCGGGAGCTATGTCAGGATATGTTAATTAGTTAATTATAATTTTCCACCCTCTCAAACATCTCTGTGCAAAAAATCACAATAAAATTAAATAAACGATAATAAAATAATAATAAATTAATTAATTAAACACTCCGTTAAATAAATTAACCAAAAAAAGAATATTTTTCAGTTCCCCCAGGAACTATGTCCTTCCCCGTGACACAGGCTACCTGCATACCAAATTTCGTCATGATTGGTCAAGGTGTTGAAGCGTGAAAAGGTAACAAACAAACAAACAAACACATTTTCACATTTATAATATTATAGTAAGTATAGTAAGGATATATTATTTTACTCCTTCACTTCCAAACTCTTATAAAGTTGTAAGAAAATCTCTGTTAAGTATCTACAGGATGCTACAGGTCTATCTGTAGGTACTTATTCCGAGTTAAGGTAAAACCCTGCCAAATCACGCCGTGCACCAGAATCGATCACTGCTAAGTGTATTGTTTCCAGGAGATCATTTATCTGGCCTTACATCCAATTTTGGAGCGTAATACGAGTTCGATCTCCATGAATTACGTATCTGTTTTGCAACGGCAGGCACCTACAGACAGGTCTTATTGGATACTAGTTGTGCCCGCGGTAGTTGTATCGAGGGAGCGCGTTGCGCGAGCCGCAAGCTGCTCGCAGTGCTTTTTTATTATAAACCATCCCTGACCTGGACACAACAATTTACCGAAGTTTCATCAAAATCAGTCGCTTTTGGAGTCCATAGGAAACAAAATATACACATAGATTTTTATATTTAGAGTGTAAAAAAAATGGTGCAGGACCCATTAACAGAGGTCTACTCATAATACTCCACAATTTTCCCCAAGGAACCCTAGTCAATTAAAAAAAATGGAACCTATATACAAAAAATGCACAAAATTGGTAAATCACCTGATCGATTTGTACGAAAAGAAATATTTTTTTTTACGATTTCAGCAAAATAATAGAACAAAAGTTGTTCAGTAAGGTGAGTAAAATCTGGGTTACAAACCAAAATAAAATAAGATAATATTGTTACATCCTGTATAGATTGAGTAACTAGGGTTAGTTACCGGGACCTCCACTAATTTTGTTACACCCTCCCTGTATAGATAGAGTAACTATTGGTTTTTGAGTAACTAGGGTTAGTCACCGGGACCTACACTAATTTTGTTACACCCTGTACTTATAAACTATTGGTTTTTATATAACTAGGGTTAGTTACCGGGACCTACACTAATTTTGTTGCAACCTGTATTTAAAGAGTATCTATTGGTTTTTGAGTAACTAGGGTTAGTTACCGGGACCTACACTAATTTTGTTACACCCTGTACTTATAAACTATTGGTTTTTATATAACTAGGGTTAGTTACCGGGACCTACACTAATATTGTTACACCCTGTACTTATAAACTATTGGTTTTTATATAACTAGGGTTAGTTACCGGGACCTACACTAATATTGTTACACCCTGTACTTATAAACTTTTGGTTTTTATATAACTAGGGTTAGTTACCGGGACCTACACTAATTTTGTTACACCCTGTACTTATAAACTATTGGTTTTTATATAACTAGGGTTAGTTACCGGGACCTACACTAATTTTGTTACAACCTGTATTTATAGAGTATCTATTGGTTTTTGAGTAACTAGGGTTAGTTACCGGGACCTACACTAATTTTGTTACACCCTGTACTTATAAACTATTGGTTTTTATATAACTAGGGTTAGTTACCGGGACCTACACTAATATTGTTACACCCTGTACTTATAAACTATTGGTTTTTATATAACTAGGGTTAGTTACCGGGACCTACACTAATTTTGTTACAACCTGTATTTATAGAGTATCTATTGGTTTTTGAGTAACTAGGGTTAGTTACCGGGACCTACACTAATTTTGTTACACCCTGTACTTATAAACTATTGGTTTTTATATAACTAGGGTTAGTTACCGGGACCTACACTAATTTTGTTACACCCTGTACTTATAAACTATTGGTTTTTATATAACTAGGGTTAGTTACCGGGACCTACACTAATTTTGTTACACCCTGTACTTATAAACTATTGGTTTTTATATAACTAGGGTTAGTTACCGGGACCTACACTAATTTTGTTACAACCTGTATTTATGGAGTATCTATTGGTTTTTGAGTAACTAGGGTTAGTGATTTACACTAATTTTGTTACACCCTGTATACATAGAGTAACTATTGGTTTTGAATGTAGATAGGTAGGTAAGTATCGATTCGGTTGAGCCGCCATCCTGTAGTACTATTTTAATTTAATGTAATGCAATATAATGTACTATTATGCAATGCAATGTGATGCCATGTAATGTTATGTATGTATGTATGTAAGTACGTCATGATCCGAGCCCAGGGGAAATAATTTTAAAAAAGCTCTGGATAAGTCCTGTCAAGCATCATTATCATCATCTTCATCGGTTAAGTCGATTACCTGTGAATTAAAACGTTGTTTAAGGCAAAATTTGGTGCACTTTAGTATGGATGCTCCAACATTTTTTTTTGAAAATTTACTTAAGGGAAAGTTGTTTAGTATGATAAGAAGAACCACCAGTAAATGAGTCCTACACAATTTTTTTACACCCTGTACATGTTTAATAGTACTAACGTAGCTTTACTAAGCCTCGAGGGACCCAACGCCACGTTTGTCTAAACGTATTTTCCACTGCAATTATGACCCTTTTTTACTTTTTCAAGCGACTTCCAAAAAGGAGGAGGTTCTCAATTCGTCTGTATGTTTTTTTTTTTATGTTTGTAACCTCAGAACTTTTGACTGGGTGAACAGATTTTTATGATTCTTTTTTTATTTGAAAGCTAGTGCTTCCCGTGTCGTCCCATATAAATTTTATCAAAATCGGTGTAGTACTTTAGTAGAAAATTAACAAAAACCAAAAATAATAATGCAAAAATGTACTAATTTGTTGCGATGGAAGTCGGTTTTTTAACGTGTTTAGCGTTTTTAATTATTATTCACAATGGTAAGCCCTTGGCATCATCTGACTTACTGGCTATAAGTGACGAGGATGCCGAAGATAAAAGCGGGCTCACCAGGACTCCCCAAAGCAATCGAGCACCGGCTACTGGCTACTTATATTATCTTTAAGCCGGAACACAGAATGCTGTTATTATTGATGTTTGGCGGAAAGACTTAGATAAAATGGTGGTAGCTAGCCAGGCGGGTGTCGAAAATGCCCTTCCACCAACCAAACCGAGTCTTACAAAGTTAGACTCCGTCGGTAATCGAACCCGTGACCTCCTAATTGAAGCTAATGGACTTAATCATTACGCCACGGGCTTGACCTTGTCCAGCAAATGTTCTAAATGAGACACTTCTACGTTTATCGAAACGCAATTTCCACTGCAATTACGCCAGGACTTTTTCATCGATTTTGTTCTATACAGATGGGACAGTAAGTCCGGCCCATTGCCATTTCACTTAGTGTCTTCTCAGAATGCTATGTCGGTTACATTTATTATCATGGAACGGGAGTGGAACTCCTTGCCTGCGTCAGTGTTTCCCGATTCCTATAATTTGGGGATCTTCAAGGCAAGAGTGAATAGGCATTATTTGAGTCTGCGTGTACCATCCTCGACTGCATCATCACTTACCATCAGGTGAGTTGCAGTCAAACGCACTCAAATTTTTAATAAAAAAAAAACAAAAAAAATCATCATATCAGCCGGAAGACATCCACTGCTGGACAAAGGCCTCCCTTAAAGATTTTCACTACGACCGGTCCTGCACTGACCGTATCCAGCTGCTTCGCGGCCTTCATCAGGTCGTCGGTCTACCGAGTGGGAGGCCTACCTACGCTACGTCTCCCGGTGCGCGGTTGCCACTCCAGAACTATACTGTCCCAATGGCCATCTGTTCTACGAGCTATGACAGACTACACACTGCCAGTTAAGTTTAGCAATTCTGAGAGCTATGTCGGTTACTTCGGTTCTCCTACGAATCTCCTCGATTCTGATTCGATCACGCAGCGAAACTCCTAGCATAGCACGCTCTATTGCAGTTGGGGTGACCTTGAGCCTTCTTATGTGGCCCATAGTAATAGACCATGTCTCAATTCCGTATGTCATCTCATCAGTCATCATATCAGCTCATATACGTCACCACCGAGGGGCTCGAGCCTACCCTGAATTAGGGCGATCGGGCCTTAGTCGACCACGCGGGCCCAGTGCGGGTTGGTCGACTTCACACACAACCTTCGAGTTTCTTCGCAGTTGTGTGCAGGTTTCCTCATGATGTTTGCCTTCACCGTTAAAGCAATCGGTGAGTTATGTACGTAAGTTTCGAAAAACTCATTGGTACATTGGCCGTCCGAATTTGAACCCGGCACCTCTGGTTAGGAGGACCGAGTCGTTACGGGTTGAGCCACCGACGCTTCCATCTCATCAGTGTCGGTTAAAAATTCTAAGCGGCAGCGAACTTACTTATCTGTGGCGAATACCAACTATCGAAACAAAAGATTATCGAGCTACTTTGTTTATTCATTTCCATGTCGGATACGATTTTTCTATCCTTCCTGGATAAGGGTTCGAGGGTTCCAGGGCTGGCAGCAGGTCTCGTCAATGTTATTTATGCACACACCCTAACATCAGTGCGGTAGACCTGATT
This sequence comes from Coleophora flavipennella, assembly GCA_947284805.1. Lineage (NCBI taxonomy): Eukaryota > Metazoa > Arthropoda > Insecta > Lepidoptera > Coleophoridae > Coleophora > Coleophora flavipennella. Next base: position 6,987,079 of record OX369255.1, on the reverse strand, counting down.
GAATTCTTCGGGTCTAGACACTGTGATAAGCGGAGCGGTGAGCGTTTGATTTGCGCAGCGGGGTTGGTTAATGGATAGGATTTGTTGCATGATTTTGCATATGAAACAATCTGGCCGTAGAATATAAGTAAGTTTTCCGTAGGGCAAGCAAAATCGAAGAAATATTGATATCTGATGTGTGGTAAAATCATAAAAAAAGAACAAGACTTTGGTACTATACTTAAAACAAGCGAAAATAACTACATAAATTGAAAATAAAAAAAAATCCATCACCCATTGTTCACCATCTATCTCATCATCATCATATCAGCCGAAGGATGTCTACTCTATTGAGATTTTCACAACGACCAGTTTTGCGCTGCCCGCATCCAGCGGGTTCCCGCGACCCTCACCAGATCATCGGTCTACCGAGTGGGAGGCCTGTCTATGCTACGTTTTCCGGTGCGCGGTCGCCACTTGAGAACTTTACTGCCCCAACGGCCATCTGTTCTACGATCTATGTGCCCCGCCCACTGCCACTTAAGTTTAGCAATTCTGAGAGCTATGTCGGTTACTTTGGTTCTCCTACGGATCTCCTCGTTTCTGATTCGATTACGCAGAGAAACTCCGAGCATAGCACACTCCATTGCCGTTTGGGTGAGCTTGAGCCTTCTTATGAGGCTTCTTAGTAAGCGGCTCTACGTACGAGGCTCTACACTCGAAGTTGTTGCCGAATATGTCCCTCTTCCCTCGGGTTAAGATTACGCCTTACTCCACACACGGGAGCCAAGTCCGTTTACACTTCAAGACGTCGATTAAATCAAAAATGTGCACACGTTTTGAAGACCGATAACAATACACTAACCTTGACCTGATGCTGCAGCATCGGCTGGCATCTACAGGATACCCCAACTCCTTCTCAACTTACAGTAGAGTTAACGTGTTGGGGCTAATTGGAATGTAATGGTTTCAATTAATAGGTTATAGATAGATAGTGCCTCAGTTCCGTATGTCAACACAGGTAACACATACTGGTCGAAGACCTTGGTCTTAGGACACTGCGGTATTTGGGACGTGAAGATATTGCGTAGCTTCCCGAACGCTGCCCAGCCGAGTTGGATTCGACGATTGATCTTTTTCTCGAAGTTGGACCTACTTAACTGGACTGTTTGTCCCAGGTACACATATTCGGCAACAACTTCTAGTGTAGAGCCTTTTATGTAGAGTCGCTTACTAAGAAGCCGCATGAGGACTCAAGGTCATCCAAAGGGCAATGGAGCGTGCTATGCTTGGAGTTTCTCTGCGTGATCGAATCAGGAACAAGGAGATCCGTAGGAGAACCAAAGTAACCAAGACCACTGCTGCAAAGAAGAACCCTTACGCCTCTCGCTTGGCTTCTCAATGGGTTCTGTCCCGAATGTTATTCTATGATTGTGCATTATTCACCGCGCGCACGTTTTCTTAGTTCCCCTGGAGAGTGGGCAGTACTTATGTGTATTGTGTTAAACCAACACATATTGTAATATGATTAGGTCCTGAAGGGTACAACAGGAATACGTGATTTTTTTAATTTTTTGTTTAGTTAAGTAAGTACTGACACCAAGTCGGAACTCTTCACTGTTTTGTTTGTTTGTTTTTGAACTCTTTACTATACAACAAAATACAGTTAGGTTTAGGTACAGAATAGGATTAATAAACGAGTATACAAAGGCGGACTTCCCCAAACACAAACGTTGTTTTATATTTTCTACGAGTTTTAAACTAAGTATTAAAAATAAATTGTTCCTGTTTTGTCACAACTATTCATTTATATGAAACGCCAAAGTTATTAAAGAGCATACAGCGTCAGTGGCGCAACGGTTAGGGCCACTACCTCCTGTCCGGGAGTTCGTGGTTCGAATCCTGCCACGTACCAATGTGATTTTGATTTCAGATTTCATATGTACGTTTATTCTACGCTCTTACGGCGAAGGAAAACATCGTGAGGAAACCTGCACACACATGCTACTCGAAGATTGTGTGTGAAGTCGACCAACCTGCACTGGGCCCGCGTGGTCAACTAAGGCCCGATCGCCCTAATTCAGGGTAGGCTCGAGCCCCTCGGTCGGAACGTATATGAGCTGATATGATAAGTTCACCACCTGCGTACGTTTTATATAGTCTTTATTCTTTGGTTTCGGAGTTTTGAACTGATAGCTTTACTGGTTGGTCCCGTGGCTCATTGGTTAATGCACTCGATTTACATCAGGAGGTCGCGAGTTTTACTTCCGGCGGGGTTTAATTTAGTAAGACTCGGTTTGGGTGGTTTGATTTTTAAGCCCTCTTGGCTAGCTACTACCATCTTATCTAAGTCTTTACAACATCATTATTGTGTTCCGGCATGAAGATAGTCAGTTCCCCATTGCGTTAGGGAATCTCGCTTCCATCTTCGGCATCATCATCACTTACCTACCATCAGGTCACTTACCAAGGGGTAACAAAAATAAAATGGAAAACTAGTCATCCAGTTGGCCCCATTTTAATGTTGGAATATCCTCTTCAGGAATGACTGATGCTGTCACACATCATAAACCGCAATATGATTATAAAAGAATAGTAGTTTAAGAAACTGTTACATAATAACTAGTTATACACTACTTTATCTAATCTCATACATTGGTATTGAATCAACTAAACAATAAAGATCAAAGTTAAAAGAGTAAGAAAAAAATCCTACGAAATTCAGTAGGTACCTACAACAAAACGTGTCATAGCGCCAAATCCCAGCACATCACCGCGCATGCGTTAAAGCGGGCGCTGTCACAGACAAGTAAAAAATTAGAATAAAAACTTTTTGTAATGCTGAAAAAATGGCGCGAACTGCATGTGCGTTCCAATAAAAAAAAAATGATATGGAACTTCGTTGGTGATATTAACTTTTTGGATTAACTTGTATCGTAATGGAAAAAAAATACTTTATAACCAGAGATATGCTATATATAATAGTAGGTTTATAATATTATTTTGTAAGATTAATAATGTTATAGTTGATTCTTTTGATTGTAGGTGCTTGGTGGAACTTTATATCACACATATGGTATACTAGCTTTTGCCCGCGGCTTCGCCCACGTGGACATAGCTTTTATGACTCTTTTTGAGGGTGAGTGGTGCGCGAGCCGCAATCAGCTCGCAAGCGTGGACATGAGTTTTCTCCAGGTACCTCAGGAACTGTATCGGGCTATTCAGATTAGCAGTCTTTGTCACTTCCCACCCCCTCAACAAATTCTATACAAAAAAACACTTTAATCCGTTGCTCCGTTGCGACGCCACCGACGTGCGCGAGCGTAGAAAACAAATGTCCCCAGATCCCTCGGGAACTATGTCAGGATATACTTATTAGTAAATTATATCATTTTCCACCTCATCTCTGTGCTAAAAATCACACCAATCTATTTTTTCGTTACGATTTTATATAAAACGAACAAAGAGTATTGTTTTAGTTTCCTCAGGAACTGCATCGGGCTATGATAATTTCCACAGATAAAAGGTTGACTATTTCATTCCCAGTGATACAGGCTACCTGCATGCCAAATTTCATCAAGATTGATAGAGGTGTTGAAGTGTGAATAGGTAACAAACAAACAAACACATTTTGACATTTATAATAATAAGTAAGGATTTCTAAATCTTAAATAAAATATAGAGCGTCAGTGGCAAAACGGTTAGGGCCACTACCTCCTGTCCGGAAGGCCGTGGTTCGAATCCTGCCACTTATCAATCTCTATACGAATATCGATTTCATACTGGTATGTACGTTTATCCGACGCTCTTACGGTGAGAAAAACATCGTGAGGAAACCTGCACACGCCTTCGAAGAAATTCGAAGCTTATGTGTGAAGTCAATCAACCCGCAATGGGCCCGCGTGATCGTCTAAGGCCAGATCGCCCTAACTCAGAGCAGGTTGAGCCCCTTGGTGGGGACGTATATAAACTGATATGATGAAATAACATATATACCTATATTATCAAAAAACTAATTCAAATCATTATAGGTATCAATCTAGTAATAAAATTTCCTAACAATATTAATATGGGTCAAATACTCGAGTCGTATCAGCTCCTAAGGAGCCCAAGACGCACTTCTCGTTGCCGCGCTGGATGGCAATAGACAACCTTAGCAGCAGGTAGGACCTCACGTCACATTTCTTCTCTCGAAGGCGAAGGCCAATCTCCTTTGTGAAGGCAAAGGCCTTTTGAGGGTTCAGCAGCCGGTTGTCTCACAGACCAGCGGCACAAAGCAGTAATTTGCCTCCAAGACCGAATACTTATTATGCTTCTTTCTCGCCGAAAATTGAGCAGCAGTACCGTACAGTGAGGCAGAAAAAGTGGCTTCCCAAAGCAGACACGTTCCTCTCTGCCATAGCACCTGTTTAAACCCTCCAGCCTTTTGCCATCAGATCGACTAAAGCCCGGCCGGCGGCTGCATCAAAGATGGAATATTTACCCTCCGAGTGAGGTCATTAAGGAATTGGTGACGTGGGAATCTTCACAAACACGACTGCAACTCAGTGAGTGATGGCCAATTGCCTCCACCGTGGACCCGCAAATACATTGATGAGGTTCACAGATATTGATATTGCAGGCGGAGAGCAACTGCCACACGCAAATAGTCGCCGTCAGAAGAGTTCCCATATCCTGTGCCTCCTGTTAAAAGATGCTAAACTCGATTTATGTGTTTTTATTTTTTTACACGATTGGAATCTGTAAAAATATACCTCTCTGTTCGTCTATGAAACACATCGTTACGTACCATAGTTCCAGAGTTTAAAGTAGCGTATGCTGAAAAATACATAAAAGAAATCCACTCAAAAGTATGAAATAATATTTTTATGTTTTAATACAACTTAAGCGCGTTTTAATATCCCTGCAGTGCCATCTATTGACATTATGCTGCTATGATTATAATGTTTGGTATGTGTAGCTAATATACAGAAAAAAGTTCTCTATTGTTATTATTGTAAGTATCGATAGATAATTTCCCACGGGACCTCTTAAGTTTTCCGGGATACAGAGTACCCGATTATACAATGATGGTCAAAACACCCCATCCCAATGTAAAGGTTTCATATTGTTACGTTGAGTCATTCTAAAGATACAATTTTTTGCATTCCTGTAGGAACCCTATTTTTTTTGGGATTCACAATGTCCCAGTTTTAGTTCGCGATAAGGGTATCAACGTGTAAAATTTAAATGTAATAGGTCAAGCCACATTTGCGTGGTGAGCCATTCTATAAATGAATACTTTTGATTTTCCCACGGGAACTCTTGAATTTTCTGGGATAAAAAGTACCCTATATGTTAACCCGGGCTATAAGGAACCACCATACAAAATTTCATCAAAATCGGCCTGGTAGTTTTTGCGTGATGCGCGAACATACAGACAGACAGACAGACAGACAGACAGACAAAAATTCCAAAAGTTGTTGTTTTGGCCTCTGTATCGTTAGTAATATCCACCACAGTTATTATTTTCCAAAAATATTTCATGTACAGACACGGCCCTGTTACAGTTTTATTATATTATTATAGATTATAGATAAGGTGTAACAAAATTAGCTGAAACTATTTTAACTAGTGCTTCTACCCATGAAACTGAACAACTTTCCCCAAGGAACCCATAGTCAAATCGCAAAAAAAAATTGGCTCTCCCATACTAACTTGATCAGCTGATCAGCCAACTTAGCATGGGAAGTTCAAATTTTTTTTTGAGATTTAAATATGGGTTTCATGGGGAAAGTTGTTCAGTTTCATGGGTAGAAGCACCAGTTAAAATAGTTTCAGCTAATTTTGTAAGACCTTATATATCTACAAGAGTGCCTGAAGATAGTGTTCGAAACCGGTCGCTGACAAATTAAAAACGCAGTTTTATTTATTTAATGTGGAATTAGTGTAGATATATACCAATCATCATTACAGCTCATATACGTCCCCACCGAGGGGCTCGAGCCTACCCTGAATCAGGGCGATTAGGCCTTAGTCGACCACGCGGGCCCAGTGCGGGTTGGTCGACTTCACACACAACCTTCGAGTTTCTTCGCAGGCGTGTGCAGGTTTCCTCACGATGTTTTCCTTCACCGTTAAAGCAATCGGTAAGTATGTACGTAAGTTTTTGAAAAACTCATTGGTACATTGGCCGTCCAGATTTGAACCCGGTACCTCTGGTTAGATGGACCGAGTCGTTACCGGTTGAGCCACCGACGCTTTTATATACCAATACGTGTGAAATAATGTAATATAAAGTGTTTTTTTATTATTTCGGTATTGTGTTAAAAGCGTCGGTGGCTCAACCGGTAACGACTCGGTCCATCTAACCAGAGGTACCGGGTTCAAATCTGGATGGCCAATGTACCAATGAGTTTTTCAAAAAACTTACGTACATACTTACCGATTGCTTTAACGGTGAAGGAAAACATCGTGAGGAAACCTGCACACGCCTGCGAAGAAAATCGAAGGTTGTGTGTGAAGTCGACCAACCCGCACTGGGCCCGCGTGGTCGACTAAGGCCTAATCGCCCTGATTCAGGGTAGGCTCGAGCCCCTCGGTGGGGACGTATATGAGCTGTAATGATGATTGTGTTTATAAATTATGCCAATATAAATTCGTTTTGAAGTTTACAATTCGAATTTTACGATATGAGAGTAGATAAACAAAATTATTTTCAAAAGGCTTACCAAAAGCCGCAAACGTTATGTAGCACGAGTTGTACATTTCACGAGGAGCTGAATGGCTTCAGTTGCAATAGTTTCATAGAAAGGTTTCAGCTTACGGCACTGACTGAGTCACATTGAGTTCCCGAGCCACGGATTCCGTGAAGTAGGGATGTTACGGAGGTAGTTTGAAGTCGGAGTCGGAGTTTTCAAAGGGGTTGGAAAGTTATTGGTATACTGAGGATCCGCTATTTTGTTTTTTTTTTTTTCAAAACGGCGCCGCACAATCTAACCTATGTTTTTGGATAGAGGACCTATAGAAGAACGAAAAATGTCATAAGTATATAACATTTTGGCCTATATTGTCACGTTTCTGAGATAATATAGAAGTTAAAAATATTCAAAATTATTATGCATTATATACATTCAATTATCTTCGTAACGTGACGTTTTACGACACTATGTTACCTACATCAAATTTTTTGTTTGTCTGTATATCCCCTCCGATATCTCTATATCCAAATATATAGGTCTCAATGTGCGAAGTCATTTTGAAAATAAAAATAATTACGGACTCCAGTATGCCAGTCTCCATACAATTTTTTTTAACCCCTTTGGTTTATCGGAGTCGGAGTCAGAACCGGAGTCGGAGCCGGAGTTAATAGCAGAAGAGAGATTTGTTAAGGGTCCCCTGATGGAGGCTCAAGTTTCCATACAAACGTATTTCCGCTTTAATACAAAAACTATAAACCGGAATGAATCCAAACTTTGCATCTATATTGAATAGATACTAATCGATGTTTGTAATAATTAATTTTCGATATACATACTAATATAAAACGAAAAAAAATAAGAGCAGTTATGACGTTTAGTTATGTTTAAATTATACTATGATAAAAACTAATTACAAACATCGATATGTGTTTACTCAATATACTCACAAAGTTTGACTTCAATCCGGCTTGTAGTTTTTGTCATCATCATCATCATCAAAAGTGCATTTAGTTCTGTAACGGTGATACCCTGTAGTAGTACGCGTCTAACGGCTATTAAGGCAGTCGCATGTGATCGCACTTTTCTATTGTTCTCAGTATATATGCCTGTGGACTCTAACGAAAATCTAATAGAATTTACCGACTGTCTTAGCGAAATAAGTGCTATTATCGATAACTCTGAAGTTGCATCTGTATATTTATTAGGAGATTTCAATGCTAGCCCTGAACAGCTATTTGGGAAAGAAATGTTGAAGATCTGCCGCGATCAGAACTGGATTTGTGCAGATATCGAAAAATTAGGCATTGACTCGGGCACCTTTACATACATTAGCGATGCCCACGGTAGCACCAGCTGGCTTGACCATTGCCTGGTGACGGAATCCGCATGGCAGTCGGTGATGGATGTGAAGGTGCATTATGACTGTGTCTGGTCTGACCATTTGCCAGTAGAAGTAATTTGTCAAATTTCTGTTATTCAGCCCCAGTTACTCCAGCGCGATAAAACTATAAATAAAATACTATGGGGAGAGAGAGACTGCGCACAAGTAGAGCAGTATCACAAAATTTGTAACGATGGATTCAGACTCGTCGACTTTCCATCAGAAATGTCTGCATGTTGTGACAGTATGTGCAATAATTCGGATCACAGACTAGTTTTAGACCGAATGTACAAAACTATTGTAAACATTATGTGCGAAGCAGCTGTGACTACGTCGGAATTAAAAAACAGTGTAAAAATGAGGAAGCCTATAGTGGGCTGGAATAGGCACGTTAGCACTGCTCACAAGGTAGCTCGGTTAGATTTTCAAGCCTGGTTGTTACATAGTAGGCCGTCAAGCGGACCTATTTATGAGAAGATGTCAGAGTCTCGTCGATTATTTAAATCCAAACTTAAATGGTGCCAGAAAAATGCAGAGCAAATTAAAATGGATATTCTTGCGTCACTTCACGCAAAACAGAACTTCAAAAACTTTTGGAAAAGCACCAAAAAGTTGAATCCGAGACCTACTGTCCCGCTTACTGTAGATGGCGTGACCGAGCCGTGTGAGATTGCTAACGTGTTTAGAACTCATTTCCTAGTGGACCCCTTACCCCGCACCGGTGCGCCGCCGGTGCTCAGTACTGAGAACCACACGTCGTCTCTTTTGCCAATAAAATTTACTGCAAAAGAGGTCTACTCTGTTATAAAACAAATGACAAGGGGAAAATCCCCGGGACATGATGGACTCAGTATTGAGCACCTGCAGCATGCAGGTGTTCACCTGCCGAGGGTACTTGCGATGTTTTACACGTTATGTGTAAGGCATTCGTACTTACCCGATGATTGTATGAAAACGGTGGTTGTACCAATAATCAAAAACAAAACCGGTTATCCCTCTGATAAGCACAACTATAGGCCCATCTCATTGGCTGCCACGGTGGCGAAGGTGTTTGACAGTTTGCTTGATCGTATTTTAAACAGCCATCTGCAGTTAAATGACGCTCAATTTGGCTTCCGAGCTGGGCTGTCCACAGAGACTGCGATACTGTGCCTCAAGCATACTGTTAAATATTACACGGACAGAAAGACTCCGGTCTACGCATGCTTTTTGGACCTATCGAAAGCCTTTGATTTGGTGTCCTATGATGTGCTCTGGCACAAAATGAGGACAGAAACTGGCCTCCCAGAAGAGGTAGTCAAACTTTTTGATTATTGGTACAACAACCAAATAAATGTTGTAAAGTGGGCAGACACTGTCTCCGATGCGTACAGGCTGAAGTGTGGTGTGAGGCAAGGGGGTTTGACCTCTCCTCGACTGTTTAGCCTGTACGTAAACGGGCTTGTTGAGGAACTAGGCAACACTGGAGTCGGCTGTTCCATAGATGGTAAATTTATCAACAACATCAGCTACGCTGACGATATGGTGTTGCTGGGTCCCTCAATAAGCGCTTTACGTAAATTATTACTGGTATGTGAGAGGTACGCCGGGGCCTGTGGACTCAGGTACAATGTGAAGAAAAGTGAACTTTTAGTGTTTCAATCTCGTGGTCACAAAATCACTACAGTTCCACCCGTTTTCCTAGACGGAGTCGCTTTGCCGAGAGTTTCTCATTTCAAGTACCTGGGTCACTGGGTCTCGGAGGATCTCTCTGATGATGAGGATATAGAGAGGGAGCGCCGGGCGTTGGCTGTCAGATGTAATATGTTGGCTCGCAGATTTGCACGTTGCACCAAAGCTGTTAAAGTTGTTTTATTTAAAGCTTTCTGCCAATCTTTTTATACGTGCAGTCTGTGGGTCAACTACACGCAGAAGACAATCAACGCCTTGCGCGTTCAGTATAACAACGCATTCAGGATGCTGTTGGGCCTGCCAGGGTACTGCAGCGCATCAGGCATGTTTGCTGAAGCTCGAACGGATGGCTTTCATGCCATCTTAAGAAAGAGAGCCGCCTCGTTGCTAAGCAGTGTTCGTGGCAGCAGCAACGGCATCCTGAGCGTTGTGGCTAGCCGACCCGACTGCCCTATATTGTGGCATTTGGTACGGCTGCATGTAAAGTAATTTTATTATTTTTAATTTGTGTAACCTTACTAACCCTAATTTTATTTTATTTATAATATTTTCTTGTACTAACACTCTATGGATTACGTTGTCCGAAATAAATGTTTTGATTTGATTTGATTTGATATATATCAGCCGAAGGACGTCCACTGCTGACCGGTTCTGCGCTGCCTGCATCCAGCGGCTTCCCGCGACTTTCACCAGGTCAACAGTCCACCGAGTGGGAGGCCTGCCTACACTACGTTTTCAGGTGCGTGGTCGCCACTCTAGAACTTTAGTACCCCAACAGCCATCTGTTCTACGAGCAATGTGCCCCGCCCACTGCCACTTTAGTTTAGCAATTCTGAGTGCTATGTCGGTTACTTTAGTTCTCCTACGGATCCCCTCGTTTCTGATTCGATCACGCAGAGAAACTCCGAGCATAGCACGCTCCATTGTCCTTTGGGTGACCTTGAGCCTACCTATGAGGCCCATAGTAAGCGACCATGTCTCAGTTCCGTAAGTCATCACTGGCAACACACACTGGTCAGTGTCTTAAGACCAAGGTCTTCGACGGAACTGAGACATGATACTTAGACTTACTCTAAGTATCATGTCTCAGTTCCGTCGAAGACCTTGGTCTTAAGACACTGCGGTATCTGGGACGTAAAGATATTGCGCAGCTTCCCGAACGCTGCCCAGCTGGATTCGACGATTAATCTCTTTCTCGAAGTTGGACCAACCTAACTGGACTGTTTGTCCCAGGTATACATATTCGGAAAAAGCGTCGGTGGCTAAACCGGTAACGACTCGGTCCATCTAACCAGAGGTACCGGGTTCAAATCTGGACGGCCAATGTACCAATGAGTTTTTCAAAAAAAACTTACGTACATATATTTACCGATTGCTTTAACGGTGAAGGAAAACATCGTGAGGAAACCTGCACACGCCTGCGAAGAAATTCGAAGGTTGTGTGTGAAGTCGACCAACCCGCACTGGGCCCGCGTGGTCGACTAAGGCCTAATCGCCCTGATTCAGGGTAGGCTTGAGCCCCTCGGTGGGGACGTATATGAGCTGATATAATAAATACATATTCGGTAACAACTTCGAGTGTAGAGCCTCCAACCTTCAGAGGAGTAGGTATGACTCTCGAAAACAGCCTGTAGACATGGCTCAGAAGTGAGATGGGTCTGTAGTTCTTTAGCGGGGTATTGTCGCCCTTTTTGAAAGAAAGTACGACCACACTTCTGTGCCATGCCTTAGGCGTTTGTCCCTCAAGTACAACGGAATTAAATAATTTCTGAAGAGCTTTAAGTACCGGTATTCCACCTGCTTTCATAAGTTCAGCCGTAATTCCATCATCACCCGGTGCCTTATTGTTTTTAAGCTGTTTAAGAGCCATTCTAATCTTGTACAGGCTGACGTCCGGGATGTCTTCGGTATAATGTCGGGTTAGTTAGCTCTTGGGTCTTAAGCCAGATCGCTGACAGGCAGACGTATATTCGTGTACTATTGTCCGTAGAACTTCTCAACTTCTTCCAGCAACTCAGTCTTAGACGATATGATCCTGCCATCCTCAGTCTTCAGTTGGCTTTATCCAACAGACAGATCTCTCGCGAACACTTTTGAGCCTTTGTTGTTCTCAATCGCCTCTTTAATACAATTTGTATTATACTGGCGCAAATCGCGAGTTAGAGACTTAGAGATCTGCCTGTTTAGTTGCCGATACTGAGTAGCGTCTTCAGAGGACTGCAAAACTAATCTGCGTCTTTCTTCCATGATGTTGCTGGTGAAGTCCGAGATTTTTTTGGTTCTATTTGAACGGCGAGTTTTAAAAATCTTAGACCCGACCGTTTGGACAATTTCCACGAACCTGTCGTTGTAATCGTCCACATTCTTGCAGTCTCCTAGGCATTCGAAGCAATTATGCAACTTGAGCTGAAAGCTCTCGGGGTTTTGGAGCTGGATGGGCGCTGGTCGGCGTGTGGACTTCATCAGTCGACATCTTTCTAGCTTGGTCTTTAGATTCAATGTGCCTCTTACCATTCGGTGCTCGCTTCCTGTTTTTCCTGTTGATCACAGAGACATCATTGAATATTTGCCTTCTCGTCGACAAGATGAAGTCAATCTCGTTCTTCGTTACGCCATTGGGATGCAACCATGTCAACTTTCGCTGTTTAGGCTTTTGAAGAAGGAGTTCATCATAAAGAGGCCCTCCCTCTCCATAAAGTCGGCCAGCAGCTGGCCACGTGCATTTCTCTCTCCATATCCAAATTGCCCCACTCTCAGTTCACCATCACTTCGTTGTTTCGCGTTGAAGTCCCCCATAACAATGGTGTTTTGGGTCCGGGAGCTGTTATGCAAAGCTCTAGAGATATCCTCATATAGGATCTCCACTTCGTCGTCGGAGTGTTGCGTGGTCGGTGCATATACCTGAATAACTTTCAGCGAATACCGTTTGGTAATTTGGAGAATAAGGTACGCTACCCTCGTCGAAACACTCTCGATCCGGACCACATTATTAATGAGGGACTTGTGGACTAGAAACCTGACACCACTTTCGGACAGTTGGTCGCCCTCCCGGAAATAGAGCAGGTTGGAAATATACCTTTGGTACCGACTTCGGCGACACTTTTAAATAGGAAGTTTTAATCGGAGGTCGAAGCATAGCCGGATAGCCCCGCTGCTATCCGGCTATGCTTTGACCTTACGACCACCTTACGACCTCGGCTATGCTTCATGGACTCATCGGAGTCGAAGTCGAAGCTCCGTAAGTTCCGTAACATCCCTACCGTGGAGGTTGCAGTTGTGCGGGATTGACGAATTTGCTTGGCTTCCCGCGTGGACGCGGGCTGAGGATCAGTGTGCCTCGTTACGTGCGAGGTTGTCAAAATTAATAAATTAAATACATAAATTCAATTCTATTCAATATTCTATTCTATATATCACATCATTACAGCTCATATACGTCCCCACCGAGGGGCTCGAGCCTACCCTGAATCAGGGCGATTAGGCCTTAGTCGATCACGCGGGCCCAGTGCGGGTTGGTCGACTTCACACACAACCTTCGAGTTTCTTCGCAGGCGTGTGCAGGTTTCCTCACGATGTTTTCCTTCACCGTTAAAGCAATCGGTAAGTATGTACGTAAGTTTTGAAAAAACTCATTGGTACATTGGCCGTCCAGATTTGAACCCGGTACCTCTGTTTAGATGGACCGAGTCGTTACCGGTTGAGCCACCGACGCTTTTCTATTCTATATATAAAAAAACAAAATTGAAGTAATATTATAACAACAGGTGGCCTTATTGCTAGGTGGTAAGCAGGTAGCAGGCAACCTTTGGGTAGGAAAAACGGTGCTAGAATAAGATTAAGGGCGGTGCAGTAATGAAAAACAATAAGAAATAATTTGGAATAAGCAGTAACATAAAATCCTTACCTTATAAATGTGAAAATGTGTTTGTTTGTTTGTTGCCTTTTCACGCTACAAAACCTTAACCAATCTTGATAAAATTTGGCATACAGGTAGCCTGTGTCACTGGAAGGAAATAGGCTACTTTTTATCCCGTGATGAAAATAGCATAGTCCGATGCAGTTCCTAAGGGAACTGAAAATATTATTTTATTTCATTTATTTATTAATATATACTCTTTTTTTGGTTAGTTTCTTTAACATTGCAACGGAACAATGGATTGCGGTGATTTTTTGCACAGAGATGGCTGAGGCGGAGGGAAATGACATAATTTACTAATAAGCATATCCGAGAGATCTGGAGAAAACTCATTTCCGCGCTCGCGCACGTTAGCGTCGCAACGGAGCTACACTCTAAGAAATTTCTAAACGCTGTGACAAAAAACCTTTAACTGATGGGAGTCGTCTAAAGAACTAGAACCCAGCGACACAGCCAATTTAGACGCTTGCAGATCTACAAACGTTGTCACCTCGTATAAGTTCTTCAAAATTAATATTTAAACGCAGTGACAACAAAACATTAACAGATGGGAGTCGTCTAAAGAACTTGAACCCAGCTACAAAGCTAATTTAAACGCTTCCAAAACCCGGCGATTGTCAACACGTCTACGGTGGTATGTCCCGATCACAAAGTGACTTTATCGCTGCGTTTAAGGTGGTATGTCCCTTTCACAAAGGTACTTTGTCGCTTTGTTTCAGGTGATATGTCTCTATCACAAAGTGACTTTATCGCTGCGTTTAAGGTGGTATGTCCCTTTCACAAAGGTACCTTGTCGCTTTGTTTCAGGTGATATGTCCCTATCACAAAGGTACCTTGTCGCTGCATCTAAGGTGATATTGCCCTATCACAAAGGTGCCTTTTCACTGCGTCTCCCCGAAGTTTGTCGTAGCGACAACGTGAAACACAACCCTGGGTACGCCGGTGCTGTGCACTATGCTCTTCCTCAAAACCTTAAACATGCATAGACTGTTGCAGGCTTCAAAGAGGAGCGTGGCACTTCGCACCTGTTGCGCATCTCACGAGGTTGTGTTACAGTTGTGTCACGCTATTACCATGATATTGATAATACATGGCGATAATGGCACAGCAGTTAGTCAACTTCCTGGGATGAGTAGTTGGAGCAAAGCGCCTTGCTTTTCTTTGAAGCCTTTATAAAATCTATATGTAACGAAGGTTTCAAAGAGTAGCGTAGTGCTAAGCATCTGCGTATCCAAGGGTTGAGGTTTACTCACGCTGCCGGCCTTCACGACAAACTTTGTGAAGAAGCAATGACAAGACCTGTAAAAAAAAACAGAAATACGTTTACGCAATTTATTAAAATTAAATATACTGTTACAATAATAGCGCACAAATCTTCACATCTACACGGCTTTTTGTCTCGTAAAGGGCCAATTTCTTGAATAAAGTTCCACTTTTCTGATGACCACTCGCTCCTGAAAATTAAAAAAAAAACAGTAAGACAAATATTTCGTATAATTACTTTGAAATAATTACAGGATACAGCAAAAGTAGAGGAGCGATCACTAAAGGGGTGAAATGGGGTCTTAAAGTATTGAAAATCAAAATTTTGATGGAGCTATCTGTATCCAAAATCCATGCGAACGAAGTTACGTGAAACTCCACTATTTAAGATATACTTATAAAATGTACCATGGGCTAATTTGGTTAAAATACATGTGTTAACGTAAATAATAAAAACATAATGAAAATTCTTTACTTACCAACAAAAGGGACTTGTCAGTGGTCGCCCACGGGTAGGCTTCCACTATCAGGTTCACTGCCTGCCTCTGACTGGTCAATGTTCTTTCCCTAATAAAAAAATATACATTATAATATAATACAGTAAAACTGCAGTTGCAGAGGAGCACCAAGATATATTTTTCAAATCGATCTCTAAAGATGAGAAATGGGGACCCCAAAGTATAAGAAATAGAATTTCTAAAATTATTACTAGCTCTATCATATCATCATTATATCAGCCGAAGGACGTCCACTGCTGGACATAGGCCTCCCCCAAGGATTTCCACGATGACCGGTGCTGCGCTACCCGCATCCAGCGTCATCCATCGTAAACACATAGCCGTTGGAGCAGTAAAGTTCTCGAGTGGCGACCGCGAACTGGAAAGCGTAGCGTAGGCAGACCTCCCACTCGGTGGACCGATGACCTGGAGAAGGTCGCGGGAAGCCACTGGATCACTAGCTTACTAGCTTATTTTATAGAAATGTCATCGTCATCATATTAGTCAACATACGTCCACTGCTGGACAAAGAACTTCCTAAAGGATTTCCACAACAAGTGTTCCTGGACCACTAGCATCCAGCGGCTTCCTTGCCCTTTAACAAGTCATAAAATATACCGTAACTGCTTTATCTGGTGTAAATGTGACAAATGTTAGTAAAAAAAAAACAAAATTTAATTAAGTTAGTATAATAGATGGTTGTGTTGTTGGAATGCACTGATATACGGATATTGTACTTACATGTTAGATGTTGATAGGTGCGGCAAATTTGAAGCATGGAGATCCATCTGTGAACTTTCCTACATACTCGCTATTTTCTTATTCTTCGTAACACTAAAATAACTAGTACAACAAATAGTTGTTTGAGGGATGACTAACGAGTAACGATAGCTTGCTCACGCCCAAAGACAATGTGCCATGAGCTACACACGCCACTGTAAATATGTGTAAGCAGTGTTGCCACCACTGGTCGTCTATTTAGATTGAATTCCAAAAAAATTGTAATAAAAAAAATGTGTTTAAGTAGATTAATAGATAAGTAAGTAAGTAGATAAGTAGATAAGTAAAAATAAATATTTGAAAATCGATTGAAATAAGGAAAACTATAACTAAATAATATAACTATATAAAATTAGGTATACCTACAACAGTGACTATGGAATAATAATTATGATCCTTTTACATATTATAACTTTCTGTCGAAAAATAATAACAGAGTATTCTATTCAAATCTTTCAAAACAAAGATTTCATGAGTATTTTTTCAGCACTTATAACAACAGATACTCTATTTAATTCTCTGAACCAAAGATTACATGAGCGTTTTTTCAGCACTTTTTAGCACTACAAGATAGTGCCTCGGTTAGTATTAACTAATTTGAGATGATGAGATGATGCCAAGGGCTTACCAATTGTGAATTTAAATAAAATATACTAGGGAGATTTTTCCTTTTTTTTTAATGACGTACACTGTCATTTTTGGATTTAAATAAAACCACGTAGGTATTTAAATAATATAAGAAAACCGCTCATTGCTAAATCACAAACGATGATGAGGTGAGGACGTGAAGCTAATTTGAATACAGTGAATTTTTCGATGTTTTTTTACTGATTCACTGGCGTAGTGGTTAGCACCCCTTACTTCTAGATCAAGGTTCAAGCACATATCATGTACATTTATACATAAATTTTGAGCAGAATTTTTTCAAGCAATCATCATTCCAAATCTTAGAATTATGTTCCATTACACTTTTCGGGATACACGTTAGCTTAAAGGTTTTTTTGCTGGATAGATCTGATACTGGCCCTGATGCTTTGTTGTGTTCCTCCCCGTGGTCTATATTGTATATTGTTCGGAGACTTGGAAATGAAGCTGTCATACAGCTTAGGCCCGCATGCAACGGTTTATCAGGCGGAGATGTACGAGATAGTAAAATGCGCACAAGAAAACCTTCTTAGGTCCTATAAAAATAGAAACATAGTCATATGTTCGGATAGTCAGGCGGCCCTTGTGGCACTGAAATCCCGTGAAATTGATTAACCCTTGAGTGCGCTGCTGCCCTCGACCAGCTGGGGAGACTAAACAAGGTCACCTTATACTGGGTGCCGGGACATAGTTGCGTCATGGGTAACGAAATAGCAGATGAGCTTGCAAGAACCAGAGCAGAGACACCAGCTATTGGACCTGAACCAATAGTGGAAGTGTCACGTTGCACGGGAAAAATAATGCTGAAGGAATGGGCAAATGAACAGAGTAAAGCACTCTGGGCAAATTCTCCAGGCCAAAAGCATTCAAAAATGCTCATTTCTGGTTTCTCTCGGGGTTATACGTCTAGAGCACTGCAATTGCTAAAGCCTGGACTTCGAGCTCTCGTCAGAACTCTGACTAGCCACTGCAAGCTTAATAAACACCTGAATCAAATGAAGCTTGCAGTCTCAGACGAGTGCCGATTTTGCCTCGAAGAAGAGGAGACACCTCTTCACTTACTCTGTGAGTGCGAGGCACTCGTCCAAGCCAGAAGTCGCTCCCTGGGTGGGCCAATGGTAGCATCAGAGGGCATCAGAGAGCTTGATCCCAAGCGCATCGTCCAGTTCATCAGAACTATTGGCCTTAAGGAAATTATATAACAGGGTCAGTAATCACAATAGATCTTGTAGGTCGCGGTGATCCATTAGGACCCTCCCTTGGTCCTAATCCCCTCTTACTCAATAATAATAATGGGCTATATTGGACAATTTTTAAATTAAAAAATAATTAAAAATTGACAGTGTATGTTATTCAAACAAAAATCATAGTCTATATACTAACTATGCTGCTATCTAGTGGTGCAATGGAGAAGTGCTGAAAATAACAATCATCCAACTTTGCAAGCAGAAATTTATATGCAGACTGTTGTTGTCCTTTATTATTCAGTTTCATATTTCTAAATCTTTATATTTATCTTTATTTATCTTTAAAATGTATTATTCAGTTTCAATTTTCGAAAAAATGCTTTTCACACATAATAAATACAATATTGAGGTACGGAACCCTATATATAGGTGGAGGACAAAAGATTTTCTGATTTCATTAATTTCAATTATTTTTTATTATCTACCAAACAGCCACCGCAGGATAAAAAAATCCTAAATTAGTCCAAAAAGGCTGAACTGGTAACACTAAAAAGCAAATCTTAACAATAAAAGCGCAGGCGTTCGTAGCTATAATAGCTATATATAACATTGCGACAAAGGACTTTGTAAAATGCTCAATGTTGATTTAACGTAGTCACAAAGGTCTTGTGACGCTCTGTTTTAGTATGTTTAAAGCTCAGTCATGTACCTATGTAAAAAACAAAGGCCTTTGTGGATTATAATATTGACTGAGTATCAATGTAGCATTAACGAATTGTTTAAACCTACCTTGTCGACAGTACAAAACTTTGTGACACTACGTACAAGGGAACATAGACGCTATGTAAAAAGAGTTTCGACAAAGTGGATTCCAACGTAAACTTTGTGGTAAACAAACGCAAGGCTTGAAGGTAACATCTGACTTATGTTCGCATTGATGGATTGTTAACCTCCTTTTGTCGAGATGACTAAATCAGAATAAAATTCAACGCTGCGTACACAGAAAACTGGTTACACTGTTAAAGTTCGTAAAAAAATGATTCGACAAAAAAGATTGTTACGTCACGTTCGATTTTACCGAAATACACCGTTTAAAAGATATATCAGGGTCACAAAAAATTTTCGACAAAGGGATTTACGAACTTAAACGGCTCTTTTTTTTTTGAGTGTACGGACTGAAGTGGTTTTTTGTATAGAATTGGTTGAGGGAGTAGGAAGTGACAAAGACTTCTAATCAGAATACCCCGATATCGTTCCTGAGGGATCTGAGGAAAAATCATGTCCGCGCTCGCGAGCCGCTTGCGGCTTGCACACCACTCACCCTAAAAGACAGTCATAAAAACGATGTCCACGCGGGCGAAGCCGCGGGCAAAAGTTAGTACTTAAATAAAACTATAAACACACTTAAACATATACACAAATATAAACATAATTACATCTATGGTTAAGAAAGGAAAATAAAATATAAAAGAAAATGGAAAAACAAAGAATCTAAAAGCAAAGGACACACATTTTAGTTTAAGTAGTGAGATTTTACAATCCTTAAAAGACTGTAATGTCAAAGCTAGAGTTACCAGATGTTAAGTTGAAAAGTGTTGACAAAAGCCTATTTTTTTATCAAAAAATCCTAACATTTTACTGAGACTGATATGATACTCCATGTATGAGTATGATATTCAATACTTTACTCAATACTTTATTGATTTTAATTTTGAGTGCCAACCGGTCACTCGCTGACTCACAATCCGCCATTGGCGCAACTCGTACTCTTCACACAGTGAAAAATTACTTACCTAGTACATTGATGAAGACCTAAAAACACCTGAGTAATCCAAAAAGTTCTGATATTTTCAAAGTTCGGCCGGAATCCTGAGAGGTGCCTAAAAATCCTGACATGTCAAGACAAACGCTGACGTCTGGTAAGCCTAGTCGTAGCACGCCTGATAGACTCGGCAGTGAATTCCATAACCGGATCGCTTGAACTGTTCAATTAAATTCCTTGTAAAGATAAAACCGATAATTAAAAAAAAACCGTGTTTTTATGAATCCAGTCAAAAGAGTCTCAAGCATCAACTCCTTCCAATAAATGATGAGTCAAAAACTAAAAAACGACAACGAAATTTTTTTTTTACATTTATCTTGTTTCCGGTCAAGGCAAACGAGTTTCCAGCAACCTTTTTAATCTTACTACTTACATTGATTTAAAATAAAATTAAATCTTAGTAAAACTCTTTATTTTTCAATATTTACAATAATGCCTCTCATGTAGGACGAATGAGATAACAAATTTAACTCACTTTGACGTTCAACCGATTTGGGGAATACTGATTGGCTGAGACGAAATGAGCGAGTTCGCTCATTCTGTAGGCATCATAACCGGTGTTCCCTTAAGCCAGTCCATAGCTGTTACATTGGTCGAAGTTTTTCTCAGTGGCCTATAGCGCTGGGACATCCTGTTTAACTAGCATGCGTACGAGTAGATCACATGACTAATTACCTCCCAGGAGGTCTTCTCTAAGGCTAATGGGGTTTTTTATTTCATCTCTAATTGCGAGGCAGCTCTTGCTTAGAGCTCATCCTAAATCGGTTAATTCTTACTATAACATGGTTTATGTAAGTTATAGTGAAAAACATCAAAAAACCCTTTTTTCTGCCAAAAAAAGTAAATGATCATCAAAATTAAAACTCCATTTTATTGTGAAATTATAACATAAATTTTTATATCTTGTTATCCTTTTAAAGCAAATGATTACAAACTAATCATTGGTAACCCAAAAACAGCTAAAGAGCCCAACATTTTAACCAAATTTTAATTTGTAGCGCGTAGCGTGTAGCGTATAGCGTGTAGTGTTTCTTCTTTTGCGCAGCATTCTGCTACCCATTGACTGTACAATCAATCAAGCCTGACCGAAAAATATATTTTTGCCAACTTCTTTTTCGTTGTACGGGATTTGTAGCGCGCAGCGTGTAATGTGTAGCGTTTCTTGTTCTGCGCAGCATTGCGCTACCCATGGGGGTCGCGAGGCTCTTTGACTGTATAATCAATCAAAACTAACCGAACCTAATTTCAGTTTTTTTTAGAAAAATCCTTTTTTTGACAACTCCCGTTCACGTTCACAATGTGAACAAGAACACTAAGTTACAAAGCCCTAATTCTCACAAATAAACTAAACAATAACTATGAACTAAATTGAATCACCTGACTGATTTTACGTCCGCTCTGTTCAAAGGGCTATGTTACAATCCGCTAACTAGTTGGACGTTTAGTGACGCTATTTCAATCAACGTTCGGCCTAGTCATTCAATTGAATGTCGTCATTCAATGAACGTGCTAGTCATTAAATCAAATAGCAGATTCAACCAGATGACTGCGACATATACACTACATCGTTTCTCAACTTTTTTATAGTTGCGACTCCCTAGAGAGAGAAAATTTACGAAGAGTGTATGCCCGACGTTTGATTATTGATATTATTATGTTGTAATAGGAAAGCAGCTTATAGCTGATGTGCCTTAGTATATCTGTGTTAGTGTTTTTAATGAAAATTTTTTTTGAAAAACATAAGCTTTTTACGATCAAAGTACTCGTCAATACCATTCAATACTAATGGAGCCCAAACTCGATGGGGTTGTGTCGTTTTATTGCGCAGTTCCTATGGCCACCTTCCAGATGCAAAATTTCAGCTTTCATAATAACATGTATATTTTCTTATGATGATGTTTTTTTTTAATCTTTTTGATTTTTGCTAACATAGGGTAGGTACTTACTTTAATTTAGCTTAAGTGGATTTTGTCAGCAACGATATTAACTAGTGCACGGATAAACCTGTAAAGGTTTTTGATGTACTAAATTATCATAATTTTTTGTAACCTTCTTTTTATCCAATAAATAAAAAAAAAACAAAAAAAAACGAATTTTTTCATTTTATTTTTTTATAGATTTTCTATATATTTCCATATTTTTTTTAAAATAGACAATAGACAGATTTGTATAGGCTGTGTCACTTTGAAACAACATATTGTTACGGTCATCTGAAAAACATTTAACACAAAAGTTATTAGATAAGATTACTCTATCAATAAATTTTATATCTTAATTTATTTGGATGTTAATTAATAATAATAATAATTTTGAAACATTCTGACATAGTAAGTAAGTTAATAAATATACTTTATTGCACGCCAAAAAACAATACATGACTTATAATTTGTAATATAGTATACATAGAGTGCAAAGGCAGCCTTATCGCTTTAAGCGATTTCTACCAGGCAACCTTTAGTAAGAGATAGAAAGACCTACCTATTTAATAGCATTTATTTGCAAGGTTATAATAAAATGAACCAACAATAATTTTATAAAACTCGGTACTTGCCTACAAGTCATCTGGCTTACTTTTTATGAACTGTCAAAAACGAGATTTTGTTCTAAAAATGTTTGAAATATTGAACTATGACGTCATATTTTTTCATCGCCATTGACGTACCAATTATGTGTTTTTGATAAATTAAAAATAGTTAATGTTTTTGGAAGACCAAATAGGTAAGTTTTCCTGAAATTGCAGAATTATTTCGGGGGCGGGGGGGGTCATTTTCGTCCTCTTTCATGAATAAAATCAAAACTATTTGTTTTACAATAATAATAAAAAAATATTTGAGATCCTTAAAACCAGCCCTCTTATTTGATATATGTATAAAGTCTAACAAAATTAGCTGAAACTATTTTAACTGGTGCTTCTACCCATGAAACTGAACAATTTTCCCCTGAAACCCAAAGTCAAATCTCAAAAAAAAAATTAACTTCCCATACTAAGTTGGCTGATCAGCTGATCGAGTTAGTATGGGAGAGCCATTTTTTTTTGCGATTTGACTATGGGTTCCATGAGAAAAGTTGTTCAGTTTCATGGGTAGAAAAAAAAGTTAAATAGTTTGAGCTAATTTTGTTACACCTTATATGTATGCAACTTTTTTTTAATTTCCTAATTTTTCCCCCGAAAATGACCCTCTTAAAAAAATAATATTTACTTTGCCCATCTGCGTTTGGGTCGTAGGATTACACCATCTTACTAAATTTCACCTGATTTGGTCCCGTAGATTCGGAGCAAATTGGCTGTGACAGACGGACGGACAGAAAGATAGACGCGCGAGTGGTACTATAAGGGTTCCGTTTTTTGTTGTTGTAGGGAACCCTAAAAACATCGTTATGGTACATGGATGTAGAAATAAATAAACTGGGATGATGACAGCATCAAAAATAAATTATAAACTATCGATAACTAAATTACCCTCCTTCTGAAATTGTAAAAAACCTTACTCGTTTTGTTATCAAAATCGTAAAGTGATTACATAATAAGGGATCGTACTGCTAGTCATTTGTGTTACTTTTTATGATCTGTCAAAAACGAAATTTTGTTCTAAAAATGTTTGAAATACCCACAAGTGACATCACAGATTTTTAGCGTCATTGACAAACTTATTTTGTGAATTTGATCAATTCAAAATTGAAGACGTGTAGGAAAAAAAAAACAAATAAGGTTTTTTGAAACTTCAAGAGGAGAGCAATTTAGGAAATCATATTTTAGAATTTATTTTTGATGCAGTCTGATCCCCTATTGACGCTGTAAAACTGTGACGTCACTTCTAGGTATTTCAAACATTTTTAGAAGAAAATTTAGATTATGACAGATTAATTTCTTATTATTTTTGCGAACTACTTTACTATTTTTGCCTACGGTGGTTTTAAAAACTATCATTAATTTTGAAAATTATATATATACCTAAACAAAGATTAAATAATATTACTTTAAAAAGTAATTTACGCACATTGCTCGTAGAACAGATGGCCGATGGGGCGACCACGCACCGGAAAGCGTAGTATAGGCAGGCCTCCCACTCGGTGGACCGATGACCTGGTGAAGGTCGCGGGAAGCCGCTGGATGCGGGCAGCGCAGAACCGGTCGTCGTGGCGATCCATGGGGGAGGCCTATGTCCAGCAGTGGACGTCCTTCGGCTGATATGATGATGACTTTAAAAAGTACCTAAAGCAAACTATAATACCTATTAGCACCTACTAACATACAGTATGGACTCTCTAGATTCCAACCTCGCCCCCTCGACACCCAGATTTACACAGATTGGTTAAAGTTTGGTTCTCGAACGTAAAGGATTTCGTCGTGATTTCGTTTGTTCCGCCATTTGTTGATAGAAATTTCATTTCTCGCCCGTTGTATGAAGTGTCCGGGGTATGCCTAAAGTTCGAGTAAATAAGCTCATTTCTAAAAACCTACTAACTTCAGTAAGTACTTAAATAAAAAAAAAAGTATATTTAATTTTATTTTAGGTATACAAGGTGACTCAATTTCATCTAGCTTTTTGAACTACAATTATAATCACATTAGTCTAGACCATAAATAATAAATATAATAAATAAATAATAAATATAAATAATATATAATAAAACTGTAACGGGGCCGTGTCTGTACATGAAATATTTTTGGGAAATAATAACTGTGGTGGACATTACTAACGATACAGAGGCCAAAACAACAACTTTTGGAATTTTTGTCTGTCTGTCTGTCTGTCTGTCTGTATGTTCGCGCATCACGCAAAAACTACCGGGCCGATTTTGATGAAATTTTGTATGTTGGTTCCTTATAGCCCGGGTTAACATATAGGATACTTTTTATCCCAGAAAATTCAAGAGTTCCCGTGGGAAAATCAAAAGTATTCATTTATAGAATGGCTCACCACGCAAATGTGGCTTGACCTATTACTATCAAATTTTACACGTTGATACCCATATCGCGAACTAAAACTGGGACATTGTGAATCCCAAAAAAATTATGGTTTCCTGCAGGAATGCAAAAAATTGTATCTTTAGAATGGCTCAACGTAACAATAATTATGAAAAAATTACATTGGGATGGGGTGTTTTGACCATCATTGTATAGTCGGGTATTCTTTATCCCGGAAAACTAAAGAGGTCCCGTGAGAAATTATCTATCGATACTTACAATAATAACAATAGAGTACTTTTTTCCACATATTAGCTACAAATACTGCACATTTTAATCATAGCAGCAGAATGTCAATAGATGGCACTGCAGGGATAATAAAACGCGCTTAAGTTGTATTAAAACATTATTTCATACTTTTGAGTGGATTTCTTAGTATTTTTCAGCTTAAGCTACTTTAAACAACTCTAACTCTGGAACTATGGCACGTAGCGATGTGTTTCATAGACGAACAGATAGGTATTTTTTACAGATTCCAATCGTGAAAAAAAATTAAAAACACATAAATCGAGTTTAGCATCTTATAACAGGAGGCACAGATATGGGAACTCTTCTGACGGCGACTATTTGAGTGTGGCAGTTGCTCTCCGCCTGCAATATCAATATCTGTGAACATCATCAATGTATTTGCGGGTCCACGGTGGAGGCAATTGGCCATCACTCACTGAGTTGCGGTCGTTGATTGTGAACATGCAGCCGCCGGGCTTTTGTCGATCTGATGGCAAAAGGCCGGAGGGTTTTAACAGGTGCTATGGCAGAGAGGAACGTCCTCACCCGTACGGTACTGCTGCTCAATTTGCGGCGAGAAAGAAGCATAATAAGTATTCGGTCTTGGAGGCAAATTACTGCTTTGTGCCGCTGGTCTGTGGGACAACCGGCTGCTGAACCCTCAGAGGCCTTTGCCTTCACAAAGGAGATTGGCCGTCGCCTTCGAGAGAGGAGATGTGACGTGAGGTCCTACCTGCTGCTAAGGTTGTCTATTGCCATCCAGCGCGGCAACGAGAAGTGCGTCATGGGCTCCTTTGGAGCTAATACGACTCGAGGATTTGACCCATATTAATATTTTTAGGAAATTTTATTACCAGATTGATATAATGATTTGAATTAGTTTTTTGATAATATAGGTATATGTGTTATTTCATCAGTTTATATACGTCCCCACCAAGGGGCTCGACCTGCCCTGAGTAAGGGCGATCAGGCGTTAGACGATCACACGGGCCCATTGCGGGTTGATTGACTTCACACATAAGATTCGAGTTTCTTCGCAGGCGTGTGCAGGTTTCCTCACGATGTTTTTCTCACCGTAAGAGCGTCGGATAAACGTTCATACCAGTATTAAATCGATATTTGTATAGATATTGGTAAGTGGCAGGATTCGAACCACGGCCTTCCGGACAGGAGGTAGTGGCCCTAACCGTTCTGCCACCGACGCTCTATATGTTATTTAAGATTAAGAAATCTTTACTTAATATTATAAATGTGAAAATGTGTTTGTTTGTTTGTTACCTATTCACACTTCAACACCTCTACCAATCTTGACGAAATTTGGCATGCAGGTAGCCTGTATCACTGGGAATGAAATAGTCTACTTTTCTGTGGAAGTTATCATAGCCATAGCAGTTCCTGAGGAACTAAAAACAATACTCTTTGTTCGTTGAGTTATTTAAAATCGTAACGAAAAAATGGGTTGGTGTGATTTTTAGCACAGAAATGAGGTGGAAAATGATATAACAGTTATATCATTTTCCACCTCATTTCTGTGCTAAAAATCACTTACTAATAAGTATAACCTGACATAGTTCCCGAGGAATCTGGGGACAACGGTTTTCTACGCTCGCGCACGTCGGTGGCGTCGCAACGGAGCAACGGATTAAAGTGATTTTTTGTATAGAATTTGTTGAGGGGGTGGGAAGTGGCAAATACAGCTAATCCGAATAGCCCGATACAGTTCCTGAGGTACCTGGAGTAAACTCATGTACACGCTTGCGAGCTGATTGCTCGCGCACCACTCACCCTTAAAAAGAGTCATAAAAGCTATGTCCACGCGGGCGAAGCTGCGGGCAAAAGCTAGTAAATAATATATAACATGTGGATATTATCGCCTGGTAGTGGAATGTCGTGATTGCTAGTAAAGTTTCGAATCGATCGCGTTTATAGTCTAATAGCACATTTTAACTAATGGACAAACACAATTTGTAAATACATTTCTATTTCTTCCTCTACCTACGCAGTTTTTCATTTGTTTATTTTTTGTTCACAACTAGCTGTCCCGGCGAACTTCGTAACACCTTACACTAGAAAGAAAGAAAGAAAATGAATTATTTTGACAGACAAGTAAGGATGTACAATTATTATTCTTATATATACTTATATTATAGATTTAAATACTCTGCCAAAAAGGGCAACGTCTCAGCATAATATATGTTCCTAAATATAATTATATGTGTACAATGATACATGATGATTATTCGTTTACTTATAAATTATAAAAAAAAAACTACCCTACACTACACTGCACTGCACTACACTACACTACACTATACTATACTACACTATACTACCCTGCCCTACATAACACTACACTAACCTACACTAACCTACTCTACCCTTTTGGTACATTGGCCGTCCGGATTTCAACACGAGACCTCTCTGGTTAAGAGGGCCGATTCGAGTCGTTACCGGTTGAGCCACTGACGCTGTTAAAGTAGCCAGTACAATTTTGTATAATTTTCAATGTTACATGTAAACACATTCCATAATTAAAAAAGGGAAAGTAACTAGAAATTAGCATTATTTGAAAACGGTAAAAATGAAGCACAGGCCGCGAATAAAATTTGTGCTGTTTAAGGACCTAATGCAGTATCACTCAGTAGCAAAAACTTGGCTCAAGGAGTGGGTGGGGACCCAAGCATTTCCAGTCTGGTATTTTTAACTTTCAAGATGCAGCTCGCTCTGGTCGCCCTGTTTGGATTTGCATACAAAATAAGAAGAAAATTTTCACCGATCTAACAAGTTAAAAAGGTGTCAAAGTACATAATATCTTATAAATACTGCATCTATTGTTTTTCGATATCTGGTAGTGTATCTTGGATTGTTGTTAATTTTCTGTTGAAATTATTCTTGAAGGAACGTACCTAATCGATTGAATTGATTCACATTCTTACGAGTATAATATAAACAATGACTAAACTATCCAACTTATGATGACTTACGGAACTGGACATGGTCGCTTACTATGGGCTTCTTACTCTTAAGAAGGCTCAAGGTCACCCAAAGGGCAATGGAGCGTGCTATGCTCGGAGTTTCTCGAAGTGATCTAGGAGTGATCGAATCAGAATCCGCAGGAGAACCAAAGTAACCGACATAGCTCACAGAATCGCTAAACTGAAGTGGCAGTGGGCAGGGCACATAGCTCGTAGAACAGATGGCCGTTGGGACAGTAAAGTTCTCGAGTGGCAACCGCGCACCGGAATGCGTAGCGTGGGCAGGCCTCCCACGCGGTGGACCGACGACCTGGTGAAGATCGCGGGATGCCGATGAATGCGGGCCGATGAAGTCGTCGTGGACTCGGACTGTAGCGCCAATAAGGCAACAAATTTTAATCACCCCGA
The DNA here is from genome assembly GCA_947284805.1 of Coleophora flavipennella. NCBI lineage: Eukaryota > Metazoa > Arthropoda > Insecta > Lepidoptera > Coleophoridae > Coleophora > Coleophora flavipennella. The sequence goes on along the minus strand of OX369255.1, from coordinate 6,958,678 downwards.
CCTTCAACCGATTGAGGGAATGAAAAAGTCTGAACTTAGCTATTGGCATACTTGTCGATTTTTAGGGTCCCGTATTCAACAAGGAACCCTTATAGTTTTTCGATATCTGTCCTTCTGTCCGCGACTTAGCTCAGAGAATCACGCCGGCAAAGCTATATATAAAGAGGAGGTGAATTTTTTGTTGACATACCCAATTGTGGGGGGGGGGGGTATAGTTGAACAGGTCTTTCAAAACTACTGTCATGTGGGTTTTCTATTTGATTCAGGGTTCTGTTTGAAGTGCTAATTTCTTTAGAGTCAAGTGTCCCCCCCTACCAGCTAAATCGCTATCTCAACACATTTGAAAAAAAATATTGATGGTAGGAAAACTGTCACGGCTAAATAGAATTTCTTAGTTTAAGAGTAACAGTCGACCAACTTAAGACGTGCAGTTGGATTTGTAAAAAGTAAATAATATGTAGATTTTCCAAATGTTCTATTACCAACTGGAAAAAAAATCGTTTTTAAAATGGACATTTATTTTTTTTTTGTTTTTTTTTTTGAGTCCGACTCGCACTTGGCGGGTTTTTTAGTGTTGCCTTGAGGCGTGGCAATACTTCTAATCACCGAAAATTTAAATAACAACCACTTCACAAACACCTAACATTAAGAGCCTGACCGTACGGGACTGGCGAACATCCTGATATTTAACCTTATGAAATCAGCTTTACAGTTGAATTTCGCTTGAGTGTCTTAACACGTCCTACGTGCTTTATTTTGGGCGTAAAGGCACATTTTCGTTTATTGCCAGCTTAGTAAACATTCTAGAAAAATTTCGTCTAGTCGTTTTATCAATAACTTTATTCTCTTACTGTCAGTATATATTTCATGAGCCTAACTTATGTAATGAAGGAAAAAAACAATAATCTCTTCAAACTAAAATCTTTTACAAAAAAAAAGTATCGAGTGAAAACCAATAAATTGTAATGTGGCTTTCGCTATACAAAAGAAGAAGGTACAAACAATCAGCTGTGTAGTTTTCACGTACAGCAAGCTTGCGGCCGACTAAAAATGTTCTAGCAAAAGTGTATGAATTTCGGCAGCCTGCTCTTAAGGCTTTAAGATAACTCAATCCGAGCAGGTTAAAACGTGTTAAAATAATATCGAACGTAAGTCTATTCGTTTTAAGTTCAAATCAATGCGGCTTCAGCGCGGCTGTTACGTTGAAACAAAACGCCCAATTCTCGATTTATGCATGTTTTTGTTTACTTATCGTCACTTTCAAAAAAGTTAAAAAAAATCACTTAGAATCAAAGGTGTTTATTCACAGATTTTTGTGTGTTGGTTTCATTCAAAATTAACTGATTGGGTTCGAGAAAATTTGCTTGGTAGAGTATTGTGACAAACCGGTGTCATAGTAGTCGGTGTCGCTATTTTTAAGATTGAATTGAATTGAAGTGGAGTAATTTGAGCGCGTCAAACATAGGTCTGTCGTCGGCAGTGGCCACGGACGTAGTGACCAACTTGGAAGAAAGAGATAACGGTATCCGTCCCAATGTAGTCGGATAGAAATAGAGAGGGCACACCGGCGTCTTATCTAAATGACGTAAGCGACAATTTAAATACGACTTATTTATGTAAAAGCGGAATAATAAAATTAAAATTTAACTTGGTGAATGAATATAAATTATATAAATCTATAATTTCACAAAATCTCGCTGTTCTAAGTATAGTATTTTACATAAAATCCGAAATAAGGTGAAATCGAAGAGCATACTTTTTGCGTGTTTGCATATATATTTATTGAAAAATTCGGGACAGTCGCACGATCCTTTTTGCCAGTCCAAATTTGGCAGTGTGTTTTTTTGGAAATTCGCGCGCATTTAAAAATCTGTAGTTTTCATTAAAAAAACGTATCAAAATAAAAAACATAAGCCCTCAAATAGAATATCAGTAACCAATTATTATTAATAAAGCAGCTTACAAAACTTTGCTCAAGTGAACTTTTTAGTAGTTCATTATGTATAACCTCACTTAGAAAAATCGTATCTATCTTAATATTTAAGTTGCCCTCTCTGTATTTCCAGTCGCTCACTTAGTAATGTAGTCGCTCGGATAAATTTTTTTTATATCTGAGATGGATTAATCACAAATCACAATCCACTTTTTGTAAGCTCGTTCTGGATTTTATTATTAATCAATATTCGTCGTTGGTTTAGTAAATTTTTCGCTTACTCAAATTCATACCGCTCAAGTTATTAAAACAGTATGTCATCATCAGTCGCAAAGTTTTTTTTTTATTCGCTCGTTTTATAATTCGCCGTTTTTTTATATCGAACCAAACTTTGTCAATCATGTTTTGACCTTGGTGAATGACTGATTTATATAGTCAAGAATTACATACTTAAAACTCAAATAATTTCGATTACAGAGTTCAAAAATAATGAGTTTAGCAGTTACAAAAAAATATTCGTATATCCTCTTAAGGCATTAAGATGGGTCCAATGACAATATTCAATTCAAATGATTGAAAGACCGTATAAAGCTACCACTATGGAAAAAATATATAATATACTTAAAGTAATAAGAAAATCGATTTAATTGAATACAATTTTAAAAATATTACCACTTTTGATGTAAAATAATATACTTTAGATACTGTTTTTGGCATTAATTGCAAAACTTCTCGAAAACTAAAAATTTAATGTTGAATGAAACCAACACACAAAAATCGGTGGCTAATTTTACTTTTTTCATTTTAATTGAACTCATTTTTTTAAACTTATTTAAAAGTATAGAAAAGTAATAAAAACATGTAAAAATCGAGAATTGGGCGTTCGGTTTCAACGTAACAGCCGCGCTGAAGCCCGCATTGATTTGAACTTAAAATGAATATACTTTCGTTCGATATTATTTTAACACGTATCAACCTGGTCAGATTTAGGCATCTTAAAGCCATAAGAAGTTAAACTTTGGGTTTCTACAAAAAAATAACCACACGGGCGTACTCGCGGGCAATAGCTAGATTTTAACCTCGTTGCTTTTTATCCACTTACCGATTGCTTTAACGGTGAAGGAAAACATCGTGAGGAAACCTGCACACGCCTGCGAAGAAACTCGAAGGTTGTGTGTGAAGTCGACCAACCCGCACTGGACCCGCGTGGTCGACTAAGGCCTAATCGCCCTGATTCAGGGTAGGCTCGAGCCCCTCGGTGGGGACGTATATGAGCTGTAATTATGAAAGCAGTGAAAATACTATGTTAAGGAAAATCTTACAGCACATTTATTTTTTATTTTTTTTATTCACAATTGGTAAGTCCTTGACAACATCTCACCTGATGGTAAGTGACGATGATGTCGAAGATGACAGCGGGCTTACCAAAATTCCCCATCGCAATGGGGAACTGGCTATCTTATCTTCAAGCCGGAACACATCAATGCTGTTAACATTGATGATTGGCGGGAAAACTTAGATAAGATGGTGGTAGCTAGCCAGGCGGGCTTTTGAAATGCCCTTCCACCAACCAAACAGAGTCTTACAAAGTTAAACTCCGCCGGGAATCGAACCCGCGACCTCCCGATGTGAAGCTAATGGACTTGACCATGACGCCACGGAGTCGGTTAATCGTTGTTTGTCTCCAGCTATTTCGTAGCTATTTGTTACCGTGTACAATATTGATGATGGTCCAAGGTCGCGCAGGGTGACTTGCCTATGCATGGTGTAATAGCCAAATTATATATATTAGTACTAATATACAGTATGGACACTCCCTGCCGCTCTCTAGATTGCGACCTCACCACCTCGTCACCGAGATTGGTTACAGTTTGGTTTTCGAACTTATAGGATTTCGCCGCCATTTTGTTTGTTCCGTCATTCGTTTTTTGAAATGTTATTTTTGGCCCGTTGTATGAAGTGTCCAGGGTGTGGTAATAGTATTACTACGCGTGGTATTCTCTTTCGAGCCCTTTGGTCTTTGAAGCCAGTGATGGATTTACGAAGTAGGTCTTTCAGTAATATAATTTATTTATTCGACCAACAAAGGATCACAAATAATCACAATAGTGTTAGGTAGTAACTTATTCTAGGACTTAGACTAGTGTTAGTAATATACACATAAAATTTATTTACAACTAGCTTATGCCCACGGCTTCACCCGCGTGGATATCGTTTTTATGACTGTCTTAGAGGGTGCGTGGGGCGCAAGTGCGGCAAGCGGCTCGCGAGCGTGGACATGAATTTTCTCTAGATCCCTCGGGAACTCCGTCAGGATATGCTTATTAGTAAATCATGTCATGTCCCAACTCGTCAACCATCTCTGTGCAAAAAATCACACAATCCATTGTTCCGTTGCGATGTTAAAGAAATTAACCAAAAAAGAGTATATTTTAACTGCATCGGGATATGATATTTTCACGGGATAAAAAGTAGCATATGTCCTTCCTCGTGACATAGGCTACCTGCATGCCAAATTTCATTAAGATTGGTCAAGGCGTTGAAGCGTGAAAAGGTAACAAACAAACACATTTTCACATTATAATATTCGTAAGGAATAGTAAGGATATCACGACTATTATTGGCAACGTGAACCAAGCAGGAGTGGTTCACAATTGCGCAATCCAGTCTACTGGCGAACATAGCCAGGATGCTATTGGCGCCGCCCCGTACTCGACTTTGTGGTTAATGGTTAGTCGTGCAGCCTCGACGCGGCCTCCGACTCGCAAAGTTGCTGGCACAGGTAAATTAGAAGCCTTGAAGCGTAGAGGTAGGGTCCAAATAAATAAATCGTATGCTTCTACCGCCAGTACTCATTATATGAATACTAGCTTTTTCACGCGACGTCGCCCGCATAGACATTGTTTGTACAATTGACTGACTCGGTGGCTCAGTGGTTTGTGCTCATGACTACTGATCAGAGGGTTGTGGGTTCGAACCCCACCCAGGGCAAACATTTGTGTGATGAGCAGATTTGTTTGCTCTGTGTCTGGGTGTTAAATATCTATATATGTATGTATTTAAACGTATATAAGTGTGTATATCAGTCTCTGGTTTCCCTCAGGGAATCCTACTTTGGGGCCAGATGACCATGTGTGATTTGTCCCAGAATATTTTTTTTTTATTTTTTTTATTTAGAATTTGAGTACGTTTGTACGTTTATTTATTTGTATGACTGTCTGGGGGCTCGCGAACGTGGAAAAGAGTTTTTCTTTAAATCCCTATCTCGGATCGGCCTATTTTGATTAGCAGTCTATGTCACTTCCCGCCCCCTCAACCTATTCTATACAAAAAAATCACTTGAATCCGTTGCTCCATTGCGACGCCGAAGTGCGCGAGAGTGCAAATGAGTTTTCGCTAGATCCCTTGGAAACTGTGTCAGAATATTCTAATTAGTAAATAATGTCATTTCCCAGCCCTTCAACTATATCTCTGTGCAAAAAATCACAACAATCCATTGTTCCGTTGCGATGTTAAAGAAACTAACCAAAAAAAAGGTTTTTTTCAGTTCCCTTAAGAACTGCATCGGACTACGCTATTTTCACAGAATAAAAAGTAGCCTATGTCCTTTCCAGTGACACAGGCTACCTGCAGTCCAAATTTTATCAAGATTGGTCAAGGTGTTGAAGCATGAAAAGGTAACACATTTATAATTTTATTAAGGATTAAATTATTTATATTACGAAAAGAAAATAACCAAAAACCTATATTATAATAAATAAAAACGAAAAGTCAGAACAAGGTAATGAAAGAAATATGAAGACAGCCGAAAAGTCAAAAAAATTAATAACATAGTAAAACAAATAAAAAAGAAAACAAATTTAAAACAAACCAAAAAGTATGATTTCGTCACAGTCCTTTCGCTTCACAATATGATAATTATTTCCATACATTCATACGAGTACATTTGTCGGATTCGCAGCTAATCGATTTGTATGACAAAAAATCTATTAGCATTGCATTTTAGTTTTGGTTCCTTGGCGAAAGTTTTTCAGTTTAAAGATCATTTATTCTGATTGAAGACCTTTACAAAGTCATTTAAACGAGAAGAAATAAACCAATAGTACCTGGGCTACCGAGTACAGCGAGCTATGCTCTTACGCTCTATGCTCCGTGTTGAGACATATCTAAATCGGTTTTTCGCCCCCAAAAATCCGTCTATGCTTCGTGTTGAGACCTATCTAAATCAATTTTTCGCCTTCAAAAATCCCCGTATACTAATTTTTAAGCAAAATCGTTGGAGCCGTTTTCAAGATTCAGATTATATAGGTATTTGTCGCCGGGATATTGTGAAAACTGCGATATTACAATCTCACTACACTAAATTCAGTTAGATTATAATATGATGGTAAATTAAATATAAATATAAATATTCTGGGACAAATCACACAGGGTCATCTGGCCCCAAAGTAGGATTCCCTGTGTTATGGGTTACCAGAGACTGATATAGATACTTATATACGTTTAAATACATACATATATAGATATATTTAACACCCAGACACAGAGCAAACAAATCTGCTCATCACACAAATGCTTGCCCTGGGTGGGGATCGAACCCACAACCCTCGGATCAGTAGTCAAGGGCACTACCACTGAGCCATCGAGTCAGTCATTGTCAATAATTGTCAATCGGCTTACAATTTCAAGGCCTATCCGAATAAAACCGATGATTTCTTCTTCTGCGAAGCATTCTGTTATCCACTCTTTGACTGTTAAATCAATCAAACCTGACCGAACCTAACATCGCCCGCTTCGCTCGCTCATTTAATTAATGTTATTTACTTCGCTTAGCGTTATTGTAATGTCACTAGTGAGATTATAATGACACTAGTGAAATTTTAAGCAGTATGTTACGGTTCACAATCTATCGATAGTTCACAGTCTCGCGAGATAGATCCCGTTATATTATAATCTAACAGTTTTTACAATTTTACGGTGCCATATTACACAAGAATTGCTTGTTTCTTAGATTATGATTATGCAACATTTTATCGTTCGCTTCAATATTAGTTAAAGTTTGCATATAAGTTTAGGAAGCGTAGTTATTGATAGTATCAGGATTTTTGTTTATTTGTGACGGAAGTCGGTTATGTAAAGCTTTGCTCCAACGTAAACATTATTTTACCGTATTTTTTTTGAACTCTGGGCAAATTGATGAATTCGTCAATGTAGTCGTCGTGTAGTGCTTTTGGTTATATTTTTGTTTGTGTGAGTGAGATCAATGTGTGTTTTTCATATATGCCAATTAAAATGTCTGTCTGGTCATAAACCAAGATATTTTTCGTGGTTTTTATGTTGAAGAGGTGTATTGTTAATGGTTAAAGGTACGTATGGGGGAATGTATTTGTTCTTGGCCTTAAATATAATGTATGAGGTCTTAGATATATTAATTGTTAGATGTTTTGTCTGAAGCCAGTTGAATAAAGTGTTAAGAGCCCGCTGGAGTTCATAAATCCCATACTAAAGTAGTATTTGATTCCATTGTTAACCAAACAACCGATTTTGAAATAATTTTATATCGATGATCGGATGACGTATATGTGTGTCGGTATCGCATTTCTTTTTTGAATAACGAAACAGGAATCCATTATTAATAAACCAATAAACTTTTTTTCAAGGTAAAAAGTAATGCGACACCGACACGTACGTAATACGACAATACGTCATCCGATTATCGATATAAAATTATTTTAAAATCGGTGGTTTGGTTAACAAATGAATCAAATACTACGTTTGTATGGGATTTATGAACTCCAGCGGGCTCCTAAGATCCTTCTGGACATTAGGAATAATTTCGTTATAGTTGTTCACTTTTATTAGAGACTCCTGCACAGGTTTTTGGGAGCTGTATTTTTACATTTTGTATAATTTCTCACTTTAGGGTCTCAGAGTCGAAATCAAATAAACTGCTGGGTGTATTTGGGACCCTGTTACTGGTGAGCTCTGGTTACTGTTTAGAGCAATGGTTTACTGAGGGAGTGGCTTCTGGATTGGACGAGTGCCTTTAATTACTTAGGGTATACCATAAAGGTTACAACCTAACTAAGTAGATACCCAGTTTCATACAAAACAAACTTAAAAAAAATCGGGTGGGGGCCCCACCGTGTCCCACCGTTTGGCTACATCGTCGGGGCAAACTGCCGTTTTTTTATTTAGGGCATTTTTTTTACTCTTTGGTTTAACGTGAAACGTCTAGTTTGACGTCCCTGATTTTTATTTTTTTGCCTCCGGCCTTGCGGTTTCTTACTTAGCTGCCATGGAGGAAACAGATTCTTTCACCACTTCCGTTACAGTCTTTCGTCACATCCGTCACGGTCCAGATTTGGACTTGGTACCCCGTAATGTAATTTTAAAGACGTTTCACGTCAAACGTCCGGATAGTCGTTTGACACAAGACTTAAAATATAAGTGAGTTCAGTTTGCTTGTTACTTGGATCACATATCATGTGATCACATATTATGTGATCTAAGTTACAAGGAAACTGAATTTACTGATGAAAAAAAATATATTTTATATTATTATTGATTGATTGAAAACACTTTATTACACAACATAAAAGGAAAAAAAGATGCAAAAATTAAGGAAGTTGTACATATAGGCGGTCTTATCGCTAACAAGCGATCTCTTCCAGACAAACTTTAGGTGGAGAAAACATGAAAAGTCATTATTGTGGAGTAGTAGTGGAGGTAACTATTTAGTAATCTGTGGTAGTGGGCATTATACAAATTCATAGAATATTTAATATTTAAATATGTATTTATACATATAATAAAACTGTAACGGAACCAAGTGTGTGTAGGTACATGAAATATTTTTGGAAAACAATAGCTGTGGTGTACATTTTGTCTGTCTGTCTGTTTGTATGTTCGCGCATCACGCAAAAACTACCAGGCCGATTTTGATGAAATTTTGTATGGTGGTTCCTTACAGCCCGGTTTAGCATACAGGATACTTTTTATCCCGGAAAATTAAAGATTTCCCGTGGGAAAATTCAAATCTCCACGCGGACGAAGTCGCCGGCACAGCAAGTTATAAATAAATATGCATTGTTTAACTACGTAATACACGTTAATAATAATGATATATAGCGTCAGTTTTAAAACAAGATAGCATCACACTACATATGTATATTATATTGGCGCGACGCGACGTTCAATTTAACATCCAGTATGAGTCGAATACGTCATTTTTATAAAAATACGCGTGAAACAGCTGTTAATAGAAATTACCTACCCGTATTATTAGTATGCACTACGCATCAGGAATACATTTATGCGTTTTGTTGTGCTGTAAGTTAACCAGCGATAACCTGGAGAAGGTCCAGGGAAGCTGCTGGATGCGGGTAGCGCAGAACCGGTCGTCGTGACAATCCTTGGGCAAAGTATATATATTAGTGCTAACATACAGTATGGACACTCCCTGCCGCTCTCTAGATAGCGACCTCACTCCTCGTCACCCAGATTGATACTAATTGGTTACAGTTTGGCTGTGGAACGTATAGGATTTCGCCGCCATTTTGTTTGTTCCGTCATTGGTTTTTTGAAATGTCATTTCTGGCCCGTCGTATGAAGTGTCCAGGGTGTGCCTTGGTGTGAGGGAGGCCTTCGTCCAGCAGTGGACGTCCTTCGGCTGATATGATAAATGATAATGATGAAGTTACAGCTTGTAACCTATACACCTGTAGCGGATAATGGCGAGAGTATGAAATGATCATAAAAATCTGAGTTGGGCGAGCGATAATAGGTTTATTCGATTTCATGGTGGTACTGTCGAAGAGCCTCGCGTGAGGCTTCCCCCTGAGTGGTGAAAGGACACAGAAATCGGATAAGTTGTAAGAGGCAGCTTTGGTTAGGTTCGTTCTGCATGATATAGCCGGCCATTTCATGATCTGCGGTCAATCCATTTCATGAATTGGCCAATTCTATGATATCGCTACGACATACATATACATACCTACCTATTACATAGGACTTAGGTACGTCATCATCATCATCATATCAGCCGAAGGACGTCCACTGCTGGACAAAGCTCTCCTCCGGACAGTTCCTCCGTATTAGCACAGAATTACAATATATAGGCAATATGGCAATAGCGAATGTCGTTGAACTCTCTTATTATTATTATTTTAGTGCTTACATTAACGCTTGTCTAGTGTGACCCCTCAGACGCACAAAATCTTAATACTAGATTTAGCGTTCTGCTTCTTTGTTTTTTTATATGTAACTCAAAAAATAAACAGCTTAAATTTAATTTTTATTTTATTAAAAAAATTCCACGACGATCGTCCCGCCAAAGTATATAATTATATTATTAATAACATACAGTAGGTATGGACACTCTGCCGCTCTCTAGATTGCGACCTCACCCCCTTGACACCCAGATTGATGCAGATTGGTTACCGTTTGGTTGTCGAACGTATAGGATTTCGCCGCCATTTTGTTTGTTCCGCCATTCCTTTTTTGAAATGTCATTTCTGGCCCGTTGTATGAAGTGTCCAGGGTGTGGTCCCGCGCTCCTTGCATTCATTACCAGGTCATCGGTCCACCAAGTGGCAGGCCTGCCTACTTACGCTTCGTACGTACATTAGTTACTTAAGCGTTACAAATACGTTGGTTTTTAGCATCTATTGTTATTTCAGCTTCCTTGCAATAATGTTTGCTTTTCACGGTAATTTGCTTTTGTAATTACAGCAAACGAAATAACAATGTTGCATTTCACTTCCAATGAAAACAATGCCTTAAGGCGGTAATATTACAGATTTTCGTCATTTTTGACGTCAATTACTCCTAAACTATAGAAAACCCAAGGTTGAAAAAAGTAAAACACTTATTGTTGATGATGTTCCTTAAAGTCAAAAGCTATTAGAAACACGATTGAGCAGTTTTGGCTCGATATAAAAAAAAACGAGACCTACAGTACTCGCATATGATGTGTAACATGTGACAAAATACTTATGAAATTAATTAATTATCGGGTCGTACATTCACGGGCCGACCCTTCGAATAGTAGTATGTCATCTTTGCCTTTGCCATCACACTAGGCTGCATGGCTATGACAACCTTAGTTTTCGAGAATTAAAAAACGTTCGCATTTCCTGTTACACATTTCCGTCCCATTTCACGAAATCACTCCCACAAATTGCAGGAAAGCGAAAGCAAAGATGTTACACATCAAAAAACGCAAAGATAGGTCTACAATTAATTTCAACTCTAGTAAGTAACTATTCAGTAATCTGTGCTCTAGTTATGTTATAGGACCACAGGGAAAGCATTAGCTTTCAAATGAAAAAAAAATGTGCCATTTGGGGACTGCCGCGGTAAAGTAATTGCATAGCTTTTTTTTATTATCTTACGCATTATTATTATTTATTTATTTTTTATTTATGCAGTATTTACCAGTACCATATTATTATAGTCCTTGGGGCGCAGGATGTTTATGTAATAAATGAACACTAAGAAAGTTACACCAGTAAAATTGACTAAGTCCTTTTTAGTACCGCAAATCGCTAATAGATGTAAGTTTTTTTAGAACTCGGCCGAGCGTGGGGTTTTATTTTCTTTACTGAATTTCTTGATTCGGTCGCCGCGCTCAAAGCCCGCGATAAAAGCTATGCAATAGCTTAAAATAAAAAAAATCGGTCAGAAGTTCTGAAACACACAAAAAAAATCATACAGTCGAATTGAGAACAAAATCCTTTTGGTAGATCATGTTTATCGCGTTCAGACAGACGGACGCGGCGGGGGGACTTTATAATAGTGAATAAAAAAATAATAATTTTTTTAATATGTAAGTAAGATTACTAAATAGTTCCTAAACTACGTTAGTAACTACTAATATAATTATATGCTTTCCTCATGAATCACTCCGTCTATTGCTACAAACCGGATGAAAATCCGTTTGGTAGGTAAGTTTATCGCTTACAAACAGTCAAACGCGGGAGGGGGGGGGGGACTTTGCTTATGAATATGTACTTAAGGGTGCGCGGTGCATGAGCCGCAAGTGGTTTTAAACCATCCTAAACCCTCCTCATGAGTTATCCACCGTATGATAATCCGTTCGGTAGTATTTTTGAGTTTATCGCATTCTAACAGACAGAGAGACAGACGCGGCGGTGGACGTACGCGAACCGCCGAAGTTATATCAGGAGCGTTCAATAATATATCTATAGGGTAAAGTGCACCGCTGAACAAGTCGAGACATGTTCATGCGTGTAGCTTTGTTTCTTCGTGTGACGTGTTCGAATTTCGAAATTTGAATTCAGTGCGATTAATACTTTCAGAGTGAGAGCATGGCAAGTGCATTGATGTCTGAGTCTACTAAAAATTACTCGATTTAGAGCAGCGATCGGTTATTAAGTTCCTCACTAAAGAGGGAAAGAAACAGAAATATTTGAACGCATAACAACAATATAAAAGGAATCTGCGCCCTCTAAATATAAAGTCAAATTTTGGACCGAGTAGTTTTAATGGGGAAGAGAGTCCATAGAAGATGACCCTCACACGGAGCGGCCCGTGACGGCAACGACTCCAGAAATGTGTAAAATAATGGATTAATTTATTTTAGCAGATAGGCGAGTGACTGTTTCCAGAATAGCTGAAGTAATGGACATCTCGGCAGGCACAGTTTGGAATATAATTCATGAACATTTTCAAATGCCTAGAGTCAGCGCAAGATGGGTCCCGCGGTTTCTGACACCACTTCAAAAGGACGCCCGACTTAAAAGAAAGGGCCTTTTTAAAAGAACTTGGGCCTCACTAGTGACAACCCAGGGAGGTTTTTTCAACGACTGGTGACAGGACACGAAACGTCGGTTTACCATAGAGATCCCGAGTTTAAAATAGAGTCCATACAGTGGAAGCACAGATCTTCACCCACCCCTACAATTTTTAAAGTAGAAAAATCTGCAAGCAAGGTCATGGCCACTGTTTTTTGGGATGAGGAAGGACTTTTACTAATGGAGTTCATGCAACATAAGACTACCATAAAGGTAGAGACCTACGCTAGTACATAAATGCATTGCGAGATTCTATCAAGGAGAAAAGACGCAGAAAGCTTACATCACACATTCTGCTGCTTTTTGACAATGCTCCGGTGCAAATGTGTGCAGAAGCTTAGGCCGCCATTCGAGCCTGCGGGTTACAACATCTCAACCATCCACCCTACAGCCCTGACCTAGCCCCGTCGGATTATTTTCTATTTCGAACCTGTGGGCAAGGAAGCTGTGGCCACTTAATTTGACGAGCAACCAAAGGATTTTTTTCTATGGGTATGAAGTCATTGCAAGAGAAGTAGACCAGGTGTATTGAGCTTAGCGGAGATTACATTGAAAAATAAAAATAAAGTATTTTTACTGTAATGTCTTTTTCTTACCTAGGTAGATAGATTATTGAACGCTTCTCGTACATCCAAACCTTCCTCATGAATTAGGTATACCTACTCCGTTTATTGGTGAAAACTACTGAAAACCGTACGAAAATCCGTTCGGTAGTTTTTAAGTTCATTGCGCGTTCACGACAGACGGACGCGGCGACGGGAGGACTTTGTTTTGTAATAGAACTTCTACTTTTTAAGAGGAAACGCGGTCTGAAGAATAGGTATTTGAGTAAAATGTTGCTGTCTCTTTCCCCCAAACCTCTCCGTATACAGCAAGAAAGGGAGAACTGCAGCGCAGACCGATAATAGGAACTAAAATTGACCAAAACAGCATTTTTTAATCCCTTATTTCCTCCTCCAAAACTTGAGCAAAAATAATATTTTTTTCAAAGTTAATTAAAAAAAACGCTTTACTTATGCCTCTATGTTTCATTCTTTTCTTAATATGCGTATGACTTTTTTGGTGGGTGTCTGAAAATGACGTTTCAATTGGGCAATTTTCTCAAATCAATCAATCAATCAAAATAATTTATTTTAAATAGGTGCTTACACACTTTTAAATAGTCAAAAAAACAAAAAAAAAACTTATTGTCTTAATAGACAATAAGTTTTTTTTTTTGTTTTTTATGTAATCATAATGTTATTGTAGAATCTTATACACTGCCCTACAAATGACTTTTTAACTTTACTCAGTCTCGAAAAGGCTATATCTATTTTATTTACATTTCTTAAATTCAAATTATGCCTGTCACTGTTTTTAGGAAATAAATGCAAATTTTTACGAACGTACATAATATTTTCATATACAAATTGACTAGCAACAGTTAAAATATTGATTTCTTTGAATTTATTTTTTAACTACTCACGTGTTTGCATCTGATAGATTGCGCGGATAGCTCTTTTCTGCAAGATGCCTTAAGACATTATACTATGGAAGTAACTTAAATACACTATTATCGCAGTACCTACATCCGTTAACTGTCTTATTTTCTTAACGGCATAAGCAGCTGAACTAAGCCTTCGCGCTAAAGTTTCAATGTGTGGTCCCCATTGAAGTGAAACATCCAAAGTTATACCAAGGAACACCGTAGTATTTACAAATTCTAATTTATTACTGTCTAACATTACACTATCATTGAACTTTTTTACATTTGGCAAACAGAATTTTATACATTTTGTTTTCTTAGCATTTAATAATAAGTTGTTCACAGTAAACCAGTTAGTATCCTTGAAAGAGTGTTGTTTACTTCGTCAATTTCGTTTTCTTTCCTATTCATTTAAAAATAAGAGAAGTATCATCCGCAAACAACACAATATTTGACAGATATTGCACCATAAAAGGCAAATCGTTTACCTAAACAAGGAAAAGAAAAGGCTACTTTTTGTGTTCTGTACGATATACGAATTTAAAAGACTGACAGAGCCCCATCCTCTACACTCTACACCATAATGCTTTAATTTCACAAGTAATGTTTGGTGTTCAACACAATCAAATGCCTTAGATAAATCACAAAACACTCCAATTGCATTCTGCGATTCCTCAAAGGCATCATAGATGTTGCAAATAAGTGCTACTCCTGCATCGGTTGTTGATCGACCTTTAGTGAAACCAAATTGTTGGTTAAGCAGTAGTTTGTTTTCTGTAAAATATTGTAGCATTTGGTTAAGCATAATCTTTTCAAACACTTTACTAAGAACTGGCAGCACAGAAACTGGTCTGTAGTTGCCTGGATCAGTTTTTGAACCAGATTTATATAAAGGTATCACTTTACTAAGCTTCATGAGATCTGGAAAGACGCCACTATCAATGCTAATATTAAAAATACAAGCTAAATATGGCGCTAAAGTATCAATTACATTACTGATCAAGCTTACCGATAATCCCCAGAGGTCTTCAACACTTTACTAAGAACTGGCAGCACAGAAACTGGTCTGTAGTTGCCCGGATCAGTTTTTGAAGGCCCCTACTTCCCACCTATTATAATTGGAATATGGGAAAAAAACAAAACATAGGGGCATGGCCATGGCAGATAAAGGTTTGATGGAAAAAACATTATTCCTCTAATGTCATCAACCAAGGAAGGAAACAGGGGACTACGTTTGTATGGAAAAAATGGCGCCCGCGTTTCCTCTCAAAGTTATATTTTTTACTCTTTGGTATACTCGTATGTGAGTATCTAAAGATTATAGGACAGATAAGTATGAAAGGAAATATAATATATACATTGTTCACTAAGTATCATTTTTTAATTGAGCTTGAGTTGACTCAAAAATTAGTGTAGGTACTTCTGGCACTTTATCTATCTTATCTTATCTATAATGCGTCCAGGGACGTTTTAATGCGTCTTACAAAAATGTAATTAACCTACTGCGACTGAGGTGGCAGTCTGTCAGACAGCGCCGAAATAATCCTTACTTACTAATAATATTATAAATGTGAAAATGTGTATGTTTGTTTGTTACCTTTTAACGCTTCAACACCTTGAGCAATCATGATGAAATTTGGCATGCAGGTAGCCTGTGTCACGGGGAAGGACATAGACTACTGTAAAAATAGCATAGTCCGATGCAGTTCCTGGAGAACTGAAAAAATTCTGTTTTTTTTATAAATTTCTTTAACATCGCAACGGTACAATGGATTGTTGTGATTTTTTTGCACAGAGATGGATGAGGGGGTGGGAAATGACATAATTTACTAATAAGCATTTCATGACAGTTCCCGAGGGATCTAGAGAAAACTCATGTCCACGGTAGCAAGCCGCTTGCGGCTCGCGCACTACTCACCCTCAAAGACAGTCATAAAAACTATGTCCACGCAGGCAAAAGCTAGTGGTATATAAAAATTACGTCTGCTAGACTACACCTCAGTCGAATGTTTATCACAAAGTCACCTAATATGCAGAAGGTTAAAAAAAGAAATAAAATTCTATTCTAACTCAGTTGGAAGGAGCGTTAACCCATGCGTGCACGTTTCGTTCCAATATACCCGGAGTTGGAGTTAGCATACCTACATAATATAGGTACATAAATGAGTAATTTTGAAAATAGTTGCCTACCTAAACTGTGTGTATTTTGACTTGCTCAGATACAGATATTTAAAATTATCGCATGGCATGCGGCATGGGTGACATAACGAACTCTACGGCTTCTTGTAAACAGAGCTGAGGTGAGTCATATCACAGTACACCACACCACACGCGCCCATGATCCATTGACCTTGTGGTCTGGCCCGCGCGCCCGCTGGATGGAACACGAGTCACGCGAACGAAATGAACCTTAGTTACAGAGCGTACGCTCGACGTTCCACTCGCGCCTCCCACCCACAGAAAACCATCAAACACAATATATTATCACTCTCAAAAACTACAAACCAACAGATAACATTTTACTAGCCGTATCTCTCGTGAATTCTCCGATAAAAATATTACTAAGCATTGCGTTGCGTCGCTTCACCGATGGTTTTATCGAAAGATAGTGCTTCTTAGAGTGCGCATGTGCGGGTGTAATCCGGTGGAATTGAAGTGGTCGTATAAATGTGTCTGACTTGGTGGAGCTAAGGGGCCTGTTGCTGTTGGCAGCGTTACACGAAGCGGGAGAAAGCTCTACAACAGGTGTGTGGTGTGTATAGTATAGGGGCTTAAGAGCTAGAATCGCGTGACATAAGAATTTGAGTACTTTTTCGAGAGACGACCGTATATGGATGTAACCAAAAAACATTTGGTATTAGGTATTTAAAAAAGTCTATACTGTGCTGAGTCCATTGTTATTACCCGATGATGTAATTCTATTTGTTAGATTGTAGACTCTTGTTTGCCACTAAAAACCCACGATTAATTCATTTTCATTCATTAGTCATTGCACGAGCGACTACCTACCTGCAGCCATTGTAGGTACTTAGGTACCAAAAGTTACAAAAAACCGATAAAGTGCTAGTCAGAACCGCGCCGTCATACTAGATGGCGCTAGTTTCTTCACGTTTCAAAAAAAAGCACTTTTTTTGTATGGAGACTTTCACTTTTCTGATTTTTAGTACTATTTGTTGTTAAAGCGGCAACAGAAATAACAGAAATACATCATCTGTGAAAATTTCAACTGTCTAGCTATCAGGGTACTTGAAATACAGCCGGACAGAAAGACAGACAGACGGATGGACAGCGGATGAAGACTTAATAAATAGGTTTAAGATAGAACATGGTAATTTTGACCTCAATCTGCAGCATCTTCTGGAATTTGCAAAATACCCAACTCCTCACCAGCTTACAGCATAATGAATCGTGTTTGGGCTCATTGGAATAGTATCAATGAATAAGTTTTAGATAGAACATGGTAACCTTGACCTAATACTGCAGCATTTCCTGGAATCTGCAGGATACCCAATTCTCACTAACTAACAGCAGATGTATCGTGTTTGTGCTTATTGGAATAGTCTCAATGAATAGGTTTTACATAGGACATGGTAACTTTGACCTGATGCTGCAGCATCTTCTAAAATTTACAGGATATCCAAATCCTTGCCAACTTACAACAAAGGTATCGTGTTTGAGATATACGTAAAGTTTAAAAAGCTGAATATAAAACTGAAATAAAAAAAAAAAAAAAAAAACCCGTCAAAAAACCGCTAAAAAGTAGACAATAATATGTCTTTGCCAATCACTTCTATATTACTGTGGTCTGTGGTCTTGGCCCTTTAAGTTTAATATAAGTAGGTAGGTAGTTATATTATCATCTAAGACTCGTCGCGTAGGGGACCGCTAAGTTATTATTATATCAGCTCATATACGTCCCCACCGAGGGGCTCGAGCCTACCCTGAATCAGGGCGATTAGGCCTTAGTCGACCACGCGGGCCCAGTGCGGGTTGGTCGACTTCACACACAACCTTCGAGTTTCTTCGCAGGCGTGTGCAGGTTTCCTCACGATGTTTTCCTTCACCGTTAAAGCAATCGGTAATTATATGTACGTAAGTATTTGAAAAACTCATTGGTACATTGGCCGTCCAGATTTGAACCCGGTACCTCTGGTTAGATGGACCGAGTCGTTACCGGTTGAGCCACCGACGCTTGTTCTGCGGTAGGGGACCGCTAAGTTATAAAAAATTCGAGCGAGACCTACAGTACTCGCATATGATGTGTAACATGTGACAAAATACTTTATAAAAGGAGGCAAAGATACGGCTGACTAGGCTGTATGGTCATAGATACCTTTGCCTTTTCCGTGCCTTTAAAGCCTGAAAAAAGGACGGCAAAGATACGGCAGACTAGGCTGTATGGTCATAGATACCTTTGCCTTTTCCGCGCTTTTAAAGCCTGAAAAAACGCGACTCCCTGGGACACATTTCCGTCCCATGGGACACTTTTCCGTCCCATTTCACGAAATCACTCCCACAAATTGCAGGAAAGCGAGAGCAAAGATGTTACACATCAATAACAAAACAAAACTTTTTGACTTTACTACAACTAATTATTAGGTACTATATAATAATTTCACAACTTAGCGGTCCCCCTACGCGACTACTCTTAGATCAAAATATAACGACTTATATTAAACTTAAAGCGAGGTATTGATTGGAACAGTTGTTTCTGTCATTTACTTTACGTGTATAACCACACTTTTTCACTTTTTGTTTTTCAATGGTTTTTCCTTTGAATCAAAAACTAGAATGAAAGTATAAAAAATAATAACATTCTACACTGTATTATAATAACAAATATCTAAATAAATAATATAACTCAAAGGTGTCTGACTGACTGACATAGTGATCTATCAACGCACAGCCCAAACCACTGGACGGATCGGGCTGAAATTTGGCATGCAGGTAGACGTCATGACGTAAGCATCCGCTAAGAAAGGATTTTGGGAAAATCCCACAGGAACCGCAAAATTCGGGATCTGCGCGGGCGAAGCTGCGGGCATCCACTAGTTGTAGTATATTTATGAAAATTTAAATTTCAAAATATTAGTTATAACAAGAGTTGAAAGTAACGGTGTAGACCTATCTTTGGGATTTTTTTTCCATCGAGTCGAGCCAAAACTGCTCAATCGTGTTTCTAATAGCTTTTGACTTTAAGGAACATCATCAATAAGGGATTTTTTTCAACCTTGGGTTTTCTATCGTTTAGGAGTAATTGACATCAAAAATAACGAAAATCTGTAGTTTTTTGTCGGGGGTTTTTTAAATTTTAAATTTTGTATTTCTTTTTGATACTTATTTATTTATCGCCCTATTTCGGGGTAGGCTCGAGCCCCTCGATGGGGACGTATATAAGCTGATATGTGATGATGATGATACATTGTAATTTTTTGAAAAAGATCTTTTATTATTAATTGACAGAGATAGTGTGAAATAAATGAATCTAATCTAATCTAGGCACAAATTGTGACAAAGTGGGCATTCTGTTGTTTTGTTTAAAATTACGAGTACATTGGCAAGTTTTCATTGACTGTGTAACATGGATCCGTTGACGCACAGTAGTTTGACGCACAGAAGTTTGACGCACAGAAGTTTGTCGCACGACAAACGTTGAGCTCACTCAACAGAATTCTACGATAATAGTTATTTATGAACAAGGGTGGTAAAAAGGTAAATAACAAACGAGTGACATTTGTGAGCCCGAGCCGCAGGCAAGTCGTCGCGAGTTTGTCATTTCCTTTTACACCCCCATGTATCATACGACATTTTTCAACACAGTTGTGAGAAAACAGGTAAAATAAAAAGCGACCGTTACAGAAAAAACAAAATACATACTATCAAGGTTTCGGCAATCAAAGGTCATTGTACGCGACTTGTGGCTCATTTTAAACATTGTGGGAGTAATCTCAAATTGTTTCCGCTAGACATACACATAACTATATTTTTTATTACACGTATATAACGTATTCATAATTTTATTCGTATTCACAACTAAAACAACTCAATTCAGTTTTACGAAAATTTAACCGTACTTAATTTAGCTAGACACACGTACGAATGCGTATGTTTTTTTATATTACCTTAAAGAGATAACATTGGGATAATATTATTTGTAAGCATTAAAACCTCCTTGGAAAAAATGACATATTTATTCATTGGTGTAACCTATGCGCTTTATTCATATTTAATCTCCTTTCTTCACTAAGATATAACCCAAAGAGAATCTAATCAGTTAGCGTTATGTATGTACTAACCTCACGGAGAAACAACCTATCTCTTTTAAAATTCTCCTTTCAAAAGTCTTAAATAAGATACTGTTACTTTGGTTATTATATACTTTTACTTATTTTTATTTGCTAGAAATGTCTTGTTTCTCAGAGCTACAAATTTAAAAAAAAGTGGTAAATCAATTTTGCGCACATTTGACTGACATATAATGGATAATTTTTCGAGCAACTGTGTTTTAAAAGAATATATCCACTTGAATCCTCCAGGTTTCCGATACAATCCCCGGGCCCCGTTTGTTTAAAAACTCCTGCTTGATATACCTATGAGTAATGCTTTCATGGAGAAAATTCAAATAACTACACTTTTCTACGTCTAAACGAAAAAGCGGCCGAGTGCGTGGCTCTATCAAAGTATATATTATATTAGTACTAACATACATCATGGACACTCCCTGCCGCTCTCTAGATTGCGACCTCACCCCGTCGTCACCCAGATTGATATAGATTGGTTAACACTTTGGTTGTCGAACGTATAGGATTTCGGGCCATCTTCCAGTGTCCAGAATCAAGTGTCCAGAATGTGGTTCTATAGTCTTAAAAAAATAGAATTTAAAAGCCGGATAAGTGCTAGTCGGTCTCGCGTGGAGAGACTTCCGTTCTCTCTGTGGTTCCGTACCGTTTTGTTTTCCGAAAGAACCCACCCTTTCAGAAAATAATGCAAACCCCGAAATCGAGGGTTGGAAAAAGTCATTTTTCTGGGGTTGAAACTGCAATACATTTTTTTTTTCTTAATTTATTTCAATATAGCTGCTTCAAAGTGTAGCAGGCAAAAAAAATCTCGATAGAAAAAAATTGCAAAGTTCGCATAAATTAATAAATTTTCGCTGTTTTAGCACAGATGAGATACTAGTTACGTTTCAGCCCACAAAAACCGCGGCTGCTAGGGCCGCCGCCTTGGTGGCGTAACGGCTGGGACCGCTGCCTCTTGTCTGGGAGGTCGTGGTTCGAATCCTGCCACGTACCAATGTGATTTCGAATTTAGATTTCATATGTACGTTTATCCGACGCTCTTACGGTGAAGGAAAACATCGTGAGGAAACCTGCACACGCCTGCGAAGAAACTCGCAGGTTGTGTATGAAGTCGACCAACCCGCACTGGGTCCCCGTGGTCGACTAAGGCCCGATCGCCCTAATTCAGGGTAGGTTCGAGCCCCTCGACTTAATATCGTTTCTCGTTCTGATGAATGGATAGCCAGTAACTAAATATTGGGCTGTCTAGACTAGCAGCTATCCCGTGCAGGATGCTGTTGTCCGAGGCGCGCCACCTATCCTAGCAGGAAGCTACGCGCGACCTCATCACCGCGAAAATGTCGGGCACCCCCGCCTCGCTGAACATGCTTGATGCGCTGCAGTATCGTGGCAGGCGCATAAGGATGCGATATGCGTCATTCTACTGCACCCTCATGGTCCTGTAGCCTTCACGGAGTTGGCAAGTGTAGAAACACTGGCAGTAGGCATTGAACAATGTAAAATTAACCTCGTCGCTACACTTGCCAAATGTGTGTATTACATGTTTCTTCATTCAACGATTTCTTCTAAACGGCTTAATTGATTTTAAAGTGTGAGCTATCGTTAGATTTGTCTTGATTCCGTAAGTGATATTGAATACATTTTACCCGTTTTCCCAAAAAAGAGAGGTAATGTTATTATGTAGTCGCATTTTTATTAAATTTTGAATTCAATGTTATGTTATGTTTTGTGCTGTACATCGCTCTTGTATTTTTCGTTGTATTTTTTTTATATAAATAGACTTTTTTATTAGTAAGCATATTGAAATAAATAAAATACTTAAATATAATAATATACAGGGTCTTCGGCAGATGGTTGAAAATACGAAAATGGGGGATAGGTGGGGTCGCCTCCCACCTATTTTGAGAATTAAAAAAAATCTAGGACTTGTAATTTTTTTTACAGGATTTTTTTTCCTTTTTTTAGAAATTTTGCCATTTTTATACCTTTGAACACATGTAACTTTTTGTTTTTTAAAGCTAGCTCCAAAATCTTTTTTTTAATAAACTTTTATAAGATTGTCGGCTCTAAAAAAAATTATGTTTGTTTCAAGTTATTGCTAAAAACAAAAATGTGGGCCCCCGAACTTAAAAAAAAAGTTGAACAAAAATTTAAAACTCAACTTTGCGATGCATTTAAAAAAAAAAAATGGGGCTGGAAGGCTTCTGACTTTTTTTAAAACATCTCTAAAGCTTAGGCTTTTGAATGGTATGTAATTTGTTTCGGTATCTTTTTTGTAACCGGAGTTGTTATTTTTTTTTACTCAATTGGACCATGTTGACGAAATTCCACTAGTTACATGTTTTGTGAAATGTATCAAATGCAAAGTTGAAAATAATGTAAATACTTACTGTTGGGACGGTTACAAAGAGCAGGTACGTTTTTTTACATTCTTGCACACACATAATGGCTATCTTTTGTCATTTATTGGCATATTGGAGTTAGCACTTCCATATGCCAATAAAATGTCCGCATATTCCGCATTGGTAAATTGAGCCATTTTAAACCACAAGAAAGTCTTAACAAAACGTCTGATAATAACAAAAAGTGACAAACAACAAAAAAACTTAACAAAATCACAAACACAGCAAAGTGAAATTAACGAAAACAAAAAAAAAACATTAACGTTATTAAAAAACGTACGTAAAAAAAAAACGTAACGTACGTGTTAAAATTGTATCGAACGCGTTAGTCTATTCATTTTAAGTTCAAATCAATGCGGGCTTCTACGCGGCTGTTACGTTGAAACAGAACGCCCAATTCTCGATTTTTACAGTTTTTATTACTTTTCATCACTTTCAAATAAGTTTAAAAAAATGTGTTCATTTAAAATGAAAGGTCTTAAGTCACCGATTTTGTGAGTTGGTTTCATTCAACATTAAATATTTGTTTTCGAGAAATTTTGCAATTATTGCCAAAAACAGGGTTCTACAGTATATTTTTTTACATCAAAAGTGGTAATATTTTTAAAATTGTATTCAATTAATCGAGTTTTTATTATTATATATTTTTTCCATAGTGGTAGCTTTACACAGTCTTTGAATAATTTGAATTGAATATTGTCATTTGACCTATTGAGCGCGAAAATGAGATACATATTAAAATTTACGAGAGCTTCAATTTCGAAGCAGATTCCAAAGGTTTTGCAAGCGTTTAAGTTTTTTTTAAGCTATAAAGTAAGGTCGGGGTAACATAACTACATCAGAGTAATCAAGCACCGGCAAGAGCAGGGATATAATTTTTTTTAGTTCGTGTTGATAAGAAATTTATCAATCGCCGCAAAAATCTTCCTACTCACTAATATAAATTTTAAGCTTTTTAACTACCTCCTACCCGGGAGTTCGTAGTACGAGTCCTGCCACGTACCAGGTTGTGTGTGAAGTTGACCAACCACAGGGCCCGCGTGATGGTCGACTAAGGCCCGATCGCCCTAATTCAGGGTAGTCTCGAGCCCCTCGGTGGGGACGTATATATGAGCTGCTGTGATAAAGCATTTTAAAGAGAAATAATAAAAATTCATTAGCATCCCTAATTATAAAATACTATAAAAATAGTAATCATGACCAACAAGTAGAAATAAAATATCAATAAAAAAAACTTCGCAATAATTCTGAAATTGAATATACCTTGTTTCTGCTCTAATCGTGAACGGACGTGTGTATGGAGGTTTTCCTGTTTCACGCTTTTAAATTAATTTTTAACAATGCATTATCTTTTACGCACATAACATCCTTACTAATATATACATATTATAAATGTGAAAATGTGTTTGTTTGTTTGTTACCTTTTCACGCTTCAACGCCTTGACCAATCTTTATGAAATTTGGTATGCAGGTAGCCTGTGTCACTGGGAAGGACATAGGCTATTTTTTATCCCGTGAAAATATAATACTCCGATGCAGTTCCTGAGGGAATTGAAAAATGTTATTTTTTTGGTTAATTTCTTTAATGGTGTGTTTAATGGTTGTTGTGATTTATTGCACAGAGATGTTTGAGAGGGCGGAAATTATATAATTAACTAATTAACATATTATTCTGACGTAGTTTCCGAGGGATCTGGGGATAATTCATTACAACGCTCGCGCACGTCGTACGGATTTAAGTGATTTTTTATATAGAATTAGTTGAGAGGATGGGAAGTGACATAGACTGCTAATCAAAATAGCCCGATCTGGTATAGGGATCTGGAGAAAATTTACGTCCACGCTCGCGAGCCGCTTGAGGCTCGTGCACCACTCACCCTCGAAGACAGTCATACTACGATGTCCACGCGGGCTAAGCCGCGGGCAAAATCTAGTATTGGAATAAATCGCAGCTAGGATTTGTGTAATAAATGAGGTGATTTTCATATTATGGATGTCTAACCTAACAAAATGTGAGTCAATGTTCCTATTTTACAAGCATTGATTTTAATGAAATTTTCACACTGACGATAATGCCTTAATACTCGTAGTATATCATGCAATACCGAAAGCAAATCATAGCATTAGGTACTAATATATATTTCGCAAACATGCTTTGAAATTTGAGCATTATTTTGACAACTTTCTTCGAGATAAATCGAATACATGCAAGTAGCGGCCGGCAAAAGTTGTATGAAAATACATATCTGTCGTGTTTAGCGGCCAAATAAATTACTATGTAAACTCATATCTGTCCTGGAATTTAAAAATGGAACTCTATTTTACTCCGAAAAATGGCAACCAAGGAGGTAACATATCAAAGTTTGTATTTAAATTTCTAACTGACATGAAAATAGAACGCTGTTGAAAAAAAATGGACACTTTGGCGCGTGAAAAATGATTGTTGTTCGTCATTGATTTTGAAAAGTATTTATTAAAATTTTAATTTCTGCGCATTATTTAAGAAAAGTACATACTATACAAGCTTTGTCCACAACTTACACGTTCGTCCATCAATTTTATTAATGAAATTTCGTGCTATTTCACTTTTGATTGACTTTTATAAAATTATGTTTCTAGTAGTCTTGTTTTTTAATTGTCTCACAAGAGGTGAGGAAAGTAAAGTAAACGCCTCGGGGATAAAACTGTTTTTGTCTTGGTCGCGCCTGAATTCCTCACTGCACTCAGGATTCCGTCTTAATTCGCTCGCTTTCACCGCTCGGGGTTTAAATTTGGAGTCCTACGTTCAGGATTAAATATTGACATAAAACAGTGCTTTATTCCCTTGGTGTACAATCTACTATTGACAGTTCGTAAATGCACCATCATATTTTCTACCTACACTTTAATGTTAGTATTTTCATCGCAACAAATCTAAGCAATTACCAGGCGGCGGCAAGGTTGACAGACAGACAGGACGGACGGACGGACAAAGAAGGCTTAGTAAATGTTAGGGTTCCGTACTCAAAGGGTGCCAATGCCCTTTGAGTACGGAACCTTAACATTAACAAAATCATTTTAAACAGTGACGAATTTCATACATACTTCCACTTTAACGGTTGTAAGTTTCGACTCATCATCATCATCATCATCCTCATAACAGTCGAGAGACGTCGACTGCTGGACAACGACGGCTTCTTGCGACATCTCACCAGGTCACGGTCCACCAAACTTGACCGAACTAAGCTTCTAATACTAACTTTCTCAGTCAGAGAGCCGGGTCGTTCCTTTCCCTCTAATATGGTTGATGGGAGCGATGGCTGACTCTCGCGTCCGTGTGAACTGGCCTACTCTTGTCAAAGGTATCAATGACATTCAATGATTTCTATGTATAACTTTTCGTGTCATACTGTTTTCATGTTCTAATGACATAACCTGGTTTATTTCAAGGATTGCATTTTGACATTATTAACTAATGATTGTTTATTTCTTGATTTTTCACAAATGAAATTATGTTATTATTATTTTATGACTACTATAATAGGCGAACTCGTTTGGCGACGCGTCGATGTGATATTCCCCACTCAATAATTCCAAGACTGAGAATAGTAACACACTGTACCCGACATCAGGCGGTAAAGATGTTCAATTGTCTCCCATCCAACTTGAAGGCGATTAGTAATGTACATGTATTCCAAGACTTTTAAAGCGCTTTTTGTTGGAAAAAATGCTATTAAAGTATTGATGAGTTTTGTGAGAGTAAGTGACTGTATTGTTATTTTATACTTTAGTGATTGTTTTATGATTTATTGAAATGTGATGTTGCGTTATGTGTGATAATTTTTAATATTGTTTTCCTACACAAAGTATTTTGTTAATGGAATAAAATTGAATTGAATTGAATTGAACTATCAGAAAGAGTGTAATTTGAACCTATTTTAAATAAATACCTTAAATCTTGAACGCGGTAAAATCGATTTGTATCGGGGGTTTGCACCAGTTTATCAATGGGTTAGCCCGATAAGTGGTAAAACTGATAATTTACCATTGGGCAGCGACACATAAACTTGTAAATTAATATACCTACCGTCATCATAATGCGATGAACATAGGTACATTAATTTGATATGATATATACAGCTGATATTATCAACTCATATACCCTACCCTGAATTAGGGTGATCGGGCCTTAGTCAACCACGCGGGCCCAGTGCGGGTTGGTCAACTTCACACACAACCTTTGAGTTTCTTCGCAGATGTGTGCAGGTTTTCTCACGATGATTTCCTTCACCGTAAGAGCATCGGATAAACTTACATATGAGATCGAAATTCAAAAACACATTGGCACGTGGCAGGACTCGTACCACGACTTCCCGGATAGGAGGTAGCGGCCCTTGCCGTTGCGCCACCGACGCTCAATTCAAACTCGACTTATTCAAAGTCAACTGTATCATCCTGATGACGAGGGGCTGAGGTCGCAATCTAGAGAGCTGCAGGGAGTGTCCATAGTGTATGTCCTAGTGTGGGGTCACAGTCAACTTGTATTTATATTAGATAAGATAACTTCGTAAATAAAACTTTTATATCTTTGTCTTTTATGTTAGTACTAATATATACAATATGCTCCAAGTATGGAGTATGCCCTAAACTTTCTGTGCTGGGA
Organism: Coleophora flavipennella; assembly: GCA_947284805.1. Taxonomy (NCBI): domain Eukaryota; kingdom Metazoa; phylum Arthropoda; class Insecta; order Lepidoptera; family Coleophoridae; genus Coleophora; species Coleophora flavipennella. The sequence goes on along the minus strand of OX369255.1, from coordinate 6,931,120 downwards.
GATTGACCGTTTACCCCTACAGTGGAGAAGTTATGAGTTGTTACTGACGAAATCATGTCTCATTTTAAGAAGACATTTGTTGCAAAAAAAATTGAAAAACCCCCCGACAAAAAAACCTCTAAAAAGTAGAAAATAATATATTTTGGCCCTTTAAGTTCAATATATTTAAGTAGTTATATTTTGATCTAAGAGTCGTCGTGTAGGGTGACAGCTAAAATGTTAAATTATTAGTAAAATAATTGTGGTAAACAGTTGTATTCTGTTTTTATTTTATTTACTTAGCGGTCCCCCTACGCGACGACTCTTAGATCAAAATATTTAAAAGAAGTGGAAAATGGTTTCCTGAAGGTGACAGTTTAAGAAGTAAGAGTGGCTCTGTAATGGTAAAAGGGGGTCCGAAATGCAATGATAGGGAGATAGAGAAGAAAATTATAGGTTAGAAAGTAAGAATCCCAAAATCCACGCGAAACAAATCATGGGCAATAGCTAGAATACTCTAACTAAAAGACAACTTAAATTCTGTTATCAATAAGTTAAAAAAAAAACCGGTCGAAATCGCGCAAAGTAGGGTCCCGAAGTTTTTTCAAACTATAAAAGTTCATTTTAAAAAAACAAAATTATATTTTATATTATAGAACATTTTGTAGGTATTGAAAATATATGAACTTTTGACTAAATACAACCGCACATCGTAAATTGGTCGATTAATATTCCTTAGCTAAGAAAGCCTACTTAATCGTGGTAGTTTTACTTTTAAATTGATTATATGTATCCTCAACTATGACGTCACTTACCATCAGGTGAGATGTAGTCAAACGCACTCATTTTTTTTAATAAAAAAAATGTCCTAAGTACTATTCAAAGTTTTATTCAGATGTCCTGAAATAGCCGGTATAGCTTTCTAGTACTAATAGTCTCTGAACTAAGCCGCAGACAGACGGACAGACAGACCTTGACTTTGGAACCCAAAAAAAAGCATACAATTTTATTTTAAAACTTATCTGATTTTGCTGTATACACTTTCCAGATACGTGGAGGAAACACGGCGCACCCACCAATGCCGTCAGCTGGTGAACCGAGGTTACGGGCTTTGAGATGTCTCAGGGCAGCCACAAAGGGCGACGTTACGCGTCCACGCCGAAAGTTAATACTATCACCTTAATCTTCCTTATGAGCACCTGCTTCTTCGTCTTCCTTCTGATCTCAAGAATCCAGGAAGAGTCTTATATGAACGAAGTCCGCAATGAAGCTATCAGAAAAGTCGGCGAGGACCCTCGCTATGCCGAAATTTATAGAAAGAATATTATGCAAAACAAGGATCTCAAGTACATACTGAAGTGGACAAGAGACGACTATCACCCGTTCTATATTATGCACGAAGGCCAAAGTACATTCCTCAAGTACAAATGTCCAGAAGTCAATTGCTACGTCACAACCAACAGAACACTATTCAATGATGATCTTACGAAATTCGACGCCATTCTCTTCAACGGAAGAAACATTCAAGGTTTGACCAAAAAAGAATTACCAATGAAAAGGTCGCCGCAACAAAGGTATATATTCATATGTATGGAGTCAGCACAAAATTTTCCAGTTTGCAATGAAGTTTTTGAAAAATTCTTCAACTGGACTGCCACTTACAGACTTGATTCCGATATAATTTATCCTTACATTTCGATAAAAAATACTGCAGGAGAACAAGTGGGACCAAATATTAACATGAAATGGATAGATGAAAAAAGTACAAATATTACAAATAATGAGTTTTACCTAAAAAAAGTGAGAAATAAAAATAGAGCTGCGGCTTGGTTCGTTTCTAACTGTGGAGGTAAAAGTGACAGAAAGAACTTTGCGAAAAAGCTTCAGAAGAGTATGGATTTGTATAATCTGCAATTAGATATCTATGGTGCTTGTGGAACCCATAAGTGTCCTAGAAATAATCCGAATTGTAGCAAGCTTCTAGAAGATGATTACTTTTTTTACTTGTCGCTTGAGAATTCGTTCTCTGAAGACTATGTGACTGAAAAACTGTTAACTGCCGTAGAGCATTTTACAATTCCTATAGTCTATGGAGGTGCTAATTATTCCAGGTGAGTGAACAAGTATTAATAAACAGCCGGCCAAGTGCGAGTCGGCCTCGCGCTCTGAGCTTTCTACACAAGTATAACAATGATGTCTTATAAATGTTTCAAACAAAACACAGCAACGCGAGCCCAAAAAAATTTTGTTTTTTTTATTAATTTCAGACACCTTAGTGCGAGTACGAATCACATTTAGCTGGTTTTGTTATAAATAAATTGTTCAATAACTACAAATAGTTTCACGCTTATGGGTATATAGTTCTACGATTATATGTCTTTACGATAGAGCATAAAAAAACCTTTAAAAATACATCAAATTGAATCGGGACTCCCTTGATTTTTTACTTGAATTCATCATCATCATCATATCAGCTGAAGGACTTCCACTGTTGGATATAGGCCTCCCCCAAGGATTTCCACAAAGACCGGTTCTGCGCTGCCCGCATCCAGCGGCTTTCGCGACCATCACCAGGTCATCGGTCCATCTAATTTGAGCCTGCCTACGCTACGTTTCCGGTGCGCGGTCGCCACTCCCGAACTTTACTACCCCAACGGCCATCTGTTATACAAGAAATGTGCCCCGCGGCCTCGCCCACTGCCACTTAAATTTAGCAATTCTGAGAGCAATGTCGCTTACTTTGGTTCTCCTACGGATCTCCTCATTTTTGATTCGATCACGCAGAGAATCTCCGAGCATAGCACGTTTAATTGCCCCTTGTGCCTTCTTATAGGGCCCCTAATAAGCGATCATATCTCAGTTCCGTATGTCATCACTGGCAACACACACTAGTCTAAGACCTTGGTCTTAAGACACTGCGGTATTTGTGACGTAAATATATTGCGAAACTTCCCGAACGCTGCCCAGCCGAGTTGGATTTGAAGATTAATCTCTTTCTTGAAGTTGGACTTAACTCACTGGACTGTTTGTCCCAGGTACATACATTCGTCATCAACTTCGAGTGTAGAGCCTCCATCCTTTAGAGGTGTAGGTGTGACACGGATGTTTGACATAATTTTCGTCTTGTCCATGTTCATTCTAAGACCTACTTGTTGTGAGGATCTACTGAGGCTAGCGAACAGTGTGCCTAAGTCGTCTATAGCCTCAGCCATGACCACGATATCGTCAGCGAATCGAAGGTAGGTGATGTACTCGCTATTGATATTAATGCGGACTCCACCCCAGTCCAAAAGCTTAAAAACATCTTCCAGGGCGGCGGTGAACAGTTTCGGAGATATGACGTCTCCCTGTTCACCCCGTGTTCGCTGCAGCCAGATAGGTTCTGAGTTTTAATCCTGGAGGCAAACCGACATGGTGGCGTTTTCATACCAACACTTCAGTACCTCAATATATCGATAGTCAATTTGGCACCGCTGGAGATACTTTAACACAGCCCATGTTTCGACTGAATCAAAGGCTATCTCATAGTCTACGAACGCTTAGCATAGTGGCTGATTGTACTCTTCTTGTGATAGTGGTCTTCTGTATAATCTGCCGCAGTGTATGTATGTGTTCTATGGTACTAAAGCCTTTTCGGAAACCGGCTTGTTCGGGAGGCTGGAAGTCGTCAAACCTGCATGCGAGACGATTCGTAATGACTCTCGAAAACATCTTGTAGACATTGCTCAGAAGTGAGATGGGTCTGTATTTGTTCAGCAGGGTATTGTCACCCTTTTTGAAGAAAATCACGACGACACTTCTGTGACGTTTATCCCTCGAGTATAACTTCAGAAGCTCAGCCGTAATTATATCATCACCCGGTGCCTTACTGTTCTTGAGCTGTTTGAGAGCTATTCTAATCTCGTACAGGTGAGCGTCTGGTCTTCGGTTTAGTGTCGGTTTAGTCTGACTCTTGTGTCTTTAGCGAGATCGCTGAGAGCCAGACGTGTGGTTGTGTACAATTGCCTGTAGAACTTCTCAACTTCTTTCAGCAATTCAGTCTTAGACGATATGATCCTGCCAGTATTCAGCTTGGTCAGTTGGCTTTGTCTTGCTCGCGAACACTCTTGAGCCTTTGTTGTTCTTAATCGCCTCTTTAATACAATTTGTATTATACTGGCGCAAATCGCGAGTCAGGAACTTAGAGATCTGCCTGTTTAGTTGCCGATACTGAGTAGCGTCTTCAGAGGACTGTAAAACCAATCTGCGTTTTTCTTCCATCAGGTTTCTGGTGAAGTCCGAGATTTTTTTGGTTCTGTTTGACCGCCAATTTAAAAATCTCGACCCGATCGTTTGGACAATTTCCACGAACCTGTCATTATAATCGTCCACATTATCGCAATCTCCTGGGCATTCGAAGCGATTATTAAACTTGAGCTGAGAGCTCTCGGCGGGTCAAAATCTTTCTAGCTTGTTTATAGATTCAATGTGCCTCTTACCATCCGGTGATCACTTCCTGTTTTGACTGAATTGATCACACATAAATCATTGTATATTTGCTTCCTTGTCGACAAGGTGTTGTCAATCTCATTCTTCGTTTCGTTACGCCATTTGAATGCAAACATGTCCACTTCCGCTGTTTAGGCTTTTTGAAGAAGGAGTTCATTATAAAGTTGGCCTCTTTCTCCATAAAGTTGGCCAGTAGCTGACTACATGCATTCCTCTCTCCATATCCAAACTGCCCCACTCTGAGCTCACCATCACTTCGTTAACCCAGTTTCACGTTAAAGTCCCCCATAACAACGGTGTATTTGATCTGGGAGCTATCATGTAAAGCTCTAAGGATATCCTCATGTAGGATCTCCACTTCGTCGTCGGAGTATTCCGCGGTCGACCTTCAGACATGTATGACCTTCAGCGAATACCATTTGGTGATTCTGAGTATAAGGTATGCTATCCTCGTCGAAACACTCTCGATCCGGACCACATTGTTAACAAGGGACTTGTGGACTAGAACCCGGCACCACCCTGGGACTGAGTAGCGTAACGCTACTCGCCCTTCCGGAGATAGAGCAAGTTTCCGGATTTAAGGATTATAGTGTCGTCCCCCTCTCTTCAGACTTCACACAATGCTATGGGTTATCCATCGTAACCTGCTCAATTCTTCCTCGAGTTCTATTAGCTTCGCGTCGGTCCGCAGTATGCGTGTGTTGTGGGTTGCAAGGTCAAGTGGTCTTTTGGTTTGCTAGCCTGGCATCTGCGGGGATTCTTCGCACCCCATGCCCTATCGTTACCTTTACCGATACCAGAGCCAGGAATAGCAGGGCCGCCGGTGACTAGGGGCCGTTTTTGTTGCGTAGATCATTGAGGGGTGTTGCCGTAATCGCCACGCTTGGCAGGCGGGTTGGCGATCGCAGTATGATTGCAGGTCGACTGCAAGTCGCGGAAAGAACGCTGCTGCCGGTCTTCCGGTTTAAGTCCCTTATTCGACTCTTACGACACCTATTGGAAGAGATAGATGGCCCTATTCTCCCGGCATACGGTTTGATTTAAAACTAATTATTATTCATAAATACCCTATCCCTACAACAGCGTTGGTGGCGTAACGGCTGGGACCGCTGCCTCTTGTCTGGGAGGTCGTGGTTCAAATTCTGCGTACCAATGTGTTTTCGAATTTCGATTTCATATGTATGTTTATCCGACGCTCTTACAGTGAAGGATAACATTGTGAGGAAACCTGTACACGCCTGCGAAAAAACTTGAAGGTTGTGTGTGAAGTTGATCAATCCGCACTGGTACCGCGTGGTCGTATAAGGCCCAATCGCCGTAGTTCAGGGTAGGCTCGAGCCCCTCAGTGTGGACGTATATGAGCTGATTTTATGACCCTATCCCATATCTTGTCATGATCGTCGATAGAGATGAAACACTCACACATCCTAATCTACTACAAGGGTGTGAATGTGTCTAGGACTTCAACTATCTTGGCTCGCTTATCTGTAATTACGGCAACTACGACAAAGAAGTAATCCGCCGCATCCAGACGTCAAAAAGTGCTATTTGCAAACTTGATAAGGTGTGGAAGGATAGGTCCATCCAACGGAAAACTAAAGTCCGACTTTTCAAAACCCTGGTATTCTCTATCTTCCTGTATGGTTTAGAGACTTGGACAACTAAAACAAACATGCTAAGCAGGATAGATGCATTTGAGATGTGGTTTTGGCGTCGTTTACTTCGTTTTCCTTAGACATGAGGACCAATCTCTCCATCCTAGAGAAGCTCAAAGTTAAGACCCGCCTTTCAACAGTGTGTCAACAACGCTTTCTCTCATTTTTTGGAAAAACAGCCTACTGTACCAAATCACGACGGGAAAGTTAGAGGGCCAGAGAGCTCGGGGAAGACCGCCTGCCAAGTGGTGCACCTAAGTCACACAGCACCATCTCTCTGCAGCTGCACGACGCAGTGCACGCAGCGAGTGACAGAGCCAGGTGGAGAGCAAAGTGCGTCCCCTCGATGATATGACGGTCACGATTCTCAGCATTGGGGAAACGACTGATTTGGATCCCATATCTTTAAAAAAATCAGCCGGTTACTTGTAACTGTTAAAACCGATACAGCCTTTTAAAAGTGGGACCTAAGGACAGACAGACAGACAGACGGACAGCATTCTATTTATAAACCGAGTAAAAGACTACGAGTAGCGCCTGTTCGTTTATGCCCTTTACTTTATTTGAAATTTGAATAAACGCCGAGAGTTCAAAAGTGTTTCTTTTCTAATCTTTCAGGTTTCTTCCCCCGTATTCCTACATCGACGGCAACGCGATGTCTACGCGAGACATAGCCGCCCTCATGCACCGCCTCATCCAGTCGCCGAAGCTGTACCTGGAGTATATGTGGTGGAGAGACCACTACTCGTTTTATTCCGCCTTTAGGGAACGCATTTGTAACCTGTGCTCAGCTCTGCACGACGAGACCATGCTAAAGAAACATTCCGTTTACTCGAATTTTAGAGAGTGGTGGTATCCTGAATACGAGAATGAATGTAAAGGTTCCTAGTAATTTTTAATGTTATGAATCTACCTATATATAGGAGAGCGTCGGTGGCGTAACGGCTAGGGCCGGTACCTCCTGTCCGGGAGGTCGTGGATCGAATCCTGAACGTACCAATGTGTTTTCTAATTTTGATTTCATATGAACGTTTAACCGACGCTCTTCTTACGGTGAAGGAAAACATCGTGAGAAAACCTGCACACGCCTGCAAAGAAACCTGAAGGTTGTGTGTGAACTAGTGTGAAGTCGGCCAACCCGCACTGGGTCCGTGTGGTCGACTAAGGCCCGATCGCCCAATCCAGGGTAGACTGGAGTCCCTAGACGTATACAAGCTGATGATGATGGTTATGTCTGACATAGCTAAGTGCCATCTGAACATAACTAGCTTTGAAATACAGAAAACTGCATTGAAATCGGCCTAACCGTTTAGGCCATGCGATGCAACAAACAGACAAACAGGCAAAAGCTTAAAACTGCATCTCTTTAGTTGTAGATTAAAACAATAACAAATCTATGATTAGATATGAGTAATAAGATCGATAAGTCCAATTAAATAACTCAAATTCAATAAGAACGGGCGCCCTATCAATGGAGGGCACAATGCACCACCATGATGGTCCTGTATTTAGAAGCGTTGTCGTAGAGTAACACTCTATGGGAAAACTTGTTCAGAAATATATTATCCAGTATTAATTCCATTATTTTTTTGCTTCTCTGCATCATAATGATCCCTTAATTAAGTAGAAATATTTTGTTACTTACGACGAGTTCAATTGATTCATAAGGCCTTAAGATCAAATTGTAACGATTTTCATGCTTTTAATACAACTAACCGCCTTTTTGTGCATTCTGTGGATATTTTTACCCTATAAAAGGAGGAGGAGATTTTTTTTGTATCAGTTAATGAAAAAAAAAAAAGTTAAAGTTTTCGGCCTCGAGGGGGAGAGCGTTTACCGCCATCTTGGATTAAAGGTGGCAAAAATATATTAATATAACAATAATAATATTAGACGGTTCTCTACATAGAAAATGTCTATGGAAAACACAAACAAGACAAAATTTCTCACTTTTTTTGTTAATACGTTTACTTTGCAAGTCTTACTTATGGTTAAAAAAGATACAAGCGCTAAAAATAGTAATGTAAAAATTTTAAAAGAAGCTGTTAGGGACATAAGAATAATATATAACCCTAGCCCAAATTTTAGGCCCAGACTTTAGGCGCTAGAGCACCTTTCGGACGCACACAAACGCAATAAGTTTTTTATTTTATAGTTTTTTGACTCAAGACAAACGTTCCCCACCAAAACTCAACTTAGTTCACAATACCTGCTTCACTTCTTTGTCCACTCACTGACGCTTGCTTCTCAGTCACCCAAAAGTAAAAAAAACAGGATTTCAAAAATGTAAAAAAAAAATGGTATTTAGATGGAAAATTTTTGAAAAAAGACATATTTAATAAAAGAAAAACAAGTTTCATTGAAAAAATGAATATGTTTTTTTTTTTGGTAAAACTATTACGAAATAAACACATTACCAAAATAGGTAAATCAACCGTTGACGTATTATTTAAAAAAAATACCTATTTTGGCACCTTCAATCCTAGATGGCGGCTAACGCTCTCCTCCCCCCCCCCCCCCCCCTTCGCGGTCATAAACTTGGATTTTTCACGAAGGCTTTTTAATTAAACGATACGAAAAAAAAACCTGTCCACCTTTTGTAGGGCAAAGCCTTATTTTTTCCTCTGTGGACTTGATAATATACTCGTTCACATTATCGGACTAAAAAAGGCTTTTTGTACTTAACGATAGTTATTTATGATACAAGGATGGTAAAAAGGTCAATAACAAACGAGTGATATATGTGAGTTTGTTATTTCCTTTTACACCCATGTATCATACGAGGTTTTTCAATACAGTTGTGAGGAAACAGATAAAATAAAAAAACGACCGTGACAGAAAAACAAAAATACATACCTGTCAAGGTTTCAGCAACCAAAGTTCATTTTACGCGACTTGTGGCTTATTTTAAATGTTCGGGGAGTAATCTCACTCTGTTTATTCTTATACATACACATAAGTATATTTTTATTACACATATATTTAACTATTTACAATTTTAGTAGTTTTAACAACTTAAACATCTCAATTCAGTTTTACGAAAATTGCGCCATATTTTAGCTCGCACACGTACGCATGCCTTTTTTTTGTATAATCCTAAAATAGGCTACAATAAGGCTTTGTATACTATTGTTTTATGCAATTTACTATTTACTAAAGATGAATTATTCCTTGGTGTAACCGGTTCCGCTTCACTTATATTTTTTCTCTTTTCTTCACAAAGATATAACCCAAAGAGAATCTAATCAGCTGGCGTTATGTACTAACCTTACGGAGGAACAACTTATCTCTTTTAAAATTCTCCTTTCAAAAGTCTTAAAGAAGATTCGGCATCTTTAGTTATTATAATTTTATTTGCTAGAAATGTCTTGTTCCTTCGAGCTATAAATAAAAAAAAGTGGTAAAGTAAAAGCACGTGTGCGGTAAAATCAATTTAGCGCACACTTGACTGGCATATAAAGAACCTCTTCTCGAGCAACTGTATTGAAAATATCTTTACTTTGTGTATTGTGAATTGATGGCATTTCTAACCTTACGGTAAAGTGTCAAAAGGTGAAATAGCTAAGTTATTTAGATATGTTTGTTTTGTTGTTAATTTCTTATTACTATCATAAGTACAATAGAATGATCAGCTAGGAATAGGGTATATGCATGCAATTTTTTTTATCGCATTTCTTTATAAAATATGAAAATTCCGTAAAAGCAATGTCAGAAAATGAAATGAAAATTTAAATCGGCCAAGGAATACGTAAGATATAAGCATTTTCAACTACAAATGAGACAGAGAGATTCGATATGTAAATGTGACGACATAAAACACACGGTCCATATAAACTCTATGCTACATTCTGTTTTAATGGCTTACATCTTGGTTATTTTCATAGTTAATCAAAAATATTTTTTGTATACCGTTTCTTATATATTAAGAACTAGCTGTTTCCCGCGGCTTCACCCGCGTGGACCACGTTTCTATGACTTTTCGAGGGTGCGCAGTGCGCGAGCCGCAAGCGGCTCGCGATCGTGGTAAAAAGTAGCCTATGTCTTAAGCCAGGTCCTAATCTGTCTACCTACCAAATTTCAGCCAAATCCGTTCAGTAGTTTTTGCGGGAAAGCGTAACAGACAGACAGAGTTACTTTCACATTTATAATATTAGTAGGGATATTAGTAGGGATGAGCTTTTATTATAGCAAAAAAAAGGAATATTCTCTATTTCAAACTGATTAAACATGCCTCTACGTTTGTTATTTGATTGTAAGTTTACTAAAAAGTACTTATTTACGTTTTTTAAAGATGCCTACACGAAATCGCCTCCATTTAAAAAAATAATATCTCGAAAATTAGGCCATGTTTATATATTTTTTTTGTCTAAATAGGCATTAGAATCTTTGGTTAAAATCTGTCGGTATACTCCTTCCCACCCTGTATATAGATTGAGTTTTACTTCAGCCGTGTGGTCTAAAGCACACTCGTATTTTTTTAATATCGATCTTGGCCCCATTTCACATTTATGTTTTGTTGGAATAAAGCTTTACCTTATCTTATTCATTTTTATGAATTTAAAATTTAGTGTGGAGGAACCAATTTCATGTGAAATGCCTTTAGAGTATGTACATACTTAATTTATATTTTACTTTGAATCGCTAAGAATGAAGCACAACAAGGTGAGTTTATAATAGCGGTTAAGAACACAACTGCGTTGTGATTCGGATGAAATGTGACAAGTTTTGATCTATATGTCGCAGTCATATCGTAGAATCAGCCGTTTTACAAAACGTCTCGCTGTTTTGTAATGCGGCTACCTCAAGTTAGGTCTTGTGCACAATCGGGTACTTTTTGACTCCCTCCCCCCCTGGTGATATTTGTTGAGGTTCTTGGCTACTCCCATCCGCCCTTCCCCTGACAACCTCACGTGTATTTTTTTTAATTCAACCTAGTTTTAAGATTATAGTATATTGTATAAACCGGCGGGGGGGCCAAGAGCGGTCAAAGCCACGTGCGCCAAAATTTTACACTTAGGCCCGATCGCCCTAATTCAGGGTAGGCTCGAGCCCCTCGATGGGGACGTATATGACCTGTTAAAATGTGTTCTTATCTGTCATTAAAAACTCACCTTGACAACAATAAAAGTGATTGTAAATGTACGATTATTGTGTGCTGTTGGTGTGCCTTAATTACAATTAAATAGATATACAATTTCAATAGTCAGATACTCGTAGTTATACCCACAGATTGTGTAGATATGTATTTTTTGAAATATTTGTTAAAATTTAAATCTACCTACCTAATAGTGGATAAAAAAGAATTTAGGGCGTCAAACTTACCTTAATATAATATGTTACATTTGAAAATGCTTTTAGGATGATAGGTCATGTGATGTTTGATATTATCTGTGATTTAATGGAATAAAAACCAGAATAAACTGCTTTATTTCTGTGTTAAAACCATGTTAAAACTAAGTTAAATTATCCACTTTTTGACCTGGGCGATTCTTGATTCCGAGTATATGAGAAACAAATGTAATTACATACCGTAAGCACAGTATATATATTAGTACTAACGTACAGTATGGACACTCCCTGCCGCTCTCTAAATTCGACCTCACCCCCCCGTCACTCAGATTGGATGTAGATTGGGTACCAAACGTAAAGGACGAGCTACGCAAGCGCGATAAACGTCACTTATATTCACTTTGCGCGCCGCTGTGATTTCGTACACCGGAATAAAAAGCAACTAGTTACCGAACCTAAAGGACGAACTACGCATGCGCGATTAACGTCACTTATATTTACTTTGCGCGCCGCTCACCGCTCGACGCCAATAGGCGGCCGCGCCGTCTCGGCATGCCTCGTATCATGATTGGCTGACCACCAATATTATACGACCAAATCTAAGAACAATCAGTTCCAAGAATCTTCATACTAGCTGTATCTTTTTTTTTTAGAAATGTAGTTCCTTTATGTTTTTCATATGTCAGATGTCAGTTTGTTATTGTGGCTTGTGAGATAATTTTGTTCGTTTTATTTATTTAAAACGATGATTGTTTGTAATAATTTGATTAGATGGTGTGAAAGTATGAGTTGTATAGAAATATCTAGTGGTGTGATATTATAAAATGTGATCTCGGAATTATAGATTGAGATTGACTATTATTGTAGGTTGCTAAATGAGATTGTTTCACTGACAAAAGCTCCTGTGTTTGAAGAACAAATGAACAATGTTATCCATGTAAGTTACTTAATCATGTAAGATAACTGTTGATTGTTGCTTGCAGCACAGTATATATATCTTGCAGTGTGCATGCAGTAAATAACTAACAATCATTTCGTGACCAATACCGCCGGTGTGATTCAACCCTACCTGCATTCTTGCCTATAGATACGTCAGTTATAATTATGTATATCATTTCTCGCTCGTTTGTATGGAGTGTCCGGGGTGTGCCGTAAGTACAGGCCGTATGGTTCCCAGCTAAGAATAAGACCATCCCATCTCTTCCAATGGGGGTCGTAAGAGTCGACTAAGGGACTTAAAACCGGAGGATGGGCAGCAGCGTCCTTTCCGTGCATTGCAACACACCTGCAATCACACTGTGATCGCCAACCCGCCTGCCAAGCGTGCCGATTACGGCAAAACCACCCCTATTAAATCTAAACCCCGAAAACGGCCCCTAGTCCCCGGCGGCCCCGCTATTCCTGGCTCCGGTAGCAGTCATGGTAACGGCGGCGTGGGAGGTGCGAAGAATCCCCGGCAGATACCAGGCTACCAAACCTATTGGCCTTTGGCCCTGGCAACTTACAACACGCGTACACTGCGGACGGACGAGAAACTTACAGAACTCGAAGAAGTATTGAGCAGGTTACGGTGGGATATCGTAGGTTTATGTGAAGTCCGAAGAAGGGGAGAGGACACCATGATCCTTAAATCCGGAAACCTGCTCTATTTCCGGGAGGGCGACCAACAGTCCCAGGGTGGTGTCGGGTTTCTCGTCCCTGATTAACAATGTGGTTCAAATCGTGAGCGTTTCGACAAGGGTAGCATACCTTATACTCAGAATCACCAAACGGTATCGATGAAGGTCATACATGTATACGCGCCGACTACCGAACACTCTGACGACGAGGTAGAGACTATGTATGAGGACATCTCTACAGCCTTACATAGCACCAGGGACCCATTATACCGTTGTTATGGGGGACTATAACGCCAAACTGGGCAAACGAAGCGATGGTGAGCTGAGAGTGGGGCAATTTGGATATGGAGTAAGAAATGCACGTGGCCAGATGCTGGCTGACTTTATGGAGAAGGAGAGCCTCTTTATGATGAACTCCTTCTTCAAAAAGTCAAAACAGCGGAAGTGGACATGGTTGCATCCCAATGGCGTAACGAAGAACGAGATAGACTTCATCTTGTCGACCAAGAGGCAAATATTCAATGATGTCTCCGTGATCCATTCAGTCAAAACAGGAAGCGATCACCGGATGGTTAGAGGCACATTGAATCTAAAGACCAAGCTAGAAATATGTCGATTGATGAAGTCTACGCTCCGACCAGCACCCATCTAGCTCCAAAACCCCGAGATCTTTCAGCTCGAGTTACACAATCGTTTCCAATGCCTAGGAGACTGCGAGAATGTGGACGATTATAATGACAGGTTCGTGGATATTGTCCAAACGGTCGGGTCTAAGATTTTTAAAACTCGCCGTTCAAACAGAACCAAAAAAATCTTTGACTTCACCAGCAACCTCATGGAAGAAAGACGCAAATTGGTTTTGCAGTCCTCGGAAGACGCTACTCGGTATCGGAAACTAAACAGGCAGATGTCTAAGTCCCTAACTCGCGATTTACGCCACTATAATACAAATTGTATTAAAGAGGCGATTGAGCACAACAAAGGCTCGAAAGTGTTCGCGAGAGATCTGTCTGTTGGACAAAGCCAACTGACCAAGCTGAAGACTGAGGATGGCAGGTCCATATCGTCTAAGACTGAGTTGTTGGAAGAAGTTGAGAAGTTCTATGGACAATTGTACAAGATCACACGTTTGCCTGTCAGCGATCTTGCTGAAGACCCAAGAGCCAGACTAACCCGACACTATACCGAAGATATCCCGGACGTCAGCAGATTATACAGAAGACCGAAGAGTACAATCAGCCACTATGCTTGGCGTTTGTGGACTATGAGAAGGCCTTTGATTGAGTCGAAACCTGGTCTGTGCTACAGTCTATACAGCGGTGGCAAATTGACCATCGATACATCGAGGTGTTGAAGTGTCTGTATGAAAACGCCACCATATCGATTCGCCTCCAGGATCAGAACTCGAAACCTATCCAGTTGCAGCGAGGGGTGAGACAGGGAGACGTTATATCTTCGAAACTGTTCACCGCCGCCCTGGAAGATGTTTTTAAGCTTCTGGACTGGGGTGGACTCGGCATCAATATCAACGGCGAGTACATATCCCACCTCCGATTCGCTGACGATATCGTGGTCATGGCTGAGACTATCGAAGACCTAAGCACCATGCTCGATGGCCTCAGTAACGTCTCTCAACAAGTGGGTCTTAAAATGAACATGGACAAGACGAAAATAATCTTAAATGTCCGTGTCGCATCCACCCCTCTAAAGGTTGGAGACTCTACACTGGAAGTTGTTGACGAATATGTATACCTGGGACAAACAGTTCAGCTAGGCAGGTCCAACTTCAAGAAAGAGATCATCGACGAATCCAACTCGGCTGGGCAGCGTTCGGGAAGCTTCGCGAAATCTGCACGTCCCAAATACCGCAGTGTCTCAAGACTAAGGTCTTTGACCAGTGTGTGTTGCCAGTGATTACTTACGGAACTGAGACATGGTCTCTTACTATGGGCCTCGTAAGAAGGCTTGAGGTCACCCAAAAGCATCCAAAGGGCAAGTTTTATTTTTTATTTTTTTTTATTTACAATTGGTAAGCCCTTGGCATCGTCTTACCTGATGGTAAGTGACGATGATGCCGAAGATGGAAACGGGCTTACCAAGATTCCCCAACGCAATGGGGAAACTGGCTATCTTATCTTCAAGCCGGAACACATCAATGTTGTTAACACTGATGTTTGGTGGCAAGACTCAGATAAGATGGTGGTAGCAAGCCAGGCGGGCTTAGAAAATGCCCTACCACCAACCAAACCGAGTCTTACAAGTTGACCCCGCCGGAATCGAACCCGCGACCTCTTGGTGTGAAGCGAATGGACTAACCATTACGCCGCGGCGGCGGCCACATACTACTACTTTTATACTGAATGTAAAACTATCTATAGTATGATGCATTTATCTGGCGGTCAAATCATCAGATAGATGTATTCTTCAGATAATGGAGTTATGCGAGAGATAAGTCATAATCGACTATTGGAAAATTCAAAATCTTACTATCTCTCGAATAAACATGAGCATTGAAAAGCCGGGCCTAAGTATATTATATATTTTTCCAGAGTGATAGCTTTACACAGTGTTTCAATAATTTGAATTCAATATTGTCATTTGTTGTTTCAATAATTTGAATTCAATATTGTCATTTAATTCAAATTATTGAAAAGCGTCGGTGGCGTAATGGCTAGGGCCGCTGTCTCCTATCCGGGAGGTCGTGGTTCGAACCTGCCACGTACCAATGTGATTTGGAATTTAGATTTCATATGTACGTTTATCCGACGCTCTTACGGTGGAGGATAACATCGTGAGGAAACCTGCACACGCCTGCGAAGAAACTCGCAGGTTGTGTGTAAAGTCGACCAACCCGCACTGGGCCCGCGTGGTCAACTATGGCCCGATCGCCCTAATTCAGGGTAGGCTTGAACCCCTCACAGTACAGACACGGCTTTTTACCCGACTGCGCCAGAAGAAGGGGTTATGTTTTTGGAATGTATGTATGTATATTTATTTATTTCTTTGGCACGCTCTGTACCCTAAACTGCTTGATGGAATTTGGAGTTTGAGGTGTCGTTAAATTTGTCTTGATGCCCTGAGTGACATAGGATACATTTTTAGCCGACTAGCCAAAGAGGTTATTTATTTCTTTGGCTCTGTAGCACAGATTACTAAATAGTTACTTCGTCTGTAGCCTTAACGGCTTGATAGGCTTTGGAGTGCAAGGTCTGCCTAGATTCGTCTTAATCTCGTTAGACATAGGATACATTTTACTCGAGTGGCCAAAAATAGGGGATAAGTTTTTGTGCAGTCGGGTTTTTTTTTTACAGATTTATAAAAGCACCTAGATAGACTACTTCAACATTTGAAATTAGTTAACAACCGATAATATCCCTACTGTTGGGGCACGGGTTTTCTTTTCCCATCTAGGAAAGGTTAGGCCATTCTCCACACACGGGGGGGCCGTCTGAGTTGGTGGAAATTGTACGGCTAGTGGCGAACCCCACTTTCAGAAGTTTTTTAACCCTATATCACTAAACTTATTTTCGAGTAACACTGTCACTAAATATTAGTCCTACAAACTAACAAATTGAAACCTCAGCATTTTTCAAAATCAAAGCATTTATTTAGAAAAAGTCTACATAAAATATGGAACGCCCACTGAATTAACTAACACATAACTAAACAAAAAGGTCAAAACATTATTCTTGTCAGTCGGCACACACAGGAACCGTAAGTTCCCCGCAAATCACCGTCTTGCAACGGCTTAACTGCTTGGTGAAAGCCAACATTAGTATCACACATATTAATTATAAATTAAATCAATCAATAATTAGTTATTACAGGAAAATCTTTAAAAACATGACATAATAAACTCCAAATTCCATCAAGTCAATCACGTGAGGTGGGCGGGGTCTCTCTCGGAGCCTTACAAGCTTGAATGTGGGGTGAGGCAGGGGGGGATTACATCCCCGAAGCTATTTAACTTGTACGTTAATCAGCTGATCGTTGAGCTCAGCAACGCCAATCTAGGTTGTCGTATTGACGGAGTCAGCATCAATAACATTAGCTATGCTGATGATATGGTGTTGCTGAGTCCATCGGTTAGCGCATTGTGAAGGCTCCTGGCTATATGTGAAAGGTACTCGGTGGTCCATGGGCTCAGATACAACACAAAGAAGAGTGAGTTAATGGTTTTCAAGGCGCGCACCAAATGCTACTCAATTGTGCCTCCGGTCTTGCTGTGCGGTTCTCCTCTTAACAGAGTAAGCAAGTTTAAGTATCTGGGCCACTGGGTCACCAAGGATCTGAGAGATGACGTGGACATCGAGCGGGAGCGTAGAGCGCTGTCTGTCCGATGTAATATGCTCGCCCGCAGATTTGCAAAGTGTACAAATCATGTAAAGGTAACGCTCTTTAGAGCTTTCTGTCAATCCTTTTACACTTGCACTCTGTGGGTGAGTTATACGCAGAGGGCATACAGCGCGCTGCGCGTCCAATATAACAACGCGTTCAGGGTGCTGATGCAGCTGCCGCGGTACTGCTGCGCGTCCGGAATGTTCGCGGAGGCGCACGTGGACGGGTTCCACGCCATCATGCGCAAGCGCTGCGCCTCCATGCATGCGCGGGTGCGCGGCGGCGGCAACAGCATCCTGAACACTGTTGCAGACAGATGGGACTCCCCATTTGTGGATCATTGGGTGCACCTGCATGTAAGATGACATGACAATTAATTAAATTTCATATGACATTATTATTATTTAATCTGTGTTGTTTGTTATTTTATTTGTTTTTAACTCTTATTTATATTTTAACTTATTATTATGTTTTATTTATTATGGTCTGCATTTTGTATTTTTTTATGTATTTATTTTATTGACTATGGGGCTAGTACCTGAGAATAAATGATTTCATTTCATTTCAAATAACTTAACTTTATAATTTTTGTGGCGTATTAACTAAACATTAGCCTGAAAGACTAATATTTTGTAAAATCTCCAGAACCAGGAATCGTGCGAACGCATTGCGTGTGGCACGGGTCACTGATTGGCCGAATTAGGAAGGTACTAAGTGGCCGGGAGTGGTGCAGTAACGGGAACATACCTAGATAGCGAATGCGCCATAGTCGTGTTTCCTGTGAGACTAATGTTTAGTGATCTAGGGTTAAGCCGCCTTAAGGCATTTGACACGGCTCAACGACTGCTATCTAGTGATAGCATCCGGCATCAACGGCTTAACGTGCCTTGCGAAGCACAGATACAGTCGAGAAAAATGCCACTAACAGTTAAACCCATCTAGGTATTGTAATGACCTTACTTCAGGTCAATCAACCTGCGTGATCAACCCAACCACGCAAATCAAACTGAGCTACGAACGCTTCATTAAATTCGCAAAAAATAAAGGTATGTATTCAAATCAAAGTTTTTTTGCAGTTAGTAGAGAACATTTTGTATAGAACATCTTGAGACATGGTCGCTTACTATGGGCCTCATAAGAAGGCTCAAGTTCACCCAAAGGGCTATGGAGCGTGCTATGCTCGGAGTTTCTCTGCGTGATCGAATCAGAAACGAGGAGATCCGCAGGAGAACTCAAGTAACTGACATGGCTCATAGAATCGCTAAACTGAAGTGGCAGTGGGCAGGGCACATAGCTCGAGAACGGATGGCCGATGGGGCAGTAAAGTTCTCGAGTGGCGATCGCGCACCGGAAAACTTAGCGTAGACAGGCCTTCCACTCGGTGGACCGACGACCTGGTGAAGATAGCGGGAAGCCGATAGATGCAGGCAGCGCAGGACCGGTCGTCGTGGAAATCCTTGGGGTAGGCCTTTGTCCAGCGGTGGACGATTTTCGGCTGATATCATGATGAGAACATCTATGAACTTTTTAAAAGTTCAACTGCACATCTTAAGTTGGTCGACTGTTACTCCTAAGTTAAGAAAGACTACTTAGCCTTGATAATGTTTCTTCAAAATTAATGATATGCCATATTATTTTCAATACTTTTTAGATTTCCTAAAATAGCGGTTTAGCTGGTAGCGAGGGAGTACATTATATCTCCAATATAATGTAACTCAAATTAAAAACACTCCTAAAACGAAAGAAACTATATTCCTTCAAGACACTCAACAGTTCTGAAATGCTTATTCAACGATGCCCCCACATTTTTTACAATAGTTTTTTTTTGGTAGGTTGTCAGTCAGAACAAAAGCTAGGCTAATACGTTCGATAAAGTTAATAAGTTTAATTTTATTGTCGTTCAAAATACGTAACAAAGTTAATTTTGGTCATTTTTGTTTATTTATAATCAGTAATTGAAAAAAACGAAACGTATAAGCCTAGCTTTTGTTCTGACTGACAACCTATCAAAAATTGGTCCAAATCAGTTAACATTTAAGAGGTGAAAATGGTTAACGCCGTTTATATGACAAGTCGCAGCAACCACACTAAATATCAATTCAGCTTCCTAGCTGTAACAGTCATTAAATAAAACGGCTGCGAGATACCGACGGACAGATGGACATTGCGAAACTATCAGGGTTCTTGGTTTGACTCTATGGAACCCTAAAAATATAACGCCATAAAATGGAGAAGTTTACTGTTGTCTCTATGTCTTTTTTATAACCGAATGACCGTCTCAAGGTGAATGTGGCCTTGTTATATACAAAATGAACTAGGTATACATACAACAGAAACGAGGAGATCCGCAGGAGAAACAAAATAACCGACATAGCTCATAGAATCGCTAAACTGAAGTGGCAGTGGGCAGGGCACATATAGCTTGTAGAACAGATGGCCGTTGGGGCAGTAAAGTTCTCGAGTGACGACCGCGTACCGGAAAACGCAGCGTAGGCAGGCCTCCCACGCGGTGGACCGACGACCTGGTGAAAATCGCGGGAAGCCGATGAATGCGGGCAGCGCAGGACCGGTCGTCGTTGAAATCCTTGGGGGAGACCTGATATGATGATACATACATATTACATTTCGTCACTAACTGGACTCGAAAATCTTGGGTACATAAAGAGTTAGGTAAAAATGAGTGGAAGAACTGAACAGGTAATTTTCGATGCAGTCTACTCCGATAAAAAAACTAGAATCCAAAACACGCAAGCTTAAATAGTGCCCAATCAGTAACGTCTTGAAGATTCCTAAATTATACGAATCGGGGAATACAGACGCAGGCAGGGACTTCCACTCCTTGGCTGTTTGCATAATGAACAGAAGCAAAACGCTTCGTGCGTAAAGAAACGGCAAGGGGGTGGATTCGCCCTCCGCGCCAAATCGTCCGATGATGATATGGAGAGGGGGGAATGAGGTCGTGAAGCTCTAGGGCACCCTCTCTGAAATGAATCCTGTATAACAACGATAGACAGGCGACTTTGCGGCGATGCTCGAGGCTTTGGAGTTCGTTTGATAATAGATCCTCTTCGCCAATGAGTCTCCTAGCGTGTCGGTCGATAGAATCCAAGTCGTCTAGCTGGTAACGAGCCGATCCATCCCATAAGTGAGAGCAGTACTCCATTCATGACCGAACTTGAGCTTGGTATAATATTAGAAGCTGCTCTGGTGTGAAGTAAACTCTCACCGTCGCTAACAAGCTTTTTGACAGCCGTTTTTACCTTGGATTCAAATTCAGATCAAATGTTAAATCTACACCAAGGACCTCAAGATGGTCGGAGATCTAAATAGATTCATCTCGGAAAGTAGAAGTTAGGGTAAAAGGACTCCTTTTCGCAGTGAATAGACACGCCTGCGTTTTAGAGGTATTAAACCTAACAAGATTGGCATCGCCCTAGTCAGAGTCTGCTTTGAGTGTAAGGTTCACGAGCTTAACCATGGCCTCTCTCTGGGATAGTATACCCCTAGCTCGAGCACTAGACAAATATATTTAAAATATATTTATTTTACTTATTTTAACCGCCTCCGTAGGTCAGAGGCAAAGTTCGCTGGCTTTACACAGGAGGTCGCGGGTTCGATTCCCGGCGGGGTCAAATGTTAGACTCGGTTTGGTTGGTGGTAGGGCATTATCTAAGCCCACCTGGCTAGCTACCACCATCTTATCTAAGTCTTGCCGCCAAATATCAATGTTGATATCATTGCTGTGTTCAGGCATGAAGATAAGATAGCCAGTTCCCCATTGCGTTGGGGAATCTTGGTAAGCCCGCTTCCATCTTCGGCAACATCATCATTTACCACCAGGTGAGATGTTGTCAAGGGTTTACCAATTGTGAATAAAAAAAAAAAAAAAAAATCGACCGTGCTGAAAAAAATGCTAGTCGGAAAAGGCTACAGCAGTACTCAGTCCAGTTATATTTCTAACTAAGAAGAAATCCTTAAAGATTGTTCGTTACTTTTGTGAGCAGAGAGCACTGTAAAAGTTGCAACAATTGGTATTGTTGAAAAAAAAGCTATCTTTTAAATAATTAATGAAAATATAGACTAATTCAGGAAAAAAAATAAAAAAAACAAATTAATCGTGTTCTATTTAATTTTCATGATATAGAAGAAATCTAAAAAAAATATAATCAAAAAGGAAATTTAATCAGCTCACTAGATCAGTAATTAGTTTTTATAGGTTTTATACAAAAATACTGAGAAAACCTCCGAAATCCGCAGCGCGGCCGACCCCCGCTAGTCGAGAGCGGAAGTACTTATCGTATGGACGCCGTCGGGAGCTGTGAACTAAAAAACAAACCTAATAATAATATTACCACATTCACATACGGATGCACGGACGAACGGAATTGAGATAAGTACTCGGTATTTCGATATGTGTTAATATTAACACATACCATACACATACGGACGCACGGACAGATGGAATTGAGATAATATGTACTCGGTTTTTCGATATGTGTTAACACATACCATAGACATATGGACGCGGAATGTGTTAAGTGCGTGTTAATATCATTATAACACACAAATATAGATAGTTAGAAATATCTTCGTACGTACCGTACTACGGTTCGAGAAAGTAATAAATTGTACAGCCACGCTGTGTATTGTATACTTTCTTGCGAAGCTTTAACCATCTGTCGTAGTCGAGCATACGTAAATTAACTATAAACATTACACTTACTAAGTAGCAAAGAATACAGTAAAGTATATCAGACTTGATGAAATATTTCCAAAAAATTTCGGTTTGTATGAGAAGTCGGAAAAATACACGTGAGGACTTGCCGCGTTGTACCTATTAAGAAATACTCATATGGGAGTGGGCATTTAACGAGATTGACCTCGTAGTTGTCCTTTGGGGGCTCGTGCGCTGTCAATGATCGCATACTCTAGCCACGTGGGGCTAACGGCGCGCCCGTATAGTTGAATCGCCGCTCGGACTGGCAAGGTTGAACAATTGTGTACAGTTTAGTGTTCAGTGTTAACGCATAGATAAAGGGGTTTATTTATTAGTGACGCAAAGGCGCGGTCATCTGGTCATAGATTCACATTTGTACCAGGGAGTATGCCTACTTGTATGCGATAAGGAATTTGGTCCTCGCATGGATAAGCGGTATACTTACGGAAGTGAAAATAAACTATACCTACGGGGCTAGGTTTGTTTTTTAGTATTAAACCAATAGATACGGACAACAACATGCTTGAAGTGAAAACTTCTTTAGTCACATTGATCGATTTTGATTAAGCGATTTTTGAAAACAAAATTGTATTTGCAATTGGTAATAGAACATTTTGTATGGAAAATATTACTCCTAAACTAAGAAATCCTACATAGCCGGGATAGTTTTCTTTTCATCATCGTATCAGCCGAAGGACATCCACTTTTGGACATAGGCTTCCCCCAAGGATTTCCACGACGACCGGTTCGGCGCTGCCCGCATCCAGCGGCTTCCCGCGACCTTTACTAGTTCATCGGTCCACCGAGTGGGAGGCCTGCCTACGGTACGTTTCCGGTGCGCGGTTGCCACTCGAGAACTTTACTGCCCCAACGGCCATCTGTTCTACGAACTATGTGTCCCAACCACTGCCACTTAAGTTTAGCAATTCTGAGAGCTATAATAAATAATCTCCTCGTTTCTGATTCGATCACGCAGAGAAACTCCGAGCATAGCACGCTCCATTGCCCTTTGGGTGACCTTGAGCCTTATTAGGCCCATAGTAAGCAAACATGTCTCAGTTCCGTATGTCATCACTGGCAACACACACTAGTCGAAGACCTTGGTCTTAAGACACTGCGGTACCTGGGACGTAAAGATATTGCGAAGCTCCCGAACGCTGCCCAGCCGAGTTGGATTCGATGATTGATCTCTTTCTCGAATTTGGACCTACCTAACTGGACTGTTTGTCCCAGGTATACATATTCGGTAACAACTTCGAGTGTAGAGCCTCCAACCTTTAAAGGAGTAGGTATGACACGGACGTTTGACATAATTTTCGTCTTGTCCATGTTCATTCTAAGACCTACTTGTTGAGAGGCTCTACTGAGGTCATCGAGCATTGTGCCTAAGTCGTCCATAGTCTCAGCCATGACCACGATATCGTCAGCGAATCGAAGGTGGGTGATGTACTCGCCGTTGATATTGATTGATGCCAAGTCCATAAGTGGTAAACAGTCGGAGATATAACGTCTACCCGTCTCACTCCTCGCTGCAGCTGGATAGGTTCCGAGTTTTGATCATGGAGGCGAACCGACATAGTGGCATTTTTATACAAACACTTCAGTACCTCGATCAGTACTTCATATATCTCACAAATCTAACGACGCCTCGAACTCCAAAATCCATCAAGCCGTTCGGGCTACAGGGCGTGCCAAAGAAATAAATAAACATACATAAAAAATAAAATAAAAAAATAAATATTCTGGGACAAATCACACATCGTCATCTGGCCCCAAAGTAGGATTCCCTGTGTTATGGGAACCAGAGACTGATATACATACTTATATACGTTTAAATACATAAATATATAGATATTTAACACCCAGACACAGAGCAAACAAATCTGCTCATCACACAAATGTTTGCCCTGGGTCACAGATTACTAATTAGTTACTACCTGGGTGGGGATCGAACCCACAACCCTCGGATCAGCAGTCAAGAGCAGTAACCACTGAGCCAACGAGTCAGTCACATAACTGTTATGTTTTTCGAATGTATGTAACATTCGAAAAACATAACAGTTGGGTAAAAAGCCGTGTATGTACAGAGGCCAGCACATCAAGCTAGACATTTTGGACTTTGTACCGTGCTTATGCCGTACGCGTATGGATCTGAATCGCACTACGAGTGTCTGGCTTGATGTGCTGGCCTCTGTGTACATTACATTGTAACGCGGCACGCTGTTTTGCGTTCTTTTTTCATTCGATCTCTTTTCATTCCATTTATTTCTTTTCCACGCATGCGCTGTCATCCATCTGCCAATATCTTTAAAAATTAAAATTCTATTCACTCTCATACTACTAAATAAAATAAAATACCTTGATACTCTAATAAAAGACCCATTTTGGGTAAGTTTTAGTTTTCATTTTGTGAATTGTCTTTAAAATTTCAGTGTATATTGTTTTCCTAATTTTTATGTTGTATTCAGGTCTTTTACTATTATTTTACGAATGAACCAAATTGTATACACGTAGCTGTTTTTAAAGAACCTACGCCCTATCTACTACCATTTAGTAGTGCTACAAGATATTCCAAAAAAAAATTACTGAAGGGATAGGGTTACAGTACAAGGACGTAACCAGGCCCAAATTAATATTTTTTGGGATTTTTATCTGTGCGCGCAGCAGGCAAAAAGTAGATACTGAACGGATTTAGTGGTTTTCACAGTTTGGTAGCTTAGGGTTTAATTTAAAATCTAAGCCACTTTTAATCTAATTCCAGTGAAACAAACCAGAGATACCTACAGCTTGACCTGCCTTTATTATTAGCCACACTACACTAAAAAGGTCATTTAAAGTGGTCAAGTCTACGAACAACAATACGTATTTAAGTTCACGCAAACAGTAGCGAGCAAAGGCTACTTTTATCCCGGATGAATGTCTTAAGATGGGTCAAATGACAACATTTAATTCAAATTATTGAAAGACTGTGTAAAGCTATCACTATGGAAAAAAAATTTTTCAATGTTAGATAGTGTTTTTCGAGAGTAAGATTTTTAATTTGCCAATAGTCGGATAAGACTTATCTGTCGAATAACTCCATTGTCGAATAACTCCATTATCCCATTGTATGAGATTAGATAAAGTATTGTATAAAACTGCACATAACTGACAATCGCTGAAGTGACAATCGCTTGTACTCGTGAGCCGATCGTTTGTGGTAGCAAAGATGACCTATTAAATTAAATTTTGCTGCGACCAAGCATACCTAGCTAGTTTTTAACCGACTTCAAAAAAGCAGGAGGTTTCTCAATTCGACCGTATATATATATTTTTTTGTGTATTCGCGGATAACTTCGTCGTTTTGATGATTATTTTTTTGTTGGAAAAGAGATATCCCAAGTGTGGTACCATGATAAGGAAACCAGGATCTGATGGTGGCATCCCAGAGAAATCGAGGGGAACCTTAGTTTCCTGTTTGAAATCGGTTTTTTTTTGTTCAAAACTATATATATAAATCTAATAAAACCTTCAACATTCAAAAAAGAATTATTTTATCTCTGCAATTACATCTATCTATGTAAATAAATAATATATTGTACAACAACGCCTGCTGCCACGTCAGAGCCGCAAAAAATAAATGCGCTGTTTAATCTCGACGCATATTTGATTTTTTTCCTTAAACTTATTGTATATTAGGTGTCCAATAAGTATATATTTTTAGCGACTTTCAAAAAGGAGGAGGTTCTCAATTCGACTGTATGTTTTTTTATGTGTGTTACCTCAGAACTTTTGACTGGGTGAACCGATTTTGATGAGTGTTTTTTTATTTGAAAGCTAGTGCTTACCGTGTGGTCCCATATAAATTTTATCAAAATCGGTGCAGTAATTTATTAGAAAATTAACAAATACCAAAAATAATATTGCAAAATTGTACGAAGTTGTTGCGATGGAAGTAAATTTTTTAACGTGTTTAGCGTTTTCAGTTTTCAAGTATTATAAACAAGATTAAATAGGCTGTATGACAGATTTTTTTTATATATTTTAATCAAGATTTCGAAAAGATGTAATGACTAAGAAAAAAATATCAATTTTATTTCTTTGTTTGGAACCATACCTATTTTACAGTAAAAATGAGTTTTTTGTATCTTTTTTATACGAAAATGAAACGAGGCAAGGCGCTAGTAGCAAAAAGAGATCAGTAAAAAAAATATAACCGAGGCGCGGAGGAAGCGTACAGGGAACGAATCTGACTTCCCTCCACATCTGAAAATGATCAGTCCTTTGCTTTTATCACAAAGTGCACAAATTATGGCCAAATTTTGCTATTTGAAGCTCTCATTCAGAGCACCATAAACAAAGAAAATGAACGAACCTACTTTGACTGAATGTATGACAGGTAGAGTATAGTCAAAGTATATATATATATATTGTATATATATTAGGTATTAGTACTAACGTACAGTATGGACACTCCCTGCCGCTCTCTAGATTGCGACCTCACCCCCTCGTCACCCAGATTGATACAGATTGGTTACAGTTTGGTTATCGAGTTTCGACGCCATTTTGTTTGTTCCGGTATACGTTTTTTGAAATGTCATTTTTGGCTCGTTGTATGAAGTGTCCAGGGTGTGGTATAAGCAAAGAATTCCCGTTCAGTCTGATTCTGTGTAAATGTTACCAGCACTTTGACTTTAGACCCACAAATGTAATCATTACTTTGCTACAAATATTCATGCCAAGATACGATTTCTTATTCTGAAAAAAGTTGCCTGCCTTATTGGTCAAAAGGCACTAGAACTCGCTAAATATGTTTCTCACTAAAAACCCTGATGATACCCGCTAAGCATCCGTAAAATTGTCTACATCTAGCGACAAAGTCGTTATACCGGCAACACTGGATGACGTGGAACCCGAGCCTGCGCGGAGGCATGTATGCGGGGTCTACTCGCTGGCCTCGCCACTAGAGTCACAGAGTATACAGGCCTCGCCAGCCAGGCCAGTCGAAAATCGAAAGCCTACTCACTATGACGCAATCCGCACGCATTTTCGTAAACACCCGACGGGTTAGCTACTCGGCAAGTTTCGGCTGCCGCTTGGTCGCTCGCTAGTTAGATGACCGAAGTTGCTTCGTAAATAGCAGACGTATATTCGGGTATTTACAAATATGCAATCCGCTTTTGCCACAGACTACTAACTCCACGAGACAAGTAATCAAATTAGGCATTATTTACTATTTGTGACAAACTATTCTGTGATGACATACGGAACTGAGACATGGTCGCTTACTATGGGCCTCATAAGAAGGCTCAAGGTCAACCAAAGGGCAATGGAGCGTGCTACGCTCGGAGTATCTCTGCGTGATCGAATCAGAAATGAGAATATCCGTAGAAGAACCAAAGTAACCGACATAGCTCTCAGAATTGCTAAACTTAAGTGGCAGTTGACGGGGCACATAGCTCGTAGAACAGATGGCCGTTGGGGCAGTAAAGTTCTCGAGTGGCGACGTAGCGTAGGAAGGCCTCCCACTCGATGGACCGATAACCTGGTGAAGGTCGCGGGAAGACGCTGGATGCGGGCAGCGCGGAACCGCTCGTCGTGGAAATCCTTGGGGGAGCCCTATGTCCAGCAGTGGACGTCCTTCGGCTGATATGATGATGATGATGATTCTGTAAAGGTAAGAGAAGTTACACAGCAGAAAGTCAGGGGTCACATCATAGGAGGAGTGCAACAAGAGTGCAACACATACTTAGTTAATTATTACGCGACTTAAAGAGACAACAAGTAAGACAATAACTGTTAATCTAAAAAAAAAATACAATTTAAATGTTTTTTAATCATAAAAGGCGATTGTCTACCAGCCACGAACGGTAGCGCAAGGTAATACTTAAATTTTTCGGACCCAAAATAGCATTTTCGAATTGCCTTAATTTTTAAAAAGCTTCCAAAAAAAAAGGCAGGCACAATCAAAAATAGTAGAACTTATCCAATCAGCTCTCATAATGATTTAATGACTGCATCAAAAGTAAATTATGAACTATTTAAAAAAACTTTACTCGCTTAATAACAGCATCAAACATAAATTATGAACTATTTGATAACTGAAATTTCTGAAATTTTAAAAACCTTATTCGCTTTGTTTTTCATCATCATCATATCAGCTCATATACGTCCCCACCGAGGGGCTTGGGCCTACACTGAATTAGGGCGATCCGATCTTAGTTGACGTGCGGGTTGGTCGACTTCACACACAACCTGCGAGTTTGTCCGCAGGCGTGTGCAGGTTTCCTCACAATATTTTCCTTCACCGTAAGAGCGTCGGATAAACGTACATATGAAATCTTAATTCGAAATCATATTGGTATGATTCGCGGGATTCGAACCAGCGGGATTGGAATCACGACCTCCCGGACAGGAGGCGGCGGCCCGAGCCGTTACGCCACCGACGCTCTTTTGTTTTTCATAAAATTTTATTTCTTTAATTAACCAATCTCACTAAATGAGTACATAAATGATGCTGAAACACTGTGACGTCACATCGAAGTATTTCATTCAATTTTGAAACAAAATTTCGTATTTGACACATGATAAATAAAAGTATAAAAGTAACTCAAATGACTATGTAACTCAAATGAAATTCAGAGAAAGGCGATCCATTTGGATCGAAGGCCAGACCGAGGAACTCAACGCTAAAATACAATAAAGGTTGTATCTGACTTGTTTTCCCATCTGACGTAAGGCCGGTATACACTTTCATAAGTGCGAGTACAGGTGATAAGTGAAGTAGAAGTACATTGCTTGGTCATTTTGTGGTGTAGTTCAGCACTGCAGTGAAGCAAGCAATGTACTTCTACTTTCACTTAACACCTGCACTCGCACTAACCAAAGTGTATACCGGAATTTACAGGTTTTTGTATTCGGGAAAAGTGATCACATAAGTCTAGTTCATAGTTTTGGCAGTTATTAACATACTAGATTTTGAAAGCGGCTTCGCTCGCTTGAACATAGTTTGATGACTGTCTTCGAGAACAGCGGCTCGTGAGCGTGGAGAAAGTAGTCTATATGTTAATCCAGGTCCTAAGCTCTCTACCTACCAAATTTCAGCCAGATATGTTCAGTAGTTAGATAGTTTTCGCGTGAACATAGTTTTCATGTCTGTCGTGCTGTCGAGCGAGGGAACTGAGTCAACTCTAAATCCCTTGGGAACTATGTCGGGCTATGCTAATTAGTTGTCAATTCGATAATCAGTATTAATTAGCACTCAAACCTTCGCTTCATTGCGAAGTGACAGAAATTACCAAAAAAAGAGAGTTAACAGCTATCCCACGGGAACCACTTAAGAAATCTGGATAAAAGTAGCCTTTATGTTAATCGAGGACCTAAACTATACGTGTGTCAAGTTTCATCCCGATCCGCCCAGTGGTTGAAGCGTGAAAGAGTAACAAACATCCATCCATACATACATACAAACTTTCGCGTTTATAATATTAGTAGGATTATGAGTACATAGGTAAATGTGTCAGACATCTGTGACCTTGTATGTCCCGTTTCGTTGTGTTAGGTAGTCTGTGTTTGTCTGTTGTGGCTTTTGTTCGCCACTTTATTTGTCACTTAAGGTTCGAGAGCGTAAATGGTAATTCATACGCTACATACTGATTTAAGAGCAATATTTTTTGTTCCATTTTTTAATTATAATTATTTTACGTGCTTTACTTTTTACTTTGCATCTTGTTAAGGCTTTTTGTCTCTGTGTCTCTGTGTAACCGTTTTTTATGAAGTACTCTGTGCTGAGTAATTATATTCTTTGTGTACTTTGTGATTTTGTGGGCATTTGATTCGGCCGGACAAATACAAGTGCTCTTAAAACGTAAGTTGGACCATTACATTTATGTCAAGTCAAACATGATAGATAACATTTAGGGAATTATGTACCTTAATAACATCCACATTTCTATTATTATCGTATTTTCAACTGATTTCCAAAAAGGAGGAGATTCTGAATTCGACTGTATTTTTTTAATGTTTGTTACCTCAGAACTTTTGACTGAGTGAACCGATTTCGATGATTCTTTTTTATTTGAAAGCTAGTGCTTTTCGTGTGGTCCCATATAAATTTTAACAAAATCGGTGTAGTACTTTATTAGAAAAATAATAATACAAAATTGTACTAAGTTGTTGCGATGTAAGTTAGTTTTTTAACGTGTTTAGCGTTTTTTTTAAATTACGTGTTGGTTATTTATTTAGCCTATTTAGGCATTTAGTCCTACCACTCGGTGGACCGATGACCGATGATATAGTGATGATGATGGAGTACATTTTGCGCGTGGTTCTTATTTTGTGTACCTTTTGTATATTGTGCTCCGAAGGTGGTTTTTGGTCATAAAATAATTCAGTCAGTCGAAATCTTGTGGAAATGAGGGTAGGTTCTAAGGCATTTAAATACTGTTAAATCATGTAATGGTAAGTAGCCTATCGAACTGCTATTATAAGTGGGTATCTGTAAAATATCTTTTAATTTTATTAATTTCCGCCATATATGAGGGGTTCCTTGCCCCAGTGTGCGTCTGACTGAACACTTTTCGAAATGTTATTATAATGTGTTTCCACAGAAATTGAAAAGTGTTCAGTCAGACCATTGAATAACTACTTTCAATGAGTCATGGGCAAGAAGTTTATAGGTAAGTCATGGGGCAAGTATCCCTCACATATGGCGGAAATTAATAAAATTAAAAGTTATTTTACAGATAACCACTTATAGCAGGTCGATAGATTACTTACCAAAACATGATTTGACAGTATTTAAATGCCTTAGAAACCACCCTCATTTCCACAAGATTACACTATTGTTACTAGGTAAGTACTTGTGTCGTTGCGTTTCCTGTGGCTTGGAAATTTGTATGTGTTCTTGAAGTGTTTTCTGGGTATAATTAAATTAATATTAATATTTTATAACTACGGAAGCTTCAACTTCAGGTATGTTACTTTAGATAAAATTGAAGTGAAACTTGTAAACAATTGACGTTTAAGTTGGGTATTCCGGAATATCAGCATTTTTTTTTTTGGAACTACTACTGTACCATGTAGTTTTACAAAACAAAAAAAAATTGCTATTTTTTTTAGTTATGGCGATTTTCATGGCTACCAAAATATGAAGTGATTTAAAGCCCCATTAAATAATAAGTCTGGTGATAAAGAAACACAAGGACGATGATAATGATGATGACGCATTAATGTATCTTTAAAACAACAATTTTAGTTATTTGCTTACATATTTCTATAAAATATAACAAAAAATATTATAACTTATTTCTTTTTTTAAAATATTTAGTAACAAAAAACACTTCAAACATTAATAAAATTATCATTACCAAAAATAAAACTTTACTACACATAAATATTTATAATGCGTAAAATGATTTTGCGATTTTTTTTAATTTAAAGCCACGTATCAGGGTTCCTTGCCCCACTGTGCGTCGGCTCGTTGCCACTTTTGCTTGGCACACATCTTGAATTGATGATAGATAATTAGTGACCGACCGAAGGTTCGGTTTCGCCCAGTTTTGGCAAAAAATAAATCTTATTTCGGCAATAGTTTCGGTTTAGGCCAAAAATTAGCCAAACCTTCGTTCGGGCCGAAACTCTGTGTTCGTGAATTGTCGTGTTTCTTTCCTGTGCTAGGTAGTAAGGTACTCCTATCCGATAGAAAACCCAAGCACAGCCTGGACACTTCATACAACGGGCCAGAAATGACATTTAAAAAAAGGAATGACGGAACAAACAAAATGATGGCGATATCCTTTACGTTCGACAACCAAACTGTAACCAATATGTATCAATCTAGGTGACGAGGGGGTGAGGTCGCAATCTATAGAGCGGCAGGGAGTGTCCATACTGTATGTTAGTACTAATATATGTATAACTAGCTGATTCCCGCGGCTTCACCCGCGTGGACCACATTTCTATGACTTCTCGAGGGTGCGCAGTGCGCGAGCCGCAAGCGGCTCGCGAGCGTGGTAAAAAGTAGCCTATGTCTTAACCCAGGTCCTAATCTGTCTACCTACCAAATTTCAGCCAAATCCGTTCAGTAGTTTTTGCGGGAAAGCGTAACAGACAGACAGAGTTACTTTCACATTTATAATATTAGTTTATAATATTAGTAGGGATTACTTTGACCCAAGGTCGAAAAAAATACCCTTATTTGATGATGTTTCTTAAAGTCAAAAGCTGTTAGAAATACGATTAAGCAGTATTGGCTAAATCTATATATATATAAAAGAAAGTCGTGTTAGTACACCATTTATAACTCAAGAACGGCTGGACTAATTTTTATGATTTTTGTGTTTTTGCATTTGTCTTCGTCGGGAATAGGATAATAAGTATTAAAATATGATATTCATCAATAAAAAAAAATTATCAGTTAAAAAATAATTAGTTTTAGGGTAGGGTAGTGTAGTGTACTGTAGGTGTAGTGTAGTTAGGGGTAGGGTAGGGTAGGGTAGGGTAGTGTAGGGTAGGGTAGTGTAGGGTAGGGTAGTGTAGGGTAGGGTAGTGTAGTGTAGGGTAGGGTAGAGTAGGGTAGGGTAGGGTAGTGCATGGTAGTATAGGGTAGGGCAGTGTAGGGTAGGTTAGGGTAGTGTAGTGTAGTGTAAGGTGGAACGAAGTTCGCCGGGACAGCTAGTAGAAAATAAAATCCCAAAGATAGGTCTACACCGTTACTTTCAACTCTTGTATGACTAATATTTTAAAGTATTAATTTTATCAAAATATACAACTAAATATTTGTTATGATAATACAAAGTGAGTAATGTTATTAGTTTTTATACTTTCATTGTAGTGTTTGATTTAAAACGAAAAACCATTGAAAAGTGAAAAAGTGTGGTTATTTTCTTTACTCTTTACACGTGAAGAAAAAGACAAAGACAACTGTTCCAATAAATACCCCGCCTTAAATATTAGGGCGATGGGTTATGCTTACTAGCAAAAATCGTATCTTAAATGAAGATACGTTTTTATTTTTTGTAGTTAAATGCAAATAAAATAAAACTACTTTTTGTATAATAAAATAATCCCAAATGCCATCAAAGTTACTGATTGTACAGCTAAAGACTTACCGCAAAATATAATTAATTAATTAAGCAACAATCTAGGTTCATGGCGCACCACTATTTACCTACAAGTATAACGTTTATTTGGTTTAAGCATCATTATCATCTTATCAGCTCAAATACGTCCCCACCGAGGGGCTTGAGCCTACCCTCGGGCCTTAGTCGACCACGCGGCCCCAGTGCGGGTTGGTCGACTTTACACACAACCTTCGAGTTTCTTCGCAGGTGTGAGCAGGTTTTTCTCACGATGTTTTCCTTCACTTTAAGAGTGTCGGATAAACGTACATATGCAATCGAAATTCGGAAACACATTGGTGCGTGGCAGGATTCGAACCACGACCTCCCCTGTCAGGAGGTAGCGGCCCTTGCCATTAAGCCACCGGACGCTCTCAATATGTATGTTTAGTGTTTACCTATTGTAGATACTGTCGCTATCTTATCATTGCGGATCTACTTGAAAAAATGTTGCTCGAACTGACATGAAAATCGATATTGATTTAGTTGGATAGTGTCAAAATCCGTGTGTGCGCGTTAAGTTCCGTTTCAACAGCGACTTACTTCCACGAAAACTTACTTTATGGACGTTGAAGGCTGTTTAAGGCGCTAATATCACTCAATCCGAGCAGGTTGATATTTGTTTCAATAATATCGAACGTAAGTCTATTCATTTTAGGTTCAAATCAATGCGGGCTTCAACGCGGCTGTTACGTTGAAACCAAACGACCACTACTCGATTTTTTCATGTTTTTATTACTTTTCATCACTTTCAAATAAGTTTAATATGAAAGGTCTTAAAGTCACAGATTTTTGTGTGTTGGTTTCATTCAATATTAACTTTTCAATTAAATCAAGAAATTTTGCAATTTAAATGCCAAAACCAGGGTCCACAGTATATTTTTTACGTCAAAAGTGGTAATATTTTTAAAATTGTATTCAATTAAATCGATTTTTTATTACTTTAAGTATATGACTCGTATATATTTTTTCCATGGCGATAGCTTTACACAGTCTTGCAATAATTTGAATTGTATATTGTCATTTGACCCATCTTAAGGCCTTAAACGCTGGATGTAAATAAATTTTCAAGCGTTGCTGGTAAGGAGTGCCATGTAACATGGCGATTTCCTAATAAGTATTAGAACTACGAGTATTTGAAAGGTTTAAAGTGTAATGCATATTTATAATTGCAATGGCTACAAGTTGGTGAATAAATTTGAAAATATTACAGATTTTTGTTATTTTTGACGTCAATTACTCCTAAACGCTAGAAAACCAAAAGTTTGAAAAAAATACCCTTATTGTTGGTGATGTTCCTTATAGTCAAAAGCTAATAGAAACACGTTTGATCAGTTTTGGCTCCTAAGTCAAAAATCGGCTAAGTGCGAGTCGGGCTCGCGCAAAGTAGGGTTCTGAAATCTGTTCAAAAATAAATTTTTATTTTAAAAAACAAAATTATATTTGCAGTTGATAATAAAACATTTTGCATGGAAAATTTATGAACTTTGACAAATTCAACCGCATATCTTAAGTTGGTCGACTACTACTCCTAAATTAAGAAAGTCTGCTTAGCCGTGATTGTTTCCTTTTAAATTGCTATGTTCTACTATTTACAATTTTTTTTCAGATGTCTTGAAGAAAAATTGCACTTCAAAGCTTAATATTTCGCAAACCAATCCCTGGATTAAAATATGGTTTCAGCAATCTCTCTGTTGTTTTGTAAGACCTATTTAACGATACCCCACACTTTAGGGTACGTAATCAAAAAGAAAAAAAACCCTTTACATGTAGCGGAGGTACCAAATTTATTTTTTTCAAGATTTTATTGTAGAACTTTGTCGGCGTGATTAATATGTATAACCATGTCAAATTACAGCTTTCTATTATTAATAGCTAAGCCGCGGACAGACAGACATGGCGAAACTATAAGGGTTCCTGACTTTGGAACCCTAAAAATATGCGGCCATTGTAAGGACGGGCTGGTTTCCGCAACTAGGCGTCTAATGCGCCCATTTTGCGTGTTAAGATACGCCTATTTATTTCATAATATCGTCCCCATCGAGGCCCTGAATTAGGGCGATCGGGCCCTAGTCGACCACGCTTGACCATGCGGGCCCAATGCGGGTTGGTCGACTTTGTGAAGTCGAACCTTAGAGTTTCTTCGCAATCATGATGTATTTATTTCACCGTAAGAGCACCGTAAGAGATAAACATACATATGAATTCAAAATTCGAAAACACATTGGTAAGTGGCAGGATTCGAACCACGACCTCCCGTACATCAGGCAGCAGCCCTAACTGTTGCGCTATCTACGCTCTGATTAATTTATACGCCCATTTATCTTAATATATATAAATCTCGTGTCACAATGTTTGTCCCCAATGGACTCCTAAACCACTTAACCGATTATAATAAAATTCGCACACCATGTGCAGTTCGATCCAACTTGAGAGATAGGATAGTTTAAATCTCAAATTATAGTCGCAATTTTAATTAAGAATCCAGAAATTCCGTAACGAAGAAAAAAACTTCACGCTCGGTTGCCATGGCAACAATATCGGTTGTCAAAACAAACATATAAGAAGATTTGATCATTTTCGGAGAATAATAAAACTATTTTCATAAACTGTATATACCTCCATATGACAAAAAAGATTTGATTATTGTTTAATTATAAAATGCAAAAACATTTTTATTTATGATACAGCTGTTTGTATTTATAGAGATAGGTACAAAAAGATTTTATTCCATATAAATCTTCTGTCCGTGTGTTAGTCATTGAACTCCTCCTAAACGGCTGGACCGATTTCGCTAATTCTTTTTTTGTCGAGTTCGTTATTGTCAGGAGAAGGTTCTTATGTAGGGTAGGGTAGGGTAGGGTAGGGTAGGGTAGGGTAGTGTAGTGTAGTGTAGGGTAGGGTAGGGTAGTGTAGGGTAGGGTAGGGTAGTGTAGGGTAGGGTAGTGTAGTGTAGGGTAGTGTAGGGTAGGGTAGGGTAGTGTAGGGTAGTGTAGTGTAGGGTAGGGTAGTGTAGGGTAGGGTAGTGTAGGGTAGGGTAGGGTAGTGTAGTGTAGGGTAGTGTAGTGTAGTGTATGTAGTAGGGTAGGGTAGTGTAGTGTAGGGTAGGGCAGTGTAATGTAATGTTAGGCGGTACGAAGTTCGCCGGGACAGCTAGTCTATATATAAAAATGAACCCCTATTTCTTCGTGTCATGCTATAACTTGAGAACGGCTGGACCTATTTCGTTTTTTTTTTGTTGAGTTCGTTATTGTCAGGAGAAGGTTCTTATTGTATAGGGTAGGGTAGGGTAGAGTAGTGTAGTGTAGTGTACGGTAGTGTAGTATAGGATAGTTAGGGAACCGGCAAACGTAGCGTAGGGAGAACTCCACTAGGTGGACCGATGACCTGCTAAACGTTGCGGAAAACGCAGCGCAGAACCGGTTATCGTGGAAATCCTTGGGGAGGCCTATGTCCAGCGGTGGACGTCCTTCGGCTGATATGATGACTAAGAGTAGGACCCATGTAGCTACGCAGAACTTTTTAAAAATGTATTATATTATTATGAACATCGAGGGTGAGCGAGCCATGAACGATGGTACGCGGTGGGCGACCCCCAAGTGGCTCGCCATCGATGCATGTGGTGTGCGAGAATGTGCACGTTAAATGTTCACTCAGCTTCCCTCCAACTCAACCAATTTCAGTCGTAAATAGCTCAAATGAAAGAGCTTATTCCAGCGAGTGTTCTTAGACCAAAACGAACTGGGTACTTCAATTAGAACCGGAGATATTGAGAAAGAAAGCTACGAAATTCGCGTTTAAGTGTAACTTGAGAAGGGTGAAGGTTTGGCTATATCAAATGCTTGATGACAAATCTGTGCATCAAAATCTATCATTAAAAAAATAGCAAATCGGTTTAATAGAACGGCTGGACGGACTCGAAATATAATTTCATTTTTAAATATTTTTTTCTAGTTTATTTGAGAAGGGCGAAAGTTAGGTGATTTTCAATACTTGATAACAAATCTATGCATCAGTACGTGTCATTAAAAAAAATAAGCAAATCGATCGGATAGAACGGCTAGACGGACTCATATTACATAATAGAAGGAGCGCGGTACGCGAGCCGCTAGCCGCTTGCGGGGGTGATTTCCAATGCTTGATGACAAATCTGTGCATCGATACCTTTCATTTAAAAAAATAAGCAAATCGGTTGGATAGAACGGCTGCACGGACTCATATTACATTCTAGAAGGAGCGCGGTACGCGAGCCGCTAGCCGCTCGCGGGGGTGATTTCCAATGCTTGATGACAAGTCTGTGCATCGATACCTTTCATTTAAAAAAAATAAGCAAATCGGTTGGATAGAACGGCTGCACGGACTCATATTACATTCTAGAAGGAGCGCGGTACGCGAGCCGCTAGCCGCTCGCGGGGGTGATTTCCAATGCTTGATGACAAGTCTGTGCATCGATACCTTTCATTTAAAAAAAATAAGCAAATCGGTTGGATAGAACGGCTGCACGGACTCATATTACATTCTAGAAGGAGCGCGGTACGCGAGCCGCTAGTCGCTCGCGGGGGTGATTTCCAATGCTTGATGACAAGTCTGTGCATCGATACCTTTCATTTAAAAAAAATAAGCAAATCGGTTGGATAGAACGGCTGCACGGACTCGTATTAGATTTCATATTTTTTAGTACACAGGCCAGCACATCAAGCTACACATTTTGGACTTTGTACCGTTCTTATGGCAAATGCGTATGGATCTGAATTGCACTACGAGTGTATAGCTTGATGTGCTGGCCTCTGTACATTGAGAAGGGCGAAAGTTAGGTGAATTTCAGTGTTTGATGACAAATCAGTGCATCAATACCTTTCTTTAAAAAAAATAATCAAATCGGTTGGATAGAAAGGCTGGATGGACTCGGATTACATTCTAGAAGGAGTGCGGCGCGCGAGCCGCTAGCCGCTCGCGGGCGTGGTTTCCAATGCTTGATGACATATCAGTGCATCGATACCTTTCATTTAAAAAAAAATAAGCAAATCGGTTGGTTAGAAAGGACTCGCATTAGATTTCATAAATTCTTTTAATATACTTATACAAGATGCAACAAAAATGGTTTAGGTACTGTTAACAAGGGCTTCTACTCATCATACCATACTGAACAACTTTTGTTCTTTGACTTTGCTGAAAACGCAAAAAAAATATTTTTACTCTTCATACAAATCGATCCGACCAAATTTTCTGCATTTTAGTATGGAGGGGTCTTAATTATTTTTTTTGGAATTGACTACGGGTTCTTGGAAAAATTTGTTAAGTTTGATGAGTAGAACCCCCATTTAACATATACCAATACCAATTTTGTTACACCCTGTATCATCATCATATCAGTCAAAAAACGTCCACTGCTAGACAAAGGGCTCCCCCCAAGGATTTCCAAGACGACCGGTCCTGAGCTGTCCGTAATGCTCGTCGGAGCACCACGTGGGAGAACGCGGTCGCCACACGATAACTTTACTACCCCAACGGCCATCTGTTCTACGAGATATGTGCCTGTATAGGCCGTATGGTTACCAGCTTAGAATAGGACCATCCCATCTATTTAAATGGGGGCCGAAAACCGGAGGATGGGCAGCAGTGTCCTTTCCGCGCATTGCAACACACCTGCGATCGCCAACCCGCCTGCCAAGCGTGGCGATTACCGCAAACCCCCCCCCCCCCCCCATTAATACGCCCTGTAGGTATATTATGTTAATGTTACAAATGGTTATACAGTTTATTATAATTAGTTTTTGACTAGTTAGTTGACTGAGCCTCATCTGTACTATTATGTTTATAAGTAATTATTTTCCATATTAATAATTCATTTTAATTTTTTATTTAACCGTTATAAACTAGGTAAGTATTTACTGTCTCTAAACCAAGTCCTTATATTTAAAAAAAAATGCTCTTACTTTCAAAATTAATTTGAATTTTAACATGGATACAAAAGGCATTGCCACTTACACTTAGTCAGCCATCGGGCTATCTCAGATTACAAGAACTTCAAAAAGCTAAATTGACAATCGTTAAACGTATGCAAAGAGCTGATTAGGGAACGGAAATAGAACATTAGGGTTTAACCCGCGCAGATAAAGAATAGATCTGAAAATGGCGTCCGCTTGCATGCTTTCTCGCTCACTCTATCACTGCACTGTCTATACTCTATACTCACACAGTGAAGTACGCGCTGCAAAAAAATAATGATAAACAATCAGTCCGGATTAGTCATGGGAACAATTCATCACTTTAAAGAGCAGAGCCACAGATTACTAAGCAGAGCGATAATCTATAGGCAGGAAAAGCTAAGCCAGATAATGTCGTTCTTTTCAAAAAAGGTTTTCTATTATAAAACCTAGTCAATGAAATCAAAGATTACAACCTATAGTCAATAAAATCACATTTCGACCTTATAAGTTATATGTGTGCATGCAATTATTATACATAAGGTGTGAAACATTTTCTATATTATTTTTTGTAATCTGATTCTGATGCAAATTAATAACAAATAATAAAGACTAATTAAAAAATCCACTGTTCCTTATTTATTTTAAGAATATTTTTGTCATTATTCTTAGTATTATCATTATAATAAAAATAATAATTTACAACAAAAAATATTCAGTATGTAAAACAAAAATCGATTTTTGAGAACTTGTTTTGCCAACCGTACCTTAAGTACCCGCCGACATTTTCAGATCTATTCTTTATCTGCGGGGGATGGGAAGTGACAAAGACTGCTAATCAGAATATTATGATGATCTGGAAAAAACCCATGAACACGCTCGCGCGGCTTGCGTTGCGCACCACTCACCTTCAAATACTGTCATAAAAACGATGTACACACAGCGCCACATCAAGCTATACAAAACCAGAATACGCGGGCCTCGCGTATGTTGAAACGCAAAGGCGTCGCGCGACTCACGCGGCCAGCTTATACTGGCTTTGTATAGCTTGATATGTCGCTGTCTGTACACCGGGGCGATGCTGCGGGTCAAAACTATAGTTAATAATAATACATAAAAATAAAAAATAATACTTAATAAAAATACATTACTAAAATAAAAAAAAAATAAAAAAAAAATACTTTTAAGTTGTGTAACCTTAAGAATTATTTTATACTATAAAACGTGTGGTCAACCCAGAGTCAGAGTTTCGTCATTTTATTGCGTCAACGTATGACTCAAAAACGCTTGGGGAGTTAAATGGTCATTATTGAAGGAGCTTGAGTTTGTTATAAATTTACGGTCCCAGCACATGCGTCAGCTTACTTGACTTGGACTTAATTACTTACTGATTCGCACAGGCAGGAGTCTGCCCATCTTGCGGTGGTTGCGATTACGTACATCTTTAGGCGTCATGTACTCCTCAAACTGGTTATATACAGAGGTAGCCAGCTGGAGGATTAGTAAGGATGGTAGTTTAAAGATGCCCAGGCTTTTAAAAAAAGCCTTGCGGATGTACGGCGCGACGACGCCTGCACAATAGCTACTTTCGGCAGCGCACCCCCACCACTCCTACCCCGTATTGCATGAGCGACTGAGCTGCCACAAAATAGCTGGACCGCACTACCTCTCTCGGGACCACCCGAGCCATACGTCGGAGAGCAAAGCTGACCTCGCCATGTTTCTCACACAGCTTTGTTATGTGAGATTCCTAAGTCAGCCCGCGGTCTAGCTCGAATCAAAGAAAGGCGGTGCTGCTCACATGCTCAACACACACTCCATTCACGCTTAGTGATCGGGATCTGCCCTTGGAAGCTTTCCTCCCATGTGAAAATACAGGAAGTGTGTCTTCTTTAAATTAAGGGCTAACACATCATACTGAAATCACTGCGAGAGCTGGGTCATGGCGTCTTTAAGTCGTTGCTCCAGTTTTTCCATAGTCGGTGCGCTGACGATACTGGCCACTTCGTCAGCATACAAATAGATGTCACGAGCTGGTACCACTTCAGGTGAATTGTTAAAAAGTAACGAGAATATAATATATTTGATACCGATGACCCTTGGGCTACACCTACACAGTGGTCAAAGGGTTTGACCTTACATTTCTCCCGTCACTCACCGCGACCTGTGACCAGTCACTGAGGATGTCGGCGAATAGGTCCGCCGATTCCATCTTGGCGGCGAGTGCAGCGTGATCCGCTATGTCAAATGCTTTAGACAGATCGCAGCACAGGGTAGCCACCTGCAGGCGGTGCTGACGTGCCTCCAGCACGCGCCAGATCAACTTACGCGGCTGTCTCTTTGAGATGCTCTGTTAGACGAGAGCTTAACCAATTCTCCAGCACTTTTGCTATCGCCGATATTATGGACACTGGTCTGTAAGAATCTGAGTCTTCCCTATTTCCTTTTGCCTAATATAGTGGAGAGCTCTTACTGACCTTCAGAGGTAATGGATAAGTTCCCTCTTTCAGACATTGATCGTACAGTGTGACCAA
This sequence comes from Coleophora flavipennella, assembly GCA_947284805.1. Classification (NCBI taxonomy): domain Eukaryota; kingdom Metazoa; phylum Arthropoda; class Insecta; order Lepidoptera; family Coleophoridae; genus Coleophora; species Coleophora flavipennella. The sequence continues at coordinate 6,889,475 of OX369255.1, read as the reverse complement.
CGCCGGCGATAGCGTTGTTGAAAAGTATAAGTGCTTATGATGCGGTAAACTCGCGCTGAAAGACGTCAGGCCACAGATGAGATGCTAGTTATCAGGCGCAGCGAGCGGTCTGCCGGCGCGCGGGCGACACTGGCCAACGCCGTGCAGCGGCTCCTACAAGTCTAGCGTTCGTGGAGTTCGCAACATTCGATTTAAGTTTTTTTTTTCTCCGTTTGATATAACGATATCTGTTAACTGGATAAGAGGGTGAGTAGATCTACCTCTCTCCTTGTTTACAATTTGTCACATTATTTTACTTTTATTTTGACTGCCTATTAGTATTTTGGAATAATAATCTAATTTTTGATCAGATATTAATTTATTGTACCATAAATTCATGCCGTTTATTTTAATCTTTAAGTCATCATCTCAAGGAAATAATTAGTATAACGTATCGCATAATTTTGTATTATTAATGTCAATGACCTATGTGTTATTCTTTCAACAAGGTTTCTTTTTAAGGCGAAAACCTGTTTAATTTTTTTTTGCAAATTACATTGGTCATATTTAAAGTAGAACCGCCATTTCTTTCCCATAAATTAGTCCAATTGATGTATGAATTGATATCGTAAAATTCGTTCAAATAACTTTTAGAGTAGTCGCGCACAACGTGGGCTGGTGTAGGTTCGATTATCGTTTGCGCAACTTCGGTGCGCACTTAAATATGATCAGAGAGGTTGGTTGTAGCACTGGAAAGGCATACATAATTCCAGCATGTGCCTTAGTTTAAACATGGTCCAATCTAGACTTTATGTCCTTAGTGATTCGCGTGGGAAAATCAACTTTATTGCTAAAGACATAAGTCGATAAAATATCGATCAACTTTTTCGAATCAGGACTTGTGTGCAATAAAGTGTTTTCAATCAATGAATCAAATAAAATTATACCCGTCTAGGTTAATGCACTCGAGGTGGTCGCTTGTCAGCCATATATATTGCTCTCTCTTTCTCTTATCGTGTGGCACAATTAACCGTGCTATCCAAGGGATATACAGCGGTTGCATGGTGTTGCACTTACCATCACCCGCGGTCACGTGTAGGGCATTTAGATTTACACCTACGGACATGTGCAACGCGACCTTCATACACATCTGCAATCAGATGTGCAGGTTTCCTTCCGATGTTTTCCTTCACCACAATCGGTAATATTACGTACGTAAGTTTCGTAAAACTCATTGGTACATTGGTCGTCAGGATTTGATCCCGAGACCTCTGGCATAATATATACTGTGCCTCTGGTTAGGAGGACCGAGTCGTTACCGGTTGAGCCACCGATGCTTTCTAATCAATATAATATATTCTATTAATATATGCTAATCAACTATATATCCGCCATATATACAATCGAAACATGTATTTGGATTAACTACAAAATGATATTATAAAAGATAGATTTTGTATATATTCATGCTCACAATTCATGAAACTATCAATGATTTTGTAAGTTAAGTTCTAGTTTTTTGCGCAGAACTCTAATCATGACTGAGAAAATAAGTTTTATTACTAACAAGCCGATAATTGATCTAAATATAAGATAAGCAATAATCATAAAAACAAGAACACACTCAATACTTTCATGAATAAATTCGTAATCTGGGCACTTGAAAATCGTCTCAAACAATCATTATTCAACGGAAAACAAGTTTATTGGTTAATAACGGATTTACGTTTTATTTTTTCAAAAAAATAATGCGACACCTATACAGATATACGTCATCCGCTTATCGATATAAAATTATTTCAAAATCGGTTGTTTGGTTAACGAATGAATCAAATACTACTTTTGTATAAAATTTATTAACTCCAGCGGGCTCTTACGGTATTTATAGAGTAAATACCGAATCTTCAATAAATTTCTAATTTTTAATCAAAACTTTTCGCCTGACGCCGAAACATAAGTAGCAGTCAGGTTATATACGTAGTTAGATAATAGTTCTAAAGCTATTAGTTAATATATATTTTTACCCGACTACGGCGAAGCAAAAAACTGGTTAATATTTTGACCGGTATTTGTACGTATGTACACAGGGTGACCGGTAAAATGACGGACGCATTTCAAGAGATGAGTCAGAAGACGAATTTTTTTTTATGAACAACTTTTCCCAAGAAATGATCAATTCTCAGAAAACCTTAGCCACCTTTGTACTTATGATTGAGATATTTTTTGCAATATCTCATTCACCTCATGAAATGTATCTGTCGTTTTACTAGTAAACAAATTTGTTTACGATACCTCATTAACCTCATGAAATGTATCCGTCGCCTTACTAGTAAACAAATTTGTTTACGATATCTCATTCACATCATGAAATGTATCCGTCGTCTTACTAGTAAACAAATTTGTTTACGATATCTCATTCACCTCATGAAATGTATCCGTCGTCTTACTAGTAAACAAATTTGTTTACGATATCTCATTCACCTCATGAAATGTATCCGTCGTCTTACTAGTAAACAAATTTGTTTACGATATCTCATTCACATCATGAAATGTATCCGTCGTCTTACTAGTAAATAAATTTGTTTACGATATCTCATTCACCTCATGAAATGTATCCGTCGTCTTACTAGTAAACAAATTTGTTTACGATACCTCATTAACCTCATGAAATGTATCCGTCGCCTTACTAGTAAACAAATTTGTTTACGATATCTCATTCACATCATGAAATGTATCCGTCGTCTTACTAGTAAACAAATTTGTTTACGATATCTCATTCACATCATGAAATGTATCCGTCGTCTTACTAGTAAACAAATTTGTTTACGATACCTCATTAACCTCATGAAATGTATCCGTCGTCTTACTAGTAAACAAATTTGTTTACGATATCTCATTCACCTCATGAAATGTATACGTCGTCTTACTAGTAAACAAATTTGTTTACGATATCTTATTCACCTCATGAAATGTATCCATCGTCTTAACAGTAATCAATTTTGTTAACAATATCTCATTCACCTCATGAAATGTATCCGTCGTCTTACCCGTAAACAATTTTGTTTACGATATCTCATTTACCTCATTAAATGTATTGGTCGTCTTACCAGTAAACAATTTTGTTTACGATATCTCATGCACCTTATGAAATGCGTCCGTCATCTCACTAGGAATTCATTTTTTTTGGTATCATATTTCATTCAACTCATAAAATGCGTCCGTCATCTTACCCGTAATGAATTTGGTTTACGATGTCTCATTCACCTCATGAAATGTATCCGTCATCTTACTAGGAATTCATTTTTTTGCTATACATATTTCATTCACCTCATAAAAAGCGTCCTTCGTCTTACCAGTAATCCATTTTTTTCGCGATATCTCTTTCATCTTATGAAACGCGTCCGTCGTCTTACCAGTTATCAATTTTTTTGAGATCTATTATTCACCTCATGAAATGCGTCCGTTGTCTTACCAGAAATCCATTTTTTTTGCAATATCTTATTCACCTCATGAAATGCGTCCATAGTCTTACCAGTAATCCATTTTATTAGCGATATCTCATTCTCCTCATGAAATGCGTCCATCGTCTTACCAGTCATCATGTATAATGTATGTCTGTTTATACATATTTTATGCCTGTGTTATCTTTTATAAATTTATATTTAATTTAGTTTTAATTTTGTATTTATTATCTTAGGACTCGTTATGATGGATCAGTATACAAAATTGCAATATATGTCTGTATAAACATACTATGTACGAGTATGTATAAACACTTTATTGCTCGTAAGGAATAAATACCACACACTGTTATCGGACTTACTTTTTTTTTTCTATATCTCTAATTTTGCTATGCACTTTCCAGATACGCGGACGTGGAGCAACACAGCGTACGCACCAATGCTGTCGTCAGCCGGTTCACAGAAGATACGGACACTGAGATGCTACAGAACAAGCACATAAAGCGCAATTATGCGTTCCCATTGAAAATCAATGCTATCAATCTCATCTTCCTCATAAGCACCTTCTTCTGCGTCTTCGTTTTGATATCAAGAGTTCAGGAAGAGTCTTATTTGAACTTCATTGAAAACAAGGACCTCAAATACATACTGCTGTGGACTAGATACGACTTTCATCCGTTCTACATCTTGCTCGAAGGCCAAAGTGTATTCCTCAAGTACCGGTGCCCGGAAATCAATTGCTACGTCACAGCCAACAAAAGACTATTCAGTGAAGGTATTAAAAAATTTGACGCCATACTCTTCAACGGGAGGAACACTCATCGGTTGAATAAAAGACAATTACCAAAGAAAAGATCACCGCAACAGAGGTACATATTTATTTGCTTGGAGTCAGCACAGAACTATCCAGTTTGCACGACAACCTTTGACAATTTTTTCAACTGGACTGTTACTTATAGACTTGATTCTGATATACTTTTCCCATACATGTTGATTAAAAATTCTCTTGGAGAACACGTGGGGCCAAAGATTAATATGAAGTGGGAAAATAAAACAAGCACAATGACAATAAGTAATGATATGTACCAGAAAGTAAAAAAGAAAACAAAAGCAGCGGCCTGGTTCGTTTCCAACTGTAAAGACAAAAGTGATAGAATGAACTTTGTGAAAAAACTTCAGAGCGATTTAGATTTGTATAATCTGAATATAGATGTATACGGTGATTGTGGAAACTTAAACTGTCCTAGGGATAATCCAAAGTGTCGTACGCTTCTAGAAAATGATTACTTTTTTTACATGTCGCTCGAGAACTCGTTCTCCGAAGACTATGTGACTGAAAAACTGTTAACTGCCGTGGAGAATTTCGCTATTCCTATAGTCTACGGAGGTGCTAATTATTCCAGGTGAGTGAATTAAAAAGAGTATCTGGGTGACCGTGTCTTGCTCGGAAAAGGCAAAAAATAATGTCGAAAAAATACAAAAAGATTCGACCGGACAGGGAGTCGAACCCATGATCTACGAGGAAGAACTCTAACGCTTTGACCACTGTTGGACTATCGACTGTAATATATCTGGCGCACTTATTTCGCGGAAAGACGACATTGCTCGTGTCTGATTCGTTACAAGGAAATTTAACCAATTTAATTAATTTAAGAAATCTGTCGGCAAAAAACCCCCCTCCTTTTTGGTCTTTCGGGTAAAAAATATGTACTCATGGGATCAAGACGAATCTAATGACACCTCGCAGTCCAAAATCTATCAAGCCGTTTAGGCTACAGGTTCAGTCAAAGAAGCATACATAAAAACATTATCCTCCTTTTTGGGCAGTCGTGTAAAAACTGTGGGCAGCGCAGGACCGGTCGTCGTGGAAACCCTTGGGGGGGGGGAGGACTTTGTCCAGCATTGGACTTATTTCGGCTTATATGATGATGATGATAGCACGCTCCATCGCCCTTTGGGTGACCTTGAGTTTTTTTATGTGGCCCACAGTAAGCGACCATAACTCACTTCTGTATGTTACTGGCAACACATACTTCCTCAAAAGGGCCTAGTACTCAGAGCCGTTACCAATATTAAAAAAAAACCTTAGTCTTGCTTGAGATACTGCGGTATTAGGGACGTGAAAATATTGCGAAGCCTCCCAAACGCTTGATCCATTTTCAAGGCGTTTGTTCCAGGCACTCATACAAGTTCGAGTTTAGAGCAAAAATATACTCTTTGTTGTACACGCTAATTAAAAAATAAACACAATGTAAAACTTAAAAATTAAAAGAAAAACACAACCTAAAACAAAATCTTATGAGCGTACTATAGCGGTACAATTTGGGCGGTATTATCGCTCAAAGCGAAAAAATATTTATTTGCAATTCTAGAAAACAGAATAATTTACATAGTTTGGCAAAACAGAGAAGGTATGTAATTAATTTAAGAGGATAACCACTCAATTATTGTCGCGTGAACAATGTCTTTGTTTTCTGTCTACTTTGTGTTACTAACGATACCTACTATTGATACATATTTTTAACATGGTTGAAGGTCAAAAGCAAAAATTTCAACATATTTTTTTAGAAAACCCTGTTTATGTTTTAAATTGTTAAGCGATTACTAAACCTACAATAAAAAAATATTTTTTGGCCAGTCAGTAAAAATATATCCTACGTCACACACGGGATTAAATCAAATTTAACGACACCTCGCACTCCAAAATCCATCAAGCCGTTTAGGCTACAGAGCGTGCCAAAGAAATAAATAACCTCTTTTTTAGCTAGTCGGATAGTTCTAAAAGGGTGTCAATTAAATGGTTAGCATAGTATTGTTATTTCTGTGAGCAGAAAAATATAATCGGTCAGCAGAAATAGCTAATCGGTCAGCAGAAATAGCTAATTGGTCAGCAACTCATGGTCAGCAAACATTTCAAAATCAATCAGCAATTTATGTCATTCTGGATGGCTGTAATTATTTTAAACATCCCCGTACTACACTCTTCCTACAGTGTTGAGTGGTCGACGGAGCCCCTTCGGGGCTCCTACTTCTGTGTTCTCATGTTAAACTTAACACTACGACTGTGCGGGGAGGCGAGCTTAGCTCGCCTCCCCGCACAGTCTCCGAACCTAACGGATCCGAGTCGGGGTGCTCCGCAAGTCCGAGCTCGCTTCGCTCGCTCCCGCTTCCATTTAGAACTCCCCGTACCACACTCTTCCTACAGTGTTGAGTTGCTGCTTATAGACATGTTTTTCTGCCGCTCAATCATGAAATCTTGCCGCTCAAGTAGTTATTTTGCGGACCGAATGTTTATTATGCCTATAAAAAATATATATTTCGTTCTAAAACTGGATAGTCCTACATCACTCACGGGATCAACACTAATCTAACAACACCCAAACTCCAAAATCTATCAAGCCGTTTATGCTACAGGGAGTGCCAAAGAATTAAACATACATACATACATTGGAAAAACATAACCTTCCTTCTGGCGCAATCGGGTAATAAAATAATTACTAAAATATTTGAACCGTATTCCCTTACTTTATCAATTTACTTTTCCAACCATGTCAAAATATTTACGTTTCACTCAAAAAAAAAATGCCAAAAATATTAAATTTAAATAGTTACAAAACTAATGTCCGTAAAAATTTGTAAGTTAAAAGTAAACAACTGGTAAGCCCATGGAATCATCTCACCTGATGGTAAGTGACGACGATGCCGAAGATGCAAGCGGGCTTACCAAAATTCCGCAAGGCACTGGCTTGTTTTCAAGTCGGAACATGTAAACTAGAAAATGCCCTTCCACTAGCCTTCCACCAACTAAACCGAGTCTTACAAAGTTAGATTTCGCCGGGAATCAAACTCGGGACCTTCTTAAGTGAAGCTGATGGACTTAACTATTATGCCACGGAGGTGGTTACAATGTGGAAGTGGTTGTTCATTTAATAGACGATAAATATTGAATAGTTTGTAAATACAAATTATAGATGAGAATATTTTCTTCTTTCATACTTTTTAGGTGTGATTTTTCAGTAGTTGGGTTTTTATTTTTTGAGATATATTAATGTACCTATATGATGTGTAGCCGTTTATTGAAATAATTTTGAACAAAAAAAACCGACTAAAAACAGGAAACTAAGGTTCCCTCCGATTTCTCTGGGATGCCACCATCAGATCCTAGTTTCCTTATCGTGGTACCACCATTGGGATATATCTCCTTTCCAAAAAAAACAAGAATCATTAAAATTTCCAATTTTAATGATTCTTGTTTTCCAATTTTAATGATTGTTTGAAAAATTTCCAATTTTAATGATTCTTGTTTTTTTTGGAAAGGAGATATATCGCAATGGTGGTACCACGATAAGGAAACTAGGATCTGATGGTGGCATCCCAGAGAAATCGGAGGGAACCTTAGTTTCCTGTTTTAAGTCGGTTTTTTTTTGTTCAAAATTATTTCAAAATTTCAATTTAATTGGTTCATATCCGCGAACATACAAATATTTCGACGGTCGGATTGAGAAACTTACTCCTTTTTTGAACTCGGTTAAAAAAAAACTTAAAAAGTTTGAATATATCGCAATATATGATACAAGGATGGTTATAAGGTGTGACATACAAACAAACAAGTGACATTTGTAAACCCGAGCCGCAGTAGAAGAAGAAGGCTCAAGGTCACCCAAAAGGGTGATGGAGCCAGCTATGCTTGGAGTTTCCCTACGTGATCGAATCACACATGAGTAGGAGATCCGTAGGAACTTGAAGTAATCGATATAGGTCACGGAATCACTAAACTCAAGTGCAGTCAAGGTCGGGGCACATAGGTCGTAGCCGTTAGGGCAGTAAAGTTCTCGAATGGCAACCGTAAACCGGAAGCAGGACCTCCCACTCGGTGGACCGACGACCTGGTTGTTGTGGAAATCCTTATGGGGGGCTTCTGTTCAGCATTGGACGTCTTGCGGGGTGACATTTATGATAATGATGACTTCTTTAAATTTCAGATTTCTTCCCCCGTATTCCTACATCGACGGCAACGCGATGTCGACGCGAAACATAGCCGCCCTCATGCACCGCCTCATCCAATCACCGCAGCTGTACCTGGAGTATATGTGGTGGAGGGACCACTACTCGTTTCACTACTTTTTTGAGGAAGGCATCTGCAACGTGTGCTCAGCTCTTCATGACGAGGCCATGCTGGAGAAACATTCCGTATACTCGGATTTTCGAAATTGGTGGAATCCTAACCACAAGAATGACTGTAGAAGTTTTTTTGATGTTTTGGGATTTAGCTGACATTTAAGTCTTAGGTATGAAGTGAGTGGTGTTACTTTGATAATAGTTATTTATGATACAAGGGTGGTGAAAAGGTGAATGACAAACTCGTAACGATAGTAAACCCTCGCCTCCGGCTCGGGCTTACAAATGTCACTCGTTTGTTCTTTACCTTTTACACCCATGTATGACAAGACATTTTTCAATCCAGTTTTGAGAAAACAGGTAAAATAAAATAAAAACTGCCAAGTGCGTGTCTGGCCACGTGCAATGTAGGGTTTCGTAGTTGCCATTATCGCGTTCATAACTAAAACTCAAATTTCCAAATACAGCGGTTTAGTTGTTAGGGGGTGGGGACACTCTACTCCTACAAAATTTAGCACTGTCAAGCCTATTTTTTCGAAAAAGGAACTCTAAATTATAAAATGGCCTTAGAAGACTCAAAACTATTTTTTTAAGCTCTAACCAACGACACCACACACGACTGGGTTTGACGATAAAAAAATTAACCTCACTTTACTTGTTGGGGAGGTACCGTTAAAAAGCTTTTTTTCAAAACTTTTTTTACAGTTCTCACCGCGTTATTAATATCTTTGCCAAATTTCAGCTCTTTACTACCAATAGTCTAGGAGCTAGGCCGAAGACAGACAGACATGACGAAACTATAAGGATTCCTTGTTGTACTACGGAACCCTTAAAACGACCGTAACAGAAAACACAAAATACATGGGTACATACCTATCAAGGTTTCGGCAGCCAAAGTTCATTGTACGCGACTTGTGGCTCATTTTAAATGTCCGGAGGAAGTAATCTCACTTTGTTTTTTCCTATACATATACCTGTCATAAATATATTAACTTTTATTTTATTCGTATTCAATTCACCACTAAAACAACTCATTTTAGTTACGAAAATTGCGCCATGTTTTATGCGTAAGTTTTTTTAAATTACCATAGTTGCTTTTTTTTTGTTTCTCTCCGGCCGGCTATCAAAAGCGCGGAGAAGGCAAAGGTGACTAAGACCATACAGCCGGGTCTGACGTATTTAAGTTTCTTTTAGTTTTTGATTTGTAATACTAGTGTCGGTGCATTACAAATCTTCTCTGAAGTTCTTGACAGCATTTGCAGCAGCTACATTCTGAGGTGGAACACCCAGTTGCTGTAGGGCGTCTATAAAACTGCACCCAGAACAAGTTGGGTTCTCACGTCCTCCTTCGTTTTATTTTCTTGTTCCCCACATTGCTCACGTGCACTAGACGATTTTCTCCAAAATGCACCACTTCTTGAACAAAATCCTAGCAGAAAACAATGGAAAAACAACAAAATAAAACTACGAATGCGTCTACCACAAATCCCGCCAAAAACCCCCTTACCATAATTGCTTTGCAATAAGTCTTGGGATACGTTATTATTGTTGTAAACATTAAAACCTACTTGGAAAATATGTTTCTATTCCTTGATGTAACCTATACGTTTCATCTTCTTTCTTCACAACCCAAAGAGAATATAACCGTCTAGCGTTACGAGTAGTTACCTAACCTCTCCGGATGAACAATCTATCTTTTTTTTTAAATTCTCCTTTCAAAAGTCATAAAGAAGATTGTTTGTTTGTTTGTGAACTCTTTATTGTACAACAAAATAAACATTAATAGATACAGAATAAAAGTATGCACAAAGGCGGACTTATCCCAAACAGAGATCTCTTACAGCCTACTCTTAATCGCTGAAAGGATTTTAAACTTTAAGCAGAAAAAAATTAGTACACAATTTAAAAGAACTAAAAACAATAATCTAAAGTAATAAACCGATAATAAACTACAACTATATATAGGTATATAATAAATATACTTACATACTTTATTAATTAAATATAATAAATATATAAATAAAATTATTTACATACTTACTATAGTACTTTACATACTAAGTTCAAGAAGATTCTGTATTTTTGGTTATTATATTTTTTAATTTTTTAAAAATGTCTTGTACCTCCGACAAAAAAGTAAAATTTATTTTGCGCATAGTAAACTAGCATATAAAGTAACACTTTTACGAGCAACTGTATTGAAAATAAAAAAAAACAGTAATTTAAAAAACTAAAAAACCCGACTGCGTTTCTGTGTAATTTGGAAATGAAAAAAGCCGTTTTAACGTGTTTAGCGTTTTCAATTATCTTCTCCACTGTCACCTATAAAACTAAGTTTTTTTCAGTAAATTTAAATAAAACCCTAGATTGTTATACCTCGTTAGATAGCTGATGAAACGTAGATATTTTAAAATACATCTGCCGAACAACTGCCATAATATTTTTTTTAGATATCCCTTAGAGAGAAATAAACTTTCTAATATTTTTTTAAAATTTCTTAACTTTGACTTGTCTACTACTGCGTATTAAATTGATTTATGTACGCTTTTAATGATTGACGTCGATATTATTACACATGTAAAAATGCAAAAATAATAATAATAAGACACATAAAATAAACAAAATTAAATTAAGTAGCCTAAAAATCGGCAACTTTAATTAAAAAAATTGAAAGTCGAATATCTGGAAAAGGGTTAAGTTTAGGGTAGGGTCTTTCACAGTGAAATAAGTCAGAAATGTAGGGTACTCCACGCCCTTAACGGATCAAGAACGACTTTTCCTGTAACCCTGTATACCTACTTAATGTCAGAACATAAGTAGGTACCTAGCGTCGTCGTCGTGATTAGAGATGGGCGGTGGGAAAAATCCCGATAGGAAAGTTCCAAGGTTTTTTCCCAAATGGGAAAATACCCGGAATTTATTTGGGTAAAAACCTTTGAGTATACATTAACATGATTACTCTGAGGTAAAAACCCACACGGTGGGTTCTTTCATGGTTGTTATTATTATAACAATTATTTGTTTTCATCTGTAGGAAATGGGGTGCAACACTGTGAAAAATACTGTGCACTGCATTTCGACACATTATCATTAGATACAACAGCCATAAGTATGGAAATAAGAATTAAACAAAATTGTGATAATCAAAGTTATTTAATACGAAAGAGAATAAACCAGTAAGAAAAAAATGTCGCTGTCGCTGTCATTAGAATCTGATAAATGTACAATATCAAAAAAATCTATTTCTGCTTGATTTCTTTGTGATGTAGATGGTTGCTCATCAAAGATCTGACTACTCATTACCAAAGGAGAAGATAAGGGGTCATCATCTTCGTCGTTATCATCTTTGTGTTTGTGTAGAAGATTACAGTTATATGCAATAAATGCAATCTTTACGGCCCTATTTGTTGTCAATCTATTTCTTTTGTTACTGGTCGTCGATATAATATTAGATAGCAAACATCGGTGCGTGCGGTACACAGCGAGAATAACATGTGATTAACTCAAGATTACCCACACTACTGACAAGTAAGATCTGCGCGTACCAGTGTGGCCAGATATCTGCAGAGTCAAATCGCCGATTTTGCTATCCCAAGTAGCCCAATTTCGCCCAAAATTTACCGTCTGAAAATAGCCCAAAAGTCGCCAAAGAGCGTGTAATGTAGCCCAAAATACCCAAAAAATTCACTATTTTGCTTCCCTTAACTAATTATGTGGTGTAAGGAAAAAAAACAAACAAAAACAGCTATACATGCTTTTTAAAATTATTTCACATTTATTGTTATACAACATAATGACATAAAAAATAAGATATTTTATACCTACTTACACTGGGTTCTATATTCAATTTTACAAAAATAACAAATTGTTGTCTGATTCTAAAATAATTAATGATAGTAACGTAGTTTTGACAAAAAATAGCTAAAAACTGCAACTGCACAAGTAGACAAAAACTAAGTAAACGATCTTCAGATTTCTGACTGAGTGAGATAAACCGGTTCATTCCTTTCCTTCACCTGTGCTTGTTCCACTTCTTTCCTTCCTGTTTCAACGAACGACAACATAAAACAAAAAATCCAACATGATAAAAATAAAACAACTAGTATAACGCATGTAAAATTGTTTATTATTACCATCAGATACAGTCTGTTTACGTTTGCCACTGTAGGGCCTATTAAACGTTTTGAAACGAAGTTATTTTGATTCCGTTCAATCCGTTCCTTCGTTCGTTCATCCATTCTTTCATTTCCGTCCCGAAGTGTATTGTTTTCGTATGCTTCATCCTTCAATCCGTTCCGAAACATAGAATACGGCGGATGCGTTGTATGCAGCTTTTAAAGAATTCGTAACGGAAATAGGCCTGAATCTTAAAAACCTCATTGCTATTGGAATTGACGGTGCGAGCAACTTGTGTGGGAGTAGAAACTCACTGTACACGCATTTGAAAGCAGAGTATCCTCAAACACAGCTACTTAAATGTGTGTGCCATTCACTCAGCCTTTGTGCCGCTAAATCCTGTGAAGAGTTACCCTGCTCCCTGGAGTATTTACTCCGGGAAACAAGAAATTGGTTCTCGCACAGCCCACTTCGTACCAAAACCTACCAAATGCTGTACGAGACGTTGAACGATAAACTCCGAAAATAGCCTGGATTATTTTCCCATGTAGCCCAATCGGCGAGTAGTCGCCGATTACAATTTCAGGTCGCCGCGATGACCTTAGAGATAGCCCAATCGGCGAAAAATAGCCCAATCTGGTCACACTGGCGCGTACCGCGTATGCTTCTCTCTCGCTCCCGCAAGTCTTCAACCAATCATTATAAATCGATGGCTTACGTCATTATTGACAATTCTGCCAGTGTTTAGGTTGAAAAATACAAGTGATTTTTTTACACTTACACTTTCAGCCAAATGATCAGTTCAGTCTTCATTTCTTTCTTCAGTTATTTTCTATTTTATTTATACAATACTACAGTTAAATTATGTAAATTATAGTATATAGCTATACATATTCTTATATACTTACTTATTTGTGTACCTACTCGTTACTAACACAACATTTCTATGCGTTTTTTTAAAAAAATCCCAAGTATTTTTCCAATCGGGATTTTCCCTCGGAATATTCCCGGGTTAATTCCTACATACGGGTTTTTCCGGGAAAAATCACATCTCTAGTCGTGATTAAGGTAGGTTGTGTCATAGAATAGAAGTACTAATGCGCCGGCCACTTGGTAGCTGGGGGGCACTGCTATAGTTGTAAATATTAAACCGTTTAAAACCGAAATCCAAGGTTTCAAAATTTACGTCATCGAAATAACTCCATCAAGCACCCCCCCACCCCCTCCGCGTGCCGCCAACTTTTATTACCAAGAGGAATGTAAACGAAAAAATGTCAAGAACTATAGACAATATTACTAAATAGTTACTTTGTAAACTATAGCTTGCATTCACAAGCCGTTTTTTGTTATGACTTGTAGATAGTAACAGAAAAACTATTTTCGTTACGTTTTTACCTAGCTTTCACTTAAAATAACAATAATTCAAGCTTACAATGAGGCCCCCTTGGGGAATGTATTTGTAGAATGTAGAATGTTGTTGAAGAATTAGAAAAAGCGTTTTTAAACAATTTTGATAACGTCATAATGGATCGGCCTGGCAGCACCGTCTTGGAAATTTTAAAGACTCTGATTGATTTTCCTCTGTTTTAAAAACAAGAGTTTTCCTTTTGATTATTTGTTAAAATTATTTACGAGGTTTCGGATATTTTCGACATTAAAATTTAATAATCGGGAATTCAGGGAAGGGAAAAAATGCATCTATAATTTTATTAAACTCAAACATATTTGATCGACAAGTTAAAAATAATTGATTTTCTACAACATTCATTTCATTACCAAAATCATCATAGGTACAACCCTAGCACATTCGCTCGATGACGCGCTCGCACGTGGGTCGCGAGGCGGACAAAACAATCTCAACTCTCTGTATGCGTAGTTATGGTACATTTCTTCTCGCTGCAAACAGCTGGTATTATTATTAAGATTTTGTAGGCTATTATAGCGTAGGTATTTACGCTTTTGTATGGGAGTGATGTATCTGTTACGAAGTAACTATTTAGTAACTATTTAGTAATCTGTGCCAGTGTCACTCTCACAGTAAATACGAATCTAACGACACCTCTCATGCTAAAATCTATAGAGCCGTTCAGGCTGCAGAGCGTGCCAAACAATTATACATACATACATGCAAACATACATACATACTCTCGAAAAACATAACCCTCCTTCTGTCGCAGTCGGGTAAAAACCTCTCGCGAATCATGTGAGATGTACGCAACAGTTAATTTAATTTAATGGAGTATGAAAATTGACAGAATCTTGCAAGATGCGTGTTCCTATATGCATTCGCTCTATTTTCGGAAATATTTTTTCTGTAATCATTTTGATCGCCTCCGTGGTGTAGTCCACTCACTTCATACCAAGAAGTCGCAGGTTCGATTCCCGGCAGGGTGTATTTCTTTAAAACTCAGTTTGGAAGGTGGTGGGACATTTTCTCAGTCCGCCTGGCTAGCTAACCACCACCTTTAAATACAGGTGTCACAAAATTGGTGCAAAAACAAAACTGGGGCTTCTACTCATCATACTGAACAAATTTCCCCAAAGAACCCATAAAAAATAAAAAATAAAAAATTGGGCATCCATACAAGAACGTTTCAAATCGGTCTATCAGCTGATTGGTTTGTATGAAGAGTTCAAAATTTTTTTCGCGATTTCAGCAAACTTGTAGAACAAAAGTTGTTCAGTTTGAAGAGTAGATGCCCCTAGTTAACGGGTCCTACACCAGTTTTGTTAAACCAAGTATAAGTCTTGTCACCAAACATCGGGCATGAATATGTCACCGGGATATTGTGAAAACCGCGATATTATAATTTCACTAGTTAGATTATGATATAACGGTAAATCGGATCGCAAAATTTGAATCGGATCACAATTTCACGGCCTATTCTTGTACCTCGAATAAAACCGATGATTTCTTCTGTTGCGAAGCATTTTGCTACCCAGGGGGGTTAAATCAATCAAACCTGACCGAACCTAACTATTTAGTGACCTTATTTAGTGTTTTTTACTTCACTTAACTTGTAATGTTAGCGAGTTTACAATGTCACTAGCGAAATTGTAAACAATATGTTACAGTTAACAATCTTTCGACAGTTCACAATCTCGCGAAATAAATCCCGTTAGATTATAATCTAACGGAATTTACAATCTTACGGTGACAAATATAAGCAGTCTCTTGTGTGTTCTAAATATGCTAACTGTTTATTTATGTTATTTCTGTATGCAATAAACTGTAAATAAAAAAATACGAGTAAGTAAAGCCAGTTTCTTTCTCAGTTGGGGAATCTTGGTAAGCCCGTTTAGATCTTCTGCATCATCGTCAGTTACCATCAAATAAACTAAATTGTACAGCCACGCCGTGCATCCTTCCTTGCGTAGCCTTCTACTTTGGTGTGGTCACTGATCAGGCATACTTACACAAATCATTGATTAACAATTCACTGTTTTCGAGAGTCATTACGAATCACGTACGCACGCACGTTTGACGACTTCCAGCCTCCCGAACAAGCCGGTTTCCGAAAAGGCTTTAGTACCATAGACCACATACATACGCTGCGGCAGATTATACAGAAGACCGAAGAGTACAATCGGCCACTATGCTTGGCGTTTGTGGACTATGAGAAGGCCTTTGATTCGGTCGAAACTTCGGCTGTGTTACAATGTCTGTTCAAGTGCCAAATTGAATATATCGAGGTACTGAAGTGTTTGTATGAAAACGCTACCATGTCAATTCGCCTCCAGGATCAAAACTCGGAACCTATCCGGCTGCAGCGAGGGGTGAGACAGCTAGGGAGACGTTATATCTCCGAAACTGTTCACCGCCGCACTGGAAGATGTTTTTAAGGCCCTAAGATGGGTCAAATGACAATATTTAATTCAAATTATTGAAAGACTGTGTAAAGCTATCACCATGGAAAAAATATATAATATACTTGAAGTAATAAAAAATCGATTTAATTAAATACAATTTTAAAAATATTACCACTTTTGATGTCAAAAAATAAATTGTAGACCCTGTTTTTGGCATTAATTACAAAATTTCTCGAAAACAAATACTTAATGTTGAATGAAACCAACACAAAAATCGGTGACTATAAGACCTTTCATTTTAATCGAACACATTTTTTTTAAACTTATTCAAAAGTGATGAAAAGTAATAAAAACATGTAAAAATCGAGGCGTTCGGTTTCAACGTAACAGTCGCGTTGAAGCCCGCATTGATTTGAACTTAAAATGAATAGACTTACGTTCGATATTATTTAAACACGTTTCAACATGCTCGGATTTAGTGCTCTTAGGGCCTTAAGCTTTTGGACTGGGGTGGACTCGGCATTAATATCAACGGCGAGTACATCACCAATCTTCGATTCGCTGACGATATCGTGGCCATGGCTGAGACTATGGAAAATTTAGGCACAATGCTCGATGACCTCAGTAGAGCCTCTCAACAAGTAAGTCTTAGAATGAAAATGGACAAGACGAAAATTATGTCAAACGTCCGTGTCATACACCTACTCCTCTGAAGATTGGAGGCTCTACACTCAAAGTTGTTACCGAATATGTGTACCTGGGACAAACAGTCGCGGGTGCGTGCGTGCGTGTGTGTGTGTTTGTGTGTGAATGTGTGTGTTTTAATTCTATTCATAAGTCAAGTAACTATTTAGTAATCTGTGACCTCACTCACTCAAAGTTATTTACAAAGTTTTATTTATACCGTTAGAGCCATTTTTGAGAAAAAGTAACAAACGAGTTTACAAAAACTGAGTATGTTTTAATGGGAGGTTAATGGCAATTTTTTTTGGATAAGTAGGCCTTATTAAAATAAAGTTATTTACAAAGTTTAATTAATACTGTTAGAGCCATTTTTGAGAAAAAGTAACAAACAAGTTTACAACTACTTGTTTAGATGGGAGGTACCTATTGGTCAATTTTAATAAGTACCTGGGCGACGAGTTTTCCTCGGAAGTGCGTAATAACTCGTAAATACGCATTGCTTTTTTTCTATCCACAATTGATAAGACCTTGGCATCATCTCACCTGATGGTAAGTGACGATGATGATTGTCTCAGAGATGAGACCAAGCTAGATCGATTTTTCGGTCCCAAACCCCCTATATAACATCTGCTATAGCATCTGCTGTATAGGGGTTTTGGGACCGAAAAATCGATATCCTGTATAGTAGGTAACAAAATGAAATGAATTTAATATTTATTACGCTTTAAACATGCTAAGAACAGGATGTTTGCTTCTACAATATAAAGTTTCTCATGTTTAGTCTTGTCAAATGTTAAACATTTATAAATTTTACAACTGTCAAGCTATAGTAACTCCCACCCTCCCTGTGTGTCGCAACCGCCAGATGGACAGTGACAGACAGGGGTTCTGGGCGCGCTATTGTTTACTTTTATTGGATTTTCTGTGAATCTAAATGGAATATTTTGTTTTTCCATATAAAATAATTATCTAAATTAGAGCGGCTCATCAAAAACCGACGTGCAGCTACGAGCAAACTCGTTGAACCAATTTTTTACGGTCGCCATCGAAGGAGAAGAGTCACCGTACACAGCATCCAAGCGCTCTTTGATTTCGCTGCGCGTTTTCCCTTCCAAAAACAATAATCTAATCACTGAACGATATTGTTGTTTTTCCATTTTTGTAAAACCGACCGACACGCTCGCTTCCAAAGGCTGTCAAAACAAAACAAATGGAGAGAAAAGATTGAAAACTTCTTAGTAGACTTCAAAAAGTATTTACTGCACGATAGTAAAACTCTTTTGTTACAACAGCGCCATCGGGCGGCGAGGCTAAGTAATAATTGAATGCCCGACGTACATTAGTAATTGGAAAAGTAGATTACACGAGTAGCCTAGTATATTTTGGATGCTCTGGCGGCTTCGGCTGAATGTAGTATCGAGGCTGCGCAGTCAAATGCTGACCAACAGTAGCTCTTAACATTTACAGCATTTGGTACATTTTAAATTATGAAACAGTGACTTTAATTTTCCACATACCTCCAGCCCTGGTTATCGGTTACGCGAATCACGTTTAAAGGTATGGACATATCCTTACATAGACTCTTATAATTTAGGGATCTTCAAGACAAGAGTGAATAGTCATTATAAGTTTGTTTATACCATCCTCGTGCATCATCATTTCCCATTAGGTAAGATGTAGTCAAATGCAATAAGATAATATAATAAATAACTTTAGGAATTCATTAACAATAAAAAACCCGACTGTGTAACAACTTAACCCCTCTTTTTGGTCAGTCGGATAAAAATATCCACAGGTCACTCACAGGATCAAGACGAATCTAACGATACCTCATACGTTAGAATCCTTCAAGCTGCTCTGGCTGTAGCAGGAAACATAGAAATCTACATACATACATACATACACTTGAAAAAAAATTACCCTCCTTCTGGTCCACCTAAAATGTTGTGAGAAATAGAGTGCTAAAGCTTCAATTTGTTCCTAACAACATTTTTATTTTATTATACTGTAATCTCGGTATGTACTTGAACAATAAAAATATAGAAATGCTCAATAAAACGCGAATAAAAACCGAATTACGCAATACAGAGCGGTGTTGATAAATTTTTCATCTGCAAATCCCACTTTCATTGCAAGATCCCTTCTGCTAGTTACGTTCTGTTGCTAGGGCTGTATGAAGAGACTATGATTTATCGATATTTTTAAAATTTTGTGTCTTTTAAAAATTTTATGGAGTGTTGGTGGCGTAACGGTTAGGGCCGCTACCTTTTGTCCGAGAGGTCGTGGTTCGAATCCTGCCACGTACCAATGTTTTGTCGAACTTCGATTTCATATGTCCGTGTACCCGACGCTCTTACGGTGAAGGAAAACATTGCGAGGAAACCTGCACACTCCTGCAAAGAAACTCGAAGGTTGTGTGTGAAGTCAATCAACCCGTACTGGGTCCGCGTGGTCGACTAAGGCCCGATCGCCCTTATTCAGGGTAGGCTCGAGCCCCTCGATGGGGACGTATATGAGCTGATATGATGATGTAATGTGGGGACACTCAAAGCCACACAACTGAACGCTTTATGGGGATGAGAGGGTAAACAAACAAAGTTCAAGGTCACTATAAATATTGACATTAGATATATAGGAAAGTACGGGATATCTGATAGGTACCAGGAGACCTAAGGCAATAGAAGAGTGGGGAAGGATCAAGGTTACGTTGGATGGGGAATTTCCTGACTCATCTCACTGTCACAGCGTCAGCAACGACTGACCAGCCTGAGGCTGAGAAAGATGTCCTGCCCACTGTGAGTGGATACTACAGAGATCGTATAGTGGGGATCATTTGAACTTTATGTATTTACAAAAGTTAAATCTATTCCGACAAATTTAAAAGTAAGTACACATTATCTATTAACCGGTCGTCGTGGAAATCCTTGGGGAAGGCTAATGTCCAGCAGTGAACTCCATCGGCTGCTACAATGATGATGATGATGATCAAATTTTCGTAATTACCTACGTATAATTCTTACATTTAATTAAGATACGTTTTTCGTAGCGTGCCATTGGTGTATTCGGCCGATGCAGCGCCGCGATGCCCCAGATCAAAAAGTAGGTCTTGCGGGTGTTCAAACGCTGAATACACTCTATTTCATTTTCATTATAATTTACTTCAGCTTCCTCATCATTATATCAGCCGACGGACGTCCACTGCTGGACATAGGCCTCCCCAAGGATTTCCATGACGACCGGTTCTGCGCTGCCCGCATCCAGTGGCTTCCCGCGACCTTCACCAGGTCATCGGTCCACCGAGTGAGAGGCCTACCTACGCTACGTTTTCCGTTGCGTGGTCGCCACTCGAGAACTTTACTGCCCCAACGGCCATCTGTTCTACGAGCTATGTGCTTCCTATTGAACTTAAAAAAAAAACCGGCTAAGTGCGAGTCAGAACCACACACAAAGGATTCCGTACTATCATACTAGATGGCGCTAGTTTCTTCGCGTTTCAAAAAAAAACACGTTTTTGTATGGAGACTTTCTTTTTTCTAATTTTTAGTATTTATTGTTATGGCGGCAACAGAAATACATCATCTGTGAAAATTTCAACTGTCTAGCTATCACAGTTAATGAAATACAGTCTGGTGACAGACGGACAGATAGACGGATGGACAGAGGAGTCTTAGTATTACCTTTCGGGTACGGAACCCTGAAAATGTCCTTAAATGTTTAAAAGACTAAAAAAGTTCAGCGTAGTAATTGCAGAAAACATTTTACCAGGCGTATCAAAATTGTGGGTAAGTAAAACTACGACCGGACAATTGCGAGCTAAACTCGAATAGAGAGGGTTCTGTACGTTATTTGAGAAATTTCCTATGTTACTGTAATACCATAGACTTCTTATAGGTTTTCCTGTAACCTATTTTCTGTTCTTTTTTTCAAAATTTTAGGCCCAGTAGTTTTGGAGACAGGGGGAGGGGAATGGTAAATTATCGCCTATTTCCTTAAATAATTTCAAAACTGTTTTAAAATTATAAAAAAAGGATGTTTGAAATTCTCACAGCAAGCCCTTTCATTTGATATGTCACGCGATATAGTTTGCAACTTATAAAAAAAACCCATTTACCACCCAAAAGTGGCTTTCAATTCATTTATTTAAGTTACACATCCGTCTTTAGGTTACCGACCTTTAAATTTAAACTTAATCGGTCCAGTAGTTTTGGAGCGATTTGGCCGGGGCGGAAGACGGACAGACAGATCGACCATGGGTTTCTTGGAGAAAGTTGTTCAGTTTCATGAGTACAAGCTCCAGTTTAAAAAGTGCGTACCTTTGTTAAGACTCTATATACTTACTCGTAGTGGCAATCGCACACATCGAAATTCGTTACTGACGCCTAAAGTGTGTCGATTTTTAAATAACTATTCCCTCAGCCCAAAACTTCGTTCCAAATAAAAACACCACACCTCTGGATAAGCAACTTTAAAAATATCAACGAACATAACAATGATACATATTCATTCTAAACATGAAACATTTTTTATCCACAATAATTGATAAGCCCTGAAAATCATCTCACCCGATGGTAAAAGACGATGATACCGAAGATGGACACGGGCTTACCAAGAGTCCCCAATCAATGGGGAATTTGCTATTTTAACTTTAAGCTGGAACACACAATGTTGTAAACATTGAAGTTTGGCGGCAAGACTTAGGCGACAAGATGGTGGTGGCTAGCCAGGCGGGCTTAGAAAGTGCCTTATCACCAACCAAACGGTATAACGCAGAAAAATATTTTAACCGATTGAGTATTAATGGGACCCATCTGTCCCGGTAAGTTGTTCTTTCCGTTGAGTATTAATGGGACCCATCGGCCCCGGTAACAACACGCGACCTTATGCTCTAAAGTACACAAATATAGTTAAAACTGTGTTGAAACTGCCTTGGGTTTATTTATGGACTTACGTCGTTATTAAATTCCGCTCTTAGTGCCATACGCAGTTTAATATAAAATCATAGATAAACTTTTCATAATTTGACAATTTCTTGTCATTTTCCGCCATTTTGGAAAATGGCGGGTCCGCCTGAAGGAAGGGAACGTCAATATTCAAGGTCGGCCTGGACGGTTAAAAAGTCTATCTTAAAAACCAACCCAAATAAAATCACTCCCATGCAGTACATAATAACATCATCATCACTTATCATCAGGTAAGATGATGCCAAAGGCTTACCAATTGTGAATAAAAAAAACTAATATTTCGATGTCCCATACAAACTGAGATTTCACTAAGACAAAAAAATAGGTAGGTAGACAAAGCGCATAGTGTGAGGTCGTTCGTTCAACCGTGATCGCGATACCATAAGCAAAGTATATAATTATGCCATAGGTAAGTAAATCCTTGGGGGAGGCCTATGTCCAGCAGTGGACGTCCTTCGACTGAAGTATCGTATCTTTTGTCTACTTTCTAACGGGTCAACGAACATTTTTGTGCGGTAAATTGAGCTACGATAACGATTTGTATGAAAAGTGTTTTTCTTAATGATGGATTTTTGATATTTTTCCGTATTCTATACTAGATACAGAGTATCCTGAATAGGCATAACACTCTAAAAAAAGATAGGTAGATACGATATCGATAGGTACGCGTACATTGAACATCACTATTTTGTGCGCTCTTCGCCTCCTAGCAATTTTCAGATTGAATTTTTACGACAGAAAACCTACCAAACGACGGATAAAGTGATAAACAAATGTATTAAAAGGGAAAGAGTATAGGAACTAAGAAGTGAATGACAAAGATGGTTATGGGCAGTTAGGTACTTAATAATAATTTTGATTATACAGCGTGTGAAAAAACTGAGCACTAATACTTTAAGGTACACATTACACATCACACACACGAACACCCGATACACACCACGATACACATAGTCAATTCTCAAAAAAAAATATCATACCTATGTTACTCAGGGGGTTAAAAGACGAATCTAACGACACCTCGCACTTAAAATTCATCAAGCATGCATGCATAATTTATAGCATGTTTTAATATGTTACTGCCCGATGCGTATTTATAAAATACCTAAATTTGGAAATTTCTAATTTTTTACTGCTCATTTAATTCATAGCCATTCATTACATGCTAAATATGACAAAACGCTGATTCCTAAATAAACCCAATTATGACACCCCGACTCGGGTATATGTATATATATAATTATATTATTTTTAGGGTTCCGTACTTTAAAAGGAATAAAGGAATCCTTGTAGGATCACTTCGTTGTCTGACTCTGTTCTTTTTCTCAGGAACTCGTGGAGGTATCATGTTGAAATTTATATCAATCACTAAGTTCTACAGTGCCTTGAAGTTGTAGAAAAATTAAGCTTCTAAGTGAAAGCAATAAAAAGATAAGGTAATTTTTTTCATATATTATTTTATTATTTACAAGTAAATCAAAACCTACCTAAAAGGTATACTTCCGGTTGACTTAGAACCATGAAATTTGGCAAAAGCAAGGTCTCGCTCGATAAAGAAGAAAATAAAACAAGACGTTAATGACCTCGTTTTTGCAGTACGTTCAAAAAAAGAAAAAAAAAATGATTTTTTTGATTTTTTTTTCTTTAAGCTTTTTTGTGTTTTTTCCCTAAAATTTTTGGTTAATAACTAACTAAAATATGTGGATCACCATAAAAATTTAATAACCTTTTAAATGATACTCTTTTGAAGCCTGTACTGCTCCTAATTCAAGAGAAAACATGTTTTTCATGAACAGCTACAAAAAAGTAATTTTAAAATAAAAATGGATGCATGCCATTTAAAGAGTAGAAGGATGCGATGGGGGGTTTATTGTAGATGAAATGTGATGTGTTACATGCCCTTAATATATAGGTAACCCTATCCATAGGATTTATTTGATGACAAAACTTGTCTGAAATCTGACCATTTTTTTAAATAAATAATTTCCATTCAAAATAGATGATCCCTAACCTAGTCAAATCATATGCTAATTTTATGTCTATCAAACACCCACTAGCTTCTTAGCTTCTAGCTTCTTGGTACCCAAAATACGTGAACTGGTTGAGATAGATCAGTTGAGATAGATCAGTTGGTTGATGGTGACTGTACTTACAATCCGTGGATGACAGAACTTTGGGATTTTCCCTACTCTCAAAACAATATGTTTTTCTGTCAGATAACGACTGTAACACACACATTATATTAGTCATGTGAATTCCCGAACTAAAAATATGTAAACATAAAACTTTTTAGATAAGAGTGGTCAGCATAGGTACATCGCATTTATTAAGGAAAACCACACTTCAATAACAAGAGATAAATAGCTTACGTGGACATTTGATAGTTGTTTGAAAAACGGTTTTAAAAATATGCAATTTAAAAGTAAAAAGGACCCTAGGTCAGTCGGGCCAATGGAGAAAGAAAAGATAAGCGAGAGAGAGGACCTACTTGGAATCTGAAGATTGTCTGAAAATTTCATCGAAATCGGTCCAGCCGTTTTGGAGTCTATAAGGAACAATTTTTTTTCCTTCACATAGCACAGAGATAGACTGGATTCAAGTGCTAATAACTACAGCCTCCCTGATATAATAAAAGGATTTGAATGTAAATCACATGTTAAACGCTCATAAGAATTAGAAATGATTTGAACGATTAAAAATTATTCAAAATGATTACAAATCAAATCATTTTTAATCCTTTTTAATGATTTTGTTTAATCAGGGCTGTGATTAAAATAACTAAAAAAGAGATTATAAGGTTTTCTTATTTGTTTACTTAGCTTAAGTAATAAAAATATGTATCGTTTATTTAAGTAAATAAACTTTAAACAAAAAAAAATGTTATGAGGACAGGTTATAGCGGTGAATACTTATAACCTGTTTTGTCCGTAAAATTTGGAACCATATTAAAATAAATAAACTCATGTGAGTCCAACTATGTAACTTAATTAATTAATTAGTTTTGATAAGCATTGCTATTTAAACGGAGACGGAGGGTCGAAATGATTCATATTGTTGCAACCATTCCGAGCAAATGGAGTCCCAAAAAAAAACATGTATCAATTGTGGCCGAGTGTACGATTTCAGCCCATTTTGGAGGTGGTGCAGAGACTGTGGACTGAATAAGTTCATAGAGGAGCAGAAACAAAAAAAAAAAAATAAGTGTTAATCTTCCGTTCACACATCATGAATTTTTTGTCTAACATTTTTTTTGGTGTTTGTCTAAACGTACTATCCTCATAGATAGCAGTGAGAAGCCAGTGCTGTCGTTAGCTGGTAAAGATATTGAGTAAGTTAGTATTCTCAAGAACCTGGAAGCTATTATCGATCCGACTCTGCAATGATCTGAGAACAACCGGACTATACGCTGTTATCGCCGATTCCGGGTACATCAATGTACAAGAGCTCTTTTCTTGTCCTTGGAGTTGCTTTCTGGAACTTTGTGCCACCTGCTGTTTCAACTGCTGCTTCCCTGGATGAATTCAAGGCGATGCTACAACCACTTACTTGCTATTGAGCAAGCTAAGTCGCGAGTGCATAGTTTCTGGTGTGTGATGTGCTGGTAGGGCTGTCAAGTGTTATATGATACAATACTTTTTGTAAATCGTTTTGTTTCTGTTTTTTTAAATGCCATGAGTTTTATATTATTTTTGTCTTTATTTTTAAAAAAAAGGTTGAGCTAAAGCTTTTGTATTTTGTAATGATAAAGCCTACTCGAGGGTAAGCAGGTTAAAATCTTAAAATATTAAAAATTTTAAATACAGAACATAATTATAAAAAGCGTCTGATTATGGAATCTATGTAAATGGAGAGGCATCAAGATTTAATTAATAAAAGGAAAGATACAGAAACCATAGATAAGATCTACCATGATTTAATTAAATTAAAATAATCTTTAAAAAGTACCGTTGTTACACTTTCTTGGTTAATTAGTTGGAAATTTAAATTTGCGTTTGTATTCATGTAATTTCAAAATTTGTAATTGTAAGTGTCTTTTAAACTTTATGATTATATTTATGTAGTTCAAAATTGACAACCCTGGTTATCTGGGTAGGTGATTTGAATGACTGACTGTATAATTTGTAATATTACCAACTGTACATAAGACCAGTGTTAGCACACGGTTTTGGCTGTCAGTTGACCAATAATAAGATTTATGAACGCATTGTTCATGTGACTTTATAATTTCTTAATATTATAGTGTTTTTTAACTAACGTTAAGATAATTAAAGTTAATGAATTAATTAATTAAGTTACATAGTTGGACTCACATGAGTTTATTTATTTTAATATGGTTCCAAATTTAACGGACAAAACAGGTTATAAGTATTCACCGCTATAACCTGTCCTCATAACATTTTTTTTTGTTTAAAGTTTATTTACTTAAATAAACGATACATATTTTTATTACTTAAGCTAAGTAAACAAATAAGAAAACCTTATAATCTCTTTTTTAGTTATTTTAATCACAGCCCTGATTAAACAAAATCATTAAAAAGGATTAAAAATGATTTTATTTGTAATCATTTTGAATAATTTTTAATCGTTCAAATCATTTCTAATTCTTATGAGCGTTTAACATGTGATTTACATTCAAATCCTTTTATTATATCAGGGAGGCTGTAGTTATTAGCACTTGAATCCAGTCTATCTCTGTGCTATGTGAAGGAAAAAAAAATGTTCCTTATAGACTCCAAAACGGCTGGACCGATTTCGATGAAATTTTCAGACAATCTTCAGATTCCAAGTAGGTCCTCTCTCTCTCTTATCTTTTCTTTCTCCATTGGCCCGACTGACCTAGGGTGCACGGAGAAAAAAATATCGTCAGAATAACTATTCAAAGTTTATAGTTAAATTAGTTAAAAGACGTATCGTTAATATAGCCAACTGTTTCGTCAAACTAAGGATCTGTATCGCTGAATTGGCTATACAGATCCTCAATTCTAGAAAACAGTTGACTACATCAACGATACGTCATTTAACTAATTTAACTATAACTTTGAATAGTTATTCTGACTATATTTTTTTCTCCGTGTGCTTTTTATATTAATAATATGTATGTTGCAGTCGTTATCTAACAGGACAAAGTATTATTTTGAGAGTAGGGAAATTCCGACGGAAGTACGGTACTGCTATTGGTTTCTGGCAATTGCATGACACCACCTCGTGGTCAAATAATATAAGTAAAATAGTCTTTTTCTTTCTAATTTAGAGGTAAGGGTTAATTTTAAGGGTCTTA
The DNA here is from genome assembly GCA_947284805.1 of Coleophora flavipennella. NCBI lineage: Eukaryota > Metazoa > Arthropoda > Insecta > Lepidoptera > Coleophoridae > Coleophora > Coleophora flavipennella. The sequence goes on along the minus strand of OX369255.1, from coordinate 6,862,068 downwards.
GGAAATGAAAATGTAAAAAAAAATACATAAAAGTTATGCAAATTTAAAATATGCGACATTAATACCGTAGATAAGTTTATATAGTTCAGGATCGTGTATAAAGATATGCATAGAGCTACTGTTTCGTAATTAATGTTTTACTTAAGAAGAAATAGGTCATAGATATAATTATAGAGTAATTTAGGTTTCTTCTTTGTTTGCTAGTGAAAACTGCCAATGTTTTTATGTTATTATTTATTATCTCGAGTTGTAAAAGGATGTCTTTGTTTCTGAAACTTTATATGTGTAATTAGACATTATCTTCATTAAGTTTTTATAGAGTGTATAGACTTCATTTGTGACATTTGATGTGTATTTTCGTTCATTCTCTAAAAAGCTACAAAATTTGCGAACTAGTCACAGATTTGTAAGCTCTCAGATACCATAAAATTCACTATTTATCAACCATTATGATTCAGCATAGAACGATAGCCATTCAACACAATAAATGGTCATTCTTTAGCGCCTACATGTTTTAGAATATCAAAATCCACTGAATATATGTTAGAACCTGATGTGATGTCTTGTTTACGAAAATGCCATTACTCAGCCATAATAAATCATTTCGGATAACATCTGTGTTTCATTTAACGCTCCCTGTACAATTATAAACAGTGCGCATGGTTAAATTTTTTATAAATTTTCTAGTTGTTTTCTTCTAATCTTTTGATGCGCACTCACAGAAAATCTCGTCGAGTTTAGTTAAGTCCTTACTTTTGGATCCGAATAAATTCTGAGATCCGATACACACTGTATAGTGTAATGTTTCTTTTTTAATCAGCGTTTTACGAATGAGCGGACACGTGTGTATGTATGTAGGTAATTGTTTTAATAATTTGGCATACCAATAATAGTCCAGTCAAATTAGCTAAACCTGGACATAATTCGATAACTGTAATTTTCTTTTTCTAGGACATAAATTATTGTTAGTTATAGTTAAAATAAAAAGAATTAAACATTTTCAAGCTCCGCGTCAATGTAAAAAAACGGAAAAACTAAATTTTTAACACATTTTGATTTTACAAGTACAGCATAATATATAACTTTGTAAAAGTACCTCTGTTATGATATGACGCTTGCATTCTAGTTAAACAAATCAAAATTAAACTAATTAATCATTCGGAACTATCATTGATAGAGAAGGTTCAGTTAATTACAGATTTTTTGGTTTATCTTACCAGAAATTATAGATAACCGTGATTGAACAATTTATTCTGAATAGTATATTAAATGTGTTAATGAATTATTAAAAATTAAACAGATTCTCTTTGCGAACCTGTAAAGTCACAAATATTTGTATTTTTTGGAAAGCCAAAATACATAACTACTTCAAAAGTGTTTAATTTATGCCTTCAAAATATTATTAATACTATGAGAAACAAATTAAACAATAAATGTCCACGATTATTCATAATTTAATATTTTTTCTTAGTTACGTTTCAATATAAACGTTATTTCTTGCGACCTAAGGTCTAACTAACTCTCGAACGTATATGAGATAGCTTCGCTCGCCCTTTGTAAACACCGACACAGCGCGCGCCGCCTGTGTCAAAGAATGCCGCCTTGAAGTCACAAAATGCTGATTAGGTACATGATTTGTATCTGTCATATTTAAATTGTCTAAGTAGATTTAATTCTTGCATTTTTTAAAAACAAACGGAATGCGCCTTACTTTCGCGAGTCGCGAATAATTTTGTTGTAGGCTTATAGCCAATGATTGTCAAACTTTTATAAACACGTGGTGCCACGGTTGGACTAGGGCGGAGAATAAATTGAAATATTATTAATTAGATCGATAATAAATAACTTAATTGTTCAGGATGAGATTATTTTTGTAGAATCACGTTTACCTATTTATGGGCTCTCTAAGTTAGTAAAGTTCCCGAGTGGTGAACGCGCACCAAAAGACCCACAGCACACCGCATTGGAAATGAACGGTCCTGCACATCTACATCCAGCGGCTTCCCGCGACCTTCACCAGGTCATCGGTCCACCAAATGGGAGGCCTTCCTACGCCACGTCTTCGGGTGCGCGGTCCCCACTAAAGAACTTTACTATCCCAACGGTAGCTATATGTGCCCTGGCCTCATAGCTCGTAGAACAAGTGACTGTTGGGGTAGTAAAGTTTTTAAGTTGTAACCGCGTACTGGATGACGTAGCATAGGCAGGCCTCCCACTCGGTGGACCGATGACCTGGTGTAGGAAGCGGAAAGCCGCTGGATGCGGACGAGCAGGACCGGTCATTCTCTGCGATAAGTCTTTTAGTGCGTAGTCGCCACTCGAGAACTTTAATACCCCAAAGGCCATCTGTTCTACGAGCTTCACGGCCGGGGCAAATAGCTACCATTGGGGCGTTAGGGCAGTAAAGTTCTCTAGTGGCGACCGCACATCGGAAAACATAGCGTAGACAGGCTTCACACTCGGTTGACCGAATGACCTGGTGAAGGTTGCGCAAAGCCGCTAGATGCGAATGAGCAGGACAGGTCATTTTCAATGCGGTGCGTTTTAGTACGCGATCACCACTCAAGAACTTTACTACCTCAACGACCATAATATCTGTTCTACGAAGTATGTGGCTGGGCCAAATCAATAAGTATCTTCTTAGAATTTAGGCTTGTTTTATATTTCTTGACGAGTCCTTTGATGCAGGTAGGTTCCAAAGTCTGAAGTTGGACCACTCTCTTGATCAGCTTCTGGGTCCAGTACAAAAAACTAACCGTGACAAAAAAGTTAAGGTTTCAAGAAAACAAAGTAGAAAACACAAACGAATATTTATTCTTGATAACCTGCACATTTTTCTGTGCTTCTAGAATGTATGGCGGTTCTCGAATGTCAAGAGATCTGGGCACACGTGAATCAACCAGTGAAATAAAGTAGCCTATTGTTAATCCAGGCTCTAATCTGTCTACCTACCAAATTTCAGCCAGATCCGTTAAGTCGTTTTTGCGTGAAGAAGTAACAAACATACACACTCACACAAACTTTCGCCTTTATAATATTAGTGTGATGAATCGTCTCGCACGCAGTCATTATTATGAATCGTCTCGCACGCAGATTTGACGACGGTGACAACAACCCTGCTGAAGTACTACAGAGTAGAGACCCATCTCACTTCAGAGCCATGTCTACAAGCTGTTTTCGAGAGTCATTATGAATCGTCTCGCACCCAGGTTTTACGACTTCCAGCCTCCCAAACAATCCGGTTTCCGAAAAGGCTTTAGTACCATAGGCCACATACATACGCTGCGGCAGATTATACAGAAGACTGAAGAGTATTATCATCAGCCACTATGCCTGGCGTTTGTGGAATGTGGACTATGAGAAAGCCTTTGATTCAGTCGAAACCTGGGCTGTGCTACACAGTCTCTCCAGCTATGCTAAATTGACTATCGATATATCGAGGTGTTGAAGTTTCTGTATATCGGTTTGCCTCCAGGACCAGAACTCAATATTTATCCGTTTGCAGCCAACGATGAGACAGGTAGACGTTATATCTCCGAAACTGTTCATCGCCGCCCTGGAAGATTTTCAAGCTTCTGGACTGGGGGGGAACTCAGCATCAATATCAACGGCGAGTAAATAACCCACCTCCGATTCGCTGACGATATCGTGGTCATGGCTAAGACTATGGAAGACCTAAGCACAATGTTCCATGGCCTCTAGTGCTTTGCACCGGAGACAAAATTCAGCTCCAGTTTTTTAAAACCGGTTTTATGAAAAAACCGGAGAATCTCCGGAGAAATGTCAAGTTTGTGTACCTTTTTTGATTTTACGATTTGAGCTGAATTTTGTTGTGTTGTCACCGTCGTCAAATCTGCGTGCGAGACGATTCATAATAATGACTGCGTGCGAGACGATTTATCACACTAATATTATAAAGGCGAAAGTTTGTGTGAGTGTGTATGTTTGTTACTTCTTCACGCAAAAACGACTTAACGGATCTGACTGAAATTTGGTAGGTAGACAGATTAGAGCCTGGATTAACAATAGACTACTTTATTTCACTGGTTGATTTACGTGTGCCCAGATCTCTTGACATTCGAGAGCCGCCATACATTCTAGAAGCACAGAAAAATGTGCAGGTTATCAAGAATAAATATTCGTTTGTGTTTTCTACTTTGTTTTCTTGAAACCTTAACTTTTTTGTCACGGTTAGTTTTTTTTACTGGACCCAGAAGCTGATCAAGAGAGTGGTCCAACTTCAGACTTTGGAACCTACCTGCATCAAAGGACTCGTCAAGAAAAATAAAACAAGCCTAAATTCTAAGAAGATACTTATTGATTTGGCCCAGCCACATACTTCGTAGAACAGATAATATGGTCGTTGAGGTAGTAAAGTTCTTGAGTGGTGATCGCGTACTTAAACGCACCGCATTGAAAATGACCTGTCCTGCTCATTCGCATCTAGCGGCTTTGCGCAACCTTCACCAGGTCATTCGGTCAACCGAGTGTAAAGCCTGTCTACGCTACGTTTTCCGGTGTGCGGTCGCCACTAGAGAACTTTACTGCCCTAACGCCCCAATGGTAGCTATTTGCCCCGGCCGTGAAGCTCGTAGAACAGATGGCCTTTGGGGTATTAAAGTTCTCGAGTGGCGACTACGCACTAAAAGACTTATCACAGAGAATGACCGGTCCTGCTCGTCCGCATCCAGCGGCTTTCCGCTTCCTACACCAGGTCATCGGTCCACCGAGTGGGGGCCTGCCTATGCTACGTCATCCAGTACGCGGTTACAACTTAAAAACTTTACTACCCAACAGTCACTTGTTCTACGAGCTATGAGGCCAGGGCACATATAGCTACCGTTGGGATAGTAAAGTTCTCTAGTGGGGACCGCGCACCCGAAGACGTGGCGTAGGAAGGCCTCCCATTTGGTGGACCGATGACCTGGTGAAGGTCGCGGGAAGCCGCTGGATGTAGATGTGCAGGACCGTTCATTTCCAATGCGGTGTGCTGTGGGTCTTTTGGTGCGCGTTCACCACTCGGGAACTTTACTAACTTACTACGTGATATATGCGGGCCATATAGTTCGTAGAACAGATGATCGTTAGGGCAGTAAATTTCTCAGGTGTTGACCATGTACCGGCTGACGTAGCGTAGGCAGGCCTCCCATTTGGTGAAGGTCGCGGGAAGTCGCTGAATGTGGACAAGCAGGACCGGTTTTCAAAAGTAAATGAACTGAGAAGTTAAATTACGTAAATTTGTCATACTGGTAATAAATAAGTAACACAGCATCAGATCTTGGAAACTACCTGAGACCAAAGTTCTCACCAAGAAAAATCAAACGAGCTCAAATTCGAAGTGGATCGTTTTTAGAATTAAATAAATCTTTAAGATAAAACTAAAAACATATTTTAACTCTACCAATATTTTTCTTACTGATATGATAACCGTTTTGCGGGCAGCTGGGAGTGGAGTAAGTAACTATTTAGTAATCTGTGGTGGAGTCGCATATTGCGTATGAGTGTGTGAGCGCACACTTGCAAAAATAAAACCTACGCGCTGGCATAGAGCATCATACGTGTTAAAATAATATCGAACGTAAGTCTATTCATTCTAAGTTCAAATCAATGCGGGCTTCAACGCGGCTATTACTTACTTTGAAGCCGAAAAACGTCCCATTCTCGTTTTTTTTTAATTTTTCTTCATTTTCAAATAAGTTTAAAAAAAAGAGTTCAATTAAAATGGAAGGTCGAGAAATTTTGCAATCAATGCCAAACACAGGGTCTACATTATATTTTTTTACTTAAGTAGGTACATCCAAAGTGGTATTTTTTTTAATAATTGTATTCAATTAAATCGATTTTTTATTACTTTCAGTATATTATATATTTTTTCCATGGTGATAGCTTTACACAATCTTTCAATAATTTGAATTCAATATTGTCATTTGACCCGTGTCACCGCGCGAGTGCGCGAGCCGGCCGGCCGCGGCCGCGCGAGCATGCGCTCTCTGCCCGCACCGCATGCATCCGGCCCGGCTCCATTACTGGCTTGCGCGTATTTTGAATTAAATTTTCAATTTCATAAACGTCACATTAAGGTGTTTAATTTTGATGAAAACAAGATTGTAGTGTACAAAAACATATTATTAAACGAAAATTTTACAGTTACGATTTTTAACTACTGAGAAATACATTATTATTAAAACTTAAAAATTAAATGTTTAATTTTTGTCATAAATGACTAAAAAGACGCAATATAACTTAAAAAGATACAAAAATTATAGTTACCATTTTTGCTTATCAAGATATTGCGATCAGATGAATACCGTTAAAAAAAACATACATGCGAAAGTGGTTTCAGTTTAATTTTGCTATTAGGTGACATCATTTGAATTCACCACAAAATTATACTAACAAGGTATTTGGTTATCTATTTTGCTTTTAGGAAAAATTTAGGTAGTGTTCGAAATCTCATGTTTTTTATAAGAAACGGTTACCACCGCGAATTTTTTACATCATATATCTAATCAATATTTGATACTAATTATCAATATCCGATAAAATAATCAAAACAACTAGTTATCGAATTATGTCCAGGTTAAGCTAATTTGATGCGCCTATAAATGTTTATACCCACATAACAGTGGAATAAATCACAGCTTGGATTCTTAATGTGAATTTATAATATGGCTGTCTAGCCCAACAGAACGTGAGTGTATGTTCCTATTTTTAACCCCCTGACGCAAAAAGAAGGGTGTTATAAGTTAACGTGTGTATCTGTCGATCTGTCTGCGCCATCGTTGTACCTAAACGAATGGACCGATTTTGATGCGGTTTATTTGTTTGTTTGAAAGTTGACGTGATCGAGGTGGTTCTTAGCTATAATGTATAAAGATCTGTTCAGCCGTTTATAGATCATCAGCTCTTTTCTAGGTGATGAAGGGATGTGGGCAACTTCCACCGCTCTGATCAATTCGAAATTTGATTTTATGTTACTTTAATTATATTGCAAAAACATAGTAACCTTGACCTGATGCTGCAGCATCTTCTGGAACCTGCAGGATACCCAATTCTTCACTAAATTACAACGTAGTATCGTGTTTGGAGTTATTGGAATCATCATCATCATATCAGCCGAAAAACGTCCACTGCTGGACGTTTTTCGGCCTCCCCCAAGGATTTTTCATGACGACTGGTCCTGCGCTGCCCGCATCCAGCGGTTTCCCGCGATCTTCACCAGGTCGTCGGTCCACCGCGTGAATTGAGACGTGGTCGCTTACTATGGGCCTCATAAGAAGGCTCAAGGTCACCCAAAGGGCAATGGAGCGTGCTATGCTCGGAATTTCCCTACGCGATCGAATTAGAAATGAGGAGATCCGCAGGAAAACCAAAGTAACCGACATAGCTAACAGAATTGCTAAACTGAAGTGGCAGTGGGCAGGGCACATAGCTAGTAGAACGCGACTACGCACCGGAAAACTAGCGTAAACAGGCCTCTCACGCGGTGGAAGCCGCAGGATGCGGGCAGCGCAGGACTGGTCATCGTGGAAATCCTTGGGGAAGGCCTTTGTCCAGCAGTGGACGTTTTTCGGCATATGATGATGATGATATCTGAATGTGCTAATAAACTGCTGATGGTCTGGCGTTGGTCTCTAGGCAACGGGGGCGTACACAGCCTCCTCTGGGATGCGATCCATCTCACTACCACAGATGAGATACAAGTTACTTCTTACCACAACTTTCACTCGACATTGCGGGAGCAGCGGCCGAATAGCCAGCCAGAGTTAAGCATACTAAGTTTTTATTAACCACAATTGACAAGACTTTGGCATCATATCACCGCATGGTGAGTATGATGCTGAAGATGTAAGCGGGCTTACCAAGATTCCCCAACAATTCAAGCCGGAACACATCAATGCTGTGAATATTGATGTTCGGTGGCAAGACTTAGATAAGACTGTGGTAGTCAGCCAGCCGGGCTTAGATAATTGAAAACGCTAAACACGTTAAAAAACCGACTTCCATCGCAACAACTTAGTACATTTTTACATTATTATTATTGGTTTTTGTTATTTTTTTTATAAATTACTACAATAAAAAAACTTGATAAAATTTATATGGGACCAAACGAGAAGCACTAGCTTTCAAATAATAAAAGAATCATAAAGATCGGTTCACCCGGTCAAAAGTTCTGAGGTAACACACATAAAAAAACATACAGACGAATTGAGAACCTTCTCCTTTTTGGAAGTCGATTGAAAATGCCCTTCCACCAACCAAACCGAGTCATACAAGGTTAGACTCCGCCGAGAATCGAGCCCACGACCTTCTGATGTATACAGCTAATGGACTTAAATATTATACCATGGAGAAGGTTAAACTAAGTACAGTAACTTGTGTGGCTTCAATTTTGTGCCGTTCGCGGTGCTCTCCATTTTGGATGGGTAAGGTTTACAAGACTATGACGATAGTCTTTAAAAACCTAACCCTTTTTCGTTGGTTTGACATGAGAACCACAGATGTAACCTCAGAAGGGGGCTTCCTTGAATGTTTTCTAGCATATTTGCTCGCATGCTTGCATATTTAATTGCATGTTTGCTTATGCCAAATATATGATTCTAAAAATTCATCATGCGATACAAAAGAGATCCCATTTTAGATCTTACTCTGATTTCGCCATACACTTTCCAGATACCTAAACATAGAGCCACTTAGCGCCTCCACTAATAACAAAGGATATCAGCATTGAGATGTCTTGGAACAGACACAAGGGGCGCAGTTTTAATTTTTTTTATTTCTGATTTAAAGTTCCGTAATTAGTAAGTAACATTCTCGAAACCTCACATTTATTGAAAGTTAAAATTCAATGAAATATGAGTTAAAATTATTTTTTTTTGATTTAATAAAAGATAAAATTAAAGAGCCATACTCCGAGTCACCAACCACTCAGCACTGGCACTGCATCCCTAGCCCGCTCCTCATATCACAGTTCCCCTGTTAAAAATGGTTGCCAGGATGGTCAGGATGTTGTTGGAGTTGTCGCAAGTTTTGCAATTACGCCTTAACTTCGCTCTCATCATCATCTGCCTCATGAGCACCTACACCTGGGTCTTCTTTCTGATCTTAAGAACCCAAAAAGAGTACTATCTGAACTTGAAAGCTATCCCAAACAAGGACCTGAAATACATACTGTTAATGAAGTCAAAAAACTCTTACCCATTCGATTTTTCCAACATCTTGTTCGAAGGCCAAGGTTTATTTCTCGAGTACAGCTGTCCGGAAGTTAACTGCTACGCCACATATAACAGAAAACTATTCAAAGATGATCTTACGAAATTCGACGCTATAGTCTTCGACGGAGGATATATTTACAACTTGCCAAAGAAAAGGACGCAACAACAGAAGTACATATTTATTTCTACGGAATCAGCACAGAACTATCCAGTTTGCACGAAATCTTCCGAAAATTTCTTCAACTGGACTGCCACTTACCGACTTGATTCTGAAGTACCCATGCTTTACATTTCAATAGAAAATGCTGCAGGAGAAATAGTGGGGCCAAAAATTAACATGGAATGGATAAATAGGACGAGTGTTCAGACATCAACTAATGAGGAGTTGTACCTAAACAAGGTGAGAAATAAATCTAAAGCAGCGGCCTGGTTCGTTACTAACTGTAAAGGCAGAAGTGGCAGAATGAACTTTGCAAAAAAACTTCGCAGGAGTATGAACTACTATAATCTGCAATTAGATGTCTATGGTGCTTGTGGAACCCATAAATGTCCTAGGGGTAATCCAAATTGCAGCAAGCTTCTAGAAGATGATTACTTTTTTTACTTGTCGCTTGAGAATTCGTTCTCTGAAGACTATGTGACTGAAAAACTGTTAACTGCCTTAGAGCATTTTACTATTCCTATAGTGTATGGAGGTGCTAATTATTCCAGGTTAGTGAACAAGTATTAATCATATCAAGTCATATACGTCCCCACCGAGGGGCTTGAGGACCGGCCAAGTGTGACTCGGGGTCACATAAACAGAGTTATTACATAAACACCTATAAATTTTAAGTAAAATACATCAATGCGAGCGACAGAAAAATTATGAATCTTTTATTCAGTTCAAACTCCACCGTTTTTACATTAGAACAAACACAAAACCTTTGAAAACCACGTTTCTTGTATGGGGATTCCTCAATTTTTTTAAAATCTTATTATTTTTTAGTAAATCTTCCATATATAACACATATTCTGGGAAAATTTCAGCCGGCGAACTATCACTTTTTAAAAGATACAGCCTTTTAAAAGTAGCACAGGCGGACAGGCACACAGACCGACCAGGAACGGAACCCTAACAAAATTATAAGACACCTAACCTTTTAATTGTTTTCTATTTATAAACCAAGGAAAAGACTTATACTACTACTTATAATTATTTATATCATACATATCTGTTTTATGTTCTTTATTCAATATTGTCAATAAAGAGTTTACAAACAAACAAACAAACAAACAAACAAGACTACGAGTAGCACCTGTTCAGTTTTGCCCTTTGCTTCTATTCATGCTTAAACTAAATTGAATAAACGCCGAGAATTCAAAAGTGTTTCTTTTTTAATCTTCCAGATTTCTTCCCCCGTATTCCTACATCGACGGCAACGCGATGTCTACGCAAGACATAGCCGCCCTCATGCACCGCCTCATCCAGTCGCCGAAGCTGTACCTGGAGTATATGTGGTGGAGAGACCACTACTCGTTTCACTACCCTTATAAGGAACACGTCTGTAACCTGTGCTCAGCTCTGCACGACGAGATCATGCTGGAGAAACATTCCGTTTACACGAATTTTAGAGAATGGTGGTATCCTAAATACAAGAAAATATGTAAAGGTTCCTAGTCATTTTTATTGTTATGTTGATATCTGACATAGCTAAGTGCCATCTCACTTCGGGTGCTATACCGGAACTTCTGTCTCTCCTTAGCCATCCTGCAAATTGTAGCTGCGTCATTAATTCCGGTCCAGATCTTTATGTTTTTATACCAGGATGTGCCGGGTCTTCCTCTCCCTCTTTTGCTCTCAACTCAATAACCAGCTTCAAAATATATAAAAAACTGCATTAAAATTTGCCCGGCCGTTTAGGCTCTTCAATGCTACAAACAGACAGACAGGCGAAAGTTTAAAACTGCATCTTTTTAGTTGAATTGAAGAGCTATCGGATGTTTTTTTTGCGATTTCAGATTAAGGACGAATTGGTGAATTATCTCCTATTTACATGAAAATCAATATCTGGAAGTTATCACCATCATCATCATATTAGCCGAAGGACGTCCACTGCTGGACAAAAGCCTCCGTCCCCCAAGGATTTCCACGATGATCAGTCCTGCGCTGCCCGCATCCAGCGGCTTCCCGCAACCTTTACCAGGTCATCGGTCCACCGAGTGGGAGGCCTGGAAATTATATCGATTGCTTATGCTGAAACACTTATTCTAGTAAGAGATGATGCCAATGGCTCACTAATTGTGTATTTAAAAAAAGTAAGGTGGAACCCGCGTCATTTTTTTTGATATGGGGCTATATTTTAAGACCTCACACAAGTTTAGGTGAGGTTTTTTTTAGTAGATATTGAACAAATATCATCAAAAAACCTTTAGCCATTTCCCAAAAAAAAAAAAAGATCTTATCTCAGATTAAAAATACAATGTAATGTATTTAATTGAGATAGGTGCATTTGAGACATGTCACAGCACATTTGGGCATGTTGACGGTAAGTCTGCCAACGCGTGACTGTAAGCAAAATTCTGTTCCGTAGCAGAGTTTTTAACCCCTTTTTCAAAGCGCTAACACTACATCTACATTACTAATTTATTTGGTCCACTTATTGGGCCACCGGCTAGCACCCCAATCCCTAAGGTATATTTGCTCCGCGGGCAGCGACTGTTCAACACCGGTCTAAGACACTAGAGTAGGGCCGTTCTATGACGACCGTTATATTAGTAGTATCATAGTAGTGGTAGTATCATAGCAGTCTTTATATCGGCCGATGACCTTTATGTTATTAGTATCATGTAGTATTATAGCGGTTTTTATATCGGCCGATGAACGTTATGTCACTAGTATCATGTGGTAGTATTATAGCGGTTTTAATATCGGCCGATGACCGTTATGTCATTAGTATCATGTGGTAGTATCATAGCGGTTTTAATATCGGCCGATGACCGTTATGTCACTAGTATCATGTGGTAGTATCATAGCGGTTTTAATATCGGCCGATGACCGTTATGTCACTAGTATCATGTGGTAGTATCATAACGGTTTTAATGTCGGCCGATGACCGTTATGTCACTAGTATCATGTGGTAGTATCATAGCGGTTTTAATATCGGCCGATGACCGTTATGGTAGCCATTGATAGTAATCTTAATTATGCAACTGTTACCTATACCGAAAAAAGCGATCAATGGCGAATCACAGATAAAATACTGCCTTTTGCTTGCGTTATTTAACAAAGGTCGAGTTTATGGGAGTTTATGATCGCTCGAGTGGCGACCGCGCACCGGGAAACGTAGCGTAGGCAGCCCTCCCACTCGGTGGATCGACGACCTGGTGAATGTCGCGGGAAGCCGCTGGATGCGGGCAGCGCAGACCCAGTCGTCGTGGAAATCCTTGGGGGGAGGCCTATGTCCAGCAGTGGACGTCCTTCAGCCAAGATGATGATTTATTTATTTATTTATTATTATTGATGATAATAATAACTTCCATTACTGATTTTCATGTAAATATGAGTTAATTCACCAATTATTTCTTAATCTGGAATCGCAAAAAAGTCTAAATTAAAAAAAAAAAACATCCTGTAGCTCTTCAATTCAACTAAAAAGATGCAGTTTTAAACTTTTGCCTGTCTTTCTATTTGTAGCATTGGAAAGCCTAAAAGGCCGGAAAAATTTTAATGCAGTTTTTTTAAATTTAAAAGCTGGTAATTGATTTAAGAGCAAAAGAGGAAGAGAAAGACCGCGCACAACCTGGTATAAAAACATAAAGATCTGAACCGGAATTAATGACGCAGCTACAATTTGCAGGATGGTAAAAGAAATTAACCAAAAAAAGATTATTCTTTATTTTTCTCAGGAACAGCATCGGATTATGCTATTTTTCCGGGATAAAAAGTAGCCTATGTCCTTCCCCGTGACACAGGCTACCTGCATGCCAAATTTTGTCAAGATTGGTTAAGGTGTAGAAGCGTGAAAAGGTAACAAACAAACAAAAAAACAAATAAACAAACAAACACATTTTCACAATTATAATATTAGTAAATAAATAAATAAATCTTTATTGTACAAGAGAAAGATTACAAAGACTGTGAACCTTAACTCCTAACCTGTATTTCAGGAGTTAATGACTCCCCTGCTGTTAATTACAATATTTAACTTTCTATTGTAACTTTATAATTAGATACTGTAGGTTAGTTACAAAAGCAAAATAAATAAAAAACTGAATTAAGCAAAAAAAAATCTTAACTTAAAGAACAAGAAATATTTTTTTCGGAAGATATGCTCGTGTTGTGTCATGTGAGTGTGTGTGTGTGTGTGTGTGTGTGTGTGTGTGTGTGTGTGTGTGTGTGTGTGTGTACGTGAGCCTGTGTGTGCATGAGTTTTATGCTATTATATCGAAAAGGTTTTCAGTGTCACTGTAGTTCAAGGACTTCAACCCAAATAAAATGAGCTCCTTAATATTAGGTTATTCAAACTTCTTATTTGTGCATATTTTTTGTCTATACTATAATAGGAGCATAGTTTATTATAAAGTAAGGAAGTAAGGATGCCTTTACTGTCTGTTGTTCACTTTTGCGTCATTACACATTTTTCCAAATCCCATATTATCATCATTTCTGTGGTTCTCCTACGCTCTAACCTACCTACAAAAAAACCTACTACCTGCCTATACAGAGTGTAAAAAATGATGTAGTAAGTGGGGGTTCTACTCATCATACTGAAGATCATCATACCCCTTTAAACCCATAGTCAAGTTAAAAAAAGGACCTTCCATACAAAAATGCACAAAATTGGTCGATCAGCTGATCGATTTGTATGAAGTGTTAATTTTTTTGCGATTTCAGCAAAGCCATAGAACAAAAGTTGTCCCAGTTAACGGGACCTACACCAATATTGTTACAACTGTATAAAGGGCATGTTAATAATATATCAAGTAATATCATGTCGACGTGGCAGGCAAATTGTATGATTAGTCATATAACATACGGTCAGGCAAATTATATAATTCGTGCGTATGTAAACGGTCAGGCAAAATGTTAAATGCTGTACGCCGATTCAGGCAATTTGTAATAATTCGTCCGTATGTAAACGGTCAGGCAAAATCTAAAATTATGTACGCGGATTGTAAAATGCTGAGCCAGGTAAATTGTATTAATTCGTCCGAGTCTGGCAAGCTGTCAAAGTGCCGTACGGCAGATTGTAAATGAGCGATGTTAGGTTCGGTCAGGTTTGACTGATTTAACTGTCAAAGACCCTCGCTTAGCAAGGCTCCCGCGCCCTTGCCATTATTTAATTTCCCTGACGTTTGCCTGACCGTATGTATAATGACGAATTATAAAGTATGCCTGCGACATCGATACCCTGTCACTCAAAGGCTTTAGAAGTTTCATATGTTTAATGATTTTGCAGGTTGTTTCATAAAGTATTTACTAATGACATGCCCGTGACTTAGATTACATGGTTTTTAGAAATAAATTTGGTACACGTATGATGCAGTTTTGATTAACGCGTTAACATTACAGATTTTCTTTATTTTTAACTTCAATTACTCCTAAACGATAGAAAACCCAAGGTTGAAAAAAATACCTTTATTGTTGATGATGTTCCTTATAGTCAAAGTCTTTTAGAAACACGTTTGAGCAGTTTTAGCTTTATAGAAAAAAAAAAACAAAAGATAGATCTACACAGTCACTTTCAACTCTGGTTATGACTAATATTTTAAAGTATGAATTTAAAAAAATATATAAAAATATTTTTTATGATAATACAAAGTGAGTAATGTTATTATTTTTATACTTTCATTGTTGTTTTTGATTGAAACGAAAAACCATTGAAAAAGTGTGGTTATTTTCTTTACTCTTTACACGTAAAGAAAAAGACAACTGTTCCAATCAATACCTCGCCTCATTTCTCGTGGGTCAAATTTTAAATAATTTTCGAAAAACCTAAAAACTTTTAGGTACAAGACTTTATAATAGCATTGTCAAGTGATATACTTACACATGCGTGAAAAATTTCAGCTCAATCGGAAACCGGGAAGTGGGTCAAATTTTACTTGCAAGATATCACCCGAACAAATATACATACATCGCAAGTAAAATAAAAGCTTGTAAAATATTTACGTGCTTAAGGAATTTGTATATTGCACAGCAAGAAAATTTTCGATGAGATCTTTATTCGACATTTTTTAAGGAACAGATTCAGCATCAACGGTTTGAAGACTTCGAGTAATGTGATCAGTTCCATCCAGACACAGAACTGTTTTGTACCTATTTATAGATAGATCTGCAGCGATTTCCAATATTCCCAGCGAGTAACCGTCGATAAATACAGAGCCAAGATTATCCAACACCAATACAGCGGCTGGATGTCGTCGGCGCAGATTAAACAAATATTACCGAGCGATAACATCCACTTTGAAATCTCGTAGACACGGCACGCAGTGTAAAAAATTATATATACTCATTATATATAAATATATAATCATCATTATATCGACTGAAAGACGTCCACTGCAGGACAAAGACCAACCCCAAGGATTTCCACGACGACCGCTTCTGCGCTGCCCGTATCCAGCGGCTTCTCGCGACCTTCACCAAGTCATCGGACCAACGGGTATAATATTATGATGCAATTTTGAAATTATTATTACCCTGGTACCCTGGTACACCCTTCGTCTTTCCTTAGTGGATGAATTTTCAAATATCCTTTCATGTTGCTTGCCATCATAAGAAGATAGTAATGTCAAAATTGCATCATAATATTAGACCCGTTGGTCCGATGACTTGGTGAAGGTCGCGAGAAGCCGCTGGATGCGGGCAGCGCAGGAGCGGTCGTCGTGGAAATCCTTGGGGGAGGTCTTTGTCCTGCAGTGGACGTCTTTCAGTTGATATAATGATGACCCGTTGGTCTAGTGGCAGCGCCATCAAATCTAAAACATTTGATAGTTACTCGTAAGTAGCTGTGTGCTGGTACCGACCTTAAAAAAAATTGTAGGCCCCTTATTTGATTCGTACCTACCTTTTATTTCGTTATTGTTGGTTAATTTCGTGTATTTATATATAAACATATTATTTCATACTTTTGAATGAATTAATTTTTGAAGCTGGTTTTTAGTTATCAAAATCTTTTATTTTTTTTGTTTCGTCGGATTGAGAGTAAACCTATCAAATTAAATAAGTAGTGCTATGGTAAATGAAATTTTACAATGGCACTACTGGTAGTTCTACTGCCTTTTCCTTTATTTGCTCTATGTAGTGTTGCCTTCGTCTTCATTTTATTTCATTTCCTTCTCTACCTCTTCTTCCTTTTATGTTTACTTCTATGATGGTAAGCTGTCGCATCGTATCAGGTGTCTTATGCTACGGTAAATGAAATTTTACCATGGCACTACTGCTAGTTCTACTGCCTTTCCCTTTACTTGCTCTATGTAGTATTGCCTTCGTCTTCATTTCATTTCATTACTTCCTCTACCTCATCTTCCTTTTATTTTTTCTTCTATGATGGCAAGCTGTCGCGTCGTATCAGGTATCCTATGCTACGGTAAACGAAATCTTACCTTGGCACTACTGGCATTTTTACTGCCTTTTTCTTTATTTGCTCTATGTAGTTTTGTCGTCGCCTTTATTTCATTTCATTTCTTTCTCTACCTCTTCTTCCTTTTATTTTTCCTTCTATGATGGTTTTGAGAAAGCTGTCGTGTGTATCACGTGTCTTATGCTACGGTAAATGGAATTTTACTTTTTCTGTAGTTCTACTGCCTTTTTCCTTTATTCGCTCTATGTAGTTTTGCCTTTGTCTTAATTTATTTCATTACTTCCTCGACCTCTTCTTCCTTTTATTTATCCTTCTATGATGGTTTTGAGAAAGCTGTCGTGTCGTATCAAGTGTCCTATGCTATGGTAAATTAAATTTTACCATGGCACTACTGGTAGTTCCACTGCCTTTTCCTTTTTTGCTCTATGTAGTTTTGCCTTCGTCTTCATTTCATTTCATATCTTCCTCTACCTCTTCTTCTTTTTATCTTTCCTTCTATGATGGTTTTGAGAAAGCTGTCGTGTCGTATCAGGTGTCCTTACATAAATAGGTATTTCCTCTTCTATTTTAAATTATTTTCAGCAGATTTCTGTTCTCAACTACCGAAATAAAATGAGGCGTTGAGAGCAGAAGTGGCGTAACCCCAAAATCAAACAATGGAGATATTTCAAAATTATTTTTTTCATATTGTCAATTACCTTATAACTAGCAAATTAATATCTTATTTCACTATTTTATGTCGCACTAACATTATTAAGGGCATATTTCTTATTATTCCATTTCAAATTCTCATCTGAGTACAAAAAATATTGGAAATTGTGTGGATTACACCGTTGCTGTTACAATATTTTTCATACATTTTATATTAAACATTGGGTTACACCATAACTGTGATAAACCAAATAGATTATAAAATAACATGAAAGACATGAAATCTAAACTAGTTACTAAACCTCATCCTCTGTGTATTCCAACAACCCTAAGTCTCTATTGGATCCAACAGATAAGTTTTTATATAATTTGTGGTTGATTGCTGGAATGTACTGTGTAAACTCTAAGAGGTCTTTTTTGCTTCTTTTATAGCATTTCCGTTTGGATCCCTTATCAAGATCAGTAATTTAACCCGTTTGTTGTTTCTTCAAATCCGCTGTTTTGAAAATGACTTCTTCATTGTTGCTGTATTTTCAGTTTATTTTGAATGGTGTCTCTTTTGAAAATTGTAGCCACTGTATTTTATGCCATTCCATTTATTCGCGATTTAAGTTAATTTTTCTGTTCGTAATGTTTGTTTCCAATTTTCTTGGAGTACATCATTGAACTATCCACCTCACCTTACTTTAAATGGGCTCTTTTTCCAGGAGCTGCTATAACTCTTTTCCAGTCTTGAGCGACAAATATTTCTTGGATTTTTTTTTCGAAAAATTCGAAATCCTGATCACATGGCAAATAGCTATGACCACTAACCAGAAATTTGTGATAAATTTCATTGACTGTATAATCTTCATATGAAACAATATATTGGCAAAGAACAGACGTCTTTATATTTCTATTTTGCCCACCTCATTGACTTGAATACATGATCAGTTTTAGTGTGGTGACAAAATATTTTATGTAATGTAAAATACAGGAGCCAATCTCTTGTGGATTCAAATTACCATCACTTATCATTGAATCCAACAAAATATTATTAAAAGTTTCTACTGTGCTTTCTTCTTAGATATTCTACTTTGACAAACCTCCTTTGGTTTACTTGAACTTGGGTGTTCCAAGTTAGGTGTAGTATCTTTAAATCCTAAAAAACTTTTAATTAATTAATTCTAGAACACCAAGCACACTTTATTAGGATTTACAACTTGGTTCCTAACCCGGTTTTAGTGTGATATCTATAACTTTAAAGATGGTGGTATCCATAGGGCAGCTTGGCAAAGGTTCTTCCAAATTGCGTATTGGTGCTATTTCTAAATTTGTGCTATTGTCCACTAAGAAGCATTGCGGGTGTTCCTCAATATCTAAATCCTCACAATTGATATCATCAATGTCATTTACGCATTCTACAAAAATGGAAATACAATATAGATATTTAGTTTGGGCCCAATTGTTAATAATATAGATACAGTTTTTAGCTTGTTAGCTTGTACTGGTGGAAATTTTAAACCTTCACTCACTGACATCTACATGACAGGCCTGAGGATGTTCTTCCAAATCCAAATCCTCACAATTAGTAGCATCATCATCGCCACATTCTACAAAAATATTAAAGTAATATAGATATTTACTTTGGGCGCAATCTGTAATAGCATAAATAAAGCTAATAACTAAACATTCACCTTGTACTGGTGGAACTTTCAAATCTTCACTGCCCTCTACATAACAGACCTGTTCCTCCAAATCCAAATAA
This sequence comes from Coleophora flavipennella, assembly GCA_947284805.1. Classification (NCBI taxonomy): domain Eukaryota; kingdom Metazoa; phylum Arthropoda; class Insecta; order Lepidoptera; family Coleophoridae; genus Coleophora; species Coleophora flavipennella. The sequence goes on along the minus strand of OX369255.1, from coordinate 6,842,887 downwards.
TAATAATCTTAAAAATAATATAACAATAAATAAAATTATAATATCTGCGATTCTCCCAATTACACACAGTTCAATTCATATTTTTATTTATAAGTTCTGTTATCAATACCCTCTCCATTTCATCTAAGTAGTTGACTACTGAATGAGAGACAGACGAACAAACAGAACTACTTATCAGTAACAATACTAGTACATTCCAAAACCTTTGTTACCAACTTCCAATGACTAACCTCGAACATTGTTCTCAATGCTATTATCATCGCTGTAACACTCTTAAACATTTTTAAAACCGATTTATCAAATCATTAAAAAAATAACAGTTTTCAGTATGTATATTATTGTAAAAGGTATATTTATTTTACCTTCAAGCAAGATTTCTACTTCAGACTTAACCAGATCAGGATTGTTTTCTTGATTCTGAGACTAGGTATTTAACATCACATTAGCTTCAGAAATCACAAATTTTGTGATAAAATTTGTATATTCACCTTATATACAGCATATCTATGTATATTTACATAAAATTTTACGAACCACACAACAGCAAACAACCAAAATGGACAATGGTAAAATAACGTATTAACATTGTCAGATGCAAAAATGGTGTAAGCGGAAATCAGGTTGAATACACCATTTTCGTTTGACAAAGTAGCCACGTGCAAAAATGGCGTATCGGCTTACACCACTATGGTATAAAATTAGGCCCAGTGCAGAATAAGTTTAGTAACGCCATCTCGTCATTTTTTGTACAACTAATGTTACACCAAAATTGCATTCAAACTTTATGGTTTTCTGAAGGCATACACCAAATAAAAATAATTTGTCCAAAATGTCGCTTACGCCACTTCTGCTCTCAATGCCTCAAATATTTTAAGAATAATAACACGACTTTTGTGAATGTTTTTATCTCTACAAATGCTCTTGCAGCGTTTGGAGAGTAATACCCGGCAATATCAATACTGGAGACAGAACCTGAGAAATGAGCAGCGAACCTCTCTCTCCCCACGGCCAGGCTACGATAAAGCCAAAAAGAATTATGATTCTCACAGACTGTGCAGCCTATGTTTTTTTTAATTATTAAAAATTTTAGTGCGTTTGACTTCATCTCACCTGATGGAAGTGACGATGTATACGAGGATGGTAAACGCAAACTCAAATAATGCATGTTCACTCTCGCCTTGTAATGTATGTTTTTCGCAATCAGCCTTCTTTGCATCGCACCTTTTATTAGTGGATGTCTTAGTCATATGAAGAATATGTGTGCGAAATTTTAAGTTTCTAGCCTTAAGGGTTTGGCCTGTGCGTTTCATCCCCTATTATACCCTCGTAGGGGTTGAATTTTAGAAAACGCTGAAATACGTAACTCATCATTTTTGCCGTACTTAATTCATACTAAATTTTATGCAACTATGTCCAAGGAATAAAAAGTTTCATATAAAATTGTTTCCCCTATTTCGCCTCCTTGGGGGTTGAATTTTGAAAAGTCCTCCCTTTTTTCTAGTCTTAAGAGTTAGGCCTGTGCGCTGATACATCAGTCAATCACTTTTGCATTTTATATATATTGGTAGATAACATAACTAAAATTAAATTACCTAAAATTAAGCATCCTTCGCCATGCCCGGTGCAAAGGTGGCCATAATACTAGTTGCATTTCCGCGCTATGTGGCTATGGACCAATGACAGCCAATGACGCAAGTCCTACTGAGCTACGATACACCTAAGTCATGTTGTAATGATTCCTTGTGTGCATTAAAGGCATACATACATACACTTCAGCTACTTTAAATCAGGTGGACCAAATAATAATTAAAATTCAGGATTCGAGGGCTTACGCATATAAGGCGATACCTACGTTTAACATTTCAGTAGCGAGCGATCAGCGCTCCGTTATCAGTTCGTTTTACCACCTCAGGAAATGAGATTTTTGTCTACCCCTCACACCACCGGGTATGCCATTTACCCAAGTCGGTAAGTACTTCAGTGTTCCGTCAGAATATGCATAAAGTAAGAAATCTGCACCTCAACATAGATAAGATGTAGTGAATATTCTCATGCATATTTAACGCGTCAGTTTAAATAGTTAAAGTTTTTTTTAGTTCACATGTGATAAGCCCTTGGCATCATCTCACCTGATGGTAAGTGACGATGATGCCTAAGATTACGCCACGGAGGCGGTTAACATAGATAAGATGTAGTGAATATTGTCATGCATATTTAACAGGTCAATTTAAATAATTAAAGTTTTTTTTAATCCACATTTGATATGCCCTTGGCATCATCTCACCTGATGGGAAGTGACGATGAAGCCGAAGATTACGCCACGGAGGCAGTTAACATAGATAAGATGTAGTGAATATTCTCGTGCATATTTAACGCGTCAATTTAAATAGTTAGGGTTTTTGTTCAGTTCACATTTGATAAGCCCTTGGCATCATCTCACCTGATGGTAAGTGACAATGATGCCTAAGATTACGCCACGGAGGCGGTTAACATAGGTAAGAATAAGATGTAGTGGATAATCTCATGCATATTTAACGCGTCAATTTAAATAGTTAAAGTTTTTTTTAGTTCACATGTGATAAGCCCTTGGCATCATCTCACCTGACGATGATGTCGAAGATGGAAGCGGGCTTACCAAAATTTCCCAAAGTAATCGGGATCTGGCCATCTTATGTTCAATACTGTTAACACTGATGTATGGCGGTAAGATTTAGATAAGATGGTGGTAGCTAGCCAGGCTATCAAAATGCCCTGCCACCAACCAAACCGAGTCTTACAATGTTGACCCCGCCGGGAATCGAAGCCGTCACCTCCTGGTGTGAAGCAAATGTTTTAACCATTTCGCCACGGAGGCGGTTAAAAACATTTAAAAATATTAAAAATATAGTCAAAAAAATGAAACTTAAAAATAAAATAAAATAATTTTCTAGTCGACCAACACGCACCAACATGCGTGGTTGACTAAGCCCCTATCGCTATAATTCAGAGGCTCGAGCCCTTCGGTGGGGACATTATATGAGCTGATATGATTGATACAAATTCTTTTATCAGACTACACGTCCATATTTCTTTAGTAGTAAAAAATAAATAAAAAGAAAAAGTTAAAAAGCCTTTTGGTCGATATGATGATGAAGATGATGATGATGATCACATGAAAGGACATGCCATCAACACATTTGATTTTTGCCTTTATATTAACTTGCGCGCTGGAAAGCTTTGACTACGTTTTTACAAGCTTTTAATTAACTTGCAACAATGTACGCATGACTAAGTTCGGGTGAAATCTTGCAAGTTAAATTTGACCCACTTCCCGGTGTCCGATTGAGCTGAAATTTTGCATACATATGTTTCATCATTACAGCTCATATACGTCCCCACCGAGGGGCTCGAGCCTACCCTGAATCAGGGCGACTAGGCCTTAGTCAACCACGCGGGCCCAGTGCGGGTTGGTCGACTTCACACACAACCTTCGAGTTTCTTCGCAGGCGTGTGCAGGTTTCCTCACGATGTTTTCCTTCACCGTTAAACATATGTTTATCGCGTGACAATGCAATATCAAAAGCATGTAAGTACCTTAAATTTTTTAGGTTTTTCGAAAATTATTATTTGCTTTCTGAAAAATCTGAGTAACAACATTGTATCGGCGAAGGGGTTGTTACATTATTTTGCTTTTATGACTTTAAATAAATAAAATAAATTCAGTTTATTTTCAGAAAATTACAGTCCAATAATATGTTAGTTACAATGTCACATAAAAACCTATGTCAGTAAAACATAAATAACAAATAATTAAGAAAGCAGTCGAGACAAAGCCATCATTATTATCCAACCCGTTCGACCGTTTCACGGAAACTGTTCGAATCGAACGCGAAGAGTTTAGAACCAGAGGCACAGATGAGATACTAGTTACTTCGTAACCAGAGGGTTGTTTACCTGCACACTATAAAGGTGTATTAGGTAAATACGTCGTATACAACCTTTTTATCCCACTTCCCAAAAAGGAGGTTAATATTTATCGGGTGTATGTATGTACCTCTATATGTGTGTATGTATGTATGTTTGATTCTTTGGCTTAGCTTGTATCTAAACGGCTTGATGGATTTTGAAGTGCGAGTTGTCGTATAGATTCGTCTTGATCCCGAAAGTGACATAACCACTAACTACCACCATTTTATCTAAGTCTTGCTACCAAGCATCAGTGTTAAGCAGTTGTGTGAAGATTAGATAGCCAGATCACCATCGCGTTGGGAAATGTTGGTAAGCCCGCTTCTATTTTCGGCATCATCGTCACTTACCATCAGGTGAGATGATGCCAAGGCTTACCAATAGGGATGACGAATGCTAGTCACTTTTTATCTTTTTACTTTTTATCATCTGTCAAAAACGACATTTGTCTAAAAATGTTTGAAATACCTAGACGTGACTTCATAGTTTAGCAGCGTCATTTATGTACTCATTTTGTGATTTTGGTGAAATAAAAATCGAAGACTTGATGGAAAACAAAAACGAGTAAGGTTTTCCAAAGTTTAAGTAGGAGGGCAATTTAGTGATGAAGAGTTCATAATTTATTTCTGATGCTGTCTTCATCCCGTGATTTAAAAAAAAATATACATTTTAACCAGACTGCCCTAAAAAGGAGTAATATTTCATGCAGTCAGGTTTTTAATTTTTAATTTATTTGATTAGGTTAAGTACTTTATATCCGTTGAGCACAATCTAATCTTAAACTAGATGCAATCGCAGCGAAAACTGAATTTAGATACGTTTGGTCGCTATAAACCGCTGTGTCGTACCTTCACTTACAGCGTCGTAAAAGCTTTCTATATCGATAGGTTTCGTGATCCATCTTACTAGACGGGGGGCACTCTAAGCAGGACTGGCCTCAGTAGAGACAAGAGGTCAGTAATGGATATCTATTAGTCGCTCTACTCGTTCTGTCAAGGCAGGGTTGTCACTTATCAAGTTATCAAGGCATGATTAGAATAAGCCTTTTTCAGAGTCAGCTTCCATTTACTCTTTTTCCATTTTCGGACTCGCGTACTGAGGGTTTCATTCCAAAACACATTGGTAAGCCCTTGACATCACCTCACCTGAGGGTAAGTGACGATGATGCCGTAGATGGAAGCGGGCTTTTTTATCTTAAAGCCGGAACAAATAAATGCTGTTAAAATTGATGCTTGGCGGCTAGACTTAGTTAAGATTACATCGTCACTTACCACCAGGTGAGATGTTGTCAAGGGTTTACCAATTGTGAATAAAAAAAAAGAAAAAAGGATGGTGGTAGCTAGCCAGGCGGGCTTAGAGAACGCCCTTCCACCAACCATACCGAGTCTTATACAAGGCTAGACTTCGCCGGAAATCGAACCCGCGACCTTCTAATGTGAAGCTGAAATCTTATCACAAAATTCCCCTAATACTGAACTTACTTCCTATTTCGTGTTAAATGTTTGATGAATTAAAATCCTAAAATTACGAATCCCGTTAAAAACTATGACGTCACGCCTGGCTATTTCATACTTTTTATAACAAAGTTAGGTTTTTGACAGGTGATTTTAAAGACTAGTCAAGTGCGAGTCGAACTTGTGCTTCTAGGTTCCGTGCCACCACACCTCTCTACACGAATAAAACAATGGTATCTATACATTTTAAACAAAGTACATCAACGACATCAACTTTTCCATGTTGCGTGCCAGAAAAAATCTACGATGTGGTCTAATATCATATTTATAAGAACTACATTGTAATACTATTGTGGATCACCAGTAAAATAGAGGATAATGAAAATGTATTTTTTTTCAAATTCAGTTCGGGGTAACTATTTAGTAATCTGTGGTTCGGGAGATCCTTAGCACAGATTACTAAATAGTTACTTTCCTTAGTGCGAATACGACTCACTTTTGGCCGGTTTTAATTATTAATTGTTTTACATTCGAGTTTGTAGTACGCGTTAATATAATCAAAAAAAAATTGACGATTTTAGGACAGAGAAAAAACAAAAAAAGAACGTTAAAAACACCTTTCTCGTATGAAAACGCCTTTAATTTTTCCTTTTTACCTGACTACGGCAAAGCCAAAAGGAAGGGTAATAACTTTAGCAGTCTATGTATGCATGTTTGTATTTACGTATGTTCCACCGTAGCGCTGAAACTAGTGAGCAGATTTTAATGAATGAGGTGTCAAGCGATTCGTTAAGGCTACATTTTATACCAACTAAATCACTATAACGGATGTTACATCCAAAAAAGTGGGGGTCAATGAATTTTTTTATTATTTCATAGTAAATCCGCCATAATCTGTAAAAAAAATCAGCCGGATGTCTACTACGGTTCAAAAGATATGCATTTTAAAAGTCTGATAGATCGACAGGCAGCGTATGCATAGTAGCAATAGGGTCCTGTTGGTACCCTTTGGCTACGGAACCCTAAAAAGTATACACTGAGTGTTAGGCGAAATAGAGTAGGTATTTTTGACAGGGACTTTTAATCAAGTGACTGTCATTTTTTTTATAAAAAAAAATGGACTTCCCGTAAAAAGTTGGATTAAGCAATTTCAGCAAAGTTATAGATAAAAGTTGTTCAATCGTAGCCGGTGGCAGCCCTAACTGGCTTCCTATCCATTACCGTGATTTCCGACACTTGGCCAGCGGCGGCGGCCACGACCTCAAAGAAAACCTGACCCCTGAGGTACCTACTTATGGGAGAAAAACACATTATATAGGTAGGTGCCTAGTCTCTTACTCTGAGTTGTAATACCCGTAAAACATATTTAAGTTACAACTAACTATACAAAAACTAAAGAAACAATAAGTCATTTGAGTGACCGGGTGCAGTCCGTGTGAACTGGCCTACTCTTGTCAAAGGTATCAATGACATTCAATGATTTTTATGTATAACTTTTCGTGTCATATTGTTTTTATGTTCTAATGACATAATCTGGTTTTTTTCAAGGATTGAATTTTGACATTATTAACTTCTTGATTTTTCACAAATGAAATTATGTAATTATTATTTTATGACTATTAGAAAGAGTGTAATTTGCACTTATTTTGAATAAATACCTTGAATCTTGACTTTTTATCATCTGTCAAAAACAAAATTTTGTTCCAACAATGTATGAAATAAGCGTAGGAACGCGTGACGTCATAGTTTTTCAGCGTCTTTGATACACTAATGTTAAAGTATACATATATTTGTATATATTAGTACTAACATACAGTATGGACACTCCCTGCCGCTCTCTAGATTGTGACCTCACCCCCTTGTCAACCAGATTGATACAGATTGGTTACAGTTTGGTTGTCGAACGTATAGGATTTCGCCGTCATTTTATTTGTTCTGTCATTCGTTGTTTGAAATTGAAATTGAAATGTTCAGGGTGTGCTAATGTCGTGATTAGAGAAATAGTCAAACCGAAATGAATTAGATTTTTTGAAATTTCTACGGGAGTACAGTTTAGGGAATATCATTTCATATTATTAATTGGCTCAAGGAAGCGTCGGTGGCTCAACCGGTAACGACTCGGTCCTTCTAACCAAAGGTGCCAGGTTCAAATCCGGACGGCCATTGTACGTTAGTTTTTCGAAACCTACGTACATATACTCACCGATTGCTTTAATGGTGAAGGAAAAACATCGTGAGGAAACCTGCACACGCCCGCGAAGAAACTTGAAGGTTGTGTGTGAAGTCGACCAACCCGCACTGGGCCCGCGTGGTCGACTAAGGCCCGATCGCCCTAATTCAGGGTAGGCTCGAGCCCCTCGGTGGGGACGTATATGAGCTGTAATGATTGGCTCAAGGAAGCGTCGGTGGCTCAACCGGTAACTACTCGGTCCTTCTAATCAAAGGTGCCAGGTTCAAATCCGGACGGCCATTGTACGTTAGTTTTTCGAAACCTTCGTACATATACTCACCGATTGCTTTAACGGTGAAGGAAAAACATCGTGAGGAAACCTGCACACGCCCGCGAAGAAACTTGAAGGTTGTGTATAAAGTCGACCAACCCACACTGGGCCCGCGTGGTCGACTAAGGCCCGATCGCCCTAATTCAGGGTAGGCTCAAGCCCCTCGGTGGGGACGTATATGAGCTGATATGATGATTATTTATTATTGATGCAATCAACTATGTCGATCCGTGCAAAAATCTAGAACCTAGTGCTGGATCTCACATGGCTTAAAAATTAGTGCGATCTGTCAAATTAGTTTTCCAAATTGCGAAAGTCAGTTTAGCTATTTTTTGACTCTTTTATGGGATATAATTATATCAGTCAATACTCGAATGTTTATTGCATGCCATGTGTTTTTCAGGGCGTTGAAAAGAGTTATAATAACATCGTTGACTTAGTTTATGCACAACCAGGTTTAAAACCAGTCAAGTGCGAGTTGGGCTGGTGTAAAGCAGGGTTCCGTAAAAAACAGCTTTTTCTGAGGAATCTATACAAAAATATCTATAATATACAAAAATCAAAATATCTATTGACTGACTCGGTGGCTCAGTGGTTAGTGCCCTTGACTACTGATCCGAGGGTTGTGGGTTCGATCCCCACCCAGGGCAAGCATTTGTGTGATGAGCAGATTTGTTTGCTCTGTGTCTGGGTGTTAAATATCTATATATGTATGTATTTAAACATATCATCATCATCATCATCATATAAGCCGAAGGAAGTCCACTGCTGGACATAGGCCTCCCCCAAGGATCTCCACTATAGAAAAAAATAGACTTTCCAATCAAAGTTAACCGTAAGTTAACCATTCAGCTAAGTGATCACATACATAATCTGATTGTTTAAGGGATTCCTCTAAAATACCTGAAAATAATTTAAGGGGGGATTTAACTCATGAAACTGTACAACTTTCCCTAAGGTGCCTCTACCTACTTTAAAAAAATTGGTCTTGCCATTCCGAAATATGAGTATAGGTTTCCTGAAGAAAGTTGTAAAGTATCATAGCCAGAAACCCCCCTTCTTCCTTAATTCCTTTGGGAAAGTTATACAATTTAATGAGTAGATTCTGAGTTTTAAATTTCGCCATTTCGCCGACGATTTTGACAATCCTTAGTGTCTATTTCCAACAATTCTCCCTGCCACTGAAAATCCATTGGGACCTCCAATCAGGCGCGAAGATTTTTACTGGCGCACTAATTGAGCGAAGAGCCTCGTCGACACCGGAAGCCATAAAAGTTATTAATTGGTTCCCCGCCATCCCTGCCCGGCCGGAAGTTGTAAATACGACCGCCACTATTTCCGGTCAATCGACACGCATCGCTCCTGCCTTTTTGGGGATGGAGAGGGGAGTGTGGGGGGCTATTGCCACCGGTTAATAAACCTACTCGTAGTTTGTTGTAGTTGCAATACTTGGGTTCCATTGGCCGTGTGTGATTTATACGTCAGTTCCTGTGTGATAAATAATTGCAGATAAAAACAATGGTCAGGTCTTTACCTAAAATCTTAGTCTTTGAAGTTTTTTATGCTGTAAAGTAAATCTTATTTTTCTTCTTAAGAGGAAACGCGGTCTAAAGAATAGGTATATGAATAAAATGTTGCTGTCTCCCTCCCCCAAACCTCTCCGTTTACAGCAAGAAAAGGAGAACTGCAGCACAGACCGATAATATGCACTAAAATTGATCAAAACAGCATTTCATAGTCCCCTATTTCCTTCTCCAAAACTTGAGCAATAATATTATTTTTTCAAATAAAAAAAAATGCTTTACCTATTCCTCTATGCTTTCATTTTATTGTTAATATGCGTATTATGTTTTTGGTGGGTGTCTGAAAATGACGTTTCAATTGGGCAATTTGCTCAGTTTTTGAAGGCTCCTACTTCCTATTATAATAAGAATATAGGAAAAATCAAAACATAGGGGCATGGCCATGGTAGATATAGGTTTGACGTAAAATCATTTTTGCTCTATTGTCATTATTCAGGAAGGAAACAAGGGACTACGTTTGTATGGAAAAAATGGCGCCCGCGTTCCCTCTTAAGCTTGTACTTAACTTGCAATGTTAGTATGTTTTCTTAAGCTTGTACTTAACTTGCAATGTTAGTATGTTTTCTTAAGCTTGTACTTAACTTGCAATGTTAGTATGTTTTCTTAAGCTTGTACTTAACTTGCAATGTTAGTATGTTTTCTTAAGCTTGTACTTAACTTGCAATGTTAGTATGTTTTCTTAAGCTTGTACTTAACTTGCAATGTTAGTATGTTTTCTTAAGCTTGTACTTAACTTGCAATGTTAGTATGTTTTCTTAAGCTTGTACTTAACTTGCAATGTTAGTATGTTTTCTTAAGCTTGTACTTAACTTGCAATGTTAGTATGTTTTCTTAAGCTTGTACTTAACTTGCAATGTTAGTATGTTTTCTTAAGCTTGTACTTAACTTGCAATGTTAGTATGTTTTCTTAAGCTTGTACTTAACTTGCAATGTTAGTATGTTTTCTTAAGCTTGTACTTAACTTGCAATGATAGTATGTTTTCTTAAGCTTGTACTTAACTTGCAATGTTAGTATGTTTTCTTAAGCTTGTACTTAACTTGCAATGTTAGTATGTTTTCTTAAGCTTGTACTTAACTTGCAATGTTAGTATGTTTTCTTAAGCTTGTACTTAACTTGCAATGATAGTATGTTTTCTTAAGCTTGTACTTAACTTGCAATGATAGTATGTTTTCTTAAGCTTGTACTTAACTTACAATGTTAGTATGTTTTCTTAAGCTTGTACTTAACTTGCAATGTTAGTATGTTTTCTTAAGCTTGTACTTAACTTGCAATTTTAGTATGTTTTCTTAAGCTTGTACTTAACTTGCAATGTTAGTATGTTTTCTTAAGCTTGTACTTAACTTGCAATGTTAGTATGTTTTCTTAAGCTTGTACTTAACTTGCAATGTTAGTATGTTTTCTTAAGCTTGTACTTAACTTGCAATGTTAGTATGTTTTCTTAAGCTTGTACTTAACTTGCAATGTTAGTATGTTTTCTTAAGCTTGTACTTAACTTGCAATGTTAGTATGTTTTCTTAAGCTTGTACTTAACTTGCAATGTTAGTATGTTTTCTTAAGCTTGTACTTAACTTGCAATGTTAGTATGTTTTCTTAAACTTGTACTTAACTTGCAATGTTAGTATGTTTTCTTAAGCTTGTACTTAACTTGCAATGTTAGTATGTTTTCTTAAGCTTGTACTTAACTTGCAATGTTAGTATGTTTTCTTAAGCTTGTACTTAACTTGCAATGATAGTATGTTTTCTTAAGCTTGTACTTAACTTGCAATGTTAGTATGTTTTAAGCTTTAATCGACTTTAACGCTTCCAGGGGTATGTATGTTGGTGGTATGAAGCCGTAAGCTGTATTCCCGATGACAAAAGACCGTTTTGGTATTTTGAAGTTCATCTGTTGATGAACTACGAAGGTGGAATTAAGGTTCCAGGATCGTATATTGTTTTCAATAAAATCATAGGAAATACTGTACCTCTCTGCATGGCTTTAAAAATTTGGAATCAAGCATTTACTGTATTAGATTCTTATTTGGCACACTGAACAAAACTCTTTTCAAATAAAAGCACCATCTTATCTAAGTCTTCCCCCCACGCATCAATGTCGACAGCATTGATGTGTTCCGGCTTGTAGATAAGATAGCCAGTTCCCCATTGCGTTGGGGAAATCTTGGTAGGCCCCTTCCATCTCCGGCATCATTGTCACTTACCATTAGGTGAGATGATGTCAAAGGCTTACCAAATTATAAAAAAAAAATAATTAAAAAAAAGCCTAAAAGTTGTTTGGTTTTCCGAAATGAGTTCACTCTGCTCAGGCTCTGATAGTTACAGGCTACCTAGGTAAGGTAGCCAATTGAAATCTATTGTTATCAGCCGATGGCTACTTAGGTAGGTAGGTGTACCTATTCCGGTTTTAGCGATTACTGTTGTGGCGGCAACGGCAGTAACCCGCCTCTGAACCTTATCACAAGCGACGAGAGGACCAAAGAAATACGATACCTAGAACGCGCAATTAACATTTTTTCATCACTGAGTATAAATACAAGTTACCAATAAAAAAATATATATCAACGGTTGGACCACGGCCTCGAGATCCCAGACATACCACCTCGTCTGGCGGAGATATCTCCCTGTGCTCTCTAAACACTATTATTTCGAATACATCCAGAAATCTTGGTACAAATAATAATAATAATCTTGTATTTTCCGTTAGAGACGTAACGGCTAGGGCCGCTGCCTTCCTGTCCGGGAGGTCGTGGTTCGAATCCTGCTACGTACCAATGTGATTTCGAATTACGATTTCATATGTACGTTTATCCGACGCTCTTACTATGTACGTTTATCCGACGCTCTTACGGTGAAGGAAAACATCGTGAGGAAACCTGCAAGACGCCTGCGGAGAAACTCGCAGGTAGTGTGTGAAGTCGACCAACCCTCAATGGGCCCGCGTGTTCGACTAAGACCCGATCGCCCTAATTTAGGGTAGGCTCGAGCCCCTCGATGTGGGACGTATATGAGCTGTTACTATCAAGCCGTAAGTATTTTTTTATTATTTTTAGTATCCCTAGTAAATTCAGAGATATAAGCGTTTTGCCTACGCGCGGCGATTTTAGATTTATAAATTCCCGAAAGCCACTTACGGCGCGCACACCACGGACCCTCTAGTTGACACATTAGAGCCACCAAGTAGATGACAAAAAGACACATTCACGGAATAGAGGTTTTTTAAAAAAAAACACAATTGGTAAGCCCTTGCCATCATCTCACCTGATGCTAAGTGACGATGATGCCAAAGATGGAAGCGGGCTTACCAAGATTCTCCAACGCAATGGTGATTTGTCTATCTTATCTTCAAGCTGGAATAAATCAATGTTGTTTACACTGTTGTTACTGTGTTGTTTACTGAGATGGTGGTAGCTGCCCAGGCGGGCTATAAAAATTCCCGGCCAACAACCAAACCGAGTTTTACAAAGTTGACCCGCCGGGAATCGAACCTGGGATCTTCTGGTGTGAAGCGAATGGACTAACCATTAAGCCACGGTCCAATATATACCAATGACACCTATTCATTTCAAACAAAAGAAATCAATGCGAGCTATAGAAAAATGCTGGTTTTTTATTCAGTTCAGATTCCTAAGCGCTAATACGACTTGACCTATTGAAATTGACCTATTAAAACGACATCGGGACCTGAATTTAGGTAATTACTAATAATTAATAAATTTTTTCGTCACTTAACACCAGGTGAGATGTTGTCAAGGGTTTACCAATTGTGAATAAAAAAAAAAAAAAAAAATTGGACGTAAACATCCAAACCGATTGTAACTAATTAACAGAATTATTAATGTATTCATAGAACGTGAAAATCAGGTGTGCTAACTCGTAAATGCCAAAGACTGTCAGCTAGGCACATATACAGGAAGATTTTACCAATAATTTATTACTTGTGAATCGCAAAAAAATCGAGTACTTACCTACATTTTCAGTTCAGAGAATAATCCCCACAAAATGGCAGATATTTACGATGTAGCGGCCCGCCTTCTACAAAAAACATCCAAAGATGGGTATTAAAACATGAGCTCAGGGCGGAATAAACAACAATTAATCGTTTTGGAGCATTCGTTAGGAATGCCTATGTATAACTAAGTTATAAAAGCCTGCTTATTACCACACCCTGGACACTTCATACAACGGGCCAGAAATGACATTTCAAAAAAAGGAATTACGGAATAAACAAAATGGCGTCGAAATCTTATACGTTCGACAACCAAACTGTAACCAATCTGTATCAATCTGGGTGACGAAGGGGTGAGGTCGCAATCTAGAGAGCGGCAGGGAGTGTCCATACTGTATGTTAGTACTAATATATATATATATATATATACTTTGTTATTACTTAGTTTAGTAAGTATTCCTTTTTTATGTATGACACATCCATTTGATTTTTAAAATTTTATTTATTATATGTTTGCATTGTTAATTTTAATTTGTTTGAAATTTAATTTGGATTTATGTAATTTTGAATCAGGCTGGTGATTGGTGAGTTGTCTGTAAACCAATTATAACTTAATAAATAAATAAATAAAAATAAATTAAAACCGGCTAAGTGTAAGTCGGAAATGCGCTTCGAGGGTTCCGCACTACCACACTTCTCCACACAAGTATACCAATGACACCTATTCATTTCAAACAAAAGACATCAATGCGAGCGATAAAAAAATGCTGGTTTTTCTATTCAGTTCAGACTCCTAAGCGCCAGTAGGACTCACACTTGGCCTGTTTTTTAAAATTATTTAAGATAAGTACTATAACCACACCAAGTTTCACGCTTGTAGGATTAACCTTTTTTACGACTCAAAAACAAAATTTTATGTAGATTAAAAATAATTTGAACACCACGTTTTTATTTGCCTAAAGAATTAAATAACCTTCAAACACGAAACTAAGGCTTTCCTCGATTCCTGTGGGTTGCCATCATCAGGTCCAGGTTTCAATAAAATCGGTTCATAAACGACGAAGTTATCTGCAAACAGTCGAACACACATAAAATAAAACCGGCCAAGTGGGAGTTGAACTCGCGTGGAGAGAGTTCCGTACAATGCCAAAGTCAAATACAAAATATCACATTTGAAATCCTCACAGTAAGATGCGAGTTATTTTTTTAATTATTAAATATTTGAGTGTGTTTGGCTGCATCTCATCTGATGGTAAGAGCCGATGCAGTCGACGATACACGCATCACAAAAAGTGTCTATTCACTCTCGTCTTGAAGATTCCTAAATTTTACGAATCAGGGAATACAGACGCCGGAAGGGAATTCCACCCCTTGGCCGTTCGCATGATGAACGAAGAAGCAAAATGCTTCATGTGTAAAGGTGAAACATCATCATCATCATCATCATATCAGCCGAAAATCGTCCACTGCTGGACAAAGGCCTCCCCCAAGGATTTCCACGACGACCGGTCCTGCGCTGCCCTGCATCCATCGGCTTCCCGCGATCTTCAACAGGTCTTTGGTCAACCGCGTGGGAGGCCTGCCTACGTTACGTTTTCCGGTGCGCGGTCGCCACTCGAGAACTTTACTGCCCCATCGGCCCTCTGTTCTACAAGCTATGTGCCCTGCCCACTGCCACTTCAATGTAGCGATTCTGTGAGCTATGTCGGTTACTTTAGTTCTTCTGCGGATCTCCTCGTTTCTGATTCCATCACGCAGAGAAACTCCGAGCATAGCACGCTCCATTGCCCTTTGGGTGACCTTGAGTCTTCTTATGAGGCCCATAGTAGGCGACAATGTCTTAGTTCCGTAAGTCATCACTGGGAACACACACTGGCCAAAGACCTTAGTCTTGAGATACTGCGGTATTTGGGACGTGAAGATATTTCGAAGCTTCCCGAACGCTGCCCAGCCGAGTTGGCTTCGTCGATTGATCTTTTTCTTGAAGTTGGACCTACCTAGCTGGACTGTTTGTCCCAGGTATACATATTCGTCAACAACTTCCAGTGTAGAGTCTCCAACCTTTAGAGGGGTGTGTGCGACTCGGACATTTAACATTATAAGACCCACTTGTTGAGAGACGTTACTGCGGCCATCGAGCATTGTGCTTAGGTCTTCCATAGTCTCAGCTATGACCACGATATCGTCAGCGAATCGAAGGTGGGTTATGTACTCGCTGTTGATATTGATGCCGAGTCCACCCCAGTCCAGAAGCTTAAAAACATCTTCCAGGGCGGCGGTGAACAGTTTCGGAGTTATAACGTCTCCCTATCTCACCCCTCGCTGCAACGGGATAGGTTTCGAGTTCTGATCCTGGAGGCGAACCGACATGGTGGCGTTTTCATACAGACACTTCAACACCTCGATGTATCGATGGTCAATTTGGCACCGCTGAAGAAACTGTAGCACAGCCCAGGTTTCGACTGAATATAAGGTTTTCTCATAGTCCACAAACGCCAAGCATAGTGGCTGATTGTACTCTTCGGTCTTCTGTATAATCTGCCGCAGCGAATGTATGTTGACTATGGTACTAAAGCCTTTTCGGAAACCGGCTTGTTCGGGAGGCTGGAAGTCGTCAAACCGGCGTGCGAGACGATTCTTTATGACTCTCGAACAAGGAACATTAATGAAAAACGGGTTGAACCGCCCTCCGCACCTGGTCGTCCGATGATGAAATGGAGAGGGGGAATGAGGTTGTGAAGCTCCAGGATACACTCTCCGAAATGAATCCTGTAGAACACCGATAGACAGGCGACTTTGTGGAGATTCTCGAGGCTTTGGACAAGTTTCTCGTCGCCAATGAGTCTTCTAGCGCGTCGGTCGATAGAATCCAAGGCATATAGCTGTTAAAGAGCCGATCTGTCCCACAAGTGAGAGCAGTACTCCATACAGTTAACTACTACTAGCGCAATCTAGTGGTATTTTAGTGAACTTCTTTTTTTTTAAATAAAAAATTTAGTGCGTTTGGCTGCACCTCACCTGGTGGTAAGTGCCGATGAAGCCGAGGATGTAACACGCAAGCTCAAAAAGTGACTATTCACTCTCGTTTTGAAGATTCCTAAATTATACGAATCGGGGAATACAGACGCCGGCAGCGAATTCCACTCCTAGCCCGTTCGCATAATGAACGAAGAAGCAAAACGCTTTGTACGTAAAGGTGGAACATTAACGACAATGGGGTGGAATCGCCCTCTGCACCTGGTCGTTCGATGATAAAATGAAGAGGGGGAATGAGTTCGTGAAGCTCCAGGAAACACTTTTCGAAATTAATCCTGTGGAACACCGATAGACTATTTTCTATTACGACTAGAACTTTCTTCCGTAGGTGAACGTATTATATTGAGTTTACCACTTTTTGTTCAATTGATATAATTCCTATAGGTTTTCCTGTAATCTACAAGCCATGAAGTATGTTTCGTATTTTTTTTCGAAATTTTAGGCTCAGTAGTTTTGGAGAACAGGGGGGGAATGGTTAATTTTCGTCTTCTTTCATGAATAAAATCAAAACTATTTATTTTACAATTTAAACAAAAATATATTTAAGATCCTGACAACGAGCCCTTTCATTTGATTAATGACACAATAAGGTTTCCAAAACTTTTTTAATTTCCTAATTTGTCTCCCGAAAATAACCCTTATTTAAATACAA
Source organism: Coleophora flavipennella (assembly GCA_947284805.1). Lineage (NCBI taxonomy): Eukaryota > Metazoa > Arthropoda > Insecta > Lepidoptera > Coleophoridae > Coleophora > Coleophora flavipennella. The sequence goes on along the minus strand of OX369255.1, from coordinate 6,825,772 downwards.
AATATGTATTTACTTTGCACACCTGTGTTTGGGTCTCCTTACTCACTTATTACACAATCCTACCAAATTTAACCTGATTTGGTTCAGTAGATTCCAAATGGGCTTGGACAGACGGACGGACGGACAGACTCACGAGTGATCTTATAAGGTTTCGTTTTTTTTGTACGGAACTTAAAAATAATAATAATATATACGGTCGAATTGAGAAACCTCTTCCTTTTTTGAAGTCGGTTAAAAACGTGGGGTGCATCTTTCTACTAAGATAACTAAACTCAAGCTTTCATGCTTATTCATGAAGTTTCATGCGCAAAAATCATGGGTCATCAAGACCACCGGAGGGTAATTTAATTCTTTTTAAGGCACATAAAAATTGGTTTTTAGATAATTTTTAATCTACATTAAACATTTTCTTTCTTTTCGTTTTTCACCCCGAAACGACAGACAGACTGACAGACAGACGGACAAATTAAATATATATTATACTGTGTTGTCATCGGAACAGAGGCTGTGTGCAAAATCGTTGCAAGATTCCATCCGGAACGACAGACAGACAGACGGATAAATTTAATATACTATATTGTGTTATCATCGGAACTAAGGCTGTGTGCAAAAATACGTTGCAAAATTCCACCCTGAACCACAGACCGACAGGCAATCTTGTCATTGAGTTGTGAGCTACCCTAAAAGTTTCAGCCGGATAGCTAATCGGGAAGTGCCTGGAATAAAAAATTTGAGTTGCAAGTTTCCACCTGGAACGACAGACAGATAGATACACAGACAAACAAGTAAGTTTAGAATGCATTGTCGCCGAGTTGTGAGCTACCCTGAAAGTTTCAGTTGTATAGCATATCGGGAAGTGCTCGAAACTTTAGTTGCAAGTTTCCACCCGGAACGAAAGACAGACACACAGACAAACAAGAAAGTTTAGAATGCATTGTCACCGAGTTGTGAGCTACCCTAAAAGTTTCAGTCGTATAGCATATCGGGAAGTGCTCTAAATTTCAGTTGCAAGTTTCCACCCGGAACGACAGACCGACAGATAGACAGACACACAGACAAATAATAAAGTTTAGATTGCATTGTCTCTGAGTTGTGAGCTACCCTATAAGTTTCAGCCGGATAGCATATCGGGAAGTGCTCGAAACTTTAGTTGCAAGATTCTACCCGGAACGACAGACAGACAGACACACAGACAAACAAGAAAGTTTAGAATGCATTGTCACCGAGTTGTGAGCTACCCTGAAAGTTTCAGCCGGATAGCATATCGGGAAGTGCTCGAAACTTTAGTTGCAAGATTCCACCCGGAACGACAGACAGACAGACACACAGACAAACAAGAAAGTTTAGAATGCATTGTCACCGCGTTGTGAGCTACCCTGAAAGTTTCAGCCGGATAGCATATCGGGAAGTGCTCGAAACTTTAGTTGCAAGATTCCACCCGGAACGACATACAAACATACAGACAAGCTAGAAAGTGACATAATAAAAATGTGTTAATAATTAATTTTATATTTTGTTCGCCTTCAAAATCATCATATCAGCTGAAAGACGTCCACTGCTGGACAAAGGCCTTCCCCAAGAATTTCCACGACGACCGGTACTGTGCTGCCAACATTCAGCGGCTTCTCGCGACCTTCACCAGGTCGTCGGTCCACCTATGTTACGTCTTCCGGTGTACATTCGCTACTCAAGAACTTTACTGTCCCAACGGCCATATATTCTACGAGCTATGTGCCCGGCCACTGCCACTTAAGCCTTTGTGACGAGATCCGTAGGAGAACTAAGGTAACCGACATAGCTCACAGAATCGCATACAAAGGATCATCATCATCATATCAGCTCATATACGTCCCCACCGAGGGGCTCGAGCCCTGAATCAGGGCGATCAGGCCTTAGCCGACGACGCAGGCCCAATGCGGGTTGGTCGACTTCACACACAACCTTCAAGTTTCTTCGCAGGCGTGTGCAGGTTTCCTCACGATGTTTTCCTTCACCGTTAAAGCAATCGGTAAGTATATGTACGTAAGTTTTAAAAAACTCATTGGTACATTGGCTGTCCAGATTTGAACCCGGTACTTCTGGTTAGTTAGAAGGACCGAGTCGTTAGCGGTTGAGCCACCGCACCGACGCTTTTTACAAAGGATACTTAAGTATAAATCTATATATATATATAGAGGTGAGATGAGGGTGACATGTTGTCAAGGGTTTACTAATTGTGAATAAAAAAAAGACTCACTTTTTCTAATTTTTAGAATTTGTTGTTATAGCAGCAACAGATCTATGAAAATTTCAACTGTCTAGCTATCACGGTTCATGAAATACAGCCTGGTGACAGACGGACAGACAGACGGACGGACAGCGGAGTCTTAGTAATAGGGTCCCGTTTTTACCCTTTCGGTACGGAACCCAAAAAAAAATATTTGGATAGGTAATGATTTAATACTGTTTTAAGTAATAAAAAACACTAAATATCTACCTGAATTAATTCATAATCATCAATTGAAATTAGCACTGTGACCGTTTTTTCACGGTATTTGGGCATGTGACGTCATCACTTTTTCATCATCATCATCATCATCACCAAAGGGTATAAGGAACCCTAAAAACGTGGGCAGAGCCGCGGGGCGGGTCGCTAGCGGTTTATAAGATAAAACTTAGACCAATCTCGATTCAAACCGTACTCTAGAGTAATTACTACAAATAACCTCCGATCACAGGATTGTTATAAAAAAGGCGGTTAATATACTAAAAGCTTTCTATTGTTCCACGAACTCAACTCGATTACGTGATTAGATGTCGGTTTTGCGTGAAACAGTGCGACTTGAGCAGATATATACAGGGTGTAACAAAATTGGTGTTGGTCCCGTTAACTGGGGCTTCTACCACAGATGAGATACTAGTTACTTCGTAACAGATATTGCACTTCCTTATAAAATTAAAATACCTAGGCATTTATTCAACTACTCCTTTCCATACACGGAAACATGGGTATTAAGGCGCTCGACTTAGCGGTTATAACTGCGTACACGGGCGGCGCGCGAATTGCGGCGGCGATAGTACGGCGTTCTAGCGCTAGGCCGCGCCAATTTGTAGGTACTTATCTCGCCTGCTCGACCAAGTGACGGGAGCCTGCTTCTACTCATTATACTGAACAACTTTTGTTCTACGACTTTGCTGAAATCGCAAAATAAATTTTCACTCTTCACACAAATCGATCAGCTGACTGACCAATTAGTACATTTTTAGATGAAGGGTCCAATTTTTTTTGAGATTTGACTGGTTTCCTTGGGGAAAGTTGTTCAGTATGATGATTAGAACCCCCAGTTAACAGGTCCAATTTTGTAACATTCTGTATACATAACTTGAAAAACATAACATAAAAAAAACAAACCGCGAGATAATTAAAACTACAACGAAGCCGTCAATTTGTTTTCAGAGGATTGTGAAACTGCGGCTTTTAATACAAACGGCGTTAAAGATTTTTATCTTTTAAATGTTAACCGATTTGGACCAATTTTTGATAGGTTGTCAGTCATAACAAAAGCTAGGCTAGCTAGTTCTACGAGCTATGTTGCCTGTGAAGGAAAGAGATAGATTGATGACGCTATGAATCAAGCGCACAAGGGATAGGTCATTATATTTTCCAAGGAGGTTGCATACTTTACCGTATTTAATCTAATTATGGTTACATTAAAAAAAAACTTACGCATGCGTATGTTGTGAGTCATCATCATCATCATATCAGCCACAAATCGTCCACTGCTGGACAAAGGCCTCCCCCAAGGATTTCCACGACGACCGGTCCTGCGCTGCCCGCATCCATCTGCTTCCCGCGACCTTCACCAGGTCATCGGTCCACCGCGTGGGAGGCCTGCCTACGCTACGTTTTCCGGTGCGCGGTCGCCACTCGAGAACTTTACTACCCCATCGGCCATGTTGTGAGTGCCTAGTTATAATGCGGCGCCATTTTCGTAAATCTGCATTGATTATTCGAGTTTTTAAGGTTCCCTAGTCAACAAGGAACCCTTATAGTTTCGCCATGTCTGTCTATCCGTCTGTCCACGGCTTAGGTCAGAGACTATTAGTACTAGAAAGCTGTAATTTGGCATGGGTATACCTAATAATCACGCCAACAAAAAGGTAAAATAAAATATATAAAAAAAATTGTAAGGGTACCTCCCCTACATGTACAGAGGGGGTGTCTTACCGTATCGTGTGGGGTATCGTTGAATAGGTCTTTCAAAACGAAGGTTTTTAAGACTATTACCAGCTACTTAATACATCTGACATCTAAAAAAATGTTTAAATAGCTGGACATGTAGGTAATTAATTTTAAAGCAAAACTATAAAACTATGATTTTTCCTCCACCTACCTTGTTTTTAGGGTTGCCAGCATAGTAAAAAAAACCTCATTATTTTTCACTCAAAAATGGCTCAAACGAGCTTGATGAAACTCGGTATGGAACAGTTGTCCTTACTCTAAGATTGTAGTTTTATATGTTTTTTATCCTTACTTAATATTTAAACTCCGGCAGTATGTTTATCTAATATGTCGCCAGGATATTGTCAAAACCGAGATATTGCAATCTCCTTACATTAAATTCAGTTAGATTATAACATGACGGTAAATTGTCAATCGGGAATTTCAAGACCCATTCTTGTATCATATATATCAACCGCCTCCGTAGCTCAGAGGCAAAGTTCACTGGCTTTACACAGGAGGTCGCTGATTCGATTCCCGGCGGGGTCAATTGTAAGACTCGGTTTGGTTGGTGGTAGGGCATTTTCTAAACCCGCCTGGCTAGCTACCACCATTTTATCTAAGTCTTGCCGCCAAATGTCAATGTTGATATCATTGGTGTGTTCCGGCATGAAGATAAGATAGCCAGTTCCCCATTGCGTTGGGGAATCTTGGTAAGCCCGCTTCCATCTTCGGCAACATCGTCACTTACCACCAGGTGAGATGTTGTCAAGGGTTTATCAATTGTGCATAAAAAAAAAGTATCTGCGAATAAAACCGATGGCTCTTTGACTGTTCATTCAATCAAACCTGACCGAACCTAACATCGCTTGCTTCGCTCGCTTATTTATTTAATGTTATTCACTTCGCTTAGTCTTATTGTAAAGTCACTAATGAGATTACAATGACACTAGTGAAATTGTAAGCAGTATGTTACGGTTCACAATCTTTCGACAGTTCACAATCTCGCGAGATAGATCCCGTTAGATTATAATAATAAACCGACTACGCTGTAATTCACAAAGATAATATAAAGGGCGGAAAACAGTATAGAAATTCACAGTTCCCGAAGTATCTGGGAAAAGCCGTGACTATCCTACAGTCGAGTTAAAAAGACGATTTACATATGGGGGCTTAGCCGCGGGTAAACTAGTCACTTTCATATACAGAGTGCAACTAAATTGGTGCAGGAGCCGTCGACTGGAGCTTGTACTCATCATACTGAACAACTTTCCCAAAGGAACCCATATTTAACTCGCAAAAAAATCTCTTCATATAAATCGATCAGCTAATTGATCAATTTGTGCATTTTTGTAGACAGCATCGATTTTTTTTCGAGATTTACTTGGTTTCCTTTATTAACCACCGTTAATATGCCCTTGGCATTATCTCACCTGGTGGTAAGTGACGGTGATGCCGAAGATGGAAGCGGGTTTACCTAGATTCCCCCAAGCAATGGGGACCTGGCTATCATATCTAGATTTTATCCTTGGAGACAGTTGTTCAGTATGATGTGTGGAAGGCCTAGTTAACGGGTCTTCCACCATATTTGTTACGGTTTCTCTTTATATCAGCCGAAGGACGTCCACTGCTGGACACAGGCCTCCTCCAAGGATTTCTCTTACGGTGAAGGAAAACATCGTGAGGCTTTCTGCACACGTCTGCGAAGAAACTCTTAAGTTGTGTGTGAAGTAGACTAACCTTTACTGGGCCCGCTTAGTCGACTAACACCCAATCGCCTTAATTCAGGGTAGACTCGAGCCCCTCAGTGGGGACTTATTTTTTTTTTTAAATCACAATTGGTAAGCCCATGGCATTATCTCACCAGATGGTAAGAGACGATGATGCCGAAGATGGAAGCGGGTTTACCAAGATTCCCCAACGCAATGGGACCGCAATTTAAGCCGGAACACATCAATGCTGTTAACACTTATGTTTGGCGGCAAGACTTAGATAAGATGGTGGTAGCTATCCAGGCGGGCTATGAAAATGCCCTACCACCAACCAAACCGAGTCTTACAAAGTTGACCCCGCCGGGAATCGAACCTGCGACCTCTTGGTGTGAAGCGAATGGACTATCCAATATCCAATATATGATGATGATGATGACACCGATTTTGTCACAACCTGTTTAACGTGACGCAAGAGGATAAAGCATTCTTCTTGTTCTACGTCGAGCTAATGCAAGATACCGCCCAAATCGGGTGCGACAAATGGCTACATTCATCAGTTTATCACTTATCAGAATAACCTTTTGCCATTTAAAAGGGCGTATGAAGTAAAATAATCGTTTACTTCGCTCTCTCCCGATTTTCAACTTGCCATGCCGCTTAGAAAACGCAGTAGGCGCCGCAAGAATATGTCACGAATGTAAAACTTACAAAAAAAAAACAAATGCATAAGAACTGAACCCCTCTGTTTTGGCCAGCTGGGTAAAAATGTATTCTATATCATTCACGGGATCAAGACGAATCCAACGACACCATAAGCTCCAAAATCTATCAAGCCGTTTAGGCTTCAGAGCGTGCCAAAGAAACAAATCCACATACATACATACATTCGAAAAATATAACCCCCCCTTCCGGCGCAGTCGGGCAGAAATGTTAGGAATCTTATATTAATACGAGTTGTTATGTGAGTTAATACACTGTGAAGTGTAATTATGAGGATGAACTTTGCTATTTATTGTTATTTTATTTAGGAATGAGCAAATTGTTTTAAGAATTGATATACAAAGAATCATTCTGATACATCACATCAGATATGTGAATTTTGATAAATTATATCCCCTCTTCACACAAACATTCGCCGATAAAAACATTTGCTGTTTTAGTCGCGTGTACCCGCTGTTTCATTAGGTAACGCGTCGTGTGGTCACTTTGATGGCATTTCATTATCTTATTATGATTCTGTGCTAAGTTCACATGTGCAAGACTCACATGTAATTCGAATGATCGTTTATGTAATGTTTTTAAGTTATGATTTGTGACTAGAAGAAATGTGCTTAAAAATATAGTTTAAAAAAACTAAAAAACGCGCTTTTAAAGTAAATCAAACCAAAAAGTGAAAAATAATTCTTATTATTAAGCTAAAAACAATAATTAACGAAAAATACTAGTATTATTGTGAAAAAAGCGTAGTTTGCTCGATATACGAAAATATAAGACAAAAAGCGCCCCGAATTTTGATATATTATATTATATCCCCTCTTAACACAAACATTCGCCGATAAAAACATTTGCTGTTTTAGTCGCGTGTACCCGCTGTTTCATTAGGTAACGCGTCGTGTGTTCACTTTGATGGCATTTCATTATCTAATTATGATTCTGTGCTAAGTTCAAATATTATTCGAGTGTTCGTGTAAGTAACGTTTTAAGTAATAATTTGTAACTAGAAGAAATATGCTTAAAAATATAGCTGAAAAAACTAAAAAAACACGCTTTTAAAGCAAAGCAAACTAAAAAGTGAAAAATAATTCTTAATATAAGCTGAAAACAATAAAGAACGAAAAATACTAGTATTATTGTGAAAAAAGCGTGGGTTGCTCGATATACGAAAAATATGGCACAAAGCGCTCGGTTTGGTTGGTGGTAGGGAATTCTCTAAGCCCGCCTGGCTAGCTACCACCATATTATTTAAGTCTTATCGCCAAACATCAGTATAAACCACATTTATATGTTCCGGCTTGAAAATAAGATATCCACTTTTCCATTGCTTTGGAGAATATTGGTAAGCCCGCTTCCATCTTCAGCATCATCGTCACTTACCATCAGGTGAGATAATGCCAAGGGCTTACCAATTGTGAACAAAATTTTTTAAATATTATCGTAAATAAAACTTTTTAAACATCAAACATCATTATAATTGATGAATTATCGACAAGGTATTGAAAGTTTGAATAAAAATTAAACAGTTAATTATTAATTATTTTAACAGTACAAAACTTTATAAACATCATAAAAAATCATTAATTGATTGATTATTCACAAGGTAAATGATAAAAAATGTTAATTCAACATTCATAAAATAAAAGGGAGATGCCGGGTTTTAACGCTCGTGAGTGTGTAGGAAGAGTTTGAGGTGTCCCAATATATGAGATTAGATAAAGTAGTGTATGAAACTGCTCATAACTAGGTATTGTGCAACAGTTTCATAAACTATTATTAAATCGGTTGAGGAAAATGCTTTAAAGTATATTTTAAATGCAGTTAACAGCAAAACCTATCCAGGCAATGACCGCGCTTATGGTCAGATAAATAAAGTAATCGGCACGACCACGCAATTCGTACCGAACTACGACTGCAGGACACATTCGGCCGTTGGTGTCGGTTGCTACAAGTAAATTGCGGTCATTAAGCAGTAGTAATTCGAACAGGACTGGGTTTGTGCGGATATCCAGATACTTGGTGGGTCATTAATAACTTTCCCATTTTATAGTGAAGCTCACGAAACGACCAGCTGGTTAGACCATAAGGTTAAAATTTTTAACAGGAAGCATAAGGTGGGTTTGACAAACCAATATGATTCCACACGTGTCTTTACAGTTTAATATTATTTTTTATTATTATTTATTCATTATTGTTATTATGAAAAACAGTTCGAAAACTGATTGAAAGAGTAAAAATAAAAACACTTGTGAATTTTATATTTATTTACAAAATTAACGAAATAAACACACAAAAAAATACACACCTCACCCCAAGCAGCTACTCGGACGCATAGCTCATTTGGACGTTTTATTAACAAAATATCGAGCAATTAATTAGCTAATGGGTGTATTACACCCACCCAATCTTACGCTCGCCGGGTTAAGCCTTCATCCCTAGAAATAACAACAAATATTCGTGTGCTGTATGAGGTGTCGTGGTCTAACCATTATCTAATCGTAATATAAAACTCACAAGTGAGTAAAAAAGTAATTTGGGGAAACCGAGACAAACAAACAAACATACGTACATACAGGTGAAGCTAATAAAAGCGTGATAAAAAAAAACAAATATAGGTGTCGTGGTCTAACCATTATCTAATCGTAATAGAATAGAATAGAATAATTTTTATTTCGAATCATAAGAAATTCATAGTTAAATGGGTTAGTAAAAAACACAAAAATTATAGGTTAGTAACACTAAAGCAAATAAAAGTTTTCAAAGCTTGCGGTTTGGGGCAAGATGGACAGTTACCCAGTGCCTTACCATAGAGCTATCAATCCTGTCCCCAACAGTAGTTAGGAGACTGTTATTATTCCATTATTATATATGTCGGAGCGCAAGGACGTAGCGCCATCTATGCATGCGTCGAAGCACCGTGTGTTTTATCTTGAAACTTCAAGCGGTTAGCTAGAGTAGTAATAATAGTCATCTTTGGCCAAGGCGTGGTCTGTGCGAGACCGGAACCCGGAAGTTGATAGTGTTGGTAAGTACTTGTTTGTTAGCCAATCAGAATCGTTGTGATTATCGAACCATTAAAGACAATGCAGCCTTCCTACAGAGGCTACGACAGAGGCGCCAATTTTTTTACGAGCACTTTTGATCGAGCAGCTGAACTGTCAACTTGGGAAGCCAGCCCCGTGCCGAACTCATCGCAGTCTATAAAATAATCGGTTTTCATCCGAATCATCGTGAAGCCTCGTGTTGCAAACGTGTGTGAATATTGATTGTACACTCCAAAACTACTCAAAGACGAGTTTATTTCTTAGATACGGCCAAAACCCTTCTGATGATCCGAAATCAGAATTGGGATAGGACATGGACGCCCCACGTGTTCCAGATAGTGATGTGAGCAACACAAAATAGAAAGTGCTTCTGGAACAACGAAATCAGAATTTTCTGACGCTGATACTAGCCACGCGGATGCCATTATCGTCCCATGAATTGAGGTTACCCGATTTCAACTCCTATAGATCGGATGTAAATGCACGTGCATGGATTGCTACTACGGATCTGTGTATCTGCGACCCATATCGGCAAGGGGCAGGGCCACTACATGTCTAGCTGCTTGAAGCGATGCAACCAAGAGGGAAGCACCTGTGAAGCTGCCCCAGTGATGGAGAAGAGAGTCAACCTTTGCGTGGTTAATGCACAATACTGGAATTCCATCGGGTGAGCAGTTTTCATTAAAGAGAAATCTGTTATCTGTTGCGTCAGTGCAAGTTAAGAGGCACTGCGTAGGTACACGACTACCATTGACAATGCTACAGACTGACGACAGCTGGTTGTCCGACTCTTTAGTCTGACGACTCAATGTCGGCACGGAGCCGACACGACACTAACTAACTGACCATAAACTAACTAACCATAAGCTATAACAAAGAAAAACATGGTGCCGACCGTATGATTTGGTCGTTTCCGTGTAGATTTGTTTACAGCCAGTGTTGTTTGGTCAGGTTTCCTGATGATACTTGTAGTGACGACTGCAAACTATTTCACATTTTTACCGTCATTCCTTTTCCCCTGTGTACCACGGCGTACAAGACCGCCCAGAGCACAGCATCGACCTTTCATTTTTTTTAGGGCCCCTGTGTACCACGGCGCATATGGACATATGCGCCTAGAGCACAGCATCGACCTGACCTTTATCATTTTAGAGCCTCTGTGTGTCACACAGCATCGACCTCTACGTTTTCCCTTTATTTTTATGAGCTTTGCCCTGTGGAAGGGGAGTTCAAGTACCTACCTTTTTTTCGTGAGCTTTGCCCTGTGGAAGGGGAGTTCAAGTACCTACCTTTTTTTTTCGTGAGCTTTGCCCTGTGGAAGGGGAGTTCAAGTACCTACACAGCTCATCGTCATCACATCAGCCAGGCAACGTTCACTGCTGTACAAAGGCGCAATCGCTTGGCAGGCAGGTGGGCGATCGCGGTGTGTGGCACGGTACGCAGAAAAGACGCTGCTGCCCATCCTCCGGTCTTTGATCCATTAGTCACCTCTTACCACACCCTCGGGAAGAGACGGGTGGTACTATTCTAGGGCCATACCACATGCCTACTTATCTGTAGTGGATTTATGATAAGTTAGGTAATCTGAATACCTAACTTAAACACACATCCACTCCTCATTACTGATTATGGCAGCTGCTGGGCACGCATCGCCGTCAGGATGGCCGTGTCGGAGCGCAAGGACGTGGCGCCATCTATGCATGCGTCGAAGCACCGTGTGTTTTATCTTGAAACTTCAAGCAGTTAGCTAGGATAGTAATAATAGTCATCTTTGGCCAAGGCGTGGTCTGTGCGAGACCGGAAACCGGAAGTTGATAGTGTTGGTAAGTACTTGTTTGTTAGCCAATCAGAATCGTTGTGATTATCGAACCATTAAAGACAATGCAGCCTTCCTACAGAGGCTACGACAGAGGCGACAATTTTTTTACGAGCACTTTTGATCGAGCAGCTGAACTGTCAACTTGGGAAGCCAGCCCCGTGCCGAACTCATCGCAGTCTATAAAATAATCGGTTTTCATCCGAATCATCGTGAAGCCTCGTGTTGCAAACGTGTGTGAATATTGATTGTACACTCCAAAACTTCTCAAAGACGAGTTTATTTCTTAGATACGGCCAAAACCCTTCTGATGATATATATATATATATATATATATATATATATATATATATATATATATATATATATATATATATATTCTTTATTGCACACAGATATTTACATGAAAAACAATTAGAAAGGACATATACAAAGGTGGACTTATCTCTATAAGAGATCTCTTCCGAAATGATCCGAAATATAAATTAATATAAAGTGCAAGTGACTCACAAGTCAGTAAACAAAGTAATTTGGGGAAACCGAGACAAACAAACAAACATACGTAAATACAGGTGAAGCTAATAAAAGGGTGTTAAAAAACAAATATAGGTGCAGTTGAGTTTGTAAGCAGAAGAAAAACTTTTCTTATATCGTTAAATAGACTCGCGAGCGTTAAAATCCGGCAGGGTAGTTTGAAAGTTTTAATAAAAAAATAAATCATTTTCATCAATCATTGTATGAGGTGTCGTGGTCTAACCATTATCTAATCGTAATATAAAGTGCAAGTGACTCACAAATCAGTAAACAAAATAATTTGGGTAATCCGAGACAAACAACTAAAGTCACTATGTAACTATGTATTCTGTGTACTAATATACAGATTTATATTTTACAAACATTACTAGTGCACTGTCTCGGCAATGTACAGTATGGACACTCCCTGCCTCTCTCTAGATTCCGACCTCACCCCTCCGTCACCCAGATTGATACAGATTGGTGCTAGTTTGGTTCTCAAACTTAGAGGATTTCCCGTGATTTTGTTTGTAGCGTCATTTGCTTTTGAAAATGTCATTTCTCGCACGTTATTTGAAGTGTCCGGTGTGTGGTCTCGGCTGCCTTTGACTCCAAAGAGGATATAAGTTACTACATTTTTATGACTCGTGCAACATTATATGAGGTAGAACTCCCATCATCGTTCGAACGTGTAAGTCCCCACTTAGAAGCACAAAGCCTCAAATCATGTTGTCCATCGATTATGAAATAGGGATGACGACAGCATCAGAAATAAATTATGAACTCTTGTTCACTAAATTGCCCTCCTATTTAAACTTCGTAAAAACTTACTCGTTTTGTTTTTCATCAAGTCTTCAATTTTTAACTCACTAAAATCACAAAATGAGTACATAAATGACGCTGCAAAACTATGACGTCACGCTTAGGTATTTCAAACATTTTTAGAACAAAATGTCGTTTTTGACAGATGTTAAAAAGTAAATCAGATGACTAGCATTCGTCATCCCTATACCACAGACTGTTTAGTCTGTTTTCGATATTGTTAGGTTATCTTTGTAAAACGTTTTTTCGCTACAACACATTAAACCGTCGTGTTCGCAACACCAGCTGTAACATGCCGATGGACATGGCAAACTACACTTAAGGGTGCCGCGAAGTGGCTCTGGCACTGAACACCTACTAGTTTTTTATTTATTAAACATGTCTTCTGATTGCAACACGTTATTTCCAGATACGATAAGTGGAGAAACAGATTGCATCAACAATGCCTTCAGTAATTACAATCACGCTGTTCTTTCTCATGAGCACTTGCTTCTGCGGCTTCCTTTCGATCTCAAAAGCCCAAGAACAGTCATCCCATCGGAACTTCATCCAAAATCAAGCAAAAATAGATGCTAGCAAGGGTCGTAGATACGCAAAACTTAATAGAAATAACAGTAAACAAAACAAGGACCTCAAGTATATATTGCTATGGACGAGAGAGGACATGCACCCATTCAACGTCTTGCTCGAAGGCCAAAACAGATTTCTCAGTTACAAATGCCCGGATGTTAAGTGTTACGTCACAGCCAACAGAACACTGTTTAAAGATGATCTATCGAAATTCGACGCCATACTCTTCAACGGTAGAAATATTCATAACCTGAATAACATACAAATACCAGGGAAAAGGTCGCCACAACAAAGGTATATATTTCTTTGTTTGGAGTCAGCACAAAGATTTCCAGTTTGCAACACAACCTTTGACAATTTTTTTAACTGGACTGCAACTTACAGGCTCGATTCTGATATACATTGCAATTATTTTTCGATAGAAAATGCTGCAGGAGAATATGTGGGGCCAAAGATTAATATGAAATGGATAAATCAAACAAGTATAAAGACAGAGTATGATGAGTTGTACCTAAAAAAAGTGGAAAAGAAAACTAAAACAGCGGCCTGGTTCGTATCTAATTGTAGAGACAAAAGTGACAGAATGAACTTTGCGAAAAAACTTCAGAGGAGTTTAGATTTGTATAATTTGACAATAGATATCTACGGTAAATGTGGAACCTTAAAATGTCCAAGGGATAATCCGAAATGCGACAAGCTTCTAGAAAATGACTATTTCTTTTACTTGTCGTTTGAAAATTCGCTCTGTGAAGACTACGTAACCGAAAAAGTGTTAACTGCCCTGGACCATTTTACTATTCCTATAGTCTATGGAGGAGCTAATTATTCCAGGTGAGTGAAAAATTTAAGATATGTGTATGAAATACCACGGGACAAGTAATTTTTACCAAATAACTAGATCAAAAATAAATATCCCATTTGCAGAAGGATACACTTATAGTAACCGACATAGCTCACAGAATTGCTAAACTGAAGTGGCAGTGGGCAGGGCACATAGCTTGTAGAACAGATGGCCGATGGGGTAGTAAAGTTCTCGAGTGGCAACCGCGCACCGGAAAACGTAGCGTAGGAAGGCCTCCCACGCGGTGGACCGATGACCTGGTGAAGATCGCGAGAAGCCGATGGATGCAGGCAGCGCATGACCGGTCGTAGTGGAGATCCTTGGGGGAGGCCTTTGTCCAGCAGTGGACGATTTGTGGCTGATATGATGATGATGATGATGACACTTATAGAAGCGTCGCCTTTCTAAACGGTTTTACTCCACAGCTTCTGATCAACTTCATATAAAAATTCAGTCGCAGGGATAATAAAACTACACAACTATGTATTTTAATCCTAAATCGTGAATTTGATGATTTTAAATTCGAATTATATGGTGTTGAAAAATTAATAATTGTTGGCAAAATTTAAGAAAACGCAGCGATCGTCTCGGGTTCGCTGCTACAGCCATCTATCGAGTCGCTCTTGCAACACAACAATTCATTCAAGATGACGGTCATTCATTATTCGTCGTTTACCGATTTTCCGATTCGGTCCTGGCGGTGCAAAGAAGATGGGATCACTACGAAAATATAAAAGTGTTTGCTCGAAGTGACACGTCCTTACTTTGCTCCAGCGCTCGCCGAGGATATTAGCTTCTAGATCCACTGTGTAGTTGAAATATATACCTTTAAAAATATTGAAATAAATATCTAGTTAACATAATATAGATCCTTTTAACTTAAATTTTTAATTTTTTTACCAGTTTGTAAATTATTAAGACAGAGTCTAAAGACTAGATGTTTCTTTTCTAAACTTCCAGGTTTCTACCTCCGTATTCCTACATCGACGGCAATGCAATGTCTACGCAAGACATAGCCGCCCTCATGCGCCGCCTCATCCAGTCGCCGAAGCTGTACCTGGAGTATATGTGGTGGAGGGACCACTACTCGTTTCACTACGCTTTCAAGGAACGCGTCTGTAACATATGCTCAGCTCTGAACGACGAGACCATGCTGAAGAAACATACCATGTACATGAATTTTAGAGAGTGGTGGTATCCTGAATACGAAAACGAATGTAGTGGTACAGGGAAGAAGATGCAGAAAAAATTAAAATCGAATTTGAGCACGGGTGAGGTTGCTAATAAAATTACTGTTTCACAGACAGATGGGAACAACAAAGACTTTTTGGTTATTAGCACTCGATCAATGTTCAGGTGTCTGAGAAACATTATCTTAACAGTAGCTACGGCAACTGGTACCTTTTTTGAGCAACTAATGCATCAGCTATAAGGTAGTTATGTTAATGACAAAGTTGTATAATAAAAAAAAAATGGTACCTCCCCTACACGTAAAGTGGGGGTGATTTTTTTGCTTACGTTCCCTATCGTGTAGGGTATGGTTAAATAGGTCTTTTAAAAAACTGAGGGTAAGATAATACCTTTTTTAGATTCAGGGGTTGGTTTGCGAAATATTAAGCTTTAAAGTGCTAATTTTTGTTCGAGTCAAGTGTCCCCCTCCCCCCTACAAGCTAAACCACTATTTCCGGACATCTTCGAAAAATTGTAAATAGTAGGACTTAATATATAATCAATTTAAAAGGAAAACTATCACGGCTAAGACGTAGGCTTTCTTAGTTTAGAAGTAATAGCCAACCAACTTGAGATGTACAGTTTGTTTTGTCAAAAGTTCATAGTTTTTAATACAAAATGTTCTTTTACCAACTGTACATATAATTTTGTTTTTTAAAATTAACATTTATTTTGTAAAAAGACGGGAACCCTCCTTTGAGCGTGCTTTTTTTAATGTTATATTTGCGAATACCCTCCAAAATATTTCGTAATTTTCAGGAAAATTCAAGGAAATAACTAGTCAAAGAAAGAGCCCCATCTGACCACTAAGGAAACGCCTTTGTTCTTTATCACTACTCCGACGATCTTTATCATATCTTGATGATGATTTTGAGATCTGGACGTAACATGAAATGTAATTAGTTATCTGAACTCACTAAATAATTACGGATTTATTTATAAACGCTAATCATTCGAGATTTGGCTTCGGTTTCTCGTTCATTATCACTCAGTCCAGCGTTTCGCTTTTCCTGGAGCAACCAGACACTTTAATGAACAATAATTACCTACTGTGCAATAACACCTCAACGCCACGGGTTAAGTTTCTGTTAACCCTTGGAAGGCATCGCTTGGTTACGACTACTGGGTATCTGTCTGGCTGTCATTGCCCTTGAGGCGGTAATATTACAGATTTTCGTTATTTTTGACGTCAATTACTTCTAAACGATACAAAACCCAAGCTTAAAAAAAATACCCTTATTGTTGATGATGTTCCTTAAAGTCAAAACCCATTAGAAACACGATCGAGCAGTTTTGGCTTGATAGAAAAAAAATCCCAAAGATAGGTCTACACAGTTACTTTCAACTCTAGTTATGACTAATATTTTGAAGTATAAATTTAAAAAAATATACGACAATATTTTTTATGATAATACAAAGTGAGCAATGTTATTATTTTTTAATAAATTAATTGTAGTTTTTGATTGAAACGAAAAACCATTGAAAAAGTGTGGTTATTTTCTTTACTGTTTACACGTAAAGAAAAAGACAGAGACAACTCTGTTCCTATCGATACCTCGCCTTTACAGAAAGTTAAACCGTGAGATGGAAGGCATCGCTTGCTGACGACTACTAGGTGCTGGCTGTCATTACCCTTACCATATATGCCGTATATTTTGACACTCGTAAGTAAATCAAAACCTATATTGTAGGTACTTCCCGTTGTCATAGAATCAAGAAAGGCAAGAAGCGAGGAATCACAGCACAAGCACAGTATATATATCGACGCTTGAAAGGCAAACCTTACTAACCGACAGTATGGGTCAAATTGAGTTTGATATATCAATCGAATCGCCAAAAAAAATCGCGTCGATTGGTCTGGGTCTCATAGCGCTGCGATGAGTTTTGTTGTCGCTTAGGAAGTATGTGAATCCTTAGTATTCGGAAAATTTCGGCTCCCTAAGCGACAAAAAAATATGCATTTTACTTGTGTCGGCGGGTTAGACAAGTTGACTTAGTAACTTTTACGGATAGTAATTGGTTCCTCAATTGGTTTAGTGTTAACCATTAACTTAGATAAATTTTCTTCATTAATAATTATGAGTACGAAACAGTTAGGTATTTTTACCTGAATTAGACTATTCCATCAAAGTTACTTAGCATGTTTTATACCAACATTAAAAAGATAAAAGTGTTAACTTATGCATTTGTTCCTTACACTGTGTTTCGTTCTATTAGTATTTAGTTATTAATGCTTGTTAGAAAATCAGCGTAACAATGAACTTAGTCAACTTTACATAGTAATTAAATATTGATTTGCTGTCGCTTAGATAATTTTACAATATAATGCAGTAATAATTTTGTGTCGCTTGCATAATTTTACTTGACAAATTAGTTAAGAACTGATTGTCGTTTAGATATTATTACTGGCGTAAATATTGTATGAAAAATGTCGCATAAATAGTTTCACCTGAATTTAAAAACGAGGGAAGACAGCGCTTAGGAAGCGCAGCCGAGTGTCAAATGTCGGTTAGAAACATCGAACTGCGTGGAGCGTTATGAATCCGCAAGCATTCATTCGGAGGTGGCGCGTCGGTAAGGTAGATTGTCGCGCTGCGAGCTCGCCACTGTTACATCGGTTTTGGCGCGTAGTGATTAAGAAAACGGTAAGTAAAATTCACATTCCTAATATATTTTGCTTTAAAACTCTGCCTTTTGAGGTAGATACTGTGTGGATTTGAATACTTTTATGCCCCTTCGTATATTTTGAAATAAATGAAATTATACGCAGGTATTTATGATGTTTTTATCTTTTTAGGTACTTACAGATGCGATACCTACGTATGAGGACAAAATGAACAAAAGAAACAAAAGAACCCGTTCATCCAGGATCATAGACATTGCTCTAACTTCTGCTGGAATAACAAAATCGCCCAAGTGTAAACAAAAATTAAACTTCGATGATGAACCTGTAAGTATAAATTGTTATTGTGATTAGGTACACACTAACATTGTATACCTGTCTACTACAATTAAGAATCTTTTGTTTACTGTCTACCTATTTACCTAAGTATTCAAAACAAATACGATATCTACCTACCTATATGACTGTATACCTCTTATCCTATCTTATTCTTATATGTCGTTTACCTAGATATCTCTTTGCCTACTCAGAACATACTATACCCTACCTACCTACAACCTTTTATGGTACACTATTTTGTCAGGGCACTTATAAACATTCAAATCAATTATTGTATAGGCTAGGTACCTACTTGAATTATCCACTTTCTTTTACACGCATTACCCACAAACTTCTAACAACAACCACACCTACTCTTCCTTTTTAGATACTAACATTCCTAATAGTAAATTACCTACTTGTAATTACATAGTACATACATACATACTTAGACTCGGTATATACCTACCTACCTACCACATTCACCTAATTTCGACAGTTTACGTACCTACCAATTAACTTAAAACTATGACAACACCTAGGTGTAACTACTTATTGTTCTAGTTACACTAATTTTTTGCTGTCGACCTTCTATCAATGTAACTACTCGTAACTACACAAATGCTCACCAACTTGTATAGGGACAAAGACGTGGTGACTATTTAACTATTTTGTCAGCAAGCAACAGATTTCATCATCTCACCTGTGTAACTCTTACATTTATATAACCTATAATAGTTTAGGTATACAGGGTGCTTAGGAAATATCCTAGTTTCTTGTTTAGTACATAATAAGAAATCCACTGTTTCACTGAAAACCTACCAAATTAATTGTAGTAGATGTTAATTAATGCTTCACTTCGAAAAAAATATCTTCAAGCAAAATTACCAATCAGCTGATTGAGTTTGTAACGAGACAGTTTTTTTTTGTTCCTGGGCATTGAGACCTTTATCTAAGGGCTCAGTAAGGTGCACAGAAACAGTGTTATTCGGTTTTCTAGGGAATTTCTTTATCACCCAGGTGACAGGTGTAAGGTAACATTTTAATTCAATTATATTGTGTTTCTTTAATCAGGTGATACAACTAGCTCCGGCGCCTGATCCCCGCGATGATGTGCTGGTAGAAGACTTGCAACAAGCTCGGGCTCCTGATACCAGCCACGAAATGCTGGTTGAAGACTTTGACCAGGAATCGGTGAATAACAGTGCGATAACTTATCAAGATTACGGTGGTATTGTTCCTTTAGCATCAGTTGTACAATGCGACGGTCAAGTAGGCAGTTTTACTCCAAGTCCATCCGCAGATTACACATTGCTTGAAACCTCTTTACTCAATGTCAAGGTTGGTAAAGAAGTCACCGCTGTTGTAAACACTTTTAACGAAGTAGGTCAAAAATAGATCGATTTATCTTTACTCGACCGTGCAGGAGAAAATTTGAATACCAATTTTACACACTCGGACCTTAAACAGACAACTATAGATTAACCCTCAACATCTACTGGGGTAGTAGCAGAACTTATGTCTTGCGATGACGTACCTTTGCCTAACGACAACCCTATTATAGACAAATACAATAACTCGACGCAACCTTCAAACAGCATGGATCCAGACACACCTAACCTCGATACTTCCTCCACAGAAACTGAAGTAGGTGAAAAAGCGATCGATTTATCTTTAGTCGACCGTGCAGGAGAAAATTTGAATACCAATTTTACACACTCGGACCTTACACGGACAACTATAGATCAACCTTCAACATCTACTGGGGTAGTAGCAGAACTTATGTCTTGCGATAACGTACCTTTGCCTAACGACAACCCTATTATAAACAAATACAATAACTCGACGCAACCTTCAAACAGCATGGATCCAGACACACCTAACCTCGACACTTCCTCCACAGAAACTGCGGGGATAGAAGTACAATCAAATGGTCAGGATAATTCACAAAATAAAAAGAAAAGACGTAAATGCATAATAAAAACTAAGTACATTGATTATTTGTCTGACCAAGAAGACTTTTCAACTTTTTACGGGGATATTGATGATTCAGACGACTGGTCAAAAGAACTAAATTTAAGTGACTACGAAAGCGACGAACTGGACTCGACCGAGAAAACTGGCAAAAAGAAAAAGAGGTTCAGAAGAAGAAAAACTAAACCTGGAGATCTGGAAGAAACCGTAGGTGACTCTGGAATGAGGGTTAAAAAAGTTAATGTAAGAAATGAAAGGTCTAAAAAGAAGAAGGCAGGAGAAGAATATACGACGAAGAAGGGTGTCACAGTACCAGCTAAAAAGATCCTTCCGAATCCATGCCAAGGAAAAAGATGTGGAAATGACTGTGGATCTATCCAAGAAGAAAGAAGAGAAAGTATATTCCAACATTTTTGGAAGTTGGACTTAGTACGCCGTCGCGATTGGCTAGTTTCTTTATCGCAAAGACTAAGCGTAAAACGTAAGCGTTCTGACTCCGAGAAACGAAGCTGCACAATAAAATACTTTATAAATGAAGGCGAGGGCAAGAGAAACGTATGTCTGCAATTCATAGCGGCAACTATTAATGTTTCTGATAGAACCATTTACAGTATTGTTAAAAACGCTGAATGTGGAAGTGCCAAGGAAGATATGAGAGTAAAGTCGGAGCCGGCGAGTAAGACAAAGCAAACTACTATAGATGCTGCTGTAGACTTCATAAAGAGTTTACCAGCAGTTCCTTCTCATTATTGCCGTCAGGATTCCAGTAAAATATATTTGCCGGAAGAATTTAAGAACATTCCAAATCTTTATAAAATTTATAAAAGGCATTTCGTGGATCAGGGAGTTGATGTGGTGAGTGAGAGAATTTTTCGAAAAATATTTGATGAGAAGTTTAACATTGGTTTTCATGTACCAAAGAAAGACAATTGCAAGAAATGCATTCTGTTTGAAAAAACGACCGATCCTGACAAGCTGAAGGAAAAACAAGAACACAACAAAGAAAAAGATGAAAGCTACGCGCGATTAAAAAGTCACAAACATATCCACAAAGAAGATCCATCTACATTGTGTGTTAGTTTTGATCTTCAGAAGGTCTTGAATACGCCCTATTCCCCTTCGATGCTTTTATACTACAGTAGAAAACTGGCTGTTTATAACCTGTGTGTTTACGAAAATGGCACTCGTAACGTATTCTGTTTTTTCTGGGACGAATCTAATGGTAAGCGAGGTGCCAACGAAGTAGCAACAATCCCTACTTATATTATAAATGTGAAAGTAACTCTGTCTGTCTGTTACGCTTTCCCGCAAAAACTAATGAACGGATTTGGCTGAAATTTGGTAGGTAGACAGATTAGGACCTAGATTCAGACATAGACTACTTTTTACCACGCTCGCGAGCCGCTTGCGGCTCGCGCACTGCGCACCCTCGAAAAGTCATAGAAACGTTGTCCACGCGGGTGAAACCGCGGGAAACAGCTAGTTTTACATAAATACATCAAATCGGTAGATGAAAGAGGAAACATCAAGCGATTATTGATGTACTGCGATTGTTGTCCAGGTCAAAATCGGAACCGAACTGTTATGGCTATGATTCATCAGACTTTACAGGAATGTAACAATATTAAAACAATTCAATTAAATTTCCTCTTGACTGGGCATACTTATATGCCAGTGGATAGTTCTCACGCCATCATTGAAAACCACCTGAAACACACTACTGTTTATGCACCTTCCCAATGGTTTACCATTTTTTTAACTGCTCGGCAGAATCCATCGCCATTTACAGTTGAGCGAATGTGTTATGAGCAATTCAAAAAGTGGGATAATATTGGAGACAAATATTACAAAGGAAACCTTACTGGAAAAATTTGTAAGGTCCGAATTGCAACTTTCAAGAAAGACAAACAACTTGTGTCTATAAAAACGTCGATGAATGCTGATGCCAAGTTATTCAATGTTGAAGTCCAGACTAAAACTACGGTCCCATTGATGTCTTGCTATAGATCGTTACTTCTTATTTCAAAAATGAAATATGACGATCTCCGTAAATTATGTACTGACCAAATCATTCCAGCTTGTTTCCATCATGAGTACCTTAATATCCCACGAGATGGAAATATCAAAGACGTGTTACCTGAATCGGATATAGAAGACCCTGACTATGTTTAATTGATTTAATTGAGGTTCCTCATCTACTTTTTCCTACTTTTCTATTATCTTTTTTTTTAATTCCAAGATTAGTTGGATCTTTTGTAACACTGTCTCTATATAAAGTAATTAGAAAATGCACGATTATTTGGTTGATCTACTTGGTAAACAATTTTGAAGATGATTTGTAACAGCCTACCTATTGCTATTTGGTGCAATATGAAGATTGGATTATTATTCTAGGTTTAATTACTACTGAACAAAGATTTTTTATACCTAAAGACAATTTAAGTTTTAATATTACTACTTATAAGTTTATTTTTGATATAAGTTCACTGTTTTGTTTGTTATTACTTTGAAAATTAAGAAAGAAATATACCTAAGGTTCCTAAAAAATTGTGATACATAGACATTATGTGAATCTTACTTACAAGGTGAATAGAAGGTTGCACTTCAAAATGTGATGTTGCTTACCAACACATTACACAGTAAGTAATTTAGTTTTGTACCTTAGATAACTAATAATAATAACGCTAAGTGAGAATATAATAGTACCTAAGTAATTTCTATAGTTTGTATGTCATTTAGCTATGTGAATTCAGAAATAAGTCACTCTGTGCCATAGTTATTAGTGAGACTGATTATTAAAACTCTGTGATCTCAGTGTGGTCCAAATACTCATTCATAGTACTTAATTAGGTTAAAATCTTAAATAGTACTTAATGTTTGACGAATATTTGTTCTAAAAGTTTGTTCTTACAAAGAAAAATGTTATTAAAGACAATACCTCGTTGTTAGTGTTTAAAGTGTTGTGTATTAAATTTGTTAAAATTTTGCAATAAATACTTAAATAATGCCGAAGGTTGTTTTCATTAATTAAATCCATACAAAATGTCTGTTAGTATTGGAAATATTTCTTTTGAATTATTATTTGGATTATTTTTTATGGTAATTCTTACAGAAATTAAATCATTTAGATAATTGTTTCAGTTTACACAAAAAAATGTTTTATAACTTATACAGCTTTTTCCTATTCGTATTGAGATTCGCTTAGGCATATAAACGAATAAACCTGTTGGTAACTTAGAAGTTTCTGGCGTAAATATAGTTTTACCTGAATGTTTTTTTGACAAAATTACTATCTAACCGACAAAAGATTCAGAATTAAAAGGGATAGATCAATATTTTTTTAAATAAATTATAGCGTCAAATAATACCATGCCTAAGATATAACAATTATTTCTTTACGATAAAAAATTAAAAAGTTATGATTTTTTTTCTGTTAAAAAAAACTTGTATCATCTCTCCTGAACATTTAACTCCATGTCGCTTAGTAAGGTTTGCCTTTCAAGCGTCGATATATTAGGCACAAGTAAATGGAAAAATCGGAAAATCGTCTATTTGTAGTTTTGTCATAAAAAAACTACTTACCAACATAATATGCAGTTAGCAAATACATTGTATCTTATAAAACACATAGGAGATTATATTTTTAACTACAAAGTTAATTTTGTTCTTACTGACAATATATCAAAAAATGAAGCGTCGGTGGCTCAACCGGTAACGACTCGGTCCATCTAACCAGAGGTACCGGGTTCAAATCTGGACGGCCAATGTACTAATGAGTTTTTTAAAAACTTACGTACATATCATTACCGATTGCTTTAACGGTGAAGGAAAACATCGTGAGGAAACCTGCACAGGCCTGCGAAGAAACTCGAAGGTTGTGTGTGAAGTCGACCAACTCACACTGGGCCCGCGTGGTCGACTAAGGCCTAATCGCGCTGATTCAGGGTAGGCTCGAGCCCCTCGGTGGGGACGTATATGAGCTGATATAATAATAATAATAATTATCAAAAAATGGTCAAAATCGGTTAATTTTTAAGAGGTGAAAGTCACTATCAACCACCGGTTTAAGAAAAGTCTAATTTTCGCCGTAGGTTCACAATCCTCCTAACCTTAGAATAATCACGTTCTTACGTGAAACATTTTCCTGAATTACAAATTGATCGGCATTCGAGGGGAAATATACAGGACAGGGTTGTTACTTGTTAGACAAATAATTTTGAACAAAAAAAATCGACTTCAAACAGAAAGCTAAGGTTCCCCTCGATTTCTCTGGGATTCCATCATCAGATCCTGGTTTCCTTATCTTAGTACCACCCTTGGGATATCTCCTTTCCATAAAAAAAAGAATCATCAAAATTGTTCATAAGCGACAAAGTTATCTGCGAACACACAAAATAAATATAATATAGGTACGGTCGAAATGAGAAATCTCCTCCTTTTTTGAAGTCGGTTAAATAGATTTTTTTAGGAAGCTTTATGAAATAGAACGATTTTTTGTCCTCGGAAGAACAAAGCTGGAGTAGACAATTAGTAAGGACATACTTAAACAACCATTTTAAAACATTAATGTTAACAACAGGTACTTTAGTTTATTGAGAAACTCTTAACTTTGTAAAATGTAGTTCGTTGTAGTTACAGAGTTACAGATGGCAAAGTACGGGTACGGACACAGTATTACAATATAGCGGCTTACAGTAGCGCAACGAATGTACTTACGCAGAGCAACGGAAGGGTACTTGGGGGGCACAGCCTGCCAAGCTCCGCGAGATTGGCAGGCTGCCCACAGGCTAGTATGGGCTAGTACCTACGTACGCCGGTGGCGCATCGTGCGACATCAAAGGCGTTGCGCTACTGTAAGCCACATCGTAAAATTGTGGTATGGACTACCCACTTGTTTTTTTTTTCGCCCTTTTAGGGCAGGCTAAGGCTCATTGGCCATACCGCCTAGTCTTCAGTATATGTTTTTCAGCAGTATTAATTTGTAGAATTCACGACTTCAGTAATTTTCAGTATATTTTTCAGATTATGTAGTATTTTTGTCCTTTTCAGTCTTCAAGGTCACTGTTTCTTCACGTTCACATCATATCATTGTCTTTAAACTAACCTAACCTACATACTCTAGCAAAATGATAGCACTTTTGCTAAAGCTTGCTCGGACTTCTTGTGGGAACTCGAAACACAGTATACACACTTTTATTTCATTATCCTACACAAGAAACACATAAATGATACTTCGCTGATAAATACACTATCAATATTATACATCAAAAACCACTAAATGTAATTTTTCGGATAATATAAGAAAAATGACAAACTGAACGCTACAAATTCCCGCCAAAAAGTCCCTACCCACTTGATGAGGCGATCAGTTAGAACCACTTGTTACGTGTTCTTTAACTAAATTCATAGAAGTTCTTACGTAAGCGACTAGATGACGCTAGTGTGCTGAAAAGTAATTTAACAAAGATAGTATGTGCAATTGTGCACTGTGTACGTGCATGATTTTTGTTTACGTCAGTTCATGTCACTGATTTTGTACAAACGGTTTTTCTTGTCTATCTGTAGAATTTATGTCAATGATTAAAATAGTGGTATACGTATGTAATATGTATATGTATGTATAATGTATAGCCGCGTGGTCGACTAAGGCCCGATAATACTCGAGCCCCTCGGTGGAGACGTATATATATATATATAATATATAGAAGATATATATACCACTTAACCGATTATAATAAAATTCGCACACCATGTGCAGTTCGATCCAACTTGAGAGATAGGATAGGGTAGGGTAGGTTAGTGTAGGGTAGGGTAGGGTAGTGTAGTGTAGGGTAGTGTAGAGTAGTGTAGGGTAGGGTAGTGTAGTGTAGTGTATGTAGGGTAGGGTAGGGTAGGGTAGTGTAGGGTAGGGTAGTGTAGTGTAGTGTAGGGTAGGGCAGGGCAGTGTAATGTAATGTAAGGCGGTACGAAGTTCGCCGGGACAGCTAGTATATATATATATATGTCGGAGTGTCATTGAAAACGCGACCAATACCAGCTCGAGATAAGTTTACATAGTTACACTTTGTTTGGATCAAACGTCAGGTATTAGTACCTGGGTGTAACCGGTGGTGGCGTGACGATCGCTTGTACTCGTGAGACGATCGTTTGTGGTAGCAAAGATGACGTATTAACGGAAGGCTGTTTGTGCTGCCACACTGAGTTGAGAATTTATTAGATCTGTGGAGAAGCCATATTAGCTGGACGTCAGTCTCGAGGCGGACACTTTTCGACGGAGCGTCGAGCAGAACACAAGTAGTGGTTATCTGTGAGCAAAAACGGACGTGTCCCGCCATCGCTGTGATCACCGCGTTTGCATCCATTGTTATCCAAGGCATCCTGTACAATTTCGATTACCAAATGATCAAGACTATTGAAGAAGGACCTCTGTGATATAGCTGCATTGTTATTTCGACGCCCAATACCGAAATACTTAAGGACGTGAACCACAAGGCCATCCATAACCTAACCCCCCCCTTCGACATCAGAAGTTGGATTGTTCCCAGCGCTCGCAACAAGTGCACAACGACGGGAAAATGTGAAAAATGATAATGGAGCAGCGAAATAAAAACCAACTGGCAACAATTCTTTGTGCTACAGAAACAGAACATGTTGCGATTGATTGAGGTTATGCAAGCACCATCGACTACATTTGCTGCAATCACACTGCCAGAATTCAACCAGAATATACCTGAAACTAATCCACGTTCACGGTGCTCGTTGAGGTTATGCAAGCACCATCGACTACATTTGCTGCAATCACACTGCCAGAATTCAACCAGAATATACCTGAAGCTAATCCACGTTCACGGTGCTCGTTTGTCGACATCTCCCTTACGGAACGACAGTTGCAATGAGGTGCAATGCTTATTTCACTTAGCAAACCGTTGAAAGGCATATGCTCCTATGCTTCCGGAATGACTCGGAGCCAGTTTAGAAACCTGTTCCTGATGCGCTGTTTGGAAATGGGCGACAGTATGGGCTGCGCTGGCAGCGGCAGAGATGCATTCTGCGAAGTTGGTAGTGTACGCGAGGAGCTACGATACGAAAATCCGGTGAGTCGTACCCCTTTTGTTTCGATAGTGGTAGTAGTACATACGTAGTACGAGTACTATTACCTAATCTGTGGTGGTGCCGAGTGGTTTCTTGTTAAAGAAAGTTTCGTGTATAGACTTTTGGGAGTGTGTTCAATACCAACGCACAATTGACCTTTGTAGGCAACGCTTAAGTTTACTTTACAGAACAAATATCGAGTGAGGTTAATATTGACGGGCATAGTTCAGAATTGTCTTTTCCTTGTTTTGCTAGACGAGTATTTACGTGTCGAACGATATTATGATCGATTCAGATATTTTAAATCTAGGATTGACGGTATTCTTAGACGAGTCTGTCAATAACAAAACAGCTTGACTGTCGGAAAGGATGCGAATAGAGTAGTCCCTTACCCTTCTAGTAGTGATTGCATTAGCAGCTAAAATGATGCTTTGTAGTCCTTCAAAGTACACTTTCACATGCTTTCGGATCATTAATTGTGACACAACGTCGTGATTGAACGGAAGATTTGGAACGAGGACTTATTATTCATTTAGTTAACTAGAGTTTCGGTTATACAAACTTAAACTAGGATTGAAAGTATTGAAAGCCCTTTATGGTTTCATAATATTGAGACCGACATCTTTACATGGAGTAAAACCCTTATTAGCTTTTGTAGTATTAGGACTGATATCCTCAATGATCATAGGCCAAAGTTGTCTATTTTTAATAGCTTTTTTAGCAGTGGACGTCTTTCGGCTGATGTGATGATGCAGGATTCATGGACTGGAGGCTGCGAATGTCATAAGCCCCGAAGTTTTCCCTTTTTGATGGCCTTATCATGCTGGTAAAAAAAAGGATGGCATAGAACGCAAGTGTGTTGATAACCGTGAACGAAATGACAATAAAATGCCTGAACGAAAATTGCTTCCTCTGATAGTTTACCACAGCGATTGACTTCATACGTGGTCACTATTTCACCACGTCAGGCATAGCTAGTGGTTACATCAGGTGCATTCTATTCCTATTAAATCGAAATGACTGATTTTGTAATTCCGGAGGGTCTGTTCGAATACATCCACGTTTCATTCGATCTACGTAATGCCCCCTTGTGTTTCAACTCACGTTCATAAATAATTAACCTAAGAACTTGCGTGGCAACGGTCAGGTGAATCTTAATACGTTTAAACGTTGGTACTCTTAGTTAAGTGTCCTTTAAAATATGCTCACTTCCTTAGAGTATAGTAATGAGATTTCATCTTACAAGTCCCTACATGATGATCATTTGGCAACAACCGAACTGTTGGGTTAACCAAGTTACGAAGTACATCCTCCTGGAGTTGCTTCTAGGTACGAGTAAAGTAGCTTAACCTCTAAATGTCATGTTTGTCGATTACACAAACAGGCTGTAATTTTATCTAAGTGAATCACGACAACAGACTAGTAATAATACGGAGAGTAACGCATCCTATGACAGGAGTTTTTAATCAGCTTGCTGCTGATGTGATAATAGACATGGGCCTTCCCCATAATGTAGCAGTTTTACCAATTGTAAAAAAAAACGCTACGCTTGGCGGGCTGCTAGGCTGTACAGTATAAGCGTGAAGGGCGCTGCTGCTCATCCTCATTTTTTTAGTCCCTTAGTCACTTCTTGTGAAACCCTTGGGAACAGATGGGTGGTGTATTGCTCTGAGGCAGCGCCACTGGCTGATTTCTAGACAAAAGCTTAGTTTCACAAGTTACCTAACTTTGTGTTGTTACAAATGGAGAAGCTGTACCGACCACTTTAGATATCAAATACCGTCAGAGTTATTGAGGTGCTGGAAGGAGACCGTTATGTCCTTAAAGCGTTAAGTTCTAACAGGACCTACAAATACGCTTACGACAGACTACGTTAAATGCCCGATAGTAACAGTATTATTGACTTGGACAGAATTGATGATTGAAAAAAAGACTGAACCTTAATTTAACCAGATTAAGGACTTTTGTACTTGACCGTGATTTTAACGTTCACTAGTTTGTATTTTGAACCTTAGACGTACATAATGTTTCGCAACAGAACGCCAATAGTCTCAGCCATTCGTAGACGTAGGCGTAAAACACCGAGTTGATTTTCTCGTTGCTGTGCGGCCACAACTGTGTGTGGCGTGCGTTTGGCTCGCAGGCGTATCACCGGGGAGGTGATGTTGGCAATCACCAGGAGGAGGTGATGTTTGAGATCGCCGCATGGAAGCGATAGTGTGGTTGGACACCGGAGGGAGGTGGTCCAGGAGTCGCCAGGTAGGGTGACTGTGTTTTTGGGCGGACACCTGAGAGGTTGTCTGAGAGTCGCCAGGTAGGGTGACTGAGTTGGGCGGGAAAAACATGACCACCAGAGTATTTCTTTTCTTAACTGGCCCGCTCGGCCAACCTGACATAAAATACAATAAGCATCAAGAGATTTTTATCACAGTTTACAGAGAAATTTTTCACTAAGCTTTCAAAATAAATAGGCACTTTCAGTAAAACAGTCAAGTCAATGTCAATTGTTAAAAATTTCACTCGTTTAATCACTTGAATTGTATCGCAATGTTTCGCAATGTATAACGTTTCGCAATTAATCTCAATGTATCGCAATGTATCCCAATGTATCGCAATGTTTCTCAATGTACCGCAATGTTTCGCAATGTATCGCAATGTATCACAATGTTTAGCAATGTATCGCAATGTTTCGCAACAAATTAACTGTAGATCGGTAACCCCCATTCGTTTGATAACCACAACAGTCACCCATCTTGGCAACTCTGGGCCACCTCCATCCGGTGCCCAACCAAACTACAGTCACTCTACCTGGCGACTCTCAGACACCTCCATCCGGTGCCCGCCCAAACTCACAGTCACTCTACCTGGCGACTCTCAGACACCTCCATCCGGTGCCCGCCCAAACTCACAGTCGCTCTACCTGGCGACTCTCAGACCGTAGGGTGTCTGAGAGTCGCCAGGTAGAGCGACTGTGAGTTTGGGCGGGCACCGGATGGGGGTGTCTGAGTCGCCAGGTAGAGTGACTGTAGTTTGGTTGGGCACCGGATGGAGGTGGCCCAGAGTTGCCAAGATGGGTGACTGTTGTGGTTATCAAACGAATGGGGGTTACCGATCTACAGTTAATTTGTTGCGAAACATTGCGATACATTGCTAAACATTGTGATACATTGCGATACATTGCGAAACATTGCGGTACATTGAGAAACATTGCGATACATTGGGATACATTGCGATACATTGAGATTAATTGCGAAACGTTATACATTGCGAAACATTGCGATACAATTCAAGTGATTAAACGAGTGAAATTGTTAACAATTGACATTGACTTGACTGTTTTACTGAAAGTGCCTATTTATTTTGAAAGCTTAGTGAAAAATTTCTCTGTAAACTGTGATAAAAATCTCTTGATGCTTATTGTATTTTATGTCAGGTTGGCCGAGCGGGCCAGTTAAGAAAAGAAATACTCTGGTGGTCATGTTTTTCTTTCAGGTGACCCACACGGGGACGTGTGATGCGTCAAGATGGCCGTGTCGGAGTGTCATTGAAAACGCGACCAATACTAGCTCGAGATAAGTTTACATAGTTACACTTTGTTTGGATCAAACGTCAGGTATTAGTAACTGGGTGAAACCGGTGGTGGCGTGACGATCGCTTGTACTCGTGAGACGATCGTTTGTGGTAGCAAAGATGACGTATTAACGGAAGGCTGTTTGTGCTGCCACACTGAGTTGAGAATTTTTTAGATCTGTGGAGAAGCCATATTAGCTGGACGTCAGTCTCGAGGCGGACACTTTTCGACGGAGCGTCGAGCAGAACACAAGTAGTGGTTATCTGTGAGCAAAAACGGACGTGTCCCGCCATCGCTGTGATCACCGCGTTTGCATCCATTGTTATCCAAGGCATCCTGTACAATTTCGATTACCAAATGATCAAGACTATTGAAAAAGGACCTCTGTGATATAGCTGCATTGTTATTTCGACGCCCAATACCGAAATAGTTAAGGACGTGAACCACAAGGCCATCCATAACCTAACCACCCCCTTCGACATATATCGGGAACTACACCAATTTTTTTACACCCTGTATTTTCTAACATAGAGTTTGATACGGATATTTTGTACAAAGCTTCTGCTCATGATTGTGAACAACTTTTCCCAAGGAACCTATGGTCTTATCGCAAAAAAATGAAAGATGCCGAAGATGGAAGTTGGCTTACTGGAGCTTGTACAACAAAACAACTTTCCCCAAGAAACCCATGGGCAATTAGCAATAATTTTTTTTAAATTAAAATATGAAACTGCTCGGAATAATTTCCAGGTTTATGAACTTGAGAGTGATAGGCCAAAGTTCAATGACCACGCGCCCGCAATCGTAACTATTCTAGCGTATTCCGCACAATTTAATATTTTTATTTACAAAAACATATGCGAATTGACGATAGGTTTCTTGGGGAAAGTTGTTCAGTTTCACGAGTACAAGCTCCAGTTAAAAAAGTCTATACCTTTGTTAAGACTCTGTATAAGACAATACTTATCTATGGTGATATGGGCTTAGACAATGCCCTTCCACCAACAAAACCGAGTCTTACAAAGTTGGAATAGAACCCGTGACATCCTGATATGAAGCTAATGAACTTAACCATTACGCCAAAGAGGTGGTTAAAATTCGTCAACATTGCTGAATTCTCAAAAAAACTAATTACCTATACACAACAATCAGCTAACTCGACTACTTTCTATTGAAAGTCCAAGATTTATTTTGGGTTTCCGGTAAAGTTGTGGCACAATAGCTCTGAGGAATAAGAATGGAGTAGCCTTTACAGGCGATACCCCTGTGTCGAAAAATTGTGGTCTACAAGGTCGCTTCACAGTTCGAAGCGGATCGTCAACCAGGACTGAGCTCCGTAAAAAATGGGATATTGCGCTTTATTTTCGTGCAAAAAAGGTACGACACCTCCAGTCTGGCAAAGGATGGTGTTACTTTTCACCATTAAATAAAATTCACGTTGTTTATAACTCAATTCCTTATAATTTAGAGATATTGAAAACTTTAATTGAAATTTTCCCATATTAGTCTCGTGGGGAGTAACGATATGTCAATGAAACGCTATTTCATTGGTCGCGTGGGAGTACGTTTGCAAAAATGTAATATGTGTTTCTGTGTATATAAGGTCTAACAAAATTAGCTGAAACTATTTTAACTGGTGCTTCTACCCATGAAACTGAACAACTTTCCCCATGAAACCCATAGTCAAATCTCAAAAAAAAAATGAACTTCCCATACTAAGTTGGCTGATCAGCTGTTCGAGTTAATATGGGAGAGCCAAATTTTTTTTTGCGATTTGACTATGGGTTCCATGGGGAAAGTTGTTCAGTTTCATGGGCAGAGGCACTAGTTAAAATAGTTTCAGCTAATTTTGTTAGACCTTATATAATATATGGGTATGGTATTTCTGTTTACCTGTTTTGCGGGAAATTATTGCATTGAATTTGATGAAACTTTGCTTATTTAGTTTCAATTGTTTTTGTCAAGGATATCTTTTTAGGGTTCTGTACACCCAACGGGTGAACAACGGGACCCTATTACTAAGCCTCCGCTGTCTGTCTGTCAGTGGGCGGTATTTCATTAACCGTAATAGGTAGACAAATAGACAATAGGTAGAAAAAGCGTCGGTGGCTCAACCGGTAACGACTCGGTCCATCTAACCAGAGGTACCGGGTTCAAATCTGGACGGCCAATGTACCAATGAGTTTTTCAAAAACTTACGT
The DNA here is from genome assembly GCA_947284805.1 of Coleophora flavipennella. Classification (NCBI taxonomy): domain Eukaryota; kingdom Metazoa; phylum Arthropoda; class Insecta; order Lepidoptera; family Coleophoridae; genus Coleophora; species Coleophora flavipennella. The sequence goes on along the minus strand of OX369255.1, from coordinate 6,792,530 downwards.
ACATACTTACCGATTGCTTTAACGGTGAAGGAAAACATCGTGAGGAAACCTGCACACGCCTGCGAAGAAACTCGAAGGTTGTGTGTGAAGTCAACCAACCCGCACTGGGCCCGCGTGGTCGACTAAGGCCTAATCGCCCTGATTCAGGGTAGGCTCGAGCCCCTCGGTGGGGACGTATATGAGCTGTAATGATGAATAAGTAGACATTTGAAATTTTCACAGAATGTGTATTTCTGTTGACGCTATAACAATGAATACTAAAAATTATAAAAAAATGTAAAGATAGGGGGGTCTCCATACAGGAAGTGTGGTTTTTAGAGGTATTTTTGACTTAGCTCTATCGTAAAAACGGTAATACATGCAAGCGTGAAACTTAATATGAATATAGTACTTATACTGAAATAAAACAACAACTAATAAAAATCTACAAAATGTGAGTCGTACTCGCGCTAACGAGTCCGAACTGAATGACAAAAAAAAAACCATGTTTTTGTCACTTGCGTTTATGTCTTTTTTTGTGATGTACCATTGTATTTATGCTTTGTAGTTATGTGAAGAGGAGTATTGGTACGGAACTCTCGGAGTTCTAGTGCGACTCGCACTTGGCCGGTTTTTTATAAATTTCTTTTTCAATACATTAAGGGATCCTGTCATAAAAAATACGTCTTCTGTCCAAAACGACTTTATGGGTTAATGAATTGATGATTTCGACGACACTTGACTCCAACAAAAATTAGCGCTTTAAAGTTTCGAAAAACCACTCCACTTTTACCTACGTATAGGATAGGTACCTTAGTTTTTTTCTATACAGTTGCTCAAAAAGTGGTCCTTTATATGCCAGGCAAGTGTGCTTAAAATCATTTTACCGCACAAGTGATATTTATTTTGCCACTTTTTTTAATTTATAGCTCTGGGAAGCAAGACATTTCTAGCAAATAAAAAAAAAAATATAATAACCAAAGTTATAGAATCTTCTATAAGACTTTTGAAAGGAGAATTTTAAAAGAGATGGGTTGTTTCTCCGTGAGATTAGTAGTACATAACGCTAGTTGATTAGATTCTCTTTGGTTTATATCTTTGTGAAGAAAGGAGAATGAACATGAATGAAGCGCATAGGTCACATTACACACATGAATAAGTCATCTATTCCAAGCAGGTTTTAATGCTTTCAATTATATCATCCTAAGTCTTATTGTTATCTATTTATGGTAATATAAAAAAACAACTTACGCATGCATACGCGTGCCTAGCTAAATAAAATATGGCGCAATTTTCGTAAAACTGTAATAAGTAGTACGAATCAAAATTATGAATAGTTTATATATGTGTAATAAAAAATATACTTATGTTTATGTACAGCAAAAATAAACTAAGATTACTCCCCGGACGTTTAAAATGAGTCACAAGTCGCGTAAAATTACCTTTGATTGCCGAAACCTTGATAGGTATGTACCTATGTATTTTTTTTTTCTGTCACGGTTTTTATTTATTTTGCCCGTTTTCTCACTACGTTATTGAAATATGTCATAAGATTCATGGGTGTAAAAGGAAATGATAAACTCGTGACGATGGGAAACCCTCGCCTGCGGCTCGGGCTTACAAATGTCACTCGTTTGTTAATCACCTTTTGACACCCTTGTGTCTTAAATAACTATTTCAATTTTTATTTTACCTTTTTGTCGGCGTAGGTAATTAATACGTATGCCCATGCCAAATCACAGCTTTATAGAACCATCACATTGATATTTTAATAAAATAAAATATTATTAAAAAAATTAAAAAATACTTACTTACTTACTCTTAGTAGGTTATTTATTGAAACATCAATGTGATGGTTCAGAATAGCTTACAAAATTAAGATGACACCTTAGCCAAAGAGTAAGGAATATGCTTATCTTAATTAATTTAGCTTTTTAGTCTGAAATTTATTCTTCTTCTATTTATTTATGGACAGACGGATTTGACGAAACTATAAAGGTTCCTTGTTCGTTTACAGAACCCTAAAAATGTTACCTGTAAAAACAAAAGTTTCAAAATATGTTTTAACCAAAATGGCGCTCAGTTTTGTTATCAAATCTTAATAGCGTCTTTATACAGGGTGTATAAAAATGGTGTAGGTCCCGATAACTGGGGCTTCTATTTACACCGCGTTCCTGCTGTCGGATCTATCGCTTAAATTAATATTTTTTAATCTTTGCTATCGTCTTCGTCAGTATTGTCGGTCCACCGACTGGATCAAGGACTCGTAGTGGTATGTGATTAGTTGCAGGGGGTTGGGTAATGTGTGTTGCCTGGCAAGCACGTGGCGTCAAGGCGTCCTCTCCCGCGCGCAAATAGTGTTGTCCTAGCCGGCCACGTGGGGTCTGGGCGAAAACAACGCGGGACAGGTGAGTTGTCCATTAAGCGGAACTGCTGGTTTAATTACTGGCAGGGAAGCATCTCCGGCACATGCCTGGATAGCAAGTAGAGCTAAGCTAATACTGCTCCGGCCGATCCAGCCGCGTAGGAGTAAGTCTATACAGGTGCGATAAGTGAGCGTGCCAACGATTTGCCAGCAGCGAAAGCCGCGAGAGGTGAGCGTGCCTACAGGTCCGGGACCTACTTGGAGAGTAGGTGGTGGTTCTCTTCTACGAGGCACTCGCCTTGCAGAGTACCAGGACAAGCCTCTTTGCGGCAAGACCTACCGCAACTGGTCCTTGCCTTCGCCTTATGGTGTTGGCAAGAATAGCGGCCCTCACTGTATGCCCAAGGGGTCGGTAAGTGGGGACGCTATATCATAAACCTGGTAGTTTAGCGTATTTGGAAGATATACTAGAGGAAATGTCATCATACTGAACAACTTTTCCCAAGGAACCCATTATCAATTCTCAATAAAAATATTTGGACCCTCCATACAAAAATGCACAAAATTGCTCGATCAGCTGATCGATTTGTATGAAGAGATATTTTTTTTGCGATTTCAGCTTAGTCTTAGAATAAAAGTTGTTCAGTATGATAAGTAGAAGCCTCAGTTAACGAGACCTACACCAATTTTGTTACACTCTGATAATATTATACTATAAGTGGTAGGTCTAGGAAAACTCTAAAAAAGGTACATCAAAATCCAAACAAATTAAATACACACACATACACACACACTCACATTATGCTGTGATAGTCTTTTTTTAACACGCTTATATTGGCGTCGGTGGCTCAACCGGTAACGACTCGGTCCACTTAACCATAGGTGCCGGGTTCAAATCCGGACGGCCAATGTACCAATGAGTTTTTCGAAACTTACGTACGTATATACTCACCGATTGCTTTAACGGTGAAGGAAAACATCGTGAGGAAAACCTGCACACACCTGCGAAGAAACTCGAAGGTCGTGTGTGAAGTCGACCAACCCGCACTGGGCCCGCGTGGTCGACTAAGGCCCGATCGCCCTAATTCAGGGTAGGCTCGAGCCCCTCGGTGGGGACGTATATGAGCTGCAATGATGATATTAGCTTCACCTGTATGTATGTATGTTTGTAACCGACTCCTTTGCACTCGATTTTGACCCACTTTAATTGACAGATTTAATTGAAACTTTGTACATTTATCAAGAATCAGTGACAATACAATAATTTCATAAGTTTATCTCATTATCCTGAACTCAAAATTGAAAAATGAATATAGTTAAAATAAACTAAAAAACACGCTTTTAAAGCACATCAAACTAAAAAGTGAAAAATATTTCTTAATATATGCTGAAAACAATTGAACGTAAAAAACTAGTATTATTATGAAAAAAGCGTGGGGCGCTTTGTGCCATATTTTTCATATATCGAGCAACCCACGCTTTTTTCACAATAATACTAGTATTTTTCGTTCATATTGTTTTCAGCATAAATTAAGAATTATTTTTCACTTTTTAGTTTGATGTGCTTTAAAAGCGTGTTTTTTAGTTTTTATAAACTATATTTATTACTTGTAACATTAAGTAATGTTAATTGATTATTTTTTCTCCTCTTGTTTTTTTGATTTGTTCCAATATTATGTATATGTGTTTGGTGACAAGGAATCAATAAATGTCTTATGTCTTAAAAAAAAATTATTGATGCTCCTGCGAAAAGGTATGTTTCCGTGGGGAGTACAATTTATGTACCATATTTTGTACGAATTTTCTTACTGAATATATTCCTTGCGCGAATACACTTCCCATGCAATTCACAAGCACAGAACTTGCGAAACCTCGCATCCTTCCGAACTATTAGTCTAAACTTACCGAAGTGGATGCCGTCAACTCGTCTATAACTAAACCAATTACAGTATTGTTGCAGAGAGTAGACAATGGGAATGCCGGGACAGGTATCGCGATCCAGACAAGTTTGAATCCCATAATTAAATTAGGCATTCGAGATTCAACCCCCGCAGCTCCTTTGAGGCCATGCCGCATACTGACGGGAGAGGTGACTTTCTACGCGAAACTAAATTAAAGTAGGTGTTGGCTAGGAAATTTTGTTTGTTAGTCTCAATCTGTATTCCGTTGAAACCTATTTGAACATTTTCTTCTGGACTACTAGACTCAGTAGGTACGTTAACAAGCCATAAACCTCCCCACTGGTGGGCCAAGTCCGTCCGGGTTGTTTAAGTCTGTAGAGTGCCCTACTGTTATTTTTTTTAAGCCAATAAGGCATCTGCTCGACTTAATAACTACCACCTAGTGCTAGCAACAGGCAATAACGTGCCTTGCACAGCATGGAAATGGTCGAGAAAAATGCCACTAACAGTCAAACCTTTCCAGGTAATGACCGTGCTTCAGGTAAGTTAACACGCGTGATCGACACGTGATGTAGGGTTAGTAAGTCGCATTGAGCTACGACTGCTTCAAAGTGTACATAACAGTTTTTTTTTATATAAATCCAACCATTTTATTGAATACTCTTAAAAAATAAAATCTAAATACAAACAATTTAAAATACAACTACGTACTATAATGGTGTTGTAGAGTGCAACAGTACAGTGTACAGTTCTTGATTTTGTTCATCAGTCTCATAATCATCTTCCCCATGAGTACTTAAACCATTTAAATCTACTGTGGTCCTAGTAAATAGACTGTCCTCAATGATGATCACCGGTAAGTCCGGCAATTCGTTTAAGTTTCCCCATTTCTTATATAATGTTAATGCTATCTCCTGCACGTCACCTGGATTGGGAAGCATATCTATTGTCATATTCTGAAAAGGCTCCTCTACGGTTTTTCGTACAATACTCTGGGCTACTTTTTCGTCAAATATTTCATTGCGAACTTTAGACTGCATCGCTGCTTCTAAAAACACCTGCCATCGTGGTATGTAGTAGTAGTGAAACAATTCAGCCCATTGCTTGTTGGCGTAGTCCGAAATTTCACCGTTCGGTCCCCATAAAGTAATTTGGTTTCTAGCATTCAATTCGTAAAGAGACTTCTCTTCTGGTACCTTTGCGATACTTCTAGCTTGTTCCAACCAATCTTTTGCAGAAAATTTATCATTTGTTGCTAACATTTGTTCTAAATCTTTCATTACGTCCAGAAACATATTAACTGAAGAATTAAATATACCAACTTTTGCGAATCTATCTTTCTTTAACTTTACATACAGCTGTTCTGATCTATATTGCAATGCTTGCCTTGTCACGTCAACAAGATCGTAGTAATATCCAGAAGTTTTACAATCATTACTAATGACATGTACAAATTGTCTGAATGCTTCAAATAATCCTGAACTGGAGTACCATGCCGTTGGATTTATTTTAAAGCTGGGTTTCCGAGTCATAACATATTTTCCTCTGACTTTATTTAGTCCACGAAAACTGTATACGCTTTGATGTAAGTACTTCCAACCAGCTGTAGTAGCCTTGCATCCATATCGTCTTTCGGCGTAATCAGCTAACCATTCATTCAAAGACTCGACTGGCTTCTTCCTCCATCCTGATTCAAGCATCAACTCGTATACCACATAGTTTTGATTGATGCCTTCAGGTGTCACACCGATACCAATCATACTGCTGTTATGTCGCGATCTTACTTCATAAACATCTTTATTGATAGATTGTATATTGCCAAACATTCCTAGTGTGCCACCGAAGTTATGTAACATGCACCATAAGAAAGGCTGTCCAAAGTACATGTCGTAGCGATCGTATTGAGGAAATTGTTCTGATTGCAAATCAATAACGAGCATACGACCATTAGGTACAGAGGTGAAAAAGGATTTGACTCTTTCTCTAGGCCACAAAGCGGGACTGTTCACCAACATCCAACTCTGGAGCAACCACACCGCTTTGTTATCATAATCTTCAATTGCCTTGAATATAGATTTTGCAGTTTCACGAACAAGTGATGTTGACCAAGCATTAACTTTTATTTCATTAAAAGGATCTGTCGTATAGATATGGCTTTCAAGTTCACGCGTGTTCGTAAAGACTTCAGTTAAAAACTGCCGACCAATGACATTAAACAAAGTATCACTAGGATCCATGAAAAGCCCACAACAATATTTGTCATCGAATCTGTTCCAATTACTTACTTTGAAAAAAGTTGTGGTGTTGTAAATTCTTTCAAAAGCTCTAGGTACATGGCCAGAAAATGCTGGGAAAATAGGAATAATTCCTAGTTGGTACATGTAGTTCACAGTGAAATCCTGTATATTCCTTTGAAGGTCGTGCCAAGATTGAAGCAGAGGGCCTCCCCAGCCTCGCATATTGCCCATCCTGAGCCAGGAAAGAAATGCTGGCCCCGTAAAGTGCTGGTCGATCTCGGACTGTGACATGCCTACGTTCTTATAGACGCGTGCCCAGGCTGCCTCCTGCGCCACAGGTGCCAGTGCCAAGTTTATCCCGTTCAGCGCCATCCACTCCACGTGCTCCTTCCACTGCTCCACGCCCCACCACACAAAGCTATACGACACCGTGCATACGTTCTGATAGTACCTAAATCTGTCGTTTGCCACCACCTTCTCGTCAATTTCTGGGAGAGGATCAGGTATAGAGACTCGCTTCACTTGCCATCCTATGTGACTTTTGCAATACTTCTTCAGGTAATAGTTGAAGCCCCACACGGCGGCCACTCCAGTGCTTGCCTTGATGTGCAACCGACCTTCGCTCGTCTTGAGTATGAACACATCTTTGTTTTCGTAAAACAAAATCGAGTCCACATCTACTGTGACTTTGCTAGAATATGAGGATATAATTTGCAAAGCGACATTTGCTTGCGTTTTAGCTGAAGTCCTTGTTTGGAGTTCGATGGGGTCTAAGTATTTTAAATTCAGTGCGGTAACACAAATGGAACACAAAATAAACAGTAAACCGTACCGTAACATGTCGGATGTGGAACTGCGCTCACAATGAAAGGAAGAAATCTGTTGGTATTGTTGACCTATTGAGTTTGTTTAAAGATAGCTTGCACATTGACCCCTCTCACGGTTCGCGATAAGTTAGTAGGGTCAGCAGTTAAAAAGTTTTTTATGGACAAAAAATATTTAAAACTTGTTTTTAAGACAGAAATCAAATGATTAACCGAAACTCTTAATTTTCGACTTACAAAATCCGCATAATTTATTAATTTGCTGAAAGCAAGTCATTCCTTATTATTAGTAAAAAATCTGCAAAGTACGTGTCTAAACACGCATGGTGTAGGGTTCCGGAGTTATTATTTAAAAGCTCTGTTTTTCTCAGGATAGCCTAAGTAAGTTAAGAAATGCCATGGACATATATGTTTTGATCTATAGATCAAAACAGCAATTCGGTCAAAACAGGAAGAGATCACCGGTTGGTCAGAGGCACATTGAATTTAAAGACCAAGCTAGAAAGATGTCGACTGATGAAGTCTACGCTCCGACCAGCACCCATCCAGCTCCAAAACCCCGAGAGCTTTCAGCTCCAGTTGCACAATCGTTTCAAATGTCTAGGAGACTGCGAGAATGTGGACGATTATAATGACAGGTTCGTGGAAATTATCCAAACGGTCGGGTCTAAGATTTTTAAAACTCGCCGTTAAAACAGAACCAAAAAAATCTCAGACTTCACCAGCAACCTCATGGAAGAAAGACGCAGATTGGTTTTGCAGTCCTCTGTAGACGCTACTCAGTATCGGCAACTAAACAAGCAGATCTCTAAGTCCCTGACTCGCGATTTACGCCAATATAATACAAATTGTATTAAAGAGGCACAAAAAGGCTCAAAAGTGTTCGCCAGAGCTCTGTCTGTTGGACAAAGCCAACTGACCAAGCTGAAGACTGAGGATGACAGGACCATAACGTCTAAGACTGAGTTGCTGAAAGAAGTTGAGAAGTTCTATGGACAATTGTACAAGACCACAAGTTTGCCTGTCAGCGATCTGGCTAAAGACCCAAGAGCCAGACTAACCCGACACTATACCGAAGATATCCCGGACGTCAGCTTTTACGAGATTAGAATGGCTCTCAAACAGCTCAAGAACAACAAGGCACCGGGTGATGATGGAATTACGCAGAACTTCTGAAAGTAGGTGGATCACCGGTACTAAAAGCTCTTTAGAAGTTATTTAATTCCGTTATACTCGAGGGACAAATGCCTAAGGCATGGAACAGAAGTGTGCTCGTGCTTTTCTTCAAAAAGGGTGACAACACCCTGCTGAAGAACAACAGACCTATCTCACTTCTGAGCCATGTGTACAAGCTGTTTTCGAGGGTCATTACGAATCGTCTCGCACGCAGGTTTGACGACTTCCAGCCTCCCAAACAAGCCGGTTTCCGAAAAGGCTTTAGTACCATAGACCACATACATACGCTGCGGCAGATTATACAGAAGACCGAAGAGTACAATCAGCCACTATGCTTGGCGTTTGTGGACTATGAGAAGGCCTTTGATTCAGTCGAAACCTGGGCTGTGCTACAGTCTCTCCAGCGGTGCCAAATTGACCATCAATACATCGAAGTGTTGAAGTGTCTGTATGAAAACGCCACCATGTCGGTTCGCCTCCAGGACCACAACTCGAAACCTATCCAGTTGCAGCGAGGAGTGAGACAGGGAGACGTTATATCTCCGAAACTGTTCACCGCCGCCCTGGAAGATATTTTTAAGCTTCTGGACTGGGGTGGACTCGGCATCAATATCAACGGCGAGTACATATCCCACCTCCGATTCGCTGACGATATCGTGGTCATGGCTGAGACTATGGAAGACCTAAGCACAACGCTCGATGGCCTCAGTAAAGTCTCTCAACAAGTGGGTCTTAAAAATGAACATGGACGAGACGAAAATAATGTTAAATGCCCGTGTCGCACCCACCCCTCTAAACGTTGGAGACTCTAAACTGGAAGTTGTTGACGAATATGTATACCTGGGACAAACAGTCCAGCTAGGCAGGTCCAACTTCAAGAAAGAGATCAATCGACGAATCCAACACGGCTGAGCTGCGTTCGGGAAGCTTCGGAATATCTTCACGTCCCAAATACCGCAGTGTCTCAAGACTAAGGTCTTTGACCAGTGTGTGTTTACAGTGATGACTTACGGAACTGAGACATGGACGCTTACTATGGGCCTCATAAGAAGGCTCAAGGTCACCCAAATGGCAATGGAGCGTGCTATGCTCGGAGTTTTTCTGCGTGATCGAATCAGAAACGAGGAGATCCACAGAAAAATAAAGTAACCGACATAGCTCACAGAATCGCTAAACTGAAGTGGCAGTGGGTAGGGCACATAGCTCGTAGAACAGATGGCCGATGGGACAGTCAAGTTCTCGAGTGGCGACCGCGCACCGGAAAACATGGCGTAGGCAGGCCTCCCACTCGGTGGACCGATGACCTGGTGAAGGTCGCGGGAAGCCGCAGGATGCGGGCGGCGCAGAACCGGTCGTCTTGGAGATCCTTGGGGGAGGCCTATGTCCAGTGGACGTCCTTCGGCGGATATGATGATATAGATCTGGAAACATAGTATAATTTTAGATATTAAAAAAAATATCTGATCCCTTGGAATGGATATTTGTTTGGGATTTGAAGCACCTTCATAACATAATTTTTTTTTGTAATTAAATTGCTGATTTGCAACTCTTATACGTTTTCTGAAAGTGCATAAAATAAGGAACTTTTTACCGTATTTCGTACGTTTACTATAGTAAGTATATTTTTTTCCCATAATTACAAAGAATTAAATCAATGATTTTCTCATAAAAATTTTGAAAACTAAATGGGCTTTAACTCGAAAACCGTTGATTTCCGACCCCCTGTTTATATGACTTTTTTTTTGCAAATTAGATGTAGTTTTTAGCCCTTTAACGGCTTAGAAGACTCGCCCCAATCACACGTATTACGAATTCAACTTTTAATATCTTGAGAATTAAACGGTGTTTAAAATAATATGTTGTTAGAAACGCTATTGATATAAAAACATACAAATTAAATGATAGCCCACACGAGGGGGTTCACATAAATAAATTTTTTTCATACTCCTTTTACGTGAACGCACAATAGGGATGACGAATGCAGTGCTAGTCATCTGAGTTACTTTTTATTATCTGTCAAAAACGACATTATGTTCTAAAAATGTTAGAAATACCTAGGCGTGACGTCATAGTTTAGCAGCAATGTAATGTACTCTTTGTGATTTTGGTGAATTAAAAATCGAAGACTTATGGAAAACAAAACGAGTAAGGTTTTCCGAAGTTTAAGTAGGAGGGCATTTTAGTGATCAAGAGTTCATAATTTATTTCTGATGCTGTCGTCATCCCTATTTACCCTCTTATTTTTTTTTACGGAATGACCCATTTATCATTTTGTTATATATGAAAACATGTCATTACCGAACATCTAATTAACGAGAAGGGGCAGTCAAAAACGATTTTCGTTTAAATAGGAGAACGCATTTTTTTTTCATCTGCCTTTTATATTATGTAGGAGAAGTATCTATCCCTAAATGTTTTTTTAATGTATTGACTTCTTTTTCTATTTCGGGTTATAAGTTTAGTTAACTTGTGTACGTTAGTCCTTAGTTCATTTTATTCATTAACAAAATACATGTGTACGACTTTTCTGTGTGTACTAAATATCATTAGGCTAGAAGAAATTGACTGTGACAGACGGCAGACGGAAAGACACAGATAGACGAACGGGTATATAAGGAAATAAAAAGGGTTTTGTTTTTTGCTATTTCGACTCCAGAACCTAAACAATGTGTCTAAAAAACTGGCCAAGTGCGAGTCGAACTCGCACAAAGTAGGGTCCTGTAGTCTTTCCAAAAAATGTGTGTTATATTTGCAGTTTTGTAATAGAATATTTTGTATGGAAAATCTATAAACTTTATACAAATCCCGCAGCACGTCTTAAGTTGGTCGACTGTTACTCCTAAACTAAGGAAGCCCACTTAGCCGTGATAGTTTTTCTTTTAAATTGGTTATAATTATGTCCTCCTTTTTAATATTTTTTTCAGCGGTTTAGCTGGTAGAGACATACATACACATATTTAGCTGGTAGGGGGGAGGGACATACATATATAATATTTTGCAAGCCAATCCCTGAATCGTAAAATGGTTTGAGCAAGCCCTCAGTGGTTTTAAAAGACCTATTTAACGATAAGCCCCACAGTAGGAAAAAAATTCACCATGTAAAAAAAATTTTACATGTAGGGAAGGTACCCTAATTTTTTTTTCTGGATATTGTACCACCCTGTCGGCGTATTTAATATATATATATCTATATATACCCATACCAAATTACAGCTTTCTGGCACTAATAGTCTCTGAGTTAAGCCGCGGACAGACATACGGACAGACATGGCGAAACAAACAGACGGACTACATTTCGACTGCAAGTCAGCTGCAAATTCACAATTTGGATGTATTGATTAATACGTTTTGTTTAATGTTATTAATTAGTTTGATTGATTGAAACATAATAAATATACAACTGAGCCTAATGTCTAGTCTAACTATGAATTATAAATGTTGTCGTAACCATGACACTTGAAGAAAATAAACAAGATTCAAATAAGTTATCTTTCTTTCAATAATCAAGTATCATCAATTGACGCAAATCATTATTTGGTTAGTTTAAACATTATTTCGACAACTAAGACACATGTTTACTTGTTTGAGCACCATTTTTTTCAGTGTAATTAGTTACGCTTTAAATGCATCAAAACTGCACCCAACCTGCGAATTTGCAGCTGGAGTGCAGTCCGTGTGTCTGGACCCTTAGGGTTACTTGTTGATGGAACCTTAAAAGAGCAAACAGTTGACAAATAACGCCAAGATGAGTAAGTGAGATCATGTTTTGGATGTCGTGACTTCGCCGCTGGAATCTCTTACAAATGCGGGCATTGCAACTGCATCAAAACTGCACCCAACCTGCGAATTTGCAGCTGGAATGCAGTCCGTGTGTGTGTGTGTGGACCCTTAGGGTTACTTGTTGATGGAACCCTAAAAAGCAAACAGTTGACAAATAACGCCAAGATGAGTAAGTGAGATCATGTTTTGGATGTCGTGACTTCGCCGCTGGAATCTCTTACAAATGCGGGCATTGCAACTGCATCAAAACTGCACCCAAGCTGCGAATTTCCAGCTGGAATGCAGTCCGTGTGGACCCTTAGGGTTACTTGTTGATGGAACCGTAAAAAAGTAAACAGTTGACAAATAACGCCAAGATGAGTAAGTGAGATCATGTTTGGATGTCGTGACTTCGCTGCTGGAATCTCTTACAAATGCGGGCATTGCAACTGCATCAAAACTTCACCCAACCTGCGAATTTGCAGCTGGAATGCGGTCCTTATGTGTGTGGACCTTTAGGGTTACTTTTTGATGGAACCCTAAAAATCAAACAGTTGACAAATAACGACAAGATGAGTAAGTAAGATCATGTTTTGGATGTCGTGACTTCGCCGCTGGAATCTCTTACAAATGCAACTGCATCAAAACTGCACCCAACCTGCGAATTTGCAGCTGAAATGCAGTCCGTGTGTGTGGACCCTTAGGGTTACTTGTTGATGGAACCCTAAAAAGCAAACAGTTGACAAATAACGCCAAGATGAGTAAGTGAGATCATGTTTTGGATGTCGTGACTTCGCCGCTGGAATCTCTTACAAATGCCCGCCGCGGGAGACGAATGCGCGCCACTTCTCGGGGCAGGGCTGCTCATTACTCAGCCGCTGAATTTTTTATAAGAGCATCCACCTTGGATTACGGTTTCGGTGATTTGTTGCGCGAAATTTTTGGCTGTTATTTTGGTTACTTCGTTCGCGTGGATGACTGAACATGGCAAATTATTATGTATTGCGATAGTAGATTCTTGATGGAACACTGATATGAGGTTTTAAAGTAGTAGGACTTTAAAGTAGTCTACTACCTGAAGATGATCACGAAACAGGTTGCAGTATAAACAAATTTGTGTTTTATTTATATTAATTGTGAAATAGTGCAAAGAAAAACCTAAATATACAAATTATTATGAATACTTGAATGGTTATTTCTCGGGTCTGCTGAAAGAAATTTCTTTAGAAATAAGCTGTACCCTTTGTGTGACCTTACTTTGTCAAATGTGTAATTTATGTATCCTGTGTACAATAAACTTCTTATCAGCTCATATACGTCCCCACTGAGGGGCTCGAGCCTACCCTGAATTAGGGCGATCGGGCCTTAGTCGACCACGCGGGCCCAGTGCGGATTGGTCGACTTTCCTCACGATGTTTTCCTTCACCGTAAGAGCGTCGGATAAACGTACATATAAAATCGAAATTCGAAAACACATTGGTACTAGGCAGGATTCGAACCACGGCCTCCCGGACAGGAGGTAGCGGCCGTAATCGTTACGCCACCGACAATAAACTACAAATAAACTATAAATAAATAAAATGAAAATAATTAAAGAACCACAGAAAAATGATTCATTTATGACACTAAGTAAAAAAACAGATATAGATTGTTATTGCAAAACAGACGCACACAGGAAACTGCACGCGCTTGAACTAGAACGAAAAGTTTCCTAGATGAGGGGGACGATAACCAAACCAGCTAACCACCATAGCAGTTTATCAGCTCTTAAACGTCCCCACCGAGGGGCTCGAGCCTACCCTGAATTAGGGCGATCAGGCCTTAGTCGACCACGCGGGCCCATTGCGGGTTGGTCGACTCCACACACATCCTTCGAGTTTCTTCGCAGGCGTGTGCAGGTTTCCTCACGATGTTCCATCTGTATGTTAGTACTAATATACGAGTATAAACTGCGATCGAGTGATTGAAGTCGATTGTTCTTAACGTTTTAAGCGTTGTTAATTAATCTCTGACTTTTACGAACACCGTACTTGTTGAGCTCCACTTACCAATACAAGAAAGAGATCGGTACACATACACAATCTACATACTGTATTTCCTTGTATTGTGGGAACAAGACACGATAAAGTTTATTATGTAAACGTCGACACAACAAACAATCCTATATACTCATCACGAGAATCTTTTGTCCTCAGTTCTTGTTTTTTTTCTCCACAATAGATAAGCCCTTGGCATCGTCTCACCTTATGGTAACTGTCGATGATGCCGGGCTTACCAGTATTCCCCAACGCAATGGAGATCTGGCTATCTTATCTTCAAGCCGGAACACATCAATTTAACATCTGATGTTTGGTGGAAAGATTTAGAAAAGATGGTTGTAACTAGCCAGGCGGCCTATGAAAATGCTCTACCACCAACCAAACAGAGTCTTACAAAGTTGACCCCGCCGGAAATCAAACCAGCGACCTCATGGTGTGAAGCGAATGGACTGGCCACGGAGGCGGAGTTGGAATCAAACCCTAATTTTTACAGTTTCATACATCCAAAGAAAAAAGGAACCCTATGAGATCACTCATTTGCATGTCTGTCCGTCCGTCTGTCACACTCAATTTTATCCGAATCTACCGGATCCTGATTCCATTCGTAATTCCCCTTCCCTTAATATATTTAAATCTAAAGTTAAAGATCACTTTCTAGCGCTATAAATTTCATAAATATGTTTAATCTCCTACATATTATCTCTAGTTGTTCTCATCATCATCATTAATGTGGTTATGTATGTACTTACTATACTATATATGTTATGTATGTAATATGTTTTATGTATATGTATTTTAGATTATATCATTTATATCTACTTATATATTTACGTGTATTACATAGTTTAAGATTGGATATTTTTTATTTTTTTTCTCTATGAATTTGTTTATTGCCCACTACTACCCCACAATAATGATTTCTCATATTTCCTTCACCTAAAGGTTGTCTGGAAGAGATCGCTTGTTAGCGATAAGACCGCCTATATGTACAACTTCCTTAATCATTGTATCTTTTTTTTCTCTTATGTTGTGCAATAAAGTGTTTTCAATCAATCAATCAATCAAAAAAAGTTGAAATTTGGTACATGTGCAGCAAGCCTCCACCAAATTCATATGTCTTCCTACGTCACCACCTGCCTTGCCTGCAGCTGCTGAGACCAATGAAGACGACGCGTCTACTTAGTATTGTTAACAGTCGCCTTGCTATGTTGTGTGAGTGTTATCTGTGGCAGATTTGGACAGTTGGAATAAAATTGGGAAAAAAAGGCCCCGTTATTTTCATTTTGGAAGTCCGCGGCCCTGATGGCTTCATTATCTCACTCTTGTTAGTACTAACTGAGACACTGCTTGGTAGTAGAGGTATATACAGGGTGACTTTTAATTAGATCTTAATAGCAAAGGTTAAGAATGTACTCGTGATTACAAACAACTTTCCCAAAGAAACTATATGTTAAATCAAAAAAATATTTTTTAACCCTTTTTAATGACAAGTTATAATTTTTTTTAAAGTGAAACTTTTATTACATCCTCCTAAATTTTTTCGTCTGTGTGTCGCGTGACGGTCGGTATGATCGTTTCGTCCTCTGTACCGTAGCTCCAAGACGAGAGCAGCCATGATCGTTTCGTGCTCTGTAAATGTCTGTATTGTGAAAAAAGTTTCACTTTTACCGTGGTTTCATAAAACCACACACTCTTTTTTTTTCACATTTAACACATAGTCTCTTTGGGAAAGTTGTTTGTAATCACGAATACATTTATATCCTTTGCTATCAAGAACTAATTAAAAGTCACCCTATATACTTATATAGTGTAACAAAATTGTTGTAGGTCGCGTTAAATGGGGCTTCTACTCATCATACTGAACAACTTTTGTCAAATTTTCTATGACTGCTGAAATCGCAAAAAAAATTTATAGCTCTTCATACAAATCGATCAGCTGATTGACCAATTTGTGCACTTTTGTATGGAGGGTCCTTTTTTTTGAGAATTGACTATGGGTGCTGGGGAAAGTTGTTCAGTATGATGAGTAGAATCCCCAGTGAACGGCACCTACACCAATTTTGTTACACCCTGTATACAGGATGACTTTCAATTAGTTTTTGATAGCAAACGATATGAATGTACTTGCGATAACAAAAAACTTTCTCAAAGAAACTATATGTCAAATCAGAAAAATAATTTTATACAAATGACAAGTTATCAAATCGGCAAAAATGTATCGAGGACCAAAATTATTTTTTCATATTGACAAAGTTTCTTTTAGAAAGTTGTTTGTAATGACGAGTACATTTATATCCTTTGCTATCAAGAACTAATTAAAACTCACCCTATATACATATAACATTCTTTCGATAATAAGGTCATAAGCAAATTATCTGTCGAAGAACAAACGTATCATGTCAGCCGATTCGTAAAATGTCAGTAATATTGAATCATCATCATCATATCAGCCGAAGGACGTTCACTGCTGGACATAGGCCTCCCCCAAGGATCTCCACGATGACCGGTTCTGCGCTGCCCGCATCCAGCGGCTTCCCGCGACCTTCACCAGGACATCGGTCCACCGAGTGGGAGGCCTGCCTACGCTACGTTTTCCGGCGCGCGGTCGCCACTCGAGAACCTTACTACCCCAACGGCCATCTGTTCTACGAGCAATGTGCCCCGCCCACTGCCACTTAAGTTTAGCAATTCTGAGAGCTATGTCGGTTACTTTAGTTCTCCTGCGGATCTCCTCGTTTCTGATTCGATCAAGCAAAGAAATTCCGAGCATAGCACGCTCCATTGCCCTTTGGGTGACCTTGAGCCTTCGTATGAGGCCCATAGTAAGCGACCATGTCTCAGTTCCGTATGTCATCACTGGCAACACACACTGGTCGAAGACCTTGGTCTTAAGACACTGCGGTATCTGGGACGTAAAGATATTGCGAAGCTTCCCGAACGCTGCCCAGCCGAGTTGGATTCGACGATTGATCTCTTTCTCGAAGTTGAACCTACCTAACTGGACTGTATGTCCCAGGTATACATATTCGGTAACAATTTCAAGTGTAGAGCCTCCAACCTTCAGAGGAGTACGTATGACACGGACGTTTGACATAATTTTCGTCTTGTCCATGTTCATTCTAAGACCCACTTGTTGAGAGGCTCTACTGAGGCCATCGAGCATTGTGCCTAAGTCGTCCATAGTCTCAGCCATGACCACGATATCGTCAGCGAATCGAAGGTGGGAGATATACTCGCCGTTGATATTGATGCCGAGTCTACCCCAGGCCAAAAGCTTAAAAACATCTTCCAGGACGGCGGTGAACAGTTTCGGAGATATTACGTCTCCCTGTCTCACCCCTCGCTGCAGCTGAATAGGTTGCCAGTTTTGATCCTGGAGGCGAACCGACATGGTAGCGTTTTCATACAAACACTTTAGCACTTCGATATATCGATAGTCAATTTGGCACCGCTGGAGAGACTGTAACACAGCCCAAGTTTCGACCAAATCGAAGGCTTTCTCATAGGCCACGAACGCCAAGCATTGTGGCTGATTGTACTCTTCGGTCTTTTGTATAATCTGCCGCAGCGTATGTATGTGGTCTATGGTACTAAAGCCTTTTCGGAAACCGGCTTGTTCGGGAGGCTGGAAGTCGTCAAACCTGCGTGCGAGACGATTCGTAATGACTCTCGAAAACAGTTTGTAGACATGACTTAGAAGTGAGATGGGTCTGTAGTTCTTCAGCAGGGTATTTTCGCCCTTTTTGAAGAAAAGCACGACCACACTTCTGTGCCATGCCTTAGGCGTTTGTCCCTTGAGTATAACGGAATTAAATAACTTCTGAAGAGCTTTAAGTACCGGTGTTCCACCTGCTTTCAGAAGTTCAGCCGTAATTCCATCATCACCCGGTGCCTTATTGTTTTTAAGCTGTTTAAGAGCCATTCTGCCGGTGGCTCAACCGGTAACGACTCGGTCCATCTAACCAGAGGTACCGGGTTCAAATCTGGACGGCCAATGTACCAATGAGTTTTTCAAAAACTTACGTACATACTTACCGATTGCTTTAACAGTGAAGGAAAACATCGTGAGGAAACCTGCACACGCCTGCGAAGAAACTCGAAGGTTGTGTGTGAAGTCGACCAACCCGCACTGGGCCCGCGTGGTCGACTAAGGCCTAATCGCCCTGATTCAGGGTAGGCTCGAGCCCCTCGGTGGGGAAGTATATGAGCTGTAATGATGAAGAGCCATTCTAATCTCGTACAGGCCGACGTCCGGGATATCTTTGGTATAGTGTCGGGTAAGTCTAGCTCTTGGGTCTTTAGCCAGATCGCTGACAGGCAAACGTGTGGTCGTGTACAATTGTCGTAGAACTTCTCAACTTCTTCCAGCAACTCAGTCTTAGACGATATGATCCTGCCATCCTCAGTCTTCAGCTTGGTCAGTTGGCTTTGACCAACAGACAGATCTCTCGCGAATACTTTTGAGCCTTTATTGTTCTCAATCGCCTCTTTAATACAATTTGTATTATAGTGGCGCAAATCGCGAGTAAGAGACTTAGAGATCTGCCTGTTTAGTTGCCAATACTGAGTAGCGTCTTCAGAGGACTGCAAGACCAATCTGCGTCTTTTTTCCATGAGGTTGCTGGTGAAGTCCGAGATTTTTTTGGTTCTGTTTGAACGGCGAGTTTTAAAAATCTTAGATTCAACCGTTTGGACCATTTCCACGAAACTGTCGTTATAATCGTCCACATTCTCGCAGTCTCCTAGGCATTCGAAGCGATTGTGCAACTCGAGCTGAAAGTTCTCGGGGTTTTGGAGCTGAATGGGCGCTGGTCGGAGCGTGGACTTCATCAGTCGACATCTTTCTAGCTTGGTCTTTAGATTCAATGTGCCTCTTACCATTCGGTGACCGCTTCCTGTTTTTACTGCGTTGATCACAGAGACATCATTGAATATTTTCCTTCTCGTCGACAAGATGAAGTTACGTCATTGGGATGCAACCATGTCCACTTTCGCTGTTTAGGCTTTTTGAAGAAGGAGTTCATCATAAAGAGGCCCTCCCTCTCCATAAAGTCGGCTAGCAGCTGGCCACGTGCATTTCTCTCTCCATATCCGAATTTCCCACATCTCAGCTCACCATCACTTCGTTTGCCCAGTTTTGCGTTAAAGTCCCCCATAACAATGGTGTATTGGGTCCGGGAGCTATTATGTAGAGCTTTGGAGATATCCTCATATAGGATCTCTTCTTCGTCGTCGGATTGTTGCGCGGTCGGTGCATATACCTGAATAACTTTCAGCGAATACCGTTTGGTAATTCGGAGAATAAGGTACGCTATCCTATCCGGGCACTATCAATTCAAGCAGATAGTTCTACACTTTGCTTTAAATTGATATTCTTTCAAAATAAGTTATATATCAACACTCCAATAGACACTCTTTGCTCTTTATTCTCTTCTTCTAAAAATATTGTGCATACAGTCTCTTTTGGGCCTTCACCCATAGAGTCGTAATGTTAAACCCTGTATATCGTTTGATGTAGAACAATAGTTGTTCAGTTTCATAAGAGAATCACTAGTTAAGGAGTTTGTAAATGAGTATAAAAGTTTTAGTTTTATTTGTGAAACACTATGATAATATAACGCCGTAAACATGTGTAGCTCAGAACGAGAAGTCTGACATAAGCGCCAACTTTCCACCCGATTGTCCAAAAATAAGGGTAGGTACCAAATGTTTTTCGAGTGTATGTTTGTATGTTATTTATGCATGTCTATTTCTTGGACTGAGCCTGTCGCCAAAACGGCTTGATATATTTTAGAGTGCGAGGTGTTGTTAGATTAGCCTTTAGTCTTAGTCATAGTGGAAATCCTTGGAACAGATCTTTGTCTAGTAGTAGACGTCTTTCGGTTGATATTATGATGATGAAATCAATGATGCAATTTAGGCGCTTTGCACACGACGGGGCTGGGCGGGCCGGTCAATTTCGCTTCTAACGATATCACAAAGGGAATCCTCTACTACAACGCACATGGAGGACAAGAAGACCGCGCCGCCTCCATGTGCGTTCGTAGTATAGGATTCCCTTTGTGCTATCGTTGGCGGCGAATTTGACTGGCCCGCCCCGCTTCGTCGTGTGCTGAGCCCCCAGGATAGATAGGTACGAATATGCTACAAAAAAATTATTACTTTATGACTAACCTTACCCTTTGAAGACCATTACATAGTTTTAATATCAAATATGACTATTATCGCTTTGTACTTTCCAGATACGCGGAGGTGGAGAAACAAAGTATACCAAATGCCGCAAGTAATTACAATCACGGTCGTTTTGATCACGAGCATTTGCATCTGCGTTTTTTTTCCGATCTCAAGAGCTGAAAGACAGTATTCTCATAGGAATCTTAAACAAAATAAGGCAATAAGAAACGATGATAAGGATCCATATGCAATACTTAAAAGAAATACTAGTCAAAACAAGGGCCTCAAATATCTACTGTTGTGGACGAGAGTGGACGTTAACCCGTTTTCCATCATGCTCGAAGGCCAGAAAGTATTCCTCAAGTACGAATGCCCGGAAGTCCATTGCTACGTCACAGCCAACAGAGCACTATTCAAAGACGATCTTACAAAATTCGACGCCATACTCTTCAATGGAAGAACCATTAATGGTTTGACCAAAAATCAATTGCCACTGAAAAGGTCACCAAAACAAAGGTATATATTTGTTTGTTTGGAGTCAGCACAAAGATTTCCAGTTTGCAGCACAACTTTTGACAATTTTTTTAACTGGACTGCCACTTACAGACTCGATTCAGATATACATTGCAATTATTTTTCGATAAAAAATGCTGCTGGAGAATATGTGGGGCCAAAGATTAATATGAAATGGATAAATCAAACAAGTATTAAGACAAAGTATGATGAGTTGTACCTAAAAAAAGTGGAAAAGAAAACTAAAACAGCGGCCTGGTTCGTATCTAATTGTAGAGACAAAAGTGACAGAATGAACTTTGCGAAAAAACTTCAGAGGAGTTTAGATTTGTATAATTTGACAATAGATATCTACGGTAAATGTGGAACCTTGAAATGTCCAAGGGATAATCCAAAATGTGGCAAGCTTCTAGAAAATGACTATTTATTTTACTTGTCGTTTGAAAATTCGCTCTGTGAAGACTACGTAACCGAAAAAGTGTTAACTGCCCTGGACCATTTTACTATTCCTATAGTCTATGGAGGAGCTAATTATTCCAGGTGAGTGAAAAATTAAAGATCTGTGTATGAAATACCAGGGGACAAGTAATTTTTACCAAATAACTAGATCAAAAATAAATGTCCCATTTGAAGAAGGATAGATACACTTATAGAAGCTTCGCCTTTCTAAACGATTTTATTTAGCTTCTACTCCACAACAAATCGCGTGCCGCCAGTGTACGCGGTTATAACCGCTAAGTCGTGCGCCTTAATACCCATGTTTCCGTGTATTGTCTGACAGTGGGAAGGAGTAAGTGATGCGAAGGTATTTTCGTTTTATAAGGAAGTGCAGTATCTGTTATGAATAAAGTAGCTAGTAAGTATCTCATCTGTACTGGAACTATTAATTAAAGAAAATGAATGAAGGTCTCATCCTTCATTGATTCTCTTATAAACTTCACATAAGAATTTAGTTAATTACCGTGAATGCAACCGGAGCCAGGCCTATCGCACTCCGCCATGAAAATTTACATGTACCTACGCCACGGGGCCGCCTGTAAGAGGCAATGCAGTATAGTGTCACGCGCGCGCTCCACCCGACGCGCGCCTAAAAAGTAACGCTTATTACCATCTTAATACTATTATCGAGTTTTTATTCAAGTATGGCCACACAAAAAGCCAAAAGGTACTGCATTATAACCTATTACTGCACTGTACTGCATAATACCTATTTCATCTTGATATAGTTAAAAAAAGTTGGCTGAAGATCTTCTTATCAGCTCATATACATCCCCACCGAGGGGCTCGAGTTTACGCTGAATTAGGGCAATCTGGCCTTAGTCGACCACGCGGGCCCAGTGCGGGTTAGTCGACTTCACACACAACCTTCGAGTTTCTTCGCAGGCGTGTGCAGGTTTCCTCACAATGTTTTCCTTCACCGTAAGAGCGTCGGATAAACGTACATATATAATCGAAATTCGAAAACACATTGGTACTAGTTAGGATTCGAACCACGGCCTCCCGGACAGGAGGTAGCGGCCGTAACCGTTACGCCATCAACGCTCTTGCACACTGAAGATACTACAGTATTTTAACAACTAATTTAGAGATGCAGCTATTACAGAGTGAGGCGTCAAGAGGCCCTACAATAAATAATTTATGGTTTGTCGAAAACGTGCGTCAACCTTAGACTATTATAATGTTACAAGTCTTATAACCTACCATCCCGGTCATCTACCATTTTAACGTAATAAAGTATAAATAGGTAGTATACATAATGTTCCTAGAGCGTCGGTGGCGTAACGGTTAAGGCCACGGTTCGAATCCTGCCACGTACCAATGTGTTTTGGAATTTCGATTTTATACGTACGTTTATCCGACGCTCTTACGGTGAAGGGAAACATCGTGAGGAAACCTGCACACGCCTGTAAAGAAACTCGAAGGTTGTGTGTGAAGTCGACCAAACCGCACTAGGCCCTCGTGGTCGACTAAGGCCCGATCGCCCTATCTTAGGGTAGGCTCGAGCCCCTCGGTGGGGACGTTTATGAGCTGATAAGAAGAAGAAAGTAGTACCTACAACCTAACTCCACATGATTATCAGTAATGTAGTATATTAAATTACACGTAAGTATATTCTGCTATACCAATTGTTATACGTAATTTGTTTTCTCACATCTCCCAACCCTACAACAGGAGCGGCTTTTATATAGGTGCATGGCGAGCGAAGTGACTCTCGGAACGCGACTTAAGAAATAACTATTTAGTAATCTGTGACTTAAGGTGCATTTTGATTAGTTACAAGCGCCCCTACCCATTGTAGGCTAATAGAACGAAAGTGCAAGATATTATGAACGTTAGTAGCGTTGCAAATAACTTTAAATTCGCATGTTTGCTATCACAAAGTTAACTCTCTTTACTTGTAATAATTCCTACTCTTTACCGGAGCCTAGAATAGCTAAGAGTCGTTTTTTGGGTAAGTTATCCATGTTGGGGTGGAAAGGGGGTTGCGATTGCGGAAAGTACGCTGCTAAACATTTTTTTAATTAAATTTTTGTATTAAAGAAAAAAATGGTTAAAATAAAAAAAAATCTAAATAGTTTAGTGCGGACTGCCGTACAATTTATATTAATATGATTTTCGTTTGTTTTTATATTGCTTTAGACAGAATTTAGAGAGATCAAGAGTGTTTCTTTTCTAATCTTTCAGGTTTCTTCCCCCATATTCCTACATCGACGGCAACGCGATGTCTACGCAAGACATAGCCGCCCTCATGCATCGCCTCATCCAGTCGCCGAAGCTGTACCTGGAGTATATGTGGTGGAGGGACCACTACTCGTTTCACTACGCTTTCAGGGAAAGCATTTGCGGAGTGTGCTCAGCTCTGCACGACGAGACCATGCTGGAGGAACATACCGTTTACACGAATTTTAGAGAGTGGTGGTATCCTGAATACGAGAATGAGTGTAATGGTAGGGATGCGTATGAGTTCACTAGTAACGTTGGTTTTTTAACGACCAATGGGAACAACATAGTCTTTTTGGTTTGTTGCGCTCGACCCTTGCTCGTGTGTCTGAGCATCGGAGAACTGTGGAATATATTTTTTTTAATGTTTCGCGACAATTATCTTTATGACCGTAGGAAATCTGCCTCTAAAATGTAACAAGATCAGTATTAGGTCCTGGTTAACTGGGGATTCTACTCATAACATACCGAACCACTTCCCCCAAGGAACCCATAATATGTTCACGAAAGAAATATTGGATTCTCGATACAAAAACATCTGTTTCTTGACTAAGAAAAGCAGCTGACTATCAGATCGATTTAAAAGGCGAGTTTTTTTTTGCGAATTGACTGTGGGTCCTTTGGAGATAGTTGTTTAGTATAATAAGTAGAAGGAAAACATCGTGAGGAAACCTGCATATGCCTGCGAAGAAACTCGAAGGTTTTGTGTGAAGTCAACCAACTCGTACTGGGCCCGCGTGGTCGACTAAGGCCAGATCGCCCTAATTCAGGGTAGGCTCGAGCCCCTCAGTGGGGATGTATGTGAGCTGATGTGATGATAATGAGTAAAAGGTATCTAACTATATAGTACTTATATTGTTCTCAGGTAGAAGTTTACGGTTCCTACACAAATTTTGTTACAACCTGTTGAGTTTTAAATAATTTGTGACTTAACAAGCTTAAGAATCGACCTTGCTATTTTAAAAGCTTGCAATGTTTGTATGTTGCGAACGATTTAACCAATTTAATTTTAACCACCTCCGTAGCTCAGAGGCAAAGTTCACTGGCTTTACACAGGAGGTCGCGGGTTCGATTCCCGGCGGGGTCAATTGTAAGACTCGGTTTGGTTGGTGGTAGGGCATTTTCTAAGCCCGCCTGGCTAGCTACCACCATCTTATCTAAGTCTTGCCGCCAAATATCAATGTTGATATCATTGGTGTGTTCCGGCATGAAGATAAGATAGCCAGTTCCCCATTGCGTTGGGGAATGACTTCCAGGAGTTTTTGCTTTTTGAGCTGAAATTTCGTAAGAACCCGTATTCCCGGTGACTTCTTTTGGTATTTTGAAGTTGGTTTAATGATGAACTTTGGAGGTGGAATCAATGTCCCAGGATCATCTTTCATTTTCAATAGAATCGTAGGATATAACGTTTATTAAGTTGGGAACGTTTATTTTTTTATTTGAGCATCTTGCTTTTTGAGAATCAAAACTCTTTTCAAATAAAAATTAAATTAAAAATTTAAAAAACCCCCGACAAAAACCTCTAAAAAGTAAACAATATTATGTATTGACCCTTTGAGTTTAATTTAAGTAGTAATATTTTGATCCAAGAGTCGTCGCGTAGGGGGACCGCTAAGTTGTGAAGTTATTACTAATTAGTTGTAGTAAAGTAAATCAGTTGTATTCTGTTTTTATTTTATTTACTTAGCGGTCCCCCTACGCGACGACTCTTGGATCAAAATATTACTACTTAAATTAAACTCAAAGGGTCAATACATATTATTGTTTACTTTTTAGAGTTTTTTGTCGGGGGTTTTTTAAATTTTTAATTTAATTTTTATTTCGTGCTTTTTAAACTTTACATAACTATTACATACAATCGAAACTCTACCCCCACATTCATACAAATAGTTTCCGGGACGAAACACGATACTGCGACACAAAATCTAGCCTATTTTGAATCGATCAAGCCTGTGGAAGTTGCTCACCTCCCTTGTTTGAAGCTGCAATTAAATGTGTTTTAACTCTAAACTTCAAATCCATGGACCCATGGAAGTTTTTTACTTTTTTAACCGCTGCTTCAGCAGATTCCAGGAGATGCTGCAGCATCAGGTCAAGGTTACCATATTATATCTAACACCTATTCATTGAGACTATTCTAATAATATCGCATCAAAATCGGTCCATCCGTTCGAGAGTTGCGATGCCACAGACAAACAGACACAAACACACAGAAATTGGCGTCAAACTTATAAATAACACCCCTCTTTTTGCGTCGGGGGTTTAGAAATCAAAGCGAAGGTTTATCTCAATAATATTTAGTTCACAGTTAGTCATAGTTTCAGGTACGTAGGTATGTCAAAAATTTAACGGATTTTAACAACATCAGCTCACCGTGTTGCCACCATTGCATTGTATGCAGAATCAAATACTGATCAAAACGAGTCCAAACACGACATATCTGCTTTTTTTTTTTAAGAGTGTACTAGTGTGCTGGATATCCTGGCCGCAGCATCAGCTCACCGTGTTGCCACCATTGCATTGTATGCAGAATCAAATACTGATCAAAACGAGTCCAAACACGACATATCTGCTATTATTTTTTTAAGAGTGTGCTAGTGTTCTGGATATCCTGGCCGCAGCATCAGCTCACCGTGTTGCCACCATTGCATTGTATGCAGAATCAAATACTGATCAAAACGAGTCCAAACACGACATATCTGCTATTATTTTTTTAAGAGTGTGCTAGTGTTCTGGATATCCTGGCTGCAGCATCAGACCAAGAGTTCCATAATCCTGCATAGTTATTAAGCATACATGAGTGTTTCAAGTTTTTGGTCACATGTATGTTTGAAAGTAAAGTAAATACACATTAAGAGTCTAAGAACCCTACCGCAGCTAACAAAAGAGCTGATGACCTTGAAACGGCTGAACCGATTTTGATAAAACGTATCTAAGAACCATCGCCAAAAAACCTGCTTGTAAATAAAAAAAACCGCATCCAAATCGGTTAACCCGTTTGAGAGCTACGGTGCCACAGACAGACACACAGACAGACACACAGACACACACACAGACACACACACACACATAGCGGTCAAACTTATAACACCCCTCTTTTTTGCGTCGGGGGTTAATAAAAGCTTGTATCTAAAAGTTTTTAACTTTTTCTAAAACTCTTTACCAGCCTTTATTCTACTTTATTAATTTTTGTTATAATGTGAGCTTTAATTTATTTATTTTTATTATTATTAAAAAAATATTTATTCATTTATTATTATTCTTAATTATTGATTATTAATTTATTTGTTTACCTGCGCGGTTCAAATCTTTACGTAGTTTCTTTTGAAACTAAATAAACAAGATCTTAAAAGATCTTTAATGAAATACGAAATTGAGACATAGTGGCCTTACTATGGGCCTCATAAAAGGTTACCCAAAGGGTGATGGAGCGAGCTATGACTACGTACAAATAAACTGAACCTTAACGCAAACACCGAGAGTACAAACATCTACAACGCGCTATTAACATTTCTTCAGCACGAGTATATAATATAAGGTTGGTCCACGGCCGGACCCCAGGCATACCACCTCTTCTGGCGGAAATATCTCCCTTTGTCTCTTCGAGTAGGAATGCACCGTTCCTAAATGAGTGACTTACCATTTTTATACTGGTGGTCTACAAATCGAAGAGCATTTAGAGCATTTTAGAGATTCACAATTTCAGTTTAAGTGTTCCACCCGT
Source organism: Coleophora flavipennella (assembly GCA_947284805.1). Lineage (NCBI taxonomy): Eukaryota > Metazoa > Arthropoda > Insecta > Lepidoptera > Coleophoridae > Coleophora > Coleophora flavipennella. The sequence continues at coordinate 6,765,118 of OX369255.1, read as the reverse complement.
ATCATCATCATCTTCATCATATCAGCCGATGGACGTCCAAGGATTTCCATGACGACCGGTACTGCGCTGCCCGCATATACCGCATCCACCCGTATATCCACACGTAATTACTCCTATAATATACTAGCTCACTGCATCAAAAATTAATTACGAAATGTCATTAATTCACTATGGATAAGCCCTTGGCATCATTTTATCTGACAGTAATTGACGATGATGCCGAAGATAGAAGCGTGCTTACCAAGAATCCCCAACGCAATGGGGAACCGGCTATTTTATCTTCAAGCCAGACGGCACGACTTAGATAAGATGGTGTTAGCTAGCTAGGCGGGCTTAGAAAATGCCTTTCCATCAACCAAACCGAGTCTTACAAAGTTAGACTACTCCGGTAATCGAACCCGCAACCTTCTGATGTGAAGCTAATGCCATAAGGCGAGGTATTAATTGGAACAGTTGTCTCTGTCTTTTTCTTTACGTGTAAAGAGTAAAGAAAATAACCACACTTTTTCAATGGTTTTTCGTTTCCATCCAAAACTACAATGAAAGTATAAAAAATAATAACATTACTCACTTTTTTATCAAATATTGTTGTATATTTTTTTTAATTTATACTTCAAAATATAGTCATAACTATAGTTGAAAGTAAATGTGTAGACCTATCCTTGGTTTTTTTTATATCGAGCCAAAACTGCTCAATCGTGTTTGTAATAGCTTTTGACTTTAAGGAACATCATCAAAAATAAGGGTATTTTTTTCAACCTTGGGTTATCTATCGTTTAGGAGTAATTGGCGTCAAAAATCTGTTAATACCACCTTTATCATTACGTCACGGAGGAGATTAATTTCATTTTATTTAGAAATTTGTGAAGGCCATTTCCTAAACTGCCCTCCGATTGAAACTTCAAAGAATGCTAGTCGTTTTGTGTTACACTGCGTTTATAATTATTAAATAACAAAATCACAAATATAAGTTCATTAACGAAGCTGAAGCACTATGACGTCACGCTTTCCTACTGCGTATTTTTTTTGGAACAAAGTTCTTTTTTTGACAGTTGATGGGAGGCAACTCGAATGATTATAGCTTATTAATTATATTATTGGAATAGGGGATCGGACTGCATCAATAAAAATTAAATTAAAAATTTAAAAAACCCCCGACAAAAACCTCTAAAAAGTAAACAATAATATGTATTGACCCTTTGAGTTTAATTTAAGTAGTAATATTTTGATCCAAGAGTCGTCGCGTAGGGGGACCGCTAAGTTGTGAAGTTATTACTAATTAGTTGTAGTAAAGTAAATCAGTTGTATTCTGTTTTTATTTTATTTACTTAGCGGTCCCCCTACGCGACGACTCTTGGATCAAAATATTACTACTTAAATTAAACTCAAAGGGTCAATACATATTATTGTTTACTTTTTAGAGGTTTTTGTCGGGGGTTTTTTAAATTTTTAATTTAATTTTTATTTCGTGCTTTTTAAACTTTACATAACTATTACATACAATCGAAACTCTACCCCCACATTCATACAAATAGTTTCCGGGACGAAACACGATACTGCGACACAAAATCTAGCCTATTTTGAATCGATCAAGCCTGTGGAAGTTGCTCACCTCCCTTGTTTGAAGCTGCAATTAAATGTGTTTTAACTCTAAACTTCAAATCCATGGACCCATGGAAGTTTTTTACTTTTTTAACCGCTGCTTCAGCAGATTCCAGGAGATGCTGCAGCATCAGGTCAAGGTTACCATATTATATCTAACACCTATTCATTGAGACTATTCTAATAATATCGCATCAAAATCGGTCCATCCGTTCGAGAGTTGCGATGCCACAGACAAACAGACACAAACACACAGAAATTGGCGTCAAACTTATAAATAACACCCCTCTTTTTGCGTCGGGGGTTTAGAAATCAAAGCGAAGGTTTATCTCAATAATATTTAGTTCACAGTTAGTCATAGTTTCAGGTACGTAGGTATGTCAAAAATTTAACGGATTTTAACAACATCAGCTCACCGTGTTGCCACCATTGCATTGTATGCAGAATCAAATACTGATCAAAACGAGTCCAAACACGACATATCTGCTTTTTTTTTTTAAGAGTGTACTAGTGTGCTGGATATCCTGGCCGCAGCATCAGCTCACCGTGTTGCCACCATTGCATTGTATGCAGAATCAAATACTGATCAAAACGAGTCCAAACACGACATATCTGCTATTATTTTTTTAAGAGTGTGCTAGTGTTCTGGATATCCTGGCCGCAGCATCAGCTCACCGTGTTGCCACCATTGCATTGTATGCAGAATCAAATACTGATCAAAACGAGTCCAAACACGACATATCTGCTATTATTTTTTTAAGAGTGTGCTAGTGTTCTGGATATCCTGGCTGCAGCATCAGACCAAGAGTTCCATAATCCTGCATAGTTATTAAGCATACATGAGTGTTTCAAGTTTTTGGTCACATGTATGTTTGAAAGTAAAGTAAATACACATTAAGAGTCTAAGAACCCTACCGCAGCTAACAAAAGAGCTGATGACCTTGAAACGGCTGAACCGATTTTGATAAAACGTATCTAAGAACCATCGCCAAAAAACCTGCTTGTAAATAAAAAAAACCGCATCCAAATCGGTTAACCCGTTTGAGAGCTACGGTGCCACAGACAGACACACAGACAGACACACAGACACACACACAGACACACACACACACATAGCGGTCAAACTTATAACACCCCTCTTTTTTGCGTCGGGGGTTAAAAATAAAATCTGAAATGTGATTTCCTAAATTGCTCTCCTTTTGAAGTTGCAAGAAACCAGTACTTGTTTTGTTTTTCCATCACGTCTTAAATTTTTAATTGATCAAATTCACATAAAAAGTTCTTCAAGGACGCTTAACATCTATGACGTCACTTGAGGTTATTTCAAACATTTTTAGAACAAAATTTCGTTTTTGACAGAGCATAAAAAGTAACTCAAATGACTAGCGGTCCGTTCCCCTACTAACGGAGTCTGCTGTGGGGGCAGAAGTCACTCTACTCGAGGCGGCAGCTTGTCCAGGTTCGGGAGCCTGTCTGCACGCTCTGCCTTCTCCTTATTTGTGGTACCCAAATGATGATTGATGATGGTTCTTTGAGGGTGGCTGCAGCTCAGACTTGGGTGCAACGTTTGCAAGCCACACAACTGTGTATGTGGGGCGCTGGTGGATGCTAGGGTTGAGCTGCTGCAAGTCTGCGGTTCGTTGCCCGCGTCACCACGTCTTGCTCAATGAACTGTTCTGTTGCGCTCTTCATCACCTGTAATAAACGAATATAATATAATATAATGATGATGATGATGATTTAATAGTGCAATGTAAATTTTAATATGATATGGCAGTGGGCAGGGAACATAGCTCGTAGATCTGATGACCGTTAAGGGCAGTAAAGTTCTTGAGTGGCGAACGCACATCGGAAGACGTAGCGTAGACAGGCCTCCCACACAGTGGATCGACCACCTGGTGAAGGTTGCGGGAAGCCGCTGGATGCGGGCAGCGCGGGACCGGTCGTTTGTTTGTTTGTTTGTTTGTAAACTATTTATTGATCTTTTGTTACAATACTTAAAAAATACATTATATAAAAAGGCGGACTTATCCCTTACGGGATCTCTTCCAGTCAACCTACTGATGACGTTTGAGATTTACAACAAAGAAAAAAGGTAAGTGCAGAAGTCGTCGTGGAAATCCTTGGCGGAGGAAGGCCTTTGTCCAGCAGTGGACGTCTATCGACTGATTTGATGATGAAAGATGATGTATTGTATGCCCTCTGCTCTTGTTGCTCTGTCCAACGGGTTGTCACACTAGAATTAAAATCTACTAGCTATTAAGACCTTTATAAAGCTGTTACATGCAATAAATAAAAAATAAATTGAATTAATTGACTATACATATTTCCTTCATCAGCATCAGTATCAGTTGATATTAAACTAAATATTTCTAAAATCACTATGAATAACGATTATATAATAATACTAGCTTTTTTTCGCTCGCGTGGACATTGTTTTCTCGCCAGATTCCTATCCCAGATCGGGCTATTGTGATTGACAATCTATGACACTCCTCAACCATCTGTGCGAAAATCACAAAAATCCATTATTCCGTAGCGATTTTAAAGAAATTAGTCAAAAAAGAGTATTTTTTTCAGTTCCCGCAGGAACTACAACGGACTATGCTATTTACACGGGATAAAAAGTGGCTTATTTCCTTCCCCGTGACACAGGCTACCTGCATGCCAAATTTCATCAAGATTGGTCAAGGTGTTGAAGCGTAAAAAGGTAACAAACAAACAAACAAGGGTAAGGATAGTAAGGATAAATCATAACGTATAATGATTCCTTGTTTGATGTATGGCGCCGTATGATGTTTGCTAGAGAAATAAATGAGTTATCTATCGATTTATCTATCTTCCTGTCTTTATGTCTGTCTGTCCGACCGTGCGTCCGTAAGTCCGTCTGTCTGTCTATATATATAATATATTCAAAAACTTCTCTAGCTATAACATCTTCCATTTAACCACATCATTAAGTCGCGGGTTCGATTCCCGACGGAGTCTTACTTTGTGAGACTCAGTTGGAGAATCATGGTATGCCCGCCTTCATCTTCGACATTATAATAAAAAAAAAAATAGTTCTCCAAAAAGCGCGTGTTTTCCTAACTAGATGTTTTCCGGAGATTATCCGTACTGAGGTCAAGAGCTATTCAATTACTGCTCACTTGTAATTTCTGTTCATTTCAATTACTGCTAACTTGTAATTTCTGTTCATTTCAATTACTGCTAACTTGTAATTTCTGTTCATTTCAATTACTGCTAACTTGTAATTTCTGTTCATTTCAATTACTGCTGACTTGTAATTTCTGTTCATTTCAATTACTGCTGACTTGTAATTTCTGTTCATTTCAATTACTGCTAACTTGTAATTTTTGTTCATTTCAATTACTGCTTACTTGTAATTTCTGTTCATTTCAATTACTGGTAACTTGTAATTTCTGTTCATTTCAATTACTGCTAGCTTGTAATTTCTGTTCATTTCAATTACTCCTAACTTGTAATTTCTGTTCATTTCAATTACTCCTAACTTGTAATTTCTGTTCATTTCAATTACTGCTAACAAGTAGTTGTTAAGTTCTAGCTTACTGTCTTGGTAAGGTGACAGTTTCTAACTTCATATATGAGCGTGCATCTGACAACAGTACTTTTCGGAGTTATTGATGATAAAGAAACAATAAATGGTTTTCACACTTCCGAAGCGAAAAAGAAAGCATTTCTTTCTTGTTCTCAAAATTAAATAGCATCTCGGCTTCCAAACAAATGGAACTCGTAACCCTTTGCCGTGTTTATTGGGGTCCGCATTTCGCAGTCACATGAAACCCTGCAGAACCCGACACGCACTACGAATGCGTTAGATTGAAAACAACGCCACTCTTTTGTTTTGGTTACCGCTCGCTAAAAGGATAAGGTTGTAAGAAAGAATTTCTAGATAATAAGTTTTGATTTTGAGATCCGGTTCACAAAAATGGTGTTAAGTCTTTAATTAGGGTAGACATTTTAATTTTTCTACTCATCATACTGGACAACTTTCCTCAAGCAATTTTTTTTATTTCTTTTTATTAACTATTGCTAAGCCACTGGCATCATTACCAATCCATGATCATCATACTGGACAGCTTTCCTCAAGCAAACCATGAAAAATCATAAATAATCATTGTACATCACTTGAGTCTGATAAAACCATGTTGTAATTATTTCTTTGTACAATAAAGAATTCATACATACATACTGGACAACTATCCTCAAGCAATCCATGAAAAATCATAAATGATCATCATACTGGACAGCTATCCTTAAGTAATCCATGAAAAATCACTGATGATCATCATACTGGACAGCTTTCCTCAAGCAATCCATTAAAAATCTTTAATGTTTACGATTTTTCTGGATTACTTTAGGAAAGTTGTCCAGTACGATGAGAGAAAAATAAAAACGTCTGCCCTTATTAACGACTTTTCTCCATTTTTGTGAACCGGATCTCAAAATCAATCCTTAAAATATCAAGTGAGGATTTAAAAAAAAACATGAAACTAGCGCCATCTAGTATGTTTTTTTTTCCCTGGACTGCGGTGGAGGGGAGGAGGTGAATGCATTTACGCATACACAGTAGCAGCCAGCTGCACTGGTTATGTGGGGCTCACAGCTCTGCGCCTATATGCATACATACCTGTTATATACATAAGGTATATATGAGTAAATATGCACAGGCCCAAAGACCACACTACCCACTAAACACCCCCTGAAACTTTGGCAGCATAGGCCACCCTAAAAGTACATCGGAGGGGATGCGAAAAATTCACGCTAAGGGGACAGCGCGGAGAGCTCCTGATGGGAGCGGCCGTTTGGTAATTCACATTAGGTGTGCAATTCTAACACCATCTAGTATGGAACCCTATGTGTGCGGTTCTGACTTGCAATTAGCCGATTTTTAGTATTAATATTCTCTGAGCTAAGCCGCGGACAGACGGACAGACAGACATGGCGAAACCATTAGGGTTCCTTGTTGACTTGGGAACCCTAAATAGTTCCGTGAAAGGGGAAAGCTGTTCAGTTTCATAAATAGTATTCTTACTTTGCATCTGTTCTTTTTTATTAACACGCTTTTATTAGCTTCACTTGTAACTATGTATGTAAGAAAATCTTGGAATCTTAATTTGACCCACTTGCCGGTCTTCGATTAGGATGAAATTTTGCACACGCTCTGAGTTCTGATGACAATGCATGTCTAGCTAAGAAACGTCATTACAAATCCAATATGGCGGCCTCCCCAAGATGGCGGACTGGCTATTTGAAATGCACCCCCATGATATGGGTATCAAATGAAAGGGTTTGCTGTCAGGAATACGAAAAAATAGTCACGTGACTTAAATCCAACATGGCGGGCATCCAAGATAACTACTTAACGTGTTTACTAAAAGCGTGTTTTTTAGTTTGTTAAAGTAATTGATGATAAACTAGTTTTAAAACTGCTCGTACATACAACTATGACATTTTGTTATTTTGTTTAGGTACGTACCTATTATTTCTTTATATTATTTTATTTTTGACTATGACATAACGACATTATTTTATTACAATGACATGCATATTTTATGAAATTGTGACGTATGATAAATAAACTTAGTCTAAATCTTCCAATGATTTTTTATTCGTGGGTCTATTTTTTAATCGCTTCAAAAAAGGAGGTTTCCCAATTCGACCGTACATTTTTTTATGTGTGTTCGCGGATAACTTAGACGTTTATGAACCGATTTTGATGATTCTTTTTTTATTAGAAAGGAGAAAACCGAAGGGTGGTACCATGAAAAAAAAACCAGTATCTGATGATGGTATCCTAGAGAAATCGAGGGGATACTTAGTTTCCTGTTTAAAGTCGGTTATTTTTTGTTCAAAATTATTATGAACTAAAATACTCGTAGTGATGATTTCTATTTCCTTGTGGGTTTTACTCTAGCGCTTATCCAGGAATGTGGGCTCAGTTCTTTCTCAGATTGTGGCCTATCCAGGTCCACTAGCGACGAGCGATCTGTTGGCCAGTCGGCGTCTTGCGACTGATTTCCTAAGTTTTTTGTTTGGGCCAGTAGGACATATCAAAAAATTTATCGAAAGCACTGATTTACAAAAATTTTGAACCTTTGCGTGATATTTTTAGTAACTCTCCACGTCACGTTTATATGTTCACTAAAGATTTTGTGTACTCTTTAACTCCTTAAGCGTGATTCGGACATACCGGTGTCCTAATAAAACGTCTCTGTATAGCGTGTTTCGGACATAGGGGTGTCCTGTCCTAATAAGTCTCTGTGTGTGCGTGGGTACTGTTTAACCGACTGAACTTTGAGCCTTTATTTTTTTAATCCAATATTATGTTAGGAATGTTATGCCCTGTTTTATCCAGTTTTTATCGTTCAGCCATTCCCAATTCATTAAAAAAGAAATAATTTCGTGTAGGAACCGTGCCGGTCGGCCATATTCGGCCATCTTTTGGTTTGTCTTGTGATATTCGTAAAGTGTGAAAATGAGTTTCAGACGTAAACGGTTCGTTTTGTTATATAAATCTCATATCAAATTACTAGGAAAAATTTAATGAGTAATTATGGGTAAAAGATTAGTTTTTGAAATACTTGCAAAATAGTTAGTAAAAAATTGCAACGAATTTTTGATACACATTTTTTTTGAGAAATGACTATGGGGTTCCCTAGCGAATGTTGTTCAGTATGACGAGTAGAACCCCCAGTTAACGGGACCTACACCAATTTTGTTACACCCTGTAAAAGAATGTTAGGTATGTTAGGTTTATAGTTCGTTCGCTCATTTAACCGCATCTTTGACGGCTCCAGACAAACACTCTGTCAAAGGTGTCCCTTTGAGTTTAATCGTGCCGCTTGCGGAGGCACCAAAGATGCGGATAAATGAGCGATGCAACTTTACCGGTTGAGGCAAAAGTCATGGTCACTGACCACCAACAATACTAACGTGGGCAGGAACTTAAAGTAACCGTCTGTAGTCCGCCAACATAGCAAGGAGATAAAACCAATGGTTTTCGAGCGCCTTTGCGGCTGTCCTATCGGCTGTTCGTCGATCGAACCCTAATAAAACGGAATGTCGCCTCTGCGAGGTCGTTGATTATTTTTATCTTTCCTCGCGATATTATGTGGATAGTCGTTGGGGAAGATTATTGGAAGCGGTTTTCTATTTATTTTATTTAATTCTTGGAAGACTGAGACAGGCCTCCCACTCGGTGGAACGATGACCTGGTGAAGGTCGCGGGAAGGCGCTGGATGGTCTGGATGGATGGATGACTGGTCGTTGAGAAATTATTTGGGGAGGCCTTTCCAGCAGAGTAGACGTCTTTCGGCTGATATAATGACGATCCTTACTAATATTATATAAATGTGAAAAAGTGTTTTTTTGTTTGTTTGTTACCTTTTCACGCTTCAACACCTTAACCAATCTTGTTGAAATTTGGCATGCAGGTAGCCTGTGTCAATAGAAAGGACATAGGATACTTTTTATCTCGAAAATTAGCATAGTCCGATGCAGTTCCTGAGGGAACTGAAAATATACTCTTTTTTTGGTTAGTTTCTTTAACATTGCAACAGAACAATGGATTGCTGTGATTTTTTACACAAAGATTGCTAAGGGGGTGGGAAATGACACAATTTACTAATTAGCATATCCTGACATGGTTCCTGAGGGATCTGAGGGGATCGCGCACGTCAGCGTCTGAATGGAGCTACGGACTGAAGTGGTTTTTTGTATAGAATTTGTTGAGGGGGTGGGAAGTGACATATACTTATAATCAGAATCAGAGGGATCCGAGGAAAACTCATGTCCACGCTTGCGAGCCGCTTGCGGCTCGCGCATCACTCACTCTAAAAGACAGTTATAAAAACGAAGCCGCGGGCAAAATCTAGTCAACAATAATTCATAAATAATCCTTAGTTCTCTTTCTCTTTTGCATGATTCAAATTGAGATACTAAGAGTTTTTTTTAATTAAAAATTTGAATGCGTTTGGTTGCACCTCACTTGATGGTAAGTGCTGATGCAGCCGAGGATGTAATGATATGTTGTGTATATATGTTTCTACAGTCAGATGTAAAAGAGTACTCATACCCTAACTCAACATTTCCTAACCTTTTTCTTTTTTATTGCGTAGCTGTAATAGTTTTTTAACTGCTTTCAAAAAAGGAGGAGGTTCTCAATTCTGTATGTTTTTTTTTGTATTGTTACGCGATATCTCCGCAGAGTGTGAACCGATTTTCAAAATTATTTTTTTATTCGAAAGAGTATACTCTCGAGGGGTCCCATTGTCACCAAGTCAGGATCTGTTGATGGGATCCCAGGGGAATGGAGGTCAAGCCTCAAATCTGATAGGCACGTATTACGTAATCCATATGTTTTCTAAAGCTATTAAAATACTTGCATCTGGTAGTCATCATGAAAAACACCTCAACCAATCTTGCCGAAATTTGGCATACAGGTAGCATGTATGATAGGAAATGACATAGGATACTTTTTATCCCGCGAAAATAGCATAGTCTGATACAATTTCTGAGGGAACTAAAAAAACTCTTTTTTGGTTGATTTCTTTAACATCGCAATGGAGTAACGAATTGTTGTGTTTTTTGCACAGAGATGGTTGAAGGGGTGGGAAATGACATAGACTACTAATTAGCATAGCCCGAGATAGTTCCCGAGGGATCTGGGCAAAACTTATTTCCAGGCTCGCGCACGTCGGCGTCGTCGCAACGGAGCAACGGATTGTCGCGATTTTTTACATAGAAATAGTTGAGCGGGTAGGAAGTGACATAGACTGCTAATCAGAATACCACGATATAGTACCCAAGGGATCTGGAGCAAGTTCCAGTCTACTTACCCTCAAAGTCAGCTATAAAAACTATGCCAACGCGTGCAAAGCCGCGGGCTGAAGCTAGTATCCTACAAAAGACATCAACGAGTACTTCACTTCTCCCTTAACCAGCCACAGCTCTTTTGTTGACTAAACAGAACTAGTGTTCTCTAATATCGATAAATGAGAATTTCATGTTTTCTTGCTTCATAGAAAAGATATCAACGGGCAATGCAAGTTATAAGACACAACATCGAGACCGAATCAATGGAGTCCTTCTATACAGCTCCATCCATACTTTAGATTACTTAAAGCTGCTTTTAATTTTTATACGTTCAGCGGATAAATACGACTGTGTGCCTTTACTGCCTCTCAATTTTTTATGCTCCTTGGTATCATTTCACCGAATGGTAAGTGACGATGATGCCGAAGATGGAAGCGGTTTTACCAAGATTCCTCAATACAATAACAGAACTGGCTATCTTGTGACGGTAGGTATGCCAATGAGGTTCGATGCCCTTTAACCCCCCCAAAACTGTGAAACGTAACTCGGCTGAAGGAAGAAATTCTATAGGATGGTGGTGCTGTTGAGTCAGTTTTTAGGGTTGCATACCTCAAACGGAAAAAACGAAACCCTTACTGAATCACTCGTGTGTATGTGTATTCGTCCGTGTGTCACAGCCAATATGCTCAGAAACTACTGGACCGATTGAGTTAAAATTTGATACACATATGTAAGTCGATGTCCCAAAGACTGACACGTAACATAAACAAATTAATTTTAAACAGGGGGGTAAATTATATAATATAAAAAAAGTTTTGCAAACTATACTATACTATACTTTAGTACTATCTTTGTTACTAATAGCTTCTTAGTTACATAAGTGTACTAATGTTAATTTACCGTACTGTATTTGTGTTGCGGTAAAGAATAATTGTTTCATCTATATATCTATACTAGCTGTTTCCCGCGACTTCACCCGCGTGGACCACGTTTCTATGACTTTTCGAGGGTGCGCAGTGCGCGAGCCGCAAGCGGCTCGCGAGCGTGGTAAACAGTAGCCTATGTCTTAACCCAGGTCCTAATTTGTCTACCTACCAAATTTCAGCCAAATCCGTTCAGTAGTTTTTGCGGGAAAGCGTAACAGACAGACAGAGTTACTTTCACATTTATAATATTAGTAGGGATTGTGTGGTATATGAAATGATAGGACCTGCTGTGAGAATATCAAATATGCATTTTTTAAAATAATTACAAGATAAATCGTATTAAAATTATTAAAGAAAATAGGCGAAAATTCATCATTCCCCCATCCCCCCCTTTTCTCGGAAACGAATGGGCCTAAAATAAAAAAAAACACAGTATATGAGGTTAAGGACAATTTAGATACAGAAAGTTAGATGACAGGAAAATCTAGGAGACAATGTAAAGTCCCTCCGTTCTTACAGGAAAAATGAAATTCAGATTGTTTAGAAGAAACAAGCGCCACCTAGTGGGGTCTAGTAGTATAGACGATACTACCACAAGTTACAACAGACAACAGCAATTAGTTCCCTTATTACCTATATAGATGGCGCTGTAGATGAAAATAAGTTTTTTGGTACGGAAGCCTTAATGCGCGAGTTTGCCTCGCACTTAGCCGGTTTTTTTTATACCACACATCCCTCTCATCTCGAACCACTTTTCGTTCCAGTTTAAGCGCGTGCAATTTCCTGTGAACGTTTGTTTCACAATGACAATCAACACGTGTTTTTTTCGGATTTAGTATTTCAAATAGTTCATTTTCCTATATTCCTTTCATGATTTACATAATTTTTCATGTTCCGTTAACCACGCGACTAAAGTTTCGGGCAATAGTTATAGCTAGAATTTAATTGGAGTATACTTCAAATTCTTTTTTAGCACGCAGTACGAAAAATATATGGAGAGTGACTTGTTAACGCGTTAACTTGTTAACGAACATTTTTATATCAGAAATGCTAAGACTCCATGGTCATACAGCCTGAACCGCGAAGCCGGAAAAAAAAGAAAAAATAAAAAAAAAATGAAAATATTTAAAATGAGTAAACTGCTGTCCGATGCGCGACAGCAGTTTAATCATTTCAAATATTTGACACGCACTTTTTTCTCATACATAATTAATATAATAATATAATTTACGTTTTATGGTTATTTTTATTTTTAATAGAGTATCGTCATGGTGATCTGTTTTTTTGCGCGATACAGAGTTAACGTTAAAAGTATTACCTATCTGTGCCAAGTTCAATTTGACGTATTTTCCTGCGAGTATGTAAGTACTTTCCGATCACAAACGAGCGCCCTTAAAAGGGAGCCCTCTGCCCTTCTGCCCTCACGTCCTCGCTAACTGGAGTTAACAAAAACTTCCTCTTCACAATAGTCAACTAGATTAGGTAATCGACACCGGTTCTTTTCACAAAAGTTTGTTGCGTCTCGATACTATGGCGATAAAAACGCTAAACACGTTAAAAAATGGCTAACAGATGGCCGATGGGGCAGTAAAGTTCTCGAGTGGCGACCGCGCACCGGAAAACGTTGCGAAGGCAGGGCTCTCACGCGGTGGACCGACGACCTGGTAAAGATCGCGGGAAGCCGATGGATGCGGGCAGCGCAGGACCGGTCGTCGTGGAAATCCTTTGGGGGAGGCCTTTGTCCAGCAGTGGACGATTTTCGGCTGATATGACTGACGTTAAAAAAACGACTTCCATCGCAACAACTTAGTGCATTATTATTTTTGGTTTCCTGGGGAAAGTTGTTCAGTTGTCCACGCGGGTGTAGCCGCGGGAAACAGCTAGTATTCAAATGAAAATGTAGACCTACTATACAAAAATGCACAAAATAGGTCGTGAAGATTTTTCTTTTTTTTGCGTTTTTGTAAAGTCCTAGAACAAAAGTTGTTCATTATGTTGAGTAGAAGCCCCAGTTAACGGGTCCTACACCAATTTTATTACACCCTGTATATTTCGTCAAAGTCGGCAACAAAATATAACATTAGTTACAAAGAAACTGCTGCGATAACTCTAGAGCTTTAGAATTAAAAATGTGTATATTTTGCCTAAATAAAGACGATTTTTTTCAGTTGAAAAAACCCGACTTCATGGGGTTAAAGCCACCGTGCTCTCAAAACAATAGGCATATGTTTACCACTATTTAATTTCTTATAGTCTAGTGCTATTTTAAGAATAAATTTTGTTTTCCTATTGTTCTTATTATTAATTTTCGTCTTTAAACTTTTTTATGTAATCGGCAATTTCATAGGTAAAGACCTGTAAAAAAATGAATAACTAGTTCCTGTAGGTACTTAAAACCTTTGTATTCTTGGAACTGGACTAGCAACGAGATCTTCTAGCAATGAGAAGAATGATTGAGCTGAAATTTTGCATACATGTTTAGTTTGGATGACAGTGCATGGTTAGCTAAGTGACGTCATTCTAAATCCAATATGGCGGACTCACAAAGACGGCGGACCAGTTATCTTTATGCAACCTCCGTGGTATGTATGTTGCAGGCATACTGTATAATTCGTCATTATACATACGGTCAGGAAAATGTCAGGCAAATTATATAATGGTGAGGGTGGGGAGCCTCGCTTCACGAGGCTCTTTGACAATTAAATCAATCAAACCTGACCGTAGCTTACATCGCTCATTTACAATCTGCCGTACGGCATTTTGACAATTTGCCTGACTCGGCATTAACCTTTTATATACGGACAAATTATTAAAATTGGCCTGGCTTGGCATTTTACAATCTGCTTTCGGAATTTTACATTTTGCCGGACCGTAACGAATTATTACAAATTGCCTAAATCGGCGTACAGCATTTTTATTATTTTGCCTGACCGTTTACATACAGACGAATGATATAATTTGCCTGACCGTATGTAAAATGACTAATCATACAATTTGCCTGCCACATGGATATCAAATAAAAGAGTTTTCCGAGAAGAATATGAAATAATTAATGTGATTTTCAACTAAAAGCTTGTATCGAAAAGTTTTAAGGTTTTTCAAAATGAGCTTTTATGATCTCCTCGTGAACGATCCCGTAAGCAGCACATTAGGGCACACGTCACGTGCGATCCTACTCCAAGTTATCCTTAACTTCACGTACTGAAATACATACATACTTTTTGCTGCTGTTCTTTTACACTATGGCTACGCCCCGGACACTGCATATAAATTGTCGTAAAATGATATTTCTAAAAACAAGTAACGGAGCAAACAAAATCATGGCGAAATCTCATACGTTCGACAACCAAACTGTAACCAATCTGTATCAATCTGGGTGACGAGGGGGTGAGGTCGCAATCTAGAGAGCGGCAGGGAGTGTCCATACTGTATGTTAGTACTAATATATATACTTTGGTATGGCTGTGGCAGGCAAATTGTATGATTAGTCATTTTACATACGGTCAGGCAAATTATATAATTCGTCCGTATGTAAACGGTCAGGCTGTACGTCAGGCAATTTGTAATAATAGGTTCGGTCAGTTTTGATTGATTTAACTGTCAAAGCGAAGCGAGGCTTCCCCCACCCTCGTTATTATATAATTTGCCTGACATTTGCCTGTCCGTATAATTACGAATTACATAGTATGCCTGCGACATGGCTATAAAAAACCCGGCAAGTGCGAGTCAGAACCGCACATATACGCACTTCTTGTTAGACAACGAATATTATTCATACTTCAATGTATTAATTTATATATTTATTTACTCATTTTTCAGTTGACTTTTAGACATTTTAAATTTTGTAATTTGACATTTTGTTTTTGTGAATATGTAAATTTATTTTTTGACGATCACCTCACTATTGACATATTATATAATTTGGCATGTATTATATTAGGAATTTGTGTCTTGTGATGAATAAATCTAATCTAATCTAATCATAGGGTTCCGTACCATCATACTAGAAAGCGCTAGTTTCATGTTTCAAAAAACATCATACTAGATGGCGCTAGTTTCTTCATGTTTAAAAAAAACACGTTTTTGTATGGAGAACCCCTTATTTTTTTTAAAAAAAATTTAGTATTTTTTGTTTTAGCGCCAACGGAAATACATCATCTGTGAAAATTTCAGCTGTCTATCTATCGCGGTTCATGAAATACAGCCTGGTGACAGACGGGCGGACGGACAGCGGAGGCTTAGTAAAAGGGTCCCGTTTTTACCCTTTGGGTACGGAACTATAAAAACCGCGGACTCATACCATCTTACGCTTTTATTTATATTTAACACTAAGTATATAATTTTTAATTACTTTTCTCGTTTCGAAAAAAATCACTTTTCTCGTTTAATTTCGTATTTTTTTATTATTTGTTGTTATAGCGGCAATAGAAATAAGATAAGATAAGATAAGCATTCATTCAGAGCCCACACAAGCAAAAAAAAAAAGTATATACAGGGTGTAACAAAATTGGTGTAGGTCCCGTTAACTGGGGTTCGTACTCTTCATACTGAACAACTTTTGTTCTACTACTTTGCTGAAATCACAAAAAAAAATTACTCTTCATACAAATCGATCAGCTGATCGACCAATTTTGTGCATTTTAGTATGGAGGGTCCAAATTTTTTTTTGAGAATTGACTAAGGGTTCCTTGGGGAAAGTTGTTCAGTATGATGAGTAGAACCCCCAGTTAACGGGTCTTACACCATTTTTTTACACCCTGTATATCTCTGTGAAAATTTTAACTGTCTACCTATTACGGTTCATGAAGTACCTACAGTCCGCTGACCGAACGGACGGACAGACGGACGGACAGCGAAGGCTTAGTAAAGGTCCCGTTGGGTACGGAACCCTAAAAAAGGCTTTTATACTTATTATAAGGATGTTTTAAAATTCCGATAAACGTATACTCGTAGATATGAAATCGTAATTCGAGAACATCCGAAATTCAAAATTCAAATTCCCCTCGTCAAACTGAACAACTTTTCCGAAGGAATTAACAGTTAATTCTTATAAAAAAATACCAATTTATCACCAGCTGATCGATTTGTATAAAGAGTACGAAACGGTTTATTGTGTTTTTCAGTAGGATGAGTTACCGGGTTTTACACGAATTCCGTCACACCCTGTATAACAGGGTGTAAAAAAATTTTTGTAGGTCCCGTTAACTGGGGCTTCTATTCATCATACTGAACAACTTTCGTTCTATGACTTTGCAAAAACGCAAATAAAAAAAATCTTCACGACCTATTTTGTGCATTTTTGTATGGTGGGTCCAGATTTTCATTGGAATACTAGTTATTTCCAGCGGCTTCACCCGCGCGTGGACAACGTTTCTATGACTTTTAGAGGGTGCGCAGTGGGTTAGCCGCAAGCGGCTCGCGAGCGCGGAAAAAATAACTCATGTGTTAATTCAGGTCCTAATCTGTCTACCTACTAAATTTCAGCCAGATATGTTCAGTAGTTTTTGCGTAAAACAGTAACAAACATACATTCTTACAAACTTTCGCGTTTATAATTATGATTAATTCCTTGGGGAAAGTGGTTCAGTATTATGAGTAGAACCCCTATTTAATGGGACCTATACCATTTTTGTTACACCATGTATTTTCTTCTTTTGGTAAAGTCCTAGTCTTAAAGCTAGAACCTACATCATAAACTCAAATGCAATATCAAGTCCTGGCAAGGAATTCGGCTATGTGCGTACACAGGCCAGCACATCAAGTTACACACTTTGGACTTTGTAACGTTCTTATGCCGAATGCGTATGGATCAGACTCGCACTACGAGTGTATATCTTGATGTGCTGGCCCCTGTACATACCTACCTACCCCCACCCCGTGCAAGCGCTGCACTTTTAAGATATTGGCCCGCTCCTCGGTGAGGGGATTAAGTGTTTTCAGACCGAAACTGGCAGAAAATTGTGGAGCTGGCAAGCAGAATGAATTTTAAAATTGGATAATTTAAAAAATAAAAACCCGAAGGCTAAGAATGTAACCTATGGATCAAGACGAGTCTAACGACAACTTGCAATTCAAAATCCATCAAGCCCTTTAAGAAATAGGCACCGTCAAGGAAACAGACATACATAGATACATCATCATCATCATATCAGCTCATATACGTCCCCACCGAGGGGCTCGAGCCTACCCTGAATTAGGGTGATTGGGCCTTAGTCGACCACGCGGGCCCAGTGCGGGTTGGTCGACTTCACACACAACCTTCGAGTTTCTTCGCAGGTGTGTGCAGGTTTCCTCACGATGTTTTCCTTCACCGTTAAAGCAATCGGTGAGTGTATGTACGTAAGTTTCGAAAAACTCATTAGTACATTAGATACATGCTTACTTTATTTTATTTTATTTTATTTTAAATGGAAGACAAACAACTAATATTACAGTATAAAAAATAACACAAAAGACGAAAGTCTTCACTAATATAAACATGGTATTATAACAAGTTTTTATTATAACAGCTCATATACGTCCCCACCGAGGGGCTCGAGCCTACCCTGAATCAGGGCGATTAGGCCTTAGTCGACCACGCTGGCCCAGTGCGGGTTGGTCGACATCACACACAACCTTCGAGTTTCTTCGCAGGCGTGTGCAGGTTTCCTCACGATGTTTTCCTTCACCGTTAAAGCAATCGGTAAGTATATGTAGGTATGTAAGTCTTTTGACAAACTCATTGGTACATTGGCCGTCCAGATTTGAACCCGGTACGTCTGGTTAGATGGACCGAGTCGTTACCGGTTGAGCCACCGACGCTTTCGAGTTAACAAGTTTACAAACAGCAAATCGGAAAGATCACAGCAACACGCAAGTAAAACTAAGATAAAAATATAGTAAAAAAAAACACGCTTTTAAAGCAAATCAAACTAAAAAAGTGTATCTAGTTTAAAGTGGGTCTAAATCGAGTACAAAGGAGTCGGTTGAAAACATACAAACAAACATACATACAAGCACAGAATTAAAATATATGCAATATCGTAATACTCTGATACAGGTGAAGCTAATAAAAGCGTGAAAAAAATGATTTAAAAAAGAGAGAATAGGTAAGTATTAGAAAATAATAAAGATATTAAAAAATAATTGAAAACGCAAGACACGTTAAAAAACCTACTCGTACTTCCATCGCAATAACTTCGTATAATTTTGTATTATTATTTTTGTTTTTGTTAAATTTCTAATAAAGTACTACACCGATTTTGATAAAACTTATATGGGACCACACGGGAAGCACTAGCTTACAAATAAAAAAAGAATCATCAAAATCGGTTCACATAGTCAAAAGTTATGAGGTAACACACATAAAAAAACATATAGTCGAATTGAGAACCTCCTTATTTTTGGAAGTCGGTTGAAAACTCGGTTTCGAAAATGCAGCACTTTCTTGGTGCGTGGGCTAGTTCTCGAAGAACGGCCGACTAAGCATACCTCTCTTTATACATACATTCACGCGAAAAACATTAGCCTATTTCTTAGGCAGTTGGGCAAAAATAGTATTAGATTAATTTTTTTTGACCCCTCGGATGTCTCGATTTACACATAGGTTGATTTTTTATTTGTTGAAAAGGGGTGACGACAGCATGAGAAATAAATTATGAACTCTTGATCACTAAATTGTCCTCCTACTTAAACTTCGGAAAACCTTACTCGTTTTGTTTTCCATCAAGTCTTCGATTTTTAACTCACCAAAATCACAAAATGAGTACACAAACGACGCTGCAAAACTATGACGTCACGCCTAGGTATTTCAAACATTTTTAGAGTAAAATGTCTTTTTTGACAGATGAAAAAAAGTAAATGAGATGAATAGTAGCATTCGCCATCCCTATTGGTGGACTCTCTCATGATACTGAACAACTTTCGCCAAGGTACCTATACAATTGGAAAAAAAAATGACTTCCCATACTAACAATTGTCAATAATTGATGAGTAGATTTGCAATAAGTTTATGGAGAATTTTGAACTTTTCTATACTTAATAATATAATAATTTTGAAAATAATAAATAATTAATAATAATTTTGAAAGACATAATTCTATCATCATCATATCAGCCACAAATCGTCCACTGCTGGACAAAGGCCTCCCCCAAGGATTTCCACGACGACCGGTCCTGCGCTGCTTCTATACTTAATAGTATATTCTATAATAGTAATTTCCCAGAAATGAGACCTAGATAGATTGATAACGCGCAATATAGATGTTTTAAGATCTCGAAAACGGCTGTAACGGTTTTGATGAAATTTGCTATATGGTGTTTTTGGACGCGATTTGGGGATCTTCACTACGAGAGTTCATTATTTGAGTTTGCGTATAGCATCCTCGACTACATCGTCACTTACCATCAGGTGAGATAAAGTCAAACGCACTCAAATTTCCAATAAAAAAAATCAATCTATCTAGGTCTCATTTCTGGGAAAACGCGTTTTTCCTAGTTTTCAAGCACATTATTTTTCCTTGCAATAATAAAATAGGTGATATACAGGGTGTCCAAGGACTAGTACGACAAACTTAAGGGGGTAATAGCTTGGGTTATTACCTGTCAGAATATCCAAATTTGACCTCAGTAAAAACCTCACCATTTTCGAGATAATTCGACTTTTTCAAAAATCCGTTAATTTACTACCTCGTGTCGAATTATTAATTACTGTTTTTTCAAAATAACATGTGTAAATAAAAAAAATACACTAAATTGTTTCTGATAGATAGGATTACCCAATGTACATGACATTTTTCACCAGTGGAATAAGAAAGTCGGAAAAAATTACTTTGAATTTGGATATTTAACTTCAGAAAATTATCTAGTTGAACTTTGACCTTCTTTGGTAAAAAAAAATGTTCTGAACTGTGATGGCAAACTATTTTAAAAAGTTACTCTTTTAATGCAGATTTAAAAAAGGTATAACATTAATCCATTTTATTTACGGATAATGAGGTATTGCTATTTTTCTTGCATAAGGCGCTGATTTCAATGAAATCGGGAGTTATGGAATTTATTGTAAAAAATAACTTATTTTTTATGATTTGACTGAGTATTATTAGCTTAAGGTTTACAACATTCGTTAATTAAGAGGAAATTTATATAACAAAGCTAATGATATAAAATTGTACCAAGTTGTTGCGATGGAAATCGGTTTATTAACGTGTCTAGCATTCACAATGATCAATACTTAGGATGTGAAAACTAGGCATATCTTTCACATTTTTAACCGACTTTAAAAAAGGAGGAGTTTTCTCAATTCGACCATATAATATATATATTTATGTGTCTTCGCGGATAATTTCGACATTTATGAACCGATTTTGATAATTCTTTTTTTGTTGGAAAGGAGATATCCCAAGAGTGGTACCATGATAAGGAAACCAGGATCTGATGACGGCATCCCAGAGAAATCGAAGGGAACCTTCGAAAATCGTAGTGGCGACTAGTGCGTTTTTTTATATTTTTTTAAAATAAAAATTGAGTGCGTTTGACTATATCTCACCTGATGGTAAGTGACGATGTCGTCAAGGATGGTACACGCAAACTCAAAAATGCCTATTCACTCTCGCCTTGAAGATCCCCAAATTATAGGATCTCCAATTTGTCTCAAACAAATTACTTCTTAAAATTCCCCTCATAATAATACATTGGTAGTACATATAGGCAATTGTTGTTATGTAAGTATAGGGCTTGTTTGTGCAGTAAATAAAGTTAGAGGAAAGGAACGCATGGCCCCGGGCGGGGAAGCCCCTGCTAATATTTGATTGCTACCCGCGCGCGGGTATATCCTATAATGTGATCTTCCAAATTACATTAGGCAACTGAACTAGGCTCACCCCTGACTTCGTGCGTTTAGGTAGGTTCCGTATAGTTCTGTACTGTACTGTAGGTAGGTACATAGTATTTTTTCCTTTTCAGTGCCGCGGTAAATTACCTAGGTACCGATTTTAAAGCAATTCCTAAGACATTTTTGTAAATAACCACCTCCGTGGCAAAGTATATATGACACCAGGATATTGTGAAAAGTGCGATATTACAATCTCACTAGTTAAATTATAATTGTGAATCTGAACACAATTTTACGGCCTATTCTTGTGCCTCCGAATAAAACCGATGATTTCTTCTGCTGCGAAGGTTTCTGCTACCGAACATCGCTCGCCTCATGAGCTTATTTATTTAGTGTTTTTCACTTGGCTTAGTGTTATTGTAATGTCATTAGTGAGATTACAATGTCACTAGTGAAATTTTAAACAATATGTTACAGTTCACAACTACTGAGCCTAATATTTTGAGAAAAATACAAAATATAGTTCATTGCTTGTAGATTACAGGAAAAGCGTTTGGTCGATGCATCACGTCAGTATCTCCAAATGTAGAAACGGTATGTTACTACTCTTCGAGAGCAAAGAGAGATATCTGCGCCAGGCGTTTGGTATGCCTGGGGTCCGGCCGTGAACCAACCGTTGATGATTCGTACTTATATATAAGGTGTAACAAAATTAGCTGAAACTATTTTAACTGGTGCTTCTAACCGTGACACTGAACAACTTTCCGCATGGAACCCAAAATCAAATTGCAAAAAAAAATTGGCTCTCCCATACTAACTCGATCAGCTGATCAGCCAACTTAGTGTGGTTAGTTCAATTTTTTTTTGAGAATTGACTATGGGTTTCAAGGGGAAAGTTGTTCAGTTTCATGGGTAGAAGCACCAGTTAAAATAGTTTCAGCTCATTTTTTTAGACCTTATAAGAAATGTTCAAGCGCGTTCTAGATGACAGCTGCTGCCACAAGGTGAACGCCTGCCTCAAGCGCTTTGTAAATGGCCGGGAAAGGCTCAAAAGTTTTCATACGTGCTCCTCTGCTTGACTGGTACAACTGCCACAGTCTCTGTGTAAAATTTCACCGTTCTGAAATACGGAGAATAAGAGGTGAGATGTTGTCAAGGGTTTACCAATTGAGAATTAAAAAAAATAAAAAAAATAAGGTGATCTTGGTCAAATAGCGCAGTAAGAAATCTCTATGGTGTGTGAGCAGGCAATACTGATCCCTAAAATCGAGCTGGTGACGGCTTTGTGATCCTACCCTTAGCGGGATCCAGGGGGACGAGTATATGTGTTTTTTTTTAATTTTATTTTATTCACAATTTGTAAGCCCTTGGCATCATCTTACCTAATGGTTAGTGACGATAATGCTAAAGATGGAAGCAGACTTACCAAAATTGCCCAACGCTTCCCCATCTTATCTTCAAGCGGGAACACATCAATGTTGGTAATACTGATGTTTGGCGGCAAGGCTTAGTTAAGATGGTGGTGTCTAGCCAGGAGAGCTTAGAAAATGCCCTGCCACCAACCAAACCGAATCTTACAAGTTGACCCCACCGGGAATCGAACCCGCGACCTCCTTGTGTGAAGCAAATGGACTAACCATTACGCCACGGAGGTGCCACGCGGACAATAGTAAACCCGAAACTGTGGAAGTAGATATTCTAAGTAGTAAATTCAAATGTTATTAAGGGCCGCCAGGAGGCTCGAGTTTCCATACAAACGTAGTTCCGCTTTGATACAAAAACTACATGCCAAATTGAATCCAAACTTTGCAAATATATTGAAGAGACACCAAACATATTTCAAATATATCGATGTTTGTAATTAATTTTCGATGTACTAATATAAAAAGAAAAAAAAAAGAACAGTTTCAAACTTTCAGTACCTACAAAAGTAATTTAAGCCTTCGTTTAGTTACGTTAAAATTTACTACGATGAAAACTAATTACAAACATCAATATGTGTCTACTCAATATATTAACAAAGTTTGGATTCAATTCGGCATATAGTTTTTGTATAAGAGCGGAACTACGTTTGTATGGAAACTCCAGCCTCCTGGAGACTCTTAAGGCCCCGTGGAACCTACAAATCTACTTAGACAGGTTTTTAGAATTCATTTTTGAAGTAGTTAACAGTAAATTCAAATTCTAGGAAAATATATTAGTATTATTGAGAATAGTTACGAGGGACTATATCGACTGGAAACACGATATAATAAAGTTGGCTCGATAGAATAGTTTCGCAAAGGTATCTCTTTTCGAGCCATTTTCCGCTGTTTCCTCGTGGTCATACTAGTTTGTCATACCAGTATGACCACCAGGACATGTATGTCCTCGTGGTCATACTATACAAATTTCTGTTTACATAAATACTTTTTCATAAATAGAGTGTATAAACTATTTGAATTGACAATAAAAAATAATATGACTGTCATAGTGTCATTTCATTTTCAATTTGTCATTTGCGTCTCACAGTAAAACTAATTAAAAAATGAAGGAAGAATTTGTTTTCATCAGCAGAAAAAAGGGAACCGTCTTGTTGTTCAATGGACGCCAGCATTACAAACAGCGTTCCTACAGCAATGGGAACTCAATTTGGAATTGCAGTCTTGTTAGAAAGGATAAGTGTCGGGGATCTGTTACTATTGTGGTAAGTTGTGCAAAAAGTATGATTTTGAATAACTTTACAAAATAGAGTGATCGGATCACATAACTCATAAATTAATCGTTACTCAAAATGCAAAACATACGAGTGTATACGCCAGTAATATATAAGTCATTGCGAGTGCATCAGCATGGCGGGTGTACTTCTTGGAATCAAATGGTTTTTTGTAGGACTGTGAGGGCCTGATGGGTGTAGTTTCAAAACCCATTATAATGAGTTTTGATACATTTTCTCATTCCTCTGTAATTGTACGTGTCGTGTACAATAATACAAAAATATACCGCATACCAAAATAGCCCGCCATACAAAAATTACAGAATTTCATAGTTTTTCCAGACGGCCCTCGTCAAAGGTAAAAAAGAAAAGTGTTGGGTGAGTGCCGGTGACTATGAAAAAATTCCCAGATCTTCGAAACCAGTTTCTCATCAGGAAGTGACCCTACTGCCCGCCAAAACTAAGAGCTGGAGCCATACGTTTTGTCAGCACCAAATCAAAATGACAAAAACGGCCATACAAACCACCCTTTTTCCTACAACTGACTACCAAACCGCGAGGTTGGAGGCCGAGCTTCGCGTAGGGCGAAGCCTGGAGGTCTAATTTAATCGTTTTTGTGAAAAATTTATCAATGTCGTAGTTCTGAACATTTCTAACACTTACATCATCATACCAGCCGAAGTACGTCCACTGCTGGACATAGGCCTCTCCCAAGGATTACCACGACGACTGGTTCTGCGCTGCCCGCATCAAGCGGCTTCCCGCGACCTTCACCAGGTCATCGGTCCACCGAGTGGGAGGCCTGCCTGCAGTACGTTTTCCGGTGCGCGGTCGCCACTCGAGAACCTTACTGCCCCAACGGCCATCCGTTCTACAAGCAATGTGCCCCGCCCACTGCCACTTAAGTTTAGCAATTCTGAGAGCTATGTCGATAACTTTGGTTTTCCTACGGATCTCCTCGTTTCTGATTCGATCACGCAGAGAAACTCCGAGCATAGCACGTTCCATTGCCCTTTTGGTGACCTTGAGCCTTCTTATGAGCCCCATAGTGAGCGACCATGTCTCAGTTCCTTATGTCATCACTAGCAACACACACTGGTCGAAGACCTTGGTCTTAAAACACTGTGGTATTTGGGACGTGAAGATTTTGCGAAGCTTCCGAACGCTGCCCAGCCGAGTTGGATTCGACGATTGATCTCATTCTTGAAGTTAGACCTACCAAACTGGACTGTTTGTCCCAGGTACACGTATTCGGCAACAACTTCGAGCGTAGAGCCTCCAACCTTCAGAGGAGTAGTTGTGACACGGACGTTTGACATAATTTTCGTCTTGTCCATGTTCATTCTAAAACCTTCTTGTTGAGAGGCTCTACTGAGGCCATCGAGCATTGTGCTTCGGTCGTCCATAGTCTCAGCCATGACCACGATATCGTCAGCGAATCGAAGGTCTCCGTTGATATTAATGCTGAGTCCACCCCAGTCCAAAAGCGGCGGCGATGAACAGTTTCGGGGATATGACGTCTCCCTGTCTCACCCCTCGCTTGGTTCGCTTAGGTTCCGAGTTTTGATCTTGGAGACGTACCGACATGGTGGATTTATTACAAAAACACTTAAGTACCTCAGTATATCGATGGTCAATTTGGCACTGCTGAAGAGACTGTAACACAGCCCAAGTTTCTACCGAATCAAAGGCTTTCTCATAGTCCACGAACGATAAGCATAGTGGCTGATTGTACTCTTCGGTCTTCTGTATAATTTAAAACTTCTAAAGCCTTTTCGGAAACCGGCTTGTTCATGAGGCTGAAAGTCGTCAAACCTACATGCGAGACGATTCGTAATGACTCTCAAAAACAGCTGTAAGAAGTTCAGCCGTAATTCCACCATCACCCGGTTCCTTATTGTTCTTGAGCTGTTTGAGAGCCATTCTAATTTGAATTTTTGATTAAGGTACACTAAGGTATACGACACGTACATCAGTCCTACAAAAAAATCATTCGATTCTGAGAGGTACACGTGCCATCCTGACTCCTTATCGGTAGTTTGTTGTAAAACCATACACATACTCATGATTCATGGGATTCATGAACCTTTAATGATGTATTGATCGATTTAGTTGATCCGATTAGGGAAAAGGGGAGGTACCTAACTAATGTATTTTGTAACGCTTTCAGGGTAACCGCTTGGTGAAATCTGTTAACCATACATGCAAATCCAACTTGACTAAAAATGATATTGATGTAACTGTCAGTAATATGAAGGAACAGGCTCAACTTACAGATATCCCAATTCCTCAAATCTACAAATTGGGAATTAATAATTTGAAAAATAAAGGGGCACACTTTATCGCAGATCTACCTTCTTTGAATAGTCTAAAAACATCTTTATACGCAAAAAGAAATCGAACATATTTCAAAGATGTTAAGGAAGTAGTGGTTCCTGAGAAGTTTGAGTCTTTTATTCTTGCAGACTATTATAATGTGAAAACTTGTATGATTACGAGAAAACGGCGGAATTGTCGAATTCTCTTGTTCTGTTCCCAAGAAGGGAAAACGCAGATGCAGAATGTAGATGAATTTTTTCTTGATGGCACTTTTAAAAGTTGCCCTCGACCATTTGAGCAACTATATTCTATACATGGAGATATCTGTAACTCCTCAACGGAAACGAATGTTGTGCCACTCGTTTACGCTATAATGTCCGATAAGAGTCAAGAGTCGTACATGGCGTTATTTGAAATGATTAGGTCACAAATTCCGGGATGGTCACCAAAAAAAGTACACCTCGATTTTGAAGTTGCTGCTTCTAATGCCCTAGAGAATATATTTCCTGGTATTGAATTAAAAAAATGCTACTATCACTTCACTAAATGTTTATGGAGCAAGGCAAAACAATTAAAAATTACTTCAAAAAATGAAAGGAGAGTTGTTGGCCTATGTACGGCATTACCTTTGTTGACAGAAAGTGACATTGATGTTGGTGTAGAGTACATAAAGGAGAATTGTTCCAAAACACCTAAAATATTTTTTTTTAAATACATGGAAAAAAACTGGTTTAGATCAAAAACTAACAAAATACAACAGTGGTCTGTATTTGGTGAACGCCACAGGACCAATAACGTGGTAGAATCATGGCACTCTCAGCTTAATAAAGAGATAAAAAAGCGATCTCCGGTCTCTCTTTTGCGTTTACTTAACGTTTTAAGTGAAAAAGAAGAAGATATAAGCACAGAAGCAACGCGAAGACGCCAGGAGTTTATTGATCGCGATGATTTCATTATGAAGTGTCAAATGGAGCTAACGCACGTAGACATTAGTGTTGGTTTTTTCTTAGAAAAATTAAGATAACCGTTGTTACTGTTTAAATTATAAATTTAATGTCACCCGTTGTTGTTACTATTTTAATAAATTCAGGTCTAGTTATTTCCTAGTTCTTTAAAATGCTTATGTCTAAGTATAGTATGACCACGAGGACATACATGTCCTGGTGGTCATACTAGTATGACAAACTAGTATGAAAACGAGGAAACAGCCATTTTATCGTCTATTTTCTGTTTTATTCTTAAAATAAGTAATTTGATAATATGATTTATTTACTGAAATATAGTTCATAGGTGACTGAAGGGAAAAACATCGAATAGATTTTTATTTAAGATAAATATGATGAAAATAAGAACGAAAAACATCGAAAAAGTGCAAAAGTGTGGTTATTTTCTTTCCTCTTTACACGTAAAGAAAAAGACAAAGATAGATTTTCAAGTACCATTGCGCCTTAAGCCAGCCCAAGACGACGAGGACGGTCAGACAGTGCGCGCATTACGTCCATGTAATACAATACAGGGGGCGCGAGCGCACTAAACTACTATAAGTATTGCGAGTCGGTCCGCCGTTTAGGGCCATTGACGGCATACTGATGCATTCATAGAAGGTGCGAAAAGATAGTGTGGATAAGGCCCATAACCTAAGCAAACTTTTCTGACGCGAATAGTTTGAGAATAGTCTGTCTTTCGTTGTCTTATTGACTCCATCGAAATTTTCAAACTTTTGGATTAGGTAGGTACACTACCTCCTGTCCGGGAGGCCGCGGTTCGAATCCTAACCTAACCATTACGCCACGGAGGTGCTACACGGACAATAGTAAACCCAAAAGTGTGGAAATAGACATTCTAAGTACTAAATTCAAATGTTATTAAGCAGGCCTAAGACGACGACGACGGTCAGACAGTGCGCGCATTACGTCCATGTAATACAATACAAAGGGCACGGGCGCACTAAACTGCTATAAGTATTGCGAGTCCGCCGTTTAGGGCCATTGACGGCATACTGATGCATTCATCGAAGGTGCGAAAGGATAGTGTGGATAAGGCACATAACCTAAGCAAACTTTTCTGACGCGAATAGTTCGAGAATAGTCTGTCTTTGGTTGTCTTAATAATCCCCTCAAATTTTTCAAACTTTTGGGTGAGGTAAAAAGCGTCGGTGGCTCAACCGGTAACGACTCGGTCCATCTAACCAGAGGTGCCGGGTTCAAATCTGGACGGCCAATGTACCAATGAGTTTTTCAAAAACTTAAGTACATACTTACCGATTGCTTTAACGGTGAAGGAAAACATCGTGAGGAAACCTGCACACGCCTGCGAAGAAACTCGAAGGTTGTGTGTGAAGTCGACCAACCCGCACTGGGCCCGCGTGGTCGACTAAGGCCTAATCGCCCTGATTCAGGGTAGGCTCGAGCCCCTCGGTGGGGACGTATATGAGCTGTAATGATGACACAAATATTTTTTTAAAAGGTAGGTACGTAAATAAAATGTATTTTTCAAAAAGAAACTTCCCGACTTTTTAAGGTATTATTTACTCTTACTTTGCTACATACATGAATACATACATACTTATACATACTTTTTACATACTTATACATACTTTTTTTTACCTTCAAGGGACGAAGGAGTAAATAGAAGTCCGAAATACCGACTGTGAGATTTTCACGAAAATGCACTTTTTAAAACTTATAGACACCAAAAAAAGTGTTTTAGAAAAAAATTGTGCTTTATTGTGTGTTTTGGATAAAGTTTAGGTTCTACTACGCCAAACTTGGAAAAAAAATAGTCTAAAAATACGAAAAAAAAAACATTTCTTATATGTTGATTTTTTCCTGAAGTCCTTATTAATGCTCTATCTGGTAAAAATACAAAATATAATTTTAATCAATTTTAACAGAGTAATTTTTTTAAATATTATATTTGATTTTTGCCAACAGATTTCTCATTAACTATATCGAGTGTGCACCTCGGACTTTTAATCTTGTGTCTATGATTATAAAGCCTATCCAAAAATGAAAGGAATAGAAAATTTCCGATTTTTCGACTCTTCTGTATACACTGTTGTGGCGACCACCACTAACAACCACGTTGCTACAGCTCAAGACTGAACCATCGATCAAACTATATGGAGAGTTGCATCTTCACCTCGATAGATGGCACCATCATCGCAAGAAGGCTATTAACAAAGCATCTACAACGCACTATCAACATTTCCTTGCTCATAAGCATATATAAAAGCACCAACCATAGACGGTTGGTCCACGGCCGGACTCAGGCACACGACCTCGCCTGGCGGAGATATCTCCCTTAGTCCTCGTCATGTAGGAGCACATCCGTTCCTACACTGTGTACCGGACAGAAAGTAGCGGCCATAACCGTTACGCCACCGACGCTTGATAATATGCAAACAGTGGTATAGAGAAAAACTTGGGTAATCGGTGATAGTTTGGTTTTTGACTTATAAAATTTTATTTGATGATCAGATTATTTTTGAAATTTGCTATGTAAGGGGGAATAACAGAAACTTTGATAACTATAATATCTAAAAATATGGCTAAGACTATACCGATTGAACAATGATTTGTTTATTCAGTTTCTAAAATCAGTTAATTTGGTGATACTAGAGTAATAGTGTGATATAGATTTGATTATGGATTGAAATATATTGAAATTTTTACAAACATAATCACAAATGCAACAAAAATGTTATCAACTCGTACCTTTTTTAAAATCTTCCTCGGTTTTACTCATTTTCCAAGTAAATTAATTAACATTAATTTGTTTATTTACCTCTTGCACAGATTCACAATTATATGATGAGGTTAACAGTAAAGACTGACATAGACATCGATATTCTTGCACCACACACACACCCACACACAAACACATACACACATATCATACTTTGATAGTTTTTTATCTACTTGTAATATTAGGTACTGTTATTTTGTTATTGTTATCCTCTCATTTTTAAAAATTGTTTATTTAATTTATTCCCAATATTATGTATGTGTGTTTGGTGACAAGGAATCAATAAATGTCTTATGTCTTATGATATTTTTAAATTCTCAAAAAGTGTTTGGAGTTTGTTTTAAGTATACTCTGCACTACATTATAGAGTTTAAGAACAGCACCATCGATTAATAATAATGTTAAACTCTATCTTTACGCAGTAACCTGGTAATAGAGCACGGATTAGCCAAGTTTTGCCCTACATATATAGAAAAACTTTAAAAAACTTTCCTCCCATACAAATTTAATAATGATAGAAGCGAGAAGTTATCTTCTCTGTGGGTGTGTTTATTTAAATGTATATTCTGTATAGCTCATAATAGTTCAACTATTTATAGTTAGCCATATCAATACGTATTATTGCATCTCAATTCTAAGTAAAGAAGGTTTTAACTCGCCTACTTTATTTTTGAAGCCGACGCCCGTTGAAAGTGAGATAGTTTAACCCCTGCGCGCCCATCGGCAAGCAACCCACGTACAAACTGACTTTTTAAGTTCACCTGTAGAATGGGCAGGTGGGTTTTGTACAGTTATTGTATTGGTTTCAGAAAAAAAGTAAAAACCGGCCAAGTGCGAGTTGAACTCGCGTGGAGAGGGTTCCGTACAATGCCAAAGTCAAATACAAAATATCACTATAATATATTTTTATCATAATATATTTTTTTTACTCAAAATTTGAATGTATTTGGCTGCACCTCAGCTGATGGTAAGTGCCGATGCTGCCCAGGATGTAACAAGCAAGCTGAAATAGTGCGTATTCACTCTCGTCTTGAAAATTCCTAAATTATACGAATCGGGGAATACAGACGCCGGTAGGGAATTCCACTCCTTGGCCGTTCGCATAATGAACGAAGAAGCAAAACACTTCGTGCGTAAAGGTGGAACATCAACGACAAAGGGGTGGAATTGCCCTCCGCACCTGGTCGTCTTTTTTTTAAATTTCCTAATTTGTCCTCCCCAAAATGACCCTAACTTAAAAAAAAAATAGACTACTTTACACATCTGTGTTTGGGTCATAGAATTACACCATTCTACCAAATTTCATCTGATTTGGTATAGTAGATTCGAAGCAAATTGGCTGTGACAGATGGACGGACAGACAGACAGAGAGACGCTCGAGTGATCCTATAGGAGTTCCGTTTTTTTTTTACGGAACCCTTAAAACACTTAAATACCATTTTTAGTTTTTGTTTAATTTTGTAAAGGTATTAAAAATACACACGGCCCTCCCACGTACAAAACTGACTTTTTAACTTCAACTGTAGAGGGCACGTAGGTTTTGTACAAATACTATATTGTTATCAGAAAAAAAAACATGAAAATACCATTCATTGTAGTTTTTGTTTAATTTTGTAAAAGGTATTAAAAATACACACGGCCCACCCACGTACAAAACTGACTTTTTAACTTTATCTGTAAAGGGCACGCAATTTTTGTACGAATACTATATTATTGTTATCAGAAAAAAAATACCATTCATTGTAGTTTTAGTTTAATTTTGTAAAATATATCAAAAATGCACACGGTCTACGGAAGCTGTACTTTTTACATGATTTATTTTTAATCCCTATTGAAAAGACTTACCTGTACTTTACTGTCATTTTCTAAACCACGTCTTAAAACATTAGACGTCAAGTTTTAGGGTTCCGTACCCGAAGGGTGTCAACGGTACCCTATTACCACAGTATTACAATATAGCGGCTTACAGTAGTGCAACGTATGTACTTACGCAGGACAACGGAAGCGTTCTTGCGGAGCAGCGGGTGGAGGGGCCTGTGTAAACTCGCGGAGTTAGCCAGGCTGGCTACAGGCTAGTACTACTAGTACCTACACCGTGGCGGCATCGTGCGACATCAAAGGCGTTGCGCTACTGTAAGTCATATCGTAATACTGTGCTATTACTTAGCCTCCGCTAAGCGGGCTGTATTTCATGAACCGTAATAGGTAGACAGTTAAATTTTTTATAAAGAGTGTATTGTTATTGCCGACATGACAACAAATAATAATAAAAATAATTAAAAGGGCCTATCAAGATTTTTTGAAACGTGAAGAAACTAGCGAAATTTAGTAGGATCTAATAGTATTTTCTATATAGTTGACTATATAGTTGATCCTTGGGGGAGGCCTATGTCCAGCAGTGGACTTCCTTCGGCTGATATGATGATATAGTTGACTAGTGGATGCCCGCAGCTTCGCCCGCGCAGATCCCGATTTTTGCGGTTCCCGTGGGAATTTCCCAAAATCCTTTCTTAGCGGATGCCTACGTCATAACATCTACCTGCATGCCAAATTTCAGCCAGATCCGTCCAGTGGTTTGGGCTGTGCGTTGATAGATCACTATGTCAGTCAGTCAGTCAGTCAGTCAGTCACCTTTGAGTTATATATTATAAGTATTTAGATATAAGAATTATTGAGGAGTATATCAGTAATACGTCTAAAGCAATTAGTTCCCTTTTATATCGATGGATGGCGCCGTAGATAGAGAATCGTTATTTTTTAATTTAAGTTTTTTTGTATGGAATGATGTACAGATTTTATTTGTTACGTAACTCTAAGTGTGCGAGTCTAACTCGCACTTCACTGGTTACGTGTTTGAACTTCAAGTTGCCAGCTATAGTGCGATTACTTCTATATTATTTATTTATTCGATGCAATCTCCAGATTAGATATTTATGACTTGACCGTGTGCAGACACACAGATCTCATAAATAAATCCGGACACGCCAATGTGCGGTTCAGTCCTGATGCTTTATTCCTGAGTGCTCCAAAATCAATTGTCCTTTTTATTACAGTCTATAATGGTGTCGAAATGTAGATTTGCAAGTTTTTACAAGTAATAGTCGTAGACATTCTTGAAATATTATCTGCCTACAATTTTTTGTTCTTTACTTTCGAAACCAGATAAATTTTCGTGGACCCCCTTTTTTGCCGCAAATGTAGTACCCCGCCGAGGCTCAAGTGGACCCCAAGGGTCCACCTGGACCACTTTGAGAATCTTTGCTGTACAGGCCTCAGCTGGACTCGAGCTCGGGGAACGTAGATCTGGTAAAGTTAAATAAGAAAAATTTCACTTTTCTTTTGATGTTATACTTTATTATTTTAACTTCTCTGTATGCTGCTTGCGCCGGCTGGCATATTTTCAAATCGATTACATCTAGTGTTGGGACTTTCCGTCTGATGTTGGAGAGGCTCTGAGAAAATTCTCAATAGTTTAAAAACTAAATTAATATCTAGAAAAAAGTTGACAGAATTCCAAACGCGATTCTTCAAAATTAAAACTAATATTTTTAATAACGTACGACCAGAACGTCCACACCAAAGAGATGCGATAGACGGAATGACTACTAAGATCCAATACCAACTGAGAACTCTGAAATGTAAATTTTATTTATTTAAATAAGATCCAATACAAACTGAGAACTGTGAACTACAAAATTTTAATCATTCAAATTAGATCCAATACAAACTGAGAACTGTGAACTACAAAATTTTAATCATTTAAATAAGATCCAAGACAAACTGAGAACTCTGAACTACAAAATCTTAATCATTTAAATAAGATCCAATACAAACTGAGAACTGTGAACTACAAAATTTTAATCATTTAAATAAGATCCAATACAAATGGAGAACTATGAACTACAAAATTTTAATCATTTAAATAAGATTCAAGACAAACTGTGAACTCTGAACTATAAAATTTTAATCATTTAAATAAGATCCAATACAAATGGAGAACTATGAACTACAAAATTTTAATCATTTAAATAAGATCCAATACAAACTGAGAACTCTAAACTAAAAAAATTTCATCATTTAGATAAGATCCAATCCAATACAAACTGGGAAATGTGAACTACAAAATTTTAATCATTTAAATAAGATCCAATACAAATGGAGAACTATGAACTACAAAATTTTAATCATTTAAATAAGATCCAATACAAATGGAGAACTATGAACTACAAAATTTTAATCATTTAAATAAGATCCAAGACAAACTGAGAACTCTGAACTACAAAATCTTAATCATTTAAATAAGATCCAATACAAACTGAGAACTGTGAACTACAAAATTTTAATCATTTAAATAAGATCCAATACAAATGGAGAACTATGAACTACACAATTTTAATCATTTAAATAAGATCCAATACAAATGGAGAACTATGAACTACAAAATTTTAATCATTTAAATAAGATCCAATACAAATGGAGAACTATGAACTACAAAATTTTAATCATTTAAATAAGATCCAATAGAAACTGAGAACTCCGAACTACAAAATATAAATCATTCATTTAAAATATTTTCGGGAAGACTTGAAATTTTGTATTCGAGTCTTCCCGAAAATATATTAAATTGTTTTGTGTTGAAATTTCATATCTTACTATTGTTTATTTTGGACCGCTCAGGGAATCAAGTATCGAACCACAGTTAAGAGAACAATGGATTTTAGACCGGCTCGAACATACTCGTAAGCACGTCCGTGCTGGATCAGAGCACTATCACAGGATTAAATGGAATTTTTTGGATTAGACATTTTTGGTGATTTTTTTTTGCTCATTTTTAGGGTTCCCTACTGAAAGGGTAAAAATGGAACTCTATTACTAAGACTTCATTGTCCGTCTGTCTGTCCGTCTGTCACCAGGCTGTATTTCATGAACCGTGATAGCTAGACAGTTGAAATTTTCACAGATTATTTATTTCTGTTGCCAAATACTACAAAATTTGAAAAAGTGAACGTTTCCATACAAAAAACGTGTTTTTTTTTAAACGTGAACAAACTAGCGCCATCTAGTGTATAATGGCACGAAACCCTTTGTGAGCGGTTCTGACTCGCACTTTACCGGTTGTTTTTATTCACTTCACTAGTAAACTTACTTGCAATATAAAATAATTATATATATTTTTACAAACTTTTAGTCTATTTCACGACGAGTTTATTTATTTATTTACAGGCTGACTTTAAAAAAAAACCCACATTTTGACACTTAAATCATTACGATACCCTTAACACTTTCACTGTTGTCACATCATGTCATACTTTTGCTGAAAAAAGTATCCCTACCGGAGCCAGCGAAAAAAACATATTCAATGTTAAAAAGTACATAAATAAGTACGACTCCTAGAATGAAACTGAACATTTAATATTGGTGGGTTTTTGTTACGATCGATCGCAAACAATGAGTTTCTATAACATCTCCAGAGGGAACTTCTATGTCACGCAATGGCCCCAGGTTTCGGCATACTCCTCTCATACTTTGCTGCAGTGAGAGTGAGACAAATGTAGTGTAATTAAGAGCTTTTATTTAACTTGCAATGTTTGTATATATGTATGTATGTTTGTTTAGTTCAAATCTTGCGATAGATTTAAGATCGACTTCCAGGGGTCCGATTGAGCTGAAATTTGGAATAAGGCAGCATTCCCGGTGACAATAGATCCTTTTGGTATTTTAAAGTTGATCTGATGATGAACTTTGGAGGTGGAATCAAAGTCCCAGAATCGTCCTTTATGATAATACGTAGGAAATACAATACTGTACTCACCTTTTTTGAAATTGGAACTGTGTATTTTTTAAATTATTTTTTATTTTTCAAATAAAAGCTTTTACCATAAAACTTGTAGGTCTTTCGAAAATTATTTGCGTACAATTTGAGTTTCTCAGCTGCGTCTTTGATTCAGTAACTTGAAACCACTTCTACGTCGAGTTGTGAAGAGACATACTGTCTCTAGACATATTAAAGAACCTCTGTGATCGCAAGTATAATAAAATACTTGCGATATTAAAGATTTGGAGGGCAGCAGTCCTCGCCCGGGGCCCTGCTGATCTATTGCCGCCCTCTTATTACGTATGTGCTAACTTGGGTCCATAATACCACACCAATACACTATTGCTTTTCCGTAGGGTTTTCACAATTTTTTTTCCACATTTCTTTAATCCACAATTGTTGAGCCCTTGACATCATCTCACCTGATGGTAAGTGACCAAGAATTCCCAATACTGAATATCTTATCTTTAAGCCGGAACACATTAATGCTGTTATAATTGATGTTTGGCGGCAAGAATTACATAAGATATGCATAAAAAAATGCCCCTAAACCAACTAAATCCAGTCATACAAAATTAAGACTCCACCGGGACTCCAACCCTCGACCTCCTGATGTGAAGCTAATTGACTTAACCATTACGCCACGGAGGCGGTTAAAAGTTTCTATTTACTTTGTTTTTGTTAGAAGTACCTATAGCATGTAAGCGTCGGTGGCTCAACCGGTAACGACTCGGCCCTCCTAACCAGAGGTACCGGGTTAAAATCCGGACGGCCAATGTACCAATGAGTTTTTCGAAACTTACGTACATATACTCACCGATTGCTTTAAGGGTGAAGAAAAACATCGTGAGGAAACCTGCACACACCTGCGAAGAAACTCGAAGGTTGTGTGTGAAGTCGACCAACCCGCACTGGGCCCGCGTGGTCGACTAAGGTCCGATCGCCCTAATTCAGTGTAGACTCGAGCTCCTCGGTGGGGACGTATATGAACTGTTATGGTGATGATCTATATTATACGAATGAAAAGGACCTATCTGTTGTGAGGGTAACAGGAGATAAATAAGATTTTTATTGGTGGACGGACGACCTGGTGAAGATCGCGGGAAGCCGATAGATGCGGGCAGCGCAGGACCGGTCGTCGTGAAAATCCTTGGGGGAGGCCTTCGTCCAGCAGTGGACGATTATCGGCTGATATGATGATGATGATCTTGATGTAGGTAAAAGTGCAGATGGAAACCTTGCCACCCGTGTAGTTAGAAACTGTGTTACGGGTCACAGTGGAGTCGATTCGATGCAACACGCATTCCAAGGTTGACTGGAAGAGATCCCGAAAGGGATAAGTCCGCCTTTGCTTAATGTATTTTCTTTTGTCTAAATATTTAATGTATTTGTTTTAAAAGCAATAAAGAGTTTACAAACAAACAAACAAACAAACAAACAAACAAACTTTTTTGGCTTTTTTAAACTAAATTTTAGCATTCTGTCCTTGTCTTTTCGATACATAAAGAAAAAGACAGAATGCGTTAATTTAGTTTAGTACTGTCAAATAAGTTAAATCCTACACGGAATCGACACTAGTGTCTTATCCCAATGATGATGATGATGATGATCTATCCAACTGACTTCAGTCATGGCGACCACTTCGACTCCTAGTCGGTTTGCCGCGCGTGCGCTCGAAGATGGTTTATGTAGCCAATCTTTGCAGCGAAACTCCTCGCACACTGAGGGCATTTAAGTATGCCTCCCTCGTAATTGTATGAAATGATCGCAGGTGGTCGGGCCTTTAACTGGTCACGTTTGGTATCATGGTCAGCTTCACGCGCACTTGCCTAAATCCCAACAGACAAAATAAAAAAGAAAAGAAAAATGCCCAACGCGCCTAATGAAGTTTTTCACTTCAATAAACTGGTGAAGGCGCTCGTGCTCTCAAAATTATCCTTTAGATTTGAAACTTACTATTGGCACCCTGTTGGTAAACGTCGCACCATCCTTTAAATATGACGTAACATATATCAAGATAGGCATATCCTTTTGTAGTTGACCGCCTTACGGAGCGAGCAGTCAATATTGACTATCGCTCCTCGCTTCTAGCTTCAGGCCATATATCGCTTTAAGTCACTCGAGAAGCTTAAAATATAGGTAAAAGAAAGAAGTACTAGATCGTTCAATAAGTCCCGAGACTCACTAACAAGAAGACGCATATATTAAAAACTCTTTTAATTTTTAGAAAGTACTGGCCATCAAATGATATGTGTCTATTTTTTTTTAAAAACCGAGCAGTAAAATATTGAATTACAGATATTTAAACGACGCTACTTTTGTAATTTCGTAAACAGTGGAAAAAAACGAGTTTGGCGAGTTGATAAAAAACTTTTTTTTGATAAAACATTGTTTTTTAATAGAAAAAAATACCGCTCAAGCACAGCAGTGGCTTATAAAGTGTTATCCGGAATCTGCTCCGTCTAAACCAGAGATATGCTATATATATAAGGGGAGGTAGATAGGTTACATGCATCCTAAAAGTGAAGCAAAAAAAAAGATGCCAATTGGCATCTCTTTTCATAGTAGCTTTCGGTAGGTACCTATTATAATGTGTGTGTAAATGGATTCGATTTTCAAATGTGGTTTGTTAGTGCATAACCCATCTATGGTAACAAATCTCTGGTCTAAACCAACCATTTGTCGGTGACACAAATGATGCTGAACGCTCTGGTCGTCCAAATGAAGCAGTAACTGAACAAAACATTAACCAGGTCTTGAAAATCGTGAAAGAAGATCGGAAAATAAAAGTGCGCGAGATAGCTTAGATAGTGAAGATTTCAATTTGTAGTGTTTTCACTATATTACATCAAAATTTGGCCATGAAAAAGCCGTTTTAAACGTGTAATCTTTGCATTGCACAGAAACTCCGATGAAGAGCAAAAAAATGAGAGTTTTCTCCTCGTTTGTACAGGTGAAAAGTGATATGAAAGTCGTTATGAACGCTAAATTATTTGAACACTAGCTGTTTCCCGGGGCTTCACCCGCGTGGACAACGTTTCTATGACTATTTGAGGGTGCGCAGTGCGCGAACCGCAAGCGTATTTGTTATGACACTGTTTAGAATAAGAAGTGTTAGCACTTTTGCGCGCTGCTACGCCATTGAAACATTTCACAACGAAACGCTTTTAACAAGATAAACTTTTCAATCTCTAGATCTGCTGTGGTACTAGGCACAGTGGGATTAAAGTGGCGTCCCGCATGCAATCCGTAGCCTCACCACTCGCCACACTCGCCACGGGTAGGGTTACCAGATATTAAATTGAAAAGTCCTGATAAAAAGCCTGATTTTTATCAAAAAGTCCTGACATTTAACTGAAACAGGCGCGCGCGCAGATTGGCGCGCAAATACGACTTATGATATTCCTTTTGAGTGCCAACCGATCACTCGCCGACTCGCAATCTGCCATTGAGGTTGAAACAGTGAAAAATCACCATTCATTGAAGTCCATGATGGGTCGGAACGGTATCTTGATGAAGACCTAAAAACACAAAAACAATCCGAAAAATCCTGACATTTTCAAAGTGCGGCCGGGATCCTTTCAGGTGCCTAAAAATCCTGACATGTCAGGACAAATCCTGATGTCTGGTAAGCCTAGCCACGGGCGGCAGGCGGAGAGTGTAGTGCTGAACAAACATAGCCGACACCCGGACAGACAAACAAACAATCAACTTCTGGGAGCAAGTTGTGTGGATTGAGTAAAATCGGTTTTCTATTAGCAAGATTAAAAATATTATTGCTGCAATCCCTTCTTAACCGCCTCCGTAGCGTAATGGTTAAGTCAATTAGCTTCACATCAGAAGGTCGCGGGTTCGATTCTCGGCGGAGTCTAACTTTCTATGAACTGGTTTGGTTGGTGGAAGGGCAGTCTTATAGCAAAGTATATATATTATTACTAACATACAGTATGGACACTCCCTGCCGCTCTGTAGATTGCGACCTCACCCCCTCGTCACCCAGTTTGATACAGATTGGGTACGTTTGGTTCTCGAACGTATAGGATTTCGCCGCCATTTTGTTTGTTCTGACATTCCTTTTTTGAAATGTCATTTCTGGCCCGTTGTATGAAGTGTCCAGGGTAGGACCGTCTTATCTAAGTCTTGCCACCAAGCATCAATGTTAACAGAAATGATTTGTTACGGCTTGAAGATAAGATACCCTAGTTGGGGAATCTTGGTAAACCCGCTTCCATCTTCGGCATCATCGTCTCTATACCATCAGGTGAGATGATGTCAAGGGCTTACCAATTTGAAAGTTCTAGCGGGGTTTAGGTTTCTGCAACTCGGCAGTCCACGCAATTTAACAAATGCGGTCTCGTTAGTCATAGAACAACCTCTGTTTATCCAGAAAACCCAAGGGTGTACTACAAATAAGTGTTTCTAAAGGAAACTACCAGATCCTTTTCCACGGTGGTGAATTAATTGAGACTTTCTTTTTTTTTCTCCTTCGGACTGCGGAGGAGGGAGGGAGGAGAATGCGTTTACGCATACCAATAACAGCCGACTGTACTGGTTATGTGGGACTCATAGCCCTGCGCCTATATGCATACATACCTATTATATACATAAGGTATATATAAATAAATATGCACAGGCCAAAGACCACACTACCCACTAAACTCCCCCTAAGCTTTGGCAGCTAAGCCACCTTAAAAGCACATCGGAGCGACGCCCCCCCCTAGCGAAAATTTCACGGACAGTACGTGTCTTGATCTACGGACCATATAACTAGATACTTCGAGAGGCGGGGAATAGTCCGCTGCCTGTAGAATTAACGGATTGGGATGCTTCTCCGAGGAATTGAAGAAGTTCTCGGAGAGGCCTTTGATAAATTGTTGGATTGTCTGTATGTCAATGTCCCGGTGTAGGTCGGCGTTTCGAAAGTACCATGGGGCGTTAAACGCTCTATGGCAGAATATGTATTAATTGAGACTTTTTTGTTCCCTTTTTCAGAGGGTGGGAGGATTAAAAATGCATTACGCATACCAACGTCCGGTCCTAGGTTGGTTATGTGGGGCTCACCTAGTGCATATCCACTAAAAAAACCTCCCTGGATTACAAGTCTGCTAAGACTTATGAACCCTTCATCTGAGTGACTCCCCCCTACGGAGGGGGGAAGTGCAAAACAAGCGCTCAGTGACTGCGCGAGGAGCTCTTGAAGGGAGCTATCGCTTTATGAATTACATTTTTATGTGCTAGTGAGGGGTGACTGTGTCATTCATGAAGTGACACTATCGGTTCCTCCCTGAGCTGCTAGGAGACAGTTCAGGTCGGCTGAAATTTGATCAGGAGGATCAGACAGAACGTGTCTTGGTCTACGGACCATATTACTAGATAGTTCGAGTGGCGGGGAATAGTCCGCTGCCTCTCGAATTAACGGATTGGGGTGCGACTCCGATGACTTGAATAGGTTCTCTAAGAGGCCTTTAACGAACTGTTGGATGGTTTGTATGTTCATGTCTCGGTGTAGGTCGGCGTTCCTGACGCACCAATAGGCGTTAAATGCTCTACGGCAGAATATGTTTTGTACGACTTGGATCATGTCCATGGTAGTTGGGAACGTGTGCGCAAAGACGGGGAGACCGCGTATGTCATTACCGGTCGGATGCAAACCTTAAAGAGTGTTCGCTTATTAGAGGGGGACATTTTGCTATACCTACCTATCATGGTGTTAAGCCTGCCTAGGTAGAAATGGGCGTTACGGGTCACGTTTTTGATGTGGGGTCTAAAGGTGAGGTGGGGGTCTAGGGTGACTCCTAAGTATTTGGCTGTGGCTTGCCATGGGTAAACGTTATGAAAAAACAAAACAAGTAAGATTTTTTGAAACTTCAAGAAGAGAGCAATTTAGGAAATCATATTTCAGAATTTATTTTTGATGCAGTCCGATACAACACTCGGTGGACCGATGACCTGGTGAAGGCCGCGGGAAGCCGCTGGATGCGAGCAGCGCAGAACCGGTCGTCGTGGAGATCCTTGGGGGAGGCCTATGTCCAGCAGTGGACGTCGTTCGGCTGATATGATGATTGTACACCATTCTTTGGTAATAAATATAGTATTTGTAATGTTTAACAAAATGATTTAATTCCAAAGCTTAACTTTAATATATTATTGTTAATTTTAATTTATTTGTAGGGTTGTGCAATGCAGTCACACCTCTACCTATAGTTCTACTTTAGTTAGCCCCGTCACGTGTGTCGTATTCCGTCAATAAAACGACAATAAACGTACGATATCGCCCGACCGTAAAACACTGGACACTGAACGTCCGTCCGACAAAGTTAGTAAGTCACAATTTTTAAATTTCGAGTTACACTGGACGAAATGAAACTTAAGTTTAATAGTTTTATTGTTAGGTTCAGTTAAAATGACAGATAGATAAGATAGTTAACTATCATCATCATGTCAGCTCATATACGTCCCCACCGAGGGGCTCGAGCCTACCCTGAATTAGGGCGATCGGGCCTTAGTCGATTACGCGGGCCCAGTGCGGAGTGGTCGACTTCACACACAACCTTCGAGTTACTTCGCAGGTGTGTTGTGCAGGTTTCCTCACGATGTTTTCCTTCGCCGTTAAAGCAAACGCAGAGTATATGTAGGTACGTAAGTTACGAAAAACTCATTGGTACTTTGGCCGTCCGGATTTGAACCCGGCACCTCTGGTTAGGACGACCGAGTCGTTACCGGTTGAGCCACCGACGCTTGTCTCTATATCACATTTATTTTTTATTTCAGTTATTGTTTGTATTTTTTGAAACTTATTTTTTTTAACTTTTTTTATTTTATAATAAAATTCAATACACTATTGTCATACTGGTACTTGACTGGGATTACAACAGATTTAAGAGCGTTTTCAAAAAATCGTTACCCATACAAACTTAAAATTACTACTTCTTGAAAATGGATGGGCCAATTCTAATGAAAGTGTATACACAAGCAAATCACAAAGTTCGAGTTTATGGATAGATTAAATTTTCAAAACATAGGGTTGTCTGTCAGTAAATAAAAATAATTTAAGGTTTTCATAGTAATCTTAAAATTTGCTTTTATTTTTTAAAATATTTTTTTTTTGAAAATTTATCCATCTTCAAACTAAAATTTCGTGACTTTTTTGTACCTATGTATAAAGTTTCATTACAATCGGTCCATCCATTTTCAAGAAGGAGTAAACTTAATTTTGAATGGATAACGGTTTTGTGAAAACGCTTTTAACTGTCATCTAACAAACAAAATTAAAAGTTACCTAATCAACAAAATTAAAAGTTAATAATCAACACCTACAATGCACCTGGTGTTTAAATATATAAATGATGTATTTTACGAGTTGCGACCTTTTGCATTGCACTGGATGGGCGCACCCTCTTCTGTATTTAAGTGCGCAATAATTTATATAACGTGTTATATAAAAACGCGACCCCGATGCAATCGCCTTTGTTCTATTAAGCGAGAGAGATTGAAATAAAGTTGGTGGAATTATTATTTTATTGAACTTTCTAGGTTCAGGTATCAAGGGTATCAAACCAACGCGAAACTATCTATAGTCATAATATCAGCCGAAAAACGTCCACTGCTGGACAAGGCCTTCACAAGGATTTCCA
Source organism: Coleophora flavipennella (assembly GCA_947284805.1). Lineage (NCBI taxonomy): Eukaryota > Metazoa > Arthropoda > Insecta > Lepidoptera > Coleophoridae > Coleophora > Coleophora flavipennella. The sequence continues at coordinate 6,721,731 of OX369255.1, read as the reverse complement.
CGACGACGTCCGCTCCTGCGCTGCGCGCATCCAGCGGCTTCCCGCGACCTTCCCTAGATCGTCTATCCGCCCTACGCTTCGTCGTCCGGTGCGCGATCGCCACTCGAGAACTTTACTGCCACAACGGCTATCTATTCTACAAGCTGTGTGCCCCACTCACTGCTCACACTTAGATTTTACATGTGGTATTTTTCTAAATTGTATGAAAAGTCCACATTTCACAGGTATTATCATGCTGCGAATTGATTTGTGCATATTGGGTTATAAAAACTTTGTACTTACCTGCGACGGTCTAGGAGAAAACCCACTACCATTTGTTTTCATTGAATAAATGTTACATATCATATCTGCTTCAAAAACCAAGTGCGAGTCAGAACGGCACACGAAGGGTTCCGTACCATCATACTAAATGGCGCTAATACAAAGGGTTTCCGCACCATCATACTGGATGGCGCTAGTTTCTTTTTAAACTTAGTAGGCTCGAGCCTTCCCTGAATTAGGGCGATCGGGCCTTAGTCGACCACGCGGGCCCAGTGCGGGTTGGTCGACTTCACACACAACCTTTTTAAACTTAAACACGTTTTTTGTATGGAGACCCCCCGTATTTTTTTCTAATTTTTAGTATTTGTTGTTATAGCGGCAACAGAAGTACATCATCTGTGAAAATTTCAACTGTCTAGCTATCACGGTTCATGAAATACTGCCTGGTGACAGACGGACACACAGACAGATTGACGGACAGCGGAGTATTAGTAATAGGGCCCCGTATTACATTTGGGTACCAAACCCTAAAAATATGAAAATACATTATTTATGCGAACTTATAATAAATGAATTTAGTAATTCTTGTAGGTATGAAACATACATCAAAGGTGATTCTAAAATTATTATTTCACTTGTCATGCTCTAAAAGTACGTCAATATAGCCCTACGAAGCGGAACTAAAGTGACCACTTTAATCTCTAGGGAGTGAAAAGTAATAAGTTTTTTAATTTCCTTCATGTGACATAGACAAACTCAAACAGTCGGTAAATATACTATTATCTGTGGAGTGTGGACCATCTTCGTTGCGAAAATGTTGAGAGTTTTAGTTCTATGGTTTTTCGAATGTGGCGCCATGTGTTTTAAAATCTTTTGTGATTTTTATTTTATTAAGTAATATTTATTAAATGTTTTTGTACTAAATTGATTATTTTTCTCGCACTCAAAGTTAAAAGTACAGTTTGCACCTCGAGACTAAACGCCAACTTAATATACCCTCGGTTTCATTGTTATTAAATAAAATGACAAAAGATTTTAAAACACATGGCGCCACCTTCTTTGCGGAAAAACCATGGAACTAAAACTCTCAACATTTCAAACCATCTCCGGTATATTATGGCTTCGTTTAGTTCCTCGATATAAAATGTACTATTTATTGAAATTTTAAAGTAGTTACTAACTACATTAGCAGTCTGTAAAGGTAGTAAGTTAAAATTTCACATTATTGTGTGTCGTTGTAATGTTAAAACTTCACATTATTGTGTGTCGTTGTAATGTTAAAATTTCACATTATTGTGTGTCGTTGTAATGTTAAAATTTCATATTATTGTGTGTCGTTGTAATGTTAAAATTTCACATTACTGTGTGTTGTTGTAATGTTAAAATTTCACATTATTGTGTGTCGTTGTTATGCTAAAATTTCACATTATTGTTTGTCGTTATAATGTTAAAATATCACATTATTGTGTGTCGTTGTAATGCTAAAATTTCACATTATTGTGTGTCGTTGTAATGCTAAAATTTCACATTACTGGGTGTCGTTGTAATGTTAAAATTTCACATTATTGTGTGTCGTTGTAATGTTAAAATTTCACATTATTGTGTGTCGTTGTTATGCTAAAATTTCACATTATTGTTTGTCGTTGTAATGTTAAAATTTCACATTATTGTGTGTCGTTGTAATGTTAAAATTTCACATTATTGTGTGTCGTTGTAATGTTAAAATTCCACATTATTGTGTGTCGTTGTAATGTTAAAATTTCACATTACTGTGTGTCGTTGTAATGTTACAATTTCACATTACTGTGTGTCGTTGTAATGTTACAATTTCACATTATTGTGTGTCGTTGTAATGTTAAAATTTCACATTATTGTGTGTCGTTGTAATGTTAAAATTTCACATTATTGTGTGTCGTTGTTATGCTAAAATTTCACATTATTGTTTGTTGTTGTAATGTTAAAATATCACATTATTGTATGTCGTTGTAATGCTAAAATGTCACATTATTGTGTGTCGTTGTAATGTTAAAATTTCACATTACTGTGTGTCGTTGTAATGTTAAAATTTCACATTATTGTGTGTGGTTGTAATGTTAAAATTTCACATTATTGTGTGTCGTTGTTATGATAAAATTTCACATTATTGTGTGTCGTTGTAATGTTAAAATATCACATTATTGTGTGTCGTTGTAATGTTAAAATTTCACATTATTGTGTGTGTTAAAATTTCACATTATTGTGTGTCGTTGTAATGTTAAAATTTCACATTATTGTGTGTCGTTGTAATGTTAAAATTTTACATTATTGTGTGTCGTTGTAATGTTAAAATTTCACATTATTGTGTGTCGTTGTAATGTTAAAATTTCACATTACTGTGTGTCGTTGTAATGTTAAAATTTCACATTATTGTGTGTCGTTGTAATGTTAAAATTTCACATTATTGTGTGTCGTTGTAATGTTAAAATTTCACACTATTGTGTGTCATTGTTATGCTAAAATTTCACATTATTTTTTGTCGTTGTAATGTTAAAATATCACATTATTGTGTGTCGTTGTAATGTTAAAATTTCACATTATTCTGTATTAAAATTTCACATTATTGTGTGTCGTTGTAATGTTAAAATTTCACATTATTGTGTGTCGTTGTAATGTTAAAATTTCACACTATTGTGTGTCATTGTTATGCTAAAATTTCACATTATTTTTTGTCGTTGTAATGTTAAAATATCACATTATTGTGTGTCGTTGTAATGTTAAAATTTCACATTATTCTGTGTTAAAATTTCACATTATTGTGTGTCGTTGTAATAAAAAGACAGGACAAGTGCGAGTTTTAACACTTTACTTTTTTTAGTTTTTAAATTAGATTTTTATGATTATGGTTAGACATTGGCTTTATATGTATTGTACTAAACTACTTATAGTCAATAAAGATCCATTTGAATTGAATGCTAAACCATTACTTTTTACATTTAAAAAAAATCACAAGAGTATGGGGTCTCTTTAATTTTATTTTGAAATTTCAGCTGTCTACCTATTACGGTTCAGGAAATAATGCCTGTTGACAGACAGACGGACGGAAAACTAAGGTTTTGTAATAAGTTTGGCACCCTTTAGATCCGGAACCCAAAAAGGTGTAGATGCAACATCGGTTAATTCAGTTGTTGCAACTTTCTTCTTAATCATCATCATCACGAAGGACGTCCACTGCTGGACATAGGCCTCCCCTAAGGGTTTCCATGACGACCGGTTCTGCGCTCCCCGCATCTAGCGGCTTCCCACGACCTTCACCAGGTCATCGGTCCACCGAGTGGAAGGCTCTTCTTAATTGGGAACTTGCTTCTTCTTAATGAACCAAAGGAACGAGAAAGTAGTGAGAACCGTTACACTGGTAGTAGTGAAGGTGAGAGTTTACATTCAGCTCACATCCCACATTCAATTTCCTTCAAACGCTCCCCGTAAGAGAACACACGCGCACAGTATTACAATATAGCGGCTAACAGTAGCGCAACGAATGTTACGCAGAGCAACGCAAGGGTACTTGCACGGCTGCCAAACTCAGGCTGACTACAGGCAAACCATGGAAACTACATACAACGGGCCAGAAATGACATTTCAAAAAAGGAATGACGGAACAAACAAAATGGCGACGAAATCCTATACGTTCGACAACCAAACTGTAACCAATCTGTATCAATCTGGGTGACGATGGGGTGAGGTCTCAATATAGAGAGCGGCAGGGAGTGTCCATACTGTATGTCAGTACTAATATATATATTGCTACAGGCTAGTATGCTAGTACCTACGTCGGTGGCGGCATCGTGCGACATTAAAGGCGTTGCGCTACTGTAAGACATATCGTAATACTGTGCCGTAAGAGAACACGCGAGGCTCGCAAACTTTATTTACTTGCTCTGAGATCTAGCCGCTCTCTTGCTATAATGATATCTGAATGGACAAAGTAAGCAAAAAAAGTACTGTTTGGTTTAACTACACAAATGGATTAACATTCTGATAAATTAAGTGTTTTATAACCTTTTTTTTAAGTGAATACTTCTTTAAGCGCGTTGGTTAGATGGGAAAGAACCATTGAACTCGCGATACTGTTACGTTACCACCTTACCAGGAACACTCGTAGGGGTAAAACTTGTAGGGCATTTTTGAGATGGGAAAACCATTGAACTCGCGATACTGTTACTTTACCGCCACCTTATCAGGAACACTCGCAGGGTCAAAACTTATAAAACTGTAAATTTTTTTCACTTCTGCCTACACTCCCGGAGTGGTTAGGTTATTTTTTTTCTTATCAAATACTTTTTAAGTGTGGTACGCGTTCAGGCGTTTAATTTTAAAATAATTTCACAGAATCATAATTTTTTTGAAAAAAATATAGATTTTTTTAATGACAATGTCTAGAGGTTTCTATAGGAAAGCTGTTTTATAAATTTTATAATCGTGAGTTAACCTCTGCAAGGTTTTTACGGGCGGTAGAAAAATAGCATTTTTTACATGAACACTCCATTCAGCTCCAAAACCTCGAAAACTTTCAGCTCGAGCTGCACAATCGCTTCGAATGCCTAGGAGACTGCGAGAATGTGGACGATTATAACGACAGGTTCGTGGTAATTGTCCAAACGGTCGGGTCTAAGATTTTCAAAACTCGCCGTTCAAACAGAACCAACAAAATCTCTGACTTCACCAGCAACCTCATGGAAGAAAGACGCAGATTGGTTTTGCAGTCCTCTGAAGACGCTACTCAGAATCGACAACTAAACAGGCAGATCTCTAAGTCTCTAACTCGCGATTTGTGCTACTTTAATACAAATTGTATTAAAGAGGCGATTGAGAACAACAAAGGCTCAAAAGTGTTCGCTAGAGATCTGTCTGTTGGTCAAAGCCAACTGACCAAGCTGAAGACTGAGGACGGCAGGATCATATCGTCTAAGACTGAGTTGCTGGAAGAAGTTGAGAAGTTCTACAGACAATTGTACGCGACCACACGTCTGCCTGTCAGCGATCTGGCTAAAGACCCAAGAGCTAGACTTACCCGACACTATACCGAAGATATCCCGGACGTCAGCCTGTACGAGATGAGAATGGCTCTTAAACAGCTTAAAAACAATAAGGCACCGGGTGATGATGGAATTACGGCTGAACTTCTGAAAGCAGGTGGAACACCGGTACTTAAAGCTCTTCAGAAATTATTTAATTCCGTTATACTTGAGGGACAAACGCCTAAGGCATGGCACAGAAGTGTGGTCGTGCTTTTCTTCAAAGAGGGCGATAATACCCTGCTGAAGAACTATAGACCCATCTCACTTCTGAGCCATGTCTACAAACTGTTTTCGAGGGTCATTACGAATCGTCTCGCACGCAGGTTTGACGACTTTCCAGCCTCCCGAACAAGCCGGTTTCCGAAAAGGATTTAGTACCATAGACCACATACATACGCTGCGGCAGATTATACAGAAGACCGAAGAGTACAATCAGCCACTATGCTTGGCGTTCGTGGACTATGAGAAAGCCTTCGATTCGGTCGAAACCTGGGCTGTGTTACAGTCTCTCCAGAGGTGCCAAATTGACTATCTATACATCGAAGTGCTGAAGTGTTTGTATGAAAACGCCACCATGTCGGTTCGCCTCCAGGATCAAAACTCGGAACCTATCCAGCTGCAGCGAGGCGTGAGACAGGGAGACGTTATATCTCCGAAACTGTTCACCGCCGCCCTGGAAGATGTTTTTAAGCTTTTGGGCTGGGGTGGACTCGGCATCAATATCAACGGCGAGTACATCACCCACCTTCGATTCGCTGACGTTATCGTGGTCATGGCTGAGACTATGGACGACTTAGGCACAATGCTCGATGGCCTCAGTAGAGCCTCTCAACAAGTGGGTCTTAGAATGAACATGGACAAGACGAAAATTATGTCAAACGTCCGTGTCATACCTACTCCTCTGAAGGTTGGAGGCTCTACACTCGAAGTTGTTACCGAATATGTATACCTGGGACAAACAGTCCAGTTAGGTAGGTCCAACTTCGAGAAAGAGATCAATCGTCGAATCCAACTCGGCTGGGCAGCGTTCGGGAAGCTTCGCAATATCTTTACATCCATATACCGCAGTGTCTTAAGACCAAGGTCTTCGACCAATGTGTGTTGCCAGTGATGATGTACGGAACTGAGACATGGTCGCTTACTATGGGCCTCATAAGAAGGCTCAAGGTCACCCAAAGGGCAATGGAGCGTGCTATGCTCGGAATTTCTCTGCGTGATCGAATCAGAAACGAGGAGATCCTTAAGAGAACCAAAGTAACCGACATAGCTCTCAGAATTGCTAAACTTAAGTGGCAGTGGGCGGGGCACATTGCTCGTAGAACAGATGGCCGTTGGGGTAGTAAAGTTCTCGAGTGGCGACCATGCACCGGAAAGCGTAGTGTAGGCAGGCCTCCCACTCGGTGGACCGATGACCTGGTGAAGGTCGCGGGAAGCCGCTGGATGCGGGCAGCGCAGAACCGTTCGTCGTGGAGATCCTTGGGGGAGGCCTATGTCCAGCAGTGGACGTCGTTCGGCTGATATGATGACATAAACACTAGCTGTTTCCCGCTGCTTTACCCGCGTGGACAATTTTTCTGTGACTTGTCGAGGGTGCGCAGAGTGAGCGTGAAAAAAAGTAGTCTATGTGTTAATCCAGGTCCTAATTCAGCCAGATCCGTTCAGTAGAAGTAGCAAACATACACACTCACAAACTTTCGCCTTTATAATATTAGTGTAATAAGTTAGTTCGTCTGGTCTACCTAGCCGCATACGTGGTTACCACGAGACAGCTTAAACGCGACTGGCAATAAAATGTTTTATGAGCCTGTCAGACAGCGCCATCTAGGAGCGGAGATTGGCAACTGTCACCAGCTCCAGCCAGCAGGTGATAAACGTGATAAACCCAGATCTTTTATGGCTAAGCTATTTGTGTTAGTGGCTTTTGACATCCTTTTTATTCTTAAAAAAAATAACAAACCACCAGATCGTTAAGAAATAATCATGTTTAATATTGCAATTCAAAAACTAGGACAAAATACTTACCAATATTATAAATCTGAAAGCGTGTCTGTCTGTTTGTTAAAATTGAAGCTAAAAATACGAAACTGATTTTACTATAGAAATCAAACTTCGCATTGAGCTTAAACTAAAAGGCGCAATACAATATAGGACCCACAGATTTGAATAGAAGGATCCGCCCGTCTCCTTATTTGACTTAGATTTTCTTGATACAAGCAAAAAGTAGCGCCATCTAACAAAACTCGTACGAACTAGCGTGGGCGAGAGTTGACGTCAGTGCCGCGTTAAAAGAACCTTGGTAGAATTGTCGCTTTACAGTTCGTTTATTTAATTTGTTTACAAGAAAAAATACAATGTAAGGTTACTTAACGATGATACAACATCCCATGTTTCTTTTTAGCCTTTTTTTCATGATTTTAACAGCCTCTAACAACACAATAAGGCATTTTTATATGGAATATCTTTCCACCGCACTGTACAATTTCCCGCAGACGACTAAGTCGCGAGTGTGCGAAACTTTAGATTTTCGCACCAATTCGCTGGGACCATTAGTCGCGCGCGTTGGCCGGGTCCTTACGCCAGTAATATATAAGTCACTGATAGGACCTGTCTTTTAGCAAGTTTTTCTTTAATTTTTAGCTACAGTTTAAAAAGTTTTAGTACATACATAGACAAACATTTTCCGAAAACCGAAACTATTAAGGGTACGGCCCTAGATCCCATCTCTTTCCAAGAGCGTCGTAAGAGGCGACTAAGGAACCAAACTCGAACCCCTTACTCGAGGGAGGCCTATGCCCAGCAGTCGATTTCATTTGGATGATATGATGATCGTCATCATCATCACATTACATGCCAAAGCAGGATGATTAGCAACACAATAAAATAATTTTGTAAGCCAAGTGCGAGTTGGACTAGCACTCCGAGGGTTCCGTACCACCATACCTCTCCACACAATCAAAAGACATCAATGCGAGCGACAAAAGTATGCTTTTTTTGTCATTCAGTTCGGACTCCTTAGCGCGAGTACGACTCACACTTGGCCGCTTGCGGTTTTACTTCAGTATTAGTTCTATAATCACACCAAGTTTCACGCTTGTATAGTTTTATATTGTATATATTTTTGTAAGCTTGTATGTTGTATATATTTTTACGATAGACCTAAATCAAATAAACTTCTAGACCTAATATATAAAAAAAACACGTTTTTATATGGAGACCACCCCTTATTTTTTTTATTTTTTTTGTTAGAGCCGCAATTGAAATACACACACATTATGTGAAAATTTCAACTGTCTGTTTACCTATTACGGTTCATGAAATACAGCCCGCTGACAGACGGACGGACAGACGGACAGACAGCGAAGTCTTGGTAATAGGGTCCCGTTGGTCACCTGTTGGGTGTACGGAACCCTAAAAATGACTGATATAAGTAATATATAATATAGTAGAATAACCAAAGTTAGTAAATTAGTTTAATAGTTTCATCAGATAATTTTGAGTGTAGGAACCAACGTATATAAAAAAAATCAGATAAATTATCAACATAATTTTGTTTGCACATATTACTAGATTATTTAGATGAACGAAAAGCCACTGGTACCAAAGGCCACTCAGTAACCACGTATATAAAAAAAAAATCAGATAAATTATCAACATAATTTTGTTCGCACATATTACTAGATTATTTAGATGAACGAAAAGCCACTGATACCAAAGGCCACTCAGTAACCTAGTAAATAAAATTTAACGACGATGTGGTGGCTAGTATTTGCGACAGTTCCTAGTTTGTTGGAAACTTAGAAGTAGAGGTGAAGTGTTCTGCTTGTGTGTGGATATGTCATCTGGGAGTTTTTTTAATATTATGTTGGTACCTACATAATGAAGGTATTGAAAAAACAGAATGTCATTTTGAGTGCCTTTAACTACATCTCACCTGATGGAAAGTGACGATTTAGTCGAGGATGGTAGACGCAAACTCAAATAATGCCTATTCACTCTCGCTTTGAAGATCCCTAAATTTTAATCGGGAAACACAGATGCAGTTAAGGAGTTCTACTCTACCGCTGACCGCTGTCCGCACAGGCAGAGAGTTCCACTTCATCGCTGATCACATAAACAATGAGGAAGCGTAACGCTTCGTGAGGATGGCGAATATCATCATTTCATATATTTTCAGTAAAATTACAAATGGTATATTCTACCCATAAAACTTAACAACTTTCCCTATTGAACCTATACAGGGTGTAGGAATTGATAACTGGGGGTCCTACTCATCATACTGAACAAATTTCCCCAAGGAACCCATAGTCAATTCTCAAAAAAACTTTCCATACAAAAATGCAAAAAATTGGTCAATCAGCTGATCGGTTTGTATAAAAAATATTTTTTTGAAATTTCAGCAAAGTCAGTATGATGGTAAACAATTTATTATACCCTGTATAGTCACAGCAAAAAAAAATAATTCCATACTAATTGTTAATAACAATACTAACATCATTTGCAATGATTGTATAGAAAGTTAAAAAAACTCATGAAACTTAACAGCCCTCCCCATAGAACCTGTACAGTCGAAGCAACAAATACACTTCCCAAACTAATTGTCACTAATTGATTTCTCGATTTGCAAAGATTGTATAGAAAGTTAACAAAACTCATGAAACTTAAAAACACATAGAACCTGTACAGTCGAAGCAACGAAAACACTTCCCAAACTAATTGTCACTAATTGATTTCTCGATTTGCAAAGATTGTATAGAAAGTTAACAAAACTCATGAAACTTAAAAACACATATAACCTGTACAGTCGAAGCAACGAAAAAACTTCCCAAACTAATTGTCACTAATTGATTTCTCGATTTGCAAAGATTGTATAGAAAGTTAACAAAACTCATGAAACTTAAAAACACATAGAACCTGTACAGTCGAAGCAACGAAAAAACTTCCCAAACTAATTGTCACTAATTGATTTCTCGATTTGCAAAGATTGTATAGAAAGTTAACAAAACTCATGAAACTTAAAAACACATAGAACCTGTACAGTCGAAGCAACGAAAACACTTCCCAAACTAATTGTCACTAATTGATTTCTCGATTTGCAAAGATTGTATAGAAAGTTAACAAAACTCATAAAACTTAAAAACACATAGAACCTGTACAGTCGAAGCAACGAAAACACTTCCCAAACTAATTGTCACTAATTGATTTCTCGATTTGCAAAGATTGTATAGAAAGTTAACAAAACTCATGAAACTTAAAAACACATAGAACCTGTACAGTCGAAGCAACGAAAACACTTCCCAAACTAATTGTCACTAATTGATTTCTCGATTTGCAAAGATTGTATAGAAAGTTAACAAAACTCATGAAACTTAAAAACACATAGAACCTGTACAGTCGAAGCAACGAAAACACTTCCCAAACTAATTGTCACTAATTGATTTCTCGATTTGCAAAGATTGTATAGAAAGTTAACAAAACTCATGAAACTTAAAAACACATAGAACCTGTACAGTCGAAGCAACGAAAACACTTCCCAAACTAATTGTCACTAATTGATTTCTCGATTTGCAAAGATTGTATAGAAAGTTAACAAAACTCATGAAACTTAAAAACACATAGAACCTGTACAGTCGAAGCAACGAAAACACTTCCCAAACTAATTGTCACTAATTGATTTCTCGATTTGCAAAGATTGTATAGAAAGTTAACAAAACTCATGAAACTTAAAAACACATAGAACCTGTACAGTCGAAGCAACGAAAAAACTTCCCAAACTAATTGTCACTGATTGATTTCTCGATTTGCAAAGATTGTATAGAAAGTTAACAAAACTCATGAAACTTAAAAACACATAGAACCTGTACAGTCGAAGCAACGAAAAAACTTCCCAAACTAATTGTCACTAATTGATTTCTCGATTTGCAAAGATTGTATAGAAAGTTAACAAAACTCATGAAACTTAAAAACACATAGAACCTGTACAGTCGAAGCAACGACAAAACTTCCCAAACTAATTGTCACTAATTGATTTCTCGATTTGCAAAGATTGTATAGAAAGTTAACAAAACTCATGAAACTTAAAAACACATAGAACCTGTACAGTCGAAGCAACGAAAACACTTCCGAAACTAATTGTCACTAATTGATTTCTCGATTTGCAAAGATTGTATAGAAAGTTAACAAAACTCATGAAACTTAAAAACACATAGAACCTGTACAGTCGAAGCAACGAAAAAACTTCCCAAACTAATTGTCACTAATTGATTTCTCGATTTGCAAAGATTGTATAGAAAGTTAACAAAACTCATGAAACTTAAAAACACATAGAACCTGTACAGTCGAAGCAACGAAAAAACTTCCCAAACTAATAGTCACTAATTGATTACTCGATTTGCAAAGATTGTATAGAAAGTTAACGAAACTCATAAAACTTAAGAACTTTGACTATGGAAGATCTAAAAGCAAAAAACTTTTTAAACTAATTTTCAATGATTAATCGATTAGCAAAGTTTGTACAGAAAGTTGCAATCGTAAGATTCGTCTAATACCGTGAGTGACAAAGGATATGTTTTTAGCCGTTGGACCAAAAAAGAATGGTTAAGTTTTACATAATCGAATTTTTAATTTTTTATTGATTCGTGTAACATTTACGTTAAACGTCTTTCATTACGGTGGGTAACCCCACTAAAATCGATATTATAATTTTAGTGGCGTTTTGAACTTATTATTTGTAAACTAAAGTGAGTAAAGATTTAGCACCATATTTTGCGACGAACGGGGCTACAGCTATCTGATCTCTTGACTGATTCCATCTTCCGAGGTGTCTAGCTCAAGCTCAGACTCAGAGGCAAAATTAATATAGTAAACAAATGACATCGATCGGTTATTTTGTGAAATTTCACATCGATGAGCGTCAAATTGGGGTGAAGCTTTGAAAAAAAAAACGAGTGTGTTTTAGACCACACGACTGAATTAAAACTTTACCACCGTTCGCGTAACGCATTCACCAGCTTACTCCCCAAGTCGAGCGTGCTGTTCGCCTCGCCCTATTACATTTTATGTAACGCTAGAAATTGCCGTTCGCGTAACGCATTCACCAGCTTACTCCCCAAGTCAGGCGTGCGTAAAGAAGTTTTACTTCAAAAATATTTGAGATCATTTTTAAGGCAAATTCTAAAACTATAGAGTTGAATTTCCCACCTTTTAAGTAGCTCATATTAACCCAAATAACATTTTACTTCAATTCAGGTCTAAAATGAAGGGATCAAAAATTAAGAAGGGGAAAATCGGGTCATTTGGGGGTATTAAATAGAAGGGCTCTATTTACATACAGTATTTTTTTAAATTATGTTTTCAACCCCCGTAGTTTTTGAATTCCAAACAAAAAGGTTGTCTGGAAGAGATTGCTTTTATCAATAAGACCGCCTACTGTACACTTCATTATAATAACTATATGTATTAGCTTTACGAAATTGTTTTGGTGTACTATAAGTGTAAATAAATAAATAAAATAAAAAAAGTCAAAAAAATACCCCCTGATCTCAAAAGCCAGGCGAAAAATCTGAAAAAAGCCTGACGAATGTTTAAAACATGTATTTATACAGGAAAATCATATCGAAGATCCAGACATTAATAGTGTTCGAGAAAATCAAAAAACTTAAAACATAAAAACAGTCCTTGTTGACGTGTACAAAAAATCTTCCACAACTCAGTGTTTTCTCCTTTACATATTCATGTACTTTTACTAAAAACCCATACTGAATTTTTTAAAAAGTTGTTCAAAAAAAGGGACCATTTTTTCATGCAATTGCAATCTGTTGACCGATTTCAGTATACAGACAGAGTGTCACAAAATTGGTGTATGTCCCATTAATTGGACTGACTTCTATATGACTGATTAAATTTCAGAAAAAAAACTTTTTAGGAACGGTGCGTTATTACTCTAAGAGAGCAAAAGGAGATATCTCTGCCAGGCGAGGTGGTATGCCTAAGGTCCGGCCGTGGACCAATCGTTGATGATCTGTATTATACTCAGCGCTGAAGAAATTCTAATAGCGCGTTCTAGATGTAGTGTTTCTTTTGTTCTCTCTTCGCTTGCGTTAAGGTTCGGTGGCGGCTTACTGCAGTTGCCGCCACAACTTCCTACAAACGAATGACCAATTTCGTGCATTTTTGTATGGAGAGTCCAAATTATTTGAGAATTGACTAAGGGTTTCTTGGGGAAAGTTGATAAGTATGATGAGTAGAACCCCCAGTAACAGGTCCTATACCATTTTTTTACACCCTGTATAAAAAGACTACAGAGACCTTTAAATTAATTTACTACAAAATTATTTTTATAATAAAAATGCTTTAAAAATGTAAATTTTTCTTGTAAATGCATTTTAATGTGGCTTACAGTCAAACCGATCAACAGTGATCGGCGCGAACGAGCAAGTCTTACTAAGCTACGACCGCAAACCACGTTCATGGGTTGGTGCTGGTTGCTATCATTAGATGGCACTATTATACGTTGCTAATAGGGGATCGGACTGCTAGTCATTTGAGCTACTTTTTATGATCTGTCAAAAACGAAATTTTGTTCTAAAAATGTATGAAATACCCACAAGTGACATCATAGATTTTTAGCGTCATTGACGAACTTATTTTGTGAATTTGATCAATTAGAAATTGAAGACGTGATGGAAAAACAAAACAAGTAAGGTTTTTTGAAACTTCAAGAGGAGAGCAATTTACGAAATCATATTTCAGAATTTATGTTTGATGCTGTCCGATCCCCTATTCACTTTTCTTTTTTTTTATCCACAATTGATAAGCCCTTGGTAGTATCTATTAAAATATTAATACGTATGTATGCTTTATGATATATTTTTTAACACAGCTTTTTTTATTGAGCTGCAGCGGCCTCTGATAGTTTACCACTGTAAAAGTTTTTTTTTTTTTTTATTAAAAATTTGATTGCGTTTGACTGCAACTCACCTGATGGTAAGTGATGATGCAGTCTAGAATATGATGATGTCTAGAATTGCTCTGAACAACCTAACCATTTTATCCTTCCTTACTATAATAATAATAATCCGCTGGTGGAGTACGTCGCATGAGATGGACTACTTCTCAAAATACGAACCTCATGCGTGCGTACTACAGTGCGACGGGGGGAGAAACCCGTCGGACGGGCTACCGAGCGAGGCTGCACCAAGAGTTCTTACGAAAACCTCGTGCAGGCTGATGCCGATAAAAGGACCAAGTACCTGGACCTGGCACACGAGGTTACTGATATGAGGCGAGTGCAGTCCACCGAAATCATCCCCATAGTCCTGTCCGTGAACGGGTTAATTCCAGCCGACCTTGAACGTCACCTAAGGCGGCTGGATCTCCGAGGCAGAACAATAATTGCAGCAATGCAAAAAGCAGTCCTCCTCGGTAATGCCCGGATAGTTCGACGCTTTCTCTCCCCGTCGCACTGAACTTCAGCTGAGCTTCCGCTGTAGGTGCTCCTGCCACTTCGCCTCGTTCCAAGTGAGCAGAGAGGCTCTAATTTTATATTTGTAAATAATAATATAATAATATTAATAATAATATTGTAAATGTGAAAATGTGTTTGTTTGTTACCTTATTCACGCTTCAACGCCTTGACCTATCTTTATGAAATTTGGCATACATTTAGCCTGTGTCACGGGGAAGGACATAGGCTACTTTTTATACCGGGAAAATAGCATAATCTGATGCAGTTCCTGAGGGAAGTAAAAAATACTCGATTGTTGTGATTTTTGTGCACAGAGACGGTTGAGTAGGTGGGAAACGACATAATTTACTCATCAGCCTTAAAGACAGTCATAAAAACGATGTCCACGCGGGCGGAGCCGCGGGAAAAAGCTAGAAAAAAAAACAACTGCATAAAGACATGAACCCTCTTTTTTGGCCAGTCGAGTTTAAGTGAATCGTTTGTGACTTTCTGGAATAAGAAAAACGACACTTGAACGACAATTCGCACTTAAAATTCTATCAAACCGTTTAGGCTACAGGCTCAGCCAAAGAAACGGACATACATACATACATACACCCAAAAAACATTACCTTCCGTGTTGATGACATACAAAGCAAAAACCGCAGCGGATTGGCATGAATAGTTCCTGAGCAGCTCTCAAGCGTCAACCATCCTGGCTGTTGCGACGCCCCTGGTGGTCTACTGCTGCAAAACATGTATAAAAACCTGCTCTGAAATGACACCTTTGTGATGAAAACATGAAAGAACATGAGATACCATGAATCAGAAACGAGGAGATCCGCAAAGTAACCGACATAGCTCACAGAATCGCTAAACTGAAAAGGCATTGGGCAGGGCACATAGCTCGTAGAATAGATGGCCGATGAGGCAGTAAAATTCTCGAGTGGCGACCGCGCACCGAAAAGAAGGCAGGCCTCCCACGCGGTGGACCGACGACCTGATGAAGATCGCGGGAAGCCGATGGATGCGGGCAGCGCAGGACCGGTCGTCGTAGAAATCCTTGGGGGAGGTCTTTGTGATGATGATGATGATGAATGAAAACAAACCGCACCGGAGTCGGCTGAATAGTTTTTAAGAAGCCCTCAAGCGTCAACCTTTCTGGCTAGTGCAGTGTTCCCTGGTGGTGTACCACCATAAAACATGTCTTAGAAAATGCCCTGAAATGATACCTTTTAAATAATTAAACCGCAAGGAAATCGGCCAAGTAGTCATCGAGATAAAATGGGAACATTAGCGCCAACCACTGGCTTCGGCTTATCGGGGCTTATACTGGAGTGTCAACAAAAATTGAAAGAGGTATGTAACCACGGTGGCGTAACTCAGCAATGGAATAAAAAGCACAGCAACTCACGCGGCAACGATGCGGCGGAGGAGCTTGCCAGGAGAGGGTTAGAACTTTATGGCTGTGGGACCGGAACCTATAATACCCCCCTCCCATCTGGCTAGCTACGGACCACCCTGAGGCAACGCACAAGTAACGAACACAATTTGTACTGGTCCGGTTTGGAAACATGCAGGCAAGCAGGGTTGGCCCTGCTGGCAACTAATAGGTTACCAACCGCTTCTTCTAGGTATCACTGATAGTCCCCTATGCGTGTATGGAGGCTGAGGAGACTGCTGCCTGCATCCTGCTGGATTTCAAGGAGCTAGCACAGTACAGGGTCGTGCACCTCGGTGACCCGAGGTCGCTCCAGGAAGTCTTCGGCAACCTACGGGGGCTAATGGACTTCTTGGAGGAGCTAGGCTGGCAGCGATGCCGGCCAATTACGAAAAATGGACGCAGTGGTCACCTGGTTGCGGGAACCAGCCCGCCCCTAACAACAACAATCATACTGCCTGCTGCAGCGAGCGCTAGTAGTCTACATGTCTAAAAATATGTCCTGAAATGATACCTTTTATATGAAAAAAAAACGCAAAGAAATCGGGCAAGTAGTTTTGGAGAAAAATGGGAACATAAGTTCCTAGGGAATAGTTGGAACCTCAGGGACCACCAGATATCGATTTTGGAAGCAATCGTTCCAGTAACTAAAAAGTTCAAAATGGCGGCCACTTTTTTCAATTTGGGCCACGGATTCGTAATAAGGGACCTCAGTGACTCCCAGATATCGATTTTGGAAGCAATTGGTCCAGTTACTAAAAAGTTCAAAATGGCGGCAACTTTTTTCAATTCTGACAAGGGTTTCCTGATTAGGGAACTCAGGGACCCTCAATTTTGGAAGCAATTGTTTTAGTAACTAAAAAGTTCAAAATGCCAGCCACTTTTTTCAATTCTGACAACGGATTCGAGATTAGTGACCTCAGGAGACTTCAGATATCGATTTTGGAAGCAATTGGTTCAGTAACTAAAAAAATCAAAATGGCCGCCATTTTTTGATTCTGACAACGGATTCCTGATCAGAGATCTAAGGTACCTTCAAATAACGATTTTACAGTATTGAAGTAATTTTTCTACGTAATGGCATTTTCTTTCATTTAATTGTCAAGTATTGTGACACCCCTTGGTACTGACAGTGATCAGTGATCAGTGACTCGTGAAATCGGCGATGTATGGATTCTTAGACTGTGATGTAACTATGTAACAGTGATTGTAACCTCATCTATTGGTGCGTAGTACCCACATATAAGAAAAAAAATGTACATTAGACATCGTAGATTTTATCTTTATCTCACAGATTAAAAAAAAAACAACATAGTCGCTTAACACTTTTTTAAATTAAATTGATGACATGAACACCACCTATATGACCGCAGATTTATAATGAAACCCAATTATTATTTTTATTTCCCAGTTTACGTATTCGGTACGGTACAAACAGATACTATATCATTGGATACAAGGCAAAAATATGATTAAATCGTAATACAATGCATAAAGTATTACAGATATTTGTGTAACAAATATTTGTGTAAGAGAGCCTGTCCGGGAGGTCGTGGTTCGAACCTGCCACGTACCAATGTGATTTCGAATTTATATTTCATATGTACGTTTATCCGACGCTCTTACGGTGAAGGAAAAACATCGTGAGAAAACCTGCACACGCCTGCGAAGAAACCCGCCGGTTGTGTGTGAAGTCGACCAATCCGCACTGGGCCCGCGTGGTCGACTAAGGCCCGATAGCCCTAATTCAGGGTAGGCTCGAGCCCTTCGGTGGGGACGTATATGAGCTGATATGAATAAAAAAAAGTGTAACAAGGAGACAAAGTAATATTTTGTTCCGAGGGCGTTGGCTTGAATTCTGAGCTAAGCTAAGCTAGGATTCTAAAGTAGAATCCACCTTAGCGATGAATTCAATAAATGTCGGACGAGAATAACACATTTTAGCTCCGAGTGACATACACAATTTTTTTATCACGACCTATGAGAAAAAATATACATGAACGCGGTCCAACAAAAACTCTCTTAAAATAAAAGATTCCGATGAATTGAGAACCTCCTCCTTTTTTTGAAGTTGGTTAACAAAGTATAATTTTGTTTGTCGTTTTTCGAATAGGTCTGATGTATAATAATTTCTCGCTGAGTACATACCTTGACGAAAAATTCATACGAATGGAATTTCTATGCTACGTCTTCCAGTGCGCGGTCGCCACTCTAGAACTTTACTGCCCAACGGCCATCTATTGTACGAGCTATGCGCCCCGCCCACTGCCATTTAAGTTTAGCAATTCTGAGAGCTACGTAGGTTACTTTGGTTTTCCTACGGATTTCTCCTACAGCTCGATCACGCAGCGAAACTTCGAGTACATCACGCTCCATGACCTTGAGCCTTCATTTGAGGCCCATAGTAAGCGACTATGTCTCGGTTCCGTATGTCATCACTGGCAACACACACTGGTCAAATACCTTAGTCTTGAGACACTACGGTATACGGGATTTTATGAAAAGTCTTATAACGCTAACAAAACAACTTACCAAAAAAAAAAAAGATACAGTATCGGAATAACGCCAGCAGAAATGCAGTACAGCCAAAGTACAGCATGAGTACTCAGTGTTCTGTTTTCTTACATCACACCTATTCCACCATATTTGTTTACGCCAATTCTTCCTATTCTCAGCCATCATATTAAGGTCTTAATACGACACGACAGCAGCCTTTTCCTTTATTTGGTCTTGTAGTTTCGCCTTGGTCTTCTTCTGCCTTTTCTTCCCTCTGTCTTTCCTTCTATGATGATTAACAGAAAGCTGTCGTATCGTATCAGGTGTCCTACCATATGAAGTTTAGCAGGTCCCAAATAGACGCCCGATTGTGACCGCGTATTCCACCTCAGGATGAAGCTGCTGCAAATACTGTCAAGAACTCCAAAGAAGATTTGTAATGCATTGGCAAATCTAAAAAGAAATAAAGACGAAAAATTAAGACTGTCTCAAAAGGGCTTGTACCCAAATACGTTAATATAATCTTAACAAAACCAAACAGAGTTAAAATATTCTCATGTATTTTAGAAGGACCCTGTAAATTTTATTCGATTTCTCTTAGTACTTTACTGAGTAATTTTCCAAGCCAAGTAAGTAAATCGGGTTGAGTACAGCTAATGTAGAGCATTGAATTTACAGTAGGCGCTCGGTAATCCGGCACCCGGTTTTTTTCCTCTATGCTGGATTATCGGAACTGCCGGATTGTCGGAACTGCCGGATTGTCGGATTTGTATGGGAAGTAAAAGCTTTATACATACAATATAAAACAAATTCTACATATCATAGATAGGTATCTACTTTAAAATACTATGTATGGTTAGGGCTTTTTACTATAAAAATAAAATTCGGTTAGGCCCGGACTGCCGATCGAGAGCTAAATTACACAAACAGTTCAACCGCTCTGTAGTCCGGCGTTGGACTGTGTAAAATGCCGGATTATCGAGCGGGTGACCTGAGTCAATAATGGCCGGATTACTGAACGTGCCGGATTGGCGAACGCCGGATTATCGAGCGCCCACTGTACCATCTTAACACTTCAACTGCGTTTTGCAATTACCCATTATTTCAAGATGTATGCGAAAATCGCGTGAGCGGGTTTCGTGTTAGTTAGAGCATGGAATTAATTGAAACGTCTTGTGAACTGCTAACTGTCTTTCATTATTAACCGACTTCAAAAAGGGAGGAGGTTCTCAATTCGTTCTCAATTTCAGATTTCCTTTTCCAGCAATATAAATTTTCAATCTGGTAATAGATTTAAATTATACACGTAAAATATGATTATCATCATCATATCAGCCGAAAGACGTCTGTTGGTAGTTCCTTCCTTTATCCTTCCCCAAGGATTTCCACGACGACCGGCCCTGCGCTGCCCGCATCCAGCGTTTTCCCGCGACCTTCACCAGGTCGTCGGTCTATCGCGTGGGAGGCCTGCTAACGCAACATCTTCCGATGCGCGGTCGCCACTCGAGAACTTTACTGCCCCAACGGCTATCTGCTCTACGAGCTATGTGCCCCGCACAGTGCCACTTCAGTTTAGCGATTCTGTGAACTATGCCCGTTAATTTGGTTCTCCTTATTTCTGATTCACGAGCGTAGGGAATTTCCGAGCATAGCTCGCTTCATTGCTCTTTGGATAAACTAAAATATGTTTATACTGTCTGTAATCTGTATCATTCTTATAAAAAAAATATAGTGGGTTTTAGACCCACTAGGTGTGTGACCTTGACCTGGAGTGCGGCCCTTACTACCACCCCACCTCTTCCAGAGGGTACCGTAAAAGACGACCTTCGAAACTTACGTACGTATACTGACCGATTGGTTTAACGGTGAAGGAAAACATCGTGAGGTAAACTGCACATCTGATTCCAGATGTGTATGAAGGTCGCATTGCACACGGCTGTAGGTGTGAATCTAAATACCCTACACGTCACCGCGAGTGTGCTTAGTGCAACACCAGGCAACTGCAGTCTATCCCTTGGAGAGCTTATCAATTATGGATAAAAAAATCATCACATGCCAAACCAGACAGATTAGCAGGTACATGACCGCGCACCGGAAGACGTGGAAGAGTAGGCAGGCCTCCCACTCAGTGGGCCGGCACCCTGGTGAAGGTTGCGGTAAGCCGCTGGATGCTGACAGTGCAGGGCCGGCCGTTGTGGAAATCCTTTGTTCAGCAGTGCAAGTCTTACGGCTGATACGATGATGATGAAGTAGGATGTATATACAGGGTGTTACAAAACTGGGGTAGGTCCCGTTAACTGGAGCTCTCTACTCATCATCTTGAACAGCTTTTGTTGTATGAATTTGCTGAAATTGCAAACTAATTGTTTAACTCTTTATACAAAACGATCAGCTGGTCGACTAATTTTGTGCTTTTTTGTATAGAGGTTATAAATTCTTTTTTAGAATTGACAATTGGTTCCTTGGGGAAAGCTGTTCAGTATGATGAGTAGAACCCCCAGTTAATGGATCCTACACTAATTTTGTTACATCCTGTATAATATACCGTATCGTCGATAGATAATATACTTAAGTAAGAAAACTATCCCTACTAATATTATTAATGCGAAAGTAACTCTGTCTGTCTGTTACGCTTTCCCGCAAAAACTACTGAACGGATTTGGCTGAAATTTGGTAGTTAGACAGATTAGGACCTGGATTAAGACATAGGCTACCTTTTACCACGCTCGCGAGCCGCTTGCGGCTCGCGCACTGCGCACCCTCGAAAAGTCATAGAAACGTGGTCCACGCGGGTGAAGCCGCGGGAAACAGCTAGTATGTCTTATAAATTATACTTAAAAAGCATAAATTACTACAATATAACGCTAATATAACTAAAAAGAGAAGACAATACATAGTATGTAAACTAGATCCAGATAAGACAGCTTTTGCCGAAAATAAATATAATAAACAACATAATAAATAAAATACTTTGTATGTACCCTTTAGCGCTTAAATAAATGTAAAGAAAAATTAATGAACTGGCTAAATTCCCTCACTTACGAGGAAGTTAAGACATTGATGCAGGTGATTGTTTAGTCTTTATTTTACTAAATAAACAAATAAAGGTTTAAAACACACAAACACACACACGTACCCACACGCATACACATTCCCACACACACACTGAATCACACAATTCCACACAATCAATCAATCAATCGATAAATGTTATTTGGCACGTAACTAATTATATTGTTTATTTCAAGTTAAGAAACTAATTACTATAGAAGAGCGGGACCTCCTGAAACAGGACCTGTATCTTTATACTTAAAAGGGTGCCCCATCCATGTTGGTAGATATTTTGTATTCCGCTACTAAAATAAACAATTTGTATTCTGCTACTGAAATAAACAATTTGTAATCTGCTACTGAAACAAACATTTTGTATTCTGCTACTGAAATAAACAATTTGTATTCTGCTACTGAAATAAACAATTTGTATTCTGCTACTGAAATAAAGAATTTGTATTCTGCTACTGAAATAAAGAATTTGTATTCTGCTACTGAAATAAACATTTTGTATTCTGCTACTGAAATAAACATTTTTATTTTTTTCATTTTCATACTTTATGAATTCAACTAGAGTAGGGAAACTGGTACTTACTCAAGTACTCATATTTTTATTGTATCTTAAAAACTTGTATTGAGGCCTTAAACTTAAACTTGTATTTATTGAAAGACTGTGTAAAGCTATCACTATGGAAGAAATATATAATATACTTCATCACATCAGCTCCTATATAAGTCTCCTCCGAGGGGCTCAAACGTACCCTGAGGGTTGGTCAACTTCACACAAAACCTTCGAATTTCTTCGCAGATGTGTGCAGGTTTCCTCACGATGTGTTCCTTCACCGTTAGAGCGTCGGATAAACGTACATATGAGATCGAAATTCGAAAACACATTGGTACGTGGCAGGACTCGAGCCATGACTTCCCGGATAGGAGGTACCGGCCCTTGCCGTTGTGCCACCGACGCTCTATAATATAATATACTTATACGCAGTATAGATACAGAATACTTAAAGTATATTAAAAAAAACTGATTTAATTTAATACAATTTTAAAAGTATTACCACTTTTTAACCGAGTTCAAAAAAGAAGGAGGTTCTATTTCTAAGTCAATTGTGGACCGATTTTTAAAATTATTTTTTAATTCGAAAAAGTATACATCCGAGAGGGCCCCATTGCCACCAAGTCAGGATCTGATGATGGGATCCCAGGGAAATCGAGGGCAACCCTCAAATTTTATAGGCACCTATTACGTGATTCATATGTTTTCTAAAGCTATTAAAATACTTGCATCTGTTAGTCATCATCTCATGTTGATAAGCTGATGAAGGAAGGTACAACTCCTTAACGGTTAGGAGTTGGAGGAAAATTCTATACATAGATATATACGTAGGTATGCATAGACCGATAGGTGTATTCTTTCAGGTTATTCAAATGAGCTGATGATGGACGATT
Organism: Coleophora flavipennella; assembly: GCA_947284805.1. Classification (NCBI taxonomy): domain Eukaryota; kingdom Metazoa; phylum Arthropoda; class Insecta; order Lepidoptera; family Coleophoridae; genus Coleophora; species Coleophora flavipennella. The sequence goes on along the minus strand of OX369255.1, from coordinate 6,698,531 downwards.
TAACTCCTTAACTTTCATGCTGCTGAGATGATGATGGAAGCCACAGGACTCTGTAACTGTTATTGAAACACATGTATTATGATTTGATAATTCCTATTGGTGAGTAGGTATTGGGTTTAACGTTGTTAGATAGATAGAGTTATCACTAGAAATAAAGAAAATAAAAATAAATTTTTTTTAAAACTTTAATGATGTAAAAAAGTATAGCGTAGACCCTGTTTTTGGCATTATTTGCAAAATATCTCGAAAACAAATAGTTAGTGCTGAATGAAACCAACACACAAAACCCGGTGAATTTAAGACCTTTCATTTTAATTGAGCACTTCCGCATTGATTTGAACTTAAAATGAATAGACCTACGTTCGATATTATTTTAACACGTATCAACCTGCTCGGATTGAAGCATCTTAAAGTCTTAACCCTCCACGAACCAACATAAATCACATTTGGGAACACAGTCCAACTTGGCAGCGCACATGTTAACAATGGTTCCCGAATCCAATCTCAACTTGTTCCGGCCCTGAGCGGCCTGGTTGGTATGGTAGAACGACCATGACGACAGCTCTGTCACTGCCACAAAATACTGTTTTTTTCTCACTTAGGTACAACATAACAGCCTACAATAATATTCAGTAATAATTTTAGGAAATAATTAAAAACATAAAACCCTACTCATGAAAACTTAACTCCTATTTTTTGGCCAGTCAAGTAAAAACGTATCCTATGTCACTCACGGGATTAAGACGAATCTAACGAGACCTCTCACTACAAAATCCATTAAACAGTTTAGGCTTTTTTTTTCTTTTTTTTTATTCTCTATTGGTAAGCCCTTGGCATCATCTCACCAGATGGTAAGTGACGATGATGCCGAAGGTGGAAGCGGGCTTGCCAAGATTCCCCAACGCAATGGAGAACTGGCTATCTTATCTTCATGCCGGAACACAGAGCGTGCCAAAGAAATTAATAACATTTTTTTAGCTATTCGGGTAAAAATGTATCCTGTGTCACTCACGGGATCAAGAAAAATCTAACAACATCTCGCACTCCAAAATTCATCAAGCCGTTTAGGCTATAGGGCATGCCAAAGAAATAAACATACATACAACACATACATACATATATACTAATAAATTTTGATCAGTAAAACAAGGAATAGTGCCAACACGTTGATTGAAGACATAAGGGTATTCTTTAACTTGATATTTAAAAGAGTTAAGAGAAGGAGCTTGTCGGATAGAAACGGGAAGGGAATTACAAAGCTTGATAGCTTGAACAGTGAATGAGTGAGCTAAGAAGTTAGTAGAGTGAGTAGGAATGTTCAGGCAGAGATTGTCAGAGGAGCGGAGAATATGCTTATGAGTGGAAGAGAGAAACTGAAAGGACTCTTTAAGGTACAAGGGTGTTTTTGGATTGAACAGGATAGAATAAAGCAGGGAAAAGATATTTTGTAGGTTTTTACAGCGGCGAATGGGAAGTCACTTAAGTTTACTTCTGTATTCGGAAACATGGTCATATTTACGTTTTCAGAAACAGAAAACAAACAAGGTGTAGCAGTGGGACTTTCATTTCAGATAGGTGTGTGAAAACAATATCCCTGCGAACGTAGTTGCCTAGATGCTACATTAAACAACCCAGGTAACATAAATATCCTACTTTCCTCACGTCATATTGTAACTTTTCAGAAACAGAAAGCTGACAAGGTATGGCAGTGGACCATTTATTTTAGATAGGTCTATGAAAACAATGTCCCTGCGTGCGTAGTTGCCTTGATTCTGCATTAAATAACCCAGGTAGTTATAAATATCCTACTTTCGTAAGTCATGTTGTAACTTTTCAGAAACAGAATGCTAGCAAGGTGTGGCAGTGGTGTCTTTATTTTAGATAGGTATATTGAAAATAATGTCCCTGCGTACGTAGTTGCCTAGATGCTACGTCAACAAACCCAAGTACCTATAAATATCCTACTTTCCTAACGTCATACAGTAACTTTTCAGAAACAGAACGCTAGCAAGGTGTGGCAGTGGGACTTTTATTTTATGGATTCAATAAAGTGTCGGAAGTCGAGTTTGTAGCAGCGCAAACACGGGCTGGAACATGTTTGACAAGTTTCCCGCTCTCAGCAACATAGCGATGGTCCAGAGGATAAGGAATTCTGTGAAAAATGTTTTTGCAAGAATAAAATCAATGTACAGGTGACAAAACAATTTTTGCCAACGCTAATGAACTTGCAATATGTCCCCCTAGAAACTTATGACCAATTCGCAAAAAATAAAAAATCATCTATTTTTCAACAGACTCCCAAAAAAAGAAGGTTCTTAATTCGACTGTATGTTTTTGGAGTAAAACTTCTTTACGCACGCTTGACTTGGGGAGTAAGCTGGTTGGTGGATGCGTGACGAGAGCGTTACGGAAGTGGGATTGGGCGAGGCGAACGGAAGTTGAGAGGGATATTTAAATTAGTGAAGATAGAAAGAGAGATACTATTTAATTTTGTTCCAAGTCAACAATATCGGTAGTCAAAACAAAAATTTAGGACAAAAAAGATTAATTTGATCATTTTCAGAGGATAATAAAACTCTTTTCATAAACTGTCTATGCCTCCATATGACAAAAAAATGATTATTTTCTGAAGATTAAAGTATTTACTTTCATACATATAGATAGAGCTAAATAAGTTTTACTTCAGTTGTGTGGTCTAAAGCACACTGGTATTTTTTTTGTATACTGCGAAGATATTGCGTAACAACGCGATATCTTCGCAGATTGTTAACCGATATTCATGATTCTTTTTTGCTAGGTACCAAATTGGTGTCGTATAAAAAAATTATGAAAATCGGTGTAGTATTTTTTTTAGAAAATTATCAGAAACCTTACATGAAATCAAGCATTTTTACATAGCTGAGAGCGCGTTGAGCATTCAATTCAATTCAATATATTTATTCAAAATAGGTGCAAATTACACTCTTTCTGATAGTCATAAAATAATAATAACAATGTCATTTATGAAGAATCAAGAATTAAACAATAATTGGTTAATAACGTCAAAATTAAATCCTTGATATAAACCAGATTATGTCATTAGAACATGAAAACAATATGACACGAAAAGTTATACATAAAAATCATTGAATGCATTTAACAAGAGTAGGTCAGTTCACACTGACATTAAGAAAATGTTCTAAATAGGTAACTTTTTTAAATTAAAAATTTGACTACGTTTGGCTACACCCACAGAATAGAAGAGCGGCAAAATTTTTTTCTAACTTGATGGTAAGTGCCGATGCAGCCAAAGATGTAACACGCCACCTCAAGTAGTGCGTATTCACTCTCGTCTTGAAAACTCCCAAGTTGAACGAATCGCGGAACACAGACGCCCGCAGGGAATTCTACTCCTTGGCCGTTCGCATGATGAACGATGAAGAAAACGCTTAGCGCGTATGGGTAGATAGAAGATTCAAAATTCAAGATATTTATTCAAAATAGGTGCAAATTACACTCTTTCAAATAGTCATAAAATGGTAATTACATAAATTTGTAAAAATCAAGAATTAAATAATCATTGGTTAATAACGTCAAAACATTAACGACAAAGGGGTGGAATCGCCTCCCATACAAATTGAAAAATGGTAGACATTCAGAAGGATGCTGTCCCTTTTGAGTTCAGTTTAATTACTTATATACTACTACATTTAATCAAATAAACGAGTTTAAATTTCACCGCATGCACAGTTAAGAAGCGTGAAACTGGCAGTGAGTGACACCGCTACTAATACCTATCAATCGTTACAGTAGGTACAGCAATGGCAGACGCACACATTTTGGCGGGAAATAAACCGGGCAGCGCAACGGCGGCGGGCGGCGGGAAGCCTCATAAATCCACCAAGGAGTCGCACTTCAGACTTATTCAATCTCCGTGCAGAGAGATCATGGGGTTAAGGTCGTTACTGGATAGGGTATGAATTGATATTGAAACTTTTTACGCTTTTTATTAAGCTTTGAATGTACTTATACTTTCTGTAAGAAGTTTTTTTTTGCAAGACACCTAAAAAAGCTACGTGAAGAAGCTACACTCACCTATTCCCACCTATACAGGATGTTAAAGAATCACGATGGAAATTTTAAAGGTCTCAGTATCGACTAAAGGTTAATTAAAATAATCTATCTGCCATCTGAATTTTTCTTACTTATTTTAATTAACGACGTAGGCTTGAGTCCCTCGGTGGGGACGTTAATATGAGCTGATAAGAACATACAGTACGGACACTCCCTGCCGTTCTCTAGGTTCACCCCCTCATCACCCAGATTGATACATATTGGTTATAATTTGGTTCTCGAACGTAAAGGATTTCGCCGTGATTTATTTTGTTCCCTCATTTCTCGCCCATTGTACGAAGTGTCCGGGGTGTGATTTTAGTTTCCCAGAAGCCCCACGTGTTACGTAAATACATCACTAGGTAGCGGGTTTGATTCTTTGAGACTTAGACTCGGTTTGTTTGGTGAAAGAGCGTTTTCTAAGTCCGCCTGGCTAGCCACCACCATCTAATATAAGTCTTGCCTCCAAACATCAATGCTAACAACATAGACGTGTTCCGGCTTGAAGATAATATAGCTAGTTCCCCATTGCGTTGGGGAATCTTGGTGAGCCCGCTTCCACCTTCGGTATCATCGTCACTTACCATCAAGTGAAAGGGCTTACCAATTATGAATAAAAAAAATATTTAAGTAACATTAAAATAAATATTTCGTTATCTATCACATTCCAGTATTGTTTATACATCTAGGTAAACACTTTTAACGGGAAGAGGTCGTGTTTCGCGGTCCCTCGATATAAACCCCTCTTTATAAAGGCTGACACAGACGTCGCCTTGTCCGTCCATCCGTCCGCCTGTGACTGCGGCTGAACACACAACTTGTAATGAAAAAGTTGTGCAAAACAAACTGGGAACGGTATTTGAATTAAAAACTTAAAGCTAGCTTGTGCTCGGTTGGTTTGTCTGCTTTAAATCTCTTTAGTTCTAAAGTTCTGATACAGTCCACATTAGTGATTTAACGTTACTAAGTATTTTCTATATAATTTACAATGTTATAAAATATATAGAAAATACTTAGTACCGTTATTATTGGTAAAACCTTGGAATCATCTCACCTGTTTTTTTTTCAACTTTTTTTTTCAGGAAAACAATTTTTTTAATCCACAATTGGTAAGCCCTTGGTAATCTAACCTAATGGTAAGTGACGATGATACCAACGCAATGGGGATCTGTCTATCTTGTATTCAAGCCATAACACATCAATGCTGTTAAAAATGATGTTTGGTGGCAAGATTTAGATAAGATGGTGGTAGCTAGTCAGGCGGGCTATGAAAATGCCCTAGCATCATCCAAACCGAGTCTTACAAAGTTGACTCCGCCGGGAATCGAACCCGCAACCTCCTGGTTTGAAGCGAATGGATTAACCATTACGCCACCGAGGCGGTTAAAATCTATTGGAAAAGAAATGTTTTATTTAGGTATATTTTCTAATTTCTTACATTTTAATTAAATTACAAATTGAAATAAAGATTATTAGTCAATTTAATTACTTTTTTTTCTGTCAGTGTCAGTACCACCTTCAGTATCAGTGTCACCTACAATAGTCATGTAGGTAAGCTTGGCATTATTCAATAAAAAAAGTGTATTCGATTTTAAAATAACGTCTAAGAGCAAAGAAAATAACCACACCTTTTCACTTTTTCCATGGTTTTTCATTTGAAACAAAAACTACAATGAAATTATACAAAATAATAACATTACTCACTTTGTAGTATCATGACAAATATTGTTTGTATATTTTTTTAAATTTATACTAAAAAATATTAGTCTCAACTAGAGTTAAAAGTAAAGGTGTAGACCTATCTTTGAGATTTTTTCTATCGAGCCAAAACAGCTCAACCGTGTTTCTAATAGCTTTTGACTTTATAGAACATCATCAACAATAGGGTTATTTTTTTCAACTTGGGTTTTCTATCGTTTAGGAGTAATTGACGTCAAAAATAATGAAAATCTGTAATATTACTGCCTTAAATGTAAAGTGTTAATGTTTATTTTAACTAGCAGGCCTCCCACACGGTGGGCCTACGACCTGTTGAAGGTCGCGGGAAGCCGCTGGATGCGGGCAGTGCAGGATCGGTTGTCGTGGAAATCCTTGGGAGGCCTTTGTCCAGCAGTAGACGTCTTTCGGCTGATATGATGACTTTAATAATTTTGAATTCTGCAAAAATGCTCAAGAAAAATAACTCGTTTTTGTCTTAGAGTATACATAAGCTAATTTTTTCGATGGAAAAATACAATTTTTTTGCAACACTATTGTCTAATAATCTACATATATAAAAATGAATCTTGATTTCCCTTGGTTATCGCATCACGCGTGAACGGCTGGACCGATTTCGCTAATTCTTTTTTTGTTGAGTTCGTTATTATCAGGATAAGGTTATTATGTAGGTTAGGGTAGAGTAGTGTAGGATAGTCTAGTTATTTTATAAAATGCTAATGGCAATTTCAAAGTTCCAATAAATATTAGGTTCAATATATATGGTTTCAAAAGATGTATCAGAAAAAGTTAACAGGGAAGTAAAAACAAAAAAAAAACCTTCAAAATAACTACAAATCGGTCCTCTTAGACGTAGTTGCGTTAGACATACTCGTAAGAGCGTCGGTGTCGCAACGGCAAAGGCCGCTATCTCCTATCCGCTATTCGGTTCGAGTCCTGCCACGTACCAATGTGTTTTCGAATTTCGATCTCATATTATGTACGTTTATCCGACGTTAGAGTATATATAAATCTCTGTAGGTACCTACTTTCGAAAAATCGCAAATTGTGGATATGATGTGGATCAGAAGAGTGCTGAGACACGAGAAAGCGTCTTAGCTCGGCTATCCGTGTCCCTTCACATCCCTCCACATCCCTCGCCTCAGCGGACTCTCATTGTACGGACCCTAATCTTATCTCCCAATATATAGAAAGGTTCCTCTCGTAGCGAGATGTCGCCTCTTTAGGGTTGCGTGGCGATCTGGAAAACCCTTCCATCTCCATCGAGGCTTAGAACAAATCAGCCAAGTGACTATCAGCCACACATATTTTAGGCTTCTGTAGTCAATCATCATCACATCATCTCATATATACGTCCCCACCGAGGGGCTTGAGCCTACCCTGAATTAGGGCGATCGAGCCTTACTCTACCACGCGGGCCCAGAGCGGGTTGGTTAACTTCACAAACAACCTTAGAGTTTCTTCGCAGATGTATGCAGGTTTCCTCACGATTTTTTCTTTCACCGTAAGAGTGTCGGATAAACGTACATATGAGATCGAAATTAGAAAACACATTGGTACGTGGCAGGATTCGAACCACGAACTCCCAGGTAGGAGGTAGTGGCCCTTGACGTTTCACGTCACGTTAACAAGTTTTCTCAGGATACCCTAAAGCGTTTTCCTATGTCTAATATTAGAAACTATCCTTGACGACTTGACGAACTCTTAAATGTCTTTCTTTATTTTAATCAGCAGGCCTCTCACACGGTGGACCGACGACCTGGTGAAGATCGCGGTAAGCCGATGGATACGGGCAGCGCAGGACCGTTCGTCGTGGAAATCCTTGAGGGAGGCCTTTGTCCAGCAGTGGACGTTTTTCGGCTGATATGATGACGAGCTTTATCTTAGGAAATGTAGATCTACGAGTTACAAAACTATTTCATTAGACGCAACTAGGTACTTCATTTAAAAAGACCCATTCAGTAATATCCTAAGCAAGGAAGTTCACAAAAATTTTTTTTCGTGTAGCTTTCATACTACTTGTATGGGAGGCACCCTACGAATAACTTATGAGGCACCCCTAAATTTTGTGTTTAGAATAAGAATAAGAATAAGAATATATTTATTGAGTTATATAAATCTCTAAGTACTTTACACATTGAATAGGATAACACTTAGGGTAGATATGAAATTTTAAAAATAAAATACTTGCTTGCATCAATTTGTAGCGCTGGTTTCTAAGCTAGGGTAACCCTGTATTTCAGAAACCAGACCCCTTCGGTACAACATTATACTGTGGGTTAGAGGGAGTCAGTGTCACTAATCAGAACTAAGCAATGTTCGTGCGTGTATTCTTGTATGCTTGGGCGTGAGAGTGAAGGTTTGGGTGCATATGTATGTGTGTGTGTGTGTGTGTGTGTGTGTGTGTGTGTGTGTGTGTGTGTGTGAGTGTGTGTGTGTGTGCGTGTGCGTATGGGAGGGTGTGTACGAGTGTGCGTGTATGAGTTGGTAACAGATTGTGTAAAAATTGTAAGGACGTCATTGGATGGGTTTTAGCAACAGCTCAGTTTCTTCGTAGTTTAGACTAATAAGCCACTCTGTGGTAGATTTTTTGAAAGAACTTCTCATCACAGCTTGGGAAAGTAAAGTTTTGTTGAACTTTGATAACTTATTGCAAAGAAACGGACCTAGAAACCCAGACTGTCTTTGAGCAAAGGTAGTTTTGGTTGCAGGAACATTAGTATAATCTCGTCGTTTGGGTGGATCGAAAGGTGGCTTTCGTTCATGCTTTAGATAGGTAGTGATACATTTAAGGACGAATATTTGTCTAACTGACAATAAGTTTGCCTCTTTGTATAGAGAATTAGTTGGGTACCTGTAGGGCTTACGCAACATGACCTTAATGATGGCTCTTTGAGCTCTTTCTATTTCAATCATATGTGTAGTAGCAGCGCCACCCCATGATCCAATACCGTATGTCAAGAGGGATTGGCAGAGGGATACGTATACTTGGTTTAAGAGTGTAGCATCCGCAATATCTCTTAGGCTACGAAAGATTGGTAAAAGTCTTCTTATCTTGCCTGTAAGAGCAGATATGTGCGAAGACCAGTTTAGTCTTTCATCGATGTTTATACCTAAATATTTTATTGTAGATGCTCTTGTTAATTTGGAGCATTTACAGGGGGCAGCCGTAGGACTAACCAGAGTGTTACATGGGTACGAGTGAATAGTAATTCCGAAGTTTGGGGGTGGCGATGATTTTTAATTTAAGTTTAAAATGGAACTTTATTTTTATTTTTGCGTTATAATTTTAAATGTAACTACAAAATTTTGTAGCTGTAGATCTTATAGATAAGGAAGTGTAGTCAAAAACAACTGCTTTTACTTGTATGGGGAGAATAAAATAAAATTGACTTCATTTTCATTTTGGGTCATAATTTTACATCTGTGTTGGTAACCTTCTTAATATAATTTAATTTAATTACTGTTGGCAAAGAATACTGATATGCTATAGTGGCAAAGAAAATTGTCTGTGACGTACGGACAGACGGATGGACGGACGGATACAACGAAATTAAAAGGGTTCTGTTTTTTTCCATTTTGGCTCCGGTGCTCTAAAATCCTTAAGAAAAAAGAATATGAAAAACAATTCTTTTTTTTGTAAAGATGCTCTTCTATCAATCAAACCGAGTCATACAAATTTGACTTCGCCGGAATTCGAACACGCGACCTCCTGATGTGAAGCTAATGGACTAAACATTACGCTACGTTCAAACCGACACACATAAATATATACCATCTACGAAAATAAATACATGGGATAGCGACAAACTCTATTTTTATTATTATACTTTTTCTCAGCAGAACCCTCCGACCAGACGAAAGTCAGCAATTTTTTTATCGTCCCCGAAGCACTTGTAAGAAAGAGCGAGCATTTTTCGGGTAATTTCGAACTAAAGAGGCTTTTTAGATGGGTTGAGATTGCACAATATTATTTTATGCGGGTATATCTGACAAACTGAAAATGTTATCCTTAAGTCACCTACTCACAAGTAGACGTTTAAGTGTTTTTAGCCTTATTTCAAAAGTGTACTTAAGAGGATTGTGACTTTTCATACAAACAGCGTTAACGATATTCACCACTTAAATGTTAACCTATTTGGACCAATTTTTGTTAGTTTGTCAGTCAGAACAAAAGCTAAGCTTATACGTTTTTGTTTTTTCGATAAAGTTAATTAGTTTAATTTTATTATCGTTCACGTGCTTTCATGAAAAACTAATTTCGGCCATTTTTTGTTTATTTATAACTAGCTTTTGCCCTCGGCTTCGCCCTCGTGGACATCGTTTTTATGACTGTCTTAGAGGGTGCGCAGTGAGCGAGCCGCGAGCGGCTCGCGATCGTGGACATAAATTTTCCTCAGGTCCCTCGGGAACTATGTCTGGATATGCTTATTAGCAAATCATGTCACTTCCCACCTGGTCAAACATCTCTGTGCAAAAAATCACACAATCCATTGTTCCGTTGCGATGTTAAAGAAATTAACAAAAAAATAGTATATTTTCAGTTCCCTCGGGAACTGCATCGGGCTATGCTATATTCACGGAATAAAAAGTAGCCTATGTCTTTCCTCGTGATACAGGCTACCTGCATGGCAAATTTCATGAAGATAGGTCAAGGCGTTGAAGCGTGAAAAGGTAACAAACAAACAAACACATATTATTACTACAAAATGCATTATATGTGTGTGTTTGTGTGTGAGGGGGGGTTATGTGTAAATGTGTAGACGGTAAGTAATAATAGTATGCCGCAATTAAGTGAAAGTAAGAAGTAACTGTTTAAAAAAGATCTATTTCTAACTAGCTGTTTCCCGCGGCTTCACCCGCGTAGACGTTTCTATGACTTTTCGAGGGTGCGCAGTGCGCGAGCCACAGGCGGCTCGCGAGCGTAGGAAAAATTAGCCTATGTGTTAATCCAGGTCCTAATCTGTCTATCTACCAAATTTCAGCCAGATCCATTGAGTAGTTTTTGCGTGAAAAAGTAACAAACATACATTGTTACAAACTTTCGCATTTATAATATTAATAGGAAGCAGTGCCTAAAAGTCAGCTTGACAGACTACCTTTTATCGTCTTCCAAGCCCTAAGGAAGGAGGCTAGTCCACGTCGAGACACTGTTTACGCTATAAGTAACCACACGTCAAAGTTTAAAAGCCTCCCCGTTGCATGCCCCGCACAAGTTTATTGAGAAATGGCTCCAAGAATTGATTCTGACACCTCACTCTGCCACTTTGTGTACAATATAATGTTGCTAGTAGTAAATTTTCCGCGAATTTCAGGATTTTTCGGGGAAATGAGAATGAAATTAAGCACAAAACTTTTAAGGGTTCCTTACTACAAAGAAAAAAACGGAACCGTTATAGGATCACTCGTGCGTCTGTCTGTGTGTCCGTCCGTCTGTCACAGCTAATTTGCTCCGAATATACTGGAACAAATCAGGTGAAATTTGGTAAGATGGTGTAATCCTATGACCCAAACACAGATGTGCAAAGTAAATATATATTTTTTTAATAAGGGAAAAAAAACTTTTGTAAACCTTACATATCATGTGAAAGGGTTTGTTATGAGGATCTCAAATATATTTTTCTTATTATTGTATAATAAATAGTTTTGATTTTATTCATGAAAGAAGACGAAAATTAACCATTCCCCTCTTGATTTCCGGAACTACTAAGCCTAAAATAAAAAAAAAACAAAACATAGTTCATTGCTTGTAGATTACAAGAAAACCTTTAAGAATTCTTTCAATTGAAAATAAAGTGGTAAACTTAATATAATACGTTCACTAACTGAAAATAGTTCACTAAAACACCACTAGATATCGCTAGTAGTATTTTTCTGTTGCTCACGTTTGTGTCTTTTGTATGTCATGTGAATAGGTATCATTGTCATAGTTGCATGGAGAGGTGTGGTGGTACGGAACCCTCATACCGCGAGTCCAACTCGCACTTGGCCGGTTTTTTTCAGAACCAAGTTTTGGAGATCCCCTTTCAGCCTATGTAACATTCTGAAAGAATGCCATAATAAGACGAATGGGTGAAGATTTAAAAGATCTAAAATCATAATAGCAACATAAAATTTTTACACGATGGTGTCAATCCTTAAATAGAAGGATACAATGAGACTTTTTAATTGGGATACATACGAAACAGAAGTAAGTACTGCGAGATTAGTGTATTTTAGTTACTTCCATAGTAAACGTCTTATGGCATCTATGGCTTATATGCGACCGATATAGAAACTATTTTCATCCTGCAGAAAAGAGCTATCCGCGCAATCTATCAGATGCGATCACGTGAGTCGTTGAAGATTAAGTTCAAAGAAATCAATATTTTAACTGTTGCTAGTCAATTTATATATGAAAACATCATGTACGTTCGTAAGAATTTGCATTTATTTCCTAAAAACAGTGACAGGCATAATTTGTAATTTAAGAAATGTAAATAAAATAGATATAGCCTTTTCGAGACTGAGTAAGGTTCATTTGTGGGGCAGTGTATAAGATTCTACAATAAAATTCCAGAAAATGTAACTAGTTTGTCAGAGAATAAATTCAAGACTCATGTCAAAAAATGCTTGTGCTCTAGAGTATATTATAAAATAATATATTATGTAAATATTTTGATTGATTCTATAACAAATACCATTACCTGAGACTGTAATCTGAATCATGACATTAATTGTAATATTCAATAAGTTTTTTTTACTATTTAAAAGTGTGTGTAAACACCTATTTAATATAAATTATTTTGATTTGATTTGACTACTCCAAAAAAAAGTTTAAAAAAACTTAAAAACGACTTCAAAATGAAATTCACTCAAAACTAGGAAATAATATTACTATACTTAAATACACAACATTAACCAACTTATATTTTTTTTGATCGGTACCAGCACACAGTTACTTACGTATTAAATGGTTTAGATTCGATGGTTTGCTGACACCGACCTCAAAAAAAATTTTAAGCCTCTAATTTAATTCGTACCCACCTTTGATTTCGTTATTGTTGGTAAATGTTGTGTATTTAAGTATAATAATATTATTATTTCATACTTTTGAGTGAATTTCATTTTGAAGTCGTTTTTTAAACTTTTTTTTTCTTTGTTTTTAGTGATAATGCTATCTATCTAACAACGTTAAACCCAATTACCTATACTCACCAATAGGAATTATTAAATCATAATACATGTGTTTTATTAACAAATACAGAGTCCTGTGGATTCCATCATCATCTAAGCAGCATGAAAGTTACGGAGTTAAGTCGTCCATCACCAGCTCATCTGAATAAACTGAAAGAATACAACTATCGGTCTATGCATACCTACGTATATCTCTATGTATAACATTAAAAATAATTTTCCTACAACTCCTAACCTTTAAGGAATTGTACCTTCCTACATCAGCTTATCAACATGAGATTATGACTAACAAACGCAAGTACTTTAATAGCTTTAGAAAACATTATGATTCACGTAATAAGTGCCTACGTAATGAGTATTTTGAGGGTTTCTCTCGATTTCCCTGGGATCCCATCATCAGATCCTGACTTGGTGACAATGGGACCCCCTCGGGAGTATACTCTTTCGAATAAAAATAGAATTTCGAAAATCGGTCAACAATTGACGGAGAAATCGGTGAACATACATTAAAAAAAAAATATACAGTCGAACATAGAACCTCCTCCTTTATTGAAGTCGTTTAAAAATATTGGGTATGGATCGCGGCATCTAAGTTGAACAGTGCTCATTGTCATGTCTGTAAAGCTAGCATTGCTACCTTATAGTATTGTAATTTGTTGCTCAGAAAAATTACTCGAGCAACAAAATTCTTATTAAGGCAACTTATTCACAAATTTATCACTAAAAATAAATTTTGTTGCTTGAATAACAACCTAGTATCAAATTGAAATGCTAGACGGTGTCAATGCTAGCTTTACAAACCGTCCAGAGTCTTATTTTATAAGGTCTCAATTGAGGTGTAGGACGTGGGGGTCGCTTTTCGTCGTTTTTCGTCTTTTTCGTCTTCTTTCATGAATGAAATTAAAGCTTTTTATTCTACAAATATTACATAAATATAAACACAGTAAGGTTTGCAAAACTTTTTTTTTAATTGCCTAATTTGTCCCCCAAAAAAACCTTATTTAAAAAAAATTATTAAATTTCCGTATCTGTGTTTGGGTCATAAGATTACACCATCCTACAAAATTTTACCAGATTTGGTCCAGTAGATTCGGAGCAAATTGGCTGTGACAGACAGACAGAAGCACAAGTGATCCTATACGGCTTCCGTTTTTTTTTGTACGGAACCCAAAAAACCTAAAAAAACTTTACGCCTCCGCCGAGGTTCGAACCTAGGTTCAATAAGATTGTGGGCTAGATGCGTAACCGGTGAGCTGGACTCGTTTCCGAAATGACTTCATAATAAAATATTATACCTATTACGTGGAAACTTTTTAAAATTTATTTAAAAGATTAAGTGTGAAGTCGACCAACCCGCACTGGGCCCGCGTGGTCGACTAAGGCCCGATCGCCCTAATTCAGGGTAGACTCGAGCCCCTCGATGAGTGGGAGGAGCTGATATGAATGAATGAGTTTCGTGGAAACGACGCAGTGCGTGAAAACTCGGAAAAACCGCGTTTCTCCAGAGTTGAGTCGTATCCATATCGATTTTTCGCCCCCTAAAACTCTCATATTATAGCAATTATTAGCCAAATCTTTATTTTTTGTATTTATGAGTTAATCTACGTCAGGTTCCTATTTACTCTCGAGGCATTCCAGGGAACAAACGTGTAACGCGGTACGCTGTTATTCGTTCTTCTTTCATTTGACCTTTTTGAAGTTAAACTTCTTTACGCACGCTTGACTTGGGGAGTAAGCTGGTGGATGCGTGACGAGAGCGTTACGGAAGTGGGATCGGGGGAGGCAAACGGAAGTTGAGAGGGATATATAATTTAGTGAAGATAAAAATAGAGATACTATTGATTTTTGTTTACCAACAATATCGGTTTCCAAGGCAACAATATCGGTTGTCAAAACAGTAAAAAAAACATGTAAGATAAAAAAGAATTGATCATTTTCAGAGGATACTAAAACTCTTTTCGTAAACTGTCTATACCTCCATATGACAAAAATGATTTGATTATTTTCTGAAGGCTAAGTATTTACTTTCATACATATAGATGGAGCTAAAGAAGTTTTACTTCAGTCGTGTGGTCTAAAGCACACTCGTTTTTTTTTTCATTCTATCTTATTGTTCTTTTACGCATGCGCCGTTATCTATGTCACAATATCATTCAAAAATCAAAATTCTATCATCCAATTTCTATTATTCAAGTTTGTTTCTTTATAGAATAATAATTATTAATTTAATAACCTGCTGATTTCTTAAAAAAAACGTTTTTGTAATTTTTATATGTTTCATTCTAGGTCTTTTTTAACAATTAAATTCATTTCATCTGTAAGCACGCATTTTTTTTTAAAACCCACGCCCACTACCGTACCTACCTATGAAGTCGTGCTACAAACGTACCCATACTACTTGAAAATTTTTTGGTCATTTTGATCCCTCTTTCCCTGTTTTGTGACCACCTGTAATATATGCCAAGACCTCCCTTCTCCCTGGTTTTCATATAGTTTGAAAATGTGTTTAGGTAGTTTCACTAATAGGTTGAGTAAAAAATTCGTAAAATTACGCAAATGTTAAGTTTAAAATTGAGCAAATTATTGCAATTATTCCAGGGACGCGCTGTTATTTTTATAAAAATTAAAAACTTCTGTGAAAATCTTGCGACAAAGACCTAACCGCCCCTTCCCTCTGAGGCCATGTGTAGTATATCGGAAACCCCCTCCCCCCTAAACCAGTCACGAAGTATGAGTACGTTCTCTTAGATGCTTTATGTGAAACATCATCATATGAGCCGAAAGACGTCCGCTGCTCCAGCGGCTTCCCACGACGTTCACCAGGTCGACAGTCTACCATGTGGGAGGCCTGCCTACGCTACGTCTTCCGGAGTGTGGTCGCCACTCGAGAACTTTACTACCCCAACAGCCATCTGTTCTACGAGCTGCCCACTGCCAGTACAGTGAATGTACGCCGTGTTTGTTTGTTTATGTGAATGTATCTCAGTATATTTATAAAGCTGAAATTCGAATTTTTTGGATATTTTGCAACCTCATATCTTAATATACTCTCATTTCCAAGTAATTTTACAAGACTTTTACTCATCACAAAGTTTCAGCTACGATTTCATCTATCCGTCAAAAAGTGAGGTCACTAAATATAATACAAATGAATCAGTAAATGTGTTTCCAACAGCAAAACTCGAAAACGGATGTCCACGCGGGTGGAGCTGCGGGCGTCAATTAGTATATATATATATATATATATATATATATATATATATATATATATTTAATTTCATAAAGTAAACAGAATAATTAATCTCTCTTTGTCATTTATACAGGATGTAATATAAAGGTGCAGTAATATGCTTTAAGGTGGGCTTGTACTCATCAAAATAAACAACATTTGGTCTAAAACTTTGCTACATTGCGATTTTTTGTAGTGTTCATACAAAACGGTCAGCTGATTGGCCGGTTTTGTATGAAAAAAAAAACGCGTTTTCAGCAAAGTTGTAGAACAAAAGTTGTTCACTTAGTTTGATGAGTACAAGAGTCCACCTCAAAGTATCACTACACCGTTATGTAATACCTTGTATAGAGATGTACACAAATAAATCAAATAACTTAAAGTATCACTACACCGTTATGTTATACCTTGTATAGAGATGTACACAAATAAATCAATTATCTTAAAGTATCACTACACCGTTATGTAATACCTTGTATAGAGATGTACACAAATAAATCAAATAACTTAAAGTATCACTACACCGTTATGTTATACCTTGTATAGAGATGTACACAAATAAATCAATTAACTTAAAGTATCACTACACCGTTATGTAATACCTTGTATAGAGATGTACACAAATAAATCAAATAACTTAAAGTGTCACTACACCGATATGTTATACCTTGTATAGAGATGTACACAAATAAATCAATTAACTTAAAGTATCACTACACCGTTATGTAATACCTTGTATAGAGATGTACACAAATAAATCAATTATCTTAAAGTATCACTACACCGTTATGTAATACCTTGTATAGAGATGTACACAAATAAATCAATTATCTTAAAGTATCACTACACCGTTATGTAATACCTTGTATAGAGATGTACACAAATAAATCAATTAACTTAAAGTATCACTACACCGTTATGTAATACCTTGTATAGAGATGTACACAAATAAATCAATTATCTTAAAGTATCACTACACCGTTATGTAATACCTTGTATAGAGATGTACACAAATAAATCAAATAATTTAAAGTATCACTACACCGTTATGTAATACCTTGTATAGAGATGTACACAAATAAATCAATTATCTTAAAGTATCACTACACCGTTATGTAATACCTTGTATAGAGATGTACACAAATAAATCAAATAACTTAAAGTATCACTACACCGTTATGTAATACCTTGTATAGAGATGTACACAAATAAATCAATTAACTTAAAGTATCACTACACCGTTATGTAATACCTTGTATAGAGATGTACACAAATAAATCGATTATCTTAAAGCACTTTAGAATCGCTGAACGGAACTGCGACATGGTCGCTCACAATGGGCCTCATGAGAAGGCTCAAGGTCACCCAAAGGGCAATGGAGCGTGCTATGCTCAGAGTTTCTCTGAGTGATCAAATTAGAAACGAGGAGATGCGTAGGAGAAGCAAAGTAACCGACATAGCTCTCAGAATTGCTGAACTAAATTGGCAGTAAGCGGGGCACATAGGTCGTAGAACAGATGGCCGTTGGGGCAGTAAAGTTTTTGAGTGGCGACTGCACACCGAAAAACGTAGCATAGGCAGGCCTTCAACTCGGTGGACTGATGACCTGGTGAAGGTCGCGGGTAGCTCAGAACCAGTCGTCGTAGAAATCCTTAGGGGAGGCCTTTGTCCAGCAGTGGACGTCCTTTGGCTGATATGAGGATGATAACTCAAGAATCAATCTCTCAAAAGCTACAGATTTAAGTTTCTCTGTATCAAGATTACTTACTGTGCAAAATAATGTGGCCCATCGCATCGCCCAATGTAGGCGGGGCTGCGAGACGAGATGAAAAATCGCAGATGACTTTTTTTATTGTACGAGCCCGACTTGCCTCAAGGGGACTTTGAGTGTAATTACCGAGAAAAGTGTCTTGTCTGCTCTCTTACTTAATCAGAAAGCGAGTTGGCACATCTTATTTTATTTTATTGTGTGGTTATAGTTAGTATTTTAATCGTCTCCGTGGCGTAATGGTTAGTCCATTTGATTCACACCATGAGGTTGCGGCCTCGATTCCCGCTGGGGTTTAACTCAGTAAGACTCGGTATCGTTAGGTATTTCTTAAGCCTGCCTGACTAGCTACCACTGTCTTTTCCAAGTCTTGCCCCCTTACCTGCGTCTGTGTTTTCCTACTCTTTAAAGTATGGAAAGGAGAGTGAATATACATTATTTTAATTTGCGTGTACTATCCTTACTAGCCAAGAAATAGATTCCATACCAACTCAAGCTAAACCCTAAAAAACCAAGCTTTGTTAATTCCATTTAAAGAATCCTGAAGCAAGCAGACCTCTACATGTGTTCTGGTAGGGCCAGCAACTGGAAAACACCTACACGCCGAAATACCTCTGAGTTACGCTTGATCGTGCCTCCACATTTAAATCAAACTGTAACAACACAAAGATAAAGGTCACCAGGACGAACAGACTACTGCAGCGCCCAGATGGCAGCACATGGGGTGCCAACCCGCATACAATGTAGACCTCTGCGTTAGCCCTGTGTTACTCAACAGCTGAATATGCGTGCCCTGTCTGATAAAACTCTGCTCACAGTGGACACGTAGATGTAGCGCTAAATCAAACATGCAGATTCTTAACCAGCACCCAACCAACACCGGTCGAAAAACCACACCTTCTCACTGGAATAGCACTGTACCCAGGGAGGCAAACGCATCGAAAGAACGTTGGAAACAAATAACCGACCCACGACATCCACTCTACGACCATATTCCTGTCAAACAGCGTCTTAAATCCAGAAAAAGCTTTATCACAAACGAATGCCTACACGGTAAGACCCAGAAAAAAATCTAAACGAAAAAGTGGAACAGTAACGCATGCCACTTAGCGAATTTCGTTCAACCGGCCGAGCAGTTACCACCTGAAGGAAAGCTTGAGTTCAGAACCTGGAAAGCTCTAAATCGATTGCGAACTGGAGTAGCACAATCCAAGGATATCCTGAAAAAATGGGGAATACTTCGACCTGAACATGCCAACATATCGTGGCAAGGCGAACCCCAGACTACTTCTTATTTCTCAACGTGCTCTATGGGCCCATATTGAACAACAGAAGACCTAATAAAGGCAACACCCGAGGCGTTCGAGGTGGCACGATTTTGGAAAAAGTATATTTAGATGAAAAAAAAAAGCGTCGGTGGCTCAACCGGTAACGACTCGGTCCATCTAACCAGAGGTACCGGGTTCAAATCTGGACGGCCAATGTACCAATGAGTTTTTCAAAAAAACTTACGTACATATACTTACCGATTGCTTTAACGGTGAAGTAAAACATCGTGAGGAAACCTGCACACGCCTGCGAAGAAACTCGAAGGTTGTGTGTGAAGTCGACCAACCCGCACTGGGCCCGCGTGGTCGACTTAGGCCTAATCGCCCTGATTCAGGGTAGGCTCGAGCCCCTCGGTGGGGACGTATATGAGCTGATATAATAATATAATATTTAGATTATCATCATCATCATCATTGGCCACAGTATCTTGTCAGACGATTGTTGCGGATATCATGTTGGTCTTGGGGCACCACATCTTTGCTTGTGACTATATACGCAAATGGCGGCGCGATATCGTTTGCCACATTTTTCGCAGATGAAATGTGAGTCCAAGGGTGAGTCAACCGCCTCCGTAGCTCAGAGGCAAAGTTTACTGGCTCTACATAGGAGGTCGCGGGTTTGATTCCCGGCGGGGTCAATTGTAAAACTCGGTTTGGTTGGTGGTAGGGCATTTTCTAAGCCCGCCTGGCTAGCTACCACCATCTTATCTAAGTCTTGCCGCCAAATATCAATGTTGATATCATTGGTGTGTTCCGGTACGAAGATAAGATAGCCAGTTCCCCATTGCGTTGGGGAATCTTGGTAAGCCCGCTTCCATCTTCGGCAACATCGTCACTTACCACTGTTTACCAATTGTGAATAAAAAATAAAAAAGAAGTTGTTGTCATGACGACTAAGTCTCTTCTGTTTGAGTTGGTCTAGCCATGCTTCGTCGTTCTGAGGTCCTGGCGAAACTTTGATCGCTCTATCGAGTGTGCCTCCCAGTTACCAGAACCAATGTGAAAGCTCTCCATGTTACGCTTGCAAGAGTTCTTGAATCTAAGCATCGGGCGTCCCTCTGGTCTGGTCCCTAGCATCACCTCACGTGGCAACCTAACTGGCTTCATGCGTTGGACATGTCCAAGCTAGTACAGTCTTCGTTTCTTAATAATTGCTGATAAGGTTAAGGAATTAACACTTCCACACGAAAAAAGAAGAATGCTCGACAAATTGTCACATTCCATTATGTAATAATTATGTAGTCAAATGCACTCAAATTTAAAAAAAAATATATAATCAATATCAACAGCATTGATGTGTTCAGGCTTCGGGCTTAAAGATAAGATAGCCAGTTCACTAATCACTACTACAATGTAAATAATAACATTACTCACTTTGTATTATCATAAAAAATATTGTTGTATATTTTTTAAAATTTATACTTCAAAATATTAGTCATAACTGGAGTTGAAAGTAACGGTGTAGACCTATCTTTGGGATTTTTTTCTAATAGCTTTTGACTATAAGGGACATCATCAACAATAAGGGTAATTTTTTTAACCTTGAGTTTTCTATCGTTTAGGAGTGATTGAGGTCAAAAATAGCGAAAATCTGTAATATTACCGCCTTTAATCAAACTAAACAACTTTTGTTCTACAACTGTACTGAAATCGCGATTTTTTTCATTATTTTTCATATTCGCTTTTTCATCCAAGTTCTAGAAAAAAATTGTTCAGTACTATACTGAAATCGCGATTTTTTTAATTATTTTTCATATTCGCTTTTTCATCCAAGTTCTAGTAAAAAGTTGTTCAGTACTATACTGAAATCGCGATTTTTTTAATTATTTTTCATATTCGCTTTTTATCCAAGTTCTAGAAAAAAGTTGTTCAGTACTATACTGAAATCGCGATTTTTTTAATTATTTTTCATATTCGCTTTTTCATCCAAGTTCTAGAAAAAAGTTGTTCAGTACTATACTGAAATCGCGATTTTTTTAATTATTTTTCATATTCGCTTTTTCATCCAAGTTCTAGAAAAAAGTTGTTCAGCACTATACTGAAATCGCGATTTTTTTAATTATTTTTCATATTCGCTTTTTCATCCAAGTTCTAGAAAAAAGTTGTTCAGTACTATACTGAAATCGCGATTTTTTTAATTATTTTTCATATTCGCTTTTTCATCCAAGTTCTAGAAAAAAGTTGTTCAGTTCGATTTGATGAGTACATACCCACATTAAAGTATCACTGCACCTTTATATTACTACCTGTATAAGAAAAACTCGTGGCAACTTAACGCTTTTCCCCAGAACTGTCTTATTAATTCAATGGAGTGAAGCAAGACAGTCCGATATCGCGACTGTCCCCGCCGATATATTGATATTGATGACGACTGTACTTCGTCGCAACTAATGTACAGTGAAGCGACAGTTTTCTTCCTTTTCCCTCCCTCATTCATTTATAAAAAGGACTTTTTGCTGAAAGCGAGCCGCCATGATAAATGTTCCCTTTCAAATGTCATCGGCCTGTGTAAGTGTTTTACAAAACAATAAATGTATTTTTTTCTTCATTTTTCTTGATGCTTGATGATAATGGCACACCCTGGACAATTCATACAACGGGCCAGAAATGACATTTCAAAAAAGGAATGACGGAACAAACAAAATGGCGGCGAAATCCTATACGTTCGACAACCAAACTGTAACCAATCTGTATCAATATGTGTGACGAGGGGGTGAGGTCGCAATCTAGAGAGCGGCAGGGAGTGTCCATACTGTATGTTAGTATGCTAATATAGATACTTTGGTAATGGTTTGTTTCTAAGGTACATAACCATAGATAATATAACATACTTTGTTAAAAAGTTCACATAGAGTCACCTTTATAAAATAAGTTACGTAAGTGTGTCCTTTATCTTGAAATTCAATTG
This sequence comes from Coleophora flavipennella, assembly GCA_947284805.1. Lineage (NCBI taxonomy): Eukaryota > Metazoa > Arthropoda > Insecta > Lepidoptera > Coleophoridae > Coleophora > Coleophora flavipennella. The sequence continues at coordinate 6,676,314 of OX369255.1, read as the reverse complement.
AATTTTGAAATTGAATTTGACGGATTTTTTAATCCACAATTAACAAGATAAGCTACATTATATTAAGTAAGTATATACCAAATCAACACCATACAATATAACAAACCTATCCTGAAGATGCATTAGAATTTGGAATATAATATTAAAAATAAATTTATTCCTGAAAATTTTGTCTGTTTCAAAAGTATAAGTTTTATTATCGAATCGGGCTGTTCCATTGTCCGTAACCCTCAAAGACCATTGGTCACCCACTTGGAGACTAAAACTCGGAGATCTTTATACTTATTCTAAGTAACTAAGGATGACATTTCTTGGCAGAGTAAAATTATGTTCGTGATAAAACAATAAATTAATAGTTGAAAGATCAGATTTAAACACTAATAGGGTTTCAAACCCATACTCTTTGGGCACTAATGGAGACTTTGACTAGTTTGTAAAGATTACGGAAAGTATGATAACAAAAAAAACCCACAAAGAATGACTAAATTCTAATAAACTGTTGTATTAAATTTTCCAATCCAACTCGGCTGGGCAGCGTTCGGGAAACTTCGCAATATCTTTACGTCCCAAATACCGCAGTGTCCTAAGAACAAGGTCTTCGACCAGTGTGTATTGTCAGTGATGACATACGGAACTGAGACATGGTCGCTAACTATGGGCCTGGTTAATGGAGCGTGCTATGCTCGGAGTTCCCGGAATCAGAAACGAGGAGATCCGTAGGAGAACCAAAGTAACCAACATAGCTCTCAGAGTTCCTAAACTTAAGCGGGAAGAGCACATAGCTCGTAGAACAGATGGTCGTTGGGGCAGTAAAGTTCTTAAGTGAACCGATGACCTGGTAAAGGTCACGGGAAGCCACTGGATGCGGGTAGCGCATAACCGGTCGTCGTGGAAATCATTGGGGGGAGGCCTATGTCCAGCAGTGGACGTCCATCGGCTGATATGATGATGTTAAATTTTACTTATAATGCTTTCATAGGATTTTATTTACTATACAGGTAACAGATAAAACAAAACATATGTTTTTAAGGGAGCTTGTATTTAAGAAACGGAATAATTTTTTATAAAAATTTGCTGAAATCGTAAAAAAATTTTGGACTTCCCATATAAATTTGGGTGGTCAACTGATCGGTTTGTACAATAAAGAATAAAATAAAAAATGTGCTTTGTAAAAGCTTTTTTTTTGTTTTCGCCCTATCGGTAAAACGGTAATGCATACACGCGTGATACTTGATGTGTTAATAGTGTAAGTCGTATTCGCGCTAAGAATCCAGAACTGAAAGACATTGGTTTGATGTTTTTTGATTGAAATTAATAAGTATAATTATTGTACTCGTCTGAAGAGATGTGGTAGTACAGTATCCTTGGCCACCTTCGTCTTATTGGCCGAATGAGCGCGAAGCGTCTCCGTTTCAGCTTGGGCAAAAATGCTCGACGGATGTCTGGTGGATATACGGCTTTTTAAAAATCTACGAATCGTATTTTTCAACCGATTTTCGTAAAATTTAATGAGCAGATATGATAATTAATAAATTTTTTGTTTATTAATATTTTGGTAATTTTTTAAAGTGGCGCAGCCATGGGTTTGAAAAACGTAAAAAAATATCACATTTCAGCCATTTTGAAAAATTCGCGAGGTCTACAGCTCACAGAGCCACTAGTTTTCTAGATAGTTGGCGTTGTCACTTAAAATAAACATAGATATCTCTAACTCAAATTCTAACGGCAATAAAACGAAAAATACAGTCACACGTCAAGGCACTTGTTCTGAAGAGCAATAATTCCGGCAGTCACCGCCAGGCGGCGCGGCGCTGCGAGGACACTCCAAAATGAAAATATATAGCCACTTGTGAGCTCGACTGTACTTCGGGCGAGCTGTCTTTCGTTGGAGAAACTTTTTTTCATAGAGCTTTGACTTACAGTTTCGCGTTAAAATTAATCTGATATGTATGAGTTTACTTTCATACTGGTCAGACGGGTTATAGAATAATGTTTAATATAGGTAAAGTTTTTGACGTGAAACCTATTTCATTTCGGTCACTTGCAAAAACCAAATAGAACGAAATATGTTATTTGCAAAATCGTTTAATACTTTGAAAGTATAACACCTACCTACGTTATTTTATCAATTTTTTTTTATTCACAAGTGGTAAGCCCTTGACATCATCTCACTTTAAACGAGCAATGATTTTATATTTATTATAATTGATTTCTCGGAAATTAAGAAATCTTACTTTGTCATGACTGAAAATCATTAAATTATCCGTAACAGAGATGAAATTTGTTTCATGGTAGTTTTTGGTTTTATGTCTGGCAACACTATGTTTTGGTTCTCATGTCAACTGTGACTTTTGTTTGATTACGTTTCGTTCACGATTTCGAGAATTCTTTTCTTTCTGGTTTGTGCAATCAAGTTCATCAGCTCGTAAAAAACGAAACAAAAGTTCTGTAGTTGATTTTACTAGGTGAAATTATCTAAATATATAAAAATCAATGCCACTTTTCGTTGTAATTTTATAACTCAAGAACTGCTGGACCGATTTCGCTAATTCTTTTTTTTGTCGAGTTCGTTATTGTCAGGAGAAGGTTCTTATGTAGGGTAGGGTAGGGTAGGCTAGGCTAGTTTAGTGTAGTGTAGTGTAGGGTAGTGTAGGGTAGGGTAGGATAGTAGAGTAGGGTAGGGTAGAAGGGTAGTTTAGTGTAGTGTAGTGTAGGGTAGGGTAGTGTAGTGTAGTGTAGGGTAGGGTAGGGTAGGGCAGTGTAGTGTAGTGTAGGGGTAGGGTAGTGTAGTGTGGTGTATAGTAGTATAGGGTAGGGCAGGGCAGTGTAGTGTAGTGTAAGGCGGAACGTAGTTCGCCGGGACAGCTAGAATATGTATAAGTTTTGACATTCATCTTATTTTTTGTTTGCGCGGGATAAGATTAAATACAAATGGCAAAAAAAACATGCGCAATTATTGAGGAACGTGAATCAAAGAACGACTGTGTCGCCATCCCTTGACATGTTAGAGAACCAAAAGAAGAAAAACGCTCATTGAACTACCGAGTTATTATGTTAAGGTATTGATTGAAACATTTGTCTCTGTTTTTTTTTGTTTACGAGTAAAGAATTAAGAAATTAACCACACTTTTGCACTTTTGGCGAAGATATATATAATAATAACGCGGAATGAACTGTTAAAACAATTTTGGAAATAAAAAATTTTTAAGGGTACCTCCCCTACAAGTAAAGTTGGGGATATTTTTTTTTTTTTCTCGTCAGACCCAGTCGTGTGCGGGGTATCGTTGGTTAGAGCTTAAAAAATAGTTGTGAGTCTTCCAAGACCATTTTATGATTTAGGTTACAGTTTTCGAAAAAATAGGCTTAAAATAGCTAAATTTTGTTGGAGTCGAGTGTCCCCACCCCATAACAACAAAACCGCTGTATTTGGAAATTTAAAACTTAGATATGGACGCGATAATGGCAACTACGGAACACTACATTGCGCGTGGCCCGACACGCTCTTGGCCGGTTTTTTTCTTTATGAAAATACATTATTTAGTGCAGGTATGTGCAGATACGTAAAGTAGGTACTAAATATAAAAAGAAGTATATACTTACGTACATATACTTACCGATTGCTTTAACTGTAAAGGAAAAACATCGTGAGGAAACCTGCACACGCCTGTGAAGAAACTCGAAGGTTGTGTGTGAAGTCGACCAACCTGCACTGGGCCCTCGTAGTCGACTATGGCCTGATCGCCCTAATTCAGGGTAGGCTCGAGCCCCTCGGTGGGGACGTATATGAGCTGATGTGATGATGATGATGATATACAGGGTGTTACAAATTGGTGTAGGTTCCGTTAACTGGTGCTTCTACTCATCATACTGCACAACTTTTGTTCTATGACTTTACTGAAATCTAAAAAAATAATTTTACTCTTCATACAAATCGATCAGCTGATCGACCAATTTTGTATGGCGGGGTCCATATTTTTTTTGAGAATTAACTATGGGTTCCGTGGGGAAAGTTGTCCAGTATGATGAGTAGACCACCCAGTCAACGGGTCCTACACCAATTTTTTTACACCCTGTATATGAAAAAAATGTTCATCCCACAGGCACAAAGCATAGTTGGCCTTTGCTTATTAAGTTTAATTTTTAATATTCGTGCGCAACCTGCGTAAAATTGCAATCTACCTCTGAAATGAGAGGAAAATGTGTTTCTTGTGCGAATTATTCATAGAGATGCTTTTTAAAGAATAATGTCTGGCTTTTGCTTAGAGATACGCTATGTTTGATTAATTTGTGTCTCTTTGGTGGCTCTGTTAACAAAGACTGTTTAGAACTAAGTAGGCAGTTACTTTAAAAGGGTCTTGACAAACAGACAGACGGACAACGAAGTAAGGAAGTAATAAGGATTCTTTTTTTTACCTTAGACGTACGACTAATATACCGCCCTTTCACTCCCTCCGCGGCGTAACGGTTAGATCTTTAGTTTCTCCAAGGAATAGTGAAATGGTTTCACTTCGGAAGGTCGCGGGTTTGATTCCCGGCGGAGTGTTATTTTGTGAGTATCGGGTTTTGTTGATACAAGGGCATTTTCTAAGGCCGGCATCCTTGTCACAATCTTATCTAAGTCTTGCCGCCAAGCATGATGTGGACCGGCTTTAAGATAAGATAGTCAGGTCTTTATTACGTTGGGGAATCTTGGTAAGCCCGATTACAAGTTCAGCATCATCGTCACATACCATCAGGTAAGATGATGTCCAAGGCTTACTACAAAGAATACAAGAAAAAGTCCCTTTGTTTTAGTAATAAAACAGGTTCTGACTTTTACGGTGAGCAGTTTTACTTTCGTTAGTATTAATATACAGGGTGTAACAAAATTGGTGTAGGTCCCGTTAACTGGGGCTTCTAATCATCATACTGAACAACTTTTGTTCTACGACTTTGCAGAAAAAGTAAAAAAAATTTTTTTTACTCTTTAAACAAAACGATCAGCTGATCGACCGATTTTGTGCAGTTTAGTATGGGGGTCCACTTTTTTTGGAGAATTGACTATGGGTTCCTTGGAGAAAGTTGTTCAGTATGACGAGTAGAACCCCCAGTTAACGGGACCTACACCAATTTTATTACAGCCTGTATAACTATATACTTTGCTTTCGTGTCCGCTTGCTACGACGCGTAGACTTTTGGGTTGGTCTACTACTACGCCGTAGTCACATAAGGCGATGCATTTGAAACTTTTGACAAAGTATATATTATATTAGTACTAACATACAGTATGGACACTCCCTGCCGCTCTCTAGATTGCGACCTCACTCCCTCGTTACCCATATTGATACTGATTGGTTACAGTTTGGTTGTCGATCGTATAGAATTCGCCGCCATTTTATTTGTTCCGTCATTCCTTTTTTTTTAAATATCATTTCGGGCCCGTTGTATGAAGTGTCCATAGTGTGCTTTGGACGCAGGGATTTCTTTTTTTCTCAGCAATTACAAAACATATGAAAGAGATATTTCGTAACCTAATTCTTAATTTCAATGATCTCATTTTGTCAGTTGCATAAGCACGATTTGTTAACTTTTATAACAGAAAAAATATATCAAAAAAACCTCTTTTAAAATAGAGGTTTGCATTCTACAGGCAAACCAGATTGATTTAAACCTCAAATTTTCTTAGTCGATTAGTCTAAACACACATGTTAATATGCCAGTTGGATTTTTAAAAAATAATTGTACTTTTTAATTTAAACAGAAAAACATTGAAAGAGTGCAAAAGTGTGCTTATTTTCTTGACTCTTTACAAGTTAAGAAAAAAAATCGGTTAAGTGCTAGTCGGTTTCATCCACTGAGGGTTCTTTACAAATTGTAGATATTATAAACTATAACAGTGCAAACTGTTAGGTACTACATACATCAAAATTATTAGGTACCTACCTATACATATAGAAAAGGGATAAGATTTTTTTTTTCATTTTTCGTCACCAAAAAGAAAACTTTACATTATAAAAATAATGTACAATTTAAATCTGTTTTAGCTTGTGCCAATGAAGCTCTTCTATACGTTTCTCCACATGACACGGTTGATTCAACTCAAAATTGCGACCACCTTTCCTTGTATAATTGATTACGTACTATAAATAAAGACTATATTTTTAACTAAACTTATGTCTGTTTATACAATAAATGAACGTTGAAATTTAATATTTTTTATGTTTTAATTACAAATGTATAGTTTGAGATTTTTCCCTATACTTGCAGTATAAGACGGTATTACTTGCCAAATTTCAAAGTTCTAGCTCAACGGAAAATATCTTAAGAATTTTTTTGGGGCATAAACGGCAGTATCTTTTTTACGTTAACTAAGAAATTTGATTTTTTTCACAGCTTCAAGGGAGAGTAGACAGGTTTTAATTTCAACTCGATACCACCACGCGTTCCCGCAATAAAGAGTCTTGGCAGACAGACGGACAACAAAGTGATCCTATAAGAGTTCGGTATTTTATTTTTGAGATACGGGACCCTAAAAACAGAGAAAACAGTTCTAATCAATGATTCGCCTCAACGCATAAGAACCTGGGCTACCGAGCCTTGCTTGGAGTCTTCTAGGCGTACGTGCCTAGTAGTTAAAAAAATATAAATATATTTTTTGTGTATGAACTAATTTTCTCAGATATTGCACTTATCTAGATTGACTTCCTATGTAAAACATTACTTAAACACAAAATTTCATCCAAATCTTTACAGGCGCTTTCGATAAACCAACTTTATGCAGGGTGTAACCTAAGGTGATACTGAAAAAGGGAGTTTGTACTCATCAAACTGAACATTTTTTTTTCTACAGCTTTTCGGAAATTGCGAACATTTTTTTTCGATTTTTCATAGATATCGGTCAGCCGATTGGCCGGTTTTGTACGAAAAATTTAAAAAAAAAATCACGATTTCGTCATCAATGATTTGATGAGTACAAGCCCACCTTAAAGTATCGATGCACCTTTATTGTACACCCTTTATACTTTTATCATCATCATCATCATCATATCAGCTCATGTACATCCCCACCGAGGGGCTCGAGCCTACCCTAAATTAAGGCGATCGGGCCTTAGTCGACCACGCGGGCTAAATGCGGGTTGGTCGACTCAACCTTCAAATTTCCTTCGCAGGCGTGTGCAGGTTTCCTCACGATGTTTTCCTTCACCGCAAGATAAGACAAGACAAGATACTTTTATTTCGGTTATAAATTATATATTTTAGTACTTACGAGTACTAGCCTTGTTAGATGCCCTAGGCATAGGCGGCTTGAAAAACTTCTGGCAGTGGGGTTCGCCATAAACCCTTCAACCTCCACCCAACCCGGACTTGGCCCCAGTGTGTATGGTTTAACCTATCCACCTATGCTGCGTACGGAAAGACCTGGGGCCTGAAACCCAGAGTCATTTATTGGCTATACACAATGATAGTAAGACCCATTATAACTTATGGCAGCATTGTGTGGTGGCCTAGAACGGAGTTAGGCACGTGCAGGCAAACACTGACAAAACTTCAGCGGTTGGCCTGCCTGACAATTACCGGAGCATTTCGTACAACGCCTACTGCATCTATGGAAATGCTGCTAAATCTAAAGCCGCTTCAAATACACATTCAAACAGAGGCGGCCAAGGCCCTACACAGGTTATCGTTAAATGGCATGTGGAATTTTGACATGCCCAAAACCAGACATACCAATCTACAACTAGACACAGGTATGGAAAGGCTTATGCGCATGGGATGTGACAAAATACAGACTGTGCACATATTCAAAAAAGAATATAAAATCTACGTTCCTACAAGGGAAGAATGGAGTAAAGGACTTAAGCAACAAGGACCAAACACTCTTACATGGTATACAGACGGATCGAAAATGGAGTCTGGTGCTGGTGCAGGCGTTTATGCTAAGGATTACTCAGCGAGTATTAGTCTAGGGCAATATGCAACAGTCTTCCAGGCGGAGACTTATGCTATCATTGCATGTGCACATGAGATTATAGACAAGGAAGTCAAACACAAAACCATCTATATTCTCAGCGATAGCCAAGCTGTTCTTAAAGCTCTTGACTCCTTCAGGGTTGACTCCGGGCTAGTGCTAAATTGTGTAAAGGTCATCAATAAGGTGGGCCGACACAACAAACTGCAACTGGTCTGGGTCCCTGGACACGTAGGAGTGGAAGGCAATGAAGAAGCAGACAAACTGGCTAGAATGGGATCACAAACAACAATGTGTGGTCCAGAACCGAGGATAGGGCTACCAAGGAGCACTATTATAAGGGCATTAAAGGAACAGGCCGAGAGAAGACACAGATTGACATGGCTATCCAGAGATGGACATAAACACTCTAAGCTCTTCATCGGTGAGGTCACCACAGTGGCAACCAAGTACATTTGGAATAACAGCAGGACACGAGTCAGGGCGATAACAGGAGCGTTGACGGGCCACTTTGCCACAAACGCACACCTGCAAAAAATCAGCCTGACGCACGACCCGACCTGCAGGGCCTGTGGTGAAGATATAGAATCAATGGAACACTTACTGTGTCACTGCGATGTCCTGGCTAGCAAGCGTAAGTACCTCCTAGGTGATGGCTATCCAAAACCGGAGGACTACAAGCACCTTCCAATCAGCGGAATTGCTGCATTAATGCAGCACATCTTCGAGTAGGTTGGGGTGCAAAGGTTATAGGGGTAGACACAAAAGATCCCATTGGGTCGAAGTGTCGCTGCAACTGCAGCCCCCACTTACAAAGATAAGATAAGATAAGATAAGATCCACGTTTATAAGTTACCTGTGCCCCAGCAGGGGGTGTAACATATTAGAGTTTTTAACATAAAAAACAAAAATTAAGGCGGTAATATTACAGATTTACGTAATTTTTGACGTCAATTACTCCTAAATGATAGAAAACCCAAGTTTAAAAATATCCCTTATTTTTACCCGACTGCGCCAGAAGGAGGGTTATGTTTTTCGAGAGTATGTATGTATGTATGTATGTTTGTATGTATAATTGTTTGGCACGCTCTGCAGCCTGAACTGCTGGATGGATTTTAGCTTGAGACGTGTCGTTAGATTCGTATTTACTGTGAGAGTGACACTGGGTATATCAAAATAAAAAAAAACAAAATGGCGGATTTTTGGCGCAAAATTCAAATGTTTGACACGCTCTGCAGCCTGAACGGCTCGATGAATTATAGCTTGAGGGTTGCCGTTAGATACGTTTTTACTGTGAGAATGACACTGGGTATATTATTATCCAAATAAAAAAACAAAATGGCGGATTTTTGGCGCCAAATTCCAATGTTAGACACGCACTGCAGCCTGAACGGCTCGATAGATTTTAGTTTGAGGGGTGTCGTTAGATACATATTTACTGTGTGAGTGACACTGGGTATATCAAAATAAAAAAAAAACGAAATGGCGGATTTTTGGCGCCAAATTCAAATGAACTCATTTAATAATAAAACTAAAAAAATGAATAAAATAAAAAACGGTAATTTAAAAAACTTAAAAACCCGCCTGCGATTCTGTGTAATTTGGAAATGAAAAAACCCTAAAACAAGAAAGTCGTCATACCCGATTGCACTTAACTTACCCGACTGCGCCAGAAGGAGGGTTATGTTTTTCGAGAGTATGTATGTATGTATTTATGTTTGTATGTATAATTGTTTGGCACGCTCTGCAGCCTGAACGGCTGGATGGATTTTAGCTTGAGACGTGTCGTTAGATTCGTATTTACTGTGAGAGTGACACTGGGTATATCAAAATAAAAAAAACAAAATGGCGGATTTTTGGCGCAAAATTCAAATGTTTGACACGCTCTGCAGCCTGAACGGCTCGATGAATTATAGATTGAGGGTTGCCATTAGATACGTTTTTACTGTGAGAATGACACTGGGTATATTATTATCCAAATAAAAAAACAAAATGGCGGATTTTTGGCGCCAAATTCCAATGTTAGACACGCACTGCAGCCTGAACGGCTCGATAGATTTTAGTTTGAGGGGTGTCGTTAGATACATATTTACTGTGTGAGTGACACTGGGTATATCAAAATAAAAAAAAACGAAATGGCGGATTTTTGGCGCCAAATTCAAATGAACTCATTTAATAATAAAACTAAAAAAATTAATAAAATAAAAAACGGTAATTTAAAAAACTAAAAAACCCGCCTGCGTTTCTGTGTAATTTGGAAATGAAAAAACCCTAAAACAAGAAAGTCGTCATACCCGATTGCACTTAACTTAAGAAAAATTGTAGCAGTCGGGACCCATTCTAGAAATGGAGGCATAGTGAATTGAGAGCACATACCTATATTACATTGCAGATTACTCCACTATACTGACTAGACGGCTGACTTTCTAGAATGGGTCCCGACTGCTACAATTTTTCTTAAGTTAAGTGCAATCGGGTATGACGACTTTCTTGTTTTAGGGTTTTTTCATTTCCAAATTACACAGAAACGCAGGCGGGTTTTTTAGTTTTTTAAATTACCGTTTTTTATTGATGATGTTCTATAAAGTGAAAAGCTTTTAGAAACACGATTGAGCAGTTTTGACTCGTAAGAAAAAAAATCGCAAAGATAGGTCTAAACCGTTACTTTCAACTCTAGTTATGAATAATATTTAGAAGTACAAATTTAAAAAAATATATTTCTTACGATAATACAAAGTGAGTATTGATTTTTTTTTATATAGGTATTTTCATTGTAGTTTTTGATTGAAACGAAATACCATTGAAAAAGTGAAAAAGTGTGGTTATTTTCTTTCTTTTCACCTCGCCTTAAGTTGAAGAAAAACCTAAAATCTTTTAGGTACAAGCTTTTATATAAATAAAGAATTTTGTGCTCAAAAGCCAAATGGCTCAAGGTACATTTCAAAATTTTAAAAATTCTCGTCAATACAAATCAAACGAGCTCAAACTCGATGGGGTTGTGACGTTTTATTGCGGAGTTTCTATGGCCACCTTTTAGCTTCAGCATCAGATCAGCTCCAAGACATTATAATAATGCGTTGTCACGCAATATACATATGTATGCAAAATTTCAGTTCAATCGGAAACCGGGAAGTGGGTCAAATTTAACTTGCAGAAGTGAACTGCCCTACTCTTGTCAAAGGTATCATGGACATTCAATGATTTTTATGTATAACTTTTCGTGTCATATTGTTTTCATGTTCTAATGACATAATCTGGTTTATTTTAAGAATTGAGTTTTGACGTTATTAAATCATGATTGTTTATTTCTTGACTTTTCACAAATGAAATTAAGTTATTATTATTTTATGACTATCAGAAAGAGTATAATTTGCACCTATTTTGAATAAATACCTTGAATCTTGAATCTTCATTACAGACACCGGGCCAGATGAAACTAAATAAAAGCAAGTAAAAAAACAATTTCATTAACACGTAAACTGCCCCCTAATCTACATAAAACATATATTTTACACACTAAGCGAGAATCCGCTAAACATCCCAAATTTATAGAGTGCCCATATCCATATACAGGCGGCGCAATTTTTTACCGTTCCCTCTTAGCTTGTTAGCCGGCAGTGAAATATGCACGCTTTTGGCGGAAAAGCGAATGCTTGGCCACAAGTAGATGGAAAAAGATAAATTTAGAGCGAGCGAGCATGTTTCAATTAAGTGTGAGCTAAACCACAGATTAGGCACTTACCTCATAATATCAGCCGAAGGACGTCCACTGCTGGACATAGGCCTTCCCCAAGGATTTCCACGACGACCGGTTCTGCGATGCCCGCATCCAGCGGCTTCCCGCGACCTTCACCAGGTCATCGGTCCACCGAGTGGGAGGCCTTCCTACACTACGTTTTCCGGTGCGTGGTCGCTACTCGAGAACTTTACTGTCCCAACGGCCATCTGTTCTACGAGCAAGTTCTAATGCATCAATTTCGTTGTTTAATATGTCATTTGAAAGGGTATATAATTGTCTATGATTGGTCTTTTGAAACCTACTAATTTAGTCTTGTCGTTTTTAAAATATTAACAAAAATATAATTTTTTTTTCATACACTTTTTCTTATTTACCGGTATAACTAAATAAAGAGAAACCTAAGTGTACCTATGTTTATTGCAAAAAATAAAGTCTGTTATATTACCTTCTCAAAAATATAAACATCATTGTAGTGCAATAATAAACAAACAAGTTATGACCAATTCTGTAAAGAAAGTACTTACCATCCATCGATATATTTCGATGTTACCATCTGATTTTTACCGCCGTTTTCACTATTGATTTTAAAATGATAAGTATTTAAGAGAAATAGCTGTGCTTTTTACAAATAAAATTATAATTATGATATGTGTTTGCTTTTACATTATAATATCACACGTTTTTTATTTTTTATATTATAATATCACACATCAAAACAAAGTATTATTGTAATCATAATAACAGTGCAAATAAAAACTATTCACAATCACAAGGTGTAGTGAAAATCACTTATTTTTACGTAAATCACATTGTACAAATAGTAATGAAAAAATGAATAAGATAATGTAGACACAACTGAATTATCGAGTTTAGTGAACAGAGCATAGGCAAGCAACATACTACTCATCAACATCCTCAAAGTTATGCTGATTAAAACATAATTCTTTTCCAATATGGCATACTCCTAACATACATTTTTGCTTTGAGCGTGCACAGCCGCATTTCGCTGTCCGGCAGTCTGTCTTACACTGGCACGATATGAGCTCGATATCTTTCAGAGATATTGGAGGTTTCAGGATTGTGATGGGAATTCATCATTACGTCGTCTCTTAGTTCCTCTTCAGAGCCAAATTCGTCAAGAAGTGTATACCTTTCGGTGAGCACCTTCCAACTGGACTTTTTCGTAAAACCAGACAGTGAGCTTGTACTATCGCAGCCCGTTAGAGCATGAAAGGCAAGTAAATTTTTCTTTTCAGGTCCCATCGATTGGGCTGATGTACCAAATTGTACCCATACTTTCGGCAGTAGATTCTCATAGAAATAGGTCAACAATAACATGACGTCAGTGTCCCTGCTGTTTACAATCAGTGTCTCGTAACCCATCTGGGCAGCATCTATCCCATGTATCACAAACCTTGTGTCTGCCTCTTCATGATTACACATTAAATGACGAATGTATCGGTTCACATTTGTTTTAACATCAAGATGTATGTATATGTATGTATAGATATAAAGTAAACATAAGGTAAATATAAGTAGGCAACAGGGCAAGCGGGTAATCTGCAGTATGATTAGGATTACTTTAAATGTAGGAATCTAAATGTAGGAAATCACTTACCACGAAGTCGATCAAATAAATTTGTTGAAGAAGAATCTAAGAACTTCTTGCGAGTCTCAAACGATTCTTTAAACTTTCCGATACTAATTTCTGTGGCCTCACGCAGGTCTTTGCTGCCACATTGGCATATAACACATAAGTCTTCAGGAACGGTGCGTCCCTACTCGACGAGAGCAAAGGGAGATATCTCCGCCAGACGAGGTGGTATGCCTGGGGTTCGGCCCTGGACCAATCGTTGATGATCGGTATCTGTATATATACTCAGCGCTGAATAAATCTGTCGTCGCTTGTGTTAATGTTCAGTGGCGGGTTACTGCAGTTGCCGCCACATCACTCCCCTTCCGAGACCGGAGGTCGATCCAATGCGTTAGCGTGTGGCTGCCGACAACTTGCTGGTGCCTGAAGGTTGAAGTAGCAGGCCAGGAAACTCTACGTCTCGGGTTGCGGTGGTCCTGATTTAACTTCAGTGCGATGTGACTCTGCTGGTGCTACTGAGTCTTGCTTTACCGGCTGGAGGCTTGATGATGGAGTATCACGTCGGGGTCACCAATTTAGGAACGGTGCGTTCCTACTCGACGAGAGCAAAGGGAGATATCTCCGCCAGACGAGGTGGTATGCCTGGGGTCCGGCCGTGGACCAATCGTTGATGATCGGTATCTGCATATATACTCAGCGCTGAAGAAATTCTAATAGCGCGTTCTAGGTGTCGTATTTCTTTTGTTCTCTCGTCGCTTGTGTTAATGTTCAGTGGCGGGTTACTGCAGTTGCCGCCACAAGTCCCATCTAGTTGTGGTACATTTTGAACTTGTTGGTTGTAAAACTGCAACGGGATGCAACTCCATAATTCACGGTTGTCCTTAATAACTCGTATTAATCAATATTACTGCCATTAAATACAACAATACTTGCAAAAAATAGTCGTCCCCACGAAAAAAGTAACAATCCACGTCCGCATTGAATCGCAAGTAGCGTGTGAGTGATGTTGAACGCGAGTCATTCGCTCGCGAGGTCATTTACCCCAAAGACTAGGATTTACCTCAACATTATTGGGTTCGCGCGGCACGGGTACCTGCTTTACGGTAATGGCCACAATTTCTTGATTTATTATCGTAAAGAGATGATGTTTATTATTTTGGGAAGGCAATGAAACGCGCTTTAAAGATAGCAATAAAATATTACGCTAAATAATCTCATTTTTGAGTTAATCTGGTCTTATTTATATCATTGTGCAAAAAAAAATTAAAAAAAATCATGTTTCTGTTAATATTTTAAAAACAGCAAAACTAAATTAGTAGGTTTCAAGAAAGAAATCATAGACAATTATATAACCTTTCAAATGACATATCAAATAACGAAATTGATGCAGTAGAACTCGAGAAATGAAGAAAAACTTGGTACGGTCAGCCGCCATCTTTGTGACGTCATAGCTGTGCGTGTCCCCACTTTCGCCTCTTAAAACCGTCAGTTTCATGTTATATAGAGCACAAGGAACACATCCATACCAGTTTTAGGTATATAGAAGAGAGTCCTACGAAAATCGTGAAGGAGACCACTTATTAAATATTTGCCTCTTAACTAAACAACATTTGAAAATCGAATCCATTTACACACACAATATTATAGGTAGTTCGCTTCTATTGCACCGAATGCTACTTAGAAAAGAGATGCTAATTGGCATCATTTTATTTGCTTCACTTTTTGTAGATGGGGTAAGCACTAACAAACAATATTTGAAAATCGAATCCATTTACACACACAATATGGTAGTTCACTTCCATTTCACCGAATGCTACCAAGAAAAGAGATGCGAATTGGCATCATTTTATTTGCTTCACTTTTTGTACATGGGTTATGCACTAACAAACAAGATTTGAAAATCGAATCCATTTACACACAAAGTATTATAGGTAGTTTGCTTCCATTGCACCGAATGCTACTAAGAAAAGAGTTGCCAATTGGCATCATTTTATTTGATTTACTATTAGGACGCATGTAACCTATCTACCTCCCCTTATATATAGCATATCTATGGTAGGTACGAGATCCCCGTACTCGTGAATGGTTACAGTGCCTATCGCATTGAATTTACATAATATCCGTTAACGGTGGCCGGAAATGAAACTTCACATACTAGCCAGTTTGGGAACCGTTGTTGAACCAATAGTGTATTAACACGTCGTAGGTAGGTACGTCTCAGTGGAATGGTTACATAACTTTACCAATTATATAAAAAAAATAAAAACAGGCTGCATAGAATGTATTTTATCTCACTCGGGGGGTAAAGACGAATTTATGTGCACCTGGTAATCCGAAATTCAATGGATTTTGGGCTATGGGCTTAGTCAAAGAAACATACATAGACACATATACAGGATGTAAAAAATTAGTGAAGGATCCGTTTACTGGAGGTTCTACTCATCATACTGAACAACTTTCCCCGAGGAACCCATAGACAATTCTCAAAAATAAATATGGACCCTCCATACAAAATTGCACAAAATTGGTCGATCAGACGGTCGATTTTTATGAAGAGGTTAAAAAAAATGCCAGTGATGACATACGGAACTGAGACATGGTCACTTACTATGGGCCTCATAAGAAGGCTTAAGGTCACCCAAAGGGCAATGGAGCGTGCTATGCTCGGAGTTTCTCTGCGGGATCGAATCAGAAACGAGAAGATCCGTAGAAGAACCAAAGTAAGCGACATAGCTCTCAGAATTGGTAAACTTAAGTGGCAGTGGGCGGGGCACATTGCTCGTAGAACAGATGGCCATTATGGCAGTAAAGTTCTCGAGTGGCGACCACGCACCGGAAAACGTAGTATAGGCAGGCCTCCCACACGTTGGACCGATAACTTGGTGAAGGTCGCGGAAGCCGCTGGATGCGGGCAGCGCAGAACTGGTCGTCATGGAAATCCTTGGGGGAGGACTATGTCCAGCATTGGACGTCCTTCGGCTGATATGATGAAGATGATGAAAAAAAATCTTGCGATTCCAGCAAAGTCGTTAAAAAAAAGTTATGATGAGTAGAATCCCCACCTTGAAGTATCTCTACACCTTTTTATTAAGTACACCCTGTATATTTCTTCCTGTATTTAGTTTATCTCTGTTTTTCAACCGACTTCAAAATGGTGGTTTTCAGTTCGGTTGTATATTTTTATATTTTTTAGGGTTCCATACCCAAAGGGTACAAACGGGACCCTATTACTAAGACTCCGCTGTCCGTCCATCTGTCTGTCTGTCCGTCTGTCACCAGGCTGTATTTCATGAACCGTGATAGTTAGACAGTTGAAATTTTCACAGATAATGTATTTCTAATGCCGCTATAACAACAAATACAAAAAATTAGAAAAAGTGAATGTCTCCATACAAAAAACGTGTTTATTGTGAAACGTGAAGAAACTAGCGCCATCTAGTATGATGGTACGGAACTTTTTGTGCGCGATTCTGATTCACACTTTACCGGTTTTTACATTTACCGGTTAAAATACATTTTTATTTGAAAGAATAATACTTTAAGATTAGTCCTACAGAAATTTTCTTTAAAAATTTAAAAATTACCTAAAAATTTGTAGCGTAAATTGGCCACGCTGAAGTCACAAGTTTCGTTGCACCCTGTATATACATGTATACATATTCTCCTTTTTGGACAGGTGCGTAATTAGTCATTTAATCTAGTAATACGGTAAGTAGCATAAAATCAAAACAACGTACGTACAAAGTGTACGTAAAAACACCGATTTAAAATAATTGAAAACGCTACAAGTTAAAAACCGACTTCCATCGCAACAACTTAGTACAATTTTGCATTATTATTTTTGGTTTTTGTTAATTTTCTAATAAACTAGTACATCGATTTTGATAAAATTGGTATGTAACCAATTATACCCTATCGAATTAAAAAAATAATCATAAAAATCGGTTCACAATTTGCGAAGATATCGCGTAACAAACATACAAAAAAACAACAACATATAGTAGAATTGAGTACCTCCTCCTGTTTTGGAAGTCAGTTGAAAAATTACTTATTAAAAAATTAATATTTAAAATGGACTCGTTATACTGCAGCTGGAGCTATAACTAATCAAACTCAATAATTTTGTCGTATAAAACCTTCACATCAGCTCATATATACGTCTCCACCGAGGGGCTCGAGCCTACCCTGAATTAGGGCGATCGGGCCGTACTCGACCACGCGGGCCCAGTGCGGGTTGGTCAACTTCACACAAAACCTTCGAGTTTCTTCGCAGATGAGTGCAGGTTTTCTCACGATGTTTTTCCTTCACCGTAAGAGCGTCGGATAAACGTACATATGAGATCGATATTCGAAAACACATTGGTACGTGGCAGGACTCGAACCTCGACCTCCCGAATAGGAGGTAGCGGCATAAAATCTAATCATAGTAAATTCGTAACTTCTTTCATAAATCATTATCATCTTAGCCTTATTCCTAATTATTTAGGGTTGGTATTAAAGGTTTTCAATAAATATCTAGATGACTGGCCCTGGGTACATTAGTGAGCTCTGTGTCCGCCGGGCAGGGTCGTGGGTTCGATTTCCTACAGTTACCAACACTATTTTGGGTAGCCCGCGTGACAGTTGGATCAGGTCTAGGCTGCGTAGAATGACAGTAGTCGTGTAGTTTATGGGACTGGCATACATTTTACCCAGCGAGCAACGTAGCGCCATTTAGATCGACTTTAGAAAACACGAGTATCACCGTACTGTCACATTCAGCCTTTTTTTGCATCATTTTACTGATGGTAAATGACGATGATGCCGAAGATGGAAGCGGCTTTGCCAAAATTCCCCAACGCAATAAAGAACTGGCTATCTTATCTTCAAGCCGGAACACATCAATGTTGTTAACAATGATGTTTGTCTGCAAGATTTAGATAAGATGGTGGTAGCTAGCCAGGCGGGCTTATAAAAAGCCCTACCACCAACTAAACCGAGTCTCACAAGTTGACCCCACCGGGAATCGAACCCGCGACCTGCTGGTGTGAAGCGAAAAGTGAAAGTCTTCATACAAAAAACGTGTTTATTGTGAAACGTGAAGAAACTAGCGCCATCTAGTATGATGGTACGGAACTTTTTGTGCGCGATTCTGACTCACACTTTAAAAATTTTACAATTACCTAAAAGTTTGTTGCGTAAATTGGCCACGCTGTAGTCACAAGTTTTAAGACATTACGCCACGGAGGCGGTCAAAAAAAAGCCTTGAACGGGGCTTCCCGTTACCGCCCCCGAACGTGTTAAACTGCAAACTTTCGTGTGACAAAAGGTTTGTTTGCTCTGTGTCTATATTGTGTATCGACCCAGACTTTACCCCCGTGTGCGAAGTATGGCCTAACCTTCCCCAATTTGAGAAAAGACCCGTGCCCCCACAGTGGGGACGTTTATACGTGTGGTTGACGACATTATTATGTATGAATTTAAGGGTACGTGGCGGCAACTGCGGTAAACCGCCACTGAAACTTAATACAAGCGACAAGTACAAATATACGTCATCTAGAACGCGCTATTAATGTTTCTTCGCTACTGAGTATATATGTTATCGGCCAAACCCGATTTTAATCAGTTCATTCTTTATTTGCAATATATGCAGAATCGCTTCTGGCGCTTCTCGCTCGCCTCGCGCCTTGACTTAAAAAGAGATTCTAACCTAACCTACCAGTTAAAAAAAAATATTGTAAAATGAGCGGAGTCGTTTCTGGGATGAACTGGTTTGTCCTAAAATCGGGTTTGACCGGTAACATCTAATATATAAAATTCTCGTGTCACAGTTTTCGTTCCCTTACTCCTCCGAAACGGCTTGACCGATTCTCATGAAATTTTGTGAACATATTGAGTAGGTCTGAGAATAGGCCAACATCTATTTTATTTTAGGGTAGGGTAGTGTAGGGTAGGGTAGTGTAGGGTAGGGTAGGATAGTGTAGTGTAGGGTAGTGTAGGGTAGGGTAGTGTAGGGTAGGGTAGTGTAGTGTAGTGTATGTAGGGTAGGGTAGTGTAGGGTAGGGTAGTGTAGGGTAGGGTAGTGTAGGGTAGGGTAGTGTAGGGTAGTGTAGGGTAGGGTAGTGTAGGGTAGGGTAGTGTAGGGTAGGGTAGGGTAGGGTAGGGTAGTGTAGTGTAGTGTAGTGTAGGGTAGTGTAGGGTAGGGTAGTGTAGTGTAGGGTAGGGTAGGGTAGTGTAGTGTAGTGTGGGGTAGGGTAGGGTAGGGCAGTGTAATGTAATGTAAGGCGGTACGTAGTTCGCAAATTATAAATTTCAGTGATCAACGGTTAGACCAATGGCCGGTCTCCAGGCATACCACCTCCCCTGGCGGAGATATATAAGTATCTACTTGTAAGTTTATAAGTATCTGGTTCCCATAGAATAGGGAATCATAGTTTAGGACCAGATGACCGTGTTTTGCCCCTTAACCTTTATTTTAAACTAGCTTTTTCCCGCGGCTTCACCAGCGCGTGGATATCGTTTTAATGACTGTCTTTAAGGGTGATTAGTAAAATATGTCGTTTTCCACCTACTTAACCATCTCTGTGCAAAAAAATCACAACAATCGAGTATTTTTTTAGTTCCCTTAGGAACTGCATAAGATTATGCTATTATACCAGGATAAAAAGTAGCCTATGTCCTTTTCCCGTGACACAGGCTACCTGCATGCCAAATTTCATAAAGATTGGTCAAGGCGTTATGAAGCGAGAAAAGGTAACAAACAAACAAACACATTTTCACATTTATAATATTAGTAAGGATTTATTTGATGATATCATCTTATATACGTCCCCACCGACGGTTTGAGCCTACCCTGAATTAGGGCGATCGGGCATTAGTCGACCACGCGGGCCCAGTGCGGCTTTATACACGACCTGCGAGTTTCTCCGCAGACGTGTGCAGGTTTCCTTACGATGTTTTCCTTCACCGTAAGAGCGTCGGATAACCGTACTTATGAAATCCAAATTCGAAATCACATTGGTACGTGGCAGGATTCGAACCATTACTTCCCGGACAGTAGGCGGCGGCCCTAGCCGTTACGCCACTGACGCTCTTGAATTTAAATCAATTATCTGACTTAAAAAAACATTTAAATTTTTGTTTCGGGAATTGGTTTGCATAACAAAAAAACCCGTCAAAGAAAAAGTATGTACGTATTCAAGAAAAAAATAACGATAATCCTTCATTTCCCTTCGGCGGATAATGACCACAACTGAAAAAGACCACAAATAAAAATGTCCACTTCTTAAAATGACCACTTCTCACAATGACCACTTTATGAATTTCCTGTTCTTAAAATGACCATTTCTTAAAATGACTACATTTGTGAAATTTAACTTCAATGGTCTTAAGGTCGCTTGTAATCTTGCGATAAATTTTAGAGTGACTTCCAGGGTTTCGATTGAGCTGAAATTTGGTATGAAGCCGTATTCTCGTTGACAATAGATCCTTTTGGTATTTCGAACTTGATCTGATGATGAACTACGAAAGCGGAATCAAGGTCCCAGGATCGTCTATTATTTTTAACCAAATCACAGGAAATACCGTACCTCTCAGACTGGCGTTTATAAATTTGGAATTAAGCATTTAACAATTTATTACAAATTTAAATTGGCACACTGACCTTAAAAATATTTTTTCAAATAAAAACTTTTACCTAGAAGTTTTAGGTATTTTCCAATGAGATTATTTTTTCAATAATAAATAATTTTCGAAAAACATAAAAACTTTTAAGTACAAGCTTTTAATACTGAATTGTCACGCGATATACATTCCTATAATTTGGGTCTCTTAAGGCAAGAGTGAATAGGAATTATTTGAGTTTGCGTGTACCATCCTCGACTGTATATAATCACTTACCATCAGATGAGTTGCAGTCAAACGCACTCAAATATATAATTAAAAAAAATGCAATGATGTCAAATTTCAGCTGAATAGGAAACCGGGAAGTGGTTCAAATTTAACTTGCAATATTCCACCCGAACAAACATACATACATTGCAACTTGAATAAAAGTTACAAGCTTTTATAAAAAAACTTCGATTTGTTCTTTAAACCATTCTACCCTAGCCAAAGCCTTATAAATAAACCACAAAGCACCACAATACAATATTACCCGAAAAATACTTAAGCAAATCTCCAAGAGGCGAAGGCTTCATTTCCTGGGGCGTGCCGCGGCCGCGCTTATCGAACAGATAAATATTTTGCCAAGGCGCACCATAAATAAAACGTAATGGAATCCATTTGGAAACGACTCGGCGAGCTCGCGGATTGATGTATTGGGACCACATCGGGACCGTGGCCGGTGGTACAAAAACACACCAAGACTGGTGCAGCCAAATCAAACAATAATCTTACTAATATAGGTATGACGAATGCTAGTCATCTGAGTTACTTTTCAAGCGACTTCCAAAAAGGAGGAGGTTCTCAATTCGTCTGTATGTTTTTTTTATGTGTGTCACCTCATAACTTTTGACTGGGTGAACCGATTTTTAATATTTTTTTTTATTTGAAAGCTGGCACTTTCCGTGTGGTCCCGTATAAAATTGTTTTAGTACTTTATTAGAAAATTAATAAAAATCAAAAATAATAATATAAAAATCTACTAAGTTGTTGCGATGGAAGTCGGTTTTTTAACGTGTTTAGCGTTTTCAATTATTATCTTGTGTCAAAAACGACATTTTGTTCTAAAAATGTTAGCAATACCTAGACGTGACGTCATAGTTTTGCAGCGTCATTTATGTACCTATTTTGTGATTTTGGTGAATTAAAAATCTATGACTTGATGGAAAACAAAACGAGTAAGGTTTTTGGAAGTTTAAGCAGGAGGGCAATTTAGTGATCAAGAGTTCATACTTTATTTATGATGCTGTCGTCATCCCTATATAAACACGAAAGTTTTTAAGAATGTATGGATGTGTGGATGTATGTTTGTTACTCTTTCACGCAAAAACTACTAAACGGATCTGGCTGATATTTGGTAGGTAGACAGATTAGGAACTGGATTAAAACATAGACTACTTTGTTCCACGCACTGTGCCTCCATGAAAAGTCATAGAAACGTTGTCCACGCGTGTGAAGCCGCGGGGAACAGCTAGTGTACATTATTTTTGAGGAACGTAATGAAGCAATTTCAGGTCGAGCATAAACTAGAATTTTTGCCGAGGTGTCGTTTTTTTTAGAAAGGCACTAGTGGAAAATAAAACGTAGTGGAATCCATTTGGAAACGAATCGGCGAGCTCGTGGACTAATGTATTGGGACCACATTGGGACCGTGACCAGTGGTACAAAAAGACACCAAGACTGGTGCAGACAAATCTTTATTTCTGATGCTGTCGTCATCCCTATTATAAACGCGAAAGTTTGTAAGAATGTATCGATGTATGTTTGTTACTCTTTCACGCAAAAACTACTGAACTTAGCTGGATGAAATTTGGTTGGTCGACAGATTAGGAGCTGGATTGACATGTAGTCTATTTTTTTCCACGCTCGCGAGCCGCTTGCAGCTCGCGCACTGCGCACCCTCGGAGACAATCATAGACACTAAGTTCACGCGAACGAAACCGCATGCAAAAGCTAGTCTAGTATTAAGAAGACACATGGTTATATTCAATCCACATGATATTATACACCTACTTTAAATAAAATCATTAATTTAATCACAAAGTAATAAATGATAAATAAAATATTAATTCAACATTAATTAAAGCTTATTCTTTTTAGTGCTTTGAGATGCTACAATCCGAGCAGGTAGATACGTGTTAAAATAATATCGAACGTAAGTCTATTTATTTTAAGTTCAAATCGATGCGGGCTTCAACGCAGCTGTTACGTTAAAACCGAACGCTAAATTCTCGATTTTTACATGTATTTATTACTTTTCTATATTTTCAAATAAGTTTAAAAAATGTGTTCAATTAACATGAAATTAAAATTTGTTTTCGAGAAATTTTGCAATTAATACCAAAAACAGGGTCTACAGTATATTTTTTTACATCAAAAGTGGTTTTAAAATTGTATTCAATAAAATCGATTTTCATTACTTTTAAGTATTATTTAAATTTTTACATAGTGTTAACACAGCCTCTTTCAATAATTTGAATTGAATATTGTCATTTGACCTATCTTAAGGCCTTAATTTAAGAGCTAGACTGTGCAGCATCCACTTCAGTTCAGTTTGTGCAACTCCCTCCATCTTTCTCCATTCAAAGCCGTTTCCTTTACCTCCCTATACAACCTATCATTTAACTTCTTCTTAACTTGAGATACATAGCTTATCCTTGGTCTCCCTCTACCCTGCTTTCCTTCTATGTTTCTTTTCATGATGTTGTTAATGAATCTGTCATGTCTTATTATTATCTTTCCTCTGCGGTTTTCTATTAAATCCATGAGACTTCTCTTCTCATTTATTCCTTGCAAATCCTCCTCTACCTATTAATTCATCATATCAGCCGAAAATGGTCCACTGCTGGACAAAGGCCTCCCCCAAGGATTTCCACGACGACCGGTCCTGCGCTGCCCGCATCCATCGACTTAAAGATCGCGCTTTACCAGGCCGTCGGTCCACCGCGTGGAAGGCTTGCCTACACTACGTTTTCCGGTGCGCGGTCGCCACTCGAGAACATTACTCCCCCAACGGCAATCTGTTCTACGAGCTATGTGCCCTGCCCACTGCCACTTCAGTTTAGGGATTCTGTGAGTATGTAGTTCGAATCCTGTCACGTACCATTGTGATTTCGAATTAAGATTTTATACGTACGTTTATCCGACGCTCTTACGATGAAGGAAAACATCGTGAGGAAACCTGCACACGCCTGCGAAGAAATTCGAAGGTTGTGTGTGAAGTCGACCAATCCGCACTGGACCCGCGTGATCGACTAAGGCCCGATCGCCCTCATTCAGGGTAGGCTCGAGCCCCTCGGTGGGGACGTATATGAGGTTAAATGTATAGATACATGAAAATCTATGAGATAATCTAAAGTTCTTCTGTTCTTGCAGGAAAAATGAAATTTCCAAACTCCTATTGTTTACAAACAAGCGACACCTAGTGGGATCTAGTAGTAACTTCTACACAATTAATTTAAGTAATAATACGAGAGCAGCAATTAATTACCTTTTTCCAATATCTACAGATGGCGCTGTAGATGAATTTTGTTTTTTTGGTACGGAAGCCTTATTGCGCGAGTTAGACTCGGACTTGGTCGGTTTTTTATTATTTACTGTTATAGCAGCAATAGAAAAACACAATCTGTGATAATATAAACTGTTTACCTATAAGCTATAAGTTTTCCTAATAAATAAAAATAAAAATAAATAAATAAATAAAATAACAGTTCTTGAAATACAGCCAGCTGACAGACAAATGGACGGACGGGCGGACAGCGGATGCTTAGTAATAGCCAAGTATATACCTATAATAGTTCTAACATATAGTATGGACATCCAGGTTTATACAGATTGGTTACAGTTTGGTACTCGAACGTATGGGATTTCGCCGTGATTTTGTTTGCTCCGTCATTTGTTTTTAGAAATGTAATTTCGTTACCGTTTGTATGCAGTGTACGGGTGTGGTCGTTGGAACCCTTTAAGTACGGAACTACAACCATTCTAACACCTGTCAACAAAATACAATTTCAATAGAACACCTATTTCAACTTTCCATGCGTTAGATAGATTACATGTCACCCCGCATTAGGTGGTCACTACGTCTTCCCGATATTTCCATACCGTCATTCAATATGATAACGATACGTGACCGCTGGTAGATAGCGTTGGTGGCGTAACGGCTAGGGCTGCTACTTCAGGAGGTAGCGGCGCTAGCCGTTATCACATTGAATATCCCGGACAGTCCGGGGGTGTTACGGTAAAAAAACGATTTCTTGGTAGCGTAGGCAGATCTTTATTTATTTATATAGTTATTAATTCATTGCACACAGGATACAATTTCAATAGAACACCTATTTCAACTGTCCATACATTAGACAGATTACATGTCACCCCACATTAGGTGGTCACTACGTCTTCCCGATATTTCCATACCGTCATTCAATATGATAACGATACGTGACCGCTGGTAGATAGCGTCGGTGGCGTAACGGCTAGGGCCGCGACTTCAGGAGGTAGCGGACCTAGCCGTTATCACATTGAATATCCCGGACAGTCCGGGGGTGTTACGGTAAAAAGACGATTTCTTGGTAGCGTATGCATATCTTTATTTATTTATATAGTTATTAATTCATTGCACACAGGATACAATTTCAATAGAACACCTATTTCAACTGTCCATACATTAGACAGATTACATGTCACCCCGCATTAGGTGGTCACTACGTCTTCCCGATATTTCCATACCGTCATTCAATATGATAACGATACGTGACCGCTGGTAGATAGCGTTGGTGGCGTAACGGCTAGGGCCGCTACTTCAGGAGGTAGCGGACCTAGCCGTTATCACATTGAATATCCCGGACAGTCCGGGGGTGTTACGGTAAAAAGACGATTTCTTGGTAGCGTATGCATATATTTATTTATTTATATAGTTATTAATTCATTGCACACAGGATACAATTTCAATAGAACACCTATTTCAACTGTCCATACATTAGACAGATTACATGTCACCCCACATTAGGTGGTCACTACGTCTTCCCGATATTTTTTATACCGTCATTCAATATGATAACGATACGTGACCGCTGGTAGATAGCGTTGGTGGCGTAACGGCTAGGGCCGCTACTTCAGGAGGTAGCGGACCTAGCCGTTATCACATTGAATATCCCGGACAGTCCGGGGGTGTTACGGTAAAAAGACGATTTCTTGGTAGCGTATGCAGATCTTTATTTATTTATATAGTTATTAATTCATTGCACACAGGATACAATTTCAATAGAACACCTATTTCAACTGTCCATATATTAGACAGATTACATGTCACCCCGCATTAGGTGGTCACTACGTCTTCCCGATATTTTCATACCGTTATTCAATAACGATACGTTAACGCTGGTAGATAGCGTCGGTGGCGTAACGGCTAGGGCCGCGACTTCAGGAGGTAGCGGCTCTAGCCGTTATCACATTGAATATCCCGGACAGGTCCGGGAGGTGTTGCACTAAAACGAAAATTTCTTGATAGCGTAGATAGATGTTTATTTATTTAATAGTTTATTGTGCACAGGGTACATAAAATACAGATTTTAAACAGTAAGGTGACACAAAGCTTATTTCTAAAAAAATGCTTATTTCTAAACAGCAGACCCGGGAAAGAAGAACGTTTTGACTGAGATGGCAGACATGTACACAACTTAATAAAAAAAACTAATACTTAAAATAATATTAAATAAATACTTAAACAAATATAGACAACAAATACATAAATATACTTAAATATAGATACCAGATGCTTTAAATAAATACATAGATAAATATAAGGTGTAACAAAATTAGCTGAAACTATTTTAACTGGTGCTTCTACCCATGAAACTGAACAACTTTCCCCATGGAACCCATAGTCAAATCACAAAAAAAAATTTGGCTCTCCCATACTAACTCGATTAGCTGATCAGCCAACTTAGTATGGGAAGTTCAACATTTTTTTGAGATTTGACTATGGGTTTCATGGGGAAAGTTGTTCAGTTTCATGGGTAGAAGCACCAGTTAAAATAGTTTCAGTTAATTTAGATATACCTTATATACAGGATGGTCCAAACAATGACGCCAATTTATTTTTAATAGCTTCCTCACATCCAGGGGTATCCGAAAATACCCCATGTATGTTACCCGATTTTTTGTGGTTTTCGAGTTTTGATTTTTTTTTGTGATTTTTCGGAATATTCTGTCGGACCGACTTAAAAAATTTAAAAAAGTAACTTTTTATAGGTTTTTCGGATTATTTTTTTTAGAATCACTATGCTTATTAATTTGTCTATCACACATAAAAAAACAGCTTCCTAATATTGATGCAAGTTAGAAATTTTTTGACCTAAATTCAAAAAAAAATTCTCTAGCGAGTAAGAGCTAAATTTTCAACTTGAAATAAAAAAAATAAAAAGGCCTTTTCATGGCTTCAAAGTGATTTCAGAAACTTTGTCAGGTCTTTAGCTTGCATAATAATACACAAAAAATATTACTTAATAGGCTGTTTTTCACCGAAAACGGCATTCAAAGGTACAGAGGCGGAAATTTCATTAAATAGCAATTTAATTTAAAACATTATTTTTGTAATCACTCAGGCCAATTAAGTTAAGAAATACCTCCAGTAAGTAAAGAATACATAAAATAGCATAACTTTTGTCAGTTGACTTTCGTCAACTATTTTAAGGGACTTTTAAGGGTTTAAATAAAACATTAAAAAATAAAATAAAAGCAGTTTATTTTAAATTAAATTTTCAAAATGTCTACCTCCTACCTCAATACACAATCTGCAGCGTCTTAAAAAATTATCTTTAAGCCTTCGAAAAGCCCCCGAGTTTTCTCTTATTACTGTTTCGCTTTCTCTTAATTTTTGTCTGAGCTCTTCTTCCGAGTTCACTTCGCGGGCATAAACGATTTCTTTCTAATAGCCCCAACTAAAAAAATCTATCGGGTTTAAGTCTGGCGAGCGCGCAGGCCATTCAATTGGCCCGTTGCGCCCAATCCACCTTCCTGGGAAAGCTTGGTTTTGGTATTCCCTTACTCGTCGTGCATAGTGGCAAGGAGCACCGTCATTTTGAAGAATCATTCTTCTTCTGGTCTCTAAGTCAACGTCTTCCAGTAACCCATTTATATCGTTTTGCAGAAACGCCAAATACGCGTCTGCGTTCAATCGGGCGGGCAATTCAAAAGGCCCAATAAATTCACCTTTGACTATCCCTGACCACATGTTAACGCTGAATCGAGTTTGGAAATTGCTCTCTCTCGTCTCGTGTGGATTTTCGATATACCAGCTGTGATAGTTGTGGATATTAAATACCCCATTCCTTTCAAATCGAGATTCATCTGTCCACAGAATGTTATCAAAGAAAGATGGGTCCTCCTGAGATCTTCGTAGCATTGTTGTACAGAATTCAACTCGTCTTGCATGGTCAGACTGCTGAAGTTGTTGGACGCGTTGAATATGGTAGGGATGATACCCCTCTGAAAAAAATAATAATAATAAGACTAACAACGTAAAAAAAGTTAATACAGTAGCACAAGCATGTACTGACCAAAAGTATGCGCGCGGCACAGCATGCAATTGTTGTCTCTTCGAATTCGTGTCATCGCTAACAATGAGCTTAAGAAAGAGATAATCGGCTACATAGCGTCGTCTCTGTCAGTACGTCTACGAAGCTTACAATAGCCGATTATCTTTATTCGGCTAGTTTCGGCTTTGAGCGTCGTCTCATTCGCGCCCCGTGTAGTAGAGACGTCGACGACGCTTTACATTTAGCTGATTATCTCCTTCTAAAAGAGTAGATACGATGTATTTAGAATAACATTAAGTATTAGAAACTCACCTGAATTTAGTATTCTCAAAACAGAGGTTCGTGGAATTCCAGTCCTCCTATTAATTTTTCTCGAGCTTGTAGAAGGGCCTCTTTCCACTTCTTCAACAACTTCATCTCTTCTTTCCGGGTCAACTCTAAGTACTCCTTCGCGAGTTCTATTCCGTCCAGGAATAAGTCCGGCCATCAGCGTGTCGTGCGTGTAACGAAAAACCCTGTTGTCCGGGTAATGTTCCCGTATATCTCCTCGCCGCCGAAGTTCCTCTTCATAAAGCCTTGCCGCTAAGGAACAGTTTCGTTGGGCAACGCCAAAATAGTAGTGCATCTCTACGTATTCACTAAAAGAATAATCCATGTTGCACAAGCACAACAGTAATCCAAGTCACTAGAAAATCGAAGTCCAAGAGCAAGAACAGGTCGGTCGTAAAGCAGGCAAATCAAGTCCAGGTAACACAGCGAAAGTTAGAGTTCGGGATAAATAATGGAGCGAGCGAGAGTAGTTGTAACACGTACGAGAGCAGTGAACGACTGGCGTGGCGGGTAGGGGCACCCTGGGCGCGCGCGCGGGCTGTAATGAAGAGGTGCAGCAAGGGGACGGGAGGGGAGAAAAAGGTCCTTTTGCTACCTGGCCTCCTTGTCAAGCTAGATTGTGGCTGCCTTTTTAATTTTTTTAATGAATTATACCATTCAAATGCTACCTAAGCAAGCAGTCAAATTATTACAAGTGGTACTTTATTTAGCATGTCACTGGTATTTTTTACCTACTAGAAGTATTTCCTCTCTTCATTGGCCTGAGTGATTACAAAAATAATGTTTTAAATTAAATTGCTATTTAATGAAATTTCCGCCTCTGTACCTTTGAATGCCGTTTTCGGTGAAAAACAGCCTATTAAGTACTATTTTTTGTGTATTATTATGCAAGCTAAAGACCTGACGAAGTTTTTGAAATCACTTTGAAGCCATGAAAAGGCCTTTTTATTTTTTTTATTTCAAGTTGAAAATTTAGCTCTTACTCGCTAGAGATTTTTTTTTTTAATTTCGGTCAAAAAATTTCTAACTTGCATCAATATTAGGAAGCTGTTTTTTTATGTGTGATAGACAAATTAATAAGCATAGTGATTCTAAAAAAAATAATCCGAAAAACCTATAAAAAGTTACTTTTTTAAATTTTTTAAGTCGGTCCGACAGAATATTCCGAAAAATCACAAAAAAAAATCATAACTCGAAAACCACAAAAAATCGGGTAACATACATGGGGTATTTTCGGATACCCCTGGATGTGAGGAAGCTATTAAAAATAAATTGGCGTCATTGTTTGGACCACCCTGTATATTAACCAATTCAGATGTTATTTCGAAGTTTGACAAAAATTACCGAAACAACTCCAGTAGACTTGCTTACAAGGAAGTATCTACTACGACACCTATACGTAGTACAATGAACTAATGAAATAAATGTTGAACATTTATGTTAAATACTAAATGCAATGCATTAATTACTTTATATAGTACATAAAAATCTTACCAGATGGGGTTGCGTGTCTTAACAGGAGGCCATGGTTCGAATCCTGCCTCGTACCAATGTGTTTTCGAATTCCGATTTCATATGTACGGTTTATCCGACGCTCTTACGGTGAAGGAAAACATCGGTAGGAAACACTTGCACACGCCTGCGAAAAAACTCGAATGTTGTGTGTGAAATCGACCAATCCGCATGGGCCGACGTGGTCTACTAAGGCCCGATCGCCCTAATTCAGGGTAGGTTCGAGCCCCTCGGCGGGGGACATATATGGGCCGTTCTGAAGATGTGACCGTCATCGACAAAATATGCAGCCATTGCTTACAAAACAAATTCTGGAAATTTTTAAGTTCTTATAGAAATCGTCATCGGCATCGATCTCATAGAAACCATGAATAACCATCTCCATACCGGAATGTTTAAGTTCATTAGCTTCACATCAGGAGGTCGCGGGTTCAGAGCGAAGTGAAGGATTCTAGAGTAGAATCCCGAGCGTAGCGAGGAATTCTTTAGTAGAATCCTGAACGTAGCGACGGAACGTACGTTGCCCGAGCCAAAAATATTTTTTGCGCCCGAGTGATACTCTACTTTTCATCACCCTCTATGAGAAAATAAAAGGCACCTCATATGTTATTGTAATATTATTATTTAATAAAACATAGAGTAACAACGAAATTGAAATTAAACAGTATCCAAAACAACTAAAAACTTATATTTACATTTGAGACATTTTCGCAATTACGAAAATTTATTGTTACAGTTTTATTAGGAATAGAGATTGTTGTAGATTTTATATTCTGCATGTTTGAAATAATGTCCGAATCTGGCTCATTTTAAGGGAAATGCGACGGTGAATCTCGTTGTTTGGATGTATATGGGCGCGGCGATATAGTGGCAAATTCAAAAAGTGCGCACCAAAGATAATTGCGGCTCACTTATAAAGAGGATTAAAAACTCATTACTGCCGCTAATAGTTTCTTATAGAAAACACCACCTTTGGGTGCACTTAAAGGCGAACCGAGTCATCCTTCTTGAATAGATGGCATGATAATGACTTTTATCAGACTACAATAATACCCATTGTAACCCCTATTCTTTTAACCACATCCGCAGCTCAGAGGCAAAGTTCACTGGCTTTACACAGGAGGTCGCGGATTCGATTCCCGGCGGGGTCAATTGTAAGACTCGGTTTGGTTGGTGGTAGGGCATTTTCTAAGCCCGCCTGGCTAGCTACCACCATCTTATCTAAGTCTTGCCGCCAAATATCATTGTTGATATAATTGGTGTGTTCCGGCATGAAGACCATTGCGTTGGGGAATCTTGGTAATCCCGCTTCCATCTTCGGCAACATCGTCACTTACCACCAGGTGAGATGTTGTCAAGGATTTACCAATTGTGGATAAAAAAAAAAAGTCTTTTAGACCGAATAGAGAATAGAGACAGCACATCACTTAATCAACCGAGTGATCCGTTCGTACGGATCCCTAAATCATTTATAAAGGCGCGCCCCCCCGACTCGCGACTGCTCGCAGAAGAATTTTTCTTGTCTTAAGTAAATAAAAATCCAATCAGAGCAAATCCAATTTTCATTCCGTCGCCTGCTGGATTCGCTGGGGATTTCTGTGCGATTTTTTTTTACTTCTTAGTTTTTATTCCCCTTTTTCACCCTCACGCGAGTTGATTTTTAGTGTTGAATTTAATTTGCGGAATAATTACAGTGGTCGTCCCTCCTTTTTAAAATGAGTGTTAATATATAGGGTCTTAACAAAGCTATGTACTTTTTTAACTGGAGCTTATACTCATGAAACTGAATAACTTTTCCTAAGAAACTCATGAACAATTCGCAAAAAATTTTTTGGACTTCCATACAAAGTTTTCCCGCCAGCTGATTGATTTGTATGGGATGTCCAAATTTTTTTTTGCGAATTCACTATGGGTTTCTTGGGGAAAGTTGTTCAGTTTCATGGATACAAGCTCCAGTTAAAAAAAAGTTCATACCTTTGTTAAGGCCCTGTATACGCCTGAATAATTTTCAAGGTTTTCATACCATAAAAAGAAAAAAAGAACCCTTACAGGATAACTTTATTTTTTGCTTGTCTGTCTATTTATCTGTTAAGACCCTTTTTTTTAGAAACGCGTGTAGGTGTCAAGTTGCAATTAATATCGAATACTAGGATAAGTTGAAATTTATATCATTAGGATTTGTAAAAAAATTAAGCTTCTTTGGCAAAACACTATAAAAATGCAGCCATTTATATATGCCGCATACTTTGACTACACCCTGGTCAATTTATGCAACGGGCTAGAAATGACATTTCAAAAAAGGAATGACAGAACAAACAAAATGGCGGCGAAATCCTATACGTTCGACAATCCAAGTGTAACCAATCTGTATCAATCTGGGTGACGAGGGGGTGAGGTCGCAATCTAGAAAGCGACAGGGAGTGTCCATACTGTATGTTAGTACTCATATACAGGGTGTAACATAAAGGTGTGGTGATACTTTAAGGTGGGCTTGTACTCATCAAACTGAACAACTTTCTCCATGGAACCCATAGTCAAATCGCAAAAAAAAATTTGGCTCTCCCATACTAAGTTGGCTGATCAGCTGATCGAGTTAGTATGGGAGAGCCAAATTTTTTTTTGCGATTTGACTATGGGTTCCATGGAGAAAGTTGTTCAGTTTGATGGGTACAAGCCCACCTTAAAGTATCACCACACCTTTATGTTACACCCTGTATATACTTTGCTTTGACCTATAGGGTACTTCCCTTTGACTTAGAATCATGAAATTTGGCAAGAAGCACAGTTCAAGGGAAAAATCCGACAATTTTTAACTTGTAGCTATATCTATATTTATATATAGATATAGCTACAAGTTAAAAATTGTCGGATAATTGTTGATTAGCTTATGCTATATATAAAAAAGCGTCGGTGGCTCAACCGGTAACGACTCGGTCCATCTAACCAGAGGTATCGGGTTCAAATCTGGACGGTCAATGTACCAATGAGTTTTTCAAAAACTTACGTACATAAACTTACCGATTGCTTTAACGGTGAAGGAAAACATCGTGAGGAAACCTGCACAGGCCTGCGAAGAAACTCGAAGGTTGTGTGTGAAGTCGACCAACCCGCACTGGGCACGCGTGGTCGACTAAGGCCTAATCGCCCTGATTCAGGGTAGGCTCGAGCCCCTCGGTGGGGACGTATTTGAGCTGATATAATAATAATAAAATATCACTTTTTTTTATTACTAACTTACATTTTCAGTTGGAGAAATGGATGCGACGTATAACGATGTATGGGAGAACTTTTTTAAACCAGTTTTTTTTTAATTCGCAATTGTTAACTGTTGGTTCTTCAATCCGTTTGTTCTACACGTCAATGTTTTAGGGCTCTGTGCCCAAAAGTATGTTGGAAGTAGAACGGAACCCTCGGTGAACGAATCCAACTCGCACTTGGTTGGTTTCTTTCATATGCAACTGTCGCCTTTTAATTTGGTTTAAAGATAGCCTGTCATAGATAAAGTTATTTTCGTTTCTTCGTCATTGTATTTAAAAATTAAGTGAACTGGTGTTCCAGTGGTTAGCTCTGCTGCCTTCTGGGTCGAGAGTCGTGAGCTCGATTCCAACTCAAGGCTTTTTCCATTCATGTAACGAAAAAACTTTTCACTTTGTGTCTGTGTGTTTGTTATATACAGGGTGTGAAAAATGGTGTAGGACCCGTTAACCGGGAATTCTCATCATACTGAACAACTTTCCCCAAGAAACCCATAGTCAATTCTCAAAAATTACCCTCCATACAAAAATTCACTAAATTGGTCGATCATCATATGAAGCGTTAATTTTAAATTTCAGCAGTCATAGTAAAAAAAATTGCGTCGGTGGCGTAATGGCTAGGGCCGCCGCCTCCTGTCCGGGAGGTCGTGGTTCAAACCTGCCACGTACGACGCATATCCGACGCTCCTACGGTGAAGGAAAACATCGTGAGGAAACCTGCACACGCCTGCGAAGAAACCCGCAGGTTGTGTGTGAAGTCGACCAATCCGCACTGGGTCCGCGTGGTCGACTAAGGCCCGATCGCCTTAATTCAGGGCAGGCTCGAGCCCCTCGGTGGGGAAGTTTATGAGCTGATATGAATGAATGAAGTAAAAAAAGATATCCAGTATGAGTCCAGATAACTGGATATACGCCAACTTCGATACAACTGTATATATTTTATTTAAACTTAAGTACGTTTAACAGTCTCTGGTTCTCATTCACATCATAACAGCTCATATAGGTACGTCCCCACCGAGGGGCTCGAGCCTACCCTGAATTTGGGCGACCACGCGGGCATAGTGCGGGTTAGTCGACTTCACACACAACCTTCGAGTTTCTTTGCAGGCGTGTGCAGGTTTACTCGCGATGTTTTCCTTCACCGTAAAAGCGTCGGATAATCGTGCATATGAAATCAAAATTATTAAACAAATTGGCGCGTGGCAGGATTCGAACCCAGACCTCTCGGATAGAAGGTAGCGGCCCTAGCCGTTACGCCACCGACGCTCTTATAGGACTGATTTCCACGGTACAGGGAAACCACAGGAAAAATATATATAAAAATAAAAATATATATATCTTTATTCCCACTCAATTTAATACCATGTATTCGAGCAAATAAATATTATTCATTCATTCGTTCATTAATACTAACTACAAGGAAAATGTATGGTTTGGGGCGAGATGAACTAGTGTGTTTTGTCCAAAAAAAAATTTCTTTTTTATGAGTTTACTGACTCGGTGGCTCAGTGGTTCGTACCCTTGACTACTGATCCGAGGGTTGTGGGTCCGATCCCTACCCAGGGCAAGCATTTGTGTGATGAGCAGATTTGTTTGCTCTGTGTCCTGGGTGTTAAATATTTATATATGTATGTATTTAAACGTATATAAGTATGCATATTAGTCTCTGGTTCCCATAACACAGGGAATCCTACTTTGGGGCCAGATGACCATGTGTGATTTGTCCCAGAATATTAATTATTTTATTTATTTATTTTAAAGGCAAAGCTGAGGCCGGCAGCTACGTTTGTTTCCCAAACCACAATGTGTATCGAAATTTTAAAATTCAATACAAATTCAATAGATATACCAGAATATTTGTCGAGTTTTACAGCGAAGCAAGTTTCCCGCCACAAATTTCAATTGATGTACTACCACAACTGCGACGAAGTGTCGGCCCGCGGGACTCCTCTTGACTTCCGGCGAGCTCGCGGAAAATTTAATATAATTCAAACATTCGAACTTGTTCTAGAATGTCCCAACAACAATTTATTTCAGAAAGTACCATCAGCTAACAATTTTCCTATTACAACCTATGAAATAGGTAATCGGTCTGCATCAAAAATAAATTCTGAAATAAGATTTCCTAAATTGCTCTCCTCAAGAACTTTCTAAAAACCTTACTTGTTTTGTTTTTCCATCACGTCTTCAATTTTTAATTGATCAAATTCACAAAATAAGTTCGTCAATGACGGTCAAAATCTATGATGTCACTTGTGGGTATTTCAAATATTTTTAGAATAAAATTTAGTATATAACACATTATAAAAAATAAATCAATTGACTAGCAGTCCGATCCCCTATTGCCGATTGAATGAGAAAGTTTAAGAAAGAAAATTGATATAAAAACAGTTACTGAAAAAAATTGCTTCTTAATATAGCATTAGACTGTAAGAAATTAAATAGTGGTAAATTTATGCCTTTTATTTAGATATTTTGAGAGCACAGTGGCACCCATAAAGATGGGGTTTTTCACCTAAATAGATTTCCATCTTTACAGGCAAAAATACACAGTTTTAATTTTAAAGCTCTAGAGTTATTTCAACAGTTTCTTGTCGTATTTGGGAATATACCCAGCATAGGATTTCGTTACTTTTAAATAGTCCAAAAATTTACCCATATAAACACTAAGAAAATGCCTTTGTTCCATTCAATGGTACGTAGCTCCGGGCACAAGAACATGAAAGACATAACATTGGTCACTCATAAAAGACCATAAAGTAGTGTCATTATATGGTCAATAGTAGGGATGTTACGGAAGTGGTTTTATCGGAACCGAAATCGGAGTCGGAGTTTTCAAATTTAGTTTGTCAGTTTGTACACTTGTTAAGGGTAGGCCTAATAAAATAAAAAAATTAGTATACAAACATTATATTCAGTCGTCCTCTTTATAATTTGGAGAGAGGAGCACCCCGCGCGACATGTGCAACAGATTTTCGTTATTTTTGAAGTCAATTACTCCTAAACGCTAGAAAACCCAAGGTTGAAAAAAATACCCTTATTGTTGATGATGTTCCTTAAAGTCAAAATCTATTAGAAACACGATTGAACAGTTTTGGATCGATAGAAAAAACTTTTACCTTTAGTTTTGACTAATATTTTGAAGTATAAATTAAAAAAATATACAATAATATTTGTTAGAAAGTGAAAATGTGTGGTTATTTTCTTAACTCTTTACATGTAAAAAAAAAGACTACTGTTCCAATCAAAACCTCGCCTTAAAAAGTCCGATTTAAAAATGTCGAAGCCCGAAGCCGATGTCGGAACTGGAGGTATAATATCAATCGGAAGTTCCGACTTATCGGAGTCAGAGTCGAAGCTCCGTAACATCCCTAGTCAAGAGTATAAAAACCAGAACCTTTTTTTTCAATAAAAACTGGCATTGAAGTTTGAAAACTAAATTGGCAATTTCATACATAACTGTCTAAGTGTCTATGCCCGCGACTTCGTCCGTGTGGAGGTTTTGAATTTTCCCACGGGATCTCTTGAATTTTCCGGGATAAAAAGTTAACCAGGGCTATTAGGGATCACCATACAAAATTTCATCAATATCACCTTGGTAGTTTTTGCGTGATGCGCGAAAAAACAGACAGAGAGACAAAAATTCCAAAAGTTGTTGCTTTGGGCTCATATCGTTAGTAATGTCAGGAACTATAATTATCTTTGGTAATGTCTACGAAAGTTATTATTTTCCAAAAATATTTCATGAACAGACACGGCCCCGTTACAGTTTTATTACAATACTAGCTGTCACTACACTACACTACACTACCCTATCCTACACAACCCTTAACCCTACCCTACCCTACACTACCCTACATACACTACACGACAGTACCCTACCCTACCCTACACTACACTACCCTACCCTACCCTAACTACACTACACTACCCTACCCTACCCTAAAACAAATTATTTTTTTAATGATATTTTTTTTATTGATGAATATCATATTTTAATACATATTATCCTATTCCCGATGAAAACAAATGCAAAAACACAAAAATCATAAAAATTGGTCCAGTCGTTCTTGAGTTATAAAAGGAGTACTTAACACGACTTTCTTTTAAATATATATATATATATAGATTATGTTCCTCTACATATACATATAGGCCTCCCACTCGGTGGACCGATGCATCGGTGAAGGTGAAGGTCGCGTGAAGCCGCTGCTGGATGAGGGCAGCGCAGAACCGGTCGTCTTGAAAATCTTTGGGGGAGGCCTATGTCCAGCAGTGGACGTCCTTCGGCTGATATGATGATGATGATGATAGTTTATGTTGGTGAGCAATTTTATTTAAGGCGTTTTCATGTGAGTTCAGAGAAAGAAAAAAAATTAAAGTCGTCAACATAAAGAAAATGTTGACAAATCCGCCTTTCAGTCCCCGAGAGCAGGTAGGTATCAATATCAACAGATTAGCCGTGTTTTGGCGCCGAGCGGCGAAAATCGGCAAAAGAGGCGTAAAAACGTGGAGACCGTGGAAAATGCTGGCTACGGGCCGGACTCAGGACACTTTATCTAACTGGTATTGTTTTAAGTATTTACTGTATGTTTTTTTGTATTATTGTTACGCGATATCTTCGCAGATTATGAACCGATTTTCATGAATCCTTTTTTAATATAAATATAATCAAAATCTGTGCAGTATTTTATTAGAAAATTAACAAAAACCAAAAATAATAATCCAATAATGTAGGTACTAACTTGTTGCGATGGAAGTCAGTTTTTTAACGTGTTTAGCGTTTTCAATTATAAAATAAAAATTTATAATTTCTGAGGAACTAATCTGATTTTTTCATCATCATCATCATATCAGCCAAAAATCGTCCACTGCTGGACAAAGGCCTCCCACAAGGATTTCTACGACGACCAGTCCTGCTCTGCCCGCATCCACCGGCTTCCAGCGATCCTCACAAGGTCATCGGTCCACCGCGTGGGAGGCCTGCATACGCTACGTTTTCCGGTGCGCGGTTGCCACTTGAGAACTTTACTTCCCCATCGGCCATCTGTTCTACGAGCTATGTGCCCTGCCCACTGCCACTTCAGTTTAGCGATTCTGTGAGCTATGTCGGTTACTTTAGTTCTCCTGCGGATCTTCTCGTTTCTGATTCGATCACGCAAAGAAATTCCGAGCATAGCACGCTCCATTGCCCTTTGGGTGACCTTGAGACTTCTTATGAAGCCCATAGTAAGCGACCATGTCGCAGTTCCGTTAGTCATCACTGGCAACACACACTGGTCAAAGACCTTAGTCTTGAGACACTGCGGTATTTGGGACGTGAAGATATTGCGAAGCTTCGCGAACTCTGCCCAGCCGAGTTGGATTCGTCGATTGATCTCTTTCTTGAAGTTGGACCTGCCTAGCTGGACTATTTGTCCTAGGTATACATATTCGTCAACAACTTCCAGTGTAGAGTCTGCAACCTTTAGAGGGGTGGGTGCGACACGGACATTTAACATTACTTTCGTCTTGTCCATGTTCATTTTAAGACCCACTTGTTGGGAGACTTTACTGAGGCCATCGAGCATTGTGCTTAGGTCTTCCATAGTCTCAGCCATGACCACGATATCGTCAGCGAATCGGATGTGGGATATGTACTCGCCGTTGATATTGATGTCGAGTCCACCCCAGTCCAGAAGCTTAAAAACATCTTCCAGGGCGACGGTGAACAGTTTCGGAGATATAACGTCTCCCTGTCTCACCCCTCGCTGCAACTGGATAGGTTTCGAGTTCTGATCCTGGAGGGGAACCGACATGATGGCGTTTTGATACAGACACTTCAACACCTCGATGTATCGATGGTCAATTTGGCACCGCTGGAGAGAATGTAGCACAGCACAGGTTTCGACTGAATCAAAGGCCTTCTCATAGTCCACAAACGCCAAGCATAGTGGCTGATGGTACTCTTCGGTCTTCTGTATAATCTGCCGCAACGTATTTATGTGGTCTATGGTACTAAAGCCTTTTCGGAAACCGGCTTGTTCGGGAGGCTGGAAGTCATCAAAATTGCGTGCGAGATGATTCGTAATGACTCTCGAAAACAGCTTTTAGACATGGCTCAGAAGTGAGATGGGTCTGTAGTTCTTCAGCTGGGTGCTGTCATTCAATTTGTTTTTTAATCAATGGTAATTTTTATATTATTTTAAAAGCGTTTATTTAACTTGAAATGTCAGTATGTAAGTTGTCTGCTTTAAAAGTTTGCAAGCAAATGAAAGGGATTGCTGAGAAAAATACGAAATAATTAAAATTATTATCAAATAAAAGCTTACACCTAAAAGTTATTAGGCTTTTCGAAATGAGCTTATTTAAAGTTCATTAACTGATAACGTCACAGGCTCAAACACTATAAAAGACAACACATCCTCAGTGTTAATTTACGTAAGCGTCGGTGGCTCAAACGGTAACGACTTGGTCCTCCTAACCAGAGGTCCCAAGTTCAAATCCGGACAGCCAATGTACTAATGAGTTTTTCTATACTTACGTACATATACTGACCGATTGCTTTAACGGTGAAGGAAAACATCGTGAGGAAACCTGCACATCTGATTCCAGATGTGTATGAAGGTCGCGTTGCACACGTCCGTAGGTGTGAATCTAAATGCCCTGTACGTGACCGCGGGTGATGCTAAGTGCAACACCAGGCAACCGCCGTCTATCCCTTGGATAGCACGGTTAATTGTGCCACACGATAAGAATAAAGAAGTGTTAATTTTATTTTTATTTTTTTATTTACAATTGGTAAGACTTTGGCATTATCTCACCTGATGGTTAGTGACGATGATGCCGAAGATGGAAGCGGGCTTACCAAGGCTCCCCAACGCAATAGAGAACTGGCTATCTTATTATCAAGCCGGAACATATCAATGCAGGCTTAGAAAATGCCCTACCACCAACCAAACCGAGTCTTACAAGTTGACCCCACCAGGAATCGAACCCGCAACCTCCTGGTGTGAAGCGAATCGACTTACCATAACGCCAGAGAGACTAACCTGAAAGCATATTCTATCGAATAAAAAAAGAATCATGAAATCAGTTCACAATCTGCGAAGATATCGCGTAACAAACATAAAAAAAACACATTCAGTTGAATTATGAACCACGATTAATTAAGAGCGTCAGTGGCGCAACGGAAAGGGCCGCTACCTCCTATCCGGGAGGTCTTGGTTTGAGTCCTGCCACGTACCAATGTGTTTTCGAATTTCGATTTCGTACGTTTATCCGACGCTCTTACGGTGAAGTAAATCATCGTGAGGAAACCTGCACACCATCTGCGAAAAAAACTCGAAGGTTGTGTGTGAAGTCGACCAACCCGCACTGGGCCCGCGTGATCGTCTAAGGCCCGATCGCCCTAATTCAGAGTATGCTCGAGCCCCTCGGTGAGGACGTATATATGAGCTGATTTGATGAGGAACCTCCTCATTTTTGGAGAGGGTGGAAAATATACTAATAAATACTAAAATATTAAATAAACTAATAAGGAACCAGCTACGATGTGTTTTAAAAAATTATAGGGGGACTTTTTGGAAAATATTGGTACATGTTGAAAGTTAGGAAGGGGCGGGAAAGTTGGGGAATAAAAGGGAAAAGAAAATAGGTGCCAAAATTTTATCAAGCGATTTCGATAGGACATTGCAGTAACGCTGGCATAACAATACGTTCTACAGGATAAAAATATACATTTTCGAGTGATCAAACATAACAATATATACCTACATAAAAATAGTAATTTTATTTAGTATCTAACGATAAACTCTTGGTTGTTCTATTAAAAATATTTCGCAGGAGATATTATAAGTAGGCATATTTATAGTAGTAGTTCTATTATAGTAGTTTATGAAACTGTTGCATAATGAAGGTTCTTAAAATACGAGTGTAAGTTAAAAAAACGAGTCGTAGGCGAGTTTTTTTATAGCATTACACGAGTGTTTTAAGACCAAATTATGTGCAGTTTCATACACTACTTTATTTAATCTCATACATTTGGATTGAATCAACTAAAATACAAAGATCAAAGTTAAGAGTAAGAAAAAAATCCCACGAAATTCAGTAAGTACCTACAACAAAACGTGTCATAGCGCTGAATCCCAGCGCATCACCGCGCTTGCACTGAAGCGGACGGTGTCACAGACAGGTAAAAACAATGCTTTCACTGATCTCAGACATTTGTAAACAAGAATGAAAATTATCCACGAAATTCAGTATCTACAACAAAATTCAATGAAAAATCAACACATCACCGCGCATGCGTTAAAGCGGGCGCTGTCACAGACAAGTAAAAATTGGAATGAAAACTTTTTGTATTGCTATAAAAATGGCGTGAACCGCATGTGTGTTCCAATAAAAAAAAATTGATATGGAACTTTGTTGGTCATATTATCTCTTTAGTTTAACTTGTATCGTAATGGAAAAAAAATTACATTATAACATTATTTCTCTAACAAAATAATGTTATAATGTAATTTTCTTTTAATTACGGTATTGTGTTTATAAAGTATGCCAATATAAACTCGTTTTGAAGTTGATAATGCGAACTTAACGATATGAGAGTAGATAAAAAATATTTCCATATTACGCAGGAGATAATATAAGTAGGCATCTACTGAATACCACCCTGGTCAGAAATTTCAACAGAGTTTCAAAGAGAAAACTCTATGAATACATTCGGCGGCGCCGTCGTGAATGCAAAATGAATAAAAACGCGAGGGCGCGGTTAATCATGGGGCTTGCATTTATTTTGCCGTTACACAGGATTAAAAACGTGTTATTGCTAACTGAAAGTATAAGAGTCGGTGGCGTAACGGCTAGAGCCGCCGCCTCCTGTCCGGGAGGTCGTGGTTCGAATTCTGCCACGTACCAAAGTGATTTTGAATTTCCATTTCATATTTACGTTTATCCGACGCTCTTACGGTGAAGGAAAACATCGTGAGGAAACCTGCACACGCCTGCGAAGAAACTCGCAGGTTGTGTGTGAAGTCGACCAACCCGCACTGGGCGCGCGTGGTCGACTAAGGCCCAAAAGCACAGATTACTAAATAGTTACTTGCCAAAAGCAGTTCAGGGTAGGCTCGAGCCTCTCGGTGGGGACGAATATGAGCGGATATGATGAACGTGTAAGGTAAGTGTGCGATATCTGCTTAGGTTTTAACCGCCTCCGTGGCGTAATGGTTAGTCCATTTGCTTCACATCAGAAGGCCGCAGGTGCGATTCCCGGCGGGGTCAACATTGTAAGACTCGGTTTGATTGGTGGTAGGGCATTTTCATAGCCCGCCTGGCTAGCTACCACCATTTTATTTAAGTCTTGCCGCCAAACATCAGTTTTAACAGCATTGCTGTATTCCGGCTTGAAGATACGATAGCCAATTCTCCATTGCGTTGGGGAATCTTGTTAAGTCCGCTTCCATCTTCGGCATCATCGTGAATTACCATCAGGTGAGATGATGTGAAGGGCTTCATCACATCATCACATCAGCTCATATACGCCTCACCGAGGGGCTCGAGCCTAACCTGAATTAGGGCGATCGGGCCTTAGTCGATCACGCGGACCCAGTGCGGGTTGGTCGACTTCACACACAACCTTCGAATTTCTTCGCAGGCGTGTGCATGTTTCTCACGATGTTTTCCTTCACCGTAAGA
This sequence comes from Coleophora flavipennella, assembly GCA_947284805.1. Classification (NCBI taxonomy): domain Eukaryota; kingdom Metazoa; phylum Arthropoda; class Insecta; order Lepidoptera; family Coleophoridae; genus Coleophora; species Coleophora flavipennella. Next base: position 6,633,083 of record OX369255.1, on the reverse strand, counting down.
GCGTCGGATAAACGTACATATGAAATCTAAATTCGAAATCACATGGGTACGTGGCAGGATTCGAACCACGACCTCCCAGACAGGAGGCGGTGGCCCTAGCCGTTACGCCACCGACGCTCAAGGGCTTACCAATTGTAAATAAAAAAATGGTACATCTTTACTAATTATAATACTATACAATAATTTCAATAACTACTTTGCTAATCACTGACCCAAAAATTAATGGGTAGTATTTAAATGAGTGACTGGAAATTCATGAACATGGGTCGACAGTACCATTATCAAACCTAACGAACTCTTCTTGAATATTGTGGTCGCTCATTCAGCATATATTTCTGTTACCAAATTTATATATCCCCAAAATTAGTACAGACCCATTTAATTCCTTTTTAAAACGACGAAAAAACAAGTCGACGCGTTAAATTTCATCTCTTAACAACTAATAATCTAGGAGCTAGGCCGCGGACAGACAGACGGACAGACGGACATGACGAAACTGTAAGGGTTCCTTTTTGTACTACGGAACCCTAAAAAACTAAACCATAAAACCACCCTAAAACCCTAAAAAACTAGATCCAGCCCTCAAAAAATGTTGAGGTCACGGCCGCTGCTAGGTACAATGCAGTACGCAGAGATTTATATATAGCATATCTCTGGCAGTACGTACTCTTTTTAGACCTCGGAGACGATTCCGATATTGAAAACGTAGGAACGTAGGGCTTTGGCGGTGAGGAGCAACATGCTGGCCCGTAGGTTCGCGCGATGCACAAAAGACGTAATATCTTGTTCATTTAGTAACAGAAAACTTGCGAGACGATGGAGATATAGTTACTTTGTTAGTAAGTTATGGGCGGACTGATTTCCGCACCATTTTGCGTGATCGACCGACATCACTGCCAGCCCAGCTCCTCTAAAAATTCAGTAGCCCCCGTAGGTTGCTGACGACTTCCTGGAGCTTTGGGTCACCGAGGTGCACGACCCTGTACTGTGATAGCTCCTTGCAATTCAGTAGGATGTGGGCAGCAGTCTCCTCAGCCTCCATACACGCTATGCATAGGGGTCTGTCAGTGATACCCAGAGCGAATAGGTAGGACACTGACGACCAAGCAAACATGATGGCTCACAGGTTCAAAAGGTGCACAGCTCCAGTCAAAGGTAAATTATTCCGAGATATTTGCACCTCGCTCTTTACCAAGTTCAATTATTAATTCTTTCAGGGCGCTGTTGCGGCTCCATCCTGGTGCAGTGCGCCTGGGATGTTCGCGGACGCGTACGTAGAAGGGTTATCGGGCCTTTTGCGCATGCGTTGTGCTGCTGCGTTGAGCCTTCATCGTAACAGTCGCAATGAGCTCCTGGATGTCGTAGCTGACAGACTGGACAGCCGACATCGGTAATTGGACAGGGATGCACTTGGTTGTAACTCCAGAAACACCAGCAACAAGATTTCGGTTTGTTTATTAACAGTCCTGGATACTTACTGACAAATTGAAAACGGGACTTAACATGATATTACGTGTCAGTATGAATAATCGTGAAAGTTTAAAGTGTTATCCTGGATTTAGCTATTTACCTTTTGAAGTTCTCAGTGAATCATGTATAGCAGGTAGATAGTGTAATGAATGATCTCATTTTCATGAATGATCTGACGCATTTCCTTATGGAAGCGTACTGGCCGCGGGTATATAGCCGTCTGTTTAAATTATAACGTCTCGTGTTGGGAATACCTTCAGCATATATTCTATTTACACCTCTCGACTGAACGTTGGTCTCTGCGTGGAACCCTCAGATACTCGCCATCAGTTCTTGGATGCCTGCATCCTAGAGCTTAATCCAATAAGCAAGCATGCAAAGCGAGATATAAAACTAAAAAGAAATAAGAATAAAAACCGGTTTCTGACAGTACAACAGTTTCCGTGGCGTAATGGTTAGTCCATTCGCTTCACACTAGGAGGTCGCGGGTTCCATTCCAGGCGGGGTCAACTTCGTAAGACTCGGTTTGGTTGGTGGTAGCGCATATTCATAGCCCGCCTGGCTAGCTACCACCATCTTGAAATTTTCTTTATTATTCAAAAATATTATAATTTTGAACAAAAAAACCGACTTCAAACTGGAAACTAAGGTTCCCCTCGATTTCTCTGGGATGCCATCATCAGATCCTGGTTTCCTTTTCATGGCACCAACTTTTGGGGTATATATATATTTAAATATATATAGGTATATATATACGGTCAAATTGAGAAACCTCCTCCTTTTTTTGAAATAGGTTAAAATAACAGACACATCTAAATCTTTAACATTTGCATTAAAATTAAATAGTCAATTGACAAAAATAAATAGTTCACTCTTCCGTCACACTCGCTCGCAGTACACACGGCGCCACATCAAGTTATACAATACCAGTATACGCGGGCCTCGCGTTTGTTAAAACGCAAAGGCGTCGCGCGGCCAGCTTATACTGGTTTTGTATAGTTTGATGTGTCGCTGTCCGTACTTCAGGCATTCCCTTTCGATATTCGACCATGCATCTGCAAACAAGTCTATGTGTGGTTGAGACCGGAGGTAACTAATTAGTAATCTGTGACCGGAGGAGGGAATTGAGCGCGTGAAGAGCGCGACGCACGGGCGCTTTGCGACACGACACTGTGCGTGACACTGGCTCGGCCAGTAGCCGTACGCCAAAGTAAATATATATTAGTACTAACATACAGTATGGACACTCCCTGCCGCTCTCTAGATTGCGACCTCACCCCCTCGTCACCCAGATTGATACAGATTGGTTACAGTTTGGTCGTCGAACGTATAGGATTTTGCCGATATTTTGTTTGTTCCGTCATTCCTTTTTTGAAATGTCATTTCTGGCTTGTTGTATGAAGTGTCCAGGGTGTAACCTTGGCATCATCTCACCTGATTATAAGTGATAATGATGCCGAAGATGGAACCAACCAACCAAACCGAGTCTAACAAGTTGAACCCACCGGGAATCGAACCGGCGACCTCCTGGTGTAAAGCGAATGGACTAATCATTAACGCCACAGAGGCGGTTAAAATTTCATTATATTTCTTATCTTATCTAAGTATTGCCGCCAAACATCAGTGTTAACAACATTGATGTGTTTCGGCTTGAAGATAAGATAGCCTGATCCCCATTGCGTTGGGGAATCTTGGTAGGAAAGCCCGTTTTCATCTTCGGCATCATCGTCACTTACCATGGAGTTTATCAATTGTGGATAAAAAAATAAAAAAGTAGGTATGGATGGTAAAAAAAAACATTGAATACTTACATGAGTAAGTATTCAATGTTTTTTTTTTGTTTTGTGGCATGAGCCAACCTCTGTGACCTTTTATTTTACTTTTCAATCGATCAAATGGAATTTTCATTCTTAAATTTTAAAATATTACACAAGTACATTAAAATCGAACCAGAGTCGAAAAAATATATCTCCAATAGCTATCCAATATAATGAAATTTCTTATCGGCCGCCTCAGGGGATAGAAATATTATTTTTGCCCTGCATTAATGCGAAATCTGTGTATTGTGGTGTTAATATGATGGATCGGACGATTTCTGTTTAAAGGATGGCGCGCAGTTCGAGTTCAAGGATGATGTATCACCAATATTCGAATAATTTCTTTGGCGAGATCACCAAATTGTATAGGAACTTATTTAGACGTTGTAACATAACAGGTGGATATTTTAGACAGAAAAAGGTCTGAATTTAGCTTAAAGCCGCCTCCGGTTAGTCCATTTGCTTTACTCCAGGAGGTCGCGGGTTCGGTTCCCGGCGGGGTTTGGTTATGTGAAGGGGATTTTTGAGCTGCCTGGCTAACTACCACCGTCTTATCTAAGTGGTGTGGATGCTACAGATGAAACTGAAAAGCATTATACGGTATGAATGCTACACATAAAACTGAAAAGCATCGTATGGTGTAACTAATAAGTAATCTGTGGTATGGTGTGGATGCTACTCATTCAACTGAAATTTATAATATGGTGTGGATGTTACTCATGAAACTGTAAGGCATCATATGGTGCAGATGATGCTCATGCAACTAAAATGCATCATATGGTGTGAATCCTATTCATGAAACTGAAGAGCATCATTATGGTGTGGATGCTACTCATGAAACTGAAAAGCATCGTTATGGTGTGGATGCTACTCATAAAACTGAAAAGCATAATGTGGTGTGGATTTTATTCATAAAACTGAAGAAGATAATATGGTGTGGATGCTAGTCGAAACTGAAATGCATCATATGGTGTGGATAATCATCATCATATCAGCTGAAAGTAGTCCACTACTCGAGAAAGACCTCCCCAAGGATTTCTACGACGACAGGTCCTGCGCTGTCCGCATCCAGTGTCTTCTCGCAACCTTCACTAGGCCGTCGGTCCACCGAACATAAGGTCTGACTACGCTACGTCTTCCGGTGCGCGGTCGCTACTCCAAACTTTACTACCCCAACGGCCATCTGATCTACGAGCTATGAGCCCCGCACACTGCTGCTTAAGTTAAGCGATTCTGTGAGCTATATCGGTTACCTTGGTTCTCCTACGGATCTCCTCATATCTGATTCTATCGTGTAAGGAAACTACCATCAATAGCTAGCTCCATGGTGTGGATGCTACTCTGAAACTGAAAAGCATCAGCCATCAAAAACAAAACTGTAAAAAAAAACCCAACTCAGTTCTTCTACCGTAAAAAAATGTGAGATCCGTGTAATACCGAGTTGGTTAATTTATTCAGTCTCTACTTGAGGGTCCTTCTGTCTTAAGTTATTAAGTAATTAGCTAACCTTACAACAGCTTATAGCGACCATATCAATATTAAAAATCTTTAATGTTTTCAATAAATAGATTGACTTGGCAGCTGCACTAGTCAAACGTCTCATCATCATCATCATCATTACAGCTCATATACGTCCCCACCGAGGGGCTCGAGCCTACCCTGAATCAGGGCGATTAGGCCTTAGTCAACCACGCGGGCCCAGTGCGGGTTGGTCAACTTCACACACAACCTTCGGAGTTTCTTCGCAGGCGTGTGCAGGTTTCCTCACGATGTTTTCCTTCACCGTTAAAGCAATCGGTAAGTATGTACGTAAGTTTTTTAGAAAAACTCATTGGTACATTGGCCGTCCAGATTTGAACCCGGTACCTCTGGTTAGATGGACCGAGTCGTTACCGGTTGAGCCACCGACGCTTCAAACGTCTCAGTTAAAGTTAATTGTTATGTAAAATTGTTATCTCTCTTTCACTATAAATACTACAAACTTTTACGAAGCCTCTTGTTTTCTTATGGCGCATGCAATACTAATTATGTTTCTGGGTCTGATATGACGTAACGCATTGACAGTATTTAAAGCTTTCCCCAAGGGGCCATGGACTGTACTGAAAAGTATTAGTAATTGCGTGCATTTGATGTTTTAAGCTATTCATTTTGGTGAATTTTAATTGATATTATAACCTTTTCGTAGATGGGTAGCTCTACATTATCAGCAGTACGGTCATCTAGCCCAAATCTGTTTTCATGATTATCGGCATAGTATCTTTTGTTAGAATTTTGAAACTTTATCTTCACATTTTCTATAATTATTCCTTTATCAATTGTTATAACAGGGGATCGGACTGCATCAAAAATAAATTCTAAAATATGATTTCCTAAATTGTTCTCTTCTTGAAGTTTCAAAAAATCTTACTTATTTTGTTTTTCCATTACGTCTTCAATTTTTAAATTATGCAAATCACAAAATAAATTCGTCAATGACGCTTAAATCTTTGACGTCACTTGTGGGTATTTCAAACATTTTTAGAACAAAATTTCGTTCATGACAGAAAATAAAAAGTAACTCAAATGACAAGCCGTCCGATCCCCTATTGAAGGTCAAGTACGACTATCTCAAACAATAATTGAAAACGCTAAACACGTTAAAAAACCGACTTCCATCGCATCAACTTAGTACCATTTTGCATCATTATTTTTAGTTTTTGTTGGTTTTTAAAAAAAAATACTATCCCGCCGCGTAGGAAGCCTGTCTACGCCACTTACCACTCGAGTACTTTACTGCCTCAACGGCCATCTGATCTACGAGCTATGTGCCCTGCCCACTGTCACTTTAGACCATGGATTGACCGTGGTGGACGACGACCTGATAAAGATCACGGGAAGCTGCTGAATGCAGGCAGCGCAGGACCGGTCGTAGTAGAAATCCTTGGGGGAAGCCTTTGTCCAGTAGTGGATGTTTTTCGGCTGATATGATGATGACTATACCGATTTTGATAAAATTTGTATGGGACCAACCAGGCAGCAACCCTATCAAATTAAAAAAAACAACATGAAAATCGGTTTACAATCTGCGAACATATCGTGTAACAGACAAACAAAAAAAAATATGCAGTCAAATTGAGAACCTCTTTTTTTAGAAGTCGGTTGAAAAAACATAACATGGCCGTAAACCATATGGTACCAATGTCAAGTAGTACATTGTTGAAAAATTCTAATGAAATTTACTAAAATGATGACTCTATAAAATACGTGACTTTATACAGCTTTTTATACTTTGAAAATTCCGAGAATTTTTTTTCCGTGTACGCACACCCCTGTGAATATATTTGGTTAATGTATTCGCGGGGTGGCTACATTAATTCAACGCCAATTGAATAGATCAAGAAATATTCGAGAGCAAGTTCGAATTTTTATTCAGCCTCTTTTTAACTCGATTTTTTGTAGGAATAATTTCAATTTAATTTATACTACTTTTGTTTAGGTCACAATTTAACTTGTACAAAAAACATGTTTTTTTTGGTCTTTTATAGTCTTGTTTGTTTGTAAGATTTTTGGTACTTAAAAATAGTAACTTATTAGTAAGTTTTTAGTTTGCTATCCTTTGCATAGCACGGTTATGTATCACACGATAAGAAGAAGTAGTATTAATTAATAGTAAATTACTAATCAGGATGTGCGTGCTATGCTCGGAGTTTCTCTGCGTGATCGAATCAGAAACGAGGAGATTGAGAAAGTAACCGACATACTAATCGCTAAACTGAAGTGGCAGTGGGCAGGGCATATAGCTCGTAGAATAGATGGCCGATGGGACAGTAAAGTTCTTGACCGCGACCGCACACTGGAAAACGTAGCGTAGGTAGGCCTCCCACGCGGTGTTCTGACGACTTGGTGAAGATCGCGGGAAGCCGATGGATGAGGGCAGCGCAGGACCGGTCGTCGTGGAAATCCTTGGGGGAGGCCTTTATCCAGCAATGGACGTTTTTCGGTTGATGTGATGATGATGATGACTTATCAGTAACGTTTGTTTAGTTAGATAAACCTCCACTTACGGGTCCTACATTTTGTTACTCACACTATAAGTAAAGTTTAATTGTGTTTTATTATAATTGAATCGTTTATACTTTCGAACAAGGAAGGATTAAAAATAAAGTATAAAATCTGCGTAAATAATCTTCCGAAAATATAGACTTCAAGATTTTGACTGCATAATAACTTAACCCCTCCTTTTTGCCATCAGTTGGGTTAAAATGTATTCCCTGTCATTCACAGGATCAAGACAAATCTAACGACACCTCGCGCTCCAAAATCTATCAATCCGTTTAAGCTACAGAGCGTGCCAAAGAAATGAACATACATCTTCTTTATATATATAAATCTTCTGTCCGTGTGTTAGTCATTGAACTCCTCCTAAACGGCTGGACCGATTTCGCTAATTCTTTTTTTGTCGAGTTCGTTATTGTCAGGAGAAGGTTCTTATGTAGGGTAGGGTAGGGTAGGGTAGGGTAGTGTAGTGTAGTGTAGTGTAGGGTAGGGTAGTGTAGGGTAGGGTAGTGTAGGGTAGTGTAGGGTAGTGTAGTGTAGGGTAGTGTAGTGTAGGGTAGAGTAGTGTAGGGTAGGGTAGTGTAGGGTAGGGTAGTGTAGTGTAGTGTAGGTTAGGGTAGGGTAAGGCAGTGTAATGTAATGTAAGGCGGTACGTAGTTCGCCGGGACAGCTAGTACATACATAAATACATACATAGGTACATATTACACATATATACATTCGTCTTAGTGGAGTAATCTTCTTTTTTTTACTTTATTGTTACCAAAGTTTTACTTATTGTTTTTTTTGTGCCTGGTCGGTGAATAAACGGTTTATCTATCTATCTATCTGTCTAAAAACATAACCCTTCTTCTGGCACATTCAAGTAAAAAGTGATCAAGAAAAAATGAGATAGTATGTATCCCTGATTAGCGAAGAAACGACTGGACCAATTTTGAAGAAATTTTAAACATAGATATTTAAAATTAAGTATTTGCCAGGGATTTATTTAAAGATTTTTATTTGCAAAACAGATACTTCCCACACAGATAAAAACAGATCTTGTTGCTATCGTCGTATTGATTAAAATGGGAGCTTTTAGTGATCTTATCCTAAAAGCCAAGAGCGTCGGTGGCGTAACGGCTAGGATTGCTACCTCCTGTTTGGAAGGTCGTGGTTGTAGCCTGCCATGTACCAATGTGATTTAGATTTCATATGAAAGTTTATGCGATGTTCTTACGGTGAAGGAAAACATTGTAAGGAAACTTGCACACGCCTGCGAAGAAACTGGAAGGTTGTATGTAAAGGCCAACCCGCACTGGGCCCGATCGCCTTAATTCAGGGTAGGCTTGAGCTCCTCGGTGGAGACGTATATGAACTGATGATTGACTAATCGCATCTATTTTTGACAGCACACATCATCTACTTGGTGACTCATCTAAAGTGGAAAGAGTTCAGAGTATGTACGATGTCAAAGACATGATAAAATACTTTTTCATCTCTCCTGTTTGGAAAGCTTAATTTCCATGAGTACATAGCTGGTTGGAAAATTGATTTTTCATCCCTAGGGTGGAATGTATATTTTTTTAAAATTGCCACGGAGTCAAAGAGAATTGAGTTACATCATATTATTATTATTATATCAGCTCATATACGTCCCCACCGAGGGGCTCGAGCCTACCCTGAATCAGGGCAATTAGGCCTTAGTCGACCACGCGGGCCCAGTGCGGGTTGGTCGACTTCACACACAACCTTCGAGTTTCTTCGCAGGCGTGTTTAGGTTTCCTCACGATGTTTTCCTTCACCGTTAAAGCAATCGGTAAGTGTATATGTACGTAAGTTTTTTTGAAAAACTCATTGGTACATTGGTCGTCCAGATTTGAACCCGGTACCTCTGGTTAGATGGACCGAGTCGTTACCGGTTGAGCCACCGACGCTTTTGACTTATTATTAAATTAATTAAAATAAGAGGTTTTCACATATCTAAACTCAGCTATATATTAAACGACGTATTTTATTACGATTTATAGGTTAATATTAAAATAATTTTACAGTTGGTCTATTTTTTTCTAAATTACAAAAGATCAACATTATCATTCCTCTATTCTGCTGTCCGCCATAATGCCATGATAGCATGACATTTTTTTTTCATCTAGATGCACGTTGTGACCAACTCGATTAGGTACATGCTAGTCGACCGTGGCAAGTAGCCATTATGTTGCGAAGAGGTTGGAGGTTGGATATAGGTAAATTTAATTTTCCTCACAGTCGAAATGAAAAGTAGAGTGAAACTACCCATTTCACCCTCAAACGAAATATCTCGAATCTCCTTGGTTAACAATCTACTATTGACTGCACCTTTGCAAAGTGTGGCACTTTCCACTTTTTTACTTTTCTTGAAAATGAGCTAGAAAATACGTCTTTGTCATAAAAAAATATGAGTGCGCAAAAATGTATGAAAAACCCATTTCCGCTCAGCCTGAAAAGTGCGGAAAAATGTATTAAGATCACTTTTCGCACGGGCTAAGCCGATAGGTAAATGAAATAAATGAAAGTAACTGATATAGATCTCAGAATCGCCTAACTTAAGTATCAGTGGGCGAGAAACTAGCTCGTAGAAGTCGGGGAAGTAAAGTTCTCGAGTGGTGACCGCGCACCGGAAGACGTGGCGTAGTAAGGCCTCCCACTCGGTGGACCGACGACCTTGTGAAAGTCGCGGGAAGCCGCTGGATGCGGGCTGAGCAGTACTGGTCGTTGTGGAAATGTTTGAGGGGGACTTTGTCCAGCAGTGGATATCTTTTGGCTGATATGATGATGGGTGATGGGCTGAGTGAAGTGATCACAATAATCGTGAACCCCGTGGAATCCCTCCTCTGGTTGCAAGCCGGTTTTTCTCACAGGTTTTGTAACATGTACTATGTTCACCGCGTGAGAAAGTGCGATTCACTCGTCCGTCTGTCCGTCTGTCACCAGGCTGTATTTCATGAACCGTGATAGCTAGACAGTTGAAAATTTCACCGATGATGTATTTCTGTTGCCGCTACAACATTAAATACAAAAAATTGGAAAAAGTGCAAGTTTTCATACAAAAAAAAACTTTTTAACGTGAAGAAACTAGCGCCATATAATATGATGGTAAGGAACCCTTTATGCGCGGTTCTGACTCACACTTTACCGGTTTTATATCGATGCTTTTTACTTTCGAGCGACTCGCTCTTTAACTACTGAACGGATTTAGATTTAATCTGGGTCAGAGCAATTTGATTTTATATTTCATCATATCAGCTCATATACAACCCCACCGAGGGGCTTAAGCCTAGCCTGAATTAGGGCGATCGGGCCTTAGTCGACCACGCGGGCTGGTCGACTTCACACACAACCTGGGAGTTTCTCCGCAGGCGTGTGCAGGTTTCCTCACGATGTTTTCCTTCACTGTAAGAGCGTCGGATAAACGTACATATGAAATGTAAATTCGAAATCACATTGGTACGTAGCAGGATTCGAACCACGACCTCCCGGACAGGCGGCGACGGCCCTAGCCGTTACGCCACCGATTTGATGTTTAATTTTTGTATATTTTGACTTTTTAGGGTTGGCACTACAGTAAAAACGCACTTTTTGTTTTTTCTCAAACATGGCTCAAATTTTACTTTGATGAAACTTTCTACTTTACTATAACTTTATACGGCCTACTATACTATGAAGACAATGAGTCCAGAAATAATTGAATTGAGGTACTTCCCATACAAATCTGAATACCTAGGATCTTTGTTATTTTTTCTTAAAAAATATCATTTTTTTAATGAAACTTTGTTATACTAAACAAATATACTAAACTCTTATATGAATAGTATAACAGAATGAAAGTTATATGAAACTTGTTATACTAAACAGGGTAGTTCATTATTCCAGTAAAAATATGGATTTATAGATATATGCCAGATGGTGAAGGCTACGTGAGAAAGTATACGCAGCGCGGCTATACAATTTATTTAAGGGTCCCCAGTAGGCTCGAGTTTCCATACAAACGTAGTTCTGCCTTAATACAAAACCAGCCAAGTGCTACTTAGAACCGCACACATAGGGTTCCGTACCATCATACTAGAGAGCGCTAGTTTAAGAAAAAACACGTTTTTTGTATGGAGACCCTCTTATTTTTTCACTTTTGTCTAATTTATAGTGTTTGTTGTTATGGCGGCGACAAAAACACATCATCTGTGAAAATTTTAACTGTCTAGCTATCACGGTTAATGAAATACAGCTCGGTAACAGACAGACAGATGGATGGACAGCGAAGTATTAGTAATAGGGCCCCGTTTTTACCCTTTTGGTACGGAACCCTAAAAACTACATGCCGTATTGAATCCAAACTTTGCAAATATATTGAGCAGACACATATCGATGTTTGTAATTAGTTTTCATCATAGTAAATTGATCGAATCAGAAACGAGGAGATCCGCAGGAGAACTAAAGTAACCGACATAGCTCACAGAATTGCTAAACTGAAGTGGCAGTGGGCAGGGCACATAGCTCGTAGAACAGATGGCCGATGGGGCAGTAAAGTTCTCGAGTGGCGACCGCGCACCTGAAAACGTAGCGTAGGCAGGCCTCCCACGCGGTGGACCGATGACCTGGTGAAGGTCGCGGGAAGCCGATGGATGAGGGCAGCGCAGGACCGGTCGTCGTGGAAATCCTTGGCCTTTGTCCAGCAGTGGACGATTTGTGGCTGATATGATGATGATAGTAAATTGAAACATAACTAAACGAAAGCTTATATCAGTTTTGTACTGAAAGTTTGAAACTGCTCTTATTTTTTTCCGTTTTATAATAGTACATCGAAAACTAATTACAAACATCGATAGCTATGTGTCTACTCAATATATTCTAAAAGTTTGGATTTAATCCGGCATGTAGTTTTGAGGGTTCTATAGTACAACAAGGAACCCTTAAAGTACCGTCATGTCTGTCTAACCGTCTGTGTGTCCGCGGCCCAGCTCCTAGACTATTACGTGGGTGACTAGGAAAGTTTTGAGATACGGCTATTTTAAAAATAGAACCTACATGAATAGCACGTTTTTAAAATCCTTATTTATTTGAGCGTCGGTGGCTCAACCGGTAACGACTCGGTCCATCTAACCAGAGGTACCGGGTTCAAATCTGGACGGCCAATGTACCAATGAGTTTTTCAAAAACTTACGTACATATAATTACCGATTGCTTTAACGGTGAAGGAAAACATCGTGAGGAAACCTGCACACGCCTGCGAAGAAACTCGAAGGTTGTGTGTGAAGTCGACCAACCCGCACTGGGCCTGCGTGGTCGACTAAGGCCTAATCGCCCTGATTCAGGGTAGGCTCGAGCCCCTCGGTGGGGACATATATGAGCTGATATAATAAATAATAAAATTTATTTGAAAATCGAATGCCATAAGTCATTTGACAAAATATTATAAAATAAAAATGTTACTTTAATTTCTTTATTGCGAATCCCGCGTTTTTTCCATCAACAATGAAATTCGAACGTGAACATTTTTGTGCAATGATGTTGTATGATTTTAAAGTTGGTTTGAGTGAAACTGAGTGCCAAAATATACTTTTGTCTGCATTTGGTGACCTTTCACCATCCCGTGCAACAATTTTTAGATGGTTGTCACAATTTAAACAGGGAAAACTTTATTTGAAAGATGATGACAGAAGTGGCCGTCCTGCTACTTCTGTAACTAAACAAAACGTCGTAGCGGTAAGGAAAATTTTGCTTGAAGACCCGAAAACAACCTACAAGGAGATAGAAGAAACCCTACAGATTTCATTGCCGGTAATCAATGAAATTTTACATGCTCATCTTCAAGTAAGGAAGCTTTTTTCGCGATGGGTTCCTCATGCTTTGACAGCCGAACAAAAACAAGCTCGCGTGACCTGGTGCCGGGAAATGCTTCAAAAATTTGAAAATGGAGACGGACGTGATATATTTAATATTATTACTGGAGACGAGAGTTGGATCTATGAAAATGACCCGCTCACTAAGCGGCAGTCGATGGTTTGGGTCTTTCCGGACGAAGAGCCTCCGCGGAAAGTCAAACGAGGACGCAGCGGGAAGAAAATGGTGGCAACATGTTTAGTGCGAGTGGTCATGTAGCAACAATTTCTTTAGAAAATCAAAAAACTGTTAATGCTCAATGGTACAGCGAAGTGTGTTTATCAATTTTGTTTGACGCGTTACGGCAAAAGCGTCCAAAAACAGGGTTGCAAGGGCTTTTTTTGCATCATGACAATGCATCACCGCACAAAGCCAAAATTACCCAAGAGTTTTTGAAGACCTCAGAAATTCAACAAATGAGCCACCCGCCTTACAGCCCTGATCTAGCTCCGTGCGACTTCTTTGTCTTCCCGAAAGTGAAGCTTGGACTCCGTGGTGTTCATTTTCATAGCCCTGAGGATGCTCGGAATGCTTTCATAGCAGCGGTTGAGGACCTCCCGAAGAAAGAGTGCCGCCAGTGCTATAAATCTTGGTTTAGACGTATAAATCGTTGTATAGAGACTAATGGAGAGTATTTTGAAAAACTGTAATAAATAAAAACTCCCAAGCCAAAACTTTTTTCGTATCTCATAACTTTCCTAGTCACCTAACGTAGTAGCTAAGAGCTGAAATTTGGCAAAGATATATTTAATAATAACGCAGAGATAACTGTAAAAAATTTGGAAAAAAATAATAATTTAAGGGTACCTCCCCTACAAGTAAAGTGGGGATGTTTTTTTTTTCGTCAAACCCAGTCGTGTGGTATCGTTGGTTAGAGCTTAAAAGATAGTTGTGAGTCTTTTAAGACCTTTTCATAATTTAGGGTTCCGTTTTCGAAAAAATAGGCTTGAAATTGCAAAATTTTGTTGGAGTCGAGTGTCCCCACCCCCTAACAACTAAACCGCTGGATTTGGAAATTTTAAAATAAGATATGGACGCGATAATGGCAACTGAATAAATAAATAAATAACTAGGGAACCCTACATTGCGCGTGACTCGACACGCACATGGCCGGTTTTTTGTATTAAAGTGGAATTACGTTTATATGGAAACTCTGGCAATATTAGTACTAACGTCTCCTGGGGACCCTTAACCGTGCAGTACTTGTTGGGAATGCGTTGGCGTTTATCCCACAAAAAGCAGGCGCAATCAATTCAGTTCGTCTGGATAAATCAATTATAGATTTCCTTTCACCGTCAAGTGCATGGTATTACAGCGATACATTTCCCAACCGCGGCAACTATCAAAATACGCAACACAATCGCCGTTTGTCCGTTCGCAAATTAAACCGGAATGGGAGCCCATTGGGACCGGTTTTAAGAGGAAACGCGGGCACCATTTTTTCCATACAAACGTAGTCCCCTGTTTCCTCCCTGGATAATGACAATAGAGCACAATTGTTTTTAATCATCAAACCTGTATCTACCGTGGTAATGCCCCTATGTTTTGATTTTTCCCATATTTTAATCATAATAGTAAGTAGGAGCCTTTAAAAAAATTTGGAAAATTGCCCAGTTGAAACGTCATTTTCAGACTCTCACCGAAAAAACAATACGCTTATTAACAATGAAATGAAAACATAGAGGCATAGGTAAAGCGTTTATTTAATAAAAAAAAAATATTATTGCTCAAGCTTTGAAGGAGAAAACAGAGGACTACTAAAAGTTGTTTTGGTCAATTTTAGTGCCTATTATCGGTCTGCGCTGCAGTTCTCCCTTTCTTGTTGTCTACGGAAAGGTTTGGGGGAGAGAGACAGCAATATTTTATTCAAATACCTATTCTTTAGACCGCGTTTCCTCTTAATATTGCACAGAATGGCCAAATTATTGATGCATGCGCCGGTACCGTTTGAATACTAGGACTGTTTTTTCATTATGTGCATTCGAATCATCATATATCATCATATCCGCCGAAGGACGTATTCTGCTAGACAAAGTGTCGCGGAGCGATGTATACGTCTGTATCTGCACCGCGAATGTCATGCACGCACTTATGATTAAACTCACATGTGATTCGCTGTACTGCAACACAATTCATGTCCTTCACCATCGCAGAGTACACCCGACCACCCGTGCTGCCAGGTGTTCGTCCAACTCCTGTAATTAAACTGGCATGAGTATGATAGCGGATCCCATAATCTGTCGTGAGGAGTGGGGTTCTACCTTGGGATGGACCTGCAGTCCATGGCTAAATCACGGGATGAGGATGCACATGAAATAAGCAATCAGTGTTGCATGAGGCGCCTTTCTATGAGTGTGTGTTTGATGTCGGGTGTGTATACAAATGAACATCACATATAACATGAACACAATAGCATGGGTAAAGCAATGGTTAGTCACACATCAAACGACAACAGTGCTGAAAGAAAAGAATCATTAATAGGTTGGTGGTGAGGAAGGTAAGGGAAGGTAAGGAAGGAGGATCCCATTGTCATGTCCCACGTTGGAGGAGTAACTCGTTCCCCATGTCCCACGTTGGAGGAGTAACTCGTTCCCCATGTCCCACGTTGGAGGAGCCACCTCCTCGTCCCCTCGTCCCACCCGCGTCCGGGCTGGCGAGTCGTTGGGGACTGTTGGGGGAGTAACGTTCCCCATGTCCCACGTTGGAGGAGTAACTCGTTCCCCATGTCCCTCGTCGGGGGAGAGGTTTAATTTCCCCATTGCCAGGCGACATCTGGCTATCCGTCCCCTCGTCCCACCCGCGTCCGGGCTGGCGAGTCGTTGGGGACCGTTGGGGGAGTAGGTAGCGTTCCCCATGTCCCACGTTGGAGGAGAAACTCATTCCCCATGTCCCTCGTCGGGGGAGAGGTTTAATTTCCCCATTGCAAGCCGACATCTGGCTATCCGTCCCCTCGTCCCACCCGCGTCCGGGCTGGCGAGTCGTTGGGGACCGTTGGGGGAGTAGGTAGCGTTCCCCATGTCCCACGTTGGAGGAGAAACTCATTCCCCATGTCCCTCGTCGGGGGAGAGGTTTAATTTCCCCATTGCCAGGCGACATCTGGCTATCCACGTTCACCGAAGCATCAGCGGGTACCACGCTATTCTCACACGTCGATTGATCCACATCTAGGTAGTCGGCACTCTGGAAAGATCTGCGGCTTCCCGTAACTTACAGATCATACTCGAGTATGTCGTCTTCCGTATCCATAAACAGTCTCAGGTTCATCCAAGGTGATTGGGCTCCTATCAGTTCCGTGTACTCAACAGGATCGGCAGCGCGCTCGCCGCGTCAGCACCACGTCGTCCAATTGTCATCTCTCCACCTAGCTGTGTTAGGAAAACAATGTGTCAAAGGACACGATGATTATAGGTTATGTGCGAGCTGTGGTGGCGTGTATGATGTGTCGTGGAAATATGGTGCAAGGTCGATGGGGTTTGGTGATTGTGGAGCCTTCAGGCTGATACCGGCACCAGGCATTGTGTAAATATCAAGATTACATCGGATATAGTTACATGAGCAAGTTAGAAGCAAAGAGAGGTTTCGACAAGATATGAAATCAACTATAATACTCAACTTGGGTCCTTTGGCGCAGTAGTAGTAGCAGCTGGCTCGTGTCTCCTTCCTTCCTCGTGGTTGGCTCGAAGAGGTGTTGATCGAAGCACACGCGAAATCGAAATGAAATGAATTATGAGCCCGGCGCTCCTATAAAAAACGAGTGAAATAACTAAGAGGATAAAAACTCTTTGCTGTTTACCGATTCGTCATAGACTAATCAATTTAAGTTAGGTCATCTTTATGAAGTTCATTCGCGACAAGATGTTAAATCCATCGTGTTCGCGACACTCCCGGCAAAGAAGGAAAGAAAGAAATATGGTAAAGAAAGGTTAAGGTTATAAACTTTAGAGTAATGTGTTTAAGTCGTGTGTCCATTCTTGAATCTTCTCCAGGGTTCTCATCGCGGCTGCTGTCTTCGTTCGGGGTGGTTCGTCAGCTGGATCTAGTACGTTTCAAATGTGTCTCAAGTGTGAAGGCGTGAAGGTTCCTCCGGTTCCTCAGGAAGGAGGTCAGGGTGAGTAAGTGAAGCGTTAATTTCTTCATTATCTGTTATCAAATTCTCGTCAAATTCGTCTAATAATCCTTCTCTTTCTTCTGTTTCAGGTGGTGCGGAAACGGCAGCAGCTTCGAGTGGAGCAGGAGATTCCAGATGATGGGGTTCCGATTCCCTTGACGGACTTGGGGTTTCTTCACAGTCGTCTGGGATTTCCAACGGATACAGGTGAGCTATAGATCTCGTAAATATTGTTTCTCCTACTTTGACTTGTGCTACTCGTTGAGCTCCGTCTCTCCCTTCTGATATAGCTATTAGTCTTCCTACCTTCCAGTTCTCTCGATTGGTTGAGTTTCCCTTTGTCTGAACTATTTGACCTATTCTTGGTGTTAATTTTGAAACAACTCTTGGTGTTTTTGGTGCATGATGTTTTCTTTGTCGTAGACTGGTCAAGTAACGATTCCGGAACATCTTTAAACTCTTCTAATAATTTTAAAACCTTTCCTTCAACTCTGTAAGTTGGCCTTGGTTGTTGTACATGAAGAAGCTAATTCCTTAGGATTGAGTTCCGTCCTTATGCATTTACCCAGTGTAAGAAAATCTGAAGGCCTCAATATATGTTCAAGTTCGGTATCTACACAGGTAAGAGGTCTGGTGTTCAATATCGCCTGTATTTCTTTTACTATGGTAAGTAATTGACTTTCGTTCAACCGGCGTTTATGTAGTGTCCTCTTCATGCAATGTTTGACCAATGCGACCATACGTTCGTAGAAACCTCCATGCCATGGAGCTAATTGCGGGATGAACTTCCAGTTTATGTGGTTCTTAATACATAACGGTTTGAACAGTATTTCGTGTATGAGTTTCAATTGTTGAGCGTTATCTGACGTTATTAAAGTGGGAGTTCCTCGTTCAGCTATCATCCTCCTCAAGGCGAGGAGAACCTCTTCCGCTGACATGTCTTTAAATATTTCTAAGTGTATGGCTCTGACTGCCAAACATGTGAAAAGAGCAATCCATCTCTTGCTTTGACCGTTTTCTGACTTCACTAGTAGTGGTCCCAGATAATCCAAACCCGTGAAGGTGAATGGTGTGCTGTAGTTTGCTCTTTCCATAGGTAATGCAGGAGTTAGTAATAGACATATGGTCCTCCGCCGTATTTCACGCAACTTGGGCATCCGTTCAAGATGTTTTAAACATTGTTTTTGTTTTGTGGGATCCAATAGAGTTGGTGAAATCACATTGTTTTGGTAGGAGTATAGGATAACTCCTCTCATAAGACCAATCTACGTTATCTAACTTTCCTCTACAACGTATTAATCTATCTACGTCTGTAAGTAACTTGTGTCCTGTACCCTTTTCTTTCTGTGGGTAACAGACACTCCCGGCAAAGAAAAAAGGAAAGTTCTTTTTGTAGGTTAGCTCTTGGCATCTAGTAGCAAAACTGTAGCCCTTCAAACCAACGTATGTGGCCAATTATATTTCTATCAGGCTATGTTGCTACGTCCGCTGGGTCTACCTCCATTGGAACGTATCGTATCACAAGTTAATAATTTTGCTTGATTTCAGCTATTCTCCTAGCGACTGTCACTACAACACGAAAACAATATGACACGAGAGTTACACACAAAACATTGAATATCACCAATGCCCTTGACAAGAGCAGGCCAGTTCACGAAGACAACGCTCGGTCACGAGTACAATGCGAGAGCCAGTCAACGCTCCCATCAACCATATTAGAGGTCGACTATTAGAGGTTAGTAACTTGTCAGAATTGAACTAATCAATCACGATCCGACTATCTGTTCATGATGTTTGGCGTGATCATTTATAGTCATTTATTCACCAGGAAACAATGCACATTGCTTAGAGGCAGGTCAATTTTACAAACTTAAATACACATATTAACCAACATACTAAATTAATAGATTACATATAATAGTGTAACGGAATGCTCTTCGGGCCGGCTAGCCTGAGCACTTCGCTAGCACTTGATAGGATCTCGTGACGGTTCACTGGGGGTTTCAGGGTTAGGGAGTTTACTATGGAAACGATCGGTCACTAGGTAATACAAAAGCGACAACGTTTATTTCTGTTTGACATAGATTCCTTAAATCTAGATTCACTGTATCCTATTTACTTATATACTAGAGATACCTAATTCGTGGATTCTACCACCTGAATACGCTACGCGTGCGATACTGAACCTGTCTAAGAATACCTACTGAACGTATGGTTGCTAGGGAGCTGTCCAGTAACGTCGCAACTGCATATCCGGACAAACGCCACAAACATGCGTGCGCTCAGATTACGTGGCACTCCCTACCAACAAGCCTACGGGTGCCCTAAGCTTCCTTCACTGGAGGACAACCTCACGGCGTCGCGACAGCGGACCCCTGAGGGCCCGCGTGCGCCGAGAATGCGAGGCGTTCCTCTGTGAGGGACCTAGCGGAAACTAGTGTTCCTTCGCCGGAGGATAATCCCGTAACGTCGCACGGCAGGTCCCTCGGGACTTGCGTGCGCTCGGAATGCGGGACGTTCCTCGGAGATGGGCCTACTGAGACCTGACGTCCCTTCACTGGAGGACAACCCCGTAACGTCGCACATCAAATCCCTAAGGATGCGTGCGCTCGGAATGCGGGACGTTCCTCTGTGAAGGTCCTACTGATAACTGATATTCCTTCAATGGGGGAGAATCCCGTAACGTCGCAACTGCACATCCGGACAAACGCCACAGACCTGCGTGCGCTCAGAATGCGGGACGTTCCCCTATGAAGGTCCTGCGGATAACTGATGTTCCTTCACTGGAGGACAACTCCGTAACGTCGCACAGCAGATCTCTAAGGATGCGTGCGCTCGGAACGCGGAGCGTTCCTCTGCGAAGGCCCTACTGAAACTGATAATCCCTCACGGGAAGACAACACCGTAACGTCGCACAGCAGATCCCTAAGGACCCGCGTGCGCGCGGAATGCGGAGCGTTCCTCCGTGAAGGACCTACTGAAAACCACTCTCGACCTGCTGCACTAGCATATCCGGACAAACGCCGCAAACATGCGTGCGCTGGCCGGGAGAGGGAGCACTGTCAATACGATCCTAGCTGCCTTGTTGGCGCGAGAGCCCGCTGACGAGTGCTACCGTACTGAGGCGCGTTCTCGCTTATATAAGGTCTGGCTGTTCATGCGGGGTGCGGAGCGCGGGGCCGGTGGCTGAATGATGCGTGGATTGTCGTAGGGCTGTTGCTTCTCCGCTGGCAGCTAGGGTTGCTCGTCACAATAGAACATTCATGTTCTCTCGCAATCTATTTGAGAAAAGAAAGATCTCCGAAGGCAAAGGGATTCCTTTGCATATTTATTCCTATGAGTACTCCCAGAGGTTCTAGACGTGGTATCTTAAAAGGTGATCACTGTCTTTGATGGTAACTACTCTGGACTTTCTCATAATAAATCCTCTACCCCGGAAGCCACGGAAAACTCGGCTTAGACATAAGACTTACTTGAAGCATCTGTAAAACAGTGTAATTGGACCGAGTCACAGTGTGGGCGGTCCATACACTGTCCCGGTACAGATATCTTCGGAGTGTCATCAAGGTCCTTGTGTATTTCCTCTGACGTCTCCTCAATGGACTTCATGAATTCCTTTGAGTTGGAGTACCAACTTATTAAATTCATTGACGTTTCTTGGAACGGTTTCTTAGAGTTATGATATAAGTCTACCGCTTCTTCGAGTATATCAGTGCCTGTGACTAAATTATCCACATAGATGTCGTCTATCACGTCTCTGACACGAGGGTGTTTTGATTTAGATAAGTGATGCTTAATCCTTGCGTTCAGCAGAAAGGGGCTAAAGATTATTCCAAATGGTACTCTGGTAAACCTCATGTGTAGAAGATTATCTTCTGTCGCGGGTTTTCGTATGTCTTTGAGCCACAAGAAACGAATAACGTCTGTCTCGGTTCACTGTACAGCAATGTGTAAAATGCTTCCTCAACGTCTGCAGATATTCCAATCCTTCTAGTTCTGGACCTAATAAGAATGCTGGTGGGATCTTCCGCCATGGAAGGTCTACAATATAAGCATTGATTCAGGACCAGCTCTCCTTCGTCTTTGCAGAGGCATCGCAAACGTTTCAGATTGGTTTACCGGGGCTGTTGACTCCATGATGTGGCAAATAATGTATGGGATTTCGATAGAACTACGTGAGTGCAGTCACACTTGTTTCGACATTACTCGAATTCTGTCTTCCTGTGAGTATCTATCCTAAATTGGAGTCGACAAGGAAGAAGTTTTCTCTCAATTCCAAATTCCGGGTTAATAGTAAGGAGAAATAGTAATTGTTTCCTAATAGAATGTCTGTTTGGTCGTTTAGAGATCCATCATAGACTAGAATGGCATCTCCATTGAGTTTGTCCACTGGAAGTAGTGGATACTGCACGAGTATGCGGAACCCTATATTTATTGGTTCTTGAAGTCAAGTGCATCTTGATTAGTGGACCGTTACATTCAATAGTGGGTATCGGTATCGAAGGTATAAAGGGACAAACAGTTCTCCTTAACTGTGTCTAAATTCAATTCTTCGGTTACTTTCTCAGTAACGTAGAGTAGTAACATGCTAAGGCTGTGTTTGTTCATGGTAGATTTAGACGTTTAGAAGTTCCGATTGGGGCATAAGACCTTATTAAGTGGTGGTGTGGATGTGCAAGGACAGTGGGGCGTAAATGATCTACAATTACTTGCATAAAGTTCTGTCTCGAAACATCCATAACAACGCATGCCAATCTGGGCCTTTCTTTCACAAACAGTTCTGTAGGTATGATATCGTTCAGGGTAGTGATCTCCCCTGCAGAAAATCACATAAATAGATCTTATCTCCTAGTTCAATGTACGAGAATATAACTCCTATTAATTCTCTTCTGTTGTAACTGGATGTTAAAAGATAGTTGTTCGCCGAACCTGTAGCGTTGTGAGACGAGCCAGGTGGCTCATGTTGTTGGAAGTACCTTGCCGTCTTTCTTCCGTTTTATAATCGAAAATCCGGTTGATAGAAAGGTTGATGACTGCGATCTTTGCTAAAGGTTGTTTTGAGGATAGGCCGAATTCCCTTTATCCTTATACGATTCACAGCGTTTCCATTTCCTTCATGTGATGACGATGCATCACCCGATTTCATGTGAAGTGTTTCAGTGGAAAATGTCTTGGGATATTGTGACGCTCTTCTTTGACTCAAACTATGTGCTTCTTCTCGGGCAGTGATAATTTTATTCACTTCCTTTCGTATTTCGGTAATGGAGTCGCACTTTAATTTGGTCTATACTTCATAATCAAGTATTCAGGGTACTTTTCCATAACAAGAAACCGAAAGTGGTTGTGAGGTGTATCTTCTCCAAAGAACTGAGGACGCGAAGGTGTCGTTCCATCTCGCTGAATACTCTACGGTAGTTCGACGTTGTTATGTGCAGGAATTACTTTGGTTAGGGCCGAATAAAGAGCGTATGTCACCTGAGTGGGGTTACAATATGGTAAAAATAATAATAATAAAAATAATAGTAATATTAATAATAATAATAAACTGACGCCACTTGACCTCCTCCATTTCTCAAACACCACGACTGTCGATACGGATGCCGTATACATTAGAGGCAAAGTAGATCAGTGGACTTCAAAACCTCTCCACGGCCGCTTTGCCCACGAACTGAGTCAACCGCATGTGGACCGAGAAGCTTCCAACAGCTGGCTCAGTCGTGGAGAAATATTTGCCGAGACAGAGGGGTTTATGCTGGCGATCCAAGACCAGGTAGTTCCTACTAGGAACTACTTAAAGTACATTATAAAGGCGAAAGTGGAGGATGATAAGTGTCGACGGTGTCATAAGGTAACTGAAACAATACAGCACATAACGGGTGCATGCCAGGCCCTCGCCAGCAGGGAGTACACTGAGCGCCACAACGATGTGGCCAAGGTTGTTCATCAAGCCTTGGCGCTTAAACACGGCCTGCTCACTGAGACTGAGGTGCCCTACTGGCAATACCAACCGAAATCGGTACTCGACAACGGCACCCACCAGCTGTATTGGGACAGGTCCGTTTTGACCGACAGGCCTATGCCTCACAACAGACCAGATATCCTACTGGTGGAGAGAACAAAAGGCATGACGTGGCTGCTGGACATCGGTGTACCCAACACACATAACATCAAGGGGTACACGGAGGAGAAGTTGACGAAATACGAGCAGCTTGCCGAGGAGATCCGGCAAGTCTGGCAGCAGCGGGAGGTGTTCATAGTGCCACTTATTCTCTCCAGCACAGGCGTTATCCCGAAGACTCTGTCGGAGGGTCTAGTCAAACTGGACCTTCCGGCGACTCTGCGGAATAAAATGCAAAAGGCTGTTATACTCCGCACAACAGCAATAGTTCGACGTCACTTAAACCTAACATAGTAGGGTAGTGTGTTGCCGGATAGGCCCACACTACTGAAAAAATCCCATTAAGGTGAATAAAAAGAATAAATATAATAATAGTAATATTTAATATGGTCATTGCAATGTCATAGTTTTGTTGGCGCTTTCTAATCCTTTAACTGTCTTACTGATTGTTTCCTTTAGGGAAGACTTCAGATACAGCAATTTTCCACTTCGGGTAGGTTTATATTCTGTATGTAAGACGAGTACTGTTCCCAAATTCTTACTATTTGAGGATATCTCCATGGAAATCGGGTAATTGAAGCTTAGGTAGCTTACTAGAAAGATAAGGGCTTGATGCGCGCTGGTTTGTAAGAGATAATTCAATCCTCAATTCCTCAGCTTGAATTTGTATTCCAGAAAATCGAGAGATATTATCCGCAGATGGATTTGTACTTAATTTGAGAAAGGGTTTGTGGTTTTATGAAACCACTGAAAAGTGAAATCACCTTTCACATTACAGACATTTACAGAGCGCGGAACGATCATGGCTGCTCTCGTTCAGGAGCTACGGTACAGACGACGAAACGATCATGGCTGCTCTCGTTCAAGACCTACGGTACAGGGGATGAAACGATCATGGCTGCTCTCGTTTAGGAGCTACGGTACAGAGGACGAAACGATCATGGCTGCTCTCGTTCAGGAGCTACGGTACAGAGGACGAAACGATCATGGCTGCTGTCGCTTAGGAGCCACGGTACAGAGGACGAAACGATCACACCGGTCGTCACGCAACACACAGACGAAAAAACTTGAGACGATGTAAAAGTTTCACTTCCGAAAAAATTGATTAGGTGTTGAACCGTTCGAGGAATATCTCCAGTTTTTGCAGATATTTCTGCCTTTCATAAATTAATCCCTCTAAGTTCTGACACACTCAACAACTCAGAAGCCGTATCGCAGAGAGACAATGTGTTTCAATAGTCTTTCTAGCCTTAATACAAGAATATCCTTCGTTATGTTGTTCTGGAATCATATTAAGTCTCAAGTAGTACTTGGTCATTCCATAAACATAGTATAACTCAACAATAAGATTGTTTCAACAACGAAAGACAATGACACCCATATCCCATAAACTCAACAACGAAGGACAAAGACAAACGAATCTACAATGAAAGGGAATAAAGTCCTTTGCTGTATCAAATTATAATAAGAAAGAAAGTTTTTTAAGTTTCATGCAAGAATACTGAACTTGGTCGGGGCACTGCCGTGCTCCACTAGGAATAATTTTCCTTAACGTTAAAATATCTCATTAGTTGTTTAAAGTGTAAAATTAAATTCCATTCAAGTTTAGGTTATATTAACTGGCAGAGGCAAGTGGTTGATCAGGCCTTTGCCCCTACCCGCCAATATTTACTGACTAAATTGATTGCTTAGATGCAATAAGGGACCTCACGGCCATTGCCGACTAATTATTCTTCAATGCAGTTGTAATTTGTTTAAATAATTGAAATTTAAATCATTTATTGCTTTGGAGTAGGTCATCCTTAATTAACAGTAGGTAATTTTATTGAATTTTACTGTAATTTTATATCAATTGTTTTTTGTTTCAGGTCAAGCCGCCTATGGTCGACACATTTAATGCTCCAAGCTACTTGAAGTCATAACAAGGCTGAATTGGAAAATTTCTTTTATTTCTCACTTATTCACATTGAATTGAGTCTGACAATGAATTCAAATTAGTCAAATATGGTAGAGATTAGGAATTGTTCATAATTAATAACACTTATGGGATCTCACTGAAGCTTACTATTTGTAAAGTTGTACAGAAGTTATGTTTAAAAACTATCCAATCTTAATTTCAACTCACCAGCAAAGTGAACTGGATTAAATTCTATTCATTTGGAATTCCATTCATTACTTCACTCAAACATGGATAAAATTTTAATTCTGTGGAGGACAAATAAACAAGTCAAACTTCTATGTTTGATTTAGAACTCAGTAATAATTTTAATTGGAGATGAGATCATTATTTCATTCAAGTTTATTTTATCGCTTGTAAGGCACCAAAAATAGTTTTGATTTTACCTATTGGACTACAATATTATTGTTCAAACACCAGAAATCAATGAGGGTTATAAAGCCTTGTAAATAATGAGTTCTAATTAGAATCAAATTGATTAAAAGTGATTACTAGAAATTTAGTTCCACTACTCACTACGGGATGGCGCCACCATCCATACATTATCAAATTGAACTTATTAATTTTAAGTAATTTTTGAAATTCTTTCAAATCAACAATAAATAATTTGTCTAATTGTCTATTGGGTATTAATATGTAATGTTGGGTTTACTTGATTCCAGTTCAAGGGATTCAATTCAAAGGGAAGATATAAATAGGAAACTGAAAGAGTTCAACTGGGTAGAATTAAATCAGGTTTATAAATATTAAAGTAGGTATGTACACAGGTTCTATACACTCTTGTGTAACTAAACGATAAACGCTTTGCAGTTTGAATATGAAGACAAGGCTTCACTTATAAATTTAAAGTTTTATAAATAAATGTTATAAAACACCATTCATTTCATTAAATTGATGTTTTCTTATTCTAGATATAAATTGGATATAAAATAAATTTCTTAATCATAAGGGGAAGTATGTATATGCCTTGCAGCTCCTTTGCAGTACCATAGAAAAGTGTTATAGCTGGGTTTGAACCAGACTAGTTCATGTGAGTCCAAATTTGTATAGCTGGTTTCGAACCAGACTAATATTCTTATCCTTCCTGTGTTTACTCGGTGATTAATTTAGTTAAAACTGCTTCGCTTTAGTGGGTTCTATTGGATCCTCGGATCCCCAGCTGTGCCTCCATCATGTCGCGGAGCGGTGTATACGTCTGTATCTGCACCGCGAATGTCATGCACGCACTTATGATTAAACTCACATGTGATTCGCTGTACTGCAACACAATTCATGTCCTTCACCATCGCAGAGTACACCCGACCACCCGTGCTGCCAGGTGTTCGTCCAACTCCTGTAATTAAACTGGCATGAGTATGATAGCGGATCCCATAATCTGTCGTGAGGAGTGGGGTTCTACCTTGGGATGGACCTGCAGTCCATGGCTAAATCACGGGATGAGGATGCACATGAAATAAGCAATCAGTGTTGCATGAGGCGCCTTTCTATGAGTGTGTGTTTGATGTCGGGTGTGTATACAAATGAACATCACATATTACATGAACACAATAGCATGGGTAAAGCAATGGTTAGTCACACATCAAACGACAACAGTGCTGAAAGAAAAGAATCATTAATAGGTTGGTGGTGAGGAAGGTAAGGGAAGGTAAGGAAGGAGGATCCCATTGTCATGTCCCACGTTGGAGGAGTAACTCGTTCCCCATGTCCCACGTTGGAGGAGTAACTCGTTCCCCATGTCCCACGTTGGAGGAGTAACTCGTTCCCCGTGTCCCACGTTGGAGGAGCCACCTCCTCGTCCCCTCGTCCCACCCGCGTCCGGGCTGGCGAGTCGTTGGGGACTGTTGGGGGAGTAACGTTCCCCATGTCCCACGTTGGAGGAGTGACTCGTTCCCCATGTCCCTCGTCGGGAGAGAGGTTTAATTTCCCCATTGCCAGGCGACATCTGGCTATCCGTCCCCTCGTCCCACCCGCGTCCGGGCTGGCGAGTCGTTGGGGACCGTTGGGGGAGTAGGTAGCGTTCCCCATGTCCCACGTTGGAGGAGAAACTCATTCCCCATGTCTCTCGTCGGGGGAGAGGTTTAATTTCCCCATTGCCAGGCGACATCTGGCTATCCGTCCCCTCGTCCCACCCGCGTCCGGGCTGGCGAGTCGTTGGGGACCGTTGGGGGAGTAGGTAGCGTTCCCCATGTCCCACGTTGGAGGAGAAACTCATTCCCCATGTCCCTCGTCGGGGGAGAGGTTTAATTTCCCCATTGCCAGGCGACATCTGGCTATCTACGTTCACCGAAGCATCAGCGGGTACCACGCTATTCTCACACGTAGATTGATCCACATCTAGGTAGTCGGCACTCTGGAAAGATCTGCGGCTTCCCGTAACTTACAGATCATACTCGAGTATGTCGTCTTCCGTATCCATAAACAGTCTCAGGTTCATCCAAGGTGATTGGGCTCCTATCAGTTCCGTGTACTCAACAGGATCGGCAGCGCGCTCGCCGCGTCAGCACCACGTCGTCCAATTGTCATCTCTCCACCTAGCTGTGTTAGGAAAACAATGTGTCAAAGGACACGATGATTATAGGTTATGTGCGAGCTGTGGTGGCGTGTATGATGTGTCGTGGAAATATGGTGCAAGGTCGATGGGGTTTGGTGATTGTGGAGCCTTCAGGCTGATACCGGCACCAGGCATTGTGTAAATATCAAGATTACATCGGATATAGTTACATGAGCAAGTTAGAAGCAAAGAGAGGTTTCGACAAGATATGAAATCAACTATAATACTCAACTTGGGTCCTTTGGCGCAGTAGTAGTAGCAGCTGGCTCGTGTCTCCTTCCTTCCTCGTGGTTGGCTCGAAGAGGTGTTGATCGAAGCACACGCGAAATCGAAATGAAATGAATTATGAGCCCGGCGCTCCTATATAAAACGAGTGAAATAGCTAAGAGGATAAAAACTCTTTGCTGTTTACCGATTCGTCATAGACTAAGTTAGGTCATCTTTATGAAGTTCATTCGCGACAAGATGTTAAATCCATCGTGTTCGCGACACAAAGGCCTCTAAAAAGGCACATTTGTGCATACGAATAAACGAACGAAAACATTTTATTACATAACAAAAAAAATCTAAATGTGTGCTGGGACACATAGAAGTGAAACTTTAACGGACAACGCGGCCGTTACGCTTTTTCGTGACAGAAAAAATCCCAATATCCCCCGTCTATACAGGGTGTAAAAAAATTGGTGTAGGACCCGTTAACTGGGGGTTCTACTCGTTATACTGAACAACTTTCTCCAAGGAACCCATAGTCAATTCTCAAAAAAATTAGACCCTCCATACTAAATTGCACAAAATTGTTAAATCAGCAGATTGATTTGTATGAAGAGTAAAAATTTTTGATGTGTAACATCTTTGCTCTCGCTTTCCTGCAATTTGTGGGAGTGATTTCGGGAAATGGGACGGAAATGTGTCCCATTGTAACAGGAAGCCGCGTTTTTTCAGGCTTTAAAAGCGCGGAAAAGGCAAAGGTATCTAGTGGGTATCTATGACTATACAGCCTAGTCTGCCGTATCTTTGCCGTCCTTTTTTCAGGCTTTAAAAGCGCGGAAAAGGCAAAGGTACCTATGACCATACAGCCTAGTCTGCCGTATCTTTGCCGTCCTTTTATAAAGTATTTTGTCACATGTTACACATCATATGCGAGTACTGTAGGTCTCGCTCGAATTTTTTTTTCCTATTTCATCAAACTCGTAGAACAAAAGTTTTTCAGTATGATAAGCAGAAACCCCAGTCAACGGGACCTACACCACTTTTGTTACATACTGTATAGAAGTTTAACTTCAATAATAAAATTAATATTTAAAGCGAGGCATTGATTGGGACAGTTGTCTCTGTCTTTTCCGTTACGTGTAAAAAGTAAAGAAAATAACCACACTTTTGCACTTTATCAACTACAATTAATTTTAAAAAATCCAACTGGCATATTAATGGGTGTGTTTAGACTAATCGACTAAAAAAAATTTAGAGGTACTAAATCAGTCTCCTTGCTCAGAAAAACTACGTAACTGACGAGGCTGGTGGACATCCAGACGCTCAAGTTGCGAGCTGTGCAACTAAGGATAAACGCACATAATCTTTTTATCAAGATTTGCGTTTTTTGTGTGGCATCATGTTTCCTTTTTTATTGAAATAAACAGTTTAAAATAAAAAAAAATAATTTTTTTTAGTCTGTTTTGCCTGTAGAATGCAAATTTTTGTTTTATAATAGGTTTCTTTGATGTATTTTTTCTGTTGTAAAAGTTGACGCGTCGTGTTTTTCAAACTGACAAAATGAAGTCATTAAAATGAAGAATCATGTTACAAAATATTACTTTCATATGTATTGTAATTGCTGAGAAAAATCAGGATCCCAGCGACCAAAGTTTCCAATGCGTCGCCTTTAAGGGATTTGCTGCCTTCAATGGTTTCAAAAGTTGTCAATATAAGGTCGTTTTTAATTTTTTAGGGTTCCGTAAACCCTAAGGGTGTCCAACGGCACCCTATTACTAAGCCTCCGCTCTCTGTCTGCCTGTATGTAACTTGTAACTTTTAACTTTCATGATTATTCATAATGACAAATTGAAAGCGAGACTTGACATGATTTTATAGAACAAATGAGAAGGTATTGATGTTGTTTTTACCTCATAACATTCTTTTTAAGTGGAATATGTGGTGACCGTAACCCTTCACAAAGTGAAGTGAGGGTAGATGGAGGTGTTCCTGCGACGCACCCGCGGCTTCAGTCTGCTCGCGACCACGGCTATCGAAGCATAGTCGAAACGCTGAGGATGTCAGTACTAATATAATATAATATACTTTGGTTGAGGTAAAAACAACATCAATACTTGCTCATATTATGTTCTATAAAATAACGTCAAGTCCCGCTTTTAATTTGTCTGTATGTATGTCTGTCTGTCATCGGGCTGTATTGCATGAACTATTATAGGTAAACTGTTGAAATCTTCACAGAGTGTGTTTAAATACAATAAAAATTAGAAAAATTGAAAAATTAAGGGTACGAAAAGCGTATTTATATAGGTATATTTTAAGGCCCTAAGATGGGTCAAATGACAATTATTATATCAGCTCATATACGTCCCCACCGAGGGGCTCGAGCCTACCCTGAATCAGGGCGATTAGGCCTTAGTCGACCACGCGGGCCCAGTGCGGGTTGGTCAACTTCACACACAACCTTCGAGTTTCTTCGCAGGCGTGTGCAGGTTTCCTCACGATGTTTTCCTTCACCGTTAAAGCAATCGGTAATTATATTTACGTAAGTTTTTGAAAAACTCATTGGTACATTGGCCGTCCAGATTTGAACCCGGTACCTTTGGTTAGATGGACCGAGTCGTTACCGGTTGAGCCAACGACGCAAATGACAATATTCAATTTAAATTATTCAAAGATTGTTTGACTGACTCGGTGGCTCAGTGGTTTGTGCTCATGACTACTGATCCAAGGGGTTGTGGGTTCGATCCCCACCCAGGGCAAACATTTGTGTGATGAGCAGATTTGTTTGCCCTGTGTCTGGGTGTTAAATATCTATATATGTATGTATTTAAACGTATATAAGTATGTATATCAGTCTCTGGTTCCCATAACACAGGGAATCCTACTTTGGGACCAGATGACCATGTGTGATTTGTCCCAGAATATTTTATTTATTTATTTATTTTATTGTATAAAGCTATCACCATGGAAAAATATATAATATACTTAAAGTAATAAAAAATCGATTTAATTGAAAACAATTTTAAAAATATTATGTATGTATGTATGTATAAATTCTTTATTTTTTTATATTTTTTTTTATTCACAATTGGTAAACCCTTGACAACATCTCACCTGGTGGTAAGTGAAGATGTTGCCGAAGATGGAAGCGGGCTTACCAAGACTCCCCAACGCAATGGGGAACTGGCTATCTTATCTTCATGCCGGAACACACCAATGATATCAACATTGATATTTGGCGGTAAGACTTAGATAAGATGGTGGTAGCTAGCCAGGCGGGCTTAGAAAATACCCTACCACCAAACAAACCGAGTCCTACAATTGACCCCGCCGGGAATCGAACCCGCGACCTCCTGTGTAAAGCCAGTGAACTTTGCGAACGAGGCGGTTATTGCACACAAGGAATAATCACAAAATGGTTTTATCAGACTTAAGTGTACAAAGGCGGTCTTATCGCTAAAAGCGATCTCTTCCAGACAACCCTTGGCAGATGAGATATATTCAAATATATTATGTAAAACAACGATAGCGCAAGAATCTGATAGCAAATATTACCACTTTTGATGTAAAAAAATATACTGTAGACCCTGTTTTTGGCATTAATTGCAAAATTTCTCGAAAACAAATAGTTAATGTTGAATGAAACCAACACACAAAAATCGGTGGCTTTAAGAATTTTCATTTTAATTGAACACATTTTTTTTAAACTTATTGGAAAGTGATGAAAAATAATAAAAACATGTAAAAATCGAGAATTGGGCGTTCGGTTTCAACGTAACGGCCGCGTTAAAGCTCGCATTGATTTGAACTTAAAATGAATAGACTTACGTTCGATATTATTTAAACACGTTTCAACCTGCTCGGGTAGAGTGCTCTTAGGGCCTCAAAGATATTTTTGATTTAGCCTTATAACAAGAACGGTAATTCATACAAGCGTGAAACTTGGTTTGATTAAAGTACCCGAATGAAAAAAATAATATAAAAACCAGCCAAGTGCAGGTCGTACTTGCGCTAAGGAGTCCGAACTTAATGATTTTTTTTGTTGCTTGCGTTGATGCAGGTGTGGTGGTATGAAACCCTTGGAGCGTGATTGTGACTCGCACTTGACTGTTTTTTGTAAAAAAATAAAATATTTTACACCTTTAAGTTTTTCCATGCTTTTTAACATACGAGACGAGACTTGGCACTGTTTGGCCTAGACTTACCTAACAATTTGATTATGATGACCAGTGATAATACGTCACTGGTATATCATAATCAGATTGTTAAGTGAGTATCGGTCAAACAGTGCAACTTTACCTAGAAAAACGTTCATTGGTAATCTATTGGCTACATCTTATCTTACTTTCATTTATTTTTGATGTGCAACATCTTTGCTCTCGCTTTCCTGCAATTTGTGGGAGTGATTTCGTGAAATGGGATGGAAATGTGTAACAGGAAGTCGCGTTTTTTCAGGCTTTAAAAGCGCGGAAAAGGCAAAGGTATCTATGACCATACAGCCTAGTCTGCCGTATCTTTGCCGTCCTTTTTTCAGGCTTTAAAAGCGCGGAAAAGGCAAAGGTATCTATGACCATACAGCCTAGTCTGCCGTATCTTTGCCGTCCTTTTATAAAGTATTTTGTCACATGTTACACATCATATGCGAGTACTGTAGGTCTCGCTCGAATTTTTTTGTTTATAGATGGGATTTAAAGCATTAAATCTTACTTTATAATTTTTAAATTAGTAAAGAGACTGGTTACCCACTACACAGGGAATCCTAGTGTGGGGACCAGGGATACTTAATGTGCTTTAGCTATAAGTTTCTTTTTGGCGCAATAAAATATTTTTACTTTTTTTTTATTAGGGCTGGGCTGAGCAAAACAAAATATTGATTTCGTACCAACCCTAGCATGTCGTTTAGTGGCCGGTGTATTTTGAAATGCATAAGCTTTGAGGATTGACGAGTTTAGTCGCCTGCGTTAGTTCTACTTTTGGGTGGTAAAATGATATTTTTTGAACAGTGTACTTACGTCATCATCATCATCATATCAGATGAAGGACGTCCACTGCTGGACAAAGGGCTTCCAAGGATATCCACAACGACCGGTCCTGCGCTTTCCGCATCCAGCGGCTCCCCGCGACCTGTACATAATTCGTTATAAATAACAATCGCCTCACATTTTACTAACTAGTAAAAATTTGATATTTCGTTCGTTAGTAACATCGTTAGTAAAAGCGTCGGTGGCTCAACCGGGAACGACTCGGTCCATCTAACCAGAGGTACCGGGTTCAAAATCTGGACGGCCAATGTACCAATGAGTTTTTCAAAAACTTACGTACATATAATTATCGATTGCTTTAACGGTGAAGTAAAACATCGTGAGGAAACCTGCAACACGCCTGCGAAGAAACTCGAAGGTTGTGTGTGAAGTCGACCAACCCGCACTGGGCCCGCGTGGTCGACTAAGGCCTAATCACCCTGATTCAGGGTAGGCTCGAGTCCCTCGGTGGGGACGTATATGAGCTGATATAATCATAGTAACATCAGATACGCTGTATACTTAATAATAGTTTGAAATAAAGTTTAGTGCATACAGGAATGATTTAAGGGCCCCCAGGAGGCTCGAGTTTCCATACAAACGTAGTTCCGCTTTATTAGAAAAACTACATGTTGGATTGAATCCAAACTTTGCAAATATATTTAATAGACACATATCTATTTTGACGTGACTACGTCTTATAATTCGATAGAGCTGGCTGCACGCACGAAAAAACATGACTCATGCGTCGTTACCTCGCTCTGAGGCGTTCCGTCATGCGTCGTTACCTCGCTCTGAGGCGTTCCGTGACAACGTCTTATAATTCGATAGAGCTGGCTGCACGCACGAAAAAACATGACTCATGCGTCGTTACCTCGCTCTGAGGCGTTCCGTCATGCGTCGTTACCTCGCTCTGAGGCGTTCCGTGTAAGTCTTGAAGTGCAAGCGAGAGCGCGAACGAGCGACAAAGAAGCACAATCGGCCTTTACGTTCGGCAGCGTTCGACATCCGTCTCTCTCCTACTTGAGTGAGCGATGTGTCTGTGTGAACAGCTGCTATACTATAGTACATCTACATGTTTTGATCGAGTATCAAGTGCAGTGAAAAGTGAATGTGTTGTTCTTGTTTATAACAACGATAATTACAGCGATAAAGGTAATGATTCTTTCGATATTAATTATATATTCAGTGATATATTGTCGAATATTCGTGCTTTCATCATTAAAATGAATAGCATCGGTCCGCTAGTGCAGCGATTATAGGTTATGCTATAATTGACAAAATTAAAACAATAAGTTAACAGAACTATTTCACGATGAGTAAAAAATCGATGACTTTACTATTCAATCGAAATAATTATCGAGTGTTATTATGATTTAAAAAAATTAAAACATAAATATTAAATCTTCCATATATCACAACAACGTGTCTGAAATGACAGGTTGGACC
The DNA here is from genome assembly GCA_947284805.1 of Coleophora flavipennella. NCBI lineage: Eukaryota > Metazoa > Arthropoda > Insecta > Lepidoptera > Coleophoridae > Coleophora > Coleophora flavipennella. The sequence continues at coordinate 6,598,452 of OX369255.1, read as the reverse complement.
AACCATCCGTCAAAGGGAACATTTTCTCCTATATTAAACACATTGAGGCGGGCTTTTTAAAAACTAGATTTACGAAAATTTTAATGTTTCCAAATTTTATATTTTAAATGTAAGATTTATAAACAATAATTTAATGATTGTTTATTCTTATAATGAATTATTTAAAAATATTACTTTTTTATAACAAATTACAATTAAACTTGCAAAAATAATTAAGTAACTAATTGAAAAAAAATAATTATATTATTAAAATAATATTTCCAAATTTTAAATTTTAAATGTAAGACTTATAAACAATAATTTAATGATTGTTTATTCTTATAATGAATTATATAAAAATATTACTTTTTTATAACAAATTACAATTAAATTTGCAAAAATAATTAAGTAACTAATTGAAAACATTTAATTATATTATTAAAATAATAAAATCAAAATTTTAATTTTAACAATTGATTAGAAATTTAAACAATAAATTTTATTCAAGTATTTTGTTGTATTTTTATTGACGTGATAACGTCTTATAATTCGATGGAGCCGGCTGCACGCACGAAAAAATGCGTCGTTACCTCGCTCTGAGGCGTTCCGTGAGGCGTTCCGTTTAAGGCTTGAAGTGCAAGCGAGAGCGTGCAACGAGCGACAAAGAGGCACAATTGGCCTCCGCGTTCGGCAGCGTTCGACATCTGTCTCTCTCCTACTTGAGTGAGCGATGCGTCCGCGTGGACAGCTGCTATACAATACATTTACATGTTCTCGTCAAGTATGAAGTGCAGTGAAAAGTGAATGTGGTGTCAATTGTTTATAGCAATGATAATTACGGCGATAAAGGTAATGATTCTTTCGATATTATGAAACCATTCCATCAGTATTTTCTTATGACGTTGTCACGTTCAACTATCGTCAGTAAACCGACTTTACAGACAACCGTTTTTTGTATTTAGTTTTCGATGTTCTAATATAAAACGGAAAAAAATAAGAGCAGTTTCAAACTTCTAGTACAAAACTAATTTAAACCTTCGTTTAGTTATGTTTAAATTTACTACGATGAAAATTAATTATAAACATCGATATATGTCTACTCAATATATTTGGAAAGATTTAATTCAATACGGCATGTAGTTTTTGTATTAAAGCGGAACTACGTTTGTATGGAAACCTGAGCCTCCTTGGGACCCATAAGTCTTGAAAACAAAACATTGGGACTGTTATTTTGTAATTTGTTTATATTCTACTCTATACTTAAATGTATAATCATAGATTATAGCGAATCTTAGCAACTCAAATTGTATCGCTAAAATGAGATCAATTTGTAATTACCCGACTGCGTCAGAAGAAGGGTAATGTTTTTCGAGTGTATTTATGTCATCATCATCATATCAGCCGAAGGAAGTCCACTGCTGGACATAGGCTCCCCCAAGGATCTCCACGACGACCGGTTCTGCGCTGCCCGCATCCAGCGGCTTCCCGCGACCTTCACCAGGTCATCGGTCCACCGAGTGGGAGGCCTGCCTACACTACGCTGCCTACGCACTTGTTATTTATGTTTAATTTATTTATTCATTGTTTATTGTACACAGTAAATGAGAAATGTATATATACTCCTATATGAATAATATATTTCATTGGCACGCTCTCAGCATAAACAGCTTGATGGGTTTTAGATTGCGACGTGTCGTTATATTCCTCTTGATCCCATGAGTGACATAGGATATTTTTTCCTGATTGTCCCGAGCGGAGATCGAACCGCCAGCAGCGAAAGCCGCGGGACGTGAGCGTGCCTACAGCTCTGGGACCTACCTGGAGAGTAGGTAGTTGTTCATTTCCACGAGGCACTCGCCTTGCGTCTTGGCGGCAAGACCTACCGCAACTGGTCCTTGCCTTCGCCTTATGGTGTTGGCAGGAATAGCGGCCCTCACTGTACACCCTAAGGGTCGGTCAGTGGGTACGCTATATCATAAACTTGGTAGTCTTTAGCGTATCTGGTAGATATAAGAGAGGGAATGGCCAAAAATAAGGGTTAAGTGTTTATGTAGTTAGGTTTTTAAATTGAGTGGAATGCAAGGTACAAAAAAAGTCCAACAGGTTCCCATAGGTAGTTTTATACAGGGTTATTATTTTTAGACCACTCACGGAAACAGAAACTGGGGCCTCTACTCATCATACTGAACAGCTTTATAACACTTTAAACTTTCACGATTATTCATACTGATAAATTGAAAACGGGGCTTGACGTGATTTTATATAGTTGATGTTGTTTTTACTTCAACGTTTCGACTATGCTTCGATAGCCGTGGTCACGAGTAGACTATTATATAAAATTGCGTCAAGCCCCGTTTTTAATTTATCAGTCTGAACAGCTTTATCCAAGGAACAAAAACTAAATTCTCGAAAAAAAAATCGACTTTTAATTCAAATCAGTCAGCTAATCGGCCAATTTTGTATGGGAATTCCAAAAAAAATATCGAGAATTCAGTATGGGTTCCTTGGAGAAAGTTGTTCAGTATGATGAGAAGAAACCCCAGTTAAAGTTTCCGGTAGTGGTCTTTTTACACCCTGTATAGTTCCCAAAGGGATCTGGAGAGAACTGATGTCTACACTCGCGACCCATTTGCGGCTTTCGCACCACTCACCCTCAAAGACAGTCATAAAAACCATGTCCAAGCGGGTGAAGCCGCGGGAAAAAACTAGGACATACATATACTCAAAAAAACTTTACCCTCCTGTTTGGACAGTTAGTCGGGTAAAAACGACTATTCACTTGTTGATTTGTAAAAAATGACCAATTTTTTTATTAAATTGCTTCATAGTTACATAACAGAAATGTTTCATTTAACAAAGTTGAGACTTCCAAGATAAGAAGTACCTACTTATCTGGTTAATTGATTCAAGATTCAGGACACTTATTCAAAATAAGTGCAAATTACACTCTTTCTGATAGTCATAAAATAATAATAACATAATGTCAATTGTAAAAAATCAAGAATTAAACAATCATTAGTTAATAACGTCAAAATTCAATCCTTGATGTAAACCAGATTATTTCATTAGAACATGAAAAGTATATGACACGAAAATCTATACATAAAAATCATTGAATGTCATTAATGCCTTTGACAAGAGTAGGCCAGTTCACACGGACAGCACCCGGTCACGAGTATAACGAGAGAGTCAGCCATCGCTCCCATAAACCATATTAGAGGGAAAGGAACTCACTCTATCTCTAAAAAATCACTCTATATAAAGTCTCTTCTCAAATACTCTTCTTTGATCAAATCAGCCGCCCTTTCACCTATCATCATAGTTGGGGCGTTGGTGTTCCCGCTCGTGATCTTCGGCATGACAGACGCATCCGCTATGCGTAAGCGCGCCACTCCATGCACGCGCAGTCTCTCGTCCACCACACCATAGGGCCCCATAGCACACGTCCCAACAGGGTGCAGCAACGACGTCACAGTATTCTTAACATAACACCTCCAGTACTCATCTGTACCAAACATTTCCTCTTCACAACCTGAAACTTTCAATCTCCCAATAGCACCTTTCACTTCTGTGTAATACGAAGTATTTGTCAACCTCAATATATATTTCAATCCCTTAACTGTAAGATCTATATCACGTTCATCTCTGTAATATCCTAAATCAATAACAGGATCATCTATCGGATTTTTACTTTTTAATCTTACTTGTCCTCTAGATAAAGGATGGAGTAAGACAAGTTGAGTCATATCAAATTCTCTGTGTAGATTAATGTCTGCTATGGAGCGGCATAGTTGATCGTCGTAGTTTACAATAAACTTGCAACCATACATTATAGCAGGGTATGCTGCTGCTCCTATATAAGTATTAAAAATTTGAAATTGAGGTTTATAGAGATCAAAATACGTGTGTTCCTTACTCTTAACTTTAAAGAAGCCACTTTGTATCGGAACGGGATATCTGTCTACTTCTTTCACGACAAGTAAATTTTTAAACATACTTTTAAGTCCTCGTTTGCCCGTAAATATAATTGGAGTTATTTGATGGTCATGTAAGTTTTTACCTACAGGTAAATCAACTATGACATCTATTTTATGTTTTTCTAATTCTTCCGGAGGCCCTATGCCTGATATCATCAGCAGTTTTGGAGTATCGATGGCACCAGCAGAAATAATGACTTCTTTTTTAGCATGCACTTTGACTGTTTTTCCTGTAGCGAGAAGCAATTCTAGTCCATATGCTTGTTTAGTGTAGGGATCAATCAATATCTTTGTAGCTCTAGCATTTTTTGTGACATGAAAATTGGGCTTCTTTCCAGCTGGTATTAAATATGCTTCCGCTGTACTTGATCTACGCCCATTAGCAAAAGTGAAATGAGGAGTAGAAGCTCCAACAACTTCTAGGCCGTTTATATGTTGGATTGTAGGAATTCCTATCTCTTGCAAGGACTCGAGATAAACACGTGTGATTTCATCGTAAACATCGTTACTTTCAGGCCTGGACACTGAAACAGGGCCAGTGGTTGAATGTAGATGTGCTGTTTTTGGATGATGCAGAACATTTGGGTCTGTCATGTTCTCTAGTTTCTTGAAGTAATGTAAGGCAGTGTCCCAGTCCCAGCCGGGAGCGATCTCTTTCCACTCGTCATAGTCTGCTGGCTTGCCTCGTGCGTAGATCTCGTAGTTGTTGGAGGAGGAACCACCGAGCATTTTCCCACGCGTCAGGTAGACGATCCCGTGGGGGTGCGCCTGACCGACTCCTTCGTCGAGATGCGCGTGGTAGTCCCAGTCGTAACGCGTATGCGCAAGCAAGCCGAATGTACTCGGCAGCTAGAATGATAAATTTTCTATATTAATTTTCAGATTATTTCACAGACAACAACAATTACATCTGTTTTTAAGTTTCCGTACTCAAAGGGTTAAATTAAAACGGGACCCTATTATTCCGTACCCAAAGGGTAAAAACGGAACCCTATTACTTAGACTTCACTGTCCGTCTGTCTGTCTGACACGAGGCTATATTTCATGAACCGTAATAGCTAAACAGTTGAAATTTTCACGGATGATGTATTTCTGTTGCCGGTTTAACACTAAATACTGAAAATTGGAAAAAGTGAAAAAAATAAGGGGGTTTCTATACAAAAAACGTGTTTTTTTAAACGTGAAGAAACTAGCGCCATCTAGTTTGGTGGTACGGAATCTTTAGTGCGGTCTTGACTAGCACTTGGCCAGTTTTTTTATTATTTTACAGGATCACTCTTACTAAGAAGTACCAGCGAGAGATCGTGTAAAAGAAAGAAAACCCTGGAGTGGGTTCGCTTCATTGTACCCGAGTTAGTAGGCATCACGCTAGTGATCGGTGGTGATCTGGTGATGGTAAGTGGAACACCAGAAAGCCGCCGTATATGCCTTGTAATATTACGAATTTGTCCGTACGCATTTTTCTTTTTTTCATAGGAGAACCAAAGTGATCGACATACTCGTAGTTCTTACAATCACTAAGTTTAAGCGGCAGTGAGCGAGGCACATAGCTCGTAAAATAGATGGCCGCTGGTGCAGTGAAGTTCTCTAGTGGTAATCGTGCAACCGAAGACGAAGCTTCGACAGGCCGCCCACTCGATAAACCGACATACTAGTAAAGATAGCAGGAAACCGTTGAATGCGGTCTGCACAGGACTGGTCATTGAGATAATCCTTTGTCCAGCAGTGAACTTCTTTCAGCTAGTATAATGATATTATTATTATTATCTTTAATTTTTCAGACAACATGGTCCATTTTTGTTAGTAATACAAACGTCTTATTACACTAATGTTAGTAGAACACAGAATAAAATAATACAGTAACAAAAAGTTTAACACCCCATGCGCCTACCAGTTACAGGAAGCATAGGGCCCCTGTCTGACTAGTACACGCATGAAGTGCGAAAAGAGCTGGGAATCATACCTGTCAGCTATCCCTGATGACGAGTGTGCCATACGATAAGAAATAGAGAAAGAGATAGAGGGTTTTACGGTTTGAACATTGTCATACTGACCACGCTGAAAAAAGGAGGATTTCCACCAGCCTCGACTAGCAGGACTCTCCAGTGTGGCACCTCTGCCAGTCTGGCAGCAACAATGGCTCCTGCTGACCCCGCTCCCACTACGACGAAGTCAAAGCTCGCACCTGTAATTTACCAGAAAAGCATAAAATCATAGGTAAACACAATGATGAACGAGAAAAGTTATCAATAGAGCCAGGTAGAGATACATCCTGAGAGCTTCTATAGAAACAATAATCGTCTTCAATAACACCACTACTGGCTAAAAAGAGAGAGAGAGAGAGAGATAGAGATATAGAGAGAGATAGAGATATGGAGAGAGAGAGAGAGAGAGATAGTAACCATGAATGAAAACAAGAATCTAAATAGTGTTCAAAATTAGTCCAAATATAGATAAGCGTGCCCTGCCCATGAACATAGCTCGTAGAACAGATGACCGATGGGGCAGTAAAGTTCTTGAGTGGCAACCGCGCATCGGAAAACGTAGCGTAGGCAGGCCTCCCACGCGGTGGACCGACGATCTGGTGAAGATCACGGGAAGCCGATGGATGCGGGCAGCGCAGGACCGGTCGTCGTGGAAATCGTTGGGGGAGGCCTTTGTCTAGCAGTGGACGATTTTCGGCTGATATGATGATAATGATGATTTTAGATAAGCGTATCTTCTAGAATAGATATCTCAGTATCCTTTCGACGCCAGATGAGTGCGATGTAGAATGCACAACGAGAGGGAGCTAAGAAGATCCAAGAAGAAGAAAGTAGAAGTTTTTAACCGCCTCCGTGGCGTAATGGTTGTCCATTAGCTTCACATTAGAAGGTCGCGGGTTTGTTTCCTAGCGGAGTCCAACTTCGTAAGACTCGATTTAGTTGGTGGAAGGGCATTTTCTAAGCCCGCTTGGCTAGCTACCACCATCTCACCTTAGTCTTGCCGCCAAAAATGTTAACAGCATTTCTGTCTTCCAGCTTGATGATAAGATAGCCAGTTCTCCATTGCACTGGGGAATCTCGGTAAGCCCGCTTTCATCTTCGTCACGTACCATCAGGTGAGACGATGGCAAAGGCTTACCAATAGGGGATCGGACTGCATCAAAAATAAATTCTAAAATATGATTTCCAAAATTGCTCTCCTCTGGAAGTTTCAATAAACCTGACTTGTTTTGTTTTTCCATCACGTCTTCAATTTTTAATTGATCAAATTCACAAAATAAGTTCATCACTGACGCTAAAAATCTATGACATCACTTGTGGGTAATTCAAACATTTTTAGAAAAAAAAAATCGTTTTTGACAGATCATAAAAAGTAACTCAAATGACTAGCAGTCCGATCCCCTATTTATAAGTACATCATACCCTTTTATGCTATTCTAGATAAAGAAAATTACTTACTCTGTGGAACATTGTAGGAAGGAGGCCATCCAGCGGGTAGTATGGCGTGCAACACTGCTAGGTATCTTAGTACCCATCCGAGGCCAGATGATGGCAACACTGAATGCACTATTTGTATTGATTCCATTATTTTACACGTGTACCTGACTCAACGAGAATTAAATATAGGTATTATTTTCTTAAGTATTATAGATTGATTCTGTTACATATTGTTCACATGTTTTTTTTGTTTAATAAAACGTTATCACAATGCTTCATTATTTTATGTCAACATAAAAATAAATGTTATCGTTATCAAAGGACGATGCGCGTATGACAGATACTTAGCCAGTGCAGTTAAGTAACGCACTAGTGTTAAGTACATACATAATTGCAAGACAAACTGCATTTTAATTACAAATACGCACTTGACTCAGTCAAGGATTGATTTGTAGGGTGCCCGTAAATATGAATAAAAATAGGATTATGGGGGGTTTCAGTAGTTTTTTCTTTCTTTTGGTTATATAGACTGTTACTAAACAGGTGTAGTTCTCTTTAACAAGCGTTTCTATTGACTGTACTACTACTACATCTAATACCTTTTACGAGCAATTTATATTTTATTTTCTATACCTATTCTCAGACCTACCGAATATACACAGAAAATTTGAAAATCCGTCCAGCCGTTTAGGAGGAGTATGGCAACTAACACTGTGACACGAGAATTTTATATATATAGTAACTGTTTTCCGCGGCTTCGACCGCTTAGATCCCGGTGAAAATTTTTCTATACCTATTCTCAGACCTACCGAATATACACAGAAAATTTCATGGAAATCCGTCCAGCCGTTTCGGAGGAGTATGGCAACTAAAACTGTGACACGTGAATTTTATATATATACTAGCTGTTTTCCGTGGCTTCGCCCGTTCGGATCATGGTAAAAAAAAATTACGCACCTATTCTCAGACCTACCGAATATACACAGAAAATTTCATGGAAATCCGTCCAGCCGTTTCGGAGGAGTATGGCAACTAAAACTATGACACGAGATTTTTATATATAAATATATAATTTCTTCCTTTATATAATCTGAATCTCGGAAGCTGCTCCAACGTTTTGCTTGAAAATTAGTATACGGGGATTTTTGAGGACAAAAAATCGATTTAATTGGGTCTCATCTCTGGAAAAACGCTATTTTCCGAGATTTTAGCATTGAAAATATTGCCACGCAAAGTGTATCATAAAGATTTTAAATGTTTTTAACGGCTCTGGGTACTATGCCCCGAGCAAAGCTCGGTTGCCCAGGTACTACATTACATTATAAATACTGAATAACTTTCTCCAAGAGGCTCATAGTAAAATATCTTACAAAACAATTGGACTCTGATTTTTCATACAAATCGATCAGTTTTTGGTTAAACTTTGTGAATATTTGTATGGAGCATCTAAATTATTTTTTGCTTGAGAATTAAAATTTTAAAATTTATGATATTTTATCGTTTATGAACCGATTTTGATAGTTCTTTTTTGTTGGAAAGGAGATATTCCAAGGGTGGTACCATGATAAGGAAACCAGGATCTGATGATGGCACCCCAGAGAAATCGAGGGGAATTCTGCTGATATGATGATGAGGTGAAGCCCCAGAAAACGGGTCAGTCACTAATTTTGTTAAAGCCTGTATAAGGTTTATAAAACAGTTAAAGTTTTATTTTAACTGACCCCTTGGTCCAGCAGTAGCGCTGTTGCCTGCTGGAATGAGGGTCGTGGATTCGAACCCCACCCAGGGCAAACATTAGTGCGATGAATAGGTATGTTTTCTCTGTGTGGGTCTTCTATATCTTTATGTGTATGTATTTAAATGTATATAAGTATGTAGATAAGTATCTAGTTTCCATAGTGCAGGGAAACCTAGTTTGGTGGCAGATAGCGATGTGTGATTTGTAAAAAAAAACAGATTAGTTTTCGAATAGACTCATTGCGTGGTCGTTCGTTAGAAACCCATAAAAGTCCCTACTGCTGGGCACGGGTTTCTTCCCAAACTGGGGAAGGTTAGGTCATACTCCACATTCGGGAGCCTAATTCGGGTTAGTGGAGGTTAAAGAGCTAGTTGTGGACCTCAGTGCCAGATGTTTTTAAGCCACTTCTAAGACACCTGACACGACTTAACAACTGCCATCTGGTGATAGCAACTAGCACCAACGACCTTAGGTTAGGTCATACTCCACACACGGGGGCCAAGTTCGGGTTGGTGGAGGTTGTAGAACTAGTAGCGGACCCCCCTGCCAGAAGTTTTTAAGACTCCTTTGAGACATATGACACGGCTTAACGACTGGCATCTGGTGATAGCAACTGGCACCAACGACCTTAGGTTAGGTCATACTCCACATACAGGAGCCAAGTTCGCGTTGGTGGAGGTTATAGAGCTAGTGGCGGACCACACTGCCAGAAGTTTTTAAGCGACCCATAAGACAACTGACACGGCTTAACGACTGGCATCTGGTGATATCAACTGGCACCAATGACCTTAGGTTAGGTCATACTCCACATACGGTGGCCAAGTTCGGGTAAGTGGCGGACCCCACTGCCAGAAGTTTTTAAGCCACCGATAAGACATCTGGCATGACTTAACGACTGGCACCTGGTGATAGCAACTGGCACCAACGACCTTACGTGCCTTGCGAAGCACAGAGACGGTCTAGAAAAATGCCACTTAGTGCAAACCCATTCAAGTAATGACCGTGCTTCGGGTCAGTTGACCTGCCTAATCAATGCAACCACGTAATTTGCACTGAGCTGCGACCGCTTCGTTGCGTCACATCCTGGACACTTCATACAACGGGCCAGAAATGACGTATCAAAAAACGAATGACGAAACAATCAAAATGGCGGCGAAATCCTATACTTTCCTGAACCAAACTATAACCACACCTGGACACTTCATACAACGGGCCAGAAAAGATATTTCAAAAAACTAATGACGAAACAAACAAAATGGCTACGAAATCCAATACGTTCGAGAACCAAACTATAACCACACCCTGGACACTTCATACAACGGGCCAGAAAGGACATTCCAAAAAACGAATGACGAAACAAACAAAATGGCGGCGAAATCCTATACGTTCGAGAAACAATCAGTATCAACCTGGGTGACGAGGGGGTGAGGTCGCAATCTAGAGAGCGGCAGGGAGTGTCCATACTGTATGTTTGTACTAATATATTTATTTATTTGGTTTACCAAATTTGAATTAAAAAAAATATATTTACTTTGGTTGCGTGGTCACCCTAACCTGATTCAGATCAAGGGAACCGGCTAGCTAATGCTTGTGCTAATGCGTGTGCGCCACGGCTGGGTGGATAATAACGATTATTATACTTGAAAAAAAAATCGATTACGTTTGATAACATGTTTGTATTTCTAGAAAATCCTGAAGTAGAACAATTTTCTATAATATTTCGGTCAAGTGCCAGGTTTTTCAATTGGCGTAATGGTTAAGTTCGCGGGTTTGTTTCCCGGCGGAGTCAAACTTTTTAAAACTCGGTTTGGTTGGTGAAATTGCATTTTCTAAGCCCACCTGGCTCTACCACCATCTATACATATGATAAAACTGTAACGGAGCCGTGTCTGCAAATGATATATTTTTGGAAAATAATAACTGTGGTGGACATTACTAACGATGTAGAGGCCAAAACAACAATTATTGGAATTTTTGTCTGTCTGTCTGCATGTTCGGGCATCGCGCTAAAACTACCAGGCTGATTTTGATGAAATTTTGTATGGTAGTTCCTTATAGCCCGTGTTAACACTCTTATACGTTCGGGTTGTTAGAATAGGATACTCTTTTTCCCGGAAACTTCAAGAGATCCCGTGGGAAAATTCTAAACCTCTACGCGGACGAAGTCCCGGGCTCTGCTAGTCTTATCTAAGTCTGATCGCCAAACATCAATGGTAACAACATCGATGTCTTCGGCCTTGAAGATATAGCGAAGAGCAAGTGCTCCATTGCGTTGGGGAATCTTGGTAAGCCCGCTTCAATCTTCGGCATCATAGTCACTTACCATCAGGTGAGATAATGCCAAGGGCTTACCAATCGTGGTTAAAATAAATACAAAAATCACAAAGTGTAAAAAATTGGTGTAGGGCCCGTTAACTGGGGGTTCTACTCATCATAGTGAACACCTTTTCGTAAGGAACCCATAGTCAATACTCAGAAAAAAAAAATTGGCCCCTTCATACTAAAATGCACAAAATTGGTCGATCAGCTGATCAATTTGTATGAGTAAAAATATTTATTGCGATTTCAGCAAAGTCGTAGAACAAAAGTTGTTCAGTATGATGAGTAGAAGCTCCAGTTAACGGGACTTGCACCAATTTTGTTACATACTGTATATTGAAAGTGTGTTGTAATCAATTAGCAAGAATCCAAGCAAAGTAAACGATCTGCTAGTATCGAATTCTGAGGAAACAAATGAAAACGTGGAGGCGAACGGGTTTAGAGTTCCTCCCTTGTCTTGTAATTGGTGGCCGGAGGCAGCATAACATAGAGTAAGGGTTTCGAGAAACAGACTCGACATAAAACTTAAAGCGGTAATATTACAGATTTTCGTTATTTTTGACGACAATTACTCCTAAACGATAGAAAACCCAAGGTTGTAAGAAAATATCCTTATAGTTGATGATGTTCCTGAAAGTGAAAAGCTATTAGAAAAACGATTGAGCAGTTTTGGCTCGATAGAAAAAAATCCCAAAGATAGGTCTACTACATCTTTACTTTCAACTCTAGTTATGACTAATATTTTGAAGTATAATTTTGTGCATTTTAGTATGGAGGGTTCAATTTTTGTTTTGAGAATTGACTATGGGTTCCTTGGCGAAAGTTTTTCAGTATGATGAGTAGAACCCCCAGTTAACGAGACCTACACCAATTTTGTTACACCCTGTATAGGTAAATTGGAAGTATCGTTAAGTATATTTTATTCCAAAGTGTAAAAACGGGACCCTGTTATTAAGACTTCTTTATTCTTTATTGTTCAATTTACAATAAGAGCTTACAGTTTCCCAAGACGCTCTATTGTTAATATTTACAATTAAAATTACAAATTACAAATATTTTCAATTACAAATTATTGTTGTTTAAAAAGATGTATAAATTTTTAATTATTATAGGCATGCTATCCACAAAAATGTCAATATGTTGGATCTCGGCAACTAATCCATTGAGCAAATGTATTGCCCTAGACGTAGTAAGGTGTAGCGCTCGCTGCGTGCGCGGCGCTGAAGTTGCAAACAGCTGGTGCCGTCGCCGACCCGTGCGCACGTATTTTTGTGGCACAAAGAGACTCATATTATTTAACACCTCAGAGTTATTGACTTCGCTTTCCGTCCGTCTGTCCTTCTGTCACCTGGCTGTATTTCATGAACCGTGATAGCTAGGCAATTGAAATTTTGACAGATGATGTATTTCTGTTGCCGCTATAACAACAAATACTAAAAATGAGAAAAAGTGAAAGTCTCTATACAAAAAACGTGTGTTTTTTGAAACATGAAGAAACTAGCACCACCTAGTATGATAGTACGGAACTGAAGAAACAAGCGCCATCTAGTATGATAGTTGTGACTCGCATTTGGCCAGTTTTTTTTTATATTCACCTGATTTACGATTGGTTTAAAAAGTGTTTTCTACAATATTGGTTTTTAGTTCTTCATCTTATCAGCTCGTATACGTCCCTCAAGCCTACCTTGAATTAGGGCAATCGGGCCTTAGTCTACCACGCGGGCCCAGTGCGAGTTGGTCGACTTCACACACAACCTTCGACTTTCTTCGCAGGTGTGTGCAGGTTTCCTCACGATGTTTTCCTTCACCGTAAGAGCGTCGGATAAACGTACATATGAACTCGAAATTCGAAAACACATTGGTACGTGGCAGGATTCGAACCACGACCTCCAGGAGAGGAAGTAGCGGCCCTTGCCATTGCGCCACCGACGCTCCTTTGGTTTTATTTATTTCACCATAAAAAAGCGTGGTTGTTGATTCGAAGGCATCGAAGCGGACATGACGCCTGTCCGATGCAAACGATCTCTCTCTACAATTTTATGTTAAAAAAGCAGGGTTTTTATATAAAAAAAACTTTTTCTTTGTTAAAAGTCTCTATCAAATATTGTCTTTCATACAAATTAATAATTTTAATTTCTCAAAAGTTATAAAACCTATTCCAATGTAACTTTGTACATTAATGAAAAAAAAATTAAATTTTAGGCTTTGTAGTAATTTTAAAAATGCGTTTCTATTCTTACCACACAGTTCAATTCAATTCAATTCAATATATTTATTCAAAATTTATTCAAGATAGGTGCAAATTACACTCTTTCTGATAGTCATAAAATAATAATAACAATGTCATTTGTGAAGAATCAAGAAATAAACAATAATTAAAATTAGTAAGTAACGTCAAAATTAAATCATTGATTATATGTAAGGTACTGGAACATACGAAGGCCCGGCCTCAACGAAGGCCCACTTTAAAAACTCCCACTTGCCACTGCTTGAAACATTCAAAATTTCGCGCCCACATTCACCTTGACTCCATATTAAAAGTGCAATGGCGCCAACTCACTTCCGCGCCGCCATTTTGTTACAACTCGTTCATTTCTCTCTGAACGCCCTCGAAGTCGTGTGATTATAACCTCGCTGTGATTGTTTTTGCCAATTTCTCCGAAAAAAGCGTTAGTTTTCTAGTGATTCTGTCATCATATTCTTAAATAATCACTGGAGGCTAGAATGCAATGGTAAGTTTACCGATTATTTAGTTATTTGTGATTTAATGTCATTTTTTCCGTCACTATGAAATAACCGTAGTATGGCCCGGGCCTACGTAGGGGCCCATGGGCTTTACTAAATATATTAAAATGGCCAATGCGCTTGTATTGTTAAAACCTACTTACTAAAGTATAAACAAAACCAAGTTGGTTTATTTAGTTTATTTCTAAGGCATGTTGAAATAGACACGTTATATTGGTTAGCTGTAGGTATATCACTTGAACTCGCATTTCGTATATTTTATACTTATCAATGGGGATTTAAGTGTCAGAGTTTAATATTAATGTTAGTTTTCCTTTTATTAGAATATGGATCCACAACCAAAGAAAAAAAGAGGCCGATTGTTTTTTTATTGATTTAGAGCAGATTTTTACTTTTATGATTATTTTTGTTTTTCATACATGGGTAAAGGCCCAGTGTGTATTTTTTTTCTTTTATTTCAAAAATATAGGTTGTGTAACTTAAATATAAAACTGTTAATAGTGATTTGTGAATTATTTCCTAAAAGAATTTAGTAGATTTTAAGTAATAATTAGTTGAAAACGGGCCCTAGTAAGGGACTGTGCCTTTAACAAGGCCCAGTATAGAGTTTTAAAAAAACCGCCTTTCTAATAACTTTTAGTAAGAAAATTCAAATATTTTCATTATTTTTAGAAGTATAATAAAACATTGCAACATTTTATGTAGTTTTTTTTGTTAAACCTTTAAAACTTTATTTTTTATAAAGATTTTAAAAAAGATGGGCCTTCCTGGGTGCCAGTACCTTAGATCAATTATGTCATTAGAACATGAAAACAATATGACACGAAAAGTTATACATAAAAAAAAATCATTGAATGCATTTAACAAGAGTAGGCCAGTTCACAAGGACAGCACCCGGTCACGAGTATAACGCGAGAGTCAGCCATCGCTCCCATCAACCATATTAGAGGTAAAGGAACGACCCGGCTCCCGATGCGCCACCATCCGCAATTTCTTGTTTTACCTAAATGTACAAAGTTTCATTACAATCGGCCTATTTATTTTCGAGAAATTGGAATCATTAGTTTGTATGGAAGACAATTTACGAGTACTTACCTGAAAAAAAATTCGAAACCAGTTTTTTATTTTATTTTTATTGTAACGTATTAAATCAATGCGATATTTTTACAAATTAAGTTATTTATATCATTATTATATCAGCTCATATACGTCCCCACCGAGGGGCTCGAGCCTACCCTGAATCAGGGCGATTCGGCCTTAGTCGATCACGCGGGCCCAGTGCGGGTTGGTCGACTTCACACACAACCTTCGAGTTTCTTCGCAGGCGTGTGCAGGTTTCCTCACGATGTTTTCCTTCACCGTTAAAGCAATCGGTAAGTATATGTACGTAAGTTTTTAGAAACTCATTGGTACATTGGCCGTCCAGATTTGAACCCGGTACCTCTGGTTAGATGGACCGAGTCGTTACCGGTTGAGCCACCGACGCTTTTTATTTTATTTATATCATATTAAAGTAAATTTTATTAAATTAATCAAACCATAGACACATTGTTTACAAGTTTAATTTGCCAAACATCTACATTAACAGACGAAATTGCTTGCACTGATTGTCATATTGTGTTGGTCAGTACCAAAACCAGCTGTGTCCACGATTTCAGTTGCAAAAACATCAAATTCCGTGACTTTTACATCTTTTTGTTTTTTTAGAACATTATAAAGTCATAAAATAATTTATAATAAAAAGTATTAGATGTGTTTAATCAATGAAATGTGTAAAATTCATAGTTGTTACGGTAATATTACAAGAAACAGGTAAAACTATTTATTCTCCGTTGAAACTTGAATGCAACTGGACTTAGCAGGGTTTGAAACTATACCCCTCAAAGTTAAGCGCATCGTCGATGCTTGCTGAGGCACATATTGATGACTTTTTTGCGATTATGAGGGACAGGGTTGCCCCCTTGATGCACCCTTGCAGCGCCAACAGTCTCCTATATTATATTGTTGGGGACAGGATTGATAGCCCTATGGTAAAGCACTGGGTAACTGTCCATCTTGCCCCAAACCGTAAGCTTCGAAAACTTTTATTTCCTTCAGTGTTAATAACATATAATTTGTGTGTTTTTTACTAACCCATGATGTGTAACTATGAATTTCTTATGATTTGAAATAAAATTTATTATATTCCATTCCGTTAGTCAGTGGCGTTAGGAGCGTCGGTGGCGTAACGGCTAGGGCCGCCGCCTCCTGTCTGGGAGGTCGTGGTTCGAATCCCGCCACTTACTAATGTGATTTTCGAATTTAGATTTCATATGTACGTTTATCCGACGCTCTTATGGTGAAGGAAAACATCGTGAGGAAATCTGCACTGGAAATCTGAGTGAAATCGACCAACCCGCACTGGGCCCGCGTGGTCGACTAAGGCCCGATCGTCCTAATTCAGGGTAGGCTCGAGCCCCTCGGTGGGGACGTACGTATATGAGCTGATATGATGATGATTCTGTTAATATTAACCTGTTATTATCATCTGAAAATGTTGTTTGTAACTTCAAAATAAATTGTACAGCCATGATGTGCATACTTTCTCGCGATGCCTTCACCGTCTGTCGTAGTCGGGCAAACACAAATCAACAATAAACATTACACTTACTTAGAAGCAAATAATAAAGTTAGGTACAATATATTAATAATTTGAATTTGTATGGGAGGTAACTTATTCAGATTTTTACTGGTATAGTCAAGTACCCAGTGAAGTATGCCTTATTAAGTCATAGTTATTCACAAAATTTCATTAAAATCGTTAGGGCCATTTCTGGGGAAAAAGTAACAAACAATCAGGATCTGTATGGGAGGTATCTTATTTGATTTTTTTAATAACGGAATACCTTGTGCTGTTGGCCATGTAAAGTATTTAATAGTAACATACAAAGATTTATCAAAATCGTTAGAGCCATTTTAAAGTAAAAAAAAAAATGTGATTGGTCACTATGAAGGCATTTCAAAGAAAACATGATGAGAAAATAAAAAAAAACAGTGCGAGATATAAAAAAACAGAGATATACGAATAATAATGCCGTAACCCAAATCTAGCCTAAATCCGTTCAGTAGTTTGGGAACTAGAGCACCGAATGGACGCACAGACACACACACACACACACACACAAACACTCACACACATATTTTTTTTGTTTTTTAGGCTCTATTAGTGTACGTAAATCGATCCCCATCGAAATCTCAGTTTATTTTTTAATGCCATCCAATACCTTTTTTACTTCTTCGTCGCTTGATAACGCTCACTCTCCAGTCGTTTAAAAAAATATTTATTTGTAAACATAGGTCCTAAACATGCGACCTCCTTGGCGTGCTTTAATTAAGACTTAAATTTCATACTGTGTGTGTATTTCTAGGGGAAATTTTCCTATATAGAATTTTGCTGTCGGAGGTCGATATCCTATTTGGGTGGCTGAGCAAGGCAAAGTCGAGTAAGTAAATAAGTTTATTTACACACATATCGGATAAACGTACATATGAAATCTAAATTCGAAATCACATTGGTACGTGGCAGGATTCGAACCACGACCTCCCGGACAGGAGGCGGCGGCCCTAACCGTTACGCCACCGACGCTCTTGCGGTGAAGGAAAACATCGCGGGGAAACCTGCACACGCCTGCGGAAAAACTCGCGGGTTGTGTGTGAAGTCGACCAACCCGCACTGGGCCCGCGTGGTCGACTAAGGCCTGATCACCCCAATTCAGGGTAGGCTCTAGCCCCTCGGTGGGGACGTATATGAGCTGATATGATATGATGACAATAAGTCCTCTAAAATGCTTTCAAAATCCGTAGGCATTGACCAGCATTATGACAACCAATGACAGCTGTTCTAAAATTTAAACTCATAACGATACCAAAATAACATAACATTACAGATTTTACCTACTACCACAGACAAAAAAGTACTCATAGTAAAATTGGTTGTCAATGCTGATCATTTCTCTACGGCTTCTGAACCCATCTTAGAGTACTAACAATATGTATGTAGATAAAATAATGTATGCAACTGATGCAATTAGGTCTTAAAACACTCGTGTGATTTTATAACGAAATTTGGCTTCTCAGTAGTTAGTTTTAGTAGTTTTTGCAACTGTTATGTAATGACAGGTCTTAAAACATGAGTGCATTTTAACGAAATGAGTGTTTTAAGACCTATTGCAACAGTTGCATACATTATTTTATCTACATACATATTATAAAAAGCGTCGGTGGCTCAACCGGTAACGACTCGGTCCATCTAACCAGAGGTACCGGGTTCAAATCTGGACGGCCAATGTACCAATGAGTTTTTTCAAAAACTTACGTACATATACTTACCGATTGCTTTAACGGTGAAGGAAAACATCGTGAGGAAACCTGCACACGCCTGCGAAGAAACTCGAAGGTTGTGTGTGAAGTCGACCAACCCGCACGGGGCCCGGATGGTCGACTAAGGCCTAATCGCCCTGATTCAGGGTAGGCTCGAGCCCCTCGGTGGGGACGTATATGAGCTGATATAATAATAATAATAATAACATATTATAAGTACTCGTACTCTAAGATGGGTTCAGAAGCCGTATTGACATGGTCAGCATTGACAACCAATTTTACTATGAGAACTTTCTTGTCTGGTAGTAGGTAAAATTTGTACTGTAACGTTATAAAAGTATCGATTTTGGTATCGTTATGAGTTTAAATTTGAAACAGCTGTCATAGTAAAATTGGTTGTCATAAGATAAGATACCCAGTTTCCCATTGCGTTGGGGAATCTTGGTAAGCCCGCTTCCATCTTCGGCAACATCGTCACTTACCACCAGGTGAGATGTTGTCAAGGGTTTACCAATTGTAAAAAAAAAAAAACTGGTGATTGCCTACGGATTTTATAGAGGACTTATGATATGTGTGTAGATAAGATAATATAAACTACTATTAGTGTATTTATATTAAGTACATTATCTTCGTATCAGAATACCCATGGATTTGAACCCGGCAAACTTCAGACGTGAGATTCAATTTGTATCGGCATCCGGCAACAAAGGACCAGTCCGACGCTTGTTCTAGAAACTCGTGTCACACATGTCTCCGAGTTTCAGCCACAGCTACTACCGAACTGGATGGAAAGGCGCGCCAAAGATACATAGAAACAGGGTAAGCCATCCTAATCTTACTGCTCCCCTTTTACTGTCGGCGTGATTAATTTATTTATTTTCATCATCATCTTAACAGCCGAAGGACGTCCACTGCTGGACATAGGCCTCCCCCAAGGATTTCCACGACGACCGGTTCCGCGCTACCCGCATCCAGGGGCATCCTGTAACCTTCACCAGATCATCGGTCCAACGGTACGCTACGCTTTCTGGTGCGCGGTTGCCACTCGAGAACTTTATTTTCCCAGCGGCCATCTATTCTACGAGTTATGTGCCCCGCCCACTGCTACATAAAATTAGTATATTTATTTTACAATAGCCAAACTTTACTACCCCAACGGCCAGATGCCAGTACATTTCTCGAGGGTCGAACACGCACCGTTAGATATAGCGTAGGCAGGCCGCCGACACGGTGACCGATGACCTAATGAATGTCGCGGGAAGCCACTGGATGCGGGCAGCGCAGGAATGGTCGTCGTGGAAATCCGTTGTCCAGCAGTGGACGTCCTTCAGCTGATATAATGATGAATGATCCAAACTTTAAAAAAAATACAATAATCGAACCCATTTAAATAAATAAAAACGTGTCTGCAGATATATCCTATGTCACTAAAGAAATCAAGACGGATCTAATGAGACCTCAAGTTGAGAAATCCATCAAGTCATTTAGACTACAAGCTCAGCTAAAGGAACATACACATTACTCACATACGTACGTTTTTTTTTATTATTTACAATTGGTAAACCCTTTGAAAACATCTCACCTGGTGGTAAGTGACGATGTTGCCGAAGATGGAAGCGGTCTTACCAAGAAAACATACATAAACTCGTAAAACATTACTTCATTTCGGGCAGTCGGGTAAAACTAGCAGTCTTTTATGCATATGTCGCTGGCAGGTCGTAAGAATCCGGCAGATCGCGATCTGCCCAGGTATTTCCAGATTTCCAGGCACATCGTGAAAGGCCGATGAAGGCTCCTTTCTACGGTAGCACTATAGATATGCTAAACGAACCTAACCTATGTCACACCCTGGGCACTTCATACAACGGGCGAGAAATGACATTGCAAAAATATTATGATTGAACAAACAAAATTACGGCGAAATCCTATACGTTCGAGAACTAAACGGTAACCAATCTGTATCAATTTGAGTGACGAGGGGGTGAGGTCGCAATCTAGAGAGCGGCAGGGAGTGTCCATACTGTATGTTAATTACTAGTAAGTATACTTTGCTATAGGTATGCTAAACGAACCTAACCTTTTTTGGAGTTCTATTGGAGTCCTGCGATGTAATTCCTGGGTCTTTCAACATTTTAACCAAAGTATATATATTAGTACTTACATACAGTATGGACACTCCCTGCCGCTCGCTAGATTCCGACCTCACCCCCTTTTCACCCAGATTGATGCAGATTGGTTTTCGCCGCCATTTTGTTTGTTCTGTCATTCGTTTTTTGAAATGTCATTTCTGGCCTGTTGTATGAATTTTCCAGGGTGAGCTATTAACCGCCTCCGTGACGTAATGGTTAGTCCAGTTCGCGGGTTCGATTCCCGGTGGGGTCAACTTGTAAGACTCGGTTTGGTCGGTGGTAGGGCACTTTCTAAGCCCGCCTGGCTAGCTACCACCATCTTATCTAATAAGTCTTGCCGCCAAACATCAGTATTAACAACATTGATGTGTTCCGGCTTGAAGAAAAGATAGCCAGTTTTCCATTGCGTTGGGAATTCTTGGTAAGCCCACTTTTGTCTTCGGCATCATCGTCACTTACCATCAGGTGAGATGATGCCAAGGGTTTAACAATTGTGAATAAAAATAATTTTGAACAAAAAAAACGATTTCAAACATGAAACTAAGGTTCCCCTCGATTTCTCTGGGATGCCATCATCAGATCCTGGTTTCCTTAACATGGTACTACCCTTGGGATATCTCCTTTTTAACAAAAAAATAATCATCAAAATGGGTTCGTAAACGACGAAGTTATCCGCGAACACACATAAAATAAAAAACGGTAATTTAAAAAACTAAAAAACCCGCCTGCGTTTCTGTGTAATTTGGAAATGAAAAACCCTAAAACAAGAAAGTCGTCATACCCGATTGCACTTAACTTAAGAAAAATTGTAGCAGTCGGGACCCATTCTAGAAAGTCAGCCGTCTAGTCAGTTATTGGAGTAATCTGCAATGTAATATAGATATACCCAGTGTCACTCTCACAGTAAATACGAATCTAACGACACGTCTCAAGCTAAAATCCATCCAGCCGTTCAGGCTGCAGAGCGTGCCAAACAATTATACATACAAACATACATACATACAAACATACATACATACATACCCTCGAAAAACATAACCCTCCTTCTGGCGCAGTCGGGTTAAACCTTCTCCTTTTTAACCGACTTAAAAAAAAGGAGGAGGTTTCTCAATTCGACCGTATATACTTAGAATATTAAACCTTTTCTAATCGCAAAAAAAAATATGGCTCTCCCATACTAACTCGATCAGCTGATCAGCCAACTTAGTATGGGAAGTTATTTTTTTTTTGAGATTTGACTATGGGTTTCATGGGGAAAGTTGTTCAGTTTCATGGGTAGAAGCACCAGTTAAAATAGTTTCAGCTAATTTTGTTAGACCTTATATATATATAAGGTCTAACAAAATTAGCTGAAACTATTTTAAGGGCAAGTTCAGCAAACGAAACTGAACAACTTTTTCTTCAGCGACCATACCGAATTCTAAAAAAAATCGCTACATTCCATTATTGCCTACTTAAATAAATAATATTCTCGTTGTGCGGCCCTGTTTAGTTTACATCGCTGGATAGTTTATATACTTTTTTATGACTGTTCGCGGATAAATTCGTCATTTATGAACCAATTTTGATGATTCTTTTTTTGTCGGAGAGGAGATATCCCAAGGGTGGTACCATGATAAGGAAACTAGGATCTGATGATGGCATCCCAGAAAAATCGAGAACAACATTAGTTTCCTGTTTGAAGTCGGTTTTTTTGTTTAAAATTATTTTGTAGTCGGTTAATAATAAAAAAAACATGATTAGCCTGTTAATATCTGGCCAGATCGTGATCTGCTGGATTCTTACGATTTGCCGCCGACACTATTACATAGAAACAGCGCATTTGACTTAAATTTATTTATATTCAATTTATTTATAACTTAACTTTTACATCGTCTCACATTTTTTAGTCTGTGTGTTGCATGTCGCGTGGCGGTCGCTTTCGTCTGACGGTATGATCGTTTCGTCCTCTGTACCGTAGCGAGAGCAGCCATGATCGTTTCGTCCTCTGTAAAGTTTCACTTTTTAAGTGACAGTGTTATTATTATAATTATAATAAATCAGTTATACTCCGCACGACGTCCATAGTGCGAAGACATCTAAACCTATAAACCCACCCTTTTAATCTTGCCTTTTAGGCCGATTAAAAAAGAACCCTGAAAAGGAGATTTTATATAAAATTAATAATGATAAATAAATATACACATTACAAAATAATATGATTTAGCAAATCAAAAAATAATTTTTTATTTTTTTTACAGATATATAAAAATCTTTAATGTTTACAAATTACACCTAAAATAAAATGCCTAAAATATTTAAATAAAAACACCTTAAATCACACCTAAAATAACTAAAATCACACCACTTTAACCGCCTCCGTAGCTCAGAGGCAAAGTTCACTGGCTTTACACAGGAGGTCGTGGGTTCGATTCCCGGCGGGATCAATTGTAAGACTCGGTTTGGTTGGTGGTAGGGCATTTTCTAAGCCCGCCTGGCTAGCTACCACCATCGTATCTAAGTCTTGCCGCCAAATATCAATGTTGATATCATTGGTGTGTTCCGGTATGAAGATAAGATAGCCAGTTCCCCATTGCGTTGGGGAATCTTGGTAAGCCCGATTCCATCTTCGGCAACATCGTCACTTACCACCAGGTGAGATGTTGTCAAAGGTTTACCAATTGTGAATAAAAAAAACCTAAAATCACACCTCAAATAACTTACAAAAAATAAACACCTAAAATAACCCGTCCCTCGTCATCACCGGCGCAAAGGTGCCCATAACACTAGCTGCATTTCTGTTTTAAAAATAAATTAATAATAATAATATTTTATGTCTTATCCAGTAGTATAAGTTCGTCGTTACGTTCAGAACCTCTGTGCAGCCTGCAGCTGTAAATCTTAACTTCAAACACATCGCCGTTAGATTGTGCTTAATGGAACGTAAAAGTTTTAATAATCCACATTTTTGTTCATAAACTACTTACATAAAACATCATGCTATTTTTACGGGATAAAATGTAGCCTATGTCCTTTCCCGTGACACGGGCTACCTGCGTGGCAAATTTTATCAAGATTGGTTAAGGTGTTTTAGCGTGGAAAGGTAACAAACAAACGAACACATTTTCACATTTATAATATTAAACCTTTTTCCCGCGGCTTCACCGGCGTGGACATCGTTTTTGTGACTGTATTAGAGGGTGCGCGGTGCGCGAGCCGCTTTGGACATGACTTTTCTCCAGATCCCTCGGGAAGTATGTCAGGATATGCTTATTAGTAAATTGTGTCATTTTTCATCCCCTCATTCATCTCTGTGCAAAATATCACACAGTCCATTGTTCCGTTGCGATGTTCAAGAAACTAACCAAAAAAGAGTATATTTTCAGTTCCCTCAGGAACTGCATCGGGTTATACTATTTTCACGGGACAAAAAGTAGCCTTAGGACATAGGCTACTTTTTTCGTGACACAGGCTACCCGCATGACAAATTTCATTAAGATTGGTCAAGGCATAGAAGCGTAAAAAGGTAACAAACAAACAAACACATTTTCACATTTATAATATTAGCACAGTATATATATATATATATATATATATATATATATATATTAGTAAGGAGGATGCTATGCTCCGAGTTTCTCTGCGTGATCGAATCAGAAACGAAGAGATCCTTTGGAGAACCAAAGTAACCAATATAGCTCTCAAAACTGCTAAACTTAAGTGGCAGTGGGCGGGGCACATAGCTCGTAGAACAGATGGCCGTTGGGGCAGTAAAGTTCTCGAGTGGCGACCGCACATCGGAAAACGTAGCGTAGGTAGGCCTCCCACTCGGTGAACCGATGACCTGGTGAAGGTCGCGGGAAGCCGCTGGAATTGGGCAGCGTAGAACCGGTCGTCATGAAAATCCTTGGGGGTGGCCTATGTCCAGCAGTAGACGTCCATCGGCTGATATGATGATGATGAAGGAGGAGTACAAAACGAAGTCCCTTCGTCTGCGTCTGTTTGTCTGAACGCGATTAACTCAAAAACTACCGAACGGATTTTAGTACGGTTTTCACCAATGGACGGAAGGTCCTAGGTGTTTGATTCCCTGCGAGCCACTTGCGGTAGTAAGTTATAAAATGGCCAAACATATGGCCGCTGAGGTCGTAAAGTTTTCGAGTGACGACAGAGCAATGGAAGACGTAGCGAACGCAGGCCTCCCACTCGGTGGACCTAGGACCTGGTGAAAGTCAGCGCAGGACTGGTCGTTGTGAAAATAAGTAACTTCGCAAAAAGTAGGTAGGCCTGTTCACTTTTCCTTTAAACTTTTGCAGAATATAAATAACGTACGAAAAGTATGCGTAATGAGCGAATCGTTTACCGCACATGACGAATGGCCGGAACAGCGCTGCGGCATCATTATTATTAATATTGTAACCACTCCATCTGGGCCCCTAACCTCTCTTACACTGCCTCCACTCCCCATCAATCAGTAGAAACCACAAGGGAAACGATGGGTCAACTTATATTGGTCCATCTGCCGAGAATTGTGTTGTACATCATCTTGAAAACAAATTATTATTCTTTTTACTATACACTTTTACTAACGAGCAATTTGCAAACATACAATGTAACTTTATGTAAACTTTTCCAACATAACTTATACTATAAAATCATTAAGGATTTTCTTGCTAGACTATAAATTCATTCAGGAATTTCTGCTAAAATCTTTCATGATCTCGTTTCCTTAGCAGTCTGTGTTTCCCGACTCCTAGAATTTGGGGATCTTCAAGGCGAGAGTGAATAGGCATTATTTGAGTTTGCGTGTACCATCCTCGACTACATCGTCCGTCACTTACCATCAGGTGAGATGTAGTCAAACGCACTCAAATTTTTAATAAAAAAATTGTCTATAACTTATTTTTTTAAAGATAACTGAAAAAAATTGTGATTAAAATGTTGTTTATAAAATTTATTAAGACTGCCTAAAGCTAACTTGCCTCTTAAGAACATTTCCGCATTTTCTAAAGACAAGCTAGGAAGATCATTCATCACATCAGATCGTATACCGAGGGGCTC
This sequence comes from Coleophora flavipennella, assembly GCA_947284805.1. Classification (NCBI taxonomy): domain Eukaryota; kingdom Metazoa; phylum Arthropoda; class Insecta; order Lepidoptera; family Coleophoridae; genus Coleophora; species Coleophora flavipennella. Next base: position 6,572,744 of record OX369255.1, on the reverse strand, counting down.
GAGCCTACCCTGAATTAGGGCGATCGGGCCTTAGTCGACCACGCGGGCCCAGTGCGGGTTGGTCGACTTCACACACAACCTTTCAATTTCTTCGCAGGCGTGTGCAAGTTTCCTCACGATGTTTTCCTTCACCATAAGAGCATCGGATAAACGTACATATGAAATCGAAATTCGAAATCACATTGGTACATGGTAGGATTCGAACCACGACCTCCCGGACAGGAGGCGGGGGCCTTAGCCGTTACGCCACCGACGCACTTAAGAAGTTCATTATGATCAAAATATTTTTCACCGCAAACTGGGTGAAACTTGAGACGAATCTTGGATAACAAACAGAAGCACTCGGAATTCGGCTTAAACACAATTTAAGCAAATCTGCCACCGCTGTGTTCTCGTTACATCGCCGTATTTAGCATTTAAAACAGAGTCGTAACGGAATAAATGGGCTCCCGGCACGTCCGCTCGATTCGCACTCCACTCACGAACTGATTTGAATATAGAACAATTAGAACAAGCTCGCTTGGTTTGAGTTGCAGTTGTTTTCAATCTTTTTTTAATTATAAAATATTCCTGGCCAAGAATACCTACTAAATTATCATAGCCGACAAAAAAGCCGATAAAAATGTAAAAAAAAATACGTTTCTTGTATATAATTTTATTTCATTATTTGTTGTTGTAGCGGCGATAGAATTACACACTGTAAAAATTTCAACTGTATAACTACGAGTATTACGGTTCACAGCCCGCTGACAGACAGACGGTCGGACGGGCAGCAGAGGCTTAGTAACAGGGTCTCGTTGATACCCTTCGGATACAGAACCCTAAAAATGCACCTTCATTGCGAAGAAGCTCGCAGGTTGTGTGTTAAGTCGACCAACCCGCACTCGGCCCGCGTGGACAATTGTTATTAAACAAGAAAATTTGGGGTGTGATAGTTGTTAGACTGAAAATATTTTCCAAGAAGTCTGGCCTTTAATTCGCTAATATTCATTCGTTAATATTTCTTTTCTAACCCGAGTTTCGACTCGTAAAATACACCTTTTGCTCAACTTACACTTGTACTTAATCAATTATAATACCAAAGTATTACAATATAGCTACTTACAGTAGTGCGACGAATGTACTTACGCAGAGCAACGGGAGGGTACTTGCGGGGCAGTGGGCGGGGGGCACGCAGAGTTTGCTAGGCTGACTACAGGCTAGTACTAATAGTACCTACGCCGTGGCAGCATCGTATGACATCAAAGGCGTTGCGCTACTGTAAGCCATATCGTAATACTGTGATAATACTATAACTACTATAATCTTACGATGAAGGAAAACATCGTGAGGAAACCTGCACACGCTTGCGAAGAAGCTCACAGGTTGTGTGTTAAGTCGACCAACCCGCACTCGGCCCGCGTGGACAAAGCCCCGATCGCCCTAATTCAGGGTAGGCTCGAGCCCCTCGATGGGGACATATATGAGCTGACATGACTATAGCAACAAACATTCAATTCAACCAAAAGCAATGCAAGGTAATATTTTTGAAACTTAATTCCTAACTCTGCGACAACTTGTTTGTTTTTATTAAGTTACCGCGAAACAAACTGGTCGGGAATTTTTCAAAGTTGCCAGTACTGGTAGACTTCGCGCTGCGTCCTCCGTCCGTGTCTGCGAAGAGACAGTCATTCCGCAAACTTTCCTTCCAATTCAATTATTATCTCAGGAACTTAGACGTGGGGGTCATCTCTAAGAGAGTTTATTTACTTCTATTCCTCTATAGACTGTTTTCGTTGTACCGTTTGCTAGACTTGAACGCAGGTGAGTAAAAAATATTTTGACTTCAAAAAAAGGAGGATAATTTTATGTGTGTTCGCTGATAACTTCGTCGTTTATGAACCGATTTTTATAATTCTTTTTTGTTGGAATCCCAGAGAACTATTCCTGTTTGAAGTCGGTTTTTTTTTGTTCAAAATTATGAACTTGTATCTGCCTACAATAGCGTCGGTGGCGTAACAGTTACGGCTGCTACCTCCTGTCCGGGAGGCCGTGGTTTGAATCCTGCCAGGTACCAATGTGTTATCGAATTTCGATTTCATGTGTACGTTTATCTGACGCTCTTACGGTGAAGGAAAACACCGTGAGGAAACCTGCACACGCCTGCGAAGAAACTCGAAGGTTGTGTGTGAAGTCGACCAACCCGCACTGGGCCCGCGTGGTCGACTAAGGCCGGTCGCCCTAATTCAGGGTAGGCTCGAGCCCTTCGGTGGGGACGTATATGAGTTGATAAGAAGAAGAAGACGCTACAAAAAGGAGGACTTTCTCTATTCGACTGTATTATTTTGTTTGTATGTTAAACGATATGTTCGTTGATTTTGAACCGATTTAGATGTTTTTTTCTTAAATTGTGGTCGCAGAAAAATTATGCTATAATCTATTCAGCAACTTAACAAAAACAAAAAACTATAGCATAAGTTGTAGTTGTAGCGATTAAAAGTTTTTGTTTTTTATGTGTTTAGCTTTGTCAATTATTTTGATGAGAACACGTAGGTACTTATATAAATTGTAATACAGGGCGGAAGTAGAATCTTTTCGCTAAATTTTAACTTAAAACTTTACAACTTTCTCCAAGGACTTTTTTATAATTAACAATAGGTAAGAGCTGCGATCACGCCTTCTACGCATCACCTCACCTGATAGTAAGTGACGATGAGGTCGAAGCCATAAGCGGGCTTAACAAGATTCCCCAACGAAATGGGGAACTGGCTATCTTACACATCTTCAAGCCGGAACAACATTAATGCTATTATTCCTCTGCAAGGAAATGTTGAGTTTTTTGTATAAATATTTGCAATATTTATCACAAAAACCTTAGGGCATGTAAGGAAATAGAATAAAGTAGTCTTAACTTATTTGTATAATTGGAACGCAACTGTCAAAGATGACCTAATTTGGTGTTTGTAATAAAACGATAGCCAAAATGTCGTCCTGAGTTTCAATGTACACCTTACACCTCTATGTTTGGTGACAAGACTTTAATAAGATAGTGGTATCTAGGCCACGTGAAATTAAAAATACATTTCTACTAACCAAACAGAGTCTTACAAAGTTAGCCTTCGCCGGGAATCGAAGCCGGGTTCTCATGATATGCAGTTAATGGACTGACCATTACCCAAGATGAGAAGTCCAAAAAAATGCTTGCTCTTATCGTATCATCTAGGGGAGTTTGTTCAGTTTCATAAGCTTAAAAGTCCTTGGAACGTTTTTGTATGGGGGCTGGCTGTAGTGACTAAAAATACAGTATCAATCAATCAGCCTAGACCGATTTCGGCCTCGGCGACTGCAGTCATGGATTCGTTCATGCGTTCTTACGTGACTGACGTAGCCAATATAATATATTGTCCACTTTACTTACCATTTGTTGATAAAAAAACCGGAAAAGTACGAGTCATTCTCCATATTTATTTCATTGTCGGACGACCAGGCGTGGAGGGCGGTTCCACCCCTTTGTCCTTAATGTTCCACCTTTACGCACGAAGCGTTTTACTTCTTCTTTCATCATGCGAACGGTCAAGGAGTGGAATTCCCTGCCGGCGTCTGTGTTCCCCGATTCGTATAATTTTGGAATCTTCAAGACGAGAGTGAATAAGCACTATTTGAGCTTGCGTGTTACATCCTTGCTGCATCGGCACTTACCATAAGGTGAGTTGCAGCCAAACGCACTTAAATTTTTAATAATAAAAAAAACTGAGTTGGATAAGCACAAAGTAGTGTTCCGTAGTCTTATCACAAAATAAATGTATGTTTTAAAAAAACAAAATTATATTTTCAGTTGGTAATAGAATATTTTGTACAGAAAATCTATGAATTCTTTACAAATCCAACTGAACATTTTAAGTAGTTCGACTAAAAGCCTATACTTAGCCGTGATAGTTTTCCTTTTAAAGTAATTATAATATGTCGTACTTATTTTTTTTTTCAAATGCCCTGAAATAGCAGTTTTGCTGGTAGTTGGACACTTGCTCTAACAAAAGTTAGCATTTTAAAGCTTAACATTTCGCAAACCGGTTTCCGATTATAAAAATAGTTTCAGCAAACACTCAGTAGTTTATAAGACATATAATATTCAACGTTACCACTCATGATAGAGTAGGTCAACGAGAAATATTTCACCCCCTTTTTGAATGTAGGGGATGTACCCTCAAACGTTTTTTTTTTTTAGATTTTATTGTACAACTTTGTCGGCGTGATTAATATGTATACCCATGACAAATTACAGCTTTCTGGTACTAATAGTCTATGACCTAAGCCGTGGACAGACTAAGAGTGGTACCTGTAAGGGCACAGTATAGTTATAATAATTAGCAGCTTACAATAGCAGAACGAATGTACTTACACAGAGCAACGGAAGGGTACGTGCGGGGCAGTGGACGGCGGGGCACAGCCTTTCAAACTACAGGCTAGTATGGGATAGTACCTATGCCGGTGGCGTATCGTGCGTAGCGCTACTGTAAGCCTTATTGTAATACTGTGGTAAGGGTTCCTTGTTGACTTCGAAACCCTAAAACTCGTTTTCAAGTGCTGCGATTACCAATGAACAACATTTGATTTTTATATAATTATTTTTATAGATTTACATTAAATTTGCATCCCTTATGTAACGCTCATAAAATGTTCCGGAAAATTCGATACGTAGCTCGAATATATATATATATATATATATATATATATATATATATATATATATATATATATATATATATATATATATATATATATAATATACATAGCTCAATATTCAATGTATTTATTCAAAATAGGTGCAAAATTACAATCTTTAAGATAGTCATAAAAAAAATTTATTTGTGAAAAATCAAGAAATAAACAATCATTAGTTAATAATATCAAAATGCAATCCTTAAAATAAACCAGATTATGTCATTAGAACATGAAAACAAGATGACACGAAAAGTTATACATAAAAATCTTTAAATGTCATTGATATCTTTGACAAGAGTAGGCCAGTTCACACGGACAGCACCCGGTCACGAGTATAACGCGAGACTCAGCCATCGCTCCCATCAGCTATCCGTAGAAGTAGAGTAAGAGAGCAAATGATTTTAAATTCATCTTTTACGATTAATGTTTTGTCTGCTAGACAATAGAAGTGTAAACAAATGACATTACAAAATCGAACGCCGACATTTCACTTAACGACTCTTTAAAATCCCGGGGGAGCGTTAAAACCGGGACTTTTATCTCGGTTCGCAGCTTCCCGCGGCCTGAGACGGGATGAATACATCAAACGGGTTCGAGCTGCGGCTTTAATCGCCGGGAAACCACTCCCGAGGGAAAACGGGATTTCTCTGACCTTTTGATATAAAAGCGTTTGTAGTGTACTATTTCATACTGAATTATACAGCCACGCTGTGTTTACTTTTTAGCGAAGCCTGCACCGTCTGGTGTAGTCAGGGGAACACACAAAACAATAATAAAAAGATGTGTGACCAGTTATCTGTGGCATTTTAAAATGGCTGATCCCCTAAACTGTGTTACCCGATGGGGTGGCCGTCACAGGACGGGCCTTCGATGTACCCTCCATGCACTATAATCGCATTCTTCTTACAGAAAAAAAAACATGATATATTTTAAGCATGCCATAACCACGTTAGTTTTCTAGGTATGAATGGATGATGAATATTATGTCTAAACAGATGAGCAGACTGTGAAGGTGTATGTTGCTTACATGCTATGACACAAGTCCAAGTACGTTTTTTTGCAAAAAATGCAAATTAAAACACCTATTTAGAGTAATAAATGAAAGATTACGAACTTACATTTTTATTGAGTTTCGATGAAATAAACACAGGAAACACAATATTTCAAACAAAAATTCACTAATATTCTTGGAGTTCGACAAACGTCAAATTCAAATGTGGTTTGTAATTAGTGTTCCCACTACCAACTGAATAAGTTGTTTTTTTTTGCCTTTCTTGTTCTATCATACCCAGATTGTAATGAATTAGAGCGGGAAAAGTATTATATTCATTGATATTTCCTTGATTTAATAATGGACTGTGAACGGAGCCCGATCGGGTGGCGCCACAGATTTGATGGTATAGACAATAGCAGCCCGATCGGGCTGCGCCACAATTAAAAGGGTATTATATTTGATGAAAACTTTACAAATAATTTGGATTTGTATGAGAGGTACCTTATTCAGATTTTTTCTGCAATAATGAAATACCTACTCTGTGCACCTTATCATATCCCTGTTATTAAATTTTTGAGAAAAAGTAACAAACATTTTAATCGTAATTTAAAAAAAAACTTTAGCGTATTGCAGATTGTAAAAAGTTATAGTAACGTACAGAGTTTCAGTCAAATCGTTAGAAACATTTTTCAGAAAAAAAAAGTGTTTTTTTACTATATGGTGGCAACCCTAAATAATTAAGATAGGAGAAATTTGATAAAAAAAAATGTCTGTAGATAAAAAAATAATATTGCTCTGTACTAAGTTTTACCCAAATCCATCCAGTAGTTTGTGACCACCCAACGGACGCACAGACACACACCCACATTCATATTTTTTGTTTTTTAGACTTTGTTAGTGTAAGACAATCGAGCCCTATCAAAATCTCAAGTTAGATTTTTTTGCCATCACAATGCCTTCTTTACTCCTTCGTCGTAGCTTTCACAGATTGGCACAGAGTATACAGGGTAGGTAGGCTCGAGCCCCTCGGTGGGGACGTATATGAGCTGTAATGATGATGATACAGGGTGTAAAAAACTGGTGTAGGTCCCGTTAACTGGGGCTTCTACTCATCATAATGAACAACTTTTGTTTTATGACTTTGCTGAAATCGCAAAAAAAAATTGTAACTCTTCATACATATCAATGCAATGATCGACCAATTTTGTGCATTTTTGTATGGATGGTCCATTTTTTTTGAGAATTGACTATGGGTTGTGTATGGGAAAGTTGTTCAGTATAATGAGTAAAACCCCCAGTTAACGGGTCCTACACCAATTTTTTTACACCCTGTATACAAACAGACCAACATGATGCGTAAGCACACCTGGACACTTCATACAACGGGCCAGAAATGACATTTCAAAAAAGGTATGACGAAACAATCAAAATGGCGGCGAAATCCTATACGTTCGACAACCAAACTGTAACCAATCTGTATCAATCTGGATGACGAGGGGGTGAGGTCGCCACCTAGAGAGCGGCAGGTAGTATCCATACTATATGTTAGTACTAATATAATTTTAAAGGATCCTGTCGAATTGGTAGTTACATAGTAGGTCATTTCAACGCTCAGCGAGTTAATGAGACGTTTCATTGTGAGCAAACAATCTTGGCCCTACATTCCGTAAGACAGTGGTTCCCAAATAGCGTGGTGCCCGGTGCCCTGGGGCGCCGCGGGTCAGGGGCGCTGCGAGCTACTACTGACAGGGTTCAGAAAATAGTTTGCAAGTTACAAGAGGTGTGGTCTAATATTAAGAATGAAGTAAAAATTTTCCACGGTAACCAAAAAAACGTTTGAGCTTGCTGCGCTCGTACATATTTTAAAAAGTAATCATAATACAGTTATATTAATAGTTATCGTTTTAAAATGTTTATTGTATTTTCATGTATTTTTGTTATTTTTAGGGTTCTGTACCTCAAAAGAAAAAAACGGAACCATTATAGGATCACTTGCGTGTCTGTCTGCCCGTCCGTCTTTCACAGCTAATTTGCTACGTGCATTTGCATTTTACACATATGTAAGTCGGTGATCAAAAGACGAATGTATAACGTAAATAATAGTATATAATGCAACTAGTGAATAAAGGACGGATTTAAAGCGAGGGCCATAGGTGAATCAAGAGCAAGTGAAGAATTCTAACGCTTGAATTATGACCTCGATACGCTCGTGATTCAAGTATTAGAATCCTGAGCTACGCGAGTGATTCATGGCCCTCGATATAAATCCGCATTTAGTTGCATACTATACTTTATACTATGACTCTGAGAAAAAGAAACATTTAAGCAAAAATAGACATTTAATGAAGAAAAAAGGAAGATTAAAGTAATTAAAATGCTGATTGAAGTTGGAACAATTACTAAAATTAAGAGTAATTTTCTTGGTGTTCGTACAACTTATAGTATTCAAAATAGCGCCAACTTACTAATGAAATGATAGCAAACAAAACAAAACAGTTTTTATGCTAATAATAAAGTCCTTGTCGAAAATGTCAAACAATCAAATCTTGAGGAGTTATTTGCACAAGAAGTTTGTACGTCAAATATTTTTTGGACAAGGAGTTTGTATCGAGTATTTTTTGCGTAAGGAGGTTGTATAGCATTGAGATGGAGGTCGAATATTTTTGTGTGTTCCAAATTTAAACACCAAAATAGTGATCAAAAGCTCTTTTAATCACTATTTTGGTGTTTGAATTTAGAACACATCAATATATATGACCTCGCATCTCAGCTATAAAACATCATTGCGCAAAAGTATTAGATACAAACGCCTAATCCAAAGAATATTTGACATACAAACTCCTTGTGCAAATAACTCCTCGACATTTGATTGTTCGATATTTTCTAAAAGGAATAAAGCATTAGAATAAAAGCTATTTTGTGTTCTTTGCTGTCATTTCATTAGTAAATTGGCGCTATTTTGAATACTATAAGTTGTACGAACACAAAGAAAATTACTCTTTATTTTAGTAATTGTTCCAATTTTAATGAATATTTTAATTAATTTAACATTACTTTTTTCTTCATTAAATGTCTATATTCACCCAAATGTTTTTTTTTCTCGGAGTCATGGTATAAATTATAGTATGCAACTCTTGAATAAAACGAATTTATATCGAGGGCCATGAATCATTCGCGTCGCTCAGGGTTCTAATACTCGAATCACTCGCAACGCTCGCGATTCAATCATCATGGAACATTCCCTACGGTCGTGATTCAGTCATTAGAACCCTTTACTTGCTCGTGATTCATCTATGGCCCTCGCTTTAAATCCGTCCTTTATTCACTAGTTGCATAATCGTTACTAATATTATAAATGTGAAAATGTGTTTGTTTGTTTGTTACCTTTTCACGCTTCAACGCCTTGACCAATCTTATTGAAATTTGGCATGCAGGTAGCCTGTGTCACAAGGAAGGACATAGGCTACTTTTTATCCCGTGAACATAGCATAGCCCGATGCAATTCCCGAGGGAACTGAAAATATACTCTTTTTTGGTTAATTAACATCGCAACGGAACAATGGATTGTGTGATTTTTTGCACCGTAATAGTTGAGGGGGTGGGAAATGGCACGATTTACTAATAAGCATATCCTGACATAGTTCCCGAGGGATCTGGAAAAAGTTCATGTCCACGCTCGCGAGCCGCTTGCGGCTCGCGCACCGCGCACCCTCTAAGTCAGTTACAAAAACGATGTCCGCGCGGGCGATCCGCAGGCAAAAGCTAGTATACTATTAAATATGGGGCCACTTTTGGGAGGTAAACTAGAAAGTTAAGAAAATAGTCAAACGTTGACAATTCCCCCTTTTCTCCGAAACTACTGGGCCAAAAATTTTGTTAGTTGTTTACCTATATATTACAGGAAAACCTATAAGAAGTCTATAGTATTTAAAGTCACATAGAAAATAACTCAATCAACGTACGGAACCCGCTCCACGCGAGTTTAACTTACATTTTTTAAATCTTTCTAAGAAAGTTTTAAGCAAATTTTTATTGTTATTACCTAACACATTATGGATTGCATTGTCTTGAAACAAACTGAGTTTATTATTTTTATTTAGTACTAGCTGTCCTAGCGAAGGTCCCTACACTACCTTACCCTACCTTACCCTACCCTACCCTATCCTACCTTACCCTACCATACCCTATCCTAACCTAGCTTACCCTACCCTACCATACCCTACTGTACCCTACCCTACCCCACCCCACCCTACCCTACTCTACCCTACACTAATAAGAACCTTCTCCTGACAATAAATAACTCAACAACAAAAAAATTACCGAAATCGGTCCAGCCGTTCTTGTGTTATAAATGGTGTAACTAGCACATTTTGTTTAATGAATGTATACGTATTACTAAAATTGTCAGCTATTCCCTTAGCACACATAAGTTTTCTTTCTGCCTCTCTATGGCATTATACTAACTTTGAAACGACTTTACTTTAGTCTCCAACATCGATGTCACTGGTCTCAACCCAAGGAATGACTGACGGGGCACCATGAAAAGTTACAAAAATGAAAAAGTTCGGGAACCTCTGCCGTAAGGTACATCTTCAAGGTAAACAATCCGCAAATTATTCTAACTTACTGGATTTCAAATGTTGGGCTTGCGATTTCGTTTACGATTGCAATGTACCTACATTAATAATTTGTTTATATCAGGTAACAAAGTATAAAGTACAGATCCATATATTATACAGGGTGTGGAAAAAAATGGTTTAGGACCAGGGCTGTAGCTAGAGTCGAATTTGAGGTAGGGCAGCATTGGTTACAGGTAAAATTGGTTACAGATAAAAATTTGGATATGTGTCTAAATCAACTAGCATTACCAACATGTGTTGACCAACCTGTTGCCATGGAACTTGGAGTAGCGATTGTATTTTGTGCTTCCACCTGTTTTTACTGAAGATTGACACTATCGGTTCCTCCCGGAGCCGCCAGGGGGCAGTATAACAAAACTGGCGTACAACCCGTCAACCGGAGCTTCTGCTTCACATTGAACAACTTTTATCATGGAACTCATAGACAAGTCAATACCCCAAAAAAATGGACTCTTCATACAAAATTGGTGAATAAGGCCCATATAACTTACCAAGAGCTTACCAATTGTGGATTTTTATAAAGAATTCGTAAGCACTTGGCTTCATCTCACTTGATGGTAAGTGACGATAATACCGAAGATGTAAGCGGTCTTACCAAGATTCCCCAATGCAATAGGGAACTGGCTATCTTATATTCCAGCCGGGAGACATCAATGCTTCTGCTTTGATGTTTGGCGGCAAGACTTAGATAAGATGGTGGTAGCTAGCCAAACAGGCTTAGAAAATGCCTTTCCACCAACCAATCCGAGTCCTACATAGTTAGACTCCTATTTTCAAAGATTACCGTGGGTTACTTGTGAAGGTTTGTTTAGTACGATGAATAGAAGCTCTTAGATACTGTGTTCCTCACCAATTTTTTGACAATCAGTATAAAATCTTGTTTTTATTTATTTTTAATACTGTAATGTTTTCGTTTTTGCTCTTTTATGTATTTTTTTTTGTGTTTTAAATAAATTAATTAGGCAAAATCATAACACTATTTTTTTCTGTGTTTTACTTCATAGATTTACATATTTCTCGAGATAACCATATGCGATTTAAATCCTGAAAACAGTTTTTCTGTAAATTGGATCAATGAATATTCAGATAGTCATTGGATTTTTATAACTTTGGCAAAAATAAAATGTTGTGAATTCAAACAAATATAAGTAAACAGTAAGTAGGTATTTTATTATAATAGATGGTAGGTCCTCACCGACGAGTGTTGTGTCTCTTATAAGTACATTTTTGTTCCAAAATACTATAATATTAGCTTTTGCCCACGTCTTCGCCCACGTGGACATCGTTTTTATGACTGTCTTAGAGGTTGAGTGGTGCGCGAGCAGCGGTGACATGAGTTTTCTCTAGATCCCTCAGTATATAGGATTTTTCTGATTAGCAGTCTATGTTACTTCCCACCCTCTCAACCAATTCTGTACAAAATAAATATAGTATAAAGAAACTCAAAACACGCTTTTGAAGCACATCAAACTAGAAAGTGAAAAATGATTCTTAATATATGCTGAAAACAATAATAAACGAAAAATACTAATAAAAAGCGAGGGTTGGTCGATATACGAAAAATATGGTACAAAGCGTCCCACGCTTTTTTCACAATAATACTAGTGTTTTTCGTTCATTATTGTTTTCAGCTTATAAGAAGAATTATTTTTCACTTTTTAGTTTGATGTGCTTTAAAAGAGTGTTTTTTAGTTTTTTTTTTTCGATTTTTTTTATTTTGATGTGCATTTAATCCTGGCGATCTTGATTGATGATCCTCATTATCCTGATAATGAGATAAACGTATGAAATTGTTATTTTGTCACTGATTCTTAATAAATGTACAAAGTTTGAATTAAATCTGTCCGAAGTGGGTCAAAATCGAGTGCAAAGGAGTCGGTTACAAACATACAAAGTTACAAACATACAAAGTTACAAACATACAAAGTTACAAACATACAAAAATGCATACAGGTGAAGCTAATAAAGGCGTGATAAAATCACTTCAATCCGTTGCTTCGTTGCGACGCCGACTTGTGCGAGCGTGGAAACGAGTTTTCCTCAGATCTCTCGGGAACTATGTAAGGATATGATAATTAGTAAATTATGTCACTTCCCACCCCCTCAAAAAAACCCAACCACTCCGGGAGTGCCGACAGAAATTAAAACTTTTTACAGTTTTATAAGTTGTTACCCTGCTAATAATTTTCCCGGTACGATGTCGGTGTCTTTACAGTGTCGCGAGTTCAATGGGTTTTTTTTCATCTCAAAAATGCCCAACGCGCCTAATGAAGTTTTCACTTCAACATCATAACAATCCATTGTTCCGTTGTGGTGCTAAAAAGTTACCTAAAAAAGAGTATTTTTTTCAATTCCCTTTAGAAACTGCATCGGACTATGCTACTTTTACGGGACAAAAAGTAGCCTACGTCCTTCCCAATGACACAGGCTACCTGCATGCCAAATTTCATTAAGATTGGTCAAGGTGTTGAAACGTGAAAAGGTGACAAACAAAACAAACACATTTTTAATATTAGCAAAGTTTATATATTAGTACGGACACTCCCTGCCGCTCTCTAGATTGCAACCTCACCCCCTCGTCACCCAGATTGATACAGATTGGTTACATTTTGGTTGTTGAACGTACAGGATTTGGCCGCAATTTTGTTGGTTCCGTCATTCGTTAATATCATTTCTGGCCCGTTATATGAAGTGTCCAGGGTGTGATATTAGTAAGGATGTTCAGGAAATCCAGACTTACCTTAATCTTTTCCTTCGCATAATTTATCTAAATTAACGTCCTATGTTTTGTAAAATAGTAATATAGTTCAATCTTATCCTATCCAGTCCAAACTTAGGCAACAAAATGTCTGTGCAACAAATTGGCAGCGCCACCTAGCTGCAAACGTGCGAAATACAACTGACAGCGGAACAGTTCGTGACTAAAATCCGATATTATGTCACGGACTGTTCATGTATTTTAGTCTAGGAAAATCGTTTACTTATAGGTTTGTGTTGGATTTAGGCACACCCCGGACACTGCAGATAACGGTCGTGAAATGACATTTCTAAAAACAAATGACGGAGCAAACGAAATCACGGCGTAATCTTAGACGTTCGAGAACCTATCTGTATCAATCTGGGTGACGTGGGGGTGAGGTCGCAATCTAAAGAGTGGCAGGGAGTGTCCATACTGTATGTTAGTACTAACATATATAGGGTGTAAAAAATGTTGGTTGGACCCGTTAGAGCGTTAGAGCGTCGGTGGCGTAACGGCTAGGGCCGCCGCCTCCTGTCTGAATCCTTCCACGTACCAATTCGAATTTAGATTTCACATGTACGTTTATCCATCGCTCTTACGGTATACTTAAAACATCATGAGGAAACCTGCACACGCCTGCGGAGAAACTCGCAGGTTGTGTGTGAAGTCGACCAACCCACACTGGGCCCGCGTGGGCAACTAAGGCCCGATCGCCCTAATTCATGGTAGGCTCGAGTCCCTCGGTGGGGACGATTATGAGCTAATATAATGAGGACCCGTTAACTCGGGCTTCTACTCATCATACTGAACAACTTTTCCCAAGGAACCCATAGTCAATTCTCAAAAAAAAATGTGGACCCTCCCTACTGAAATGCACAAAATTGGTAGATCAGCTGATCGTTTTTAATGAAGAGTAAAATTTTTTTTTGCGATTTCATCAAACTCATAGAACAAAATTTGTTTAGTATGATGAGTAGATGCCCCAGTTAACGGGACCTACACCAATTTTGTTACACTCTGTATACTTTGATTTAGGTTTATAGAGTCAGTTATATTAGACAGTTTCTAATACGATAGACCTTAAGGTAAACTCGTTAACAAAAAACTGGTTCAGTTTTAGTGAATGTCATACAGGTATGTTATTTTTTTCCATAGCTTATTGTTTTTAAAACCCATGTATATCTGCTCTTCATCACCATGTTAGCTGGAAGAAAACGTCCAGTGTAATAAGCCTTCCCGGTACCGGTACCGGGTTCAAATCTGGACGGCCAATGTACCAATGAGTTTTTCAAAAACTTACGTACATATCATTACCGATTGCTTTAACGGTGAAGGTAAACATCGTGAGGAAACCTGCACAGGCCTGCGAAGAAACTCGAAGGTTGTGTGTGAAGTCGACCAACCCGCACTGGGCCCGCGTGGTCGACTAAGGCCTAATCGCCCTGATTCAGGGTAGGCTCGAGCCCCTCGGTGGGGACGTATATGAGCTGATATAATAATAAGCCTTAATGACAGTCTTTCTATTAGCACGATTCTAGCCATATGCATTCTCCGGCTTCCTTAAGGTTTTATTAAGTCATCAGTCCACCTGGTGGGAGGTCTTCTTTGGGCCCACGGTCGCCACTCGAGAACCTTCCTTTTTATTGGTCTCTTAGCTGTAATAGATACAACTTTCAATAAATGCAGTCAGAATAGTTCTAGATAAAATCTCCATCGTGGTTTGTGATTGGCATGCCAATCCCGCAGAGAAGATACCTTCCTATCTTTTGTCCTACGGTCGCCACTCGAGAACCTTCCTTTTTAATTGGTCTCTTAGCTATAATAGATACAACTTTCAATAAATGCAGTCAATAATTGCAGTCTCTTATTAATTACTGTATTCTTGCATGGGGAGGAATGTGTAAAACTGCTCTCATTGTTGTTGAAAGAGCTCAAAGGGCCGTTCTTAAGGTTGCTCTAAGAAAATCTCGCAGATACCCCACTATGTCACTCTACAAGGAAGCAGAGGTTCTCACTGTGCGGAAGCTGTTTGTTTGAGGTCAGTTACATTCACACATATACTAACAATAAAGTCTCCTTGCTACCAGTCCTTATTGTGTAAAAGAATATTTAAAATCAACACTGTCTCAGTGCAGACTTCCTTCGCACAGCGATTTAGACCATTTCTTTTTCCCCATATTTATAACAAAATTGTTAAGCTTTGCAATATGAAAGATTTTTCACCAACCAAAATAAAAATAGTTATTCGGGGTTTGCTTCAAGACATGAATTATGATGATGTGGAGAGCCTTCTAAGAATTGTTCAGTAAAATACATAGTAGCCTCCTGTCACATACACACACACACACACTCACACATACACACACACACACACACACACACACACACACACACACACACACACACACACACACACACACACACACACACACAATGTTCTGTTATATGTTCTTTGTTTATATTATTTTTGAAAAGTTACAAAAATGAAAAAGTTCGGGAACCTCTGCCGTAAGGTACATCTTCAGGGTAAACAATCCGCAAATTATTCTAACTTACTGGATTTCAAATGTTGGGCTTGCGATTTCGTTTACGATTGCAATGTACCTACATTAATAATTTGTCAGGTAACAAAGTATAAAGTACAGATCCATATATTATACAGGGTGTGGAAAAAAAATGGTTTAGGACCAGGGCTGTAGCTAGAGTCGAATTTGAGGTAGGGCAGCATTGGTTACAGGTAAAATTGGTTACAGATAAAAATTTGGATATGTGTCTAAATCAACTAGCATTATCAACATGTGTTGACCAACCTGTTGCCATGGAACTTGTAGTAGCGATTGTATTTTGTGCTTCCACCTGTTTTTAAGCCGTGAGGTTCTTTGTGGTCAATTTGCTCTTGAACTCTTCGTTTTTGTCTAAAGAAAGCCCGTATATCCATCTCGAAATCTATAAGAATCTTCAATTTACAGCAACAAAAATTACAATTAAAATACTCTATACTGTACACTTCACCTAACCATACTACAAACAATCATAATCAATCTCTAGTTTATTTTAGTTTAAAAGCATCACAGATATTAAAATTAAATAGACGAGTCTCGCTTCATGTGATGGCGCTTCAAATGCCATCTATACACAGAACATTCTTTGTACATTATAATATGAAGTGAATGTCACAAACAGTGGTACCTATGTTCGGAAAAGTTTAAATACCTATTGCTACTTTTAAGCTATTGTATAGCTATCTTAAACTATGAACAAACAATTAAATTATAATAATTTATCTTAGTTTTTGGTATTTTTAAGGTAGGGCATTGTGATTTCAAGGTACGAGTAGGACATTGCCCCACTATGCCCCCCCTCCCCCCCTCAGGTTACGGCCATGTGTAGGACCCGTTAACTGGGGGGTCTACTCATCATACTAATCAAATTTCCCAAGGAAACCATAGCCAATTCTCGAAAAAAAAAATTGACCATTAATACAAAAGTGCACAAAATAAGTCGATCAGCTGATCTATTGGAAATTCGATTTTTTTTTGGACATCAGTAATGTCATAGAACAAAAGTGGTTCAGTATGATAAGTAGAAACCCCAGTTAACGGGACCTACACCAATTTTGTAGCATCCTGTATAACAAATGTATAGAACAAATTACACAGTTTTACTAGCTGTTTCCCGCGGCTTCGCCGTCTCAGATCCCGGTGAAGAATTTTCCATACCTATTCTCAGACTTGCCGAATATACACAGAAAATTCAATGGAAATCCGTATAGACGTTTCGGAGGAGTATGGAAACTAATATTGTGACACGAGAATCCTATCTTATCCTACTAATATTATAAAAGCGAAAGTTTGTGACAATGTATGGTTGTATGTTTGTTAATCTTTCACGCAAAAACTTCGAATACTTTTTTCCACGCTCGTGAGCCGCTTGCGGCTCGCGCACTGCGCACCCTCGAAAAGTCTTAGAAACGTTGTCCACGCGGGTTAAGCCGTGGGAAACAGCTAGTTTTATATATATAGATAAAGTACTATACTTTCACTAAATAATAAAACTGAAAATCACTTTTAATTAGTTTTAATCAAAATTAGTACAAGGAGTTTATAATTACAGTCGGATTTTTAATTAGATGCACTAAACTGACGTTTCGTTAGTAAGGAAATGACATGTTTACTTACACACAAAACGTCAGTTTACTGCATCTAAATAGAACGTAATTTTACTGCATCTAAATAAAACATCAGTTTACTGCATCTAAATAAAACGTCAGTTTACTGCATCTAAATAAAACGTCAGTTTACTGCATCTAAATAAAACGACAGTTTACTGCATCTAAATAAAACGTCAGTTTACTGCATCTAAATAAAACGTCAGTTCATCGCATCTAAATAAAACGTCAGTTTACTGCATCTAAATAAAACGTCAGTTTACTGCATCTAAATAAAACGTAAGTTTACAGCATCTAAATAAAACGTCACTGCATCTAAATAAAACGACAGTTTACTGCATCTAAATAAAACGTCAGTTTACTGCATCTAAATAAAACGTCACTGCATCTAAATAAAACGTCAGTTTACTGCATCTAAATAAAACGTCAGTTTACTGCATCTAAATTAAAGACTGGCTTTAGTGCTGCAATCGTGGTAGCGATCGGCAGGCTCCCGTGGAATCTTTGAAACATTTCACCCTTCGGCCAGAACTCTTCCCTGGTGGAAGACTCCAGCTGTTCAGTCGGGACTCGCAACACAAACGATTTGACGCTGTGGCCCAACTCCAGCGGCGTTACCCAACTAATATATATACTGTGCCCAAGGTGTGCTTGGCGTTTACCAGCGGTAATATTTCAGATTTTTGTAATTTTTGACGTCAATTACTACTAAACTATAGAAAATCCAAGGTTGAAAAAAAACCTTTATTGTTCATGATGTTACTTAAAGTCAAAAGCTATTAGAAACACGATTGAGCAGTTTTGACTCGATAGAAAAAAATCCCAAAGATCGGTCTAAACTTCAACTCTAGTTATGACTAATATTTTGAAGTATAAATTTTAAGAAATATATAAAATTATTTGTTAAGATAATACAAAGTGAGTAATGTTATTATTTTTTATACTTTCATTGTAGTTTTTGATTGAAAAAAAAACCACAATTAAATAGTGAAAAAGTGTGGTTATTTTCTTTACTCTTTATATGTAAAGAAAAAGACAGAGACAATGTTCGAATCAATAGCTCGCCTTAATGTACTCCATCAGGTCTGCAGCAGGGGTAGAGAAGTGAAGCCGAGACACGTTACATACATTCGCTGTCTGGGCCCAGATGGTATCCAAGGTATGATGATTGAGCCGGACGATGGTTCAAGGAACTGAACAACGAAATTACGTAAGCAGTCGAGTTTGGGATCAAATAATTTGTTTTGATTAGTTCTCAGAACCCAGATGGTATTCAAGATCTGAGAATGGAGCCGGATAGCGGTTTATGGATCTCCACAACAACATAACGTTACTACATCAAGTTTAGGCTCATTTGGTGTGTCTCAATGAGAAAGTAATCTTGGCAAATAGAATTAACACTGCCTGCTGTAGACTTTAGCCCGTGGGGCCTTGAAGTCTTCATCGGAGGCGACCCCACCCTGGGGAAGGTGGGCGCACAGCGGTACTCCAGATGAAAGCTACCGCTTATGGGGTTGCATTTGTTGTGCTAGTGAGGGGGGATTGTGTCATCTGAAAATTGACACTATCGGTTCCTCCCGGAGCCGCCAGGGGGCAGTATAACAAAACTGGCGTACAACCCGTCAACCGGAGCTTCTGTTTCACATTGAACAACTTTTATCATGGAACTCATAGACAAGTCAATACCCCAAAAAAAATGGACTCTTCATACAAAATTGGTGAATAAGGCCCATATAACTTACCAAGGGCTTACCAATTGTGGATTTTTTATACAGAATTCGTAAGCACTTGGCTTCATCTCACTTGATGGTAAGTGAGGATAATACCGAAGATGTAAGCGGTCTTACCAAGATTCCCCAATGCAATAGGGAACTGGCTATCTTATATTCCAGCCGGGACACATCAATGCTTCTGCTTTGATGTTTGGCGGCAAGACTTAGATAAGATGGTGGTAGCTAGCCAAACAGGCTTAGAAAATGCCTTTCCACCAACCAAACCGAGTCTTACATAGTTAGACTCCTATTTTCAAAGTTTACCGTGGGTTCATCATTACAGCTCATATACGTCCCCACCGAGGGGCTCGAGCCTACCCTGAATCAGGGCGATTAGGCCTTAGCCGACCACGCGGGCCCAGTGCGGGTTGGTCGACTTCACACACAACCTTCGAGTTTCTTCGCAGGCGTGTGCAGGTTTCCTCACGATGTTTTCCTTCACCGTTAAAGCAATCGGTAAGTATGTACGTAAGTTTTTTGAAAAACTCATTGGTACATTGGCCATCCAGATTTGAACCCGGTACCTCTGGTTAGATGGACCGAGTCGTTACCGGTTGAGCCACCGACGCTTGTGGGTTACTTGTGAAGGTTTGTTTAGTACGATGAATAGAAGCTCTTAGATACTGTGTTCCTCACCAATTTTTTGGCAATTAGTATAAAATCTTGTTTTTATTTAATTTTTAATTCTGTATTGTTTTCGTTTTTGCTCTTTTATGTATTTTTTTTGTGTTTTAAATAAATTAATTTGGCAAAATCATAACACTATTTTTTTCTGTGTTTTACTTCATAGATTTACATATTTCTCGAGATAACCATATGCGATTTAAATCCTGAAAACAGTTTTTCTGTAAATTGGATCAATGAATATTCAGATAGTCATTGGATTTTTATAACTTTGGCAAAAATAAAATGTTGTGAATTCAAACAAATATAAGTAAACAGTAAGTAGGTATTTTATTATAATAGAGGGTAGGTCCTCACCGACGAGTGTTGTGTCTCTTATAAGTACATTTTTGTTCCAAAATACTATAATATTAGCTTTTGCCCACGTCTTCGCCCACGTGGACATCGTTTTTATGACTGTCTTAGAGGTTGAGTGGTGCGCGAGCAGCGGTGACATGAGTTTTCTCTAGATCCCTCAGTATATAGGATTTTTCTGATTAGCAGTCTATGTTACTTCCCACCCTCTCAACCAATTCTGTACAAAATAAATATAGTATAAAGAAACTCAAAACACGCTTTTGAAGCACATCAAACTAGAAAGTGAAAAATGATTCTTAATATATGCTGAAAACAATAATAAACGAAAAATACTAATAAAAAGCGAGGGTTGGTCGATATACGAAAAATATGGTACAAAGCGTCCCACGCTTTTTTCACAATAATACTAGTATTTTTCGTTCATTATTGTTTTCAGCTTATAAGAAGAATTATTTTTCACTTTTTAGTTTGATGTGCTTTAAAAGCGTGTTTTTTAGTTTTTTTTTCGTTTTTTTTTTATTTTGATGTGCATTTAATCCTGGCGATCTTGATTGATGATCCTCATTATCCTGATAATGAGATAAACGTATGAAATTGTTATTTTGTCACTGATTCTTAATAAATGTACAAAGTTTGAATTAAATCTGTCCGAAGTGGGTCAAAATCGAGTGCAAAGGAGTCGGTTACAAACATACAAAGTTACAAACATACAAAGTTACAAACATACAAAGTTACAAACATACAAAAATGCATACAGGTGAAGCTAATAAAGGCGTGATAAAATCACTTCAATCCGTTGCTTCGTTGCGACGCCGACTTGTGCGAGCGTGGAAACGAGTTTTCCTCAGATCTCTCGGGAACTATGTAAGGATATGATAATTAGTAAATTATGTCACTTCCCACCCCCTCAAAAAAACCCAACCACTCCGGGAGTGCCGACAGAAATTAAAACTTTTTACAGTTTTATAAGTTGTTACCCTGCTAATAATTTTCCCGGTACGATGTCGGTGTCTTTACAGTGTCGCGAGTTCAATGGGTTTTTTTTCATCTCAAAAATGCCCAACGCGCCTAATGAAGTTTTCACTTCAACATCATAACAATCCATTGTTCCGTTGTGGTGCTAAAAAGTTACCTAAAAAAGAGTATTTTTTTCAATTCCCTTTAGAAACTGCATCGGACTATGCTACTTTTACGGGACAAAAAGTAGCCTACGTCCTTCCCAATGACACAGGCTACCTGCATGCCAAATTTCATTAAGATTGGTCAAGGTGTTGAAACGTGAAAAGGTGACAAACAAAACAAACACATTTTTAATATTAGCAAAGTTTATATATTAGTACGGACACTCCCTGCCGCTCTCTAGATTGCAACCTCACCCCCTCGTCACCCAGATTGATACAGATTGGTTACATTTTGGTTGTTGAACGTACAGGATTTGGCCGCAATTTTGTTGGTTCCGTCATTCGTTAATATCATTTCTGGCCCGTTATATGAAGTGTCCAGGGTGTGATATTAGTAAGGATGTTCAGGAAATCCAGACTTACCTTAATCTTTTCCTTCGCATAATTTATCTAAATTAACGTCCTATGTTTTGTAAAATAGTAATATAGTTCAATCTTATCCTATCCAGTCCAAACTTAGGCAACAAAATGTCTGTGCAACAAATTGGCAGCGCCACCTAGCTGCAAACGTGCGAAATACAACTGACAGCGGAACAGTTCGTGACTAAAATCCGATATTATGTCACGGACTGTTCATGTATTTTAGTCTAGGAAAATCGTTTACTTATAGGTTTGTGTTGGATTTAGGCACACCCCGGACACTGCAGATAACGGTCGTGAAATGACATTTCTAAAAACAAATGACGGAGCAAACGAAATCACG
Organism: Coleophora flavipennella; assembly: GCA_947284805.1. Lineage (NCBI taxonomy): Eukaryota > Metazoa > Arthropoda > Insecta > Lepidoptera > Coleophoridae > Coleophora > Coleophora flavipennella. The sequence goes on along the minus strand of OX369255.1, from coordinate 6,550,864 downwards.
GCGTAATCTTAGACGTTCGAGAACCTATCTGTATCAATCTGGGTGACGTGGGGGTGAGGTCGCAATCTAAAGAGTGGCAGGGAGTGTCCATACTGTATGTTAGTACTAACATATATAGGGTGTAAAAAATGTTGGTTGGACCCGTTAGAGCGTTAGAGCGTCGGTGGCGTAACGGCTAGGGCCGCCGCCTCCTGTCTGAATCCTTCCACGTACCAATTCGAATTTAGATTTCACATGTACGTTTATCCATCGCTCTTACGGTATACTTAAAACATCATGAGGAAACCTGCACACGCCTGCGGAGAAACTCGCAGGTTGTGTGTGAAGTCGACCAACCCACACTGGGCCCGCGTGGGCAACTAAGGCCCGATCGCCCTAATTCAGGGTAGGCTCGAGTCCCTCGGTGGGGACGATTATGAGCTAATATAATGAGGACCCGTTAACTCGGGCTTCTACTCATCATACTGAACAACTTTTCCCAAGGAACCCATAGTCAATTCTCAAAAAAAAATGTGGACCCTCCCTACTGAAATGCACAAAATTGGTAGATCAGCTGATCGTTTTTAATGAAGAGTAAAATTTTTTTTTGCGATTTCATCAAACTCATAGAACAAAATTTGTTTAGTATGATGAGTAGATGCCCCAGTTAACGGGACCTACACCAATTTTGTTACACTCTGTATACTTTGATTTAGGTTTATAGAGTCAGTTATATTAGACAGTTTCTAATACGATAGACCTTAAGGTAAACTCGTTAACAAAAAACTGGTTCAGTTTTAGTGAATGTCATACAGGTATGTTATTTTTTTCCATAGCTTATTGTTTTTAAAACCCATGTATATCTGCTCTTCATCACCATGTTAGCTGGAAGAAAACGTCCAGTGTAATAAGCCTTCCCGGTACCGGTACCGGGTTCAAATCTGGACGGCCAATGTACCAATGAGTTTTTCAAAAACTTACGTACATATCATTACCGATTGCTTTAACGGTGAAGGTAAACATCGTGAGGAAACCTGCACAGGCCTGCGAAGAAACTCGAAGGTTGTGTGTGAAGTCGACCAACCCGCACTGGGCCCGCGTGGTCGACTAAGGCCTAATCGCCCTGATTCAGGGTAGGCTCGAGCCCCTCGGTGGGGACGTATATGAGCTGATATAATAATAAGCCTTAATGACAGTCTTTCTATTAGCACGATTCTAGCCATATGCATTCTCCGGCTTCCTTAAGGTTTTATTAAGTCATCAGTCCACCTGGTGGGAGGTCTTCTTTGGGCCCACGGTCGCCACTCGAGAACCTTCCTTTTTATTGGTCTCTTAGCTGTAATAGATACAACTTTCAATAAATGCAGTCAGAATAGTTCTAGATAAAATCTCCATCGTGGTTTGTGATTGGCATGCCAATCCCGCAGAGAAGATACCTTCCTATCTTTTGTCCTACGGTCGCCACTCGAGAACCTTCCTTTTTAATTGGTCTCTTAGCTATAATAGATACAACTTTCAATAAATGCAGTCAATAATTGCAGTCTCTTATTAATTACTGTATTCTTGCATGGGGAGGAATGTGTAAAACTGCTCTCATTGTTGTTGAAAGAGCTCAAAGGGCCGTTCTTAAGGTTGCTCTAAGAAAATCTCGCAGATACCCCACTATGTCACTCTACAAGGAAGCAGAGGTTCTCACTGTGCGGAAGCTGTTTGTTTGAGGTCAGTTACATTCACACATATACTAACAATAAAGTCTCCTTGCTACCAGTCCTTATTGTGTAAAAGAATATTTAAAATCAACACTGTCTCAGTGCAGACTTCCTTCGCACAGCGATTTAGACCATTTCTTTTTCCCCATATTTATAACAAAATTGTTAAGCTTTGCAATATGAAAGATTTTTCACCAACCAAAATAAAAATAGTTATTCGGGGTTTGCTTCAAGACATGAATTATGATGATGTGGAGAGCCTTCTAAGAATTGTTCAGTAAAATACATAGTAGCCTCCTGTCACATACACACACACACACACTCACACATACACACACACTCACACACACACACACACACACACACACACACACACACACACACACACACACACACACACACAATGTTCTGTTATATGTTCTTTGTTTATATTATTTTTCTTTAATCTTTTGTTGTTTTCTACTTCTTATAATAATCACTTAGTTTCTGTTAAGTTGCTTGGCCGCCACCTGTTAAATTTGTTTTATGTTAATGTTCTTTTGACCGCCACGAGACAGGCCTAGCCTAGTGTGGGGTCACAGTTAACTTGTATGTATTAGATAAGATAACTTCGTAAATAAAATTTTTATGTCTTTTTTATGTCTTTTTTTTTTAGAATGTTTCTAGATAAAATCTTTATCATGATTTGCGATTGGCATGCCAATCCCGCAGAATAGATACCTTCCTATCTATTGTCCTGCGGTCGCCACTCGAGAACCTTCCTTTTTATTGGTCTCGTAGCTTTATTAGATACAAATATCATTACATGCAGTCAGAATAGTTCTAGATAAAGTCTTCATCGTGATTTTCGATTGGCATGCCAATCCCGCAGAAAAGATACCTTCCTATTGAAAGCATTTGAAGCACATACATCACAGTGAGTTAACGTATATATCTACTAAGAATCTTCGTTATATAGTTCATCGTACATAGTTCATGTATTATCAGAAAGGACAAAAAATCAAGCTTCTTATTCTTAAGATTTTGCTAAGTACGCATGCGTGAAACACTAAGCCACGCCTTGAATGGAAAGAGATAACAGTCGTTTTCGTATTTCCGTTCAAGGAAATTTGATTCATGATATCAGATTGATTTTAGATAAACTTGATAGCAATCGAAATAAAAGCTTTCGTTGATAATGTCACTACGATGATATAGTTACAGGATAGACGTAGGTAAATTATATGAATAATTTATGTAAGTAATCTGCAGAAAAAATGTGAAACAAATTAAATGAATGTTATTCTGTATAAAGTTTTGTTTTGTTTTTCTTGGAAGAACTGTGATGAGCTGTAGCAGTCCCACGTTGGGCTGCAATTTTTCACAATTCTGCACTTTTAAGTACCGATTCAAAGAAAAAATTGTAATTAAATAAATAGTGATAGTTGTCTTATATCTATATCATATTTATCTAATCTGTTTAAAAATTATTCTTATTAAATAACGTTTATTTAAGTCACATTTTGGGCGCCAAGAAAAATTAATATCAAACGTTTTAATTAATTGATACAAGTTCGGTGCCAGTGATTTTCTTTGTGTAATAAATTATTTTTTATTAGACATTGGTATGGCAGCCATTAAATGAAACTTATCCTCATCACATTTAAAACAGCTTTCCCTAAAACAAATCGCATAGACATTTGGACTCGTCATAGAAATTAATCAGCTGATTAAAAGCCCTAGATAACGGCTTCTTCTAAAAATGTGTAACTACATTCTTTTAGGTACCGACAACTTCAGGGCTACAGACTCTCCAGCACTCAGTTTTAATAAGTCTTCCTTTCGCGTGGAACTTCGAAAAACTGCGAATATTCCTCAGGCTATTTCATTAGCTTTCGGCTTCAGGATAACAGTTTTTTACTATTTTCAGCTTCATATTTTCATTACACGGCAAAAACTTAGCAAAGTTTCTGTTTTAATTAAAGATATTCATTGAAAACCCGCCCCTGAAGCCTTAATTCAGTGAGACGCGGTTGGCTTATTTTTTTTTGTCACTCATTCCCGCCTCTGAGGCCCTCCCAAACAAACAGTCGAGTACCTTGAAAACAATTCGTAAAATTATAAATTTTGAATCTTAGTTCTACGAGTTAACGTCTGTATTTTCCTGGCATAAATGACATTTTACGCCATTTTGATTTTGAGACTGAACTTTCAGTTCATTTCATGAGAGTCGGGACTGCCAAGCGAGGAACAGACTCGATTCAGTTGACCGCGAGCTTTCGCGAGAGCTGACGTGTATAAGGGTAGGTTGCTCCCCGTGCCGAAAAATTACGAAAAACTTTTCGTTTCAGTCTTGTATCTAAATTTTATATATAAAGCTAAAAGTTTTAGTGAAAAATTACTCGATGGTTTCATAGTGAAAAGTGGTAATTTTAAGTGTTCCATAAACATTTAAGGTATGTTACTGATATTGTAATTTTTATTCAACGTAATTTTTAGTTGCATTAAGAAGAAAAAAAATTTCAAATGATAACTAATTATGCATCCCATAAAATGTCATAAGTGCTGTAAATTAAATTTGTAAGGAGTAGTGCCAAAGTAAAAAAAATAGCAAAGTGCGTATCTAACCACGCATATTGTAGGGTTCCGGAGTTATTAGTTGAAAATTGTTTGTCTCAGGATTCCCCAAATCGTCTTTCTAGGTCCAATTGATAAGAACCCTAGTAAACAGATCCTACACCAATTTTGTTACACCTGTATATTGGGAATGGCACACATGATAAAACATATGGCGTTCATGTAAAAAATTAAAAACCCGACTGCTAAAAACTTAACCTATCTTCTTATGGCCAGTCGGGTAAAAATCTATCCTATGTCACTCACGGGATCAAGACAAATCTAGCGACACCTCATACGTTAAAAAGTCGTTCAGGCTGTAGCAGGAAACATAGAAATCTACATACATTACATACACTCGAAAAACATAGCCTTCCTTCTGAGGCAGTCGGGTAAAAAGACTAAGACTTCTTCATATGGCTTAGTCAAACATACATACATCGACAATGAACATTGTGCTTACTTAGTAGCAAAGATTAAGATACTTATTTAGCAGACTTGATGATAAATTTAAAAATAATTTTCGTAAAACCTAAATATTTTTAGGCACAAGCTTTTATTTGAAAATAATTTTAATTATTTCGTATTCTTCTCAGCCATCCCTGTAATTTGATATCCATATCATTGGGGTGCATAAAAAACTGGTCCACCATCTTAGGGAGTCCGCCATATTGGATTTAGAACGACGTCACATAGTTAACCATGCATTGTCATCCAAACTGAACGTGTATACAAAATTTCAGCTCAATCGGTTAAAGATATCTGTTTCAAAATTGAGCTGCAAGATTCCACCCGAACAAACATTCATACATTGCAAGTTAAATAAAAGATTGTAATAATTTGGGTTTGTATGAGAGGTACCTACTTTATTCCGATTTTTTTTTCTGGAATAATACACTACTTACGCCTTATTAAGTCCTAGTTATTCACAAAGTTTTATGAAAATCGCTAAAGTAATTTTTGGAAAAAGTGGCGTGATAGATAGACACGCCACGTGTGAGTAGAACATATTAAGATATAATAACGTACAGATGTCATAAAAATCGATAGAAATTTATGAGAAAAAAAAATTGTGATTTTCAAAGGTGGCATACAACTTAAATTATTGTCGATGGTTTACTTTAGTTAAATCTAGCATTTGTATTTCCTCAGAAATTATGAATCCCATAATTAGAAAGTTAGAGAGGGAATAAAAAAAAAATACTTTGGAGGTTAAAAATTTCGTATGAAAAAAGGGTTCAAATAAACCTTTAATTCAATTTATGAGATATAGTCATATAGAAGTCACTTAAAAAATAATCTCCCTTCTACATGTAGGGGAAGTTTTTGTAAAAAATATTTTGAAAAATTGACTTCATTTTGGGTCATAATTTTACATGGTGTGTACAAAATTTAATTATTGTAGGTCTAATAGTGGCAGAGAAAAATTACTATGACATACAGAAGGACAGACTAACAGACGGACATGACGATGTTATAAATATTACGTTTTTTGCCATTTTCTCTCGAGAACCCTAAAAGAAGTAATAAACTACAATTCCTACATTTACAGAGGCCAGCACATCAAGCTACACACTTTATAGACTTTGTACCGTTCTTATGCCGTACGCATATGGATCCGAATCGCACTACGAGTGTCTGGCTTGATGTGCTGGCCTTTGTACATTTTTTTTTTAGAAAAACGCACGTACTTTTCAACAAACTTTACTTACAATTCGCAAAGAATTCGTAGCACTGATGATGTACACTATACTTAAAATTTATATTCAGAAAACATTTTAATCTTAAGGCCCTAAGATGGGTCCAATGACAATATTCAATTCAAATTATTGAAAGCCTGTGTAATTTTGATTTTTTTTTATCAACATGGAAAAAAAATACTTAAAGTAATAAAAAATCGATTTAATTGAATACAGTTTTAAAAATATTACAACTTTTGATGTCAAAAAATGTACTGTAGACCCTGATTTTGGCATTAATTGCAAAATTTCTTGAAAACAAATAGTTAATGTTGAATGAAACCAACACCAAAAATTGGTGACTTTAAGACCTTTCATTTTAATTGAACACTTTTTTTAAACTTGTTTGAAACTGATGAAAAGTAATAAAAACATGCAAAAATCAAAAAATTGGGCGTTCGGTTTCAACGTAACAGTCGCGGAAAAGCTCGCATTGATTTGAACTTAAAATAAATAGACTTACGTTCGATATTATTTAGACACGTTTCAACCTGCTCGGATTGAGTGGTCTTAGGGCCTTAAAGTGAGTAGTAAGCATTTTTTATAAGATCAAGAGACTGAAATCGCAGAGGTTGCGCTGTATGAAGATGGCGGGGATAAAAGGCCCGTCGGTCAGGAACAGCTCCTGGATGACTGTACGGATGTTGGCGTTTAACACTGCTTGAGCTTGCTGTACCTGGGGATCTGGAAAAAACACTGTTTTGTAACTTTATGATATACTAGCTTTTGCCCGCGGCTTCGCCCGCGTGGACATCGTTTTTATGACTGTCTAAGAGCTATGTGGAGGATATGTGGGAGCCAGCTTCTCTGGCGTCCCGAGCGGGGATCGAACCGCCAGCAGCGAAAGCCGCGGGAGGTGAGCGTTCCTACAGCTCCGGGACCTACCTGGACACTAGGTAGTGGTTCTCTTCCACGAGGCACTCGCCTTGCAGAGTACCAGGACAAGCGTCTTGACGGCAAGACCTACCGCAACTGGTCCTTGTCTTCACCTTATGGTATTGGCAGGAATAGCGGCCCTCACTGTATGCCCAAGGGTAGGAAAGTGGGGACGCTATATCATAAATCTGGTTTTAGCGTATCTTGTAGATAGATATACGAGAAGGAATGTCTAAGAGGGTCGCCTTGCAGAGTACCAGGACAAGCGTCTTGGCAGTTGGTCCTTGCCTTCGCCTTATGGTGTTGGCAGGAATAGCGGCCCTCACTATATGACTTAGCTGTCGGTCAGTGGGGACGCTATATATTAAACCTGGTAGTTTAGCGTATCTGGTAGATATACGAGAGGGAATGTCTATGAGGGTGAGTGGTGCGTGAGCTGCAATGCATTATTAGTACACCTCCACACCATCTATAGAGCATACATTTTAAATTTCAAGTCTCTTTCTTCAAAAACATAGGACTTTTATACAAACTTCCAACCCCCGTTTAACCCCCTTAGGGGTGGAGTTTCGTAAAATCCCTTTTTAGTAACAGCATTGATGTGTTAAGATAAGATAGCCAGTTCTCCATTGCGTTGGGGAATCTTGGTAAGCCCACTTCCATCTTCGGCATCATCGTCACTTACTATCAGGTGAGATGATGTCAAGGGCTTACTAATGAAGGATTTAAAAAAATGCCTAGTGTGTAATTGTAGTGTAGTTTTATATTAGGTCTTTACCTATGAAATTGCCGATTGTATAAAAAAGTTTAAAGATGAAAATTAATATTAAGAACAATAGTTATTAAAACAAAATGTATCCTCAAAATAGCATAACACTATTAGAAATTAAATGGTGGCCTATTGTTTGGATATTTTGAGAGCGCGGTGGCTTTAACCTGAAAAAAATACACATTTTTAATTTTCAAGCTTAAGAGCTGTTAACGCAGCGGTTTCTTTGTTACTAATGTCACATTTGGGAATACCCCGCATAAGATTTCGGTACTTTCAGGAAAATTCAAGAAAATTAACTAGTCTAAAAATTTTAATTAAATCTGAAAATACTTTTGTTCCATTCAATGATACATAGCTCAGGGGATTGGAACATGAAATACATGCCACTAGTTACTAATAAAAGACCAAGTAGTGACACTATAAGGTCAATAATAAAAAACAATCACTTTTTTATTTAAACTTCAAAAACTTAATCGGCAATTTCATAGGTAAAGATCTAATATTAAAAAAACAGCCTAGCGCGTGTCGAACCATGCATGCCTACTGAAGGGTTTTGCAATAATTAATTAATAACTTGAAAACTGGTTATTACAGTATACCTGAAATATATTTCATTCAGAGTTACTATGAAAACCCAAATAAAGTTTCAAGTTTAGTCAAACAGTTTAAAAACGTAAGCACTGGAACTGCCAACATTAATGCTACTGTAGTGACAACTTCTGTAACCCGACGCAGATAATACTAGTAAAGAAGTACAAAATATATACGACATCTAGAACGCGCTATTAACATTTCTTCGCTTCTGAATATATATACAGGTAACAACCATCAAAGGTTGGTCCACGGCCGGACCCCAGGCATACCACCTCGGCTGGCGGAGATATCTCTCTTTGCATTCAAGAATGGAACACCGTTTGTTTACCGCTTACAGTCAAATCCGTCCAATACCGTATACTTTAACTTTATACTTTAACCACCTCCGTAGCTCAGAGGCAAAGTTCACTGGCTTTACACAGGAGGTCGCGGGTTCGATTCCCGGCGGGGTCAATTGTAAGACTCGGTTTGGTTGGTGGTAGGGCATTTTCTAAGCCCGCCTGGCTAGCTACCACCATCTTATCTTAGTCTTGCCGCCAAATATCAATGTTGATATCATTGGTGTGTTCCGGCATGAAGATAAGATAGCCAGTTCCCCATTGCGTTGGGGAATCTTGGTAAGCCCGCTTCCATCTTCGGAAACATCATCACTTACCACCAGGTGAGATGTTGTCAAGGGTTTACCAATTGTCAATAAAAAAAAATAAAAAAAACTTATTTATGGCACACCCTGGACAAAGTTACTGTTACTCATTGTTACTGACGCTGCAAACAAAGGGTCAGAAATGACATTTGAAAAAAAACTAATGACGGAACAAACGAAATGGCGGCGAAATACTATAAGTTCGACAACCAAACTGTAACTAATCTGAATCAATCTGGGTGACGAGGGGATGAGGTTGGAATCTAGAGAGCGGCAGGGAGTGTCCACACTGTATGTTAGTATCAATATATTATTATATAATTTACTTATAGTCAGATAAACTGCGTGATCGAAGTGACCAATCAAGCAACACTGAGATATAGCTGTTTCATCGTAGGTACTAGCCCGTGTGAAAACTTTAATTAAATTATTTTGCGTGGACCAAATAATTTTTTACATATTACTCAGATCAAGAATCAATGGAATGCATTATTGTCATAATCTTAGGTTCCATTTACCTGTACTCTGGAAGAGGCTGGGCGAGAACACAGGCACAGTCAGCTCATTCACGTATACAAATACCACCATACGCTGGAGATCCAGATCGAAGATTTTGGGAATAATCGCCGTCATTGTTACTGACGCTGCAAACAAAATTAAATAAAGAACATCATTAAGTAATCTACAAGTAGTTCTGATCCTTCGTGGCTAGGGTCGCGTGTTTTTTTAGATTAGATACAGCATTTTGGTCCCAGTGACCATAGTAATAATAGATTGGGAAAGATTTACATAATATATTAAATAAGAATATGTTTAAATAGTTATTTAATATGCAAAGCTGCAAAATTATTATTTGGCGCGAGTTACCTCTATTATATATTATAAAAGCGTCGGTGGCTCAACCGGTAACGACTCGGTCCTTCTAACCAGAGGTACCGGGTTCAAATCTGGACGGCCAATGTACCAATGAGTTTTTCAAAAACTTTCGTACATATAATTACCGATTTCTTTAACGGTGAAGGAAAACATCGTAAGGAAACCTGCACACGCCTGCGAGAAACTCGAAGATTGTGTGTGAAGTCGACCTACCCGCACTGGGCCCGCGTAGTCGACTAAGGCCCCATCGCCCTAATTCAAGGTAGGCTCGAGCCCCTCGGTGGGGACGTATATGAGCTAATAATAAGATGAAATTAATAATAACATTCAGGGACAAATCACACATGGTCATCTGGCGCCAAACTTGGACTCCTTGTACTATGGGAACCAGTACTTATGTAACATGTACATGTGACGTGTACCTAATAGATATTTTATTTGCGCTTTGTAAGCATTTACTCGAAGCAAATGCACTGTGCGAGGCTCGCCAGTCGTCCAGAACCGCGCCTCGCTGTACAACCAAACTAAGGACTACCTTCTCTCTGTTATTATTATTATAACAGCTCATATATGTCCCCACCGAGGGGCTCGAGCCTACCCTGAATCAGGGCGATTAGGCCTTAGTCGACCACGCGGGCCCAGTGCGGGTTGGACGACTTCACACACAACCTTCGAGTTTCTTCGCAGGCGTGTTGCAGGTTTCCTCACGATGTTTTTCCTTCACCGTTAAAGCAATCGGTAAGTATATGTACGTAAGTTTTTGAAAAACTCATTGGTACATTGGCCGTCCATATTTGAACCCGGTACCTCTGGTTAGATGGACCGAGTCGTTACCGGTTGTGCCACCGACGCTTTTAAAAAAAAGCGTCTCTCTGTTATACAATATTGTAAATTTAAATAAATTCGAATTTTTCGTGAACTGCAAACCTGGTCAATTTTCATCTTCTCCACGCAACCTATATGTATCGTACAACCGTACATCGCATCCCGCGACACTTACGGGTACATACAGTTAAATACATACACATATATACATTTAACACCCAGACACAGAGCAAACAAACCTGTCCCTCACACGAACATTTGCCCTGGTCGGGGATTAAACCCACGACCCCTGGCCCAGCAGACAGCAGCGCTGCTACTAGACCAACGGGTCAGTAAACTTATTATGACATATCATTGGAAGACTTAACAGTTCTACAAGAACACTACTCCCAAGACAAAACATAGGTAGGTAACAGATTCCACTTTCCTAAACACACTTTTTGTTTTAAATACGTAACCTTACGGAGTTACATTTAATATGCAGACTATCAATATATAAATCCGCATTTTGGACTTATTTTTACCAATTAAAAAAAGGAGGTTATCAATTAAACCCATATGTATGTAGTACTAGCTGTCCCGGCTAACTTCGTACCACTTTACACTACACTACCCTACCCACCCTAGCCTATCTACCCTACACTACACTACGCTACCCTACCCTAACCTACCTTACCCTACCCTACACGACACTACACTACACTACACTTCACTGCACTACCCTAACCTACCCTACACTACATAAGAACCTTCCCCTGACAATAACGAACTCAACAAAAAAAGAATTAGCGAAATCGGTCCAGCCGTTCACGTGTGATACGATGACAAGAAGAAATAGGGGTTCCTTTTTATATTTAGAGATTATTGGAACTAGAACTTTCCCCAAGAAACCTATGGTCAAAACTCGAAAAAATGTTCGACTTTCTCAAACAGTTCGATCAGCTGATCGGCCAGCTTACTATGAGAAGTTAATTTTTTTTCGAGATTTGACCATAGGTTTCTCGAGGAAAATTGTTCAGAATCACGGGCAGAAAATATCGGGTACTAATAAAGTAACACCTTGTATGTGGGCCTCTAAAGAGGTGTGCCAAATTTCATAAGTGTTTGTATGTATGTATGTTTGTCCACGTAATTCCCTTTATCTAGAAATAGAAATGCAATATATTTTTTTTATTTGATTAAGCACCTTTCAAATTAGGGAACAGTTTATAAGTTTTACTAAAATCGGTTCAGTAGGTATCAAGATGTGGACTGTTAAGTGTGTACCAATTGCTAGAATAATATATACTCGATTTTAACATCGCAATTTTGTGAATGAAGTTGGGTGTTTTAACGTTCTTAGCGTTGTCAATTAAATGAACGGAATTAATAAATATCGTCATTTATACCATTGCCCCCCTAAAAAGACTATTTTACAATTTTAATCACTATATTGGTGTTTGAATTTAAAACATATCAATACATTCGACCTCTATCTCAGTGCTGTACAACCTTGCCTTGCGCAAAAAATTCTCGATAAAAACTCCTTGTGCAAAGAACACTCGACATACAAACTCCTTGTGCAAAGAAATCCTCGAGATTTGATTGTTCGACATTTTCTAAAAAGAGTTTAGCATTAGAATAAAAACCGTTTAGTGTTCTTTGTTGCTGTAAGAAAATTATTAATTTTTTTTTTGTTATTGTTTTAATTAATTTAACCTTAATTTTTTCGTCATTAAATGTCTATTTTCGCTTAAATCTTTCTATTTCTCGTAGTCATGATATAAAGTATATTGTGACTTACGATACACGACATTCCCTGATCCCTTGGTCACGACTGGCTCCTTTGCCCGCCGGTGGTAGCGGAAGAACAGTTGGTCTTCTGGGATAGAATACTGCAGGTCTCTATACTCTATAACGAGCACCACTTTGTCTGTGTCTTGATTTACACTGTGAAATAGAACAAAAAAAATCATCAAAATCGGTTCATAAACGAAGAAGTTATCCGCGAACACACATAAAATACGGTCGAATTGAGAAACCTCCTCCTTTTTTAAAGTCGTTTAAAAATCCCTACTAATATTATAAATGCGAAAGTAACTCTGTCTGTCTGTTACGCTTTCCCGCAAAAACTACTGAACGGATTTGGCTGAAATTTGGTAGGTAGACAGATTAGGACCTGGATTAAGACATAGGCTACTTTTTACCACGCTCGCGAGCCGCTTGCGGCTCGCACACTGCGCACCCTCGAAAAGTCATAGAAACGTGGTCCACGCGGGTGAAGCCGCGGGAAACAGCTAGTAGTCAATAAATTTGTAATCCTAAGCAAAACAAAATACCGGCAAAGTACGCGCTCTGAGGGTTCCGTACCACAACACCTCTCCACACCACACATATTATATGACAATGATACCTATTCACATAACAGACAAAAGACATCAACGCGGACGACAAAAAATGCTTTTGACGTGAATCGTCTCTAAAATCACACTGATACCACAACCTGGACACTTCATACAACGGGCCAAAAATGACATTTCAAACTGTAACCAATCTGTATCAATCTGGGTGACGAGGGTGTGAGGTCACAATCTAGAGAGCGGCAGGGAGTGTCCATACTGTATGTTAGTACTAATAATTAGTACTAATAATATACTTTGCCTTAAATGTGGACCGTAACGAATTGGTTTATATTGTTACATTTATAATTACAAAACCATTAGTCCTAGAAACATGAATCTATTGTCATTATTTAGCTTATATAATCAGCTCGCTGGTATAATCTAGAGTTTGCGTCGGAGATAGGTTGGGCTGCAGGGGAGGGCACTGCGTAAAATGACCAAAACCGGCGCACTCGCTCATTTCTTTTCAGTATAACTCCCGACTCACACGTGATAGCATGGTGATTCTTTCGTGTATTTAGACCAATCGAGTCAAACAAAAAAAATGTTTATAGTTAAAAATAATCAGAAAATGTAAAAAAAATTTCAGCCTCAGCCTGTGAAGAACTAACCAGAAATGTATTTACACGACTATCTTCGGAAATGATGGGTTATTGACCATCCCTTTTAGGATTTTCCAACTATTTTTTGTTTAGTATTGTCTCTTTTTACCAGTTTTTTTAAGGTATTTTTAAATTTATTTTTTTCTATTTTTACCTACAAACATAGTCCAAATTACTCTTTTTTTTATTTCAATTATCGTTCTAAATAACTTTATAAACAGACGTGCTATCACGTGTAAGTCGTGCCTTGGCAGCTTTGAGACGCTCTCGTAACCGCCCCGCTCGTTCGGCGCCGGACTTTGGAGTACAAATAGTAAAATAAAATAAAAACAAAGTAAAAACCACAGATAAGAAAAATTTTTTGCCGCTCCGATAGATTGCTGAAGGAGGCGTGGCAGCGAGTTAGCTTCATGCACAAAGAGATGTGTTTCTGTCATTCGTAAATGATTGTACTGCGCAGAAATTGCACAATTTCATGGCAGACAGAGCTCCGTGTGTTTTGGTGTCAAAATTGCCGAAATGGTCAATAATAAGGTGCTAAAATGCAACTGGAAAAGTAAATTTAATAAATGGAGGAGTTACTTACCATGTGTAAGTGAAAAACCTAAATGAAAATCAATAATTAAATAAAAATATGAATTTTTATTTTTGGTTTCTTGTTATTTAGTGCGAGGGTGCTGTCGATATTTTTCAACGATATTTTTTTTATTTTCCCGAATTGAAGGAAAAGTAGATCAGAACTACAGAACGTAACAATTTGTTTCCTACAAAATCAAGCACTGTTTACTCAAAGCATTTCAGCGATGATGACTTTGTGGTTACAAGAAATGCATAAAATGTTCTGCACTGATGCCTCATGTAGATGTTTGCATACTGTTTTCAGTACGTATTGGTCGTTTCAATATTTTCTTTACTTTTTACCTATTTACAACCCATAGAAAAACATAGTTTGGGGCTAGATGACCTTGTTTGATTTGTCCATGAATATGTTTTTTGTTATTATCTTATAAGTAGTAAAAATTATAGTTTTAATAGAGTTTTAGTAAAGTTTTCTTTGAATGAAATAAATAATTAGTACAGGTTAGCATTAAAGTATTTCCAGGCTTAAGAAACATACAAACAAATATATACAGGTATGTGGCGGAAAAAAATAATAATTTGTTTCCCATTCGTAAAAATAGAAAATTCGAAATCAACAGAATGAGGTTTCTAAGCAACGCATAGTTATAAACAGTAAAAATTATTTACTCGTACATAGCGCAAGTACGAAGTCCACGGACTTCGGCAAATATAAAATATTAGGTAGCAAATTATTACTTTTTTTGTAAGTACAAAGTATTTATGTTTACTGTTTAGTTACATTAAATTGTATATAAACCAAGCCAACCAAGTAAATCGAGTAGTCTTGATAAGGAAAATAAATTTATGTTATAATTGAATGAAAGTTATCAGACTGAAATTTTAATAAGCTCCTAATCGATATCTAAAGGTCCTGGGGGTCTGACCACGAATTTTTATAAATATATCGTTTACCATAATTTTGTAATATTATTATCTAAGATATTAGGGTCCGAAAATCACTATTTTTACGACTCACTAACTCATCAAAATATAAAGTCCACTTCCAGGTGACGTAGAAACTTGAAACTTGGCATTAAGGTAATTTATTGGACGAATATAAAGGAAAAATACGATAACCAGCCAAGTGTGAGTCGTACTCGTGCACCAAGAGTTCCTTATCACCAATACTCATAAAATATATAGACAACTTCCAGGTGACTTAGGAACTTGAAATTTGGCACCGAGGTAGGTTATTGGACGTATACAAAGGAAAAATTCAAAAAATGGCCAAGTTTCAGACGAACTCACAAAATTTGGGTTCCGTACCACCACTCCTCATTGGAATAATTATATGGGCCACTTTCAGGTGACATTTTTAAATTGAGATTTGGAATCACAATGAGTTTTTTGGACGTATTAAGTAAAAAATAAAAACTGGCTAAGTGCGACTCTGGCTTGTGCACCGAGGGTTCAGTACCACCAAAAATATCTTTTTATGTATATCTATTAGTTGATTAAGGATAGGAAATTAGTATTTGTACTTTAAATAATTTAATGATATTACAACAAAACATAAATTAGAAATGGGGCCAAGTTCAATATAAAAAAATTACAGCGATCTAAATGGGTAGGTACACAGTTCTATAGTGGTCTCTAAATCATAGCTACGAAACTTCAAATAGAAATATTTATTTTAGACTTCTCCAAATAATAGAAAAAGTACAACAGTTTTCAGTTTCTTGAAAAAATATGTTCTGTTCTACTAAATGGTGTAACTTGGCAAGTTTAAATGATCAAGGTGCCAAGCAAGCAAAGCTTACTTTTTAAAAGTCAATATTAATATAGAATAAAATTGGATACTAAAAACATGCCAAGTTACACCATGCAAAAGCACGGAACATAACATTTTTTTATGAAACTGAAAACCGTTGTACTTTTGTTTTGATTCTGCGCTATACCTATCACAAACATCCTGTGTATTTTTGAGTTAAGGTATAAGTATAAGGCTAATAGTTTATAATTATAATGTTATAGTAGTTAATATAAATGTTATAATAAAATGAAGGTTATGAGAATGAAATTTTAATAAACACCTAATCGATATCTGAAGGTCCTTGAGGTCTCTGACCACGAATCCGTGGTCACTTTCGAAGCAATCGGCGTAGTAATTGAAAAACCTATCATACATCGCACTCCTAATATAATCTATCGATATTAAAAAATGCCTAACTATAACCACAACACTATGAAAATGATACCATCTTTGGAAAAAATATTGCACGGAAAGTTTCAATTGAATAACTTTACTTCTAATCTTACGATCTGAAGTTTAATTCGAAATTAATGTTTTTTAATGAATTGCACAACATTACTTAATATTTCTTTAGTTCTAAATAATCACATTATTTTTAAAAATTTTAGTGCTCATTAATTAAACTGGGCAGTTTTACTATTCTGGTATCACCTTACCATTGACATTCTGTCAATTCTCATAAACTCAATCGTATGTTATACAGTTTTAAGTCTACTTTTATTTAATGATTTTGGGGTTTTTTTTGTTTTTGGGGGAGGTTACTTTGAAAAAATACCTAATAGCATCAACCTGTTTGTAGTGTGCTGTATGTGTAATGGCTCGCTCGGTGTTAGTACTAAAAAATCAACATCAGCGTTAAAAAACTGTACAAATTAAAAAGGAAACCTTAATAAAATTTGGAAAAATATAAAGTAAAGATTATTTTCTTAATTTTTATTTTACTTCGATTTAATATTTTGTTAGTACCTACTTTGTGTTATTTTTTTTAACTCTAATTTTATTTTGTCACTTGTAGCTAAGACTGAACTTTTAAATATTTATTTAGTACATATAACGACGACTTACTTAGGTAAAGTAAAACAAGTTTTTTTTGGATAAAAACGAATAGTAATATTTACATGTTAGCTATCGAAATTGAATCATAAAATGTATACCTAAGTTTTTTTAATAAAATTTATTGCGGATTTCGTTCACACCAGACATAAAATACTACTGTCTGCTATATGTTTTCAAACGACTTCCAAAATGGAGAAGGTTCTCAATTCGACTGTTTGTTTTTTTTATGTGTCATTTCTTTCAGTGTCTGTCCTCAGAACTTTTGACTGGGTGTTTTTATGATTCTTTTTTTATTTGAAAGCTAGTGCTTCCCGTGTGGTCCTATATAAATTTTATCAAAATCGGTGCAGTACTTTATTAGAAAATTACCAAAAACCAAAAATGTTAATACAAAAATGTACTAAGTTGTTGCGATGGAAGCATTGAATTACTACTACGTGTAGTAATTCAATGGATGGAAGTCGGTTTTTTAACGTGTTTAGCGTTTTTGATGTGATGTTTGCTCTCGCTTTGCTGCAATTTGTGGGAGTGATTTCGTGAAATGGGACGGAAATGTGTCCCATGTGTAACAGGAAGTCGCGTTTTTTCAGGCTTTAAAAGAGCGGAAAAGGCAAAGGTATCTATGACCATACAGCCTAGTCTGCCGTATCTTTGCCGTCCTTTTTTCAGGCTTTAAAAGCACGAAAAAGGCAAAGGTATCTATGACCATACAGCCTAGTCTGCCGTATCTTTGCCGTCCTTTTATAAAGTATTTTGTCACATGTTACACATCATATGCGAGTACTGTAGGTCTCGCTCGAATTTTTTTTATTCATAGTCACTTACTAGAAATCTTGAATCCTTCCATTGAGACCTTTCATTTCTTGAGTATACGCCGTTGCTGTTAAATTTGCTTTCGGGACATAGTTAATGACGTGTTTCCTGTAATACGGGTCTGGAACAGGTCCGTACGCCTTTTTGCATTTTCCATGCTTAGCAAAGAACTCCCGAATGCACTGTGTGTCGTATCGTTGACAAGGACGGGTGATGAAACCTTCATCTGGAGGAATTAAATCGTTGAGTATTTTTAAATCTGTTGATTTCAGAGGTAACAAATAATAAAAAATACGAGTGCGCTTTAGACCACACGACTGAAGAAAAACTTCTTTGGCTTCATCTATATGTATGAAAGTAAATACTTAGACTTCAGAAAATAATCAAATCTTTTTTATCATATGGAGGTATAGACAGTTTATGAAAAGAGTTTTATTATCTCAGAAAATGATCAAATCTTTTTTATCTTAATTAATTGTTTTGACTACCGATATTGTTGCCTTAGCAACAGATATTATTGGTAAACAAAAATAAATGGTATCTCTCTTTCTATCTTCCCTAATTTATATGTATATATTTATATATATATATATATATATATATATATATATATATATATAAAACAAATAACAATATATATAACAATAGGGTGTAACAAAAGGCTTCTACTCATCATACTGAACAACTTTTGTTCTACGACTTTGCTGAAAACTTTACAATTTTTTTACACTTCATACAAATCGATCCGATTTATTTGTCCATTTTTTTTTGAGAATTTACTATGTGTTCCTTGGAGAAAGTTGTTCAGTATGACGAGTAGAACCCCCAGATAACGGGACCTACACCAATTTTCTTACATCCTGTATATATCCCTCTCAACTTCCGTTCGCCTCGCCTGGACACACTTCCGTAACGCTCTCGTCACGCATTCACTAGCTTACTGCCCAAGTCAAGCGTGCGTAAAGAAGTTTTATTTCAAAACTCATTCCACGAAGAACGTCCACTGTTGGACATAGGCCACCCCAAGGATTTTCACAACGACCGGTTCTGCGCTGCCAGCATCCAGCGTTCCCGCGACCTTAAAAATTTACTGCAATTACACCACAAAGTTTTACAATTAAATTTTTACTTACCAGGGTTTCCAACGTTGAGATTTTTCATGTTACGTGTCCCAGAATTTGTTTGGTTTTGCCCCATCTGGATTTGTCCCGTATTGTTTTGACTCATCGAATTCTGGCCCATTGGAGCTTGACTCATTGAATTTTGGCCCAAAGGAGTTTGACTCATTGGATTTTGGCCCATTGGAGTTTGACTTAGTGGATTTTGACTCATTGGCGTTTGAGCCATAGAACCTTGGTTGGATATTTGTCCTACCTGGTTCTGACCTAACTGTCCATTCGCTCCCTGCACTAGACCTGCTTGATTTTGACCTAACTGATTCACTGATCCTGGAGTTTGCCCTGTGTTCCTTATTTGGCCAGCTTGGTTTTGACCTAACTGTCCATTCGCTCCCTGCACTTGACCTGCTTGATTTTGACCTAACTGATTCACTGATCCTGGATTTTGCCCTGTGTTCCTTATTTGGCCAGCTTGGTTTTGACCTAACTGTCCATTCGCTCCCTGCACTTGACCTGCTTGATTTTGACCTAATTGATTCACTGATCCTGGATTTTGCCCTGTGTTCCTTATTTGGCCAGCTTGGTTTTGACCCAACTGACCACCATCACCCTGGACTTGACCTACTTGATTTTGGGCTATCTGGTTTACGTTCACATTTTGTCCTAAACTATGACTAAGACAAAGAAACCAATAAACTACACACAAAAAATTCTTCATTTTCAGTATAAACAATTTTGTTCAAATAAGCGTTACTATAAATATTCCGATGTTTTTATATTGATCATTTCGTGCGCGTGTTTGATTATCTAAACGATGGATTAAGCGAAGTAATTAATTCGTTAATTTATATTGCGTCATAAAATAAACTCTACTGTAATGTACCAATGAGTTTTTCAAAAACTTACGTATACATACTTACCGATTGCTTTAACGGTGAAGGAAAAACATCGTGAGGAAACCTGCACACGCCTGCGAAGAAACTCGAAGGTTGTGTGTGAAGTCGACCAACCCGCACTGGGCCCGCGTGGTCGACTAAGGCCTAATCGCCCTGATTCAGGGTAGGCTCGAGCCCCTCGGTGGGGACGTATATGAGCTGTAATGATGATGAATGTGCTCGATATTTGAAGTGTAACAGCATACAAGTTTAAATTTTTGGTTATCTACAGTTTTATAACCCTGTACAGATTTCATGTGTTTTTTAAAAACCGGTAAAGTGCGAGTCAGAACTGCGCACAAAGGGTTCCGTACCATCATACTAGATGGCGCTAGTTTCTTCACGTTTTAAACAAACATCATTTTTCTCTCACTCGTGTTGATCTCTTTAGTTGAAATAAATAGGTATTATACAGGCCTATACAAGACTCGAGGTTAGAGTTTGTAGCTAAGAAACAAATTAATTGATATTTTTGCACTTTTTGTTTTATTTTTTTCTATTGGTATTTAACTTATACGGCTCTGCTGGCTAGCTGATTATTACTCTCTGCCTAGTCTAGTGTGTGCATTCATCATGTCAGCTCATATACTTCCGCACCGGGGGGCTCGAGCCTACACTGAATTAGGACGATCGGGCCTTAGTCGACTACGCGGGCCCAGTGCGGGTTATTCGACTTCGCACACACCTTCAAGTTAACCTTCGTAAGTGCATTAAAATTTTATACTAAGGTCATCATCATCTTATTAGCCCAAAGGCCTCCACTGCTCCAAGGCCTTCTCCAACAAAGCTGTGATCCAGTCTGACGAAAATAAATGCTACAGGCTTTTACCACAGTTATTATATCAGCTCATATAGGTCCCCACCGAGGGGCTCGAGCCTAATCAGGGCAACAGTACTTCCCACAGTATTTCAGGAAAACTCGATAAAGTACCCATAATAAACCAGCTAAGTGCAAGTCAGAACCGCACACATAGGGTTCCGTACCATCGTACTAGATGGCGCTAGTTTTATGTTTCAAAAGCCATCATACTAAATGGCACTAGTTTCTTAATGTTTAAAACTGTTTCAAAAACCATCATACTAAATGGCGCTAGTTTCTTCATGTTTAAAACTGTTTCAAAAACCATCATACTAAATGGCGCTAGTTTCTTCATGTTTAAAACTGTTTCAAAAACCATTATACTAAATGGCGCTAGTTTCTTCATGTTTAAAACTGTTTCAAAAACCATCATACTAAATGGCGCTAGTTTCTTCATGTTTAAAACTGTTTCAAAAACCATCATACTAAATGGCGCTAGTTTCTTCATGTTTAAAACTGTTTCAAAAACCATCATACTAAATGGCGCTAGTTTCTTCATGTTTAAAACAAACATGTTTTTTGTATGGAGACCCTCCTTATTTTTTTACTTTTTCTAATTTTTGGTATATGTTGTTATAGCGGCAACAGAAATACATCATCTGTGAAAATTTCAGCAGCTAGCTATCACGGTTCATGAAACACAGCCTGGTGATAGACAGACAGACAGTCTTACGGACAGCGGAGACTTAGTAATAGGGTTTTTATGCAGTCGAGTTTTTAATTTTTAGGGTACCGTGCCCAAAGGGTAAAAACGGGTTTTACGCTTTGGGTACAAAACCCTAAAAATTAAAATATAAGGGTCGTTAGTCGTTTTTCAAGGCCAGTCGGGTAAAAAATAGTAAAAATGTAATCTATATGTGAAAGTGCTCAGAGACGGCATCTTAAGCTCTTAGGTCTGCCTCTGTATCCTCGGCAGACAGTATCAAGTACTCCACTCACAAAAGTGTACTTGACCTGGTGGAAACCTCCGTAACACTTCACCTCACTCCTCCCCCCTTGCCCCGCTAATGAAACAATTAACTTACTAAATATACTCGTTGTCTATCCAACCCATTGTCTTACTCAATCACCCCTGCTACATTGTCAAATATTGTTTTAAAATAATAATTATTGATCTTTTCATTTTAATTCTCTTCACTTAATTAGCAGGTGCATAATATCAACCTAATTATTCTTTACGTAATTGATGATCGTATAACTAACACGATCGTGCTATTGACCTCCAGATCTACTTGGGCAGACAGCGCTTTTAAAATAATATGAGAAACCTCACTTTGTTAGTCAAATGTTAATGATATGCCCTAAATTCAATCACGCTAGCGCGTGTCTAATCGAACTTCAGTATGTATATGTATGTATATTTTTATTATTAACTTTCTGGGTTACCCGGTTTCGCTCAGGGAGTTGATATGATACTTTAAACCGTCGACGGATCTTCTTGTTTATAAAGCCCTACCAATGGGCAGTCCCACCCACACTAAAAGGCTCCGAATGGTCCACAATGTTCCAGAACATTCCACAATATTCGAGAGTGTTCTGGAATGGTCCACAATGATCTTATTGAATGTTGTTGTGGAATACTTTAGAATGGATTATGTTATGCGGACAGCGATGGAGTGGACAGCGTCTGTGTTTCCCGACTCCTACAATTTGGGGATCTTCAAGGCGACAGTGAATAGGCATTATCCAAGCTTGCGTGTACCATCCTCGACTACATCGTCACTTATCATTAGGTGAGATATAGTTAAACGCACTCAAATTTTTAATTAAAAAAAAACTGTTCTAGAAATTTCTAAAGAGTAAAACTTCCAGCTCCTATATTATTAGCACGCCCTTTAGGTGAACAAGGGAACGTTCCTCATGGATGGGGGATAGAGGGGTACCATACCATACATCTCCCTTGATCGCACCGGGCGGGACTCATTTCTGAGTTTTAGCGGCACGCACAAAGTCGTTGTATACTTATTTTTATAATATTACTAGCTGTCCTGGCGACTTCGTACTTCGTACCACTGGCGAACTTCGTACTACCTTACACTATACTACACTACACTACCCCACCCTACACTACACTACACTACCTACCCTACCATACCCTACTCTACCCTACCCTATCCTAAACTACACTACACTACCATACCCTACCCTACCCTACATAAGAACCTTCTCCTGACAATAATGAACTCAACAGAAAAAAATTAGCGAAATCGGTTCAGCGGTTCTCGAGTTTTGCTCTTAGCAACAAATTTAGCGATTCATTTTTTTTATATATATTATCAATTGATAATGATTTATGCACCTAGTTTGGATACTTACTTAGCCCCACAATAATCACTATAATTCGATACGTTTTCATATATAAAAAACCGGTCAAGTGCGAGTCGGACCCGAGCACTAAGGTTTCGTACTATAACAACCCTATACCGTTGTTGGGATTTCGTAGCTCAGGGGATCGACGCTGACCGTATTTCAATATAGAAGCGTCGGTGGCTCAACCGGTAACGACTCGGTCCATCTAACCAGAGGTGCCGGGTTCAAATCTGGACGGCCAATGTACCAATGAGTTTTTCAATAACTTACGTACATATCATTTCCGATTGCTTTAACGGTGAAGGAAAACATCGTGAGGAAACCTGCACAGGCCTGCGAAGAAACTCGAAGGTTGTGTGTGAAGTCGACCAACCCGCACTGGGCCCGCGTGGTCGACTAAGGCCTAATCGCCCTGATTCAGGGTAGGCTCGAGCCCCTCGGTGGGGACGTATATGAGCTGATATAATAAGTGTATTCGTTTCATAGGGGGCTCTGCCAGCTGGCTTATTATTGGATTGAAAGATTAAAAATATTAATACACCTTTTCTATTAAGCAATACGATTCGAAGATAAAAATGGACATACAACGTCCTGGCTTAAAAAATAAAATTAAATATGTTTATTATTTTTTTACCAAGGAGTACATTTGAGTTGGGGTCGGTGTCTCCTTTTAAGCATTAACAGCCTACGTCAGGAGGCACCGCTCTTCCTTAACATATTTAATGAATGTTGTTCCCGTTAAAATTTATACTTATAGAAGAAAAGAAAAAAAGTTAAAAATATTCAATCATGTTAGGTACCTATGTATACAATTTAAAATAAGCAAGCAAAGTTATATAAAATCACAAAAGTATCTCTGGTAAGTGGTAATTGCTAATGGGTGTGTGTGTGTGTGTGTGTGTGTGTCTGTGCGTGTGTGTGTATGTGTGAGTTTGTCTGGCTGAGGCCCCAACTACGAATGAATATCAATTGTTCCAGCGAACATTCGATTAAAAATATCAATCTTAATTTAAATTTGAATCCTTTACATTTAAAATGACCAGCGAATACAAAAGATGTAAAAGAGGCGTGATGCCTGAATGCAGAGCCATACGATCACTACAGTACCAAAACACGTTACGAAACTTTCAAACATGATAACCATCATCATATCAGGCGTCATGATTAATTCAAAATTCAAAATTCAAATTCAGTTTATAATCAGACAATTACAGTCCATAAAATGTTAGTTACAATGTCACTTAATAACCTATGTTAGTAAAACATAAATAACAAATAATTAAGAAAGCAGTCGAAACAAAGCCACCATTATTTTGCAGCCCGATTTGAGGGCGTCACATGCTTCCCGGTCTAATTAATCTATTCACACCAGGAGGTCACGGGTTCCATTCCCGGTGTAGTCTAACTTTGTAAGACTTAGTTTGGTTGGTAAAAGGGAACTTTCTAAGCCCTTCTAGCTAGCAATCGACATCTTCTCTAATCTAATCAATGTCAACAGCATTGATGTGCTCTGGCTTGAAGATAAGGTAGTCAGTTCCCCATTGCGTTGGGAAAAAGAATTTTTGGTAAGCCCGCTTCCATCTTCGACATCATCGTCACTTACCATCAGGTCAGATGATGTCAAGGGTTTACCAAAATTGTGATACTAAGAAAATCTCGTTGTCATACACATTTTTGGCCTGATAATAATTACATATTTTTTTGTATTAGTGCAATGGAGCGTGCTATGCTCGGAGTTTCTCTGCGTGATCGAATCAGAAACGAGGAGATCCGCAGGGGAACCAAAGTTACCGACATGGCTCACAGAATCGGTAAACTGAAGTGGCAGTAGGCAGGGCACATAGCTCGTAGAACAGATGGCCGCTGGGGCAATAAAGTTCTCAAGTGGCGACCATGCACTGGAAAACGTAGCGTAGGCCTCCCACGCGGTGGACCGATGACCTGGTGAAGATCGCGGGAAGCCGATGGATACGGGAAGAGCAGGTCCTGCGTCGTCGTGGTCGTCGTGGAAATCTTTGGGGAGACTTTTGTCTAGCAGTGGACATTTTTCAGCTGATATGATGAGGTATATAAAAGATTAGCTGGTACCCAAGAGAAACCATGCATTTTTCCAAGCTAAAATTAGTCTATGTTCTTCTCCGCGGTCCTCTCTTTCTCTAAATCAAAATTCATTAAAACTGGTTCCGCAGTTTTGGCGTGAAAACGTAACAGACAAACAGAGTTACTTTCGAATTTATAATATTAATAAGCTCACATACGTCCCCACCGAGGGGATCGAGACTATCCTGAATTAGTACCTAAGTAAGTCTGGACAGTCGCGATTAGCGCCGGGAAGTGAGCGCGACAACAGCTTCGGTACCACACCGGCGATGTAGGAGCCAGCTTCTCTGGCGTCCCGAGCTGGGATCAAACCGCCAGCAGCGAAAGCCGCGGGAGGTGAACGTGCGTACAGTAGGTAGTGGTTCTCTTCCACGAGGCACTCGCCTTGCAGAGTACCAGGACAAGCGACTTGGTGGCAAGACCTACCGCAACTGGTCCTTGCCTTCGCTGCCAGGAATAGCGGCCCTCACTATATGACCTAGCTATCGGTGAGTGGGTACGCTAAATCATAAACCTGGTAGTTTTAACGTATCTGATAAATATACGAGGAGGTATGTATCCTGAATTAGAGCGATCGGGCCTTAGTCGACCACGTAGGCCCAGTGTGGGTTGGTTGACTTTACACGCAACCTTCCAGTTTCTTCGCAGGTGTGTGCAGGTTTCCTCACGATGTTTTCTTCCACCGTTAGAACGTCGGATAAACTTGCATATGAAACCGAAATTCGAAAACATATTGGTACGTTTTCATGTTCATCGCATTATGATTTTAATTTAAAAACTGTTGTTTGTGATTTTCTAAACAATAGGTGATTTATTTAGGAAAAATTGAGTTTTGAATCATTAAGAAGTTCAATATCAGTCGAAAAATGTCCACCATCTTGACTAAGTCTTGCCGGCAAATATCAATGTTAAAAGCATTGCATTGATTGATGCATTGACGCAGTGGACCGACGACCTGCTGAAGATCGCGGGAAGCCGATGGATCTTTAGGGAGGCCTTTGTTTTTAGGCGTTTTTAGGCTGATATAATGATGATGATGATTGATGTATTCCGGTTTGCAGATAACATAGCCAGTTCCCTATTGCATTGGGAAATCTTGGTTCCATCTTCGGCATCATCGTAACTTACCATCAGGTGAGCCAATTCTAATGGCTTCCCAATTGTGGATGATAAGATAAAAAATAAAAATATCTGAAATATATTAACTAACCATCAGTTAAAAATAATTACTCGCGTCGGTGGCGTAAAGGCTAGAGCCACCGCCTCCTGTCCGGGAGGTCTTGGTTCGAATCCTGCCACGTTCCAATGTGATTTCGAATTTAGATTTCATATACACGTTTAACCGACGCTCTTACGGTGAAGGAAACCTGCACACGCCTGCGGAGAAACTCGTAGGTTGTGTGTGAAGTTGACCAACCCACACTGGGCCCGCGTGGTTAACTAAGGCCTAATCGCCCTAATTCAGGGTAGGCTCGATCCCCTCGGTGGGGACGTATATGAGCTGATACGATGACTCGCTGAGTACATACTTTATTGACAAGTCATGCTATCTATAACTACAGAGAACAATAGATATAGTACATATTCTTCAAATTCTCCAGCACCGACTTCTGGCCGAAAGACGTCGTGTTTCGGAGTTTCCTAGGCACCATGCCAGAGAGATACTTACATACCTATATTTTTTGTTATTTATAGTACCTTTCTATCTCACGTTATTTTTATACGTCTTCTTTTATATGTCTTTGGGCCTGTTCTTTAGTACTTAGTTGCCTGAAATTAAATGAATAATAATAACACTAACCAAGTACCTGGACCTGGCGCACGAGGTTACTGATATGTGGCGAGTGGAATCCACCAAAATCATCTCCGTAGTCCTATCCGTGAACGGGCTAATTTTAGCCGCACTTGAACGTCACCTAAGGCGGCTGGATCTCCGAAGCAGACCAATAATTGCAGCAATGCAGAAAGCAGTCCCCAAAGGCCTCCCCCAAGGATTTTCACGACGACTGGTCCTGCGCTGCCCGCATCCATTGGCTTCCCGCGATCTTCACCAGGTCGTCAATGCACCGCGTGGCAGGCCTGCCTAAGCTACGTTTTCGGTACGCGGTCGCCACTCGAGAACTTTACTGTCTTTACTTTACGGCCTGTGTCCAGCAGTGGACGTTTTTTGGCGGATATGATGATGATGATGATGATGAGAAAGCAGTCCTTCTCGACAATGCCCGGATAGTTCGACGCTTTCTCTCCCCGTCGCACTGAACTGACTGTGCTTTCGCTGGAGGAGCTCCTGCCACTTCGCCTCGTGCCAAGTGAGCAGAGTATCTTAAATTTATTGAAATAAAACTAATAAATTCTTCGTCGAAAATTTTCGAAAATACATGCACTCGGCGAATAATTACTTTCTAACTGATCGCGGCACTAGCCCTTAACGATAATTTAATTCCTTAGAAACAATTCACGAACGAAATGTTCTTGAAAATATTAAACACTACCTAGCTTTTGGCTGCTACTTTGCTTGCGAGGGCATCGTTTTTATGACTGCATTTGAGGGTGAGTGCTACTCGAGGTAGCAAGAGGCTCACGAGCGTGGACAGGAGTTTACTCCATATCTCTCCCCACCCCCTTAACTATTTCTATGCAAAAAATCACGTCAACCCGTTGCTTGAAATGAGTTTTCCCTAGAACTCTCTCAAACTGCACTTAATTAGTAAGTTTTCTATGTCATTTCTGAACCCCTCAACCATCTCTGTGCAAAAATTTACAACAGTCCGTTGCTCCGTTGCGATGTTAAAGAAATAAACCAAAAAAAGAGTTATTTTTCCAGTTCCCTCAGAAACAGTATCGGACCATGCTATTTTCATGAAATAAAAAGTAGCCTATATCCTTTCCTATGACACAAGGTACCTGCATACCAAATATTATCAAGATTGGTTGAGGTGTTGAAGAGGTAAAAAACAAACAAACACATTTTCACATTAATAATATTAGTAATGACTCAATTCAATTCAATATATTTATCCAAAATAGGTGCAAATACCTGATAGTCATAAAATAATAATAACAATATCATCTATGAAGAATCAAGAAATAAATAATAATTAGTTAACAACGTCAAAATTCAATCGTTGATATAAACCAGATTATGTCATTAGAACATGAAAACAACTTGACACGAAAAGTTATACATAAAAATCATTGAATGTCATTAATGCATTTGACAATATTAGGCCATTTCACACGGACAGCACCCGGTTAGGAGTATAACGCGAGAGTCAGCCATCGCTCCCATCAACCATATTAGAGGGAAAGGAACGACCTGGCTCGCGAACGACCTTTGAAACCATTGGACATTTGAAAGCTATATGAAGACATCATCACATCAGCTCATATACGTCCCCACCGAGGGGCTCGAGCCTACCCTAAATTAGGGCAATCAGGCCATAGTCGACCACGCGGGCCCAATGCGGGTTGGTCGACTTCACACACAACCTTCGAATTTCTTCGCAGGCGTGTGCAGGTTTCTTTACGATGTTTTCCTTCACCGTTAACCTTCAACTGGTGACGTGAATGTGAGTCACAGTATTGGAGAGGTGACGTCATTATGACGTATTAATAAAAAGCCATAAATACTGTAGATTAAGTGTAAGAGAAATAAAATAGGTGATGTTATGTAAATGTAGGTTAGTTTGTTTCTAAAATAAAACACACTTTTGACATATTAAACGTAAACTTAACTTTATTCATACACTTGAACTTAATACTGAATTTTGGTCTGTGTTTTGGTAGACATGAGATCTATTGACATAAAATTAATGAAACTGAAAAGAAAAATAACAACCAGCCTTATTTTCTCAATAAGACTTAGATAATTAATAAAAAAAATCAATTTTTGCATATTGGTTACACACAAAAAATAATTTGATTCATTTTGAATGAAATTTTACAACAACAGCTCACAAATAAAACATAACACTAAAGGTGACGTAACGTCAAAATGACGTCGGGTACCATCTGATACCTAAACTGTGCGCGTGCGACGTCCGTTCTGTGTATCGGCCGACGCCAAACTGCACACGAGGCAGCTACTAGGTGGCGCGGTCGCGGGGAGCAAGCCGTTTCTGAGAAATACAGTGTTTTTGTCGTTGCGACGTCAAATTGACGGTACGTCACCAGTTGAAGGTTAAAGCAATCGGTGAGTATATGTACGTAAGTTTTTGAAAAACTCATTGGTACATTGGCCGTCCAGATTTGAACTCGGCACCTCTGGTTAGAAGGACCGAGTCGTTACCGGTTGAGCCACCGACGCTTTTATTCATTTTCAGGTTTCCTCATGAAGTTTATCTTCACCGTAAGAGCGTAGGATAAACGTACATTTGAAATCGAAATTCGAAAACATATTGGTACGTAGCAGGATTCGAACCACGACCTACCGAACAGGAGGCGGCGGCCCTAGCCGTTACGGTGGAGTGTGTAGATGAGATAAATATGAAAGCTTTTCATGCATAGATTCATTCACAACAAATAAAAAGTCTGAAAAACATGCACAATATTTTATTCCTAAGAAATAAATCACAAAACAAAATGTACTTGAAAATAATAAACACAAAGTATATACATATATTATATTACTGCCAACATTCAGTATGGACTCTCCCTGCCGCTCTCTAGATTCCGAGCTCACCCCCTCGGCACCCAGATTAATACAGATTGGTTAAAGTTTGGTTGTCGAACGTATAGGATTTTGCCGCCATTTTGTTTGTTCCGTCATTCCTTTTTTGAAATGTCATTTCTGGCCCGTGGCTTTACTGTTCTGGCCATCCAGCGGGGGAGCGCCACTAGTGTCCTGGGTACTTTTGGTCGGGAGACACTGCGGGGGGGTAGGGGGGGATTTTCGACTGACTCAGCAATGACCAAATGTAATTGAAAATTTATGTTTTATTATTTATTTATAGATTATTGTTTAAAACTTAAGATCATTTTAATAAATAATAATAGCTTTACTTGAAGACATGACATATTACATTACTTTCATCCCAAAGTCGCATATGTTCGTCTGCAAGTACGTAATGGGGAAGTAGGCTCCTTCTGTAAGGAAAATTTCCTGTATATCAGTTGCTGGGTCTGCAGTTAACTCAGTGACGGCTTGTCTTACCGTAGGATCTGAAAAACGATCGCATTTTAAATAAATATATTTTACATACTTTCTTGTTTAGTCTTCACTGTCTGGCATACATAAATCAGCAATAAACGATAGTTTAAACCGAACCCGTTTAGAAATGTCTGTTCAAAATGGGACATTTACCTATAACACAAATATTCAGGAAATAAGAAATATCGTTTCTAATCGTCCAGACCATGTATATTAATTTTAGTAAAATTGTCCCGTTTTAAAGCCGATTTTGCATATAAAATACCCTCTTTTGATGGGTTATCATGAAGTCCACTCTAAAAAAGCAAAAAATTGACAAAAATGTAAATATCCCCTTTTGAACTGACACTCCTCCGTTGTGAACCGTCAATAACTGATGGTTAAATGTATGTAGGCAGGCATTCCATTGGATCGAATTTGGCTCCAGCATTCTCCAAAAAAATGGTACTATCTTCAATGGTAGCAAAGGCTCGTTCATAGATCTTACGTTCCTAACAATAGCTATACATGAAGACATGATTAGTGATGATATAGTGGTGATTTTCGCTTTTGGTTTTTTGATCACTAAAGACTGGTTGCCTGGTAGAAATCGCTTTCAGCGATAAGACCGCCTAAATTGTACGTCTCTTTGTTTTAATTAAAATTTTGCATATGTATTTTGTATTTTGATGTACAAAAAAGGAGTTATTTTAATTTGAATTTTGACTATTTACAAATTTGCGTGAATTTAAGGATCGAATAGATAATAATTATTCTGTTGTACAGGCCTTAAGCAGTATACGTAATAAACCTACTGAATTAAAATATTAATACTGAACTGCATATACTTAATGTAATGCAGGGCTTAAGGTGAATCCAACGACACCTCACACTCCAAAGTCCATCAAGCCGTTTAAGCTAAAGGCTCAACTAAAGAAACAGCCATCGAAATAACTTAAACCGTCTCCGTGGCATAATGGTAAAGTCGATTAGCTTCACATCAGGAAGTCGCGGGTTCGAGTTTAACTTTGTATCGGTTTGTTTGGTGGAAAGACATTTTCTAAGCCCGCCTGGCTAGCTACCACCATCTTATCTAAGCTTTGCCCCCAAGCATCAAGTAAACAGAATTTATGTGTTCCGGCTTGAAGATAAGATAGCCAGTTCCACACTCTGTTGGGAAATCTTAGTTATACCGCTTCCATCTTCGGCATCATGGTCACTTACCATCAGGTGAGATGATGTCAAGGGCCAAGGGCTCACCAATTGTGAAAAAAAAACATACATACATATTTACATAATACATATACCCAAAAACCATTGAGCCATTAACCGGGGCCCCGCCGCTTATGGCCCGCTGGTGGGTCCTCAGGTATTTTTGCAGTCAGATAATTAAATAAGAAAGACAAGATAGACAGAAAGTACAAATTAAAGTATTGGATTAGTACCTGGATTAGTAGTAAGTTCATTGCCCAAAAAGAATGGAGGGTTGTCGTCATCAGAAAATACTGTAATCTCAGCCTTATCCAGTGACAGGTCATCGACATTAGGTATAATTGTAGTGTAAGATACCGATCCTGAAATAATTAAGAACACGTGAATAAGACGCTCTCCATTTTCAACCGACTACCAAAAAGGAGGAGGTTCTCAATTCGACTGTCTGTTTTTTTTAGTGTGTTTCCTCAGAACTTTTGACTGAGTGAACCGATTTTTATGATTCTTTTTTTTATTTGAAAGCTAGTGCTTTCCGTATGGTCCCATATACATTTTATCAAAATCGGTGTATTACTTTATTAGAAAATTAACAAAAACCAAAAATAATAATGCAAAAATGTACTAAGTTGTTGCGATGTAAGTCGGTTTTTTAACGTGTTTAGCGTTTTTTTGTTGATTTCTTTTTTAACGCAAGTGTAGTGCACCGAAAATCGTAGCCAGGTACCTAGCCAATCAGCTTCATCATATCAGCCGGAAGACGTCCACTGCTGGACAAAGGCCTTCGCCTAGGATTTCCACGACGACCGGTCCTGCGCTGCCCGCATCCAGCAGTTTCCCGCAACGTTCACCAGGCCCTCGGTCCACTGAGTGAGAGGCCACCCTACGCTACGTCTTCTGGTGCGCGATTGGAAAACTGGAAGACTGGAGAACTTTTCTGGCCCAACGGCTATCTGTTCTAGTCAATACAGCATCATATCCGCAAGAAAAATGGGCATCCCCGCGATTCTGTACCACCTGTATTAAAAGGCGTTCTACAAGCTTCATCAGATTATGGACTACTAGCTCTTGTACCTATAAAAAAAACTGGCAAAGTGCGAGACGGCCTTGCGCATCGAGGTTTCTATACCACCACATCTCTCCACATAAGTATTATAATACCATTCATTATAAACAAAAGAAAAGCGTCGGTGGCTAAAAGCGTCGGTGGCTCAACCGGTAACGACTCGGTCCATCTAACCAGAGGTACCGGGTTCAAATCTGGACGGCCAATGTACCAATGAGTTTTTCAAAAACTTACGTACATACTTACCGATTGCTTTAACGGTGAAGGAAAACATCGTGAGGAAACCTGCACACGCCTGCGAAGAAACTCGAAGGTTGTGTGTGAAGTCGACCAACCCGCACTGGGCCCGCGTGGTCGACTAAGGCCTAATCGCCCTGATTCAGGGTAGGCTCGAGCCCCTCGGTGGGGACGTATATGAGCTGTAATGATGATGATGATAAACAAAAGACATCAACGTGTTTTTATGATTGGTTCGGACTCCTTGGCGCGAGTACGACTCTCACTTGGCCGATTTTTATTATTTGTTGTTTTAAATCAGGATTAGACTGCATGGATTACTTAGACTGTGCTTGTGCCTAATGAAGACCCCCACCCATGATACTGGGAGGTTAGATTTCGGGGTAACACAACTGGGTGGCAAATGACTCGGATGTTATTTCCGTTCGTTACTCTGGGTGAAAAATGCATCCACACTCAAGTGCTATATAGGTGCAGAGAACCCATACCCAACCCAAATGGAACCACGGGGAGAAAAATGCCTATTTTTGGTTCGAAATGGGATCAATAAGAGTTGTAACTATTTCCCTGGGTGGAAATTAGAACTCTTGGTACAAGTTGTGCGAAGCGAATGATTGAGTGAATGAAGGACCGTTTATTTCATTCATCTAATGACAAATGAGTCGTCAGAATTTCTGTAAGTGTCAAAGTCTCTCAGAAGGGTTGCAGACCAAAGCTGATGAGGCCCTTCTGCCGATAGGCCATTCGTAAGTTAAAAACCACAGAGTTCTTACTATAAAGAATCCCAGCGGTGGACAGCACCACGATGGGTTCTCTTCCATTGCGGTAGAACTTGTAGTAACCGGAGGGCAGATACTGGGTAACATTTCTTATCCTTATAGCAATTACCACTTTATTTGTTGCTTTATTTACGCTGCAAAAAAACCATTAAATGTGATGAATGTATATGAATCAAATTAGAATAAAATCTTTATTCACCTCATTTACACAATCAATACGTAATCTATACTTCTTCTTACCGCCGCCATAGCGTAATGGTTAGTCCATTCTCTTCACACCAGGAGATCGCGGGTTCGATTCCCGGTGGGGTCAACTTGTAAGACTCGGTTTGGTTGGTGTAGGGCATTTTATAAGCCCACCTGGCTAGCTACCACCATCTTATATAAGTCTTGCCGCCAAAAATCAGTGTTAAAAACATTGATGTGTTCCGGCATGAAGATAAGACAGCCAGTTCTCCATTGCGTTGGGGAATCTTGGTAAGGCCGCTTCCATCTTCGGCATTATCGTCACTTACCGATCTTACCAAAATCAAAATCAAAATCAAAAACAATTTATTTCAAATAGGTGTTTACACACACTTTTAAATAGTCAAAAAAAAATACAATAAAAATAAAATTACAAATAATGTCATGATTCAGATTACAGTCTCAGGTAATGGTATTTGTTATAGAATCAACATATATATCTTTGTCATTTACATAATCTATTATTTTATAATATCCTCTAGAGCACAAAACTTTTTTGACATGAGTCTTGAATTTATTCTCTGACAAACTAGTTACATTTTCTGGAATTTTATTGTAGAATCTTATACACTGCCCCACAAATGACTTTTTAACCTTACTCAGTCTCGAAAAGGCTATGTCTATTTTATTTACATTTCTTAAATTCAAATTATGCCTGTCACTGTTTTTAGGAAATAAATGCAAATTCTTACGAACGTACATGATGTTTTCATATATAAATTGACTAGCAACAGTTAAAATATTGATTTCTTTGAACTTATTCTGTAACGAGTCACGTGATCGCATCTGATAGATTGCGCGGATAGCTCTTTTCTGCAGGATGAAAATAGTTTCTATATCAGCCGCATGCCCCCACAGTAATATGCCATAAGACATTATACTATGGAAGTAACTAAAATACACTAGTCTCGCAGTATCTACATCCGTTAACTGTCTTATTTTCTTAACGGCATAAGCAGCTGAACTAAGCCTTCCCGCTAAAGTTTCAATGTGTGGTCCCCATTGAAGTGAAACATCCAAAGTTATACCAAGGAACACCGTGGTATTTACAAATTCTAATTTATTACTGTCTAATATTACACTATTATTGACCTTTTTTACATTTGGCAAACAAAATTTTATACATTTTGTTTTCTTAGCATTTAATAATAAGTTGTTCACAGTGAACCAGTTCAGTATCTTTGAAAGAGTGTTGTTTACTTCGTCAATTTCGTTTTCTTTCCTATTCACTTTAAAAATAAGAGAAGTATCATCCGCAAACAACACAATATTTGACAGATGTTGCACCATAAAAGGCAAATCATTTACGTAAACAAGGAAAAGAAAAGGCCCTAATATGGAACCCTGGGGCACACCCATTTTCACTTTAGATCCAGATGAGTTCGTGCCACTCACTTGTACTTTTTGTATTCTGTTGTCTAAATACGAATTTAAAAGACTGAGAGCCCCTTCCTCTACACCATAATGCTTTAATTTCATAAGTAATGTTTGGTGTTCAACACAATCAAAAGCCTTAGATAAATCACAAAACACTCCAATTGCATTCTGCGATCCTACCATCAGGTAGACCATCAGGTGAGATGATGCCAAGGGCTTACCAATTGTGAACAAATAAAAAAATTTAAAAAAAGGCCGATAGGTTAATTTTCGTGAAGAAAAACGTGCAAATACTCACTAAAACTCTTCCACGACCGTATTATTGAAGCCGTCTATCCTGAGATTGGTGTAGTCACCAGAGATATTGATACGAGGCATGTACACGCTATATTGACTCCTTTCCAAATGACCTGGCAGTGGACCCTCCCTGACCTCACATTTTGAATGTTCCTTGAAGTAGTGTCGGATGCAGTTGAGGTCTGAGACTTGACATGGCCGCACAATTATTGCGTAGTCGTCTGAAATCATTGTGGAGCTTGACATAATTTGACAGACATTAAAATTTCTAGCCATGTTAAAATTCTGCAGTTCATCGTCACAAATGGTCACAAATTAATAAACTTAATAGTCCAACCATTTTAACTTTTAAAATTCTTTTTGCCCCTCTCGTCGTTTTAAGGTTAACTATCATTTTTAGGAAAATTACATAATCTATATTTTCACTAGCTTTAGCCCGCGGCTTCGCTCGCACGGGCATCGTTTTTATGACTGTCTTTGAGGATAACTTATGTCTGTCTTAGACATGATTTTACTCCAGATCCTTCGGAAACTATATCTGGTCATTCTGTTAAGCAGTCTATGTCACTTCCCAACCTCTCAACTATATCTAAACAAAAAATCACGTCAACCCGTTGCTCCGTTGCGACAACGACGTGCTGCGAGAGGCTGGAAATGAGTTATTTCCAGATCCTCGGGAACTATCTAGGGCTATACTAATTAGTCTATGTCATTTGTAGCCCCCTTAGGAAGGATGGCCTAATTAAATTTATGTAGACGGTGACTAAGACGACAGACGCATTTCAGTAGATGAATGAGGAGACAACTGAACAACTTTCTCCAAGAAACCTATGGTCAATTCTTCTGATTATCTAACGCACTTGCCTGATTTTTTATGCGACTGCCCACAAAAAAGAGTGTATGTATTGTCACAGTAAACAGAAAGATCAGTAGGTTATCTTCATACAATGGTACATCGCGCGGTTAGTAAATGTATTTTTGTAAAAGAAAAGAAGTCGTTCTTATTATTGTAGTGCGCGTGCGTGCCTACTGACGCGCACACATACAAACCACCCGATGTACCATTGTATGAAGATAACCTACTAATTCTTTCTTTTTACTATAGTATGGTATGGTCTTATGTATGTATGTTTTAATTCCACGATATTTTTTAAACGACTTAATGAATTTTAGATAGCGAGGTATCGTTACATTTGTTTTGATCCCGTGACGTGAGTCACATAGAATACATTTTACCCGACTTCCCAAAAAAGAGGAGTAATGTTTTGATGTATCATCGTCACTTATCATCAGGTGAGATGATGCCAAGGGCTTATCTATTGTGGATTTTAAAAAAATCTTGTCGTTTTTTAATAATTTTTTACGTAAAATAATGGCATACCTGGGTTTCCAATCAATTCGTTTTCATATTTTTTATTCGTACACAAACAACTCATAAAGTAAATTGACAGAAATAACATATAAATGAGGTTATTCATTTTTAAAGTATTAAGTAGATTAAAATAATATGTTCCAATTAGTGTAAGATTTCAGGCTTTATATACCTTCGGTTTAACTGCGTGCAAATAAACGCTAATAATATAATTTTGTTTACCTACATTGAATTGTGAATTAATCCGCTAATCATACCTATGTCTGATTTATTAAAACGGTAGGCCTTGTAAAACTAAGTTTTACATTTAAGTTTTCAGGATACTGATTAACATTTGTTAATTGATCACTTAATTAATTAGTTACATAGTACTTAGTGATATCGATAACCGATGGCAGGCAGTAAGTAGTTCTTAATAAATATTTGGATACAAAACCTAGTGGTGTCCCGCAGGGATCGTTGCTCGGTCCGTTTTTGTTTTTTATCTCATGGAAGAGCTCGACAAGTGCCTTGTCTACACACATCCTCTGTGCTCTGCTTCATAAATGATATAAAGTTTTATTCCACCAAATCAGTTGACGATGCTGGTGCTCTTCAAGCAGTCCTGAAGAATATTGACCCTGAACTCACCGTGAACTATTTAAAACTTAACCCCTCAAGTTGTAGATCAACGTAAGCCGTGGGGCCTGCGAGAGGCCTTACTTGGGGCCCTGTATCTGCGTTGATGATGCATGGGCGAGAAAAAGGATTGATTGATTGAAAACATTTTATTGCACAATATAAAGAGGTAAATACAGGTACAATTATTGAGGAAGTTGTATATTTAGGCGGTGTTATCGCTAACAAGGGATTTATTCCAGACAACCTTTTATTACAAATCCTTCACTAAATTGACCAATTTAATGAAATTGTGTAAGGGTGGGTATTCTATTTATTTTGCGAATTTATACTAGTTACATTGTTCTTGCGGCCTTTCTGTGATGACCGTCATGTTTTACTTTTTTTTACACTTAATTTGATATTATTTTGTTAAAATAATGCAAGAAAAAGGCAGCATATCTAATTTTAGACTAACTCTTTAGAAAACAATAACAAAATTTAGTGTACTAAAATAATGATGATGATGATGATGATCTATCCGACCGATTTCGGTCATGGCGACCACTTCGACTCCTAGTCGGTTTGCCGCGCGTGCGCTCGAAGACGGTATATGTAGCCAATCTTCGCAGCGAAACTCCTCGCGCACTGAGGGCATTTAAGTATGCCACCCTCGTAATTGTATGAAATGATCGCAGGTGGTCGTCATGTCTTAG
This sequence comes from Coleophora flavipennella, assembly GCA_947284805.1. Taxonomy (NCBI): domain Eukaryota; kingdom Metazoa; phylum Arthropoda; class Insecta; order Lepidoptera; family Coleophoridae; genus Coleophora; species Coleophora flavipennella. The sequence continues at coordinate 6,512,684 of OX369255.1, read as the reverse complement.
CGGTCATCTTAGAACAGCCCTACAATAGTGCATATTTATATACGTATTTGATTTCATATGATTGATTTATTCTGTACAAAAAGCTCTAGATATACATACCTCTAAGAAAATATTAGGATTGGCTACTTAACTTTGAATAAGTACTTCTTAACTGAAAAGTTCATCATACGTAGTTAGAAAGTTTCATGTACACACATCAGTTACACAAACATACACCGACTCTCTCTTTCTCTCTCCCCTACACACACACATAGAAATGGTTTTGTATTTTAGCATTTTGTTTGATTTGGTTTATTCTTTTTTTTTCTTTTTTTTTATTTGTTTTCATCAATTTATTATTTTTCTGTTATTTTTAAACTCGATGAAGAGACTAGCACCTCCAACACAGGAAATCCTGGTGGGGGTTCTAGAGAGCTCATTCTAATGATAACGTACCATTTTTATATTGATGTCAACAATCAACAAAGTTTCAATGTCATTAAGTGGCCACTTGTTACTAATATTTACAGTTATAAAATAACATTTAAACATTACTTGTTGCCCCCTTTGAGTTGCATCGGTGACCGCAAGGGCCGCTATCTCCTGTCCGGGAGGTCAGGTTCGAATCCTGTGACGTACCAATGTGTTTTCGAATTTCGACTTCATAATGTACTTTTATCCGACGCTCTTACGGTGAAGGAAAACATCGCGAGGAAACCTGCACACGCCTGCGAAGAAACTCAAAGGTTGTGTGTGAAATCGACTAAACCGCACTGGGCCCGTCGACTAAGGCCTGATAGCCCTAATACAGGTTAGGCTCGAATGGCTCGATCCCCTAGGTTGGGACGTATGTGAGCTGGTATGATGTTGCCCCCTGTGTGCGCAAAATACTCAATGAGTTCGATAAAAGTCCATGAGAATGAGTAAATTATTTATTCCTATTGGCGGCGCTAGTGTGCTAAGCAAACCGCCTCAAATTGATAAATTGGTACTAAGATGTTTATGCTCGACTCGAATTAAGTAAGATGTTGTTGAATTTGGAGGTATATCAGTTAGTTCACACGCAATCATAGCAAGGCGAGATTATAAAGGCATAGGCACAACCTAATTTAAACACTTCAGTTTATATCTTTTAAAATGACGAAGCTTTATTATTTGTTTGTTGTGACTTTCGCTAGCTGTTTATGTACGGACATAATTTATGAAAATGAAGTGGTTGGGAATCCAGGTAAATGTTTATTGTTACTTGACGACTTAAAACTTACTTTGTCAAAAAAACCGACTTCCATCGCAACAACTAAGTAAAATTATGCATTGTTAATTTTGTTTTTTATTAATCTATATTTTTATGTATAAAAGAAAGTCGTGTTAGTTACACCATTTATAACTCAAGAACGGCTGGACCAATTTTTATGATTTTCGTGTTTTTGCATTTGTCTTCGTCGGGAATAGGATAATAAGTATTAAAAATATGATATTCATCAATAAAAGAAAATATTATCAGTCAAAAAAATAATTGGTTTTAGGGTAGGGTAGGGTAGGGTAGTGTAGTGTAGGTGTAGTGTAGTTAGGGTAGGATAGGGTAGGGTAGTGTAGTGTAGTGTAGTGTAGGGTAGGGTAGTGTAGGGTAGGGTACTGTAGGGTAGGGTAGGGTAGTGTAGGGTAGGGTAGTGTAGTGTAGTGGAGTGTAAGGTGGAACGAAGTTCGCCGGGACAGCTAGTATAGATATGTATAAAAGAAAGTCGTGTTAGTTACACCGTTTATAACTGAAGAACGGCTGGACCTATTTCGTTAATTATTTATTTGTTGAATTCGTTATTGTCAGGAGGTTTAAGGGTAGGGTAGAGTAGAGTAGTGTAGGGTAGGGTAGAGTAGGGTAGTGTAGTGTAGGATAGGGTAGGGTAGGATAGGGTAGTGTAGTGTAGTGTAAGGTGAGCGAAGTTCGCCGGGACAGCTAGTTTTCTAATAAAGTACTACACCGATTTTGATAAAATTTATACAGAACTAACTAGGGAGCATAACCTATTGAATCATAAAAATCGGTCCTCCTAGCGTTAATATGGTCTTTTTAAATGAAGTAGCACTTTGAAAGCATTTTAATCATGTTTTTCGATCCCAACATTTAGCTCTTTAAAAACTTTAAAAAATAGTTTAAAATGAGTCCCTGGCTCTTTGCCCTGGCGTTTCATAGCTATTGGAGTTACTCGTATGCCCAATTTGCGGGTAGTTTTGCACTACTGAAGGTGAAGAGGATTTGTTTTTCGTATCGATTAATTAAAGGGTCCTCATAAAAACTCAATTTTTTTTAATCTCTAGCGGGGAGTGTTAGCCGCCATCATAGATTGAAGGTGCCAGAAATTGGTATTTTTAAATTAATACCTCAATGGTTGACTCTATGGCAAAATTGTCTATGAAATACATAAACCGACTTCCAAAAAGAAGGAGGTTCTCAATTCGATTGTATATGTTGTTTTTTTTGTCCGATTTTCATGATTCTTTTTTTCATTCGATAGGGTATGCTCCTGACTTGATCCTATAAAAATTTTATTATCAAAAACTAAAAATAATATTTCCAAGTTGTACTAAGTTGTTGCGATGGAAATATGTTTTTTAACGTGTTTAGCGTTTTCAATTATTGTCAATATGTTTAACTCGTTAGTCTAGTGGTTAAAAAGATACAAGTGATGGATAAAAGCTATTACTCGTGGTTGATATCTCATAAAATGTTTCAGATGATAACGCGATAATAATACGACCATGCCAAGTATCTGATCTCAATTGCATTCGTCAGTACTTCAAAGACCATGCAAAGTGCAAAGTAATGGAGGGTCCTTTGCCTGCCACCTTAATGCGGAGCCAGTATACCGTGTATTTTTCGAGGGTAAATGTATCTGGTGAACATACCAACCAGATTATAACTGGCTTTGACAATACGGTCGTTGATGAATTTTAGTGAGTAATCTGAATTATGACCTGGGGCCCTAGAATAGTACTTCCTATCCCATCTCTTCAAGAGGGTGTCATATGAGGTGACTATAAGGGTACCTACTAACCGGAGAATGACCAGCAGTGTCTTTTCCGCGTACTTTTCTACCACACTGCACAGTGCCTTCTCCAAACCGCCTGTGCTGGCCTCCCGCCCCTCCTCTGCCCTCGCCCGCAGTGGACATCTTTTGCCATAACAGGCTGATCAGCAATTTAAGTGATGGCGTTTTTTTTAATTAAAAATTTGAGTGTTTTTGACTATATATTATGTAGTCGAGGATGGTACACGCAAACTCAAATAATGCCTATTTACTCTTGCCTCGAAGATCCCAAATTGTAGAAGTCGGGAAACAAAGACGCAGGCAAGGAGTTCCACCCCATCGCTGTCCGCATAATACATGAGGAAGCGTAAAACTTCGTGCGTATAGGCTGAAAATCAACAACAAAGGGGTGGAACCTCCCCCTGCGTCTCGTTGACCGAAGGTGGAATGGAGCTGGGGGAATGAGGTCGTGAAGTTCTTGAGCACACTCTCCAAAATGAATTCGATAGAAAACGAAAGACAGGAAACTTTGCGACAATGCTCAAGGCTTTGAAGCTTGTTTTTGACAAGCTCATCTTCGCCAACGAGTCTCCGAGCGCGCCGGTCGATAGCGTCCAAGGTATCCAGCTAATAATAATAACAGACGATAGATCAACGGTTTTCAAAGTGGGGGGCGCAGAGACCTTCATAGGGGGGCGCAGTTTAAGTGGGAAAAATTGATGGGCGTCTGCACAGATGGCGCTCCTGCAATGCTTGGCTCTCGCTCAGGCTTCATACAACTGGTTATGGAAAAATTTTATTATTTAATTTAGACTAAAATTATCTAGGTAGAAGGGGGGCGCGAAAATATTTTTTGGTAGAAAGCCCAGGAAACTATTATATTAATCTATCGGATAGATTAATATAATAGTTTCCTGGGCTTTCACGTTGGTTGAATATAGGCTACGGCCGAACTTTCCCAAATTTAAAAATGAGAGCTGCACCCCCTTCCCCCCATGCTGTTAGTTTCTATTGAATTCTTTTGTTTAGTCTTTATATTACTTGTCAAATCCATCAGGTAGTTTTTTTTGTCTTCTATAATCGTGGGGAAACCCCACGGCAATTTTCTCAGACAATGTGTGTGCCAAAAATTTTGCTATGGCTAAGTGCATGTACAGAGACCAGCACATCAAGCTATACACTTTGGACTTTTTACCGTTCTTATGCCATATAGGTATGGATCAGAATCGCACTACGAGTGTTTAGCTTGATGTGCTGGCCTCTGTACACCAGGTAGCCATCATACCACACATTGAACAGAAGAGTCCAATAGAATCGCCCTCCCATACAGAATTGGTGCTCCACAAATATGAGCAAACTCAATACTTGCTCAGCACGTCATTCATTCGCCGGCATTCGGTATCCGACTTTAATTCATTAAGATAAAATACCATGTTGCGCTGTAATGAAGTGATTATCAAGAGGAGGTATATGCTTAGTGGTTATTTCACTCGTTTTACACCAGGAGGTCGCGAGTTAAATTTTATTAGCCCGCCTGGCTATCTACCACCATCTCATCTAAGTCTTGTCGCCAAACATCAATTTTACAGCATTGATGTTTTCCGGTATGAAGATATGTTTCCCATTGTGTTGGGAAATATTGGTAAGCCCGCTTCCATGTACGGCATCATGGTCATTTACCATCGGGTGAAAAAATGTCAAGGGCTTACATATTGTGAATAAAAAGGTGTTCAGACACCTAACCCCATCTGTTGCAATCTGTATGTACTACAGAATGTAGTTTAGCATTTTATTAGTAGACAACATTAATCATTATGTATGAAAAATATAGTTCTATGTATTAGGTATAGATGTCGTTCAGTACAAGTATTTATAAGCTAGCCCACGGGCATTGCAAGGCCCTTTTTGTCAAACCTTACACCAATAAACATCACGCAACCTATCTATCTACCAAGAAATCGTCGTCTCATTTCATAACCGCAACAAAAGGGTATTCTGAGATGGGCATTCCCACGATCCAATTAGACGAACTGAGAAAAATATCTTTATATGTTTGCTCATATTCCCGCGATCTAATTACGACTAACTGAGAAAAATATGTTTATATTTTTGCTCATATTCCCGCGATTGACAAACTGAGAAAAAGAAAATTATTTATTTGCTCATATACCCACGATCTTATTACGACAAACTGAGCAAGATATCTTTATTTATTTGTTCACATTCCTGCTATCTAATTACGACGTACTGAGAAAAAATATCTTTATTTATTTGCTCATATTCCCGCCATATAATTACGACGAACTGAGCAAAATATCATTATTTATTTGCTCACATTGCGATCTAATAATGACGAACTTAGCATAATGTCTTCATTTAGTTCGTCATATTTCCGCGATCTAATTATGACGAACTGAGCAAAATATTTTTATTTATTTGCTCATACTGGTGGTGCACGCGCTTCGTAGGTAAGGGCACTCTATCGGATTCTTCTGTTCAGTGATGTCTGATAACGAAAACAAGATAAAGAATCAACGTTCACACTTTGACACACACAGCGTAAACAAGGCGACTAACAGAGTTGTGATAGTAGTCCGGATAAGAAATGTGACGGAGTACCTTCCTGCTGGCTACTACAGATTCTTCCGCAACGGCCGAGAGCCGGTGGTAGTGCTGTCAACAACTTCGATCTTTTACAGTAAGTTGTGTACCTTTGTAAGTAACTCTTGCTTATCATCGTAATCATTATCATCATCATCACATAAGTCGAAAGACGTCCACTGCTGGACAAAGGCCTCCCCCAAGGATTTCCACGACGACCGATCCTGCGCTGTCCACATTCAGCGGCTTTCTGCGACCTTCACCATGTTGTCAGTCCACCGAGTGGAAGGCCTCCCTACGCTACGTCTTCCGGTGCCTGGTCGCCACTCGAGAATCATACTGCCCCAACGGCCATCTGTGCTTATCACAAAAATATTTTGTGGATAAGTGGAAATAAATTGGACTCTTGCTTATCATCGTAATCATTATCATCATATCAGCCGAAAGACGTCTACTGCTGGACACAGGCCTCCCCCAAGGATTTCCACGACGACCGGTCCTGCGCTGTCCACAACCAGCGGCTTCCCGCGACCTCACCAGGTCGTCAGTCCACGGAGCGGGAAGCCTTCCTACGCTACGTCTTCCGGATCGTGGACTATACTGCCTAAACGGCCACCTGTGCTTATAACAAAAAGCTTTTAAGGATCAGTACAAATAAATTGGACATTAAAAACTTGGCGTTTCCTCACATAAATAACGAGTTCAAGACCATAAACTGACGAACGAAGGCTTTAATAGATACTATTGTGACGTCGTCTACGGGACGCCGGGGTTTATAGCACAAGCTTGATACTTTAAAAATGAAAGATTCAAATACGTATTAAAGATCATCATAGATGATCATATATTTAACACGTAAAAAAAGGTAGAAGGCTCTGTCGGCTGACTGATTATTATTTCTTTATCGATTCCTATCACTTTCTTGCCATAACTTTAGGTACCTCAGCCCAGACGCGCGGATAACAAAAAATATACTCTTAGTAAATGGACCTCCGTCCTGGCTCACAGTCCACCATAGAATCAATATCTATTGTTTTGAAAAGCTTTCAAACCACCAATCAATTCAAATTTAAATCAATATTCTTACTTCGATTCGCGCTGGCAAGAAAATAATTAAAGGAGTTGCAAGTGTAGAAATGTAGAGACATACTATCTCTACACTATTATACAAAGTCTCCATATACTATAGTCAGACACTCCCTGCCTCTCTTTAGATTGCGACCTCACCCCCTCGTCACCCTGATTGATACAGATTGTTTATAGTTTGGTTCTCGAACGTATAGTATTTCGTTGTGTTTTTGTTTGCTCCGTCCTTTGTTTTTAGAAATGTCATTTCACGAATTTTGTATGCAGTGTCCGGGGTGTGTTATAGTCCTGGCTTGTACTGACTAAATTGAACAACGTAACAAACATACAAAAAACATACAGTCAAAGTGAGGTCCTCCTCCTTTTTGGTAGTCGGTTATAAACAGGTATTGTCAACTTCGCGCACCGAGGGTTCCGTACCACCACACCTATGATACCTATTCATTTTAAACAAAACCATCAACGCGAGCGGCAGAAAAATATATATTTTTATTTCAGTTCGGACTCCTCAGGCCGAGTACTACTCACTCCATTTTGATTTTCACTACAGGATTAATAATATCTAGCGCTAATTAATATGCGGAAACAGCATGTCACCTGTTAAGGTTCAAAAGATACTGCCTTTTAAAAGTCAGACAGACGGACGGACTAGGCTTAGTAGGTGCCGTTACCGCCTGAAATCTAAAAAAATATGGTTTCGTGACTTAAAAGGGGAAGGAGAAATCTTAAGGAAACCTGCACATCTGAGGTAGCCAGATCTGACTGAATGTTCATCGATGTTGATTTGCAATTATTTTATTTAAGTGTAGCAAAGTCTATTTATTTTATTTTATTTTTTAGTGTTTTAATATTGCTCTTAAGAGGATTGTGAAGCTGAAAATTTTCATACAAACGGCGTTAACGATTTGCACCTCTTAAATGTTAACCGATTTGGACCAATTTTTGATAGGTTGACAGTCAGAACAAAAGGTAGGCTTATACGTTTCGTTTTCTAAATTACTGATTAAAAATAAACAAACAATGGCAAAAAATAGTTTTGTATGAAAACACGTGAACGACAATAAAATAAAACTTATCGAAAAAACAAAAACGTGCAAGCCTAGCTTTTGTTCTGACTGACAACCTATCACAAAATGGGTCAAATCGGTTAACATTTAAGAAGTGAAAATCGTTAACGCCGTTTGTATGAAAAGCCACAGCTTCACAATCGTCTCAAACGATATATTAATTTATTTATGACATTATTTTTTAGGATCCATATCATATACTACGATCATACCTAATGCTGACCATTTAGCGCTTGATAAAGCTGAAGTGACAGGCTTTTCTGACGATAGCGTTGCTCCATACTACTTGGGACCAGAGCTTGCTACAAATCCAGGTATTTCACATTTTTCTTTGAAGTCAGTTACAGTATCTTCCGGTTCACAATAAAAAAAAACTATACGTGAGTACCTTGATACACTTAGGAACCACGATTCCAAGAATATAACAGTAATTTTATTTGAGTAAACGTTATCATTGGTAATAATAAGTTATTTATAATGGGTATCAAAGTACAAGATCCCTATGGCCTCAAAATTATCAAGAATCATTTGTGGCTCTAACAGTCCAACAGCGGATCCAAGGCGGCTCGTGATCCTCAGCCAACCGAAGATTTTGCTCTATTTCTTTGCTTAATTTCCCGATTGCAAGTTTAATTTTGCAGCCAGCCGAGCAGTTGGATGTAGAAAATAGATATGTCAGCCGTAAGATCGCGTTATAGAAGCTATTGACGCTAGCGCCATCTATGCACGGGTTGCGGCTACTATAAAAGAAGCCTATGAAAGAATCCATCTCAACTTGGATCTCTGCATACAACCTTTTTTAATAATTTGATAAGTTGTAACAAAAGTATTTCAGTAATAAGATAGTCCTACTGATGTATAGTTGCATTGAAATGAGTTTTTGTGAGTCAAATTTTGATAGAACAATATATGACCAACGCATTTTTCAAGATATAAAATGTTTCCTTTGACAGATCCAACAGTGCGTTTAGCAGTAGCCGAATTAGCCGCAGATCAGCCATCCGCCTTACAAGAAATATTTCTCACAGAAGCCTATTACTTTGCCTTAACTTACATACAGACTAATATCTGTGACTTTGGTTTAAAAGTCTTATAAAATGTTAGTACTTCTGTTTTCAGCTGCTACAGCGTGTCTGTCAATCAGTTAGTCATAAAAATATTTTATACGGTTATAAAGTTCAATGTTCGTTTGTATTTTTTATAAATAAAACTCATTTTCAACACGTTTGTGTTTTAATTTATTTTAATTATCTCAGGTCAAATAATATTATAGTAGATATATAGGTACTAAATTCCAAACCTGGGGTCAGAATACAAATTAAATTACAAAGAAGAAGTACCTCAGATCTTTCTGAGGTTCTGATTTTCTGTTTTTTTTTTACAGAATTTCCCTCAAATTAGAAGTTTTCAGTAAATACTGGCAGCATCGATAAACATATGTGAGGAGGGGGTTTTTTGGCGGGATTTGTGGTGTACGCATTCGTAGTTTTATTTTGTTGTTTTTTCATTGTTTTCTGCTGGGATTTTGTTCAAGAAGTGGTGCATTTTGGAGAAAATCGTCTAGTGCACGTGAGCAATATGGAGAACAAGAAAATAAAACGAAGGAGGACGTGAGAACCCAACTTGCTCTGGGTGCAGTTTTATAGACGCCCAACAGCAACTTAGTGTTCCACCTCAGAATGCAGCTGCTGCAAATACTGTCAAGAACTTCAGAGAAGATTTGTAATGCACCGGCACTAGCATTACAAATCCAAAAACAAATGAAGTAAGTGAAAATTATTTACGAATCCGGCTGAAGGACTAGTTTCCATAGCCAAGAAAAATTCACAAAAAAAAATATGTGAGGAGGCGTATTTTTACTTCTCTACCACGAATGATGTCATCACTTTCACACACTGCCAGTATGATAGAGATGAGAGATTTAAGGGGCTGACCGGACCCAGTAGTGTAAATATTCTTTGCCGGACCGGACGAACCGTGTGAACTGGCCTACAGTTGTCAAAGGCGTTTATGACATTCAATGATTTTAATATATAACTTCTCGTGTCATGTTGTTTTCATGTTCTAGTGACATTATTTGTTTTTTTATATCACGGATTGTATTTTGACGTTATTAACTAATGATTGTATGTTTCCTGATTTTTTCAAATGAAATTATGTAATCACTATTAATTACTATCAGGAAGAGTGTAATTTGCACCTATTTTGAATATATATCTTGAATCTTGAAATTTCCTAAAGTTAGTTTAGTTTGTATTTTAGTGGCGATTTGATCCCTGTCCGATGAAGTTGTAAAGGCACAACGGCCAACGAGCAGTCCTTACGACAAATAAATTGGCGATTCAACAGAAGTTGTTCACAGAGACAGGTTTTAAGTTGAAATAAAAACAAACAAGTTATTAAGGTTGCTGGTTGTTGAATTCTGCAGCAATATGTCAAATTGTGTAGGAATTCCAGCTGTATACATAATATATTACCTTTGGTTTTGAATTCTGCAGCAATGTTTCAATTTGTGTAGGAATTCCAGCTGTATACATTATTACCTTTGGTTTTGAATTCTGCAGCAATGTTTCAATTTGTGTTGAAATTCCAGCTGTATACATATATTACCTTCGGTTTTGAATTCTGCAGCAATGTTTCAATTTGTGTAGGAATTCCAGCTGTACACATATATTATGCCATTTTTTAATATAAATGATCGGATATTTATTTCATTATAAAGAAGAAGGTATGCCGTTAATAGTGGAAAATAACATCAGGCAAATGACTACCACAACCACGCTTACAGTACCATATCCTTTTCATGAAATTTTCCATAACCAAATCGCAAAGTGGCTGGCCTACATCCTCGATAATTTTTATGGCCGGAATTGGATGGTATTGATGTGGACAACGTTTACTTTCAACAAGACGGCGCTACGAGCCACACAAGCAACGAAACCATTGATCTTTTGCGCGAAAAGTTTCCGGACTGTGTTATCTCTCGAAGAGGTGATCACAATTGGCCACGAGATCTTGTGATTTAACACCTTGCGACTTCTTCCCTTGGGGGCTACGTGAAAAAGAAGGTCTACGCCAACAGCCCAGCGACGCTTCAAGACCTCAAAGATGGAATTCGTGAGGCTATCGAGGACATAGGGCAGCCACATTGCGATTTGGTTATGTAAAATTTCATGAAAAGGATATGGTCCTGTAAGCGTGGTCGAGGTGGTCATTTGCCTGATGTTATCTTCCACTATTAACGGCATACCTTCTTCTTTATAATGAAATAAACATCCGATCATTTATATTAAAAAAATGAAATTTTTCTTTGAATATCAAAATAACACCTCTTATTGGAAAACACTTTACAATACAAAAGACGACAAAACAATAATCAGAGATATTATTATAAATTGTCTAGTTTCCTGTATTAAAAATCACAAAACTAGTAATTTGTTATCACTTATATTCTTCTATATATAAGAGAACCGTTATAACGAGCCTTCAGAATTTACAGATTCAAAGTAAATTATAAGTACAAAAAAGATGACAAAACAATATTCAGAGATATTATTATAACTTTTCTAGTTTCCTGTATTAAATCACAAAACTAGTAGTTTGAAATCACATATATTCTTCTGTATATAAGAGAGCGGGTAGAAGGGGCCTTCTGTGAGAAGAGTCTCTTGCAAGTCGGTTGGTAGGTTCATAACTAATTCAGCCACTTGTCGCCTCACAGTAGGATCTGAAATGTAGGAAATTAATCAGCTTTTGAATCTCACGTACTAAATATCAGATCCTTACTAATATTATAAACTAACATATAATACTTTTTATCCCGGAGAATTCAAGAGTTCCCGTGGCAAAATTTATAACCTCCACGCGGACGAAGTGCACAAGTGTTTAGTATGTCTTTGTATGTGCCTGGAATAGTTAAATGAATCTATAGTTATGTGTGTACCACCTGCAAGTATTAGTACTTTAATTCTATACATAATAAAAATACTGATTACTGAATTTAGACATCAATTATGAATCATTTACTTTTTTTACAGTATAAAATCGAAACATCTCAAAATAGTGTTTATATTATCATGCAATGAAAAATCTTAAATTCGCAATTCTCGTTGTATTATCTATTGAAAAGTGGTAGGTACAATGACTTATATATTACTGGCGTAAGGACCCGGCCAACGCGCGCGACTAATGGGCCCAGCGAATTGGTGCGAAAATCGAAAGTTTCGCACACTCGCGACTCAGTCGTCTGCGGGACATTGTTCAGTGCGGTGGAAAAATATTCCATATAAAAATGCCTTATTGTGTTGTTAGAGGCCGTAAATATAATAAAAGAAAGGCTAAAAAGAAACATGGGATGTCGTATCATCGATAAGTAACCTTACATTGTATTTTTTCTTGTAAACAAATTTAAAAAACGAATTTTTAAAGTGATAATTCTATCAAGGTTCTTTTAACTCGGCACGTCAGTCAACTCTCGTCCACGCTAGTTCGTACGAGTTATGTCAGATGGCGCTACTTTTTGCATGTATGAAGAAAATCTGACTGAAATATGGAGACGGGCGGATCCTTCTGTTCAAATCTGTGGGTAGGTACGTATGTTCGTTACTTCACCTGGATTGGTAAGTACTTCTGGGCCTGGAGCGATGGGAGTGGTGCTGGTATCAAGGAAGGTCGTTATTTCAGCTTTGTCCAGTTGCATGTCATCAATATCGGGAATCACAACTGTAAAGCTGATAGACGCTGAAAAAAAACGTAATATAAATTAATTTTTTTGCTCATTTTATGGCAGGCTAAGGCTCATTGGCCATACCGCCGAGTCTTCAGTATAATATTTTTCATTAGTATTTGTAGATTTAACGTCTTCAGCATTTTTTGAGTCTTCAAGGTCACTATTTCTTCACGTTTACATTATATATAATATATTCTCTAAACTACCTAACCTGCACACTAGCAAAATGATAGCACTTTTGCTAAAGCTTTCGCGGACTTCTTGTGGGAACTTGAAATACAGCATACACACTTTTATTTCATTATCCTACACAATAAACACACAAATGGTACTTTGCTGATAAATACACTATCAATATTATACATCAAAAACCACAAAATCTAATATTTCAGATAATAAAAGAAAAATAAATAACTGGACACTACAAATTCCCGCCAAAAAGTCCATAATTAGAATAAACTTACAGTTGTATAATACACGTTGAGAGTCCGAAGTTCAAAATTACTTAGGGTCGGAACTCCTTACTGTTTTCAGCTTTCCGTAAAAAAAAATTGCCAACTTTCATGATTCTAAATAAAATAAACGAGAAAATTTTAAGTACAATATAAGATTGTGTTCAGTTTGCGAATATGTCAAAATTTCTGTGACGTGATACTGGTATTTGGTTTTCTTGAATTTCTCTAGCATTTTTGGATGTTCTCATAAATAATTATATCCTTAGTTTTACTTAATTACGACACAATTTCTCTCTTTGACTAGCGATTGGTTTCAATTTTATTAAGAAAATTAATATTTACTTCCATTTACCATCAGGTGAGATGATGCCAAGGGCATATTTGTGAACAAGAAAAAACAATTTTGTTATCGTATTTTCACAGAACATCCAACTCAGTTTTGGGGGGCGCCGACCCTTAAGGTGTGATTTATTTATTTACTAACGGTACAAGATGACTGCGGTAGATCGTATCACGATGGGCTCTCTCCCATTCCTCAGAAACTTGTAGTAGGCTACCTCGCTGACTGGACTCAGGTTTCTGGTGTTAACTGCTAATACAACTTTGTTCGTTTTCTTGTTTACACTAAAAAAACAGGAAACGTTGTGTACATGTGGCAGGCATATTGTATGATTGATTAGTCATTTTACAAATGGTCAGGCAAGTTGTATGTATTCGTCCGTATATAAACGGTCAGACAAATTGTGAAATGCAGTACGCAGATTGTAAAATGACCAAGCGAATGTATGATTAATCGTTTTACAAATGGTCAGGCAAATTGTATATAAACGGTCAGGCAAATTTGTAAAATGCAGTACGCAGATTGTACAATCCCGAGCCAGGCAAATTGTATATAAACAGTCAGGCAAATTGTAAAATGCTGTACGCAGATTGTAAAATGCCGAGCCAGGCAAATTGTAAAATGCCGTATACAGATTGTAAATAAGCGAGCGATGTAAGGTTCGGTCAGGTTTAATTGATTATATTACAGTCAAAGAGCCTCGCAAAGCGGGGCTCCCCCCTCCCTGGGTAGCAGAAATCTGCGTATGATAATTTATAGTTTGCCTGATTTTTTGTAAATTTTAATGACGAATTACACTGTATGCCTGCGACATACATACTCGTACGATGAGATGCCAAGGGCTTATCATTTGTGGATTAAAAAAAAATAAGTGACATGATTGCAACGAAATCGCCACCCAAAAAGAAAAACTTTTTGAACAAGGAATCCTATAAGGAAATATATATGAAGAATAGAGTAATAGAAGAAAAAAAAGAGTATAGAAACCTTCACCGTGGAAAAAAAATCAATGAAATGGCTCAAATAAATGATACATATTGATGGTTCACTCCCTCCACAGTATTATGGTATAATTTGACATAGATCAAAACAGTGTAGGTTCGTACACATGTTTGTCAATACAATTAAACGTCAATAAGCCCGCCAAAAAAGTGTGCCGATTCGGATGACCGCGCACTTGAAAGACTGTACTATTAGTTATCTATTACCTAGTATAGATCGCGGCATCTAAGTTGAACAGTGCGCAGTATCTTATTTTCAGGTCTCAATCGAAGTGCGGGATGCGGGAGTTGCGCGATCTAGGGACGCCCGCCGGTCCCCCGCGTAACCCGCGCTACACCCGCGCGCTTCCTACCTGCGCGAATAACCGTCATTTATGTTCAACTTATACGCCGCGAATTATACCCAATGTATTTCGCAATCAACCAACACAGACATGTACAGTGCGACAAGGATCTTTTGGCACGTGACGGGAATCGGAACTAACGACGCCATCTTGTAAAATGGCATTCATTGACAGATCGTTCAGTGTGTTGTTTGTCATTTAATTGCACACCACGCCCTCCTGTCAATGTCACCTAAGTGCCAAAAAATCCTTGTCGCTCTGAAGTGTAGACTTACTAAAACTCTTCAACCCTCGACATATTAAGACCATAAATCAAATTGTTGGTCTGTGTGACAGTGACATTGACAGTTGCGAAGTAAATGGTGAATTGACTTCTTGGGAGCGGATCTGGAATGGGCCCATTGACGATTTCGCAGTTGGCGTGCTCGGCGAAGAAATGGCGGATGCAGTCCAAATCGTAGACCTGACATGGCCTTACAATGATGCTATCGTCATCTAAAAAGATATAATAAGATCTATAAGGTGAGATCGTCGGTGGCGTAACGGCTAGGGCCGCCGCCTCCTTTCCGGGAGGTCGTGGTTCGAATCCTGCCACGTACCAATGTAATTTCGAATTTAGATTTCATATGTACGTATATCCGACGCTTTTACGGTGAAGGAAAACATCGTGAGGAAACCTGCACACGCCTACGGAGAAACTCGCAAGTTGTGTGTGAAGTCGACCAACCCCCGCACTGGGCCCGCGTGGTCGACTAAGGCCAGATTTTATCGTATTTGAATAAAAAAATGTTAACTTTAAAATATGTCGAACATAACCATTATATCTATACACTAGTATCATAAAAAAGTATTTTTTGTAAGTTTGTGACATTGTTTGTAGGAAGTAATCTCTGGAAATACTGAACTGATTTTTAAAAAAAAATGTCACCATTAGAAAGCTACATTATTCCTGAGTGACATATAGACTATATCTACGCTCGCAAGCCGCTTGCGGCTCACGCACCATTTACCCTCAAAGACAATCATAAAAACGAAGCTCACGCGAGCGAAGCCGCAGGCAAAAGCTTGTAAAAAATAAACCGGCGATTTTTTTTCGGGCGCCTAAGAAACAGGCCGCGGGCTACCAGGTGCCCGCGAGCTACCGGTTGGGCACCAGAGGACTTTAGAACATAGAGGTTCATACATATTTTTTTAATTTAGGTAGTTTTTCGTTTAATTTTAGTTTAGTTTATTGTAGAAATTATTCAAATTGTATTTTTAATTAAATAACAAGTTTATTTGTAACGTGCTAGCACAACGTTACACAACTTTTGCTTTTTTATTTTAAGGTTTGCAGTATAATGACACCAAGTTTGACGCTTGTATATGTTACAGTTATTAAGATAGAGCAATAACAAAAAAAAAACTTTAAAAAACGCATTTTTTGTAGGACTTTTCTTCATTTTCAGGGTCCTATTACTAAGCCTACGCTATCCGTACGTCTATCCGACCTTTAAAAGGCTAAGTCTTTAGACCCGTAATAAGTAGATGACTGAAATATTCACAAAATAAATTTGTGTTATTATTATGCGCAATTTATCAACCAACAACAAAAATTAAAAAAAAAACAAAAATTAAGGGGTCCCACACAATGTGTTTTTTTTTAAGTTTCTTATTTTGTCCTATCGTAAAAAACGGTACTACATACAAGAGTGAAACTTGGTGTGATTATAAAATAATAAAAACTTGTTAAGTGTGAGTTGCATTATCGGTAAGGATCCCGAACTGAATAAGAAAATTATATTTTACTGTTGCTATCGTTGGTTTCTTTTGTATATAACGAATCGGTATAATTGTTGTTCTCGTGTGGAGAGGAGTGGTGGCACGCAACCGTTGGCGTGCGAGAAGGGTTTTTACTGTTTGTTATTTTTATTATTTGTCAAAAGTTTTGCTAAATTAACATACATTTTGTAAAAATTTCAAAAATATTTAATTGGTTCAAAAGATACAGCTCTTTAACGCGAGGTTAGTCGCTACCGGGTAAAAAGTACCACAGAGGGAATAAAAACACTTCTATTTTTTTTCTTTGTAATCTTGCGACTTGCCGCTTCAAGTACCTTTCTGCATAGCAACAACAGACGTGCTCATCCCTGCGCGGCTGCCAGTTAGCGCCAAGCATTCAGCCGCTGTGGACGTGTTAAATATAACAACTGTTCAGTTTTTAAAGAAATTATGATTTTGATTTCTTATAATGTATGTGCCGGTCCTGCGCTGCCCGCATCCATCGGCTTCCCGCGATCTTCACCAGGTCGTCGGTCCACCGCGTGGGAGGCCTGCCTACGCTACGTTTTCCGGTGCGCGGTCGCCACTCGAGAACTTTACTGCCCCATCGGCCATCTGTTCTACGAGCTATGTGCCCTGCCCACTGCCACTTCTGTTTAGTTTTAATCTTCTTAATATATATAAATCTCGTGTCACAATGTTTGTCCTCAATGGACTCCTAAACCACTTAACCGATTATAATAAAATTCGCACACCATGTGCAGTTCGATCCAACTTGAGAGATAGGATAGGGTAGGGTAGGGTAGTGTAGGGTAGGGTAGTGTAGGGTAGGGTAGTGTAGTGTAGGGTAGTGTAGAGTAGTGTAGGGTAGGGTAGTGTAGTGTATGTAGGGTAGTATTAATATAAATTCAATGAAATAGGCACCAGCTATAAATCAATGTGGTAATTTTTACCCGGTCGCGAGTGTTTGTGTCTTATTTGCCTAGCGACGAGCGTGGTTTAAGCGTAGGCTTAGTAAGTTGGCACCCTTTGAGTACGAAACCCTAAAAAATGCTTATGATCACGACAATTTATAAACCTATTATCCACGACTTACCTGGATTTCCAACGTATTCCATTTTATAACTATCTGTCGACTCATATTTCTTTTCTTCGATTTGGTCACTTACTACAAGTACATGTGTACTGAATAAAGTCAATAACATTACGTAACACAACATCTTGTAAATGTTATAAGCTAATGAAAAATAACTTGTTGGTTATTCTGTTTTTACGAGACGATTGCGTG
Source organism: Coleophora flavipennella (assembly GCA_947284805.1). Taxonomy (NCBI): domain Eukaryota; kingdom Metazoa; phylum Arthropoda; class Insecta; order Lepidoptera; family Coleophoridae; genus Coleophora; species Coleophora flavipennella. Next base: position 6,495,007 of record OX369255.1, on the reverse strand, counting down.
TGCCGAGCGTTGTTTGTTTGGGCTTACATTATAAAATGGTATTCAATAATTGCATGTGCTCGTAGCACAGTAAGAATATTAATTTATTACTAGCTTCTGACTGCGGCTCCGCCCACGTGAATATCGTTTCTGTAACTGTTTTGAGGGTGAGTGGTGCGCGAGCGGCAAGCGAATCGCGAGCGTGGAAATGAGTTTTCCTCAGATCCCTCGGGAACTATGTCGAGCTATGCTTATTAGTAGTCTACTAGGTTTTGCCCAAGGTTTCGCTTACGTGGGCATCGTTTTGTGAATGTTTTTGAGAGTGAGTGGTGCGCGAGCTGCACCGTCTGCCGCCCTGGTAGGACGTGTGCTCTCAGTCGTCAGCTCGGAACGTCGTGTGCTTCGGAGGTGTATCGCGGCGATGGAGGAGCACGCACCGTGTACGCCGCCATCGTCGGGAAGCCAACGTAGCCATACACGTCGAGACCCGGCCTGCTTAGGACGATCGATACCGTGGTGTCATGTGCTTCGGTGGTGTCCCCCGGCGATGGATGTTCGTGAGCAAAGGCCGCCAGACGTGGAGTCGTGCCGCCCCCGTGGCCACATTGAGGAAGCGGACATAAGCTCGACCAGCACACGCTATTCATCGTCGGGGAGCCATCGTCGGTCTGCGGCACATACTAGTTTCGGGGCTCGCAAGCGTGGACATTAGTTCTCTCCATATTCCTCAGGAACTATTTCAAACTGTTCTGATTAGCAGTCTATGTCATTTCCCACCCTCTCAACCAATTCTATACCCCGACGTGCGCGAGCGTGGATATGAGTTTTCCTCAGATCCCTCGGGAAATATGTCAGGATATGCTAATTGGTAAATTATGCCATCCATCGTCTCTGTGCAAAAAGTCACAACAATCCATTGTTCCGTTGCGGTGTTAAAGAAAGTAACTAAAAAAAGAGTATTTTTTCAGTTCCCTCAGAAACTGCATCGTACTATGCTATTTTCACGGGATAAATGTAGCCTTGAACTTTGCAGTGACATAGGCTACTTTCTTGCCAAATTTCATCAAGATTGGTCGAGGTGTTGAAGCGTGAAAAGGTAACAAACAAACATATTTTCATATTTGTAATATTAGTAAGGATTATATAATAGATATTTACCTATGGAATTGCCGATTCAGTTTTTGAAGTTTCATAGGTAATGACCTATTATATTTAGGAAATTTAAATTAACCTACAGAACAGATCACTTCTATACTAGTAAGTTAGTAAATATACTTTATTGCACGCCAAAAAAACAAGGAATAAATATAATGTAACTGCATAATAAACATTCAGTCCGCAAAATAACTACTTGAGCGGCAAGATTTCATGATTGAGCGGCAGAAAAACATGTCTATAAGCAGCAACTCAACACTGTAGGAAGAGTGTGGTACGGGGAGTTCTAAATGGAAGCGGGAGCGAGCGAAGCGAGCTCGGACTTGCGGAGCACCCCGACTCGGATCCGTTAGGTTCGGAGACTGTGCGGGGAGGCGAGCTAAGCTCGCCTCCCCGCACAGTCGTAGTGTTAGGTTTAACATGAGAACACAGAAGTAGGAGCCCCGAAGGGGCTCCGTCGACCACTCAACACTGTAGGAAGAGTATAGTACGGGGATGTTTAAAATAATTACAGCCATCCAGAATGACATAAATTGCTGATTGATTTTGAAATGTTTGCTGACCATGAGTTGCTGACCAATTAGCTATTTCTGCTCACCGATTATATTTTTCTGCTCACAGAAATAACAATACTATGCTAACCATTTAATTGACACCCAAAAAACAATACAGGACTTATAATTTGACTTATGCATTAAGCGATTTCCACCAGGCAACCTTAAGGCACTTGTCCCACCGCCGACGAGAAAGCGATTAACTATCGACTATTTTCTCGCTCAACTCGCTTAAGAAACGTACAATTAGATGTAGATCCCGTGTCAATGAAAGAGATACATATATTAATAATTAATCGCCGGCAGTGTGAACAGTCAGCGATTAACTACTAATATATGTATCTCTTTCATTGACACGGGATCTACATCTAATTGTACGTTTCTTGAGCGAGAAAATAGTCGATAGTTAGTCGCTTTCTCGTCGGCAGTGGGACAAGTGCCTAAGTTAGGGATTAAAAGACAGGTAATCTAGTACAGAATGGCAGCAATTTTTTTTCTGAAACGATCTAACTTATTATTATAACTAATAGAAGTAATGTGAGCAGAAAAAAAAACATTAATTCAAATTTTATTTTCTCGGCCACAATACGTTAAGAGTATTATAAAACCAGCAGTTCGAAGTCACATATGTTTCTCTGTATGTAAGTGAGTGGATAGAAGTTGCCTTCGGTCAGCATCAATTCTTGAAGACTGGTTGGTACATCTGCGATCAGCTCCGCTACGGCTTGCACCACCACCGGATCTAAAGAGATGAGAGTTTTATTGTTTAGAACCAAATCTTTCATTCATTCAGATTTTAAGATTTGAGCGTCGGTGGCTCAACCAAATCGGTCCTCCTAACCAGAGGTCCCAGGTTCAAATCTGGACGGCCAATGTACCAATGAGTTTTTCGAAACTTACGTACATATACTTACCGATTGCTTTAACGGTAAAGGAAAACATCGTGAGGAAACCTGCACATCTGATTCCAGATGTGTATTTAAGGTCGCTTTGCACACGTCCGTAGGTGGAAATCTAAATGCCCTACACGTGACCGCGGGTGATGCTAAGTGCAACACCAGGCAACCTCCGTCTATGCCTTGGATAGAACGGTTAATTGTGCCACACAATAAGAAGAAGAAGAAGTATCATTTAGAGATTAGTGAGAACCAATAACATATCTGTCGCAGCCATATTGTAGAATTAGCCTTTTTACAAAACGGCGGGTGCGCCGTCTGGTGATCTAGTTCCCCAACTGCTGGGCGGATTTAGGTAAAATTTTGGTTACGGTTGTTTTTGGTTATTTGTTTAATTTTGGTTATATTACATTTTTATTTATAGCCGGTTTTTTTTTCGATGTCAATTATATTTTTGATCTCAATTATTGAGAGTATGCGTATAGTGTCATGGTAAAAAATACTATGGTAGCATAGTAAAAAATCACTATGTTTTTTCTCTTAAAAGTGGCTATAACGATTTTGGTGACACTCACTACGTTAGATAACATTATACGATCTTCCTTACGTCGTAGGTGGTTCATTATTTAAAAAAAAAACGGAATAAGGTACCTTTCATACTAATTCGGGTTGTTTGTTACTTTTTATTAAGTTTATCACTTTTTATCAAAAATAGCTCAAACGATTTTGTGAACAACTAGGACTCTATAAGGCTTAGTAGTCTTACTACACTGGATATTTCATTATTCCAGAAAAAATCTGATTAAGTTACCTCCCATACAAATTCAAATTATTTGTAAATATTAAAGTGAAACTTTTATTACATCGTCTCAATTTTAATCGCCTGTGTGTCGCGTGACGGTCGGTATGATCGTTTCGTCCGTAGCTCCAAGACGAGAGCTCAGCCATGATCTTTTCGTCCTCTGTAAATGTCTATAATGTGAAAAAAAGTTTCACTTTTACCGTGGTTTCATAAAACCACACACTACTTTTTTTTTCATCAAGTCTGGCACACTTTTATTATTTGTCTAAGTTTAATGTTTACCGTTGATTTGTGTTTACCTGCTGACAACGTCAGATGATAGAAGCTTCGCGAGAAAGTATGCGCTGCGTGGGTGTACATTTTATTCTAGCAGTGTACGTCGTTTGATTAAGGACTTAAGAGGGGTCAAATGACAATATTAAATCAAATTATTGAAAGACTGTGTAAAGATACCACCATGGAAAAAATATATAATATACTTAAAGTAATAAAAAATCGATTTAATTGAATACAATTTTAAAAATATTACCACTTTTGATGTAAAAAAATATACTGTAGACCCTGGTTTTGGCATTAATTGCAAAATTTCTCGAAAACAAATAGTTAATATTGAATGAAACCAACACAGGAAAATCGGTGACTTTAAGATCTTTCATTTTAATTGAACACATTTTTATTTCAAAGTGATGAAAAGAAATAAAAACATGTAAAAATCGAGAATTGGGCGTTCGGTTTCAACGTAACAGCCGCGTTGAAGCCCGCATTGATCAGAACTTAAAAAGAATAGACTTACGTTCGATATTATTTAAACACGTATCATCTTGATTGGATTGAGTGATTGTACAGTCTTTCAAAGGTTCATTGAAATATAGGTCTAATTATTTTATATTTTTAGAATTTTAGACGTCTCGTCCCGTGTCAGGTCCGATGTCAGCTTTTTATCAAGTGTCATTTGTCATGTCGTCATCAGTAACCAGCCAGCCAGTTCAGTCAGTCACCATGAAGGCTGGACAGCCACGACATCCCCACCTCCAGTATCAGAGAGCTTATACTTAAGTTGAGGGGCGTACGTCCAGCCTACACAGTTTTAGTACCGGTCTGGTTGTAAGTCCGTCGGTCCTGTCCTGTCGTCACGTCAGCTGCTCTTACCTGCCCGTCTCTCCCAGGGTAGGTGCGAGTGATGATGCCTTTCACCCATAGGTTTCGTGGCATCTGGTCGTCCGCGATCACCACTACGTCACCTACGACCAAAGGCTTCACCGGTCCAAACCATTTGTCCCGTCGGGTAAGGGTGGGTAAGTACTCTTTGACCCACCTCCGCCACAAAAGGTCAGTGAGCTGTCGGAGTTGTTTGTAGTTCTGTCGTATTAGACTCCCGTCAGTCGTCACATTTCCAGTCGGGTAGTCAAGGTAGGTCGTCGTCATCTTCAGGAAATCATTCGGGGTGAGTGGCAGGTCGTCGTTGTGATCCAGCGGTACGTATGTCAAAGGTCTACTGTTAGTCATAAATTCTGCTTCGGCCATTAGAGTTCGTAGTGTCTCTTCAGTGGGGAACTGTTCTTTAAGTGTAGCCCTGAGCGCTATTTTGACCGAGCGAACAAGGCGTTCCCAACAACCACCCATATGTGGAGCATTCGGGACAGTAAACTTCCATTTAATTGAGCAGACAGAGCTAAACCGCTCTAGCTCGGTTTGGTCAATCGCAAGTATACTGCTTTTCTCAGCTCTTTGTCAGCCCCTCTAAAGGTAGTTGCGTTGTCAGACCACATTTCCTTGGGTGATCCCCGTCTTGAAACAAAACGACGTAGTGCCATTAAAGCACTCGCTGTTGTCAGATCGTGGACCAGTTCAAGATGTAGTGCTCTTACAGTAAGACATGTAAAAAGAGCTGCATAGCGCTTCTCGTGCCGTCTGCCAACCCTGACCGTCACAGGTCCAAAATAATCAAGACCCGTGTATGTAAAAGCCCTACCTTTAGGCTCCAATCTTATGCCTGGTAATTGTCCCATAAGGGGTGGTACTGATTTGGCTCGTCTGTTCTTGCACTCTTGGCAATAGTTCCACACTGACTTCACTGCATTTCGTCCCTTAACAATCCAGAACTTTTGTCGTAGGTTATTCAAGACCAGTTCTCGGCCTACGTGAGCAGCGTCCTTATGGTACTGGAGCATGAGCAGCAAGGTGTATCTATCCTTCGGGTGCAAAATGATCGGGTGCTTTGTGTTTTCGTCAATGGCTGCACGCTCAATTCTCCCACCCACGCGAAGTAGACCGTCAGCATCTACATAAGGCGTCAATTGGCGAAGACAACTGGAGTTGCTCACTGCGCCATTTCTTATTACGTCACGTATGTCCGTGGCATACGTTCTCCTCTGACTCTCTTTTATCCAGATCGTTTCCGCCGTAGACACCTCTTGAGAGGCCAACTCTCCAGTCCGCCTGTCTTCGGCATATTTGAGATTATGAAGGAATCTTTTTACCCAGGCCGTGCTCCGTATTAGACGCCAATACCTGGAAAAACGCTGGTCATCAGGCAAAGACTCGCTTAATGTGACTAATGAGAGAGGGCACACCAGCTTTAGCTCGTCATCGTGGTCGTCAAGGCACACATTTTCCTTGTCTTCCTGTGGCCATTCCATTTCGTGTCTGTGTAGAAACTCGGGCCCTAAAAGCCACCTGGTGCCTTCCGTCAGTACATCACGTGTCGCGTCGTCGGCAGGATTCATACCTGAAGGGACCCACCTCCAGTTATGAGGTGACGTAAGTTCCGTTATTTCACTGATCCGGTGGGCTACAAAGGGTTTAAATCGACCTGTGTCTGATCTTATCCAACTGAGTACCGTCTTTGAATCGGACCAAAACCAAGTCTTCGAAATTTTGGTTGACGGAGAGCGAACGTATCTTCTCAGGACATTGGCGAGTCGTGCTCCCATGATGGCAGCCTGAAGCTCTAGACGAGGAATACTTAACATCTTAAGGGGTGCAACTCTTGCGCGGGCCATAATAAAGGAAACGACCCAGGTGCCGGACATAGTCGCTCGCCGTAGGTAGCCGACAGCACAGAATGCCATAGAGCTGGCGTCACAAAATATGTGCAGTTCGATAGGACCATCCCTGTCGCAGTCGTCTGTCATCATCCACCTTGGCACTACAACTCTTTGTACGGAGAGCAGTTCGCTTAGCCAGACCTGCCATCTGACAAATACAGAGGCTTCAATCTCATCGTCCCAGCCTATCTTAGACTTCCAGACATCCTGGAAAATTATTCTAGCCTTAACAGTCAGATAGAGAAGAAAGCCAAGGGGATCAAACACAGACATAACGAGTCGTAGCACTTCTCTTTTAGTTGGCCTTTTTTCTCCAGTCACGAGTTTGTCTTCCACTTTATGAAGTTTTAGTCGGTACGTGAAGTTGTCGGTTTCTGGATCCCAGTTGACCCCAAGAACACGTTCGAGATGTTCTCCCTCTACGTCTGATAGAAACTTCAACCCACTGGGCGCTAGCTTATCTTGGTGTAGGTGTCTCAGAAGTTGTTTGGAGTTCGACATAAAATTTCTCATGTTGAAGCCCCCTAGAGAGTGGATTCGAACCACGTCGTCAGTTATCCGTTCCGCGTCACTCTCGCTGTCTACAGACATGATGAAATCATCAACGTAGTGATGGTCTATTATAGCCATAACAGCCTCCGGGTGGGTTGACTCAAACCTTCGTGCATTTTGATTCTTTATATATTGCGAAGCAGATGGAGAGCATACCGCACCGAAAGTCATAACGTTCATTACATATTCACTGCCGTCCCAAAGTAGACGCTGCGCTTGTCTGTCTTCTTCCCGTATAAGCACGCGGTGGAACATCTCTTGAATATCCCCCATGATTGCTATCTTGCCACAACGAAACCCTAAAAGGACTCCCGGTAGGGATGTAAGTAAGTCCGGTCCGCTAAGCAAGAAGTCGTTCAAACATTTACCCATAGATGGCGCTGCGCAGTCTTGAACAATGCGAAGTTTATTTGGTTTGTTGGGGTTAAAAACAGCAAAATGAGGTAAATACCAGATCTTGTCGCTTTTTACCTTTTTCTCTTCGTCAGTCAATTTAGAAAAGTACCCCTTCTGTAGATTTTCTTCAAACTTTTCTTGATACCGAATTGCAAACTCTGGAAATCTTCTCATCTTTCTTTCTACGCCGTCCAGGCGTTTGCGAGCGACTGGGTAGCTATTAGGCATCACAGGATTGTCAGCACGCCAAAGAAGCCCGATTTCCCAGCGATCACCTACCAGTTTAGCCGTCTTCTGCATGATGTCGAGCGCCCTCGTATCCTCCCTGGAGCGCGGAGTGTCGAAATTCGGTTTGGTACCAAAACCTTCGGTGGAAAACGTGCGTCTGAAGGCTTCGTTCAGCTCGTTACATTCGCAGACGTGCATCACGGCGGCGCTGTCAGGTGTTGCGCCGGGCAAGGTACCGTGAATAATATAGCCAAGCTTGGTGAGGGAGACGATCGGTGCGTTTTTCGGTCCCTGAATTACCTGGCGCGTCACAATAAGGTCGATGTTGTCGTGTCATATTAGTAGCATAGGTCGGGCACAATTAGTCGCGTCAATATTTACAATATAGTCGGTCAAAAAGTCCCAGTTATGTGCAAGTTTTTTGTAGTTACATTTGTACATTGGTAGAGATAAACTATTTACAGAATTAACATTAGATAGCTTAAAAAAATCAGCACTATTTACACCGCGCACATCAAAAGAAACACTGTAGGAGTCCACCGTCGTCATCATGCCGGAGGCACCCTGGATATGCAGTTTCTTCTCGGGCCCCGACACACCAATTCGCTTTGCAAGATCTTCGTCAATCAGGGTAATGGACGACCCTTCGTCTAGTAGTGCCAGTGTTTCCAAATTTTCCAATTCACCTTCAGGTCCCTTAATGACGATGGGCGCAACTTTCAGGAGTATGGTGCCGCCGTTCTCAGACACGTGGTTCACCACAGCGGGCACGTCAGCCTTGTACAAGGGTTCTGCATGTAGCTTTGGATGGTGCACACGTTCGCATGACTGGCACTTTTTTTTGCGTCGGCAGTTCTTTAGCTGATGCGTCGCTGCTAAACAGGAAAAGCACAGCTTACTTTCCGTAACAAACTTCCAACGTTCATCGACTGTCAGGCGTGTAAAAACAGGGCACGATTCTAAACAGTGCTCTTTCTGGCACATAGTACAAGTCTGGCTGCTTGTTGCATACACAGTATGTCTCTGATGTACATGTGTAGGTGTAAGTCTCGACGTAGTCGGTGTTGCGCGTTCAGTTGTCTTCGGCATGGGTGCAATACTAGTGGCTGCCGTCGCTATCTTCATAAGCCATTCAGATAATTCAATAAGTGTAGCGTGATAAAACTCTCTCTCGCTTAAATAAAAACTCCATTGGTATTTTAAAAGAGACGGCAGTTTGCTTATGATCTCGCGAATGAGTGACGTGTTAGTCAGCTGGCCGGACTCGTCGGTACCTGTCATCGTGGTCACAATATTTTGAACAGCTGTTGCGTATTCTATTAGTCCATTCACATCGTCATGGCGTATTTCACGAATGGATTTTATTTTTGACAGCATAATTTCGATTATATATTCCGGGCGGCCGAAACGTAGTCGAAGTGTATCAATAATTTTGGGTAAATTGGTGGCGCTTACCAGCAATGCGGATACAGAGTCTCGCGCTTTGCCCCGCAGACATTTGGCTAGGCGAGCAATATTTTCATCGTCGCTGTATCGACATAGACGTGTGGTGGTCTTAAATTGGCTGTAAAATAATGGCCAGTCTTCAGGTTCTCCTGAAAAGGTTGGTAGTTCTTTTATCGAAGTCTGGCGTGCCAGGAATTTGTTGATCTCACCCTCAGGAACGCGCGCGTGGTCAACTCGGTCAAATTTAGGCGTGTAGATCTCTGCTTTAGTTAAAGGAGGTACTGCCTGAGAGGCAGTAGCGTCAACAGCTGTCGGCTGAACTATTCGTCTCCGGAAACTGCGCTCTGAGATGTCGTCGCCTTTCTCACTGAGTGCTTCAGCCTGAATTCGCATTTGCTCGTAGATCAGGTTTTTTTCGACCTCTGCAGCCTTTTGTGTTTGCTCATAGATCAACTTTTTTTCGACCTCTGCAGCCTTTTGTGTTTGCTCATAGATCAACTTTTTCTCGACCTCCGCAGCCTTCCTGGCGGCTTCCAGTTTTAATTCTACGAGCTGTTGTCTTGCACTTGACGTCACGCTACACTGTGACCGTGCAGATTTTATAGATTTTACTGTCGACGGCGGAGACTGGTCTCGTTCAGAAGTCTCGCCGGGTATTTCAACTCCAATCGGCTTACCTTCTAGCTTTTTGGCCTGACTCCTAGTAAGCCTGTCGGATCCGTCCATAGTGCTGGTCAGTCGATCGAAGGACCACTTTGTACAGTCTTTCAAAGGTTCATTGAAATATAGGTCTAATTATTTTATATTTTTAGAATTTTAGACGTCTCGTCCCGTGTCAGGTCCGATGTCAGCTTTTTATCAAGTGTCATTTGTCATGTCGTCATCAGTAACCAGCCAGCCAGTTCAGTCAGTCACCATGAAGGCTGGACAGCCACGACAGTGATCTTAGCGCCTTAATATTATGATGATGATGACGTTCTACTACAAATAAGTAAAGTACTTAGTACTCTTTTTTGATGGTTGCTTATTAGCTTAAATGGCTGAGTTTTGTTGTTGTCATCAATGCCGCTGGATGCGGGCAGCGCAGGACCGATCGTTGTGGAAATCCTTGGGGGAGGCATTTGTCCAGCAGCGGACGTCTTTCGACTGATATGATGATAATATCATCAATAATCCAAATTGAAATAAAATTTTGGTAAGCAGTATTTTACGAAGTCTACCTACCTGGATTAGCCAGCACTTCGGGGTCAAATGCTAAAGGATGTTTTCGTCATCGAGGAACGTAGTCACTTCAGCTTCGTGCAGCTGCATGCCATTGATATCAGGAATCACAGCTGGGAAACTGACTGATGCTGTAGGAAGTCTGTCTACCTGGATTAGCAAACACTCCGGGGCTAAATGCTAAAGGAGAGTTTCGGTCATCCGAGGAACGTAGTCACTTCAGCTTCGTGTAGCTGCACGCCATCGATATCAGGAATCTCAGCTGTGAAGTCTATCTACCTGGATTAGCCAGCACTTCGGGGCCAAATACTAAAGAAGGGTTTCGGTCATCGAGGAACGTAGTCACTTCAGCTTCGTGCAGCTGCATGCCATTGATATCAGGAATCACAGCTGTGAAACTGACTGACGTAAGTTTGTCTACCTGGATTAGCAAACACTCCGGGGCTAAATGCTAAAGGAGAGTTTCGGTCATCGAGGAACGTAGTCACTTCAGCTTCGTGCTGCTGCTTCTCATCGATAACGGGACTCACAGCTGTGAAAGTGACTGATGCTGTATAAACTTGTCTACCTGGATTAGCCAGCACTTCGGGGCCAAATGTGAAAGGAGGGTTTCGGTCATCGATGAACGTAGTCACTTCAGCTTCGTGCAGCTGTATGCCATCGATATCAGGAATCACAGCTGTGAAACTGATTGACGCTGTAAAATGTCCAATTACATATAAATAAAACTGTCGCTTTACTAAAAAAATAATTACAAGGAACACTTTAGACGTGAAACTTCTTTAAAACCACAAATGGGGTAACAGGCCATAAAACTGAAATGCAACAGATATAACGAAAGAGACTTAGATCTTATTCACGTTAAACTAACGGCAGTGCGCATCCTCACAGCCCCACCCGATTCTTCATCACCATTGATAAGCCCTTGGCATCATCTGAGTTTATTCATCTCATCTCTATCAGATGATGATCAAGCGTTGATCCCCATTGCGTTGGGGAATCTTGGTAAGCCCGCTTCCATCTTCGGCATCATCGTCACTTACCATCAGGTGAGATGATGCCAGGGGCTTACCAATTGAGAATTTTTTTTAAAATTAAAAAAATACAAAGTTGGTAGCGAACTCACTAACAATCCCTTACACAATATTTATAAATTACATAATATCTTATTTTCATAATATACAGAGTGTAACAAAATTGGTGTAGGTCCCGTTTGGGGCTTCTACTCATCATACTGAACAACTTTTGTTCTACGACGTTGCTAAAATCGCAAAAAAAATTTACTCTTCATACAAATTGATCAGCTAATCGGTCAATTTTGAACATTTTAGTATGAAAGGTTTTTTTGAGAATTGACTATGGGCTCCTTGAAAAAAGTTTTTCAGTATGATGAGTAGAATCCCCAGTTAACGGATCCTACACCAATTTTTTACACCCTGTATAAATGCTGTTCAATGGTGTCGATTCAATGTAACACGATTTAACTTTTTTTTTTTATTAATTTTATTTATATGGAGAAAAAGACTGTCTAAAATCTTTTCTATAAAGGGAGAAAAAGACAGAATGCGTAAATTTAGTTTAGTCCTATCAAATAAGTTAAATCGTGTTCCATCGAACCGACACTATTATCTAACTAATTTAAGGGGCTACCCCCAGTCAACTATCGCCGCCATCAGTTAAAAATTAATTATTTAGTAAGGTAGTGCGATCCCCTTAGTCAAAAATTGAAAACCGGACTGCAGAAAAACATTACTCCTCTGTTTTGTGCAGTCGGGCAAAATTGTGTCCTTGGTCACTCATGCGATCAAGATAAATCTAACCTCGTACTCCAAAATTCATTAAGCCGCTACAGTCTCTGCCAAAGATACAGACAAACATACGTACACCCGAAAAACATTACCCTCCCTTTAGGGCAGTCTGTTAAATAAAAACTAACAAAGAGATATCAGTGAATCACAAAAACCTTACGATGTAATATTGCTGCGTTGGTTTGAATCACTATGGGCTCTCCCCTGTTCCTGTAGAACTTAAAATAAGACACTTGAGAAACAACACGTAGATTTCTGATATTTATTACAAACATTACTCTCCTTTTTGGCCAGTCGGGTAAATAAAACTAACAAGGAATATAAAATAAGTGAATCATTAAAACCTTACGATATAATATTGCTGCGGTGGTTTTAATCACTATGGGCTCTCTTCCGTTCCTGTAGAACTTAAAATAAGAAATTTGAGAAACAACACGTAGATTTCTGATGTTTATTGCAAACATTGCTCTCCTTTTTGGGCATTCGGGTAAATAAAACTAACAAGGAATATAAAATCAGTGAATCATAAAAACCTTACGATATAATATTGCTGCGGTGGTTTGAACCACTATGGGCTCTTTTCCGTTCCTGTAGAACTTAAAATAAGAAACTTGAGAAACAACACGTAGATTTCTGATGTTTATTGCAAACATTTCTCTCCTTTTTGGGCATTCGGGTAAATAAAACTAACAAGGAATATAAAATCAGTGAATCATAAAAACCTTACGATATAATATTGCTGCGGTGGTTTGAACCACTATGGGCTCTCTTCCGTTCCTGTAGAACTTAAAATAAGAAACTTGAGAAACGACACGTAGATTTCTGATGTTTATTGCAAACACCACTTGGTCTGTTTTTTTGTTCATGCTGAAATAAAAAAATATATTCGTCATCATCATCGTCCTCATATAAGCCGACAGACGTCCACAGCTGAACAAAGACCTCCCCAATTTCCACAAAGACCAGTCCCGTGATGCCCGTATACTGGAAAAAATGCAAGTCATCATCATATCAGTTCATATACGTCCCCACAAAGGGGCTCAAGCCTATCCTCAATTAGGGCGATCAGGCCTTAGTCGTCCACGCAGGCCCAGTGCAGGTTGGTCGACTTCACACACAACCTCCGAGTTTTTTCTCAGGTGTGCGCAGGTTTCCTCACGATGTTTCCGAAAACACATTGGTACATGGCAGGATTTGAACCACCACGCTAGCGGCCGTAACCGTTACGCCACCGACGCTTTTTTTACAAAAAATGCAAATTTATGACACAAAAAGGTTTTTTATTTTTTTTAACAACATAGCGAATAAGACGTTGATTACGAGTTCAAGACTCAATCAAAGTAATTTATTGGTATTTAGGGTCATAAAAAAACCTTATAAATATTGCCCAGAGTTGAAGTCCAGACAGAAAAAAAACATCTCTGGGATTTTTTGTTTTCATATACGTAAAACGATCGGGCCGTTCTATAAACAGCTACAATTATTTCCCTTTTTTTGTATACACTCGGTTTTTTTTTCAAATTATGAAAGTTTAGTAAAAGGCAGCACATTTTATCTGCGAATCACGTTAAAAAAACCGGCCAAGTGAGAGTCAGAATCGCACACAAAGGGTTCCGTACCATCTTACTGGATGGCGCTAGTACAAAGGGTTCCGTACCACCATACTCGTACTAGATGGCGCTAGTTTCTTTACGTTTAAAAAAACATGTTTTTTGTATTGAGATCCCTTTATTTTTTATCATTATTTTTTAATTTATAGTATTAATTTTGTTGTTATAGCGGCAACAGAAATACATCATCTGTGAAAATTTCAACTATGTAGCTATCACGGTTCATGCAATACAGCCTGGTGACGGACGGAGAGACAGACAGACAGACCGACGGACAGAGGAGTCTTAGTAAGAGGGTCCCGTTTTCACCCTTTAGGTACGGAACCCTTAAAAAACCGGCCAAGTGCAAGCGGTGTCACATCATACAACGGGCCAGAATGACATTTCAAAAAATTAATAACGGAACAAACAAAATGGCGTTAAAATCCTATACGTTCGACAACCAAACTGTAACCAATCTGTATCAATCTGGGTGACGAGGGGGTGAGGTCGCCATTCAGACTGTATGTTAGTACTAATATAAATATATACTTCGGTGCAAGGGTCACTCGCGCCCCGAGCAATCCGTACCACCACACCTCTCGATACAGATATCCATATGTTTCTTTTCACATTACAAACAAAAGACATCAACCCGAGTGACCGAAAAAAAAACGGTTGTCTGTAAAGTCGGTTTACTGACGATAGTTGAACGTGACAACGTCATAAGAAAATACTGATGGAATGGTTTCATAATATCGAAAACGGAACGCCTCACGGAACGCCTCAGAGCGAGGTAACGACGCATGGTAACGACGCATTTTTTCGTGCGTGCAGCCGGCTCCATCGAATTATAAGACGTTATCACGTCAAAATCTGTTTTTATTCCGTTCGGACTCCTTAGCACGAGCTCGACTCACACTTTTTGTTTCACTTCAGAATTAGTTCTTTAATCTCACCAAGTTGTACACTTGTATGTATTTTACCGTTTTTACGACAGAGCTAAATCAAAATTACCATAAAATACGTAATATACCTATATTTTTGATGTACCTATAACATATTTCTTAACATTAATTTTACAATATTTTTGACATTTATTTTCCCATGGTTATTAATGTGTTTTATTTTTAATTTTCTTTTGATTATCTTTTTATGTTTGACTTTTATACTTTTATGTTTTTTTTACTATTCTGACGATCATATTATCCTTTGACTAATTATTAATAAGCTTTATTGTAATATGACATTGATAATAAGAAATAAATAAATCTAATCTAATCTATAAAGAACATGTTTCTTGTATATGACCCCACCCCCTTAATTTTCCATACTTCTCAGTAACTGTGAAACTTTCAACTATCTGCTTATTACGGTTCATGCAATAAAATCCGATGACAGACAGAGAGACGAATGGACGGACGGACAGCGGAGGTTTTAGTAATACCATTAGATTTATTAGACCCATGATTTATTATGATTGGTTTTAGTAGACCCATTGTTCAACCTTTGGGTGTACGAAAACCCTAAAAAACAAACAACGCACTGCCTTAACTAAAATAGTAAAATAGTAACATGACTTATTGGTCTACGAACGACCCTGCTTTAGAATATTATAAAACTAGCTTTTGCCCGCGGCTTCGCCCGCGTGGACATCGTTTTTATAACTGTCTTCGAGGGTGAGTGTTGCGCGATCCGCAAGCAGCTCGCGAGCGTAGAAATTAGTTTTCTCCATATCCCTATTACAGATTGGGCTATTCTGATAAGCAGTCTATGTATTTTCCCATTCCCTCGATTATCTCAGTGCAAAAAATCACAACAATCCATTATTCCGTAGCGATGTAAAAGAGATGAACCGAAAAATTTTCTGAACACCGCATCAAAATCGGTACAGCCAAACGCGAGATAATCGCGGAAAAACCTACATACATACAGGTCGAACTGAGAACTTCCTTTTTTTGAAGTCGGTTAAAAAGTAGCCTTTGTCCTTCCCAGTGACCCAGGCTACCTGTAAGCCAAATTTAATCAAGATTAGTCAAGGTGTTAAAGCGTGAAAAACTAACAAACAAAAAAACACATTTTCATCATATCAGATCATATACGTCCCTACCGAGGGGCTCGAGCCTACCCTGAATCAGGGCGATCGGGCCTTAGTCGAACACGCGGGCCCAGTGTGGGTTGGTCGACTTCACACACAACGTGCGAGTTTCTTCGCAGGCGTGTGCAGATTTCCTCACGATGTTTTTCCTTCACCGTAAGAGTATCGGATAAAGGTACATATGAAATCTTAATTCGAAATCATATTGGTACGTGGCAGGATTCGAACCACAACCTCCTGGACAGGAGGCGGCATCCCTAGCCGTTACGCCACCGACACTCAAACTTACATATGAAATCTAAATTCGAAATCATATTGGTACGTGGCAGGATTAGAACCACGACCTCCCGGACAGGAGGCGGCGGCCCTAGCCATTACGCTACCGACGCTCCACATTTTCACATACGAGTACAGTCATCATCATCATATCAGCCGAAGGACGTCCACTGCTGGACATAGGCCTCCCCCAAGGATCTCCACGACGACCGGTTCTGCGCTGCCCGCATCCAGCGGCTTCCCGCGACCTTCACCAGGTCATCGGTCCACCGAGTGGGAGGCCTGCCTATACTACGCTTTCCGGTGCGTGGTCGCCACTCGAGAACTTTACTGCCCCAACAATACGATTTGATAAACAGCAAAAATTACTAACTAAAACTCTTCCACCCTCGTCGAGTTAAGCCCGTAAATCATATTATTTGTCATCGTCACGGTCACGTTGACCCTTGGCAAGTGCAAGGTGTACTGGCTTCTTGGAAGAGGGTCTGGTAACGGCCCATCGACAATCTTACACTTGGCATGGTCAGCGAAGAAATGGCGGATGCAGTTCAAGTCGTACACTTGGCATGGCCTGATGATGATGCTATTGTCATCTGTAAAATATATAAATAAATAAATATTCTGGGGCAAATCACACATGGTCATCTGGCCCCAAAGTAGGATTCCCTGTGTTATTGGAACCAGAGACGGATATCTAAATACTTATATACGTTTAAATACATACATATATAGATATTTTATACCCAGACACAGAGCAAAAAAATCTGCTCATCACACAAATGTTTGCCCTGGGTGGGGATCGAACCCACAACTCTCGGATCAGTAGTCAAGAGCACTAACCACTGAGCCACCGAGTCAGTCAAACCACCGAGTCAGTCAGTCATATAGGAGCAGTTACTAAGAGCGTCGGTTACATAACGGCTAGAGCCGCTATCTCCTTTCCGGGAGGTCGTGGTTCGAATCCTGCCACGTATGTGTTTTCGAATTTCGATTTCATAAGTACGTTTATGCAATGATCTTACGGTGAAGAAAAACATCGTGAGGAAACCTGTACATGCCTGCGATGAAACTCGAAGTTTGTGTGTGAAGTGTACTAAGGCCAGATGGCCCTAATGCAAGGTAGGCTCGAGCCTCTCGGTGGGGACGTATATGAGCTGATATGATGAACAACTCATAAACGTCCCCATTGCTGGGACACCCGTGCCATCCGACCCGTCTCCTTAGTTTTAGGGCTATTGCCACCTATAGGACATCTAACACGGCTCAACGACTGTCATCTAGTGATAATAACCGACACCAACGGCTTGAGGTGCCTTGGGAAGAATAAAAATAGTCAAGAAAAAATTGCCAGTAAAAATCAAACATAACTAGGTACTGACCGTGTTTAGGGTTGGTTAACCTGCGTGATCGACAAAACTACGCAAGTTGCACTGAGCTTAAAAAATATATAGGTAAAAATATATAGAAGCACAGTCTAAGTGTCCAATGGGTACGATTTCGAAAAAATATCAAATGCAGATAAGTTTTCTTATAATTAAACAAGGTTTTTGAAATATAGTAGGAAATATGCATGGTACAACAAAATTAATGTAGAATAGAATAGAATAGAATAGAATAGAATGCTTTATTTGCTTTTAAATAAGGTATGTATAAAAGGTCTTACAATAGTTTCAGAATCACTTATAGCTACTTAAATGTTATTAGCATGCAAATATTTTTATAAGTACAAAAATAATATAATAAAATAAAGTAGGTCCAAGTAATTATTCAACATTTTCCAAATTCATAATTCAAATAAAATAATAATACTACAGATTAACATTGCTTATGCATTAGAAAATCGTCAACGGAATAAAACATGTTCTGAAGAAGCCACTCATGCAATGTTGCCTTAAACTTGTTAAAGTGCAATTCCCGAATCGATTGCGGTATTTTATTGTATATTATGTGGCCCATCCAGTAACAATTTTTCTGAAATAGCGTAGTTTTGGGAATTTCATCCGTTTCTAACCTATCAGGATTCCTCTTATTTCGGACTGATACGTCTCTAACTTTTCTGTAGTTGATTTTGTTTAACTACTTTTGCCATTTCTTGTATATGTCACCGATAAATAGCAAGAATCGTAAGTTGATCAATTTTCTAGTTAGTTGATTAACTGACGAAAAATAACAAACGTTAGTAGAAATGTATTATTTAACGCAGTGTATTTTAGCTAATTGGTCAACTTACAGTACCTGGCAGTAATTTAATAATTTACGATTGTGCCACAAGTAAAATCATCCACTAACGGGCCAATCGTTGCTCAGTGTACTATTTAACGGTATACTATTACCCGTCACATAATACACTGTTCTCTGATTGGTCGAGGGCATTTTATAAGCATTTGGCTAGTGTTTATTCATACAAAGACTTAGATATGTTATTTTAATACCGATGATGAGATGTGAAAGATCATGTATATTTTTTTTATATTTTATATTTATTCTTATTTAGCCATACAGTTTTATGACTTAGTATAATAAAAGGAAAAATATTTTAAATAACAAAAGTGAAGGGTGAAGGTGGCGGCCGGGTGGCGGGCGGGGAGCAATGTAAAAGCAAGCACGTGAGTCGTTTAACCAATCAACGTACACCTCGCCTTCGTCGGATGATCTTACGACAAGGCGCCGTAAATTAATCAATCTACTAAAATACATACGTTAAATAATAAATTTTAACTGCTGTTTATTATTTTCCGGGAGTTGATCAACTACCTTGAAAATTGATCAACTTACGAGTCTTGTTATTTTCCGGTGACATATATAAAGACAAGGTAGTGGCAGTATATTTAAGTTTCTAAATAGGGGCCTACATGAAACATCTTGTGAAACACCGAATAAACCTTTTTGACATTAGTACTTTTCCCCCATATTATGAGACCGTATCTGAGGACCGATTCTACGTAAGCAAAGTATGCTGTGACTGCAGTATGTCTTGTCGCTACCTTAGTCAGTTTATAAATGGCAAAACTGAAACTATTGACTTTTGCACATACTTTTTCAACCTGAACCCACTAACTGGAGAATCTTCTCATCATACTGAACAACTTTCTCCAAGGAACCCATAGTCAATTCAAAAAATAAAATTTCGACCATTCATACAAAAATGTTTGAAATCGGTCTATCCGCTGATCGATATGTATGAAGAGTTTAATTTTTTTTTGTGATTTCAGCTTACCAATTTTGAATAAAAAAAAATTTAAAAAAAACTTGTAGAACAAAAGTTGTTCAGTTTTATGAGTAGATACCCCAGTTAACGGGTCCTACACCAATTTTGTTACACCCTGTATCATCATATCAGCTCTTATACGTCCGCACCGAGGGGCTTACCCTGAATTAGGGCGATTGTGTATAAAGTATATAATATTGTATTCGAGATAGGTAAATAATATGTGCCAATAATTGTTCTACAACCCGAATTTCCTCCCCCCCCACTTCTCCCCGTATGTGGAGTATAGCTTAACCTTCCCGAGTTTTTGGGGACTATAAGAAGTTAAATTAATTAATTAAAATTTATTTATTTGCAACTTAAACTACAGGTAAAAATTTAATGTGTACGATAGCAACGATGTGTAGTATAACTTAACCTTTTTTGTAAGAGCCTTTTTTGTAAAAGAGCGCTCTTTTAACCAAAGTTATGGCTTATGTATTAAATTTTCTTTTTCTTTAACACTTTGGCTCCCTGCGTATGTGTAGGGAAAAGTTTTTTCATCAATACAAAATGTTGCAAAGTGTATGTTATGCAGACAGCAGGCTTGACAAATTGGTTTAATATTCTGATTGAAACATTTATTTAAGAGTGCGAACGGGATTTTTTTTTTTATTCACAATTGGTAAACCCTTGACAACATCTCACCTGGTGGTAAGTGACGATGTTGCCGAAGATGGAAGCGGGCTTACCAAGATTTCCCAACTCAATGGGGAACTACTGGCTATCTTATCTTCATGTCGGAAACACACCAAAAGTAAACTTACAGAATTTGTTAACTAATTACTAGTTTTTATTCAAAAATTAAAAATGTTTTTTTGCAAAACTTACCGGGATTGCCAACATGTTCATTTTTAAATGTGTCTGTTAGCTCGTAATATTTTTTTCTCTCAACAATTTGGGCACTATGTTCATGAATAATGGAAAAAATCAACGATAAAACATAAAATAACATATTTGCGATATACCTCACTCAAATAATATCAACTTATGAATGTAAATTTATTTGTGTTAGTATAGTTTTTAAGCAGTAATTGCGTGCAGCGCAGCGATTTTTGTCTAATTGAAGCTGCAATATAAGGGGGGTAAAAAAGGTGTAGGAACTGTTATCTGGGGGTTCTACTCATCATAATAATTAATTTTACCCAAGGCATCCATAGTAAATAAAATAATCAAATAATCAGAACATCTTTACAAAAATGCACAAAATAGGTCGATTAGCTGATCGATTTATACGAAGATTTTTTTTATTTGCGATTTCAGCGAAGTCATAAAACAAAAAGTTGTAGAAGGCCCTGTTAACGGGACCTATATCAGTTTTGTAACCACCTATATATGCAGGTTTCTGAATTATCTTATTATCATATCTGTGGTAATAGGTTAATAACAACAAAACGAAGGATCAAGAATAAGGGTTAAGGTCAAGGTTTACAAGCCGTTGTTTAAGTGATGAGATATTGATTTTAAGATAACTTGTAACAAAGGGCAGGTACATAGTTTAAATTCGAGAATAATTCAACAGTGTCAAATATAAGGTCCTTCTGATATAGATGTAAAAAAATAACCGTATCTTGTATTCATATTCACCTACAGAGCCTGTAATAAAGTCGAAATTTTGGACTCCCCTTACAAAATTGGCTGAGCCAATTTTTTATATCGGAATTTTTGAAAACTCCTGGGGGTAAAGTGTTCAATATCCTAAGTGGAAGCCCTTTTTTTAAAAAAAAATCCATCAATTTGACTGACTCGGTGGCTTAGTGGTTAGTGCCCTTGACTACTGATCCGAGGGTTGTGGGTTCGATCCCCACCCATGGCAAGCATTTGTGTGATGAGCAGATTTGTTTGCTCTGTGTCTGGGTGTTAAATATCTATATATGTATGTATTTAAATGTATATAAGTATGTATATCAGTCTCTGGTAACCCATAACACAGGGAATCCTACTTTGGGGCCAGATGACCATGTGTGATTTGTCCCAGAATATTTATTAATATTTATTTATTTAATTTTATAAGGACCCTGAATAAAGATGGTATGAAAAAACAGGCCAATGCGAGACGGGCTCATATACGAAAGGTTCAGTAGCATCGTAATGTCACGTTTAAAAAATCTTTATTTTTTATGGGGATTTTTTTTAATTATTTTTTTATTCACAATTGGTAAACCCTTGACAACATCTCACCTGGTCGTAAGTGACGATGTTGCCGAAGATGGAAGCGGGCTATAATAAAAATGGATTATAATGGGGATGAAGATTTTTATTAAGTATTTGTTTCTAAAGCGGCAATAGAAGAAAATTTCAACTGTCTACCTATTATTCATGAAATACAGCCCGCTGATAGACATACGAACGGATAGACATACGGACGGATGGATGGATGGACAGCGGAGGCTTTGTTATAAGTTTAACCGCTTCCGTGGCGTAATAGTTAGTCCATTCGCTTCACACCAGGAGATCGCGGGTTCGATTCCCGGTGGGGTCAACTTGTAAAACTCGGCTTGGTTGGTGGTAGGGCCTTTTCTTAGCCCGCCTGGCTACCTACTCTTGCCGCCGAACATCAGTGTTAACAAAATTGATGTGTGAAGATAAGATATTCAGTTCTCCATTGTATTGTGGAATCTTGGTAAGCCCGCTTCCATCTTCGGCATCATCGTCACTTACCATCAGGTGAGATGATGTCAAAGGCTTACCAAGTGTTAATAAAAAAAATAATTTAAAAAGTTCCCGTTCGCACCGTTAAATAAATGTTTGAATCAGAATATTAAACCAATTTGTCAAGTCTGCATGACAGACACTTTGCAACATTTTGTATTGATGAAAAAAGTTTTTCCTACACATACGCAGGGAGCCAAAGTGTTAAAGAAAAAGAAAATTTAATCCATAAGCCATAACTTTGGTTAAAAGAGCGCTCTTTTACAAAAAAAGGCTCTTTGGCATGACTGCGTCAAAAAGTTGCTCCTATCTCCGCGTGAGAGAATTAAGAAGAGTGTGGATGTGGCAAATTTATTTTATTCAAACACGCTATGTAATAATTGCTTTACATTCTTAAAAAGAAGACAGCAAATACGTCATTTCAGGATCAGCAAATTGAAAAAAAAATAAACCGGTCAAGTGCGAGTGGGCCTCGCGCACGAAGGGTTCCGTACCATTATCTATAAAAATCACGTTTGTTGTATGGGAATTAAATATTAATTTTATTTTAATTTAATTATTGATGTCTAAAGTGCATAAATAACTAAATATTCTGTGAATATTTCAAGCGTCTACCTGTTGCCGTTCTCAATATCAAACAAAAACAACACGTTTGTTATGTGGGAGCCCCCTTAAATATTTGTTTTAATCTGTTTTTTAGTATTTGTTGTTATAGCGGCAACAAAAATACATCATCTGTGAAAATTTCCACTGTCTAACTATCACGGTTCATGAAATACAGCCTAAATTACAAAATTTACAAAATTATAAAATTTACGTATGAAATCTCTTTTGGCCTGTAAAATTGTATTTAAAATTCAAATAATAAAATTGTATGCTGTAGGTTTCATTAAGGAAATAAAATAATAATAATAATAAAGACAGACGGACGGCCAGACATATGGACAGCGAAGTCTCAGTAACAGGGTTCCGTTTTTACCCTAAAAACTCGTTAAGGATGGGTTATGTAATTTCGTTACTCGAGAGTAGTATTTTTTTTATTGCAACAATTTCATAACGCACTGAGAAGCACAGAACACAAATCTCATACAGCCATGTGACAACATCACCACAGTATTACGATATGGCTTACAGTAGTGCAACGCCTTTGATGTCGCACGATGCCACCACGGCGTAGGTAGATGACCTAAGTGGAACAAATTTTTTTCTCATCTAATTGGCAGCTGACGTAAGCGGAATAAGTTTTACTCGTAGCAGTACTAGCCTGTAGTCCGCGGAGTCAATAGTCAATTATCAAAACCAATAGTCAATTATCAGAAAAAAAGTTAGACCTTCCATACAAAAATGCA
Source organism: Coleophora flavipennella (assembly GCA_947284805.1). Classification (NCBI taxonomy): domain Eukaryota; kingdom Metazoa; phylum Arthropoda; class Insecta; order Lepidoptera; family Coleophoridae; genus Coleophora; species Coleophora flavipennella. The sequence goes on along the minus strand of OX369255.1, from coordinate 6,471,712 downwards.
CAAAATTGTTCGCTCAACTGATCGATTTGTATGAAGAGTTATATGTTTTTGCGATTTCACCAAACACATAGAACAAAAGTTATTCAGTATGATGAGTAGAAGCCCCATTTAACGGGCCCTGCACCGATTTTTATAAGCCCTGTCAACACCAATCATCAAAATCCATGGTAAATTTTCGAGAAAAAAAAAGAACCCTCCATACAAAAACGCAAAAATTGGTGGCTCAGCTGATCGACTTATATGAAGAGTTATATTTTTTGCGATTTCACCAAACACATAGAACAAAAGTTATTCAGTATGATGAGTAGAAGCCCCATTTAACGGGCCCTGCACCGATTTTTATAAGCCCTGTCAACACCAATCATCAAAATCCATGGTAAATTTTCGAGAAAAAAAAAAACCCTCCATACAAAAATTCAAAAATTGGTGGCTCAGCTGATCGACTTATATGAAGAGTTATATTTTTTGCGATTTCACCAAACACATAGAACAAAAGTTATTCAGTATGATGAGTAGGAGCCTCAGTTAACGGGCCCTACACCGAGTTTTATACGCCCTGTATAACACAAAATCAAGCTGATTTGAAGCTTCTTCTTTTTTTTTCACAATTGTTAAACCCTTGACAACATCTCACCTGGTGGTAAGTGACGTTGTTGCCGAAGATGAAAGCGGGCTTACCAACCCAATTGTATGTCCTTTGTGGAATCAAATAAAATTAATAACATCGGTCATCATCATCTCATATCAGCTGAAGGACACTGCTGGACGTAGGCATACCCTGGACACTTCATACAATGGGCCAGAAATGACATACACGTTAAAAACTACTTCCATCGCAACAACTTCCAACAATTTTGCATTATTATTTTTGGTTTTTGTTATTTTTCTAATAAAGTTTTACACAAATTTTTAATAAAATTTATATGGGACCACACGGGAAGCACTAGCTTTCGAATAAATAAATAATCATCAAAATCGGTTCACCCAGTCAAAAGTTCTGAGGTAACACACATAAAAAAGAACATACACCTCCTCCTTTTTTTGGAAGTCGCTTGAAAAAAGGAATGACGAAACAAACAAAATGGCGGCGAAGTCCTATATCCTGTGAAGTACAGTCAAATTACAAAACTATATCCATTCCGACTGCCATGGCGACTAAGTTCCGCAACCAGTTGTGAAGGAGGATTTTCACCCCATATATAATATTTCGATTTTGTTGCTTACTGTACTTTTTAAACTGAATATACAAATATTTGTAAAAAAATAATTTTAAACAAAAAAAAAAACTTCAAACGCACTAGTCGCCACTACGATTTTTGAAGGTTCCCCTCGTTTTCTCTGGGATGCCATCATCAGATCCTGGTTTTCGTACCACCCTTGGGATATCCTCTTTCCAACAAAAAAAGAGAATCATCAAAATCGGTTCATAAACGACGAAGTTATTCGCGAACACACATAAAAAAAGATACCTCCTTTTTTTGAATTTGATTAAAAATTAACCTTTGACAAAAAGTAAAAAAAAACGAGACCTACAGTACTCGCTTAAGATGTGTAACATGTGACAAAATACTTATGAAATTAAATAATTATCGGGTCGTACACATTCACGGGCCGACCCTTCGAATAGTAGTTATGGCGACGCCACATAAGGGTAATTAGATAACATAATATTGTGTAGATGGTAAATAAGACATTGAACATAGAGGTCTAGGTGTAACTCAAGGTAACGTCCCCGGGCAACGCCATAACGTTAAGGATGCATAGAATTGGAATATGTGTGGATGGAATGCTCACCAATATTTAGCCGGCGATTTCTCTGTCGTCCGGTTCTTTCGTATGACAAATCTGCTTCGCTTTATGTTGGGGTTTTAGTACAGACGTTTGATGAATCTGTAATGCAAAGTAAGTCCGGGCAGACACTGCTTGGAAGGCAGTGTCTGCCGTACACAGCACATGGATAAAAGGGGGAAAAGATCAGTTACAGCGCAAACCCTCCTGGGTCAGAGACCACTGCTCTTCAGCAGTTTAAGGCTTAAGTCCCATCAGGACAGACATATAACATTACTTTGAATATCAGGTAAATCTCATCTCATAAAATACATAACCAAAGCCAGCATAAAACTAATACATTGTCTAGACGCTGTGCATTCCACTGCACGCCGGAATGCACCAACGCCGGGTTCCCAGCAGGAACCCTATCCAGCTCCCGCAAGACCCTGGATAAACTGTGGTTAATTACTCGCAGCCGCTACAATACATGGTGCAGATAGTATTGCACGGGTGGCCCCACAATGGGGGCCCCACAGCCGACAATGCCACTAAACTCATTCTCATTCATAATCATTGGATCTAAAACACTGGCTATAAGCCGTAGGGGCCATTTGCACTGCAACATAATCTAAAAGGATATGAGCTCACATCGGACAAAACTTACGCATGCAAGGCGGTAAAATTAAAGGTAGATAAAATATAATTATGGCGCATGACGCTCACTGTACTACGCGATAACTATCATATTCAATTACGCATCATATTCAATTACGCAATACTGCCAATAAATAGCTGGGCTTACTTATTGCCGATAAATATCTGGGTTTACTTATAATAGAATTAAATGTGCTCACTTACGCCAGTAATATATAAGTAATTGGTTCACTTACAAACGACAAATAAATATCTGGGCTCACTTACGCCAGTAATATATAAGTAATTGGTTCACTTACAATCGACAAATAAATATCTGGGCTCACTTACGCCAGTAATATATAAGTAATTGGTTCACTTACAAACGACAAATAAATATCTGGGCTCACTTACGCCAGTAATATATAAGTAATTGGTTCACTTACAGCAGCGTGCTCGGACGGAGTTGAAAACAGATCTGTTCCCGTTTGTATAATGTGCTCCGTGCAGGTCTGCCACGACACGCACGCTCACAACGTCTTCTTTGGTGTAGTGTTGTCAGAGTGAAATATTTACATTCGCGCCATCTTAGGCAGATGTCGCGACACTCCCGAGGGCGAGGAGTTACAATAAAGATAATAAATCGTGCGACCACTCCTTCATTTTCTGTAAGGCTTTAGTGGCTGCGCTTCGTCTCGGTCTCAATTCATTACTTAAGTTATCTTTTCTATTATCATCTATTACATTGTTCATTTCCATGTCTGCGCTTAAGGGATCTACTGCATCTAAAGGTTCAACTATATCCAAATGCTCATCGCCTGTACTTATACCTGAATCGACTGCATCTAGTATTTCAAGTGATTGTCTGTCCTCTGTACGGTCTTGTGTCACCTCAGGTATGACTTTACTACATGATCTGGCATCACCCTTAACTACCTCAGATATTTCTTCAAGCACTGAAACTTTGCGTAATGCTGATTTGTTTATTTCAGGTTGATCGTCCAGTTTCTTATCAGTTTCAGTATCGGTCGGAGTAGATTCTTCAATTTCAAGTGGGTACAAGTGAGCAAGTGATCGTATAAACTCTTTGTCACCTACTCGCACTTTGGCCACTCTGCATAAACCATCAGAGCCTTTAGCTAATTCAACCAACTTCCCGGTTTGCCATTTCTCTCTATTGCTAGAATCACCTTTCAACTGAACTATTTGTCCTATTTTTGGTTTTAGACTTGATTTAACTCTTGGTTCTTTATGAGAGTGCCAATACCGTTCGCGAAGACTAGGTAGATACCTATTTGAAAACATACTTTTAAATTCCTCTAGTATGATGAGTGCTCTTCTCCAACCTTTCACTAAATCTTTCTTAGTAGTGGTACCACTTACAAGGAGCCTTTCAGAGGCTGTATCTAATGTTAAGCATTTTCCTACAGCCAGAAAGTCAGATGGTTTAAGAACGTGTTCAATGTCCGCGTCAACACTTACAAGAGGGCGGCTGTTTAAGACGCCTTCAATTTCTTTTACAACGGTCAGTATTTCAGAATCCTTAAGAAGGTGTTTCCCTAGGGTCCTTTTCATGCATTGTTTAACCAAACCCACAAGCCTTTCATAAAATCCTCCAAACCATGGCGTCAAAGCCGGTATGAATCTCCATCTGATATTATTCTCCGCACAGTATGAATGGCTAAGAACCTCAGACATAAGTTTAAAATATAATGCATTATCAGAAGTAATTAGAGTAGGTACACCTCTGGTGGCTATCATTCTTCTGAGAGCTAATAATCCTTCTTCGGCTGTGAGATCTTGGACTACCTCCAGATGTATTGCTCTGACAGCTAAGCAAGTGTACAAGCTAATCCACCTCTTACTAGTGCCTTGTCCGTTGTTAACTATTATAGGCCCAAGATAATCAACGCCTGTGAAGCTAAATGGAGCGCTATAATTTACACGTTCAGGTGGTAAAGCTGGAGTTTGAGGTAACTTGTACGGTCCTCCGCCGTGCTTTATGCATCTAGGGCATTTCCTGATAATCTTTTGGACTTGACTTTTACCATGGGGAATCCAATAATTTTCTCGTATTATACTCAGAGTTTGGTTAGCACCGACATGATAGTTCTTCTCGTGGACCTGAAGAATAATTTCGCGTGTCAGATCACAGTCTTTAGGAAGTAAAATCGGATATCGTTTGTCGAACGACCAATTTGCATATTTCATTCTACCTTTACACCGTAGAATACCATCTACGTCTTTAAATAAATTTAGATTACGACTCAAGCTTGTCTCCTTTTCTTTTATCTCGTCTGGGAAAAATTCTTCTTGTAATGTTTTGATCTTACTGAAATGCTCTGTGTCATATTGACTTCTTTCTGAGTCCTCTCGCTCTTTTGTACTTATCGGCGTATCCGATCTTGGTGAAACGAGTTGTACATCCATTGGTTCTATTGGTTCTTTGACTTGTGAATTTATTTGTAATTCAGTCATCGACTGACCCTCCCCGGCCAAGAAGGTCACATTAGTTGTGGGCCAATTGCTAGGATCTTCTGTGATGAAATCTGGACCGTTCAACCAACTTTCACACTTATCTTTAGAAATTGTGGGTCTTGTGGCTACGTCTGCCGGGTTAAGATCTGTTGGAACATACCGAACTGATATTTCACCATTCCTTTTTATCTCTTCTATTCGTCTCGCCACGAATGGGGTCAAAAGTTTATCAGAATTATACCAATCTATGACGATCTTGCTGTCAGTCCAGAGGTAAGAATGCTTCACCTCAAGTTGGATACTATTGCGCACATACTTCAGAAGTCGACTGCCGATTAGTGCTCCTAAAAGCTCTAACCTAGGAATTTTGAGGTTCTCTTGATCTTTGATAGGAACCAAGCGAGACTTTCCAATGACGAATCCTTTGTTTTGGCCATTAACTATATAAACTACTGCTGCATATGCTTTAATGCTAGCGTCTGTGAAACAATGAAGATGGTACTCATGTTCTTTAGTATCTTTGACAAATTTCCTTGGCACGGTGATCTCTTTTATGTTTTCTAAACTTTTAACAATATCAATCCATTCGTTTTTCTTGTCTTCAAGTAGGGACGAGTCCCACTTCAGTTTAGTTTTCCACAAGTCCTGTAAAAGTAACTTAGCAGGTAATACTGATACTGTAGCATATCCACAGGGATCGTATATGGATGCAATGGTCTTTAAAATTCCTCTTTTTGTTAGAGGTTGACTATCATTCTTGAATTTCAATTTTTAAGTATCGTTTTCCAAGCACCAATCAAGTCCTAATACTTTGACATTATTTTCTTTACATATGTCTGGAATGTCCTGCATAAAGTTTTCTGAGTTCGAACTCCATTCTCTTAAATTCATAGATATTTCTTTGAACGTATCCTTTAAATCTTGGTACAGCGTCATGGCTGATTGTATTGTATCCGTACCGGTGACTAAGTTATCTACATAAATATCCCTTGCAGATTGTTTCACGTTATCCTTGTTCGACCTCTGAAGATGATGTTTCACTGTTGCGTTTAAAAGGAAGGGACTGGATATTACACCGAAAGGAACTCTACAAAATCTAAGATGCAAAAGGTTATCCTCTGATGGTGGTTTGGAAGTGTCTTTCACCCAAAGAAATCTTGTTACTTCTCTGTCAGGTCCCTTTAAAGCTATTTGAAGAAAAGCCTTTTCAACATCAGCACAAAGCGCTATCTTATGTGTTCTGAATCGCATAATCAATCCTGTTAGATCTTCAATCATGAGTGGTCCACGATACAAACACTCATTAAGACTTTTAGTATCTTTGGTCTTTGCCGAAGCGTCATAGACTATTCTTATAGATTTTCCCGGTTGTGCTACGCTGTGATGTGGTAGATAATGTATAGGGTGTTCATCAGAATTAATTAGTCTGTCCGGTACTACTTCAATAATGCCCTTCGTTAGTTGTTCCTTTAAAATCCTTTCGTACTCCATTAGTGTATCTTTGTTAAGGCGTTTCAACAAATTGACTAAACGACCGAATGCTAAGCCAAAATTTAATGGTAACGAAGGCGGATACTCATTCCACGGCCAACTTACAATATATCTGTTATCCACAAATTCAGTTGTCTCATTAAAGTTCCTTATTGCTTCTTCATCCCTATTAGCTTTAGGCGAGTCAGTAATTCCAATTGCTTCCAATTCCCACAGGCATTTTACGTTTCCAGTGTCTAGGGGTAAATCTGGTTTATCCAGTTTCGCTTCTAGTCCCGATTGGAAATATGTACTTACAGATAATTCACTCATGGGTTTAGATTTTACTTGTCCTGAAATTATCCAACCAAATATTGAATTTACTAAGTAAAGATCTGGCTTGATCTCTATCTTCTCCGCAAACATAAGTGCATGGTAGTAATCAATGCCAATTAAAATGTCAACATGTTCGTGTAAGCTTCCATCATCGGCCAGAATAAATTTATCCTGTACTCCTTCCAAGTCAAAGTAAGCTACATTTTCAGAAATCATGGGTACAACATTTGCAAACATTGTTGTTTCATTGCCTGTCTTGGTTTTCAGTTTCATCTTTACCAAAGGGCTATCAAATTGTTGTGGTACTTTTGTACCAAATGTGAATACTGACAGATGATCGCTGTCTTCTACTGGAAGATCAAGTTCTTGAGCAATTTTTCGAGTTACATACGATCGTTGGCTACCGGAATCCATTAATATACGGCATTTCACGTAATTAGTACTTCCGTCTTTACTGACATTAGCAATAGCAGTTTGAAGTACGGATACAGGACGACTGCTGCTTGTGTAAAACGTAGATGTAGACTCTTTGTCTTTCTTGAACAAACTTGGACATAACGCTCTGTTATGTGCAGCATACTTTTTACAATGAAAACAGTAATTTTTGAAACGACATGTTTCCTTAAGGTGGCCATCACGTAAACATAGGTGACATTTTTTACCAAGTTTCGTTTTCCTCTCATCCAGGGTCGTAATTATGTTACATTTATCATTGTAATGTGATCCATTGCAAAATACACACTGCCATCTCCTCCTTTTGTTATTTCCAAAGTTCTTAAACTCATACTGTCGACGTTTCTCTGGTCTACTTTTATCAAAACTGTTATGTTTGGGAGAATGTTGATCGCTATGATTCGCTAAAGGCCATTTCCCTTTTAGGTTTTCATGTCCTTTGTAACTTTTATTTTTGGAAGAGTATTGAATGTTATGATTTGATGTAGGCCATTGCTGTTTCAAGTTTCCCTTGTGGTGATTATTAGTAAAATTTCCACTTCTCTCTTGCACATGTAGCGTTTCAACAGTATACTCCTCTCTGCTAGAAGAATGAACTTGAGCAATGCGATTGGCGTCTTCTCGCGCTGATATAATCGACTCTAGTTGTTTTCTCATATCTTCTATCCCATCATTACTTATTTTCATCTTCATTTCATATATCAGATCTTCAGGGAACTTTTCTAATATTAAAAAACGCAGATGATTATGATCTGTGTTCTCCCCTAGTGAACTAAGTACACGAAGGTGTCTTTCAATTTCATTTAATACTCTTCTACACTCTCCAACAGATTTATCGGCAGCCTTAATTTTATATAACGCAGAGTAGTGTGCATCAATTATCTGAGTTTCCTTACCATATCTTTCTTTTAAAGTGGTTAAAGCAATTGAGTAATTTTTATTTGTAGTCTCAAATCCTTCTATTACTTTTAGTGCATCTCCCTTGAGGGATTCTTTCAAATATAGTAATTAATCAACATCAGGAAGATTTCTATTATGTATATTTGATTGAAATTGGTCCCAAAACTGGTGCCATTCCAGAATTTCTCCTGTAAATTCCGGTAAGCTCAGCTTCGGTAACTTGCTGGACATACTCGTAGTACTACAGCTCTGATTATTTTGAGTCTTTGTAGCTTCTAATCGAATCTTTAGATCTATCAATGTCTCTTCACCTTGAAGTTGGATAACTGAGAAGTCAGAAATATCGTCTGCTGATGGTTCTTGGCATAGCCTAAAATATTCATTAAGTTCCTTTGAGAACCGAGTGATGGCAGTTTCCAACTTAAGTGCAGTTGATTTAATTAGAATTTGCTGTTCTTCCCGCACATTGTTAAGCAAGTCCTGGCCTTCTTTATTTAGTTTTCTTATTTGTTCGATGATAATGCCTAACCGATGAATCATTGTAGACTCCATTTGTTCGAATCTTCGGTCCTATAAAAAACATAATAATCTGATAGCACTAATTTCATCTAAAACTGATTAAATACCACATGTATAATTAATGAAAATGTTAATTCTTAACTGGAGTCTTTCAAATTTCAAAATATTTATCCTGATTAGGTGTGTATTACATTATTTCTGACAGTCAAACTTTAGTTAATAATAATAATGTTAAAATACTGATACGACTTTGAGTGAGCATATTTAAATCTCAAAAAAAAACCAGTAAGTATTTATTATATTCTATAATCTCTAACAAATTAAGTTCACTAGATTGTATTTGAAAAAACCTATGTCAAATCGACGACCTACGGCAACTTTCATTTAACATATTTTAATAGAATTTTAATTTTATTTAAAATTAGAATTTAAAAGAATTCGAGAAAAAAATAATTTTATAATGTTAACCTGAATACATGTGTCACACAATTATGAACGCGCCCTTAGCTATAAATGGTACCTTGCAATACTGAATATGACGCTATCAAATAATACTGAAGACGAGGCAGTATGGCCAATGAGCCTTAGCCTGTCCATTAAAGGTGACCAAAAAATAAAACATTATGGACAGCTGATGTTTGAATTTCAAGGTATAGAGCAAAAGGCTATATTAAAATGTTGAGAATTCTTCACACTTCAAGTGAAACTTTGGTGACATGATCAAGTGTAAATACAGCCTACATTTCACAGACAATTACTAATTCCTAGGCCGCTGACACTGACTTGTTCATACTCCATTAGAAGAGTTGATCTAATCCATTCCCTCACAAAAGAAAATCCAAACAACCTGTCTGCAGAACTCAAACTAGAGACGCTCTTTGAAAATATATGAATCTAATAAAAATATATTTATTTCAGGTCCCAACAAATTTTAAAAATGTAAGGAGCTCCAACCGCAGGTGACCAAAAATGTATATCGAATGTATGCTGCAGTTGATGCTACAAGAAACAGTTGAAGCCCGAAATATAAGTGTCATTATCCAAGCAAATGTCAAATCTCGGTTAGTGCTTTATGCACTGTAGACAGCCTCACTAAGCCCTGATATTTTAGTTCTGGTTCAATAGAACCAACATAAAATTCAGCAAAACACACCAGCAGTACAAGAAGTTAACAGAACCTTTCATAAGATTCTAATTTGATGTAACAAGTAACACACAGGTGTTATATAAATCCATATGCATTTGCAAGTCATTAAATTTTATGTGTAAGTGATAGCTTTCTTCATAAATAGAAGATGCAAGTATAACAAAACATTAAAACTAAGTAAATAAATAGTATCAAGCAAATGTTTAGTCTAAACGGCAGGATACTTAAAACCAATTCACTTCACTTCACTTCCCATAAACCTAAGTAGTGCTGAAACATTCAACTTAGAAGCGTGCCATTCAGTTAGATCCAAGTAAGCGACTCCAATGTAGCAGAAGCTATCTTTGAATGCTGCCAGGCATGTAGCCTTTATGCCATTCCTTTCACCCCAAGCATATAAAGGTTTTCTTACATAAATAAAACAAATTTCAATGAAAAAATGCCCATCAATTAAATGAAAAAGGGTCGTTGACAGACAGCCTTTTGTTTGATTTCCAGCATCACCTTTCATGGATTCACAAAACAAAAGAATTACCCAAGCTTCCCTTGATTGGGTATTTAACTTGGTAAGAAAAGCGACTACATACCGATTTCTTTGAAGATTTTGGTAAGCAACAGACGTCTCCGATTCACGGCGCAGGCTCTCAGTTCAGTGTCGTCGAGTTTAGTTTTCGTGCTGTAGGAAATGAAACTGTCACAAACTAGGAACTCGACAAATGAATAAATACTAAAATCACAAAGGCCCTATACTTGAGTAGGTAGGTCGGTAGGCCTTCCATTGAACCTTAAAATATTAGATCTCCTGCAAAACTAGGTGATCGTGACTAAAGAGAACCGTTCGCAGGTAGTATAACGATGATGAAAGTTATCTTAATACCTGCGTAGCTTTGCTTGTAAAACTTTACAACTATATACCGCTGGCAATGGACGCCAACGCATCACTAGATATTTAGCACTAAAAACTCCTTTATTTGCTTTCTATGTAAAAACAAGACTAACCTGCGTATTTCCTCGCTCCTTTCACTTTAAAAACTGAATTTCGAAGTTTACTGAAGACAGACAACCACAATTCAAATAAAACGTGCGCACAGACGCACTGCCATCCTTTACACCAAACAAAAGATTGACACAAAATGGCGGTCGGAAAACTCGGAGAGTGAACCTCGAACACAAACAACGCAGACAAGACTTAGTAAAAATATATTTGAAAATTCGAATTCACAATATACGAAAATTTTCTTTTTTAGATTTTCCGTTTTTCAAAACTTAAATCTAATTAATCTTGGCAGAATCCTTCTGTAGATTTAAATAAGACGTTGTGCTGACACTCAATTTCCTCTTCCCAAAAGTACTCTGTGTTTTTTATGTTGGGTGCATTGTGTATCTTTGTGCAGTAATTTCAAACTTTTATTGCATTCAATGTATTGAATTGTATAGAAACCTTTTATTGTACTTCGTGAAGACGGGTAAAATTCATTATTGTTTTATAGGTACTTTTATATGTTTTATAAAATGGTAATCACTTTAAAGTACTTCAACGAATGAAACCTTTATGAGACTGCTAGCGCCATCTTTTCGTTTGCCTTTGAAGGAGTGGTCTGACTACACGGTCAATAAAAGAGAAATTATCCTTTTTTCTTGCAAATTATAAACTAAATACCTTTTTACAAAATAGCTTTAAATTTCAAAATCCAATTCGCACTGTTTTCACCACGATCCGTTCTCTTATTTATCAAAACCATGAAATGGTGTCGTCACAAACTGTGACGTCACATCCCTGTATCGCACATTTCTGTTTACCGTTGAAGAAAATATAAGTAACTCATTTGACTACACAATGGTCAACAAATAAAATAAATTACAGACAAATGACAATAGCCCCACAAACGAGCCATTCCATCCATTTTATTTTACAAACTCAGGTTTCCAAGTCCATGCATCACATTAAAATGGGTACAATTCTCATCCCAGCACAACTCCACCATATGGCGACGCCACATAAGGGTAATTAGATAACATAATATTGTGTAGATGGTAAATAAGACATTGAACATAGAGGTCTAGGTGTAACTCAAGGTAACGTCCCCGGGCAACGCCATAACGTTAAGGATGCATAGAATTGGAATATGTGTGGATGGAATGCTCACCAATATTTAGCCGGCGATTTCTCTGTCGTCCGGTTCTTTCGTATGACAAATCTGCTTCGCTTTATGTTGGGGTTTTAGTACAGACGTTTGATGAATCTGTAATGCAAAGTAAGTCCGGGCAGACACTGCTTGGAAGGCAGTGTCTGCCGTACACAGCACATGGATAAAAGGGGGAAAAGATCAGTTACAGCGCAAACCCTCCTGGGTCAGAGACCACTGCTCTTCAGCAGTTTAAGGCTTAAGTCCCATCAGGACAGACATATAACATTACTTTGAATATCAGGTAAATCTCATCTCATAAAATACATAACCAAAGCCAGCATAAAACTAATACATTGTCTAGACGCTGTGCATTCCACTGCACGCCGGAATGCACCAACGCCGGGTTCCCAGCAGGAACCCTATCCAGCTCCCGCAAGACCCTGGATAAACTGTGGTTAATTACTCGCAGCCGCTACAATACATGGTGCAGATAGTATTGCACGGGTGGCCCCACAATGGGGGCCCCACAGCCGACAATGCCACTAAACTCATTCTCATTCATAATCATTGGATCTAAAACACTGGCTATAAGCCGTAGGGGCCATTTGCACTGCAATATAATCTAAAAGGATATGAGCTCACATCGGACAAAACTTACGCATGCAAGGCGGTAAAATTAAAGGTAGATAAAATATAATTATGGCGCATGACGCTCACTGTACTACGCGATAACTATCATATTCAATTACGCATCATATTCAATTACGCAATACTGCCAATAAATAGCTGGGCTTACTTATTGCCGATAAATATCTGGGTTTACTTATAATAGAATTAAATGTGCTCACTTACGCCAGTAATATATAAGTAATTGGTTCACTTACAAACGACAAATAAATATCTGGGCTCACTTACGCCAGTAATATATAAGTAATTGGTTCACTTACAATCGACAAATAAATATCTGGGCTCACTTACGCCAGTAATATATAAGTAATTGGTTCACTTACAGCAGCGTGCTCGGACGGAGTTGAAAACAGATCTGTTCCCGTTTGTATAATGTGCTCCGTGCAGGTCTGCCACGACACGCACGCTCACAACGTCTTCTTTGGTGTAGTGTTGTCAGAGTGAAATATTTACATTCGCGCCATCTTAGGCAGATGTCGCGACAGTAGTATGTCATCTTTGGCTTTGCCATCACACTAGGTGGCATGGCTATGACAACCTTAGTTTTCGAGAATTAAATAACGTTCGCATTTCCTGTTACACATTTCCGTCCCATTTCACGAAATCACTCCCACAAATTGCAGGAAAGCGAGAGCAAAGATGTTACACATCAAAAACTCCCGACATAAAAATTTACGGAGTTCTTAATGAAACGCATACAGTACGATATTTTTCTATTTTTTTTATTGGCTTCGTATCCAAACCGTCGTAGCTCCTCTTCCGAAGGCGTCCACAAAAGTTTTTCCATGAAATTGAGTGCGGCCCGGTTTAATATAACGACTCATCTATTCGGCCGCACAAACACGGCCAACTTCACACATTCATTCGCTTTGTAGTATTACAGATTTTTAAAAAGTTTTGGAGATATTATATTTTTAGCGTCGGTGGAGTAAAGGCTAGGGCCACCGCCTCCTGTCCGGGAGGTCGTGGTTCGAATCCTGCCACGTACCAATGTGATTTTAAATTTAGATTTCATATGTACGTTTATCCGACACTCTTACGGTGAAGGAAAACATCGTGAGGAAACTTGCACACGCATGCGGAGAAATTCGCAGGTTGTGTGTGAAGTCGACCAACCCGCACTGAGCCCGCGTGTTCGACTATGGCCCGATCGCCCTAATTCAGGGTAGGCTCGAGCTGCTCGGTGGGGTGGGGACGTATATGAGCTGATATGATGATATTTTGAACGCGATTTTTGTGAATAAAATACAGTATACTCCCTGCCGCTCTCTATATTGCGACCTCTGCCCCGTCTCCCATGTTGATACAGATTGGTTACAGTTTGGTTGTCGAACGTATAGGATTTTGCTGCCATTTTGTTTGTTTCATCATTCTTTTTATGAAATATCATTTTTAACCCGTTGTTGTATTAAGTGTCCAGGGTGTGCCATAAGGTTAACATTAAATTTAAAAGCTATAATTTGGACAAAAAACCGACTTCAAACAGGAAACTAGGGTTCTCATCGATTTCCCTGGGATGTCAACATCAGATCCTGGTTTTCTTATCATGGTACCACCCTTGGGATATCTCCTTTCCAACAAAAAAAGAATCATCAAATACGGTTCATAAATGACGAATTTATTCGCGAACACACATGAAAAAAAATATATACAGTCGAATTGAGAAACTTCCTCTTTTTTTGAAGTCGGTTAAAAAATTTCTTCACGGTCATGCCTCAATCCAGTGGCGTGTCTGCCAGTATGAGCGTTTCGTACCAGGTAAAAACAGGATCCTATTTCTAAGACTTCGCCGTCCGTCCATCTGTCACCGGGCTGTATTTCATGAACCGTGATAGCTAGACAGTTGAAATTTTCACAGATGATGTATTTCTGTTGCCGCTATAACAAAAAATATTTAAAATTTGAAAAAGAGAAATATTAAGGGAGGTCTCTCTCTATACAAAAAAACCAAATTTCAGCCAAATACGTTCAATAGTTTTTGCGTGAAAGAGTAACAAACATCCATACATACAAACTTTCGCGTTAATAATATTAGTAGGATATGTCTGATGCATACTGACTGAAAACCTCAAATTTCAAAGTTGTCCCCAGTTCCCCCTCTCTTCCCTACATTTACTCCAGAATGCCATCCACTTACAAAAACAAGAAGTAAACAAAATATCAGTTCAGTTTTATTTTATTTACCTACTTGGGTAAAATCAGACATCTTTGGAAATATTTTCGCTGGATTAGCATATTTTGAGTGTGACACGCACCTGTCGAACTAAGTGGCGACAAATCTCTTCCGCAGAGAAACTTCGCGGAGAAGTTTCGAAGTCGCTTGGAACTTCACAAGCCCGCAAGTTTGGAATTCACCCCTTCAGGTGTTAATTTTATGAAATTGTTGGTATTTATATCGTTATTTGCCTGTTTATTGTGCCTGTTTATATGAAGTTTGTCATTTAACTACTGAAAATATTTAGGTAATCATAATAATAATTAAATTAATTTAAATTATTCTATATCTAGATTTTGCCTGCGGCTTCGCCCGAGTGGACATCGTTTCTATGACTGTCTGAGGGTGAGTGGTGCGCGAGCCGCAAGCGTGCATATGAATAGGAAATATTTTTTGCTGGATTAGCATATTTTGAGTGTGACACGCACTGTCGAACTAAGTGGCGACAAATCTCTTCCGCAGAGAAACTTCAACAAGCCCGCAAGTTTGGAATTCACCCTTTCAGGTGTTAATTTTATGAAATTGTATGTATTTATATCGTTATTTGCCTGTATAAATAAAGTTTGTCATGTAACTACCTAAAATAAGATACGATAAGATAAATACTCTTTGTTGTAGGTACACACTAGTAAAAAACTTAACTCAAAAAATATTAAAAAACAAACACAATATAAAAAAAGAAACTTATATAGGTACTATAGCGGTACAATTTGGGCGGTCTTATCACTCAAAGCGATTTCTTCCATACAATCCGGTGTTTGGATACAAAAGCATAAGTGCACGAGTATCTAACTAAAACAATACTTATGTAGGTAAGTAGAGTTCAACAATTTAAAAATGAAAGATATACATTTGTAAAGTTACAATACTTATAAATAATACGATATTTTATGATAAATAATAATAATCAGATGTACTTAAATATTTAGGTAATCATAATAATAATTAAATTATAATTGCTTTTACCCGCAGCTTTGCCAGCGTGGACATCGTTTCTATGTGTGTGTGGATATGTGTTTTCTTCAGATCCCTCAGGAACTATATCGGGCTATTCTGATTATACATATGGGCGCCGCCGTGGCAACCCCGCACGCCGCCGCCGCCGCCGTCATTCTCCGCGCGGCGTGAGTAGCGTAAAGACGTTCATTATTTTAGAGATTTTTCCCCACTTTTTAATGTTTTTGACTGACTTACGTGCATTAAAATAACAGAACTATCAAAAAATATATAAAAAATAATTCAAAGTGAGTGGATTCTTTTAAAAGATCTTGTGAAATTTTTGAAAAGCTTTCGCCAAGCCGTTTAAATCTTGTCATCTCAGAAAACGTGTACAATGAATGTTGCTCTGGTGTTCCGTTCTGAGATTATGGACGAATTGAAGATGAATCAAGATGATGAAGCACTAATTAATTATGTTATGTTTGAAACGCAACATGATGGCAAAAATGAATAAAAGACTCCAAGTAACAAAACCGATTGTCGCAGCAGCACTTTTGGATAACCGATTTATGAGTCAGGCAGAAATTGTTTTTTTTTTTATAAAAGTTTGAGTGGGTTTGACTATATCTCACCTGATGGTAAGTGACGATGTAGTCGAGGATGGTACACGCAAACTCAAATAATACCTATTCACTCTCGCCTTGAAGATCCCCAAATTGTAGGAGTCGGGAAACACAGACGCGGGCAAGGAGTTCCACTCCATCGCTGTCCGCATAATAAATGAGGAAGCGTAACGCTTCGTGCGCATAGGCTGAATATCAACAACAAAGGGGTGTTACTTCCCCCCGCGTCTCGTTGACCGAAGGTGGAATGGAGCTGGGGCAATGAGGTCGTGAAGTTCTGGGGGAATGAGGTCGTGAAGTTCTTGAGCACACTCTCCGAAATGAATTCGATAGAAAACCGAAAGACAGGCAACTTTGCGGCGATGCTCAAGGCTTTGGAGCTTGTTTTTGACAAGCTCATCGTCACCAATGAGTCTCCGAGCGCGCCGGTCGATAGCGTCCAAGGTATCAAACTGATAGCGGGCTGATCCATCCCATAGGTCAGAACAGTACTCCATACAAGAACGGACTTGTGCTTGATATAAAGATAGAAGCTGTCCAGGTGTGAAGTACCGTCTCACCTTAGAGAGAATACCCAGCTTCATTGCAGCAACTTTGGCCTTGGACTCAATGTATCTACCGAAATTGAGATTAGGTGTTATTTCCACGCCAAGAAGCTCAAGATGGTCAGCTATCTGAATGAATTCATTCCGGAAAGTAGGAGTCAAGTTGAAAGGAATCCTTTTAGCGGAAAAGAGACACGCCTGTGTTTTAAAGACATTGAACCTTACGAGGTTGGAATCTGAAGCCTGAAGCGATAGGTTCATGCGCTTGATCATGGCCTCTCTCAAAGACAGCGTCTCAGCGCTGTTCGCTCGTGCACTGGATAGGTATCTTTCCACAACTGTGCTATCGTCTGCATACCCAATAATACCTGGTGTCAGCAGATCGTTTATGTGTAGCAAGAAAATAGTGGCGGAAAGAACAGACCCCTGAGGTACCCCGGCATCGATTGCCAATAGGTCAGAGGAGCAGCCATCAATGACTACTCGAATAGACCGTTCCCTCAGGAAATCAGATACTCAGTTACACAAGTCCACAGGCAGTCCGTATGAAGGAAGTTTGCCAATAAGGCTAGCGTGCCAGACTCGGTCAAAAGCCTTCGAGATGTCAAGAGACACGGCGAGAGCCTCACCGTGTTTCTCGATGGCCTCACCCCATATATGCGTAGCATACACTAGAAGATCTCCAGTGGACCGACCTTGACGAGAACCGTATTGTCGATCACTTAGGAGGTCATTGTCTTCTAGGTATGCCAAAATGCGGGTGTTCAATACACGCTTCATAATCTTACAGATTACAGAGGTGATTGCTATGGGGTGGTAATTTGCCGGGTCTGCACGACTGCTTTTTTTGGGCACAGGCTGAACGTTGGCGAGCTTCCAGGACTTTGGGACTATACCTGTTTTAAGAGAGAGGCGGTACAGACGTGTCAGAACAGGAGACAACTCAGGAGCGCAGTTCTTTAGCACTATAGCTGGTATACCGTCAGGTCCACCGGCTTTGTTCACGTCTAGATTACGAAGTGTTTTGAGTACCTCCTTATGGCGGATACGAATAGGGGGCATAGTAGATCCGCAAGGAGGTAACTGTGGTGGTATACTATTCGCTGTATCTAGACTTGAGTTTTCGGCAAACATGGAGACAAACAGGTTTGCCTTGTCAGTTGCCGTATGAGCCAGCGTTCCATCGAGTTTCAGCAGTGGAGGCAAAGACGAGCGGCAAAAGTTCGCCTCGACCGACTTAGCCAAGGACCAAAACGCCTTACTCCCAGAAGGATATGAAGCTAGTTTTGATCCTATGCGGCTAATATGGTCGAAACGAGCCCTGCGCAGCGTCTTTTTGTAGGACTTGGCGGCTTTGTTGAATGCCTTCTTCTTGTCACGCATGTCCGGAGCTTTTAGATTCCGAGCGTGGGCCCACGCCTGGTAAGCTGAATTCTTTTGTGCCTCAGCAACTGAACATTCGGCATTAAACCACGGGCGAGCTTTTATCTCTAAAGGAATGTCAGAAAATGGAATATAATATTCCATCGCCTGACATATTACCTTTGAGATTTCGGTCGCACAACTCGACGGATCGCTAGAAGAAAAACACGCCTGCCGCCAAGGATAAGATGCAAAAAAGCTGACTTGTACCGCCATACCCGTCTGGTGCCCTTAGGGCTGAGATCGGGAGGTGAATAAGACAGTACAAATTTCACCAGACAATGGTCAGACGTACCCAAAGGTGAGGATACTGACACATTGTAACGGTCTGGTTCTGTTCTCAGCAGAAGGTTCAAACAATTTTCCGTTTATCCATCAACGTCAGGCACACGCGTCGCCTGGTCTACCAGCTGGGAAAGATTTAGCGACAAAGCGAGTTTGAGTGCCTCTCTCCCAGCGTGGTCGGTCTTTTCGTACGGGAACAGTCACTCCTTATGGTGGGCATTGAAGTCCCCCAGAAGGACCAGTTGGGCAGATGGGTACCTTTGTTATCGCTGACGTAGACACAAACACCGGCGTGCGCCTTGAAATTGTGCTCCAGGGAATATCCCGGGTACTGCAAGTTTTTAGAGAACCAAAATATGAGAAGAACTTCCTTTCGTACATCAGAGAAGTGATCATCATCATCATCATCATCATATCAGCCACAAATCGTCCACTGCTGGACAAAGGCCTCCCCCAAGGATTTCCACGACGACCGGTCCTGCGCTGCCCGCATCCATCGGCTTCCCGCGACCTTCACCAGGTCATCGGTCCACCGCGTGGGAGGCCTGCCTACGCTACGTTTTCCGGTGCGCGGTCGCCACTCGAGAACTTTACTGCCCCATCGGCCATCTGTTCTACGAGCTATGTGCCCTGCCCACTGCCACTTCAGTTTAGCGATTCTGTGAGCTATGTCGGTTACTTTAGTTCTCCTGCGGATCTCCTCGTTTCTGATTCGATCACGCAGAGAAACTCCGAGCATAGCACGCTCCATTGCCCTTTGGGTGACCTTGAGCCTTCTTATGAGGCCCATAGTAAGCGACCATGTCTCAGTTCCGTAAGTCATCACTGGCAACACACACTGGTCAAAGACCTTAGTCTTGAGACACTGCGGTATTTGGGACGTGAAGATATTGCGAAGCTTCCCGAACGCTGCCCAGCCGAGTTGGATTCGTCGATTGATCTCTTTCTTGAAGTTGGACCTACCTAACTGGACTGTTTGTCCCAGGTATACATATTCGTCAACAACTTCCAGTGTAGAGTCTCCAACCTTTAGAGGAGTGGGTGCGACACGGACATTTAACATTATTTTCGTCTTGTCCATGTTCATTTTAAGACCCACTTGTTGAGAGACCTTACTGAGGCCATCGAGCATTGTGCTTAGGTCTTCCATAGTCTCAGCCATGACCACGATATCATCAGCGAATCGGAGGTGGGATATGTACTCGCCGTTGATATTGATGCCGAGTCCACCCCAGTCCAGAAGCTTAAAAACATCTTCCAGGGCAGCGGTGAACAGTTTCGGAGATATAACGTGAGAAGTGATAAACATCAATGACGTGCCAGAAACTTCAGCAAAAAATGCAGGCATTACAAGCATCAGCAATGAAACCGACACATCATTGTTGCACAAACGAAACATAGCATTAGTTCATGCCAAGGAATCCAAGGTAACACAATAGAGCAAGAATGTTGGCGTAACATTGCTGGGGCTGATCGAACAGAACCCAACGATGGTAATTTATTATCTTACTGGAACAGTAAAAAAGGAATTTTCTTATCTTGCTGCTATTGCTACAGCTTTACTCTGTGTGCCTGCCACCAGCAGTCCAAGTGAGAGGGTATTCTCGGTAGCCGGGTTAACCGTTACGGCGAAAAGATCTCGCTTGAGCTCAATTTGGGTGAACAAGATCATATTCATTCATGATAATTGTAAAATCTGTAAGATTGATAATAACGAAAAACCATACTTAGTATTTAAAAAAAATGTTTACGAGGCTATTGAAGTAAGGGTTCATTTGTAAAATTGTCTTTTATTATTTGTGTACCTAATTTAGACAAGTATGTAATATATTGACATTTTCTTGTCGTCTGCCTGAAATTACACGAGCAGCTTGTTAAAATTTAAACAAACTAGGTGGAGAAGGGGAGTAGATGACGTGTTTTATAAAAAAAACAAGAAAATCAGCGACGCCGCCGGCGCCACGCCGCCGCCGACTGAAAATCTTCAGCGCGCCGCCGCTGACAATTTTCAAGGCGGCGCCCACATCTATTAGCAATCTATGTCACTTCCCATCCCATACACTAATAATTATACACAAAAAATACTTCAAATCCGTTGCTCCGTTGCGACGCCGACGCGACGTGCGCGAGCGTGGAAATGAGCTTTCTGGAACTATTTCAGGATACGCTAATTAATAAACTATGTAACTTTCCACCTGCTTAACTATCTCTGTGCAAAAACACTACAATCCATTATTCCGTTGTAATGTTAAGAAAACTATCCAAAAAAAGGTCAGCCGAGAATGTGTTCCGCCTTGAAGATAATCCATTCCATCTTCGGCATCACCGTCACTTACTATCAGGTGAGATTATGCCAAGGGCTTATCAATTGTGGATAGAAAAAAAAAGAGAAAAAATATCGCAAAATCACACAAACATCTCTGAAAATTTTCTTTTTAATGTATCTGTCTACTACTTATTTATAATATCTAAATATACATACAATTTTAATTTTAATATTTTAAAAAATAATAATACCATAATTTCCTGTTTTGCGCACTGTATCCCTCGTTTATAACTAAACTAGCTTTTGCCAGCGGCTTCGCTCGCGTGAACATAGTTTCTATGACTGTCTTCGAGGATGCGGAGTGAGCAAGCCTCAAGCGGCTCGCGAGCATGGAAAAAGTAGCCTATATGTTAATCTAGGTCCTAATCTATCTACCTACTAAATTTCATCCAGATCAGTTTATCTTTTGTGGCGTAAAAGAGTAATATCCATTACGTACAAACTTTCGCGTTTATAACATTAGTAAGTAATAATAATGAAATAGTATATTTCGGATCACCAGAAGGGTTTTGGTCGTATCTAAGAAATAAACTCGTCTTTGAGAAGTTTTGGAGTGTACAATCAATATTCACACACGTTTGCAACACGAGGCTTGACGATGATTCGGATGAAAACCGATTATTTTATAGACTGCGATGAGTTCGGCACGGGGCTGGCTTCCCAAGTTGACAGTTCAGCTGCTCGATCAAAAGTGCTCGTAAAATAATTGGCGCCTCTGTCGTAGCCTCTGTAGGTAGGCTGCATTGTCTTTAATGGTTCGATAATCACAACGATTCTGATTGGCTAACAAACAAGTACCAACACTACCAACTTCCGGGTTACGGTCTCGCACAGACCACACCTTGGCCAAAGATGACTATTATTACTACCCTAGCTAACCGCTTGACGTTTCAAGATAAAACACACGGCGCTTCGACGCATGGATAGATGGCGCCACGTCCTTGCGCTCCGACATATATTATTGGTCATGTTAAAAGATAAATTCTTGGTTTTAATAAAAATACCAATTAAAGCAAGCCAGTTATTATAACATGACATAATTATGTAGGATATAATAATATAAGTACAGTCGAGTCCATAAATATATTGTCAGGGCCAATGGTTCAAAACATTGTAAGCGTGGAAATGATCATAAAATTATATGCAAACTTAGATATCAATAAAAGGTTATCATAGAAACAGTTCATTAATATATAACGGTAGTGTGGACAATAACAACTGACTATTAGATAAAACTGTTAACTGACTGACTGATATCTGACTTAATCATATTGATATTAGTATAGGATTTGATTCTTATGTGCTTAATAGATTGGTTTACGCACTAAATAAACATGAACTCATGTCACTTTATCTTTATTACCTTTAGTAACAACTCTTTTGTGTCACTTGTAACATAAATATCTCTATAATGATATCATCCTTACTAATATTATAAACGTGAAATTGTGTTTGTTTGTTTGTTACCTTTTCATGCTTCAACGCCTTGACCAATCTTAATGAAATTTGGCATGCAGGTAGCCTGTGTCACGAGGAAGGACATAGGCTACTATTTATATCGTGAAAATGGCATAGCCCGATGCAGTTTATGAGGGAACTGAAAAAATACTCTTTTTTTGGTTAATTTCTTTAACATCGCAACGTAACAATGGATTGTTGTGATTTTTTGCACAAAGATGGTTAAGGAAATGGTAAATGACATGATTTTCTAATAAGCATATCCTGACATAGTTCCCGAGGGACCTGGAAAAAACCATATCCACGCTTGCGAGCCTATTAATGTCCACGCGGGCGATGCCGCGGGCAAAATGTTTGAAATTACTTATGTGTACTTGCAATTTATTGTAAGGCAACAGCTTTATGAAACTTATCACTGTACGTGATTTTTTGATTCATGAACATGTACAGATATTGACGAACTCGACTGTACCTATTTAGACCGCTATTAATCATATTATTATAATTCGCACTTTGACGAAGGTCCGACGTGCACTATTTAGCTTCGTAGTGTAATATAGCCCTAATTACTGCAGTGATTTATTATAATATGTGTTTATTTTGTGCTTAAATTTCGTTCAATGCTAGGTAGGATAGTTTCCACGTAAATAGTGAATTAAGGTGGTTTTAAATAAAAGTTGAGTTGTTATCACAGAGACGCGATTTACTGGTGTAAGTACCCCACATAATTTCGATGCTACTGCGCACTATACTGTATACTTAATACCTCATTGTTTGTTCACTATACCATAAACATTTTATTTTTAGGGTTCCGTTCCTCAAAAGTTAATAACTGAACCATTCAAAGACCACTCGCGTGTCTGTCTGTCACAGCCATTTTGTCCCGAAACTACTGAACTGATTGAGTTAAAGTTGGTAACCCAAAGATGGACGTGTAACGTAAATAAATTTATTTTAAACATGGGGCTACTTTTGGGAGGTAAAATAGAATTTAAAAAAAAACGTTTTGCAGACTAGTCCGTGTGACATATATTAAATGAAATCTCAAAATGTGTTGTAAAAAATTTTTTTGAAGTTTTTTATGAAAATGGGTAAAAATTGACCCCCCTATTGTCTGAAAGATTGTCCTAAAATCTTGAATACATCACAGTATATGAGGTCAAATGCATAGATTACAAAAAACCTATAAGAAAATCTAAAGTAAAATTCAAATAAATAATATTCAAAGTCCAGAATAAGTAGACCCCTATTTACTTAGAGCAAAGTACGAACAAAGAGGTCTTGTTTTGTTGCTAGATAAAGTTTTGGTGCAGAACCCTATTTGTATGACCCCGAGTCGCACTTGGCCGGTATTTTATTTGGCAACAAAAGTTAAAAAAACACCGGCATGGTATTCAAAAACAGGCACAGAACCTCAACAATGGTGTGTGAGGTGATACGGAAGCTCTTTGTTGGGTCAACTCATTTCCTTGATTAGCTGGGCGCCCAAAGGCAATGTAATTAACTCTAATGTCTTGGTAGGGTTGCCACAAAGGTGGTTACGATAAAATTTTACTGATTTTTTAAATTTAGTGTTTACGGGCATTTAAAAAATCTCATTTTATGTTTTTTAAGTCTAGTTTATAAGGTTTTCTTCCTAAAGATCCTGACGATGTAGACTGACTACCGCTCAGAGTTACTTAATAAATAAATCAATAAATATCAGTTTATTTTCACACCACATCATCATACAGTTATTAACAAAAAGGTAAAAACATACATACACTACTGACACTTCTATACATCCTTCCACTAAAGTAGACAATTCTAGCACGTTTTCAGTAGTCACTTTTTTGTGCTGCTTATTATAAACTAGCTGTCCCGGCGTTGGTACTTCGTACCGCGTTCGTACTTCGTATACTACACTACACTGCACTGCACTTCACTAAACTACACTACACTCTACTACACTACACTGCACTGCACTACAATACACTACGCTTGGTGGTAATTTTTTTACACCTTGGGTTACACTATTAGAGTTTTAGTAAGGATCCCTATTTTCTTGAAAATATAATATAACCTATAGCAACCGCGGATAGTGTACCTTCCCAACGGTGAAAGTATTTTTCAAATCGGTCCAGCAGTTTCGGAGCCTATTCAATGCAAACAAACAAACAGTTAAATCTTTTCTCTTTATAATATTAGAGTGTCATCATCATCATCATTATATCAGCCGAAGGACGTCCACTGCTGGACATAGGCCTCCCCCAAGGATCTCCACGACGACCAGTTCTGCGCTGCCCGAATATTAGAGTGTAGATTATTTTATCTCATCCGACAACCCTATAGCTACCCCGTTTACAAAGTGTCAACTTCTTTGACGTCTCGCTTTTGTTCAGCTTTTAACGGTACCTTTTATTGCCAATACAAATAAAATAAGCTGAAGAACGAACGTTGTGTTCAACTCAATATTTTTCCTGCTATTCGTTTTATTGATATTTACTTGAGGAAATAGAGTATATATAAAACTATATAGAAAATAGAGAAGAATTAGAATATGACTAGGTCTTAATGTTCAGTTATAGAATTGTCCGGTTAATAGGTTAAAGGTCAACAGAGAATCATTACATAGAGAAATATATATATATATATATTATTATTATTATTATATCAGCTCATATACACGTCCCCACCGAGGGGCTCGAGCCTACCCTGAATCAGGGCGATTAGGCCTTAGTCGACCACGCGGGCCCAGTGCGGGTTGGTCGACTTCACACACAACCTTCAAGTTTCATCGCAGGCGTGTGCAGGTTTCCTCACGATGTTTTTCCTTCACCGTTAAAGCAATCAGTAAGTATGTACAGTATGTACGTAAGTTTTTGAAAAACTCATTGGTACATTGGCCGTCCAGATTTGAACCCGGTACCTCTGGTTAGAAGAACCGAGTCGTTATATATATCTCTCTTACTGTCATCGAGTGGCACAATTAACCGTGCTATCCAGGGGATAGACGGCAGTTGCCTGGTGTTGCATTTAGCATCACCCGCGGTCACGTGTAGGGCATTTATATTGACACCTACGGACGCGTGCAACGCCTTCCTTCATACACATCTGGAATCAGATTAGAACCCAAGACCTCTGGTTAGAAGGACCGAGTCGTTACCGGTTGAGTCAACGACGCTTTTTATGTATCTAAATGTATCGATTCCATGTCAAGTCAGTACCCTTATTTGATCAGCTGAACGGCCCACTTTTTTTTATTTACCATAGGTTTTTTGGAACGTTGTTGAGTTTTGTTAGTAGAAGCTACGGTGAAGTTTTATTTGGGCGTTCAAAAATAGTCTTTATGCAATGAAATAAGACATTTATTTATGCATTGACACCAAACACACACATACAGGTGACAGGTAAGTAGTGTAAATCCTTATAAGGGGATGAACTACACCTAATTTAAAAATAAGAGGTCGTATTAACTAGGGTTCGGAAATCAACGGTTTTCGAGTTAAAGCATTTGATTTTTACATTTTGTATGAAAAATGGATTGAATTAATTAAATCTTTGTGATTTAAAAAATGTTGTATACTTTAAGCGTGTGAAATACGGGAAAAAATCCCTCATTCTATCAGCTTTCCGAAAAGGTATAAAAGTTGCAAAATATCAATTTATAATTAACAAAAATAAATGATTTCTGTTAAGAAGGTGCATCAAGTCCCAAAAAAATATTCTTAACCCTTCGCATACAAGGTGACAAAAAGTTACGTGCCATACAAGGTGAGGTCCAACTGACCCGAACATAAGTGACTTCTGTATAAATGTACTTTAAAAAATACATTCAAAAATGTTTTTTTATCAATTTAGAGGACAGTTAGAACGACAATGAAAAGCCAATTTTCACTTGCAATCAATGGTTTGTTTTAATTTTTCAGTGGAATATGAGGCTCATTCAAACTGAAAAACTAAGCGTAGATAAATCAGTCATAAAACCTCCTTTAAACTTAAATGATGTTAGAAAAAACAGAAAATAATATTAAGTCTTAAAGTAGTAACTAGTGTTGGTAACTTTTAGGTATACTTTTTTTCATTTTTAAGACAATTTTTTAAGACAATCTTTTAAAACAAATCAAGTCTATCACGGTCGAGCGCCTGCGCAGCACTGAATTAACCCAACAGCAACAGGTCGACGTGGCAAAGCCGCAAACCTAGCTACTTAAAATTACCAGTCCTCACCGTTACGTTTTTTTAAAATATTAGATTTTAAAACAGTTGTGGTCTAAAAGACCCCACTTTGTATGCGAAGGGTTACAAAATGGTTTACATGAGTTTTTAATATCTAAGATTTTACCATGTTTTTTTCACATTACTAGGCATCAATGACACTTTAGCATCATTTCAATAACGTTTTAGCATAATTTCAAATTCGGACGCTAATAAAAATAAAACTTGATTTCTTCCATAGAAAATAGTTGCAAAAATTGTATGGGACGTGATGCACCTGCTTAAAAGAAATCATAATTTATGTTATTATAAAATGTATCTTTGCGACTTTTATGCCTTTTTGGAAAACTTGATAGAACAAAGATTTTTTTTCGTATTTATTATGCTTGTACAATATTCTTTTTTTAAAACCACGAAGAATTAAATCAATATGTTTTTTAATACAAAATTTGAAAATAAAATGGGCTTTAACTTATTAACCGTTAATTTCCGCCCCACAGTTAATATGACTTTTTTTTGTTGAAAATTAGATTTAGTTTATCCTTTAAAAAGGATTTGCACTACTTACCTGTCAGCCTGTATTATATTAGTACAAATAAAACAATCAAAATTAAGAAAAATATATAATTGCCTAATTCAACATAAATTTGAATAAATTACAATGTGTTGTGTGTGTGTGTGTGACAGATAGATAGAGATTTTATATCTCCAAAGGGAGCTTCCATATCACGTAAAAGGCCTCACAAGCAGTATGTCCTACGGCATACTCCTCACAGCTTGTTGTAGTAAGAGCGAGACAAACAGTATAGTTTAATTGTCATAAAGTTTATTTTTCTCAGCTATGTCTTAAAATCTGTTGCATGACTCCACTTTTTCGTCGAACCGTGAAAGGACATCGCTTCTCTAATGCAAGTCATAGAAACTCATTGCCTGTATACAGTGTGTAAAAATTGGTGTACTGGGTTAACTGGGGCTTCTACTGATCAAACTGAACAACTTATGTTCTACGACTTTGCTGAAATTTTTTTTCTTCATACAAATCGATCAGCTGATCGACCAATCTCGTGCATTTTAGTATGGATGGTCCACATTTTTTTTGAGAATTGACTATGGGTTCCTCGGGGAAAGTTATTCAGTATGATGAGTAGAACCCCCAGTTAACGGGTCCTACACCAATTTTGTTAGAGCCTGTATATAACCTAGTTTTGAATTTTAATCATCTCAATCATCATCATCTTAATCAACTCTTATTTTAATCATCATCATCAGCCTCATCATATCCACCTAACGACGACCAACCACTGCTGGACAAAGGCCTTCCCCAAGGATTCTCTCAATGATTTTCATTAAATGATTTGTCGTTAATTTAAGCCAAAAATGTGGTTATTGTAAACAAAAATTTTCAACAAAAGCTTACTGTAAGCTCTATTTTCAAAAGCCACTATTGCGCAAGTCATGCTATCTCATTTGCAACCGTTTCATTCAAAAGTTAATTGGTATTAATTAAGGCGGTTTATAAATGGATTCGTATTATTCGCCATTAAACAAAAGATAAGGGTTTGCCTATTCATCGTTGTGTTATTAATTTTGGTAAGTTAATGTATTCTTGTCAATTTTTTTAGGTACTTGCATTTTAGGGTTCTGCACGTAAAGGGTGCCAACAGGAACCTATTACTAAGCCTACGCCGTACTTCTGTCTGTCTGTCATGCGTTTAAGGCGGTAATATTACAGATTTTTCTTATTTTTGACGTCAATTACTCTTAAACGATAGAAAACCCGATGAAAAAAAAATACCCTTATTGTTGATGATGTTTCTTAATGTCGAAAGCTAATAGAAACACGATTGAGCATTTATGGGACATTACAAAAAAAAACCCCAAAGATAGGTCTACACCGTTACTTTCAACTCTAGTTATGACTAATATTTTGAAGTATAAATTTTTAAAAATATACAACAATATTTGTTATAATAATACAAAGTGAGAAATTTTTATTATTTTTTATACTTTCATTGTAGTTTTTGATTGCAACGAAAAACTATTGAAAAAGTGTGGTTATTTTCTATACTCTTTACACGTAAAGAAAAAGACAGAGACAACTGTTCCAATCTATACCTCGCTTAAAAGGGCGGTATTTTTTATACCGTAATAGGTAGTCTAATGAAATTTAAAAAAAAAATGTTCCTACGGCGGATTTCCTAACACACAAACAAAAGGTACATAGACTAGAAAAGAATTAAGGGGATGCATGAAACGTTTTAATTCTTTTTTTTATCACAATTGGTAAGCCCTTGGCATCATCTCACCTGATAGTATGTGACGATGATGCCAAAGATGGAAGCGGGCTTACCAAGATTTCCCAACGCAATGGAGAACTACCTATCATATCTTTAAGCCGGAACACATCAATGTTGTTAACACTGATGTTTGGCGGCAAGACTTAGATAAGATGGTGGTAGCTAGCCAGGCGGGCTATGAAAATGCCCTACCACCAATCAAACCGAGTCTTACAAGTTGACCCCACCGGGAATCGAACCCACGACCTCCTGGTGTGAAGCGAATGGACTAACCATTATGCCAAGGAGGCGGTTCTACGTTCTTTTTAGGGTTTGTTGTCAAAGCATTATAGTTTTACCATGTCCGTCTGTCTGTTGTCTGTCGGTAAGCCACAGCCGTATGTTAAAGCTAAAAACTGAAATTTGATATGGCTATACAAATCTTTAAGTCCTATAAATTAAATGAAAAAATCTGTAAAAAAAATTAGGGTACCTCCCCTAGTTCCCTACTTATTGTATGGGGGTGATCTTTTTTTGTTCAATGTTTTTGTATTAACCTTATCGTGTGGGGTACCGTTGAATAGGTCCTTTAAAACTTCTAAGGGTTTAATTATATAATTTTTCCGATACATTATTCGTTTACAAAATATTATTTTTTTATTTGGTGATCTTTGTCAGAATTACAAGTCCGCACCCCCTACCCCCTACCAACTATTTTAGGAAATCTGAGGAGTATGGAAAATAGTAGGGCGTAAAATTAATTTATAAGGAAAAATATTATGGCCAAATAGGCTTTTTTAGTTTCAAAATAATAGTCGACCAACTTAAGATGTGCAGTTGGATTTCTAAAAAGTTCATAGATGTCATAAATAAAATGTTATATACCAACTTCAAAATTAACTTAGTTTTTTATAGACATTTTTGAAAATCCATCCATCCGTCGCAAACACCCGATTTCCTCCAAATCTAATGGACAAAAAAAAAGAAATTTAGTGCATATCTAGAGATTGATGGCCTAATCACAGAGTCTAGCGTAAATGAAGGAATATCGATTTTGGGAAACAAATACAAAGAGGGTTTTATTGCAGTAATGTCTCATATGAAAGGGCTTGTTATAGGAAATACAAATAAACATTTTTAAATTTCTATATGTATAGTTTAAAAATCTAACAAACTTAACTAAAATCTTTGATTCGGAAAACATCGTGAGGAAACCTGCACACGCTGTGTTGTGTGTGAAGTTGACCAACCCGCACTGGGTCCGCGTGGTTGACTAAGGACCGAAAACCTAATTTAGAGAAGGCTCGAGCCCCTCAGTGGGGACCTATATTGAGCTGATGTATGTGTGATAAAGGTACAGTGATAGTTTTAGGTGGGCTTTTTCACATCGAACTGAAAAACTTTTGTTCTACTACTTTGATGTAAGTGCTTCGAATAAACACATTGGTACGTGGCAAGACTTAAACCACGACCTCTCGGATAGGAGGTAGCGGCCCTTGCCGTTGCGCCACCGACGCCCTACTTACGAGTATATTATACCTGTAATCTGTATCTTTGATAAAGACGTGCTCACATCGCAACCTGTAAGTGCACGAACACTAATCCGAGATAATTAAGGTGTACAATATTAACGAGAGCATACTACGGTATAGCATCGACTGTATTATTCAATGTGCAGACGCCCTTAGAACGGAGAAAATTGTCTCGGTGCATAGTTTATGTACAAAGTTAGATCTGGTGTAAACTATGCAGGAGCAATGTTGCCATTTGGAATGTAAGAGAATGTGGATTTGATTCATAGTTTTGTAGACAGGCTGAGAATATGGATTTGATTCATAGTATTGTATACTTACCTACAGGGTGAGAATATGGATATATTTCATAGTTTTGTATACTTACCTACAGGGTAGGAATATGGATTAGTTTAATAATTTTGTATAAAGGGTGAGAACATGGATTTGATTCATAGTTTTGTATACTTGCCTACAGGGTGAGAAAATGGATATGATTCATAGTTTTGTATACTTGCCTACAGGGTGAGAAAATGGATTAGATTCATAGTTTTTTTATACTTACCTACAGGGTGAGAATATGGATTTATTTCATAGTTTTGTATACTTACCTACAGGGTAGGAATATGGATTTGATTCATAGTTTTGTATACTTGCCTACAGGGTGAGAAAATGGATTAGATTTATAGTTTTTTATACTTGCCTACAAGGTGAGAAAATGGATTAGATTCATAGTTTTTATACTTACCTACAGAGTGAGAATATGGATTTGATTCATAGTTTTTTATACTTGCCTACAGGGTGAGAATATGGATTTGATTCATAGTTTTGTATAAAGGGTGAGAACATAGATTTTATTCATAGTTTTGTACACAGTATGAGCATGTGGATTTGATTCATAGTTTTATACACAGTATGAGAATGTGGATTTGATTCGTAGTTTTGTACACAGTATGAGCATGTGGATTTGATTCATAGTTTTGTACACAGTATGAGCATGTGGATTTGATTCGTAGTTTTGTACACAGTATGAGCATGTGGATTTGATTCATAGTTTTGTACACAGTATGAGCATGTGGATTTGATTCATAGTTTTGTACACAGTTTGAGCATGCGGATTTGATTCGTAGTTTTGTACACAGTATGAGCATGTGGATTTGATTCATAGTTTTGTACACAGTATGAGCATGTGGATTTGATTCGTAGTTTTGTACACAGTATGAGCATGTGGATTTGATTCATAGTTTTGTACACAGTATGAGCATGTGGATTTGATTCATAGTTTTGTACACAGTTTGAGCATGTGGATTTGATTCATAGTTTTGTACACAGAATGAGAACGTGGATTAGGTTTACAGTTTTTTTATACGATAAGCGGAAAATGGTAGATATCTACTTATGAAACTCGGGTGGAATTTTGTAAGTGAAATTTGACCCACTTCCCGGTTTCTGATTTAGCTGAAATTTTTCATGCATACGTATATCGCGTGACAATGAAATATTAAAAGCTTGTACTTAAAAATTGTTAGGTTTTTGAAAATTATTTATTACTAGCTGTCCCGGCGAACTTCGTACCGCCTTACATTACATTACACTGCCCTGCCCTACCCTACACCACCCTACACTACACTACACTACACTACCCTACCCTACACTACCCTACCCTACCCTACATACACTACACTACACTACCCTACCCTACACTACTCTACACTACCCTACACTACACTATCCTACCCTACCCTACACTACCCTACCCTACACTACCCTACCCTACCCTATCTCTCAAGTTGGATCGAACTGCACATGGTGTGCGAATTTTATTATAATCGGTTAAGTGGTTTAGGAGTCCATTGAGGACAAACATTGTGACACGAGATTTATATATATTAAAAGATTACAAGCTTTTATTTAACTTGCAATGTATGTATATTTGTTCGGGTGAAATCTTGCGACTCAATTTTGAAGCAGATATCTTCAACCGATTGAGCTGAAATTTGGTATCGACGTTCAATTTGGATGACAATGCATGGTTAACTGTGTAACGTCATTCTAAATCCAACATGGCGGCGCACCTAAGATGGCGGACGAGTTATTTTTAATGCACTCCTACAATGTGGGTATCAAATAAAAGGGTTTGCTGAGAAGAATACGAAATAATTGAAAATTTTAAAATAAAAGCTTGCTCCTAAAAGTTTTTGATAATAACTAAATTATGTGTAGTTCGAATGTGGCCCGAAACGGTTCGGGTAATATAACTTACGACCGACACCACCCTTTTCCTTTACGAACTTGGCTGACACACTGCCGTGTCTAGATACCTATTAATATCATAAACTTTGCACTGTAGGTAAGTTAAAACGTATTTTAACCATTGTATTTCAAAGACACAATAAAGTTACCACAATAGATTGATTATAGAAAGTATGGTATGTTTGGTAGGTAATTTTAAATTCGATTTAAAAAATACAATTACTTAAAATAGAGCCTTTTGTTGGACATTCCCGAGTTTCTAATACCTTTCCTCGTTCCGATGAAACCTGTTTGCGTATCGGATTCCCTCGCACGACATACAAATAAATGTCGGAGGCACCCACTCACACCAAAACAGAATTTTTCAGTTTTCTTTTTCTCTCTTTTTTTTTCCATTTTCAAAAAATAAATATGTAAAAGAACAAATATTATTTAACTAAATATAATAATATAATATTATTTAACTTATACTAATATTAATATTATTTACATTAATACTTTGTAGGTACGAAGTTTAAAAATCTCTTTTTTTTATTTACAATTGGTAAGCCCATTGGCAACATATAATATTTCATAATAATATAGCATTTTTGTGATTTATCTACCACATCTACTTTATTTTTTAAGCAGATTGTACATATTAATTGTACTTTTACATATTTTATGTTAAAAAAAAAGAGAGGAAAAAACTGAATTTAAAAATATCCTGTTTTTGTACCTACTGTGACAAAAATTAAGGTAACTCGGATATTTACCACATATGACACGTAGAATTTTTACTCGCAGCCTAAATATGGATTTCGGAAAGAAAATAAATTTTGGGGTAATATAGAATAGTTTTATTTTATAAGATTAGAAAAAAATTAGGTAAAGACGTAAACAAGTGGATGACTATGGTGTAAAGAAAGGATGACCATAATATTTAAAAAAATAGGTAAAGGCGTAACAAATAATTGGTATAACAAATGGATGACCGTGGAACAAGTTAAATATAAAAATAACACATTACCTAAATTTAAAATATAAAAAAAAGGTTAGGTAACGATCGATCGTCCCCCCAGGTGTAAAAAAAACGATCGAATAAATACCTAAAACATAAATGGAGTTAATTTATCGGGTGTCTAAATAACCCCCCAAAGTTGTAGGAAACACTTTGGGTGTACAATACTCTTAATGATTTTAAAATAAATGCAAAATTGACAAAGTAAACGGGAACAGGAGAACACGTAGGCCAGCAGCTGCGCTTGGAGGAAGACAGCAGAACCTTGCCGGGGAGTAGCAGTGCTTGGTCACCAGTGATAGAGTTTGGTCACCAGTGACAACCAACTTCAATGGGCCTTAAAATTTGATAGAAACAAAGATTCCACTTCCCTTTGAGTGAACGGCAGGCAGATACAGAGCGGCGAAACAAACGCCGGTGGAAGACTAGCAGTAATCCAGGATAATAGTGTTTCGTTCGGGCCGGGTGGAAGACCCTACAACGATGAAATAAAATTTAGTTCGCAACGGCACTAAATAAAATTGGACAGCTATCTCCAAGCATAAATCACTTACCCCTGTTAAATATAGGAGGTCTTGTAAACAAAACCAAAATCACAGATGTTTAAAATAATTTACTTTCACCAATTTCGACGGTCATCAGTCATACAGAATCAATTTTTGTTTTACACTTGTCAAAAAGTCACAAATATTTTCAAATTAAATTTCCATAGAGGAACAAAATCAAAAGAGAATTTAATTATGAAACGCACGAAAAGAGATCGGCTCGAAACGATAGTTTGCGTTTCAAAATACCCACAAACTCACAAAAAAAAAGGCGAGAAGTCCAAATTTTTTTTGAAATTTGGACAACCCTATGGAAGTTGGACAGACCTGAAGAAGAAAAAAAAATTAAAACTCTCTAATTAACTAGTTAACTACAAACGTTTACTTGAAGCTGGTAGAAATTAACATTTATACACGATTCGCGTACACATACAAACGCCAAAAACTCCATCTAAAAGTGAACAAACTTAATAACCCCAACAACACACTAGTGTTAAGGGATCGCTATGCACAGCCTAAAACTAGTCAATTAATTAGGGAAGAGCAAAACTAAACAACTAACTAAAACTAGATAGTATAAAGAGAGAACGAAGAAGGAACAAAAAAGGAGCACATCGCACAATAGGCAAGTAGGGCTGTCAAGCTCAACACATCTCGAGGGAAAAAAACACACAACTAGTAAAACATTAAAGACCAGTAGGGTTGTCAAAAACGAAAAAAAAAACTTGCAAAACATTGTCGGTTACCCCAGCGAAAATGTGGACAAAAACGGTAAAGGCGGATGCGTGAAAAATCTGACTCATGGATAAAATTAACACCGGAAGTCTGAAACGCGATACGCAAGAGTCTAAAGGGACAACTCTACCGAAAAATAGGCCATTTGAGGTAAGACAAGGGCAAGATTAATGAAAGAAATTTGAAAAATGGAAAATTGTTATAAGACCTCAAGAAATCTAAACAATACTGCGGAATAGAGTAACGTTGTCACATAAAAGTTAACAGGGTACGCCAAAAATTTAAGGAGTACCTCGCAAAGCAACGCGTAAAAATATTCCAAACAGTAACCCTTAAAGATTTTCCCTTAAAACAACGTTAAATAATCGTGAACTAAAAGTAAGTCTGTCCCGACTTTCGATTGAAAAAAATCTAGAGTCTGGCCATTGACTACTTAAATAAAAAATTCTCTTGGAATCGTAAGGGAATACACAGGCAAAAACAACTCAACAACACGTAAGCAATCATCCGAAAGAGGTATAATGCCATTAAGCCGGGGAAAAAACGACCCGTGTTAAGAGAAGCAAAAAAAATACCGTGCATACAAACAAAAAAAACTTACGTTTCAAAGAA
Organism: Coleophora flavipennella; assembly: GCA_947284805.1. Lineage (NCBI taxonomy): Eukaryota > Metazoa > Arthropoda > Insecta > Lepidoptera > Coleophoridae > Coleophora > Coleophora flavipennella. Next base: position 6,436,248 of record OX369255.1, on the reverse strand, counting down.
AACTGCACGATTAAATTGTCTTGAGGTATTAAAACTTGAACCATAATATCCGGAAAACGGATACACCCACGATCGACAAAAAAACGGGTACGTTAGGGAAAGATTAAAGGCAGAAAAGGGGATAAAAACATTAGTTCGGGCGCCATAAATATGTGACAAAAATAAAAGGTAACTTGGGAATTTGCCACATATGACACGTAGAATTTTTACTCGCAGCCTAAATATGGATTTCGGAAAGAAAATAAATTTTGGGGTAATATAGAATAGTTTTATTTTATAAGATTAGAAAAAAATTAGGTAAAGACGTAAACAAGTGGATGAGTTAAAGTTGTAAAGAAAGGATGACCATAATATTTAAAAAAATAGGTAAAGGCGTAACAAATAATTGGTATAACTAATGGATGACCGTGGAACAAGTTAAATATAAAAATAACACATTACCTAAATTTAAAATATAAAAAAAGGTTAGGTAACGATCGATCGTCCCCCCAGGTGTAAAAAAACGATCGAATAAATACCTAAAACATAAATGGAATTAATTATCGGATGTCTAAATAACCCCCCAAAGTTGTAGGAAACACTTTGGGTGTACAATACTCTTAATGATTTTAAAATAAATGCAAAATTGACAAAGTAAACGGAAACAGGAGAACACGTAGGCCAACAGCTGCGCTTGGAGGAAGACAGCAGAACCTTGCCGGGCAGTAGCAGTGCTTGGTCACCAGTGATAGAGTTTGGTCACCAGTGACAATCAACTTCAATGGGCCTTAAAATTTGATAGAAACAAAGATTCCACTTCCCTTTAGAGTGAGCGGCAGGCAGATGCAGAGCGGCGAAACAAACGCCGGTGGAAGACTAGCAGTAATCCAGGATAATAGTGTTTCGTTCGGGCCGGGTGGAAGACCCTACAACGATGAAATAAAATTTAGTTCGCAACGGCACTAAATAAAATTGGACAGCTATCTCCAAGCATAAATCACTTACCCCTGTTAAATATAGGAGTTCTTGTAAACAAAACCAAAATCACAGATGTTTAAAATAATTTACTTTCACCAATTTCGACGGTCATCAGTCATCCAGAATCAATTTTTGTTTTACACTTGTCAAAAAGTCACAAATATTTTCAAATTAAATTTCCATAGAGGAACAAAATCAAAAGAGAATTTAATGAAACGCACGAAAAGAGATCGGCTCGAAACGATAGTTTGCGTTTCACTACAAAGTAAAATGATGTTAAAATAAATAAGATGCAATTTTAAAGTTTATATACCAAATCTACTTTATTTTTTACAAGACTTTTAGATGGCTAATTTATCTCTGTGGATTAAGTTCTTACCAAGAATATAACCAGTACAGGCAAAAACAATTGCCAGTGAAGTGCACTCACAGCAATGAAAAAAATCTGTGTGGATGACTCATAGTTTTTTAATTCCTGTGAGTGCACCTCACTAGCAACCATTTTTTATTATTAATCTATATTAATATTATAAAGAGGAAAAATTTGATTGTTTGTTTGTTTGTTAGGAATAGGCTCCAAAGTACTAGACCGATTTGAAAAATTCTTTCACCGTTGGGAAGCTACACTATCCGCGGTTGCTATAGGCTATATTATATTTTCAAAAAGTTAGGGATCCCTGCTAATACTCAAATAATGTAACCCAAGGTGTAAAAAATTACCTTTTTTTTGCAATATCTACAAAAAGTAGTGTCGTGTAGTGTAGTGTAGTGTCGTGTATTGTGAGGCGGTACGAATTTAGCCGGGACAGCTAGGTAACTTAGTATATTTTCTGTGGCCACTGGCCTACCCCGCACTCATTACACTCATACGAATGCAAAAACCATGTCTGGTAGTTTTGCCTGCACTTAATTACTTAAATATTTTTTTTATTGTTGTTACAATAAAAAACCTAACAATTAAGATAATTAAGTGATACCGTGGCAACAAAAACCCGTAAATATTTGTCCGTGCGCTGTCATTCACATCAAATTAGGCATTCCTTAATTTAACATATTTCTTCGTTACGCAGTTTAATTTAGGTTACATATTACGTAGGTTTTTATAGAAATAAACGCATTCGCCAGCAAACACCAGCCAGCTGTGCACGCGTCACGATATTATGCGTGCGTGATTGCCACTGTTATGACACACGGGTGACACACGTATATTTACCCGACTATCCAAAAAGGAGACTAGTGTGTATGTGTATCAGGTGTATGTATGTATGTACCTATAATATGTATGTCTGTCTGTCTGTTTTTGGCCTGTAGCTTAGACGCCTTAATGGATTTTGGAGTGCGAGGTGTCGTTTATTATCTTGATCCCGTGAGTGACATAAGATACATTTTTAATCGACTGCACAAAAAAGAAGGTGTGACAAAAATAAAATGGGAACTGGAGATAAAAACCCTTACGGAGTTTGCCACATATGATACGTAAGATTTAGAGGTTCGGGCCTAAACGGAGTTTTAAGGAAAAAAAGGTTATGGGGTAAATTAGAATATATGTATTTTCATGATTATTTTAAAAGTAAGGAACAATAGACAATAGGAGTATAAAAAAGGTGCGATTTCATTGGTTGACCGTGTTGATAAATAAAAAAAACCATGACCTAATATATTTATGGAGAATTTACGGAAATAAATTTAAGGTTACAATTTTATTTGTATATAAAATGGTTATTTTATAGTATGCCGGCAGGCAACGATCGTCACCGTCCCTTTGGTACTTAAATAAGTTACTAAGTTTAAAATTTCAGTTTGATCTGAATTACCCTATCTTTTAACAAAATATGTATCAGATACAAAACACATCTTAAAATTTAAAATAAATAACTAAAGGTTAGAAACTGGAAACAGGAAATCTTCTAGGTCGGCAGAAAGGTCAGAGAGTCAGAAAGTCGCTTGGGATAAAAGATAAAATAAATTCACTTCCCTTATGGCGAGCAGCTGGGCGGGCAGTAGAAAGGACTGGCTGGTGATCAGCACTGCTCCGTCCCAGGATTAAACCTTTATCCGGTAAAACTTCGGGGACGTCAACCTCGCAGGGGCTGGATGAAACCCTACGGAGATATACAAATGTAATTTGCCGCAGTACCAAAAATACACGCAAAGCGGTTTCCTTATACAAATTACTTACCACAGAATAAAATTGTGGGCCTCAACAACAACTTATAACACAATTTGTACAAAAAAATTTAAATTCACAACATTTTCGACGGGACCACGATCAACCTTTGTTTTTCTCTTGTCAAAAAATAACAACAATTTTCAAATTCAAATACCATAGAGCAACGACATCAAAAAAGAATTTAATTATGAAACGCGACAAAAGAGATCGGCTCGAAACGATAGTTAGCGTTTCAAAATGTAATGTTTTAAGCAGTTGGATTCCTAATTTTAAATTAAATTGGTTATGTTATTACACAGCGCTGTAGGTACATAATTACCTGCAGCATATCTGAGTCGGAGTCATTTCTGAGCTACGGCACAATTTTATGTATCTACCTTCTTTATACATTTAAGCTTAGATATAAGAATTTATTATTATTTTTAAGCTATTGCAAAGTGTAACAAAAATAAAAGAAACTGGTTTGAACTACTCAGTTACGGCTTTGTTACACGATACGCAAGATTTAGAGGACCGGTCCTAAACGGAGTTTTCAGAAAAATATTATGGGGTAAATTGGAATATATGTATTTAATAATTTTACTAAAAAAGGGAACAATATGCTAGAAAAAAGATGAACTTTGGATGACCGTGCGGTTTTAAAACTATAACATAATTCATATTTGGACAATTCACTGAAATAATTCTAAATTGACAATTTTATTTGATTAAAAATGGCTATTTTAATAGAATGCCGGTAGGCAACGATCGTCGCCCTCGCCTTAGTATTTAAAAAAGTAACCAAGTACTAAAATAACAAAAGAATTAAATTTCACTTGGGTCTGAATTACCCCACCGTTCTTAAATACACTTATAGGTACAAAACACATTTAAAATTTAAAACGAATAGCTAAATCGTTAAAAACCGGAGGTAGGAAATCTTCTAGGACGGCCAATGGCCAGACAGTCGCTCGGGAGTAAGGATTAATTCAGAATTTACCTCCCTTTAGGCAAGCAGCTGGGCGGGCAGTGTGGCCAAAAGACTGGCTGGTGGTTAGCGCAGCTCTATCCCAGGATCATTCTTGAATCGGAGAAATTTTTGGGGACGTCAAACTCGCAGGGGGAGTGAAAGACCCTAAGGACATATGTAAATCTAGTTCGCACAGTACCAAAAATATACGCAAAGCGGTTTCCTTATACAAATTACTCACCACTGAATAAAATAGTGGGCCTTAACGAAACATAAATTAAATCCGAATTTAAACACCCATAACAATCAACACATCACGGTCATCTTTTCTTTTTCCTCTTGTCAAAAGGTAACAATCATTTTCAAATTAAATTTTCATAGACGAACAAAACCAAAAGAGCATTTAATCATGAAACGCAAAGCAAGAAGAATGACTTCGAATCGAACATTTTTCGCGGGCTTTGAGCGCAGCGACCGAATCAAGAAATTCCGTAACGAAAAAACCTAACACCCCACACTCCGCCTACCATGTAGCTAGGACGAGCGCTAGCGTAACGTAACGTTACCGCGTTCTAAAAAAACTTACAGTGCCATCTATTAGCGATTTGCGGTACTAAAAGGACAGTCAATTTTACTGGTGCAACTTTCTTAGTGTTTAAAGTTGATAAAAAATGCTATGCAATAGCTTTACCGCGGCAGTCCCTGAGTGCCACACGTCTTTTTTAACACGCTTTTATTAGCTTCACTTGTAACTATGTAACAAAATCTTGGAATCGTAATTTGACCCACTTGCCGGTCTTCGATTAGGATGAAATTTTGCACACGCTCTGAGTTCTGATGACAATACATGTCTAGCTAAGAAACGTCATTACAAATCCAATATGGCGGCGTCCCCAAGATGGCGGACCGGCTGTTTGAAATCCACCCCCATTATGTGGGTATTAAATGAAAGGGTATGCTGTCAGAAATACGAAAAAAATAGTCACGTGACTTAAATCCAATATGGCGGACGTCCAAGATGGCGGATATGCTATTTGAAATGCACCTCCATGATATGGGTATCAAATGAAAGGGTTTGCTGTCAGGAATACGAAAAAATAGTCACGTGACTTAAATCCAACATGGTGGACATCCAAGATAACTACTAAACGTGTTTACTAAAAGCATGTTTTTTAGTTTTTTAAACTTATTGATGATTATTTATTTTCTTTTTGTGTATCAATTGTAATGTAGCTTTGAATAAATGTTTTATGTATACTTACGGTGTGACAGTGTGTCTATATGCACTGACAAGGACTGTGAGTTAATTTAGTAGAGTGGGCGCTGCATTGTCGCTTGTTTATCGGCAGTGGGGCCAACGTAATGGTATTAAGCCTTGGGTCTACATTTCTTTTAGCCTAACAGATCGACTGGCGGTTTCATTGTGCAACGTCTATTCAAAGGTTTTTGATTTTGTTTGCTTGGTCTCTTGTTGGTTATTTAAGGTGATTTTTTATATATTTTTTAAATTCACAATTGGTAAACCCTTGACAACATCTCACCTGGTGGTAAGTGACGATGTTGCCGAAGATGGAAGCGTGCTTACCAAGATTCCCCAAGGCAATGGGGAACTGGCTATCTTATCTTCATGCCGGAACACACCAACGATATCAACATTTATAAAATTAGGCTAATAAAAGGCTTAGAAAATGCCCTACCACCAACCAAACCGAGTCTTACAAATGATCCCTTTCGTTAACACTGAAATCTCCGCAAGCCCTACTGACTAAACTACAATAGCAGATAGCTAAACGAACGAGCAGCGTAAATAAACAACGAAACAATCTGACCGCTCGCTCGCTGCGCGCGCGCCATGAATTATAAATGCTTGTGTGAGTGCCGCGTCTGCTCAAATGTGATCATCATAGAAGCCGGTATTAGTTTATTAGCTTACTTTTTTATTCAAGGTTCACACTAGTTCTAATAACATTAAACATTCTACCAATATAGACCTAACATGACACATAATTATATAGGATATAATAGGACCTATGAAATTGCCGATTCAGTTTTTGAAGTTTAATGCCAATTTTTATTGAAAATAAAAAAGTTATTGTTTGACCTTATGGTGACACTACTTATGTTTTTTTATTAGTAACTAGTGGCATGTCTTTCATGTTCCAATCCCCTGAGCTATGTATACCATTGAATGGAACAAAGGCGTTTTCTTAGTGGTGCAATTTTTAAGACTAGTTAATTTTCTTGAATTTTCCTGAAAGTGACTAAATCTTATGTGCGGTATTCCCAAATATGACGTTAGTAACGAAGAAATTGCTGCGATAACTCTAGAGCTTTAAAATAAAAATGTGTATTTTTTGCCTCAATAAAGGCGATTTTTTCAGGTCAAAAAACCCGACTTCATAGGGTTAAAGCGACCGTGCTCTTAAAATATCTAAACAATAGGCATATGTTTACCACCATTTAACTTCTAATAGTCTAATGCTATTTTGAGAATATAATTTTTGTTTTATTATCTATTGTTCTTAATATTAATTTTCATCTTTCTATTTTTTTTATACTATCGACAATTTCATAGGCAAAGACCTAATATATACGCACTGAGACATGTTATTATGTTGGAAGCATAATATCTAGCAATTATGCTAGAATTTAGTGGTGCCAGCATAGACCAAACAAGCCACGAAAGACATCGTTAGGCACTTAGAATGCTCGTTATTTATTTAAATCAACAATCAAGCATCATAAATAAATAAATAAATATTCTGGGACAAATCACACATGGTCATCTGGCCCCAAAGTAGGATTCCCTGTGGGAAACCAGAGATACTTATATACGTTTAAATACATACATATTTAGATATTTAACACCCAGACATAGAGCAAACAAATCTGCTCATCACACAAATTTTTGCCCTGGGTGGGGATCGAACAAGTAACTATTTAGTAATCTGTGATCGAACTCACAACTCTCGGATCAGCAGTCAAGAGCACTAACCACTGAGCTACCGAGTCAGCCGATCATCTCACCTGATGGCAAGTGACAATGATGCCAAAGATGTAAACGGACTTACCAACATATCCCAATACAATGGGAAACTGTCTATCTTATCTTTAAGTCGAAGCACATTAATGTTATAAATAATGATGTTTTGCAGCAAAGTTTAGATGAGATGGTTAAAGCTTGCCAGGCAGGCCTAGAAAATGCTCTTCCACCAACCAAACATAGTCTTACAAAGTTAGACACCGCCAAGAATCTAACCCTCAACGTCCTGATGTGAAGCTTATGGACTTAACCATTACGCCACGGAGGCGGTCGAAATTTAAATCCTTTACAGAATAGTACTTAAAATAAAAACAAAATTTCTCGCAATGAAGTCCATTTTTACATTTAGATCCAGGTCGCCAGTGTAATCCCCAAGGGACGCGTTAATATTCATTCATTAGGACTATTTCCACGCCCAAATGTGTGGTCACTTGAAGTTAGTAATACTCGTACTATCTGAAAAAGGCATTTTTTAAATTTATTTATTTGCTATTCGGAAGATTTACAGCTTAATATTATATATAAGTAACAAAATTAAATTTAAAACGATGCTAATTACAAACCTTCACCATGGCGTACATAGCATACGTTATGTTAACAACCAATAATGTCCCCACAGATAGGACACGTATCAGATCAAGTTCAAAATACCAAAAGGATCTATTGTCTGACTGACTCGGTGGCTCAGTGGTTAGTGCCCTTGACTACTGATCCGAGGGTTGTGGGTTCGATCCCCACCCAGGGCAAGCATTTGTGTGATGAGCAGATTTGTTTGCTCTGTGTCTGGGTGTTAAATATATCTATATATGTATGTATTTAAACGTATATAAGTATGTATATCAGTCTCTGGTAACCCATAACACAGGGAATCCTACTTTGGGACCAGATGACAAGGTGTGATTTGTCCCAGAATATTTATTTATTTATTTATTTATTTATTTTTATTGTCACCGGAAATACGGCTTCACTCCAAATTTCAGATCAATCGGACCCCTGGAAGTCGTTCTAAAATCTATCGCAAGATTTGAACTAAACAAACACACATACTTACATTTTTTTTTTATTCACAATTGGTAAACCCTTGACAACAACTCACCTGGTGGTAAGTGACGATGTTGCCGAAGATGGAAGCGGGCTTACCAAGATTCCCCAACGCAATTGGAAACTGGCTATCTTATCTTCATGCATCAAAACACCAATGATATCAACATTGATATTTGGCGGCAAGACTTAAATAAGATGGTGGTAGCTAGCCAGGCGGGCTTAGAAAATGCCCTACCACCAACCAAACCGAGTCTTACAAATGACCCCGCCGGGAATCGAACCCGCGACCTCCTGTGTAAAGCCAGTGAACTTTGCCTCTGGGCTACGGAGGCGGTTAAACATACATACAAACATGCTGCCGTCCTAACAAAGAATGCAGTAAAGACGTTTTTCATAATTTCGAGAAAATGGCGCCTAAAGTTTATTTTTTAAGTTTTTTTTACTACGCATGTGTTACCCATTTCAAGTTAGTTTTTTATGCAAAAATGAAAAAAAAACAAGTTTTAATTAAGCTAACCTGTCTCGTTGTAAGTTTATTGAAACGGTTATAATTTAAAAATAACACTTTATGCTTAAATACAACTTTTACAAGTTAATGTGCAGTGAAGACAAGAGTTATTGCATTATTCACTGGCATTCATTCACTTTATTGTAATAACAGCAAGTTGTAGTACTGCATTACTCATTAGTAGTAATAATTCAACAAAATTTACTTAACGTAATTTGCAGTAAGCTTCCATACTGCATTCTTGTCAAACAATTTGGATCTCTCCAGAATACTTACTGCATTCTTCCTTATCAAAACTACATGTTCCCGAGCAGTTATCTTTACGAAGCTCAAATCATCATATAGAACTCGTTCTGCTGATTCGGAATCTATAATTAACTCATTTCATGAAAAAACCGTCCTTACTGCATTCTTCGTTAGGACGGCAGTATTTTGAACTGACGATTATAAAATGAATTTAGTTATTTTGTGTTATTAAACTGTTATTTCTCCAAAGATTTTTTTTTATTTCCATCCTACTAACATTATAAATGTGAAAGTTTGTATGTATGGATGTTTGTTACTCTTTCACGCAAAAACTACAGAAAGTATCTGGATAAAATTTGGTAGGTAGACAGATTAGGGCTTGGATTAACATATAGGCTACTTTCTTCCACGCTCAAGAGCCAATTGGCAAAGCAAGGAAATAGTCAACCACTGAAGATAAAACCCATCCAGGTAATGTTTTTTCTTATGGTCAGTTAACCAGCTTAATCGACACAATTACGCATGTCGCACTTCAATACCTATTTACTTACCTATATTTATGTACTGATTTACTACACTTAACGTAACGTATTTACTATCTACTATTTAAACGTATATTGTGTATTATTTAGTGTTATAGCGGCTACTGCCTACTATTACTATTATGGTTCATTAAATACAGCCCGCTGACAGACAGAAAGAACAAACAAAAATCACGTTTCTTGTATGGGAGTCCCCTTCAATTATTTTATTATTTTATGTTATAGCCGCAATATAAATGCACACTGTGTGAAAATTTCATTTGTCTACCTATTACCGTTCATGAAGTACTGCCCGCTGACAGACAGAAAGAACAAACAAAAATCACGTTTCTTGTATTAATTTGTTTTTTGTTATAGCTGCAATATAAGTGCACACTCTGTGAAAATTTCATTTGTCTACCTATTACCGTTCATGAAGTACTGCCCGCTGACAGACAGAAAGAACAAACAAAAATCACGTTTCTTGTATTTAATTGTTTTTTGTTATAGCTGCAATATAAGTGCACACTCTGTGAAAATTTCATTTGTCTACCTATTACCGTTCATGAAATACTGCCCGATGACAGACAGAAAGAACAAACATAAATCACGTTTCTTGTATTTAATTGTTTTTTGTTATAGCTGCAATAGAAGTGCACACTCTGTGAAAATTTCATTTTTGTACCTATTACGCTTCATGAAATACGGCCCGCTGACAGACAGAAAGAACAAAGTAAATCACGTTTCTTGTATGGGAGTACCCTTGATTTTTTTTATTATTTTTTGTTATAGCCACAATAGAAATGAACACTCTGTGAAAATTTCATCTGTCTGCCTATTGCGGTTTATGAAATACAGCAAGCTGACAGACAGAACGAACAAACAAAAATCACATTTCTTGTATGGAACTCCCCTTCAATTATTATTTGTTATAGCCGCAATAGAAATGAACACTCTGTGAAAATTTCATCTGTCTGCCTATTGCGGTTTATGAAATACAGACCGCTGACAGACAGTAAGAACAAACATAGTCACGTTTCTAGTATGGGTGTCCCCTTCAATTATTTTTTGTTATAGCCGCGATAGAAATGCACACTGTGTGAAAATTTCATATGTTTACCTATGATAGTTCATGAAATACAGCTCGTTGACAGACAGACGGAAAGAGGAAGCTTAGGAAGAGTGTCCCGTTGGTCGAATACGGAATTACAAAATTCCAAATAGGGTACAAGGGTGGGAGTAGTATAATTTAAATTACCTTTAGCATTACAGCGGCTGACTGTATTCTATTCTTTTTATACATGTAACAATCTCGTATCACGGTGTTTGTGTTCGTACTCCTCCGAAACGGCTAGACCAATTTTCATGAATTTTTTTAATGTGTATTTGGTAGGTATGTGTATAGGTCGTTCTGTAATATTTCATTATGAAAATAACATTTGCCGGGTCAGCTAGTCTACTTATAAAATTTAGACCATTAAGTAGGTACTGACCTACTTAGGTATTTTATCCATTCATTCATCCATCCAGCCCATATACGTCCCCACCGAAGGGCTCGAGCCTACCCTGAATTAGGGCTATCGGGCCTTAGTCAACCACGCGAGCCCAGTGCGGGTTGGTTGACTTCACACACAACCTTCGAGTTTCTTCGCAAGCGTGTGTAGGTTTCACTTTAAAAACTTCGGTTAGACGTACATATGAAATCTAAATACGAAAACAAATTGATACGTGGCAGGATTCGAACCACGACCTCAGGAAGCAGCGGCCCTAGCCGTTGCGCCACCGACGTAAAATATAATTTTACATTATGCTAGCTGTTTCCCGCGGCTCCGCCCGCTTAGATGCCGGTAAAAAATGTTCTATACCTATTCTCAGACCTACCGAATATACACAGAAAATTTAATGGAAATCCGTCCAGCCATTTCTGAGGAGTATGGCAACTAACACTGTGACACGAGAATTTTATATTATACTAGCTGTCCCCGCGAACTACGTACCGCCTTACATTACATTACACTGCCCTACCCTACCCTACCCTACCCTACACTACATTACCCTACACTACACTACACTACCCTACCCTACACTACTCTACCCTACACTACACTACCCTACCTACACTACCCTACCCTACACTACACTACACTACCCTACCCTACACTACCCTACCCTACACTACCCTACCCTACACTACTCTACCCTACACTACACTACCCTACACTACACTACCCTACCCTACACTACACTACACTACCCTACCCTACCCTACCCTCCCTACCCTACCCTACCCTACATAAAAACCTTCTCCTGACAATAACGAACTCGAAAAAAAAAATTAGCGAAATCGGTCCAGCCGTTTTTGAGTTATGCGCTTACCAACATATTTTGCGATTCATTTTTAATATATTAGATATAGAAGGTTTTACCCATGATAAAGTTAAAAAACTTCGAGACACTATAAGCAAATAATACTTCTCGGTGTTCTGTTCTGAACAAATAATCACAACATTTGAAAGACTCTGGCATCAGTGCGAGAACATCTCTATCGACCGGTCTCGCTCCGGGATTTGGCGCCAAAAAGTCGCGCCGACATGTCTACGGCTCCCCTCCCGGAAGACTGTCTGCAGGGGGTGCATCCCTGCTCTGAGTGAATTAATGTGGGCCACTGCAGAGCAAACAGGGTGTTGGAGTTTTATGTGTCTTCAGTTTTTTTAAGCTATTGCATAGCTTTTATTGCGGGCTTTGAGCGCGGCGACCAAATCAAGAAATTCCGTAACGAAAAAACCTAACACCCCACACTCCGCTTACCATGTAGCTCGGCCGAGCGTGACGTAACGTTACCGCGTTCTAAAAAAACTTACAGTGTCATCTATTAGCAATTTGCGGCACTAAAAGGACTGTCAATTTTACTGGTGTAACATTCTTAGTGTTAAAAGTTGATAAAAAATGCTATGCAATAGCTTTACCGCGGCAGTCCCCGAGTGCCACACGTTTTTTATCTATGTATATGTCTTTAATTTTCTTTTTTGTTTAAAAAAAAAACCTACTAATATTATAAACGCGAGAGTTTGTAAGAATGTATGGACTCTTTCACGCAAAAACTACTAAACGGATCTGGCTGAAATTTGGTCGGTAAATAGATTAGGACCTGGATTAACATATTATAGGTTACTTTTTTCACGTTGTCCAAGCGGATGAAGCCGCGGGAAACACCTAGTTAAAAAAAACGAAATTAAACTTCTTATGGAGAACATACTTTCTCGAGCGTCTAATAATTTTCAGTTTGTATGGGAGGAATATTTTTAGCATTTTCCAAAACTTGACACTTGTGGCTCATTACAGACCATAGTATTAATTAACTTAGCTCAATTTAAAAAAAAAATATGATTTGATTATTGATTGATTTTGATTATTCCTAAATATATCACATATAACATACTAGCTATTTCCCGCGGCTTCACCAGCGTAGACAACGTTTCTATGACTTTTCGAAGGTGCGCAATGCGCAAGCCGCAAGCGCAATAGAGAACTGGCTATGCCGGAACATCAATGTTGTTAACGCTGATTTTTGGCGGCAAGACTAAGATAAGATGATGGTAGCTAGCCAGGCGGGCTAAGAAAATGCCCTACCACCAACCAACCATAAATTTTACCCGACTGCACCAGAAGGAGGGTTATATTTTTACTAGCTGTTTCCCGCGGCTTCACCTGCGAGCGTGAAAAAAAGTATGTGTTAATCTAAGTCCTAATCTGTCTACCTACCAAATTTCAGCCAGATCCGCTCAGTAGTTTTTGCGTGAAGAAGTAACAAACATACACACTCACACACTCACAAAATTTCGCCTTTTTAATATTGTGATATATGATATATTGATATATGCTCTGTGGCCTTAACGGCTTGATTGATTTTGAAGTGCGAGGTATCGTTAGACTCGTCTTGATCCCGTGGTTGACATTGGAGTTTTACCCGACTAGCCAAAAAGAGGGGTTAAGTTTTTATGCAGTCGGGTTTTTAATGATTTCGTTTAGTTATTAGCTTCATCATTATCATCATCATATCAGCCGAAGGGCGTCCACTGCTGGACATAGGTCTCGCCCTAGGATTTCCACGACGACCGCTTCTGCGCTACCTGCATCCAGCGGCTTCCTGCGACCTTCACTAGGTCATTGGTCCCCCGAGTGAAAGGCCTGCCTCCACAACGTTTTCCGGTGCGCGGTCGCCACTCGAAAACTTTACTACCCCAACGCCCATCCGTTCTACGAGCTATGTGCCCCGCCCACTGCTACTTAAGTATATCAGTTCTTAGAGTTTAGCTTACATGCCTAGGAGACTCCAAGCAACGCTCGGTCGCCTAGGTTTTTTCCCCTCCTTTTTTCGAAAGGAGGGGGAGAGATGCATCATGCATACCAATACAGCCCGGCTGTACTGGTTATGTGGGACTCACACTCTTCGGCAACATCGTCACTTACCACCAGGTGAGATGTTGTCAAGGGTTTACCAATGGTAAATAAAAAAAAAGCCGAAGGCTAAATCTACCCACTAAAACTCCTCCCATGGATTCAGGTCAATCAAGACCTGTAAATCCTTCATCGGAGCGACTCACACCTTTAGGCAAGGGTGTGGTACGTAGGTTAGGTTAGGTTAGGTCGCCTAGGTTCTCACAGATGCATAACATAGCAAAGCTAATATTGTAACTAGGCTAACACTTTCTAGGACAAATGCAAACGAGCTCTAGTTTCTGTATCTCTACTAGCTACTTAGTAAAATCACTAGATTACAATGTTAGCAAGTTAACTAGAACCGCCCCAGATACACCACTTCCGGTGAGCAACGAGCTTTGTCTAGCAGCCGTTGTTCGCTTCCGGTCGCCTTCCAGAAGGCCTCGAAACACTTTCAACAGCCTTTTAACCCTCAAGCTAATCTCAACCTTACGATGCTAACTATAAAACCCACTTTTGACAAGTAAAGTAATGACATTTCAGATTTACGGTTTTTTTCAAATGTGTTTTTCATTTTACTTACTTTTATTTTTGAGGAAAAGTTGCGTTTTAATGAGCTATTGAATCACTTTTTTTTTCTGACCGTAGGAGACTTAAACTTCAGAAAACCTTACTCGTTTTGTTTTCCATCAAATCTTCGATTTTTAATTCACTAAAATCACAAAATGAATACATAAATGACGCTGCAAAACTATTAGGTCACGCCTAGGTGTTTCAAACATTTTTAGAACAAAATATCGTATTTGACAGATGATAAAAAGTAACTCAGATGACTAGCATTCGTCATTTCTATTAAAGTTAACTTTAGGACGAAGGAGTAAAAAACTAATTAGTTAATGGGGAGCGATAGGGTAAAAAAACACAAAAAATTTGAACAAAGATATGTAATAAAAATGTTTATCTATGAAGGCTGAACTAGCTTACTGTCTCCAGTCAGTCTGGCGCCGAGTCTAGCTGCACCCTATTAAACAGAGACGGACATACTTATATCTCTTTCACGTAACAGTAAATTATGTTTTAATTGCTCTGTGTTCCCAATCAAGTAAATACAGAATCTCAAACAAGATTACTTTACGTCTAGAACAGCGCGGCTGCTTAAAATCAAAACATAGTAACTCGTTTCAACAAAAATGTTCAGGAGAGCCAAAAAACCGATCGGCCACTTTAGTAGGGGTGACGACAGCATCAGAAATAAATTATGAACTCTTGATCACTAAATTGCCCTCCCACTTAAACTTCGGAAAACCTCATTCGTTTTGTTTTCCGTCAAGTCTTCGATTTTTAATTCACCAAAATCACAAAATGAGTACATTTATGACGCTGCAAAACTATGACGTCACGCCTAGGTATTTCAAAATTGTTTAGAACAAAATGTCGTTATTGACAGATGATAAAAAGTAAATCAAATGACTATCAATCGTCATACCTATTCGTTGGCCAGAAGAAACCAGAAATAATAGCGATTAGGGTGTTTGACCAAAAGTTTTACTATATTGTCGATAATAGTTTTTAATACTCGTAATCGTGTTAGAGGTTATGGATACACTTAAATCGCTCTCACTTTATTTTTATTTGTGAATTTACCCAAATTTATCAAAGCAAGTCGGTTTCCAAATTGATTACTTAGTAAGTCGGTTGAGTTGCTAGGGTTTTAAATTTGTATTCTGACATACTATGTTTAGAATTTGTACTTCATGGAAATTTTTATAATCATGCCAAATTGCTTAGACTTGCTAAATTATATTTTTAAAATTACGTATGAAACTGGGCGTTTTAAGGTCCACATCATATGAATACTGCCTTTTTTTTTTTATTATATCAGCTCATATACGACCCCACCGAGGGGCTCGAGCCTACCCTGAATCAGGGCGATTAGGCCTTAGTCGACCACGCGGGCCCAGTTCGGATTGGTCGACTTCACACATAACCTTCGAGTTTCTTCGCAGGCGTGTGCAGGTTTCCTCACGATGTTTTCCTTCACCGTTAAAGCAATCGGTAAGTATATGTACGTAAGTTTTTGAAAAACTCATTGGTATATTGGCCGTCCAGATTTGAACCCGGTACCTCTGGTTAGATGGACCGAGTCGTTACCGGTTGAGCCACCGACGCTTCATATACTGCCTTGTAAGTCGAAAAATGACAAAAACGTTTTTTTTTTAATCACCTGTTACAAGGTTTTGAATTTGGGCAGCCGCAGCGTCTTGGTCCCTAGGTAGAGTTCCGTGCCTTGCGGCCGACTTCAGCCGTCGGCGGCGGCTATACTGACAATATTGAAATGTACGGCCAAGCGTCCGCTCGCTCCTCAGTCGCGTTAAGGCTATACGGCCGCCAACAACCTTGGACTAAATAATTTTGTAATCAATTTTTTTAATCGAAAAAAAAAATAGTCTTTACAGGATATGAGAAGTGATTTGGTATTCCTTAAATACTTTTTTTTATACAGAACTAAAGAAAAAAAAAAATATTGCACCCTTTTTTTCCAGTTGTCACAATAAATAGTGCTGTTGCCATTTTTATCCTAACATTATGATAAAATGACTGATTTCTTTTTTTTTTTGGAAATTCATTTTTTTATTAAAAACTAGCTGTTTACCTCCTCCCTCACGCACTCTGCTCTATACTACACCACACTACACTGCACTACATTACACTACACTACACTATACTACACTACACTACGCTACACTGCGCTGTACTACTCTGCACTGCACTACATTACACTACACTACACTACTCTACATATACATGGGAAATGTATAAGAAAATTAATTTTCTTCTCTTTTTTTCGTAAATTGTTTTAATAGTTATAAATGGTGTAAGTTACCCAGCGATTGACGTAACAGCCCCGTTGCAGTACGAGCTGACAAGAACTTTATTTCCAAGCTATTCCGTTCATAATTTGCTTCATCGTGAATCGAGTTGCTAATTTTAGAGAAAAAAGAGCCTTAAGAGAATACAACGGTCGTGAAATGACATTTCTAAAAACAAATGACGTGACGGAGCAAACAAAATTATACTTCAAAATCCCATACGTTCGAGAACCAAACTATTACCAATCTGTATACCAATATGAGTGACGAGGGAGTGAGGTCGCAATCTAGAGAGCGGCAGGAAGTGTCTATACTGTATGTTAAATATATATACTTTGATATAGGTTTTGGGTTACTTACAAATAACCTAGTATTTAAAACACAAATCTACCTTATCTATAATTTTCTACAAAAGTACTAAACCAATTTTGATAAAATTTATATAGAACTAACTTGGAAGAATACCCTATCAAAAAGAAAAGAATCATAAAAATTGGTTTAAAATCTAAAAAGATATCGTGTAACAAATATACAAAAAAACAGGCCAAGTGCGACTCGCAACCGCACACATAGGGTTCCCTATTGCGTTGGGGAATCTTGATAAGCCCGCATCCATCATCGGCAACATCCTCACTTACCACCAGGTGAGATGTCGTCAAAGCGGCAACAGAAATACATCATCTGTGAAAATTTCAGCTATCTAGCTGTCACGGTTCATGAAATACAGCCTGGTGACAGACGGACGGACGGACAGCGAGTTCTTAGTAATAGGGTCCCGTTTTTACCCTTTGGGTACGGAACCCTTAACTTAACTTAAGCATACAGTCGAATTGAGAACCTGCTCCTTTTTCGAAGTCGGTAGAATAAGACCTAATTATCCCCGAATCTGAACATTAATCCCCAAATAACAATCCCACCAACATCTTAAGGGGTAAAAAGATACAGTGTCTGTAGGAAATTACCCCCTTATCTCCAGACCAGGGGATCTTGAGATAACGTTAATGCCACCAAATTGCGGGCACAATGAGGACCCGATGACTCAGTGATTACGGACTTGGCTGCAGAAGTGTGGGGTTCGGAGTATGTGGGGTAAATATGGCTTATAAAAACAAGTTTGAATGGCCATGGGAATTCATCATACTCATAGTGAATCATCGATTATGTTTGTTAAGAGGACGTAAACCCACGGGGAAAATTCAACTTTTCATACAAACGGCGAAACGATTTTCATCTCTTAAATGTTAACCGACTTGGACCAATTTTTGATAGATTGTCAGTCAGAACAAAAGCCTTTATACATTTCTTTTTTTTTAATTACTGATTATAAATAAATAAAAAAATGGCCGTTCGGCCGTTTGTATACGGACGAATTATAAAATTTGCCTGACCATTTGTAGAATGACTAGTCGTACAATATGCCCGCCACTTTCATGATATTAACTTAAGGGTTAACTGGAGGGACGAAATCCCATACAAACGTACTTTCGTTTTAATTTCGAAACCATAAAACTCATCGTATTCAAATTTTTTACAAGCATTAAGATGATAAATATCTAGATCTGTAATTAGTTTTGGTTCGAAAATAATAAACAAAAAAAAAGTTACTTATATTACTCGATTTCGTCGATAAAAAGGGCAAATTTTTTAAGTTGCTATAACTTTTTTTTGTTTATTATTTTCGAACCAAAACTAATTACAGATCTAGATATTTATCATCTTAATGCTTGTAAAAAATTTGAATACGATGAGTTTTATGGTTTCGAAATTAAAACGAAAGTACGTTTGTATGGGATTTCGTCCCTCCAGTTAACCCTTAAGGTTGAGTTTTACTGAGAGATTAATAGGGGATCGGACTGCATCAAAAATAAATTCTGAAATATGATTTCCTAAATTGCTGTCCTCTTGGAGTTTCAAAAAACCTTACTTGTTTTGTTTTTCCATCACGTCTTAAATTTTTAATTGATCTAATTCACAAAATAAGTTCGTCAATGACGCTAAAAATCTATGACGTCACTTGTGGGTATTTCAAACATTTTTAGAACACAATTTCGTTTTTGACAGATCCTAAAAAGTAACTCAAATGACTTGCAGTTCGATCCCCTATTCACGAAATTATGCTACGATTTTTCTGCTACATAAAACGTAGTATTTTTGCTACGAATCGTAGTATCAGTAGTTCCAGGAGTAATCAGGGCGGTTCAATTAGCACACTAGATCGCCGCCAATAGAAATAAAATATTTACTTATTCCTTTGGACTTTAATTGGTGGACCGATTAACTGGTGAAGGTCGTGGGAAGCCGCTGGATGCGGGCAGCCAGAACCGGTCGTCATGGAAATCAATGGGGGAGGCCTATGTCCAGCAGTGGACGTCCATCGGCTGATATGATGATGATGATGGACTTTAATTGATTACATTGAATATTTTGCGTATACAGGGGGGAAACAGCTATTGTTTAACCCTAGAGTAGTCGTGCCTTTCCGTGAAACGATAGTAGTCGCGTGGGGAGCATTTTGCCACCTGTGTTTAAATGCTTTTTTTTGCACGCAGTGGTTTCAAAAAAGTTATAAATATTTTAAGAAGATCAAATAGCAATCATTTACTATACAAAACAGTAATACTTCATCATATCAGCTCATATTCGTCCCCATCGAAGGGCTCGAACCTAGCGATCTTTGCGATAGGCAAGATCTTTGGGAAAATTGATAAATTTTGATTTTTGACCATCTTTATGTATCTTCTAAATTTTTTGTTACAATCTTTAATTTAATGGCGGAATTAAATATTTTCATTACTTTCGGCATATATTTTACAAAAAATATGTCCTTAAAATGTACGAACAGTACTCGATCCACATTCAATTTGCTCATATAATACAACTATTTATAGTCCTGGCAAGCAACAACACTTTCACCCGCGCACTGATGTTCTTCCAACCTATGGAACAGGTAGATAAACGACAGAGGAGCAGCTACTGGGAGGCTTAACCTTGGAGAGTGCACAGTTTATAAAATATTATACATTATTTACCCAGGGTGGCAAAATGCTCATAGCACGAGCACTCTAAGGTTAATTGTTATAATAAAAATGTGAATATTAACAAAGAGTAACAATTTGCATAACTGCTAAAAGTGGCCACTGGTGAGATGACGCCAAGGGCTTACCAATTGTGTATAAAAAAAACCGGCCAAGTGCGAGTCAAACTAGCACTCCGAGGGTTCCGTACCACCACCCTTCTCCACACAACTACATAGTAATAATGACAATGATACCTATTCTCATTACAAACAAAAGACATCAACGCGAGCTACAATAATATTCTTTTTTTGTCATACAGTTCGGACACCTTAACGCCAGTGCGACTCACACTTAGCCGATTTTTTGGTATTTTCACAAATACCTATAAAACACGCATTTTTTTTATGGAGACACCCCTCATTTTCACTTTTTATATTTTTTTGTATTTCTTGTTATAACGGCAACTGAAACACATATGTGAAAATTTTAATAAATTTAATAAAATAAATAAATGAATCTTTATTTCAGGTACACTAGTACATAATATTACGCACAAAGTTTTACCCATAGAAGGATTAATATCAAAATGTAATAAAATATAAAATGTCAAAATAAAATAATAAAAATGTCATAATAATAACATAATTATTATAATAATAGTTTAACAGCACAATGTCAGGTTGAAATGATTCGTATTCATATAAATGTGCGGAACACGCCAACAATTATTATACTGTTCGTACATTTGATCAATCTTATGTGGAATGATGCTTTAGACCTACGCAACACAGCATAGAAATCGACAACCCTATTCTCCGCGAACATACCAGACGCACTACACCGCCAGGGCAGATTGAGCATGGCCCGGAATGCGTTGTTATATTGTACACGGAGCGTATCGTAGGTACTCTTCGCGTACTTGTACCACAATTGGCTGGTGTGGAGCGCCTGACAGTACGCTTTCAATAGGGTCACCTTAGCCTGTGACGAACAATACGCAAATCGTCTTGCGAGCATATTGCTTCTGCAAGCGATGCTACGCCTTTGTCATTCTTTAAATGTCTACCTATAACAGGTTGTGAAATACAGCCCGCTGATAGACGGACAAACGGACAGACTACGGAGGCTTACTAATAGGGTCCCGTTGGGTGTACAGAACCCTAAAATTAGTTTTAGTTATAAATTTGCATGCTATAACATAATATGGCTAAACAAGAGAGTCTATGGTCTTTAAACTAACATCAATTTTGTACCTTGTTTAAAGGCAAATAAAGAATATTTGTATTAAAAAACAGTAAAGTGTACACTCCCGTCACAGAGCTTACTTTGCCGGTCGTTCCTTTCCCTCTTATATGGTTGATGGGAGCGATGGCTGACTCTCGCGTTATACTCGTGACCGGGCGCTGCCCGTGTGAACTGGCCTACTCTTGTTAGATATAACTTTTTGTGTCATATTGTTTTCATGTTCTAATGACATAATCTGGTTTATATCAAGGATTGAATTTTGACGTTATTAACTTATTATTGTTTATTTCTTGAAACTTCACAAATGACATTGTTATTATTATTTTATGACTATCAGAAAGAGTGTAATTTGCACCTATTTTGAATAAATATATTGAATTGAATTGAATTGAACTAACAAAGTATGCGGTTCTAAAAGTGATGATATCGTGTCTAGCGCCGGAAGCAGGCGGGCAGCGCTAACGATCGCCGATTGCACCTCGAAAGCCTCAATAGATATGCGTTGAAAGCCTGAGCTATCTTTAAAACAATCTAATCGGAAATGTTCCTTACGTTGTATAGGTTTGGAAAAGCTACACACTTACCAGAACTTGCATACAGCGAGAATAATATTATGACGCGCGCTGAAGTCATAACCGTGGCGTAATGGTTAGTCCATTCGCTTCACACCAGGATGTCGCGGGTTGTTTGATGGTAGGACATTTTCTGAGCCCGCCTGGCTAGTTACCACCATCTTACATAAGTTTTGCCGCCAAAAATCAATGTTAAAAAAAACGGTAATTTAAAAAACTAAAAAACCCGCCTGCGTTTCTGTGTAATTTGGAAATAAAAAACCCTAAAACAAGAAAGTCGTCATACCCGATTGCACTTAACTCAAGAAAAATTGTAGCAGTCGGGACCCATTCTAGAAAGTCAGCCGTCTAGTCAGTATATTGGAGTAATCTGCAATGTAATAGAGGTATGTGCTCTCAATTCACTATGCCTCCATTTCTAGAATGGGTCCCGACTGCTACAATTTTTCTTGAGTTAAGTGCAATCGGGTATGACGACTTTCTTGTTTTAGGGTTTTTTATTTCCAAATTACACAGAAACGCAGGCGGGTTTTTTAGTTTTTTAAATTACCGTTTTTTATTTTATTCATTTTTTTATTTTTATTATTGAATGAGTTTGTATAATAGTAACCTATATACACATGACACACATTAAGATTACGCAGATTATTAACTTAACAGTTGATAGATTAATATTCTCGTAAACGTTGAACCTCTATAAAAGAATTCTGATCGTTTGGCCGATTCAAAAGTTTTTTAGGATCAAGTGAACAGATGACCAGTCCAGCTAATGTTTTAACTCGACTAAGAGCTACATATGCTTGACTTTGAGCAAATATATGTGAGCCGAGGTCCACAAGTGTCAAATCGAGTGTAGCACCCTGAAGTTTGTGGACAGTTATAGCCCAACTTAGGATTAAGGGCAACATCCTGCGTTCAATTTTTCCTTGTCCTCGAAGTGCGTCAAAATCAATCGTACATGGTTCAATCTGTATACGAACTCCTGGTTGATATTTTTTTATTGTGCGGTCGTCAACAAATACCGCTTGCTGCAATTCTCCGGAAAATCCGCCATTTTGTTTTTTTTAATTATTTTGATATACACAGTGTCACTCACACAGTAAATACGTATCTAACGACACCCCGCAAACTAAAATCTATCGAGCCGTTCAGGCTGCAGTGCGTGCCTAAAATTGGAATTTGGCGCCAAAAATCCGCCATTTTGTTTTTTTATTTTGATATACCCAGTGTCATTCTCACAGTATAAACGTATCTAACGACAACCCTCATGCTATAATTCATCGAGTCGTTCAGGCTGCAGAGCGTGTCAAACATTTGAATTTGGCGCCAAAAATCCGCCTTTTTGTTTTTTTTTATTTTGATATACCCAGTGTCACTCTCAAAGTAAATACGAATCTAACGACACGTCTCAAGCTAAAATCCATCCAGCCGTTCAGGCTGCAGAGCGTGTCAAGCATTTGAATTTGGCGCCAAAAATCCGCCATTTTGTTTTTTTATTTTGATATACCCAGTGTCATTCTCACAGTATAAACGTATCTAACGACAACCCTCATGCTATAATTCATCGAGTCGTTCAGGCTGCAGAGCGTGTCAAACATTTGAATTTGGCGCCAAAAATCCGCCATTTTGTTTTTTTTATTTTGATATACCCAGTGTCACTCTCACAGTAAATACGAATCTAACGACACGTCTCAAGCTAAAATCCATCCAGCCGTTCAGGCTGCAGAGCGTGTCAAGCATTTGAATTTGGCGCCAAAAATCCGCCATTTTGTTTTTTTTATTTTGATATACCCAGTGTCACTCTCACAGTAAATACAAATCTAACGACACGTCTCAAGCTAAAATCCATTCAGTTGTTCAGGCTGCAAAGTGTGTCAAACATTTGAATTTGGCGCCAAAAATCCGCCATTTTGTTTTTTTTATTTTGATATACCCAGTGTCACTCTCACAGTAAATACAAATCTAACGACACATCTCAAGCTAAAATCCATCCAGCCGTTCAGGCTGCAGAGCGTGCCAAACAATTATACATACAAACATACATACATACATACATACTCTCGAAAAACATAACCGTCTCAAGCTAAAATCCATCCAGCCGTTCAGGCTGCAGAGCGTGTCAAGCATTTGAATTTGGCGCCAAAAATCCGCCATTTTGTTTTTTTATTTTGATATACCCAGTGTCATTCTCACAGTATAAACGTATCTAACGACAACCACCCTCATGCTATAATTCATCGAGTCGTTCAGGCTGCAGAGCGTGTCAAACATTTGAATTTGGCGCCAAAAATCCGCCATTTTGTTTTTTTTATTTTGATATACCCAGTGTCACTCTCACAGTAAATACGAATCTAACGACACGTCTCAAGCTAAAATCCATCCAGCCGTTCAGGCTGCAGAGCGTGTCAAGCATTTGAATTTGGCGCCAAAAATCCGCCATTTTGTTTTTTTTATTTTGATATACCCAGTGTCACTCTCACAGTAAATACAAATCTAACGACACGTCTCAAGCTAAAATCCATTCAGTTGTTCAGGCTGCAAAGTGTGTCAAACATTTGAATTTGGCGCCAAAAATCCGCCATTTTGTTTTTTTTTATTTTGATATACCCAGTGTCACTCTCATAGTAAATACGAATCTAACGACACATCTCAAGCTAAAATCCATCCAGCCGTTCAGGCTGCAGAGCGTGCCAAACAATTATACATACAAACATACATACATACATACTCTCGAAAAACATAACCCTCCTTCTGGCGCAGTCGGGTAAAAACATCAATGCTTGAAGATAAGATAGTCAGTTCTCAATTGCGTTGGGAAATCTTGGTAAGCCCGCTTCCATCTTCGGCATTGTCGTCACTTACCATTAAGATGATTCCAAGGGCTTACAAATTAATTGTAAATAAAAAATCTGTCGTTCCTATATTTAGTGTTTCTCTGTTTTTAAAACGACTTTAAAAATAGCAGCAGGTTTTTTAAATTCGGTTGTATTTTTTATGTTTGTTACTTCATATGTCATTTATAGACTGATTTAAAAAAAAAAATATAGAATAGACTCACAGACATTTTATCAAAAACGGTTAAATATTTTTTTGAAATTTATCAAAAACCTATAGGAGCACAAATTGACCACGCCGAAGACGTTACAAACAACCGATTTCTATCGCAACAACTACAATTTTGATGTATTGTTAATTTTATTTTATTTCTATTTATTAGGAAAAGTTACAGTTCAATAACATTATTATAGAGAACTGGATAGCAAAATAACATAGCCATTGTAAGTTTCCACCTATAACCGATTTCAATCGCAATAATAATATTTATAATAAAGTTGTAAACCGATTCTCTTTACAGTGGTTACTTGCTTACTCTTTTCTTCACGGTGGTTACTTGCTAACTCTTTTCTTCACAGTGGTTACTTGCTTACTCTTTTCTTCACGGTGGTTACTTGCTAACTCTTTTCTTCATCGTGGTTACTTGCTCACTCTTTTCTTCACAGTGGTTACTTGCTAACTCTTTTCTTCACGGTGGTTACTTGCTAACTCTTTTGTTCACGGTGGTTACTTGCTAACTCTTTTCTTCATGTTGGTTACTTGCTAACTCTTTTCTTCATAATTCTTTTAATAATTTAATTTTAATAACAAAATAAAATTAATTGTGCACAAAAAAATACATTTTTTTTGGCAGTCTGAGATTAGCTGAATACACGCTTATGTTAGAAAAGGTCCAGAAACGTTTTTTGCGTTTTCTTTATAAAACCTTGTACAAGACGTACCCCTTTTTATACCCTACAAGCTTCTTGTTGGGATATCTGAGCTATAATTCGCTAGAGACCCGCCGATTGTATAGCCAAATGACATTCATTAGCAGGGTGATCCGCGGCCAAGTTGATTGTCCCACTCTAGTCAGTGCCGCGTGTAGGTTGTCGGTGCCAGAAAACCGTACGAGGTTTCGCGTGCAAAGCGTTCGGCTGCTGGCCGAGCCAGTGTCACGCACAGTGTCGTGTCGCAACGCGCCCGTGCGTCGCGCTCTTCACGCGCTCAATTCCCTCCTCCGGTCGCAACCACACATTGACTTGTTTGCAGATGCATGGTCGAGTATCGAAAGAGAATGCCTGAAGTACTGCGAGCGAGTGTGATGGAAGAATGAACTATTTATTATTTTTAATTGACCATTTAATTTTAATGCAAATGTTAAAGATTTAGATGTATCTGTTATTTTAACATTTTTGATTAATAAATGAATTTGAATTTGAATTAGATGAACTTTAAAAGTTGATAACCATCAAAAGTAACCACCAAAGAAAACAGTTAATAAAATTTATAAAAAATAAATTTCGAAGTGTATTCTAAGCAATTAAAAAGAATTATCACTTGATTGGACTACTCTGTAAAAAGTAATGCGTGATCATATATAAAAATTAACTCGGGTTGAGACATGAGAACTTGCTACTTTTTTGAAGTCGGTTAAAAATTGAACTTGGTTGTTGCGATTGGAGTCGGTTTTTTTAACGTGTTTAGTGTTATAACCAAACTATAACCATACTGTATCAATCTGGGTGACGAGGGGGTGAGGTCGCAATCTAGAGAGCAGCAGGGAGTGTCCACACTGTATGCTAGTACTAAAATGTATACTTTGACTTGACGCTGATCATAAAAAAAATCATTATTAACCAACCAAACCAACGCAACCATAAAATCGCTTAACAAAAACACATTAAAACACTTCTATCTTGTTGAAAGCTCTGTAAATTAGCTCACGCAATCGACCAGCACCAACTAAAGACAAATATGAGTTAACCCTAACAACATTTGCTTAATCGCCTGCGAACACGCCAACGCTGCAGAATTATTGTTTTAAAGTTCCTCATTCGTTTTGTTTATAGGGCTGTGTATAGTTTGTTTCTGTTGCAAGGCTTAGCCATGCTTACTTGCCAATACAGTGCGTGAAAAAACTGGTTTAAATTTCGTCGCATTGAATTCTGCAGACTTGTCATCATCATCATAGTCCACTGCTGGACAAAGGCCTCCCCAAAGGATTTCCACGTCGACCGGTCCTGCGCTGCCCGCATCCAGCGGCATCCCACGATCTTCACTAGGTCACACCCTGGTCACTTCATACAGGCAGGCCAGTAATGACATTTCAAAAAAGGAATGACGGAACAAACAAAATGGCGGCGAAATCCTATACGTTCAAGAACCTAACTGTAATCAATCTGGGTGACGAGGGGGTGAGGTCGCAATCTAGAGAGCGGCAGGGAGTGTCCATACTGTATGTTAGTACTAATATAAATACTCTGACTAGGTCGTCGGTACACCGACTTGCAGGAGCCGTTAACTGCAGCTTACACTAATCATACTGAACAATTTTTTGTCCAAGAGATCTTTTGTGAATGCGTTAATAAATTTGTGGACTCTTCATATTTAAATCGATCAGCTGTTTGACTAATTTTGGCTGGAGAGTCAGACTTTTTAACATTAAAAACATTTTTTTGTCGCTTCAGTATAGGCCCGATTTTCGGCGGGAGTGTGCTATGGATCTGTTATCGTGGGTTTTCAGACTACATTACTTATTGGGATATCAAAAGACGCGTCTCGACAACGGCTACAAAATGCATTTTTTTAAAAACTCATTTTTTTAAAGTCCTACTAATATGATAAAAGCTAAAGTTTGTATAGATGTTTGATACTCTATCACGCAAAAATTTCTGAACGTATTTGGCTGAAATTTGGTATGTAGACAGACTAGGACCTGGATTAACATATAGGGTACTTTTTTCCTCGCTCGTGAGCTGCTTGTGGCTCGCGCACTGCGCACCCCCGAAGACAGTCATAGATTCTATGTTCACGCGAGCAAAGCGAAAATCTAGTCTAAAATATATAAAAAATGTGGTGGTTCTTCGAGCGGTTTCGGTCAGAAAAAAAACTTATCTCGAAAATGCCTCGAAAACATAAATGGCTTTAATCTTCCACAAAATACATTGAAATTTTGTTTTAATCATATTATATTGAATTTTTGAGCCCAAGTCAAAAAAAATATTTAAATCGTTTATAATAATTTTAAAAATTTAAAAATATTTAAACATTGTAGTACAGTTGTTTCGTTTTGAAATGATCATTGCAAAACGACGTGTAGGAATGAATAATTTTGTGATATGATATGAGGTTACGTATTAAGCAAATTAACAAATGGGAGTAGAAAATTGTTATTTATGCCACTGCCAAGTTATAAGAGCCATTGTAACACTCGTGCTGTCTATTTTGCCACTTAGATTATTGATTTCTGTCATCTACTTGTCTGTCTGTCCGTTTTGTATCATTTGACGTTGAATTTTGCAAGGAATATTTTTTTAAACGATCCTACGCCGTTATTTAACGGGATACTTTTTTAAAAGCTGACAACTTGGTGTAATTAATTCTTTGACCAATTACACACCCACTGCATACTACGGTCATGAAATGACATTTCTAAAAACGAATGACGGAGCAAATAAAATTCACAGCGAAATCCTATACGTTCGAGAGCCAAACTATAACCAATCTGTATAAATCTGGGTGGCGAGAGGGCGAGTTCGGAATCTAGAGAGCGGCAGGGAGTGTCCACACCGTATGTTAGTCACAGATGTGGATAGAAGGATCCGCCCTTCACCATATTTTACTCTGATTTTCTCCATAGAAGCAAAAAGTAGCGCCATCTGACATAACTCATACGAACTAGCTTGGGCGGGAGTTGACGTCAGCGCCCCGCTAAAAGGACCTTGGTAGAATTGACGCTTAAAAAATGCGTTTATTTAATTTGTTTACGATAAAAAAAATACAATGTAAGGTTACTTGCTGATGATACGATCCCACGTTTCTTTTTAGTCTTACTTTCGTGTTTTTTACAGCCTCTTATAACATAAAAAGGCATTTTTATATGGAATATTTTTCCACCGCACTCTGCAATTTCCCGCAGACGACTGAGTCGCTAGTGTGCGAAACTTTCGATTTTCGCACCAATTCGCTAGGAGCAATCGTCGCGCGCCAGTAATATATAAGTCATTGATGTTAGTACATTCTTGTAGCGCGGTGCGCAGTTATTCATTCTCCTTTCATTCAACCTTCTTTTTATCCCATTTATTTCTTTTCCGCGCATGCGTCAATTCATCACAACATCATTAAAAATCAAAATTATTTTCATCATACTTATATATTATATTACTAATTAAAATTAATTAAATTGTTCTCTCTTATAAAATACCCATTTTGGTCAGGTAATATTTGTGTTTTTTCTGTGATTTCCATTTTAAATTTAAGTGTGTATCGTTTTGTAATTCTTATGTTCTTTTTTAGAGGTCTTATATTTTATCATTAATAATAATTTAAATTGGTCGCATCGGCATTTTTTAAAAAGAAACCACTCCCTATCTACCCACCTAACTAGCTGCCGTGCGACATACTTTGCCAATAACATGAATGTTCCTTGTTGCAGTAGTGGCGCCCCCATGCGGCGGCCGCTGTGACCGTCGCCTGCGCACCACCACCATGCGCCAATGCTCGCTCCTCCTGCTGACACTTCTATGTGTTTCAGTCAAGGGTGAGTTTTACTACATCCACCAATCCCACTATTAACAAGTAAGATCTTAACATCATCTCGCCAGACTAAAATAAAGTTCAAGGTGTAGGTAATAATTATGACCACCTTAAGGTTCACTATGGGTTTATACCTGTACGTCTTAAAGAATATTAACTTTTAAGGTTCCGTACCCAAAGGGTAAAAACGGGACCCTATTACTAAGACTTCGCTGTCCGTCCATCTGTCCGTCTGTCAACAGACTGTATTTCATGAACCGTGATAGCAAGACAGTTGAAATTTTCACAGATGATGTAGTATTTCTGTTGCTGCTATAACAACAAATACTAAAAATTTGAAAAAGTGAATGTCTCCATACAAAAAACGTGTTTTTTAAAACGTGAAGTAACTAGCGCCATCTAGTATCATAGTACGGAACTGAAGAAACTAGCGCTATTTATTTATTTATTTACACTTATAGTACACCAAAAACAATTACGTAAAGCTGATACAAAGAGATATTATAATATAATGTACAAGTAGGCGGTCTTATTACTAAAAGCAATCTCTTCCAGACAACCTTTACTTTATTTAGTATGATGGTACGAAACCCCATGTGTGTGTTTCTGACTCACACTAGGCTGCTTTTTTTTTTAAACTTTGAATTGCAAGTTACGCCTATACGTGTTATATGGTTTTTTGAAATAGTGTAAGTAAGGATAGATGAAGTAATAATTTGGGATAGATGAAACAATAATTTTCTGAAATCGTTGCATAGTTTCCACATATAAGTCTGATTATTAAACAAAATAATGACAATTACACCAAAATTGTTTAAATACAGTGAATAATCTGATTTGACTACCACACGGTGGACCGACGACCTGGTGAAGATCGCGGGAAGCCACTGGATGTGGGCAGCGCAGGATCGGTCGTCGTGGAAATCCTTGGGGGAGGCCTTTGTCCAGCAATGGACGTTTTTCGGCTGTTAAGATGATGATGATAATGATGAATAATTGGAGACGCTTAACACGTTAAAATACCGACTTCAAAAACAACAACCAAGAACAATTTTGCTACATTTTTGTTTTAGTTGATTTCTTAAAAAGTACTAAACCGATTTGGATAAAATTTATATGGAACCAATCTGAACGGAAGAAATGGGAACAAATCATCAAATATGAGTATTTCAAGTAAAAGCGTTACTTAAGTTACTACTAGTTTTATTATTTTTTTTTTTTTGTTTATCGAACTACAGACTGAAGTTAATATTTGCCAGTAGGTAAGTGATGCATTAAAATTGTACAGAAGCTATTTACACCTACCATTATCTCAATTACTAAGTACAGTAAGGGCGGTTTGTAAAAAATGTAGATCTTAAAATTCTAAGACAATTAAGTGTACAATTATCTTGTTTTAGCAAAAAAAATTAGTTACGTGTTGTGGACGACGATATGACCAAGCCGTCATTACTCTAAATTAAAAAAAAACCAATAGCAAAGTTCAGATAATAAAAAACTCATCTGTTACTAATGCTCCATTAGCAATAATATAAAATAAACATTGCAAGTCTTTTATTTCGGAAAAATAGTTTTCAAAAATTTTAAAATGGCATCATGAACTAAGTAGTTAACTATGGCCTATATGTCAATTTTGACACGAAATGACATCTGTCCTCTTAATGACAAAGAAATAACAAACCGGTTAAGTGAGAGTCAGAACCGCGCACAAAGTGTTCCGTACCATCATACTAGACGGCGCTAGTTACTTCATGTTAAAAAAAACACGTTTTTCGTATAAAGACTTTATTTTTTTTTAATTTTTAGTATTTATTAGTTTAGTAGAGTCTAACTTTGTATGACACGTTTTGGTTGGTAGAAGGGCATTTTCAAAGCCCGCCCGGCTAGCTATCACCATCTTATCTAAATCTTGCCGCCAAGCATCAAATGGTAACAGCATTGATGTGTTCCGGCTAGAAGATGAGATAGCCAGTTTCCCATTGCATTGGAAAATCTTAGTAAACCCTATCCATCTTCGGCATCATCGTCACTTACCATCTCAGATGAGATGATGCCAATGACTCACCAATTGTGAATAAAATATATATATATATATATAACAAACCGGTTAAGCATATATATATATATATATATATATATATATATATATATATATATATATATATGCAAGTTCCTGGCAGGCCACTGGCCATATTACAAGTCCGTTCCTTACTAAAAACGAAGTTATTTTCACAATCACGCATTGTAGGATTGGTTTACATAACATGTTCTGGGAGTGATGATTTGTTTATTTTTTTTTTCAGACATATCCGGTAGCTGGGAGGAATGGTGGACATACGATGGCATATCAGGTAACTTTTATTTAATAGTTCAATTTATAGGTAAAATATTTTTTAGTTTATAATGATTTTCAAACTTTCTTTAATATAGAAATTATTAACTATTGTTAAAGTATTCGTATCCGTAACCATAATATGGCTTTTGCCAATGGCTTCACCCGCGTGGGTAAAGTTTTATGGCTGTTATCGAGGGTGCACGGTGCTCGAGCCGCAAGCGGAAATTAAGTTTTTACTAGATCCTCGCTGTTCTAAGTATCCTATGTTGATTCCTCGCCTTTAATTAAGCACTGTCAAAGTTCAAATAAATCGGTTCAGTAATTATTTTTAGACAATAATAGCTATCCCACAAAGACCATACATTTTTCCGGGATAAAAAATAGCCTTTGTGTTAATCTAGTG
The DNA here is from genome assembly GCA_947284805.1 of Coleophora flavipennella. NCBI lineage: Eukaryota > Metazoa > Arthropoda > Insecta > Lepidoptera > Coleophoridae > Coleophora > Coleophora flavipennella. Next base: position 6,404,356 of record OX369255.1, on the reverse strand, counting down.
TTTGATCTCTCTACCTACCAATACGAAATTTCATCCAGATCCGTTCATCCGATTAGGCGTGAAAGTAGAAAAAACGTACATATTTTCGCGTATTTATTATAAGAAGTATGATGAAATTATTTTTTGGACCCCTTTTCGCCAAAACTTCATTTCTCGTCAAACTTAACATTTTTCCCGAAGAAACCTATGGTTAATTTGTAAAAGGAATTTTGAGTTTCTATATGAATTTCATCAGCTGACTGGCCAACATTGCACAGAAAGTATTTTTGTTGAATAACCTTGGTTCGCGGTTCCTCGGGAATTTTGTTAAGTTTTGTGATCCTCTCAACTGTCACGCTCTTATCAGGTCATACCCCCTTGTCTGTCACACCCGGGAAACGGAAGACAGCATTTTTTCCGGCAGCCGGAATTTGACAGACAGGATTCTGAGCGCGTTTAATGGATTTTCTGTGAATCTAAATAAAATATTGTGTGTTTCCATTTAAAATATTATTCAACTTTGGGTGTTTTACTTATTTATTTTCATTGTTTTTATTTTTATAGTATGATAATTGATATTATTGGCGCTAATTTGACCCGCCGTAATTTTTGCCGGCTCCCGGTAGGTAGACAGATAGTGAATTTGTTTTTTTTCCGGGTCCCGGAAATCGATAGACAAGTGGTAGTCATTGTCTAGTTTGATGGGGGTCTTATACTAGACCTGGGCATGTGTTACTACCCAGGGACAGAAATGGCAAAACGCTTAGTTTCATAATAATTTAGTCAGCTAATTGGTTGTCATAACAAAATAATATTTTTATGACACAAAACTTACATATTAACGTTTTTCTGATTTTTCCATTTACTTGTGCTGTAAGAACTTGCTTCTTGCCCAAATTTCGTGATTCTACTTCAACGGGAAGTATAGTAGGTTTTTTTTGTGAATGTAAAAAAATCGGCGTAAATGGTTATATTTTTAGATTTTTGACAAGTATTTGATATTAATTACAACTTAAGAAATCGATACCTTCACGCGCTCTTAAGCAAAGGGTCTTGACAGACAGACAGACTGACAACGAAATAATTCTATTAGTTTTCTTTTTAAACCACTTCAAAAAAAGGAGGAGGTTTCTCAATTCGACCGTATATATATATAAAAAATCGACTTCAAACGCTCTAGTCGCCACTACGATTTTTGAGGATTCTATATATATATATATATATATTTATTTTTATGTGTGTTCGCGCATAACTTCGTCTTTATGAAGCGATTTTGATGATTAATAGAGGCATCCCAGAGAAATCGAGGGGAATCTTCAAAAATTGTAGTGGCGACTAGTGCGTTTGAAGTCGATTTTTTTTTGTTTAAAATTATTACTTTTTTAAGTACGGAACCCTAAAAAATACTTTTTAAATCTAGTCTGCTTGAAAAGGGTCATGCAATCCTTGTAAATACGACCAGTAATGACCAGAGATAGTATCTTAATGATAGGAGGCGGTCACCCGTATCATTATGTAGCATTCGATGTCCTGGTCCCAAAATTAGATGTAGGTATCTTCCTAATCTATTTTACCCGACTATTGCGTAACCAAAAAACCGGACAAGTGCGTGTCGGGCCACGCGCAATGTAGGGTTCCGTACTTGCCAATATGTTTCTTATAGTGATTTACTTACATTTTGATATATTCTAAAACGCCCTAGCAACATTTTTGAGCAGGTTAGTGTATATACGATTTTTTTTTGATCGACTATTGCTCGTCAAATAGAAAAGCCTTATTAGCTTTGATAGTTTTCCTTTTAAATTCATTATGTGGACTACTTTCATGAATTTTTCCAAATTTCCAAATACTGCGGTTTAGTTGTTAGGGAAGGGGACACTCGATTCCAACAAAATTTAGAACTTTCAAGACTATTTTTTCGAAAACGGAACCCTAAATTATAAAATGGTCTTAGAAGACTCACAATTATTTTTTAAACTCTAAACTACTGGGTTTGACGAGAAAAAAAATCATTCCCACTTTACTTGTAGGGGAGGTACCCTTAAAAAGTTTTATTTTCCAAATTTTTTTTACAGGTCCCTCCGCGTTATTATTATGTATATATGTTTGACAAATTTCAGCTCTTGACTACTAATAGTCTACGTGGAAAGACAGACGGACAGACGGACAGACGAACGGACAGACATGACGAAACTATAAGGGTTCCATTTTGTACTACGGAACCCTAAAAAGGGTTATGATTCTCACAGGCGTAAGTATGTATTTTTATATAAGTTTCTTCCAAAGTTCAGTTCAAATTTCTTAATTGATTTAATCAAACGGAGTGTCATATCATTAGACTTGTTTTGATCTTATCAACTTTTCCGTTAACGGCATAAAGTCACCATAGACGTCCGTTAAGTTTAAAGTCACCATTATTTTTAAAAATGTATGAGTATGAAATTCCATGATGGTTTTTTTATTGGCTTTGTAAAACTCCACTGATATATATGCTGCAAGTAACTATTACACTACCTGACCATTAAATTTAACATGGCAGACGCTAGACGCCATTTGTTTTAATTTTAAAAGGTTTTTAAGTTTGTTCCAACAAAGTACAACTTAAAAACTTCTAAACTGATTTGAAATAATTTTCGAAAAATCCTAATTTTTTTAGGTTGCAAGCTCCAATTTGCGAAGAATTTTGATTATTTCCTATTTTCTCAGAAAACCCTTTCATCTGATACCCATATCATATGGGTGCATAAAAAATAACTGGTCCGCCATATTGTATTTTGAATGACGTCACTTAGCTAACCATGAAACCGGGAAGTGGTTCTAATTTGACTGATTCGGTGGCTCAGTGGTTAGTGTTCTTGACTGCTGATCCGAGAGTTTTGGGTTCGATCCCCACCCAGGGCAAACATTTGTGTGATGAGCAGATTTTTTTGCTCTGTGTCTGGGTGTTAAACATCTATATATGTATATATTTAACGTATATAAGTATTTATATCAGTCTCTGGTTTCCATAACACAGGGAATCCTACTTTGGGGCCAGATGACCATGTGTGATGTGTCCCAGAATACTTATTTATTTAGAATACATACTTATTTAATTTGATTAAGCGTCGGTGGTGTAATGGCAAGTGCCGTTACCTCCTGTCCGGGAGGTCGTGGTTCGAATCCTGCCACGTACCAATGTGTTTTAGAATTTTAATTTCATATGTACGTTTATCCGACGCTCTTACGGTGAATGAAAACATCGTGAGGAAACCTGCACACGCCTGCGAAGAAACTCGAAGGTTGTGTGTGAAGTGAACCGACCCGCACTAGGCCCGCTTGGTCGACTAAGGCCCGATCGCCCTAATTCAGGGTAGGCTTGAGCCCCTCGACGGGGACCTATATGAGCTGAAATTATGACTTATTTTATTTAGCTTCCAAGATTTCTTCTAAACTAACAGACTAATTAACTAACTTGGCAAATTAATATAAAGCTTGTTAAAATGGAGTATTATGTCATTGGATTTATTTTGATCCTTGAAACTCTCCCGTAAGTTGCAGAATTATAAACGTCCATTAAGTTTAAAGTCGCCATAAATGTCAAAAATGTATGAATTAGATATCCCATTAAGCTCAATGCATGAATAAAACACTAATAAAATTTAATGAAGCTGACCGTTAAGTTAACTAACATTAAATTTTACACGGCGGAGGTTACATATCATTTGTTTTAATTTTGAGCGGCTGTATAAAAAAAAATATCAAAATCTACGTAATACTTTATGACGCTCTTACGGTGAAGGAAATCATCGTGAGGAAACCTGCACACGCCTGCGAAGAAACTCGAAGGTTGTCTGTGAAGTCAACCAACCCACACTGGGTCCGCGTGGTCGACTAAGGCCCGATCGCTCTAATTCAGGGTCCCCTCCAAGGGGACGTATATGAGCTAAAATGATGTAAGATTATCCGACGCACTTACGGTAAAGGAAAACATCGTGAGGAAACCTGCACACGCCTGCGAAGAAACTCGAAAGTTGTGTGTGAAGTCGATCAACCCGCACATATAACTGGAACGTATATGAGCTAATATAATGATGATGATGAGATTATGATGAGTTGGTTCTCAGTTTGATAAGAAAATCTACGTGGAGGAAAAAAAAACGTTGAGCCTGATACTTGTGTTAGATACTCTGGAATATTCATGAGGATAAAGTCATACACACAAACATGATATTCCTATCACTCACCCCACGGTCCCGACCATGGTAATGATATCCTGTCCGATAATGTCCCCACTATTATGTTATGACGTCATTAAGCACGATTCAATACACCGTGATGACCAAATTTTGCGGTCCCCCGAATAGCTATTCAATCCGCAAAACTGAGATAACTATCTATTTAAGTTAGCGTATAGGTGTAAAATGATATTCATCATATCAGCTCATATACGTCCCCACCGAGGGGCTCGAGCCTACCCTGAATTAGGGCGTTTAGAATTATATTAGTTGCTAATAAGAAATATGACCGAGTCGTTACCGGTTGAGCCACCGACGCTTCAGGTCCATCTAACCAGAGGTACCGGGTTCAAATCTTGACGGCCAATGTACCAATGAGTTTTTCAAAAACTTACGTACATATACTTACCGATTGCTTTAACGGTGAAGGAAAACATCGTGAGGAAACCTGCACACGCCTGCGAAGAAACTCGAAGGTTGTGTGTAAAGTCGACCAACCCGCACTAGGCCCGCGTGGTCGACTAAGGCCTAATCGCCCTGATTCAGGGTAGGCTCAAGCCCCTCGGTGGGGACGTATATGAGCTGTTATAATAATAATAAGAAATATGACTGCTAGTCATTTCAAAATTATTTTTATCATCTGTCACAGTTTTTATCATGTGTCGTACTTCGTTCTAAAAATGTTTGAAATACCTAGGCGTGACGTCATAGTTTTGCAGCGTCATTTATGTACACATTTTGCGATTTTGGGTGAATAAAAAATTGAACGAGTAAGATTTTTTTAAAGTTTCAGTAGAAGAGTAACTAAGTGATCATCATCATCATATCAGTCGAAAACATACATAATATACATACGAACATTCTAGATGGCGCTAGTTTTTTCACGTTTAAAAAAAACACGTTTTGTGTATGGAGACTTTCACTTTTTTTGTAATAGCAGCAACAGAAATACATCATCTGTGAAAATTTCAACTGTCTAGTTATCACGGTTCATGAAATACAGCCTGGTGACAGACGGACGGACGGACAGCGAAGTCTTAATAATAGGGTCCCGTTTTACCCTTTCGGTACGGAACCCTAAATAGAAGTATATGAACGTTTTTTTTTTCAGCGCGCATTGCCGCCAAAACCTTACCGACTAGTAACTTCTTCATACATCATGTGTTCGGTGCTGTTGAAAAATTTCAAAGTAAGGAAATATCAGACAAAGTTAGAGCTACTGCAAAAGACATGTACGTTGCTTTTTTTCTAAAACCAATTTGTTCGTGATTCTAGCGATTTTTTTTATTCACAATTTGTAAGCCCTTGGCATCATCTCACCTGATGGTAAGTGATGATGATGCCGAAGATGGAAGCGGGCTTACCAAGATTCCCCAACGCGATGGAGAACTGACTATCTTATCTTCAAGCCGGAACACATCAATGTTGTTAACACTGATGTTTGGCAGCAAGACTAAGATAAAATGGTGGTAGCTTGCCAGTCGGGCCTATAAAATGCCCTACCACCAACCAAACCGAGTCTTACAAGTTGACCCCACCGGGAATCGAACCCGCGACCTTCTGGTGTGAAGCGAATGGGCTAACCATTACGCCACGGAGGCGGTTAAACGCGATTTCGACCAAGAAGCTATTGTTCCTATGATTGTGCTGACACTTGGGACTTCAAGCATAAAAAAATGCATGCGCTTGACTGTACCTCACCTGATGAGAAGTGACAATACAGTTAGTGATGTTTTAGGGTTCTGTACCTCAAAAGGAAAATAAACGAAACCCTTATAGGATCACTCGTGTGTCTGTCCGTCCATCTGTCACAGACCATTTTCTCAGAAACTACTAGACTGATTGAGTTGAAATTTGGTATTTATGAGGTAAGTCGGTGACCCAAAGACGAAAATGTAACATAAACATAATTATTATTAAATTTAAACATTGGAGCCTCTTTTAGGGAGTCAATAAGAAAATATAAAAAAAAGTTATACAAACTATGTGGTGTGACATATCAAATGTAATCACTTGTTGTGAGAATCTCAAATATATTTTTTTCATAATTTTAAGATAAATATTTTTGGCGTTATTTCAGGAAATAGGTGAATATTGACTACTGAGCCTAAAATTTTGAAAAAATCAAAGTTGCAAAAAATGCATAGATTACATGAAAATCTATGAGATAATCTAAAGTCCTTCCGTTCGTACAGGAAAAATGAAATTTCCAAACTCCTATTGTTTATAAACTAGCGACACCTAGTGGGATCTAGTAGTATCTTCTACATAGCTAATTTACATAATTCCCTTTCCCTTTTGCCTAAAGATGGCGCTGTCGATGAAAATTTGTTTTTGGTACCCAAGTTTTTTTCCCCCCAATCAATAAGTCCTTGGCATTATCTCACTTGATGGTCAGTGATGGTGATGCCGAAGATGGAAGCGGGCATACCAAGATTCACCAATGTTATGGGAATCTGGTTAGCTTACATAGGTTTAAAGATATTTATTCCCATAAAGACACCAGTCACTTACATGAGAAAAATATAAATATTAATTATACTTAAAAAAAGTACAATTTGTAAGTGTAGTTCGCTCGTATTGGAAACATAAAAAATATTTAAAATTAGGTAGTTTGCAGAGTCATCCATTACATCGTTATTTGGCTAATAAAGTATACTGTAGCATAAATGAATTAAAATCAATTAAATAACAATGCTACATGATACGTAGAATTTTGAAAGATTACCTAATAGTTGAAACCTATGAAAGAAAAAGAAAATTGCATGGTAAATATAGAAATGTAATCAAAAAAATAGATTAGAGGATTAAAAGAAGATTATAAAATAGGAATGTCATCGATGATTGGAAAAAGAAGGAACTTAACAATAAGATTTGGAATTTACAAGTTTTCAAACAATTAAAATAATGAAATATTTAAATATACGGTAGCAACCACGCACGTGCAGAGTTATGACAGATGGTTTTCTTTTAAAAAAATATTAAGTTAGCACACAAAATCTAAAAATAAATGGCACTTGTAATCTTCACTTAAATTTAAAGTTCATTTAATTCCTACGTTTGGGTATCTTCCATTTTGCGGGAGAGAATAAATAAAAGGTATTACTTGAATTGCAATCAACCACGCTGTCCACGCTGAGGTGTACCCAAATGAGGGCGCTCAAACAAAAACCGGTGGGCCGGACGAAGAAACGCACACCCTTGTCCTTTGGTACTCATAATGACGAGCACGAGCTGGCTCTCAGCATTGTTGGGGCGTCGTAGACTAAGACCCTAAAACGTAAAAGGACCGTGATTCTCATCACCACTTGACACAAGTTAAAACGATGAAATAAATATGGAAATACTTACCTCTTAAAAAAATATCGGAGAGGGACCGAGTACAATAATTAGAACATCTTGCTGAGCGAAACTGGCACTAATGGATAAATTTATAAAATATTTTCGGAAAAATACAAATAATAGTCCGATGACGATTCCTTTCTCTAAAAAACAAAACACGGCAGTTTGACAATCAATCACAATTTTCAAAACAATACGGAAAAGTGAATATAATCCAAAACTGAAGGAGCCAACAGCGGAAACCAAAAAGAATTTAATATGAAACAGCAACAAAGGAGATCGGCTCGAAACGATAGTTTGCGTTTCAAAATACCCACAAACTCACAAAAAAAAAGGCGAGAAGTCCAAAAAAATTTTGAAATTTGGACAACCCTATAGACGTTGGACAGCCCTGAAGAAGAAAAATAAAAAACTCTCTAAGCAACTAGCTAACTACTAACGTTCACTTGAAGTTGAAAGAAAAAGACATTTATATACGATTCGCGTACACATACAAACGCCAAAAACCCCATCAACAAGAGAACTAACCTTAATAAACGCAAGAACACACCAGTTTTAAAGGATCGCTGTGTATTGAGCCTAAAACTAGTCACTTAAGAAAACAGGAGAAATCAAACAACTACTAAAACATTAAAGACCAATAGGGTTGTCAAAAACTGAAAAAACTTGCAAAAAACATTGTCGGTTACCCCAGCGAAAATTGTGGACAAAAACGGTATAGGCGGATGCGTGAAAAATCCGACTCACGGATAAAATTAACACCGGAAGTCTGAAACGCAACACGCAAGAGTCTAAAGGGACAACTCTACCGAAAAATAGGCCATTTGAGGTAAGACAAGGGCAAGATTAATGAAAGAAATTTGAAAAATGGAAAATTGTTATAAGACCTCAAGAAATCTGAACAATACTGCAGAATACAGAATGTTGTCACATAAAAGTGAACAGGGTACGCCAAAAATTTAAGGAGTACCTCGCAAAGCAACGCGTAAAAATATTCCAAACAGTATCCCTTAAAGATTTTTCCTTTAAACTAACGTTAAATAATCGTGAACTAAAAGTAAGTCTGTCCCGACTTTCGATTGAAAGAAATCTAGAGTCTGGCCATTGACTACTTAAATAAAAAATTCTCTTGGAATCGTAAGGGAATACACAGGCAAAAACAACTCAACAACACGTAAGCAATTATCCGAAAGAGGTATAATGCCATTAAGCCGGGAAAAAAAACGACCCGTGTGAAGAGAAGCAAAAAAATACCGTGCATACAAACAAAAAAACCTTGCGTTTCAAAGAAAATTGCACGATTAAATTAAGTTAGGGTCTTGAGGTATTAAAACTTGAACCATAACATCCGGAAAACGGATACACCCACGAACGACAAAAAAAACGGGTTCGTTAGGGAAAGATAAATAGCAGAAATAGGGATAAAAACATTAGTTCGGGCGCCATTAAATGTAGCATAAATGAATTTAAATCAATTTTATAATAATGCTACATTTAATGGCGCCCGAACTAATGTTTTTATCCCTATTTCTGCTATTTCTCTTTCCCTAACGAACCCGTTTTTTTTGTCGTTCGTGGGTGTATCCGTTTTCCGGATGTTATGGTTCAAGTTTTAATACCTCAAGACTATATTATAGTTATAACTGATTAATGACGTTTGCGCACCTGAATCTAAAAGCGCAGTAAGAACTTTATTTAAAACTGTTATCTCTTGTAAAAGGTTGTATATAGAGATAACAGTTTTAAATAAAGTTCTTACTCCGCTTTTAGATTCAGGTGCGCAAACGTCATTAATCAGTTATAACTATATTCGCGATTTGAACATTTCGATTAATAGGGAATGTTGTTCTGCGGTTCTTTCAGCTGACAACTCGCCGATTAATATTTTAGGTACTTCGGAAGTGTCGATAACATTTAATTCGAGAACTTTAAAGCACACATTTTTAGTTGCTGATCAAGTTTCTTCAGAACTTATTTTAGGTATCGGCTTCTGGAATGATTTTGGTTTAACTGATACATTACGTACCGCTTTTGTTAACCAAGTAAACGGTAACCTTCGTGTCCCACTCAATAAAGAGACGTTTTCTCCTATTACTGTAGGTGAAGTTTCATGTGTACGCCCCAGAAGTGAGCTTTCCGAATCACAGGAAAAACGTTTACAAGATACGATAAAATATTTTAGTGATATTTCGTCCGATAAGATTGGCCTTGGAAAAACTATTTGGGTTTCTCATAAGATTGTTACCAGTGGTCCTCCTATTCACCAAAGGTACTACCCTCTATCTCCAGTCAAACTCAAGGTTTTAAATGAGGAGATTGATAAAATGTTAGATGCGGGTGTTATTCGTCCTTCACGTTCTCCTTGGGCTAGTCCAAACATTCTTCTTGATATTTTTTCCAAATTCTGTATATTTGCTTTTCTTTTTGTAAATAAAAACTATTATGTTTCATCGTTTTTTGTGTGCGGCTAAATACGCTCAGTAAAAGCCAAAAAAAGTAGTTTCATAATTCCACTATTGAATATATGTCTCTAACGAAGTATTTATATGCTGCACGGTATTACTGGCGAGTTTACATTGCAGTTGAACCGAGAGTCGATTTAGCTGCAGTCTCAGGAGTGCATTAGATAAATCAATTGCATTGGTGACCTAAAACCGTTGCGAGCTTTGTGTGGACTGGATATAGTACATTTCTGCAGCGGCCAGCAAAAGAGGCTTTCTGTATTCCCCGATTCACATAATTTAGGAAAATAGGAATCTTCAAGACGAGAGTGAATAGGCACTATTTGAGCTTGCGTGTTACATTCTCGGCTGTATCGGCACTTACCATCAAGTGAGGTGCGTTTGGCGCACTCAAATTTTTAATTAAAAAAAGGTATTGATGGACGAACGGTGGGCCTAAATGCGGCCAAGGCTTGTATAGTACTTTTCTCAAATAATGCGCGGAAATTAAAACTTCTATAATTACTTTTCAAAATCAATGACGCTCAACGAACAACAATAATTTTTCACGCGCCAAAGTGTTAATTTGTTTTTTTTTTTCAATAAACAGCGTTCTATTTGCAAGTCAGGTCGATATTTAAATAAAACCTTTTATAAGTTATTTCCTTAGTTGCCATGTTTCAGAGTAAAATATAGTTTCATTTTAAAATTGCATGACAGATATGAGTTTACATAGTAATTTATTTGGCCGTTAAACACGACAGATATGGATTTTCATACAACTTTTGCCGGGGCCGCTGCTCGCATGCATTTGGCCAGTACAGCAATTTCGATTTATCTCGAAGAAGGTTGTCAAAATAATGCTCAAACTTCCAAGCATGTTTGAGAAAAGTATTTGTGTAGCTTTAAACGCAGTTAGTCAAGTCTCAAGTCTAAGTTTTTGACCATCGTTTGTTGCCAGTGATGAAATGAGGAACAGAGACAATGGGCCTCATAAGAAGGCTCAAGGTATACATACCCATCATCGTCACTTACCAAAACTTTCATCATCACTTACAATAGGGCTTACCAATTATGAAAAAAAAAATACTGGATTTGTGTTACTGAAATGTTGTTACTAATTTATAGTTAACTGCTATCTCACAAATAATAAAAAGTTGGAGCAAAGGACGATGGAGCAAGCTATGCTAATAGTTTTCTACGAGATCGAATCGAACCAATCAGCTTTTTATTATTTGTGAGATAGCAGTTAACTATAAATTAGTAACAACATTTTAGTAACACAAATCCAGTATTTTTTTATCATAATTGGTAAGCTCTTGGCATCATCTCACCTTTTGGTAAGTGAAGATGATGCCGAAGATGGAAGCGGGCTTACCAAAATTCCCAAACGCAATGGAGCTGGCTATCTTAACTTCAAGCCGGAACACATCAATGTTGTTAACACTGATGTTTGGCGGCAAGACGTAAATAAGATGGTGGTAGCTAGAAAGGCGGGCTTAGGAAATGCCCTACCACCAACCAAACTGAGTCTTACAAGTTGACCCCACCGGGAATCGAACCAGCGAACTCCTGGTGTGAAGCAAATGGACTAACCATTACGCCACGGAGGCAAGTAATGAATTGCACGAATGTTTCTGTAACAATTTGATTGCTAAATAATCGGCCAAGTGCGGCTCGGGGTCACACAAGCAGGGTTCCGCACCAATACTTTATCTACCAACAGAACAAAACCTCTTAGTACATACTTTGCTCTAGGTGAATAAGGGTCTACTTATTCTGGAATTTAGATATTTAATTTTTCCTCTAGGAGCACAAGGACTTTAGAGTTTCTCGTAGATTTTTCTGTAATATACTGTGATATTTTTCAAGAATTTAGCCTTAATAGTTTCGGTGATAAGGGAGGGAGGGAGGGACCCGTTTTTTTACTATTATTTTTTTGTTTGAAAAGAGATATCCTAAGGGTGGTACTATGATAAGAAAACCAGGATCTGATGATGGCATCCCAGAGAAATCGAGGGAAACCTTAGTTTCCTGTTTGAAGTCGGTTTTTTTTGTTCAAAATTGTTTTCGGTTAATTTCTTTAACATCGCAACGGAACAAATTGTTGTGATTTTTTTGCAGAGAGATAGATGGTTGAGAAGGTGGGAATTTACTAATTAGCACATCATGATATCGTTCCCGAGGAATCGTGGAAACCTCATTTCCACTTTCGCGCGCGTCGGCGTCGCAACGGAACAACGGGTTGAAGTGTTTTTTTTTTGTATGTCACTTCCCACCTTTTCAGGGAAGTGACATTGGCTGCTAAACAGAATAGCCCGATATAGTTTCTGAATAATCTGGAGAAAACTCATGTCCACCCTCGCGTGCCGCAGCGGCTCGCGCACCACTCATCCTCAAACACAGTCATAAAAAGTATGTCAACGCGGGTGAATCCGCGGGCAAAAGCTAGTATACAATATTTCTAAAAACAGCATTTATAGTAAAAACCGAATAAGTAATTTTAATATTAATGTTTATACATATTAAGCATTAATAAAAGATTCATCTCATAACATTGTTTGTTTCATTTGTATGACAAATGCCCAAATAAGTGATTTCAAGTTAGGTGGGCGTTATTTGCTTACTATTAAGTAAAAACCTTAGAAGAGATCGCTTGTTAGCGATAAGACCGCCTATATGTACAACTTCCTTAATCATTGTATCTTTTTTTTCTCTTATGTTGTGCAATAAAGTGTTTTCAATCAATCAATCAATCAATCAATCAATCAACCTTATGATAACTGGAAACGATAAACACGTGAAAAGCCGACTTCAGTTTTTATGAAAGCTTTAATTTAACTTGCAATGTATATGTATGTTTGTTCGGGTGGAATCTTGAATGTTAAATTTGACCCCCTCTCTGGTTTCCGATTAAGCTGAAATTTTGCATTCATATGTATATCGCGTGACAATGCAATACTAAAAGTTTGCACCTACAAGTTTCTAGGTTTTTCGAAAATTTTTATGATCTAAAAAGTCCTTAAACGATTTTGATTAACTGTATATTGGACCAACCTGGCAGCATCGAATAAAAAAACATGAAAAGATATCGCGTACCAAACTTACAGACGTATAAATTGAGAATCTCCTCCTTTCTGAAAAAGTAAATCTAAGTTTCAATAAAAGCAATTAATGTTCTCCACCAGGTCCCGGATTCTGGGGGCTGATCAACCCGCAATGGAGCATGTGCAACAAGGGCCGGCGGCAGAGTCCCGTCAACATCGAGCCAGACAAACTGCTGTTCGACCCCTGGCTAAGAGACATACAGTTCGATAAACATAAAGTAAGTTCTTGGCATCCTCCACATGATGGTAAGCGACGATGATATCGAAGATGGAAGCGGGCTTGCCAATATTCTGCAACGCAACGGGAAACTGGCTATCTTATCTTCATGCCGGAACACATATGCTGTTAACTTTAATGTTTAGCGGCAAGCAGAAGCGTATTTACCCTATGTCCAGGGGGAGCACCAGTAGTAGTAGAATTTTTTTAGGGATCCGTTTGGTTCACCGATAAATAATAAAGTTAGCCAAGTGCGAGTCGGACTAACGGTAATAAGGGTGACGAACATGCAAACAGAAGGTTACAGTAAGGTGACGTTTATCGTGTGGCAGTACGGAACCCTTAGCGCACAACTTCAACTCTCACTTGGCCGGTTTTTTGTCACTAAGAGGGGTGGATATTTTTTTGCCCGGGGCGCGGGATTCTTAAGTGCCCCCTGGAGTTCATAAATCCCATACAAACGTAGTATTTGATTCATTTGTTAACCAAACAACCGATTTTGAAACATTTTGTATCGATAATCGGATGACGTATATCTTTGTCTGTACCTCATTATTTTTTTGAAAAACGATACAGGAATCCATTTGATACCAATAAACTTGTACATGTTTTTAGGGTTCCGTACCCAAAGAGTAAAAACCCTATTAGTAAGACTCCGCTGTCCGTCTGTCTGTCCGTTTGTCACCAGGCGTAAATATAATAAAATTATATAAAAACAGTACCCTTCTTTTTTGGCCAGTCAGATAAAAATGTACCCTATGTCACTCATAAGATCAAGACGAATCTAACGACATACCTCGCACTCTAAAATCCAACTAAAGTATCAGACATACATACATCCATACATCATAATATCAGCTCATATACGTGCCCACCGATGTGCTAGAGCCTACCCTGAATTAGGGGTACACCCTGGAGCACAATTTCAAAGCGCGCGCCGGTGTCTGTGTCTATATCATCGACAACATCTGCTGTAACCTTAAAAACTCCTCTTTTTCAACGCTCTGGGTGTTGGTCAACACCGGCAAAGACAAAATAGTCTTCGCTTGTGTATACCGATCGCACAGTAGGATCAGGAGACAACCTGAATTGAACATCTGTGTGAGGCTGCCGATGAGGCTCAACTAAGGTACCCGTCAGCACAACTGGTCCTTCTGGAGGACTTCAATGCTCACCATAAGGAGTGGCTGTTCCCATACCAGAAGACCGACCATGCTGGGAGAGAAGCGCTCAAACTCGCTTTGTCGCTAAATCTTACCCAGCTGGTAGACCAGGCGACGCGTGTGCCGGACGTTGAAGGCGAAACGGAAAATTGTTTGGACCTTCTGCTGACAACAGAACCAGACCGATATAACGTGTCAGTATCGTCACCTTTGGGTACGTCCGACCATTGTCTGGTGAAGTCTGTACTGTCTTGTTCACCACCTGATCCCAGCCCTAGGGGTTTTAGACGGGTATGGCAGTACAAGTCAGACGATTGGGATGAGATGCGCCACGTCTTAGCATCTTATCCTTGGCGGCGAATGTGTTTTTCTTCTAGTGATCCGTCGTGCTGTGCGACAGAAATCTCGAGGGACATATGTCAGGCGATGGAATATTATATCCCGTTTTCTGACATTCCTCGCCCGTGGTTTAATGCTGAATGCTCAATGGTCGAAGCACTAAAGCATTCAGCTTACCAGGCTTGGGCTGATGCTCGGAATCGTAAAGCTCCGGACACGCGAGTTAAAAAGAAAGCCTTCAATAAATCCGCCAAGTCCTACAAAAAGACGCTGCGTAGGGCACGCCTCGACTATATAAGCAGTATTGGATCAAAACTTGCCTCCTACCCTTCTGGGAGTAAGGGTTTTGGTCCTTGGCTAAATCGGTAGAGGCGAACTGTTGCCGCTCGTCTTTTCCTCCACTGCTGAAACCTGATGAATCATTGGCTCACACGGCAACTGAGAAGGCTAATCTGTTTGCCTCTATGTTTGCCAAAAATTCTTGTCTTGATACAGCGTATAGAATATCGCCCCAGTTATTTCCTTGCGATACTACAATGCCCCCTATTCGTATCAAGCAAAAGGAGGTACTCAAAACACTTCGCAGTCTTGACGTGAACAAAGCCAGTGGACCTGACGGTATACCAGCTATAGTGCTAAATAACTGCGCTCCTGAGTTGTCTCCTGTTGTGGCACGTCTGTACCGCCTCTCTCTTGAAACAGGTATAGTCCCTAAGTCCTGGAAGCTGGCCAACGTGCAGCCGTTGCCCAAAAAAGGCAGTCGTGCCGATCCCGTAAACTACCGCCCTATAGTAATCGTTGATAGCGTGTATTGAACACCCGCATTCTGGCATACCTAGAAGACAATGACCTCCTTAGCGATCGACAATATGGATTTCGCCGAGGTCGATCTACTGGAGATCTTTTAGTGTATGCTACTTATATATGGGGCGAGGCCTTCGAGAAGCATGGCAAAGCTCTCGCTGTATCACTCGACTCGACATCTCGAAGGCTTTTGATAGGGTCTGACACGCTAACCTTATTGGCAAGCTTCTTTCTTATGGTCTTCATGTGGGATTGTGTAACTGGGTAGCTAATTTCCTTAGGGAACGGTCTATTCGAGTGGTCGTTGATGGCTGTTCCTCAGACCTATTGGCGATTGATGCCGGGGTACCTCAGGGATCTGTTCTTTCCGCAACACTATTTCTGCTTCACATAAACGATCTGCTGAAACCCGGTATAATTGGTTATGCGGACGATAGCACGGTTTTAGAAAGATACCTGTCCAGTGCACGAGCCAACAGCGCTGATACGCTGTTTCTGAGAGAGGCCATGATAGAGCGCATAAACCTATCACTTCAGGCAGTGTCTGAATGGGGTGATTCCAACCTCGTGAGGTTTAATGCCTCTAAAACACAGGCGTGTCTTTTTTCCGCCAAAAGGAGTCCATTCACCTTGACTCCAACTCTCCGGAATGAACCGATTCAGATATCTGACCACCTGGAACTCCTCGGCGTGGATTTAACACCCAATATTAACTTCGGTCGTTACATTGAGTCCAAGGCAAAAGTTGCTGCAATGAAGTTGGGCATTCTCTCTAAGGTGAGACGGTACTTCACATCTGGACAGCTGCTGACCTTATATCAAGCATAGGTCCGCTCATGTATGGAGTACTGTTCACACTTATGGGATGGATCAGCCCGCTATCAGCTGGATACCTTGGACGCCATCGACCAACGCACACGGAGACTCATTGGTGACGACGAGCTAGTCAATGACAAGCTCCAAAGCCTTGAGCATCGCCGCAAAGTCGCCTGTCTATCGGTATTCTATCGAATTCATTTCGGAGAGTGCGCGCAAGACTTCACGACCTCATTCCCCCGGCTCCATTCCACCGTCGGTCAACGAGACGCAGGGAGGGGTTGCACCCCTTTGTTGATGATGTTCCACCTTTTCGCACGAATCGTTACGCTTCTTCATTTATTATGCGTACAGCGCAGGAGTGGAACTCCTTGCCTGCGTCAGTGTTTCCCGATTCCTACAATTTAGGGATCTTCAAGGCAAGAGTGAATAGGCATTATTTGAATTTGCGTGTACCATCCTCGACTGCATCATCACTTACCATCAGGTGAGTTGCAGTCAAACGCGCTCAAATTAAAAAATAATAAAGATCGGGCCTTAGTCGACCACGCGGGCCCAGTGCGGGTAGGTCGACTTCACACACACCTGCGAGTTGCTTCGCAAGCGTGTTCAGGTTTCCTCACAATGTTTTCCTTCACCGTAAGAGCGTCGGATAAACGTACATACAAATACATACATACATACATACAACCGAAAAACATTACCCTACGTTTTGTGCAGTCGGATAAAATGTGAAATTATTTACTACCTAGTTACTTCCATTCCCCTTCATTCCCAAATAAATGAGCAATCAATTTAAAACGCGCGAATTTTTATTTTTAACTCCACGCACCCGCTAAACTGATTCAACCTAACCAAACCATGGTTCAGAGAGCGTGCGGTTTACATCCAGCCACAAAAACCAGTCGCAATAGCCGAGGTTCACACCAGATCACCATGTTTTAGCGCAGCTTACCAGATTACTAGAATCACCAGTGATACCAGACCCACGGCACCATTAATTTACAGTTTAGCCTCGCAGCTCGACTGTACATGCGCTGATAATGTTTACATGAAATATGAGATCCTGTATAGTTGTTATTTATTTAATACTTTTTAGTGTTTAATATGTTAGTGATGCTACCTATTTCAGTATACCTACATTGTGTATTTCATCTGTTATTTTAATATCTTTTTTTTTATTTACAATTGGCAAGCCCTTGGCATTCTTTCACCTGATGTTAAGTGGCGGAAATGTGGTTAACACTGATATTTGGCGGCAAGACTTAGATAAGATGATGATAGCTTGCCAGGCGGACTTAGAAAATGCACTACAACCAACCAAACCGAGTCTTGCAAGTTGACCCTGGTGTGAAGCCAATGGACTAACCATTACGCCACGGAGGCGGTTAAAGTATTAGGTATTTTATTATTAATATAATATAATAATTTAAAACTTAACAACAAAAGAGCTTAAGTACTTTATTCAGATAATTAAAATGTCCCTCAGAAAACCTTTCTACTATACAGTCATTATCTCTCTCTTCTCTTATCGTGTGGCACAATTAACCGTGCTATCTAAGGGATGGACGGAGGTTGAATGGTGTTGCACTTAGCATCACCCGCGGTCACGTGTAGGGTATTTAGATTTACACCTACGGACGTGTGCAACGCGACTTCCATACACATCTGGAATCAGATGTGCAGGTTTCCACACGATGTTTTCCTTCGCCGATAAAGCAATCGGTAAGTATTATGTACTTAAGTTTCTAAAAAAAAGGTCAAGTGCGAGTCAGAACCACACACAAAGGGTTCCGTACCACCATACTAGATGGCGCTAGTTTTTTGTTGTTATAGCGGCAACAGAAATACAACATCTGTGAAAATTTCAACTGTCTAGCTATCACAGTTCATGAAATACAGCCTGGTAACAGACGGACAGACAGACAGACAGACGGACGAACAGCAGAGTCTTAGTAATAGGGTCCCGTTTTTACCCTTTGGGTACGGAACCCTAAAAAACATTGGTTAATTTATTGGTCGCCCGGATTTGAACCCGGTACCTCTGGTTAGGAGGACCGAGTCGTTACCGGTTGAGCCACCGACGCTTATACATTATCCGATGCAAGATGATAATTATTATGCCTCACTGCACGAGGCTTATTCAAAATGTACCTTATTATGTGCAGATAATAAGGTACATTCTGAATAAGCCTCGCAGGGAGATCATTTTCTCCCAAGCTTTGCTGCATGGCAGCTATAGGTAAATTTATAATGTACCAGTATAAGCTGTATCATTTCTCATTAGTTCACCACAGCGGTGTAGGTACAGTCACGGAATTAAAATGCTTAGCAGATTCAAGTCTCTTTAATTTTCACACATATTGGTATATATTTCTACACTAATCTATATATATAAAAGAAAGTCGTGTTTGTTACAACACTTATAACTCGAGAACGGCTGGACCGATTGCCATGGTTTTTGATTTGTTGGATTTGTTTCCGTCCCGAATAGCAGAATACATCTTAAAAACAATGAAAACGGGTTTTCCTTCCTGACGCTATAACTCCAGAACGCACGAACCGATTTCGCTAATTCTTTTTTTGTCGAGTTCGTTATTGTCAGGAGAAGGTTCTTATGTAGGGTAGGGTAGGGTAGGGTAGTGTAGTGTAGTGTAGTGTAGGGTAGGGTAGTGTAGGGTAGGGTAGGGTAGTGTAGTGTAGGGTAGTGTAGAGTAGTGTAGGGTAGTGTAGGGTAGGGTAGTGTAGTGTAGTGTATGTAGGGTAGGGTATGGTAGTGTAGGGTAGGGTAGTGTAGGGTAGGGTAGGGTAGGGCAGTGTAATGTAATGTAAGGCGGTACGAAGTTCGCCGGGACAGCTATTAGTTACACATAAAAGAAATTGATATTTTTTACCAAATCCGTAGACATTGTAATTACCTGGTAACCCTAAAATTAATTTTAAATGTACCCACACATTGTTTAAATAAATAGTCTGGCTGAAGATGGTGTTCGAAACCGGTCGCTGACAAATTATAAACGCAGTTTTGTTTCTTTTATGTGGAATTAGTCTAAATGTATACCAATATGTGTGATATAATGTTCCACTAAGAACCTACAGTCAAAAGTATCAACTATCTCTTTAATTTTGCCGGGCCAATGTATATATATTAGTGCCGCTCTCTAGATTCCGACCTCACCCCCTAGTCCCACAGATTGATACAGATTGGTTATAGTATGCTTCTCGAACGTATAGGATTTCGCCGTGATTTTGTTTGCTCCGTCATTTGTTTTTAGAAATGTCATTTCACGACCGACCGTTGTATGCAGTGTCCGGGTGTGGCTGGGCTATGAAATTAGTTGGACGTATCCAAGGAGATTCTAGGTGACGTGTCATTCGTCATCAGTCGTATGATCAGTGATCACGGAAATAACTAATTTTATTTTCGTGAATCTGCTAAACAATTGTTAAATTCCGTGTTAGGTGCGAGTATATATTGATTTTCCAAGGAATGCATATTCAGTGATATGGTGATAACTAAACATACAATTAAGGATGCAGATTATGCTAACTTTGGTCTAAGCTGATATGTTAATAATTTAGATTAGTACTGGGTGGTGAACCAGGCAACCGCCGTCTGTCCCTTAGCACACCCTGGACACTGCATACAACGGTCGTGAAATGACATTTCTAAAAACAAATGACGGAGCAAACAATATCACGGCGAAATCCTATACGTTCGAGAACTGAGCTATAACCAATCTGTATCAATCTGGGTAATGAGGGCGTGAGGTCGGAATCTAGAGAGTGGCAGGGAGTGTCCATACTGTATGTTAGTACTAATATATATACTTTGCCCTTAGATAGCACGGTTAATTGCGCCACACGATAAGAAGAAGTGAAAAAGTCATGACAGAATTTAAAAATTAAATAAATTTTACGTTAGCCCGCACGTACAAATATACTGTGCCCGCACTAAACTTTCTCGACAATTTTTTTCATATTTTTTTTTACACAAAAATTTGATGCGTTACCCGTAAAAGGCTCTATACCATACATTAAAATTCAATTTCAATTTATAGCAGAATAAAGATGTATAGCGCATTTGAAAGAAACTGGGTGAAAAAAATATTATGATAAATGGCATTTCACATAGACCCGTTTTATGGGTAACGCATTCAATTGATGTTTTTTTTAATATTTTTGACAAATTAATAATACATGACTAATTATATACTTATTCGTGATACATGGCAATTCAATAGCTCCAACCATTTATGAGTAAATCGCAAGTTTCAATTTTATTTGTATGAGAACCGTACAAATTCGATTTTTACCAGATCAATGAGTATAACTATGTAATAGATAAACATACGAAACTCCAACATGCAAAGTTTCATCAAAATCGTGTGAACAGTTTTAGAGAAAAAAATATTTTCAGTTTTTGTTGTATGACAGCTACTTTTCAGTTTGACGGTACGAAGTAACTTTTGATAATCCCTCGATGAAATAATTTAAAACTCATAGGTGTTTTTTTTTTATTCACATTTGGTAAGCCCTTGGCATCATCTCACCTGATGGTAAGTGACGATGATGCCGAAGATGGAAGCAGGCTTACCAAGATTCCCCAACGCAATGGAGAACTGGCTATCTTATCTTCAAGCCGGAACACATCACTGATGTTTGGCGGCAAGACTTAGATAAGATGGTGGTAGCTAGCCAGGCCGGCTTAGAAAATGCGCTACCACCAACCAAACCGAGTCTTACGAGTTGACCCCGCCGGAAACCCACGACCTCCTGGTGTGAAGCGACCGGCCTAACCATTACGCCACGGAGGCGGTTAAGTTCCAAATTTGGTCACAATGCACCAAAGATATAGTAGCTTTCAGAGCCAAGCGTGACGGCCGGACGTACGGGTGTACGGACGGACGGAATTGAGATATTCGGTTTTTTGGTTTTTAACGTTAGTCAATCTTATGTATCATAATATTTTATTTTTACCTACATCATTGTAAAGCTTAAGTAATGGAAGAGCGAGATACCCTATCACAGGCACTACCGTTCCCAAAAGGAGCCATACAATATGTAATACATTTGGTTAAATAAATCCGATATAATTTTAGGGTGGCCTATGCTGCCAAAGTTCTTCAGGGGGTGTTTAGTGGGTAGTGCGGTATTTGGGCCTGTGTATGCGTTTTCATACATGCCTTAGGCTTAGGTGTGTAACGTGTACGTATGCATATAGGCGCAGAGCTGTGAGTCCCACATAACCGGTGCAGCCTTACAGCATTGCATTCACCTCCTCCCCTACTAACATTTCACGGAAAAAAAAAAAGTTAAATAAACTATTTTTAATTTTATTTTTTTAAGGCGAGGTATTGATTGAAACAGTTGTCTCTATTACGTGTATAGAGTAAAGCAAATAACCACACCTTTTCACTTTTTCTATGGTATTTCGTTTCAATCAAAAACTACAATAAAATTATAAAAAATAATAACAATACTCACTTCGTATTATTATAACAAATATTGTTGTATATTTAAAAAAATTAGAACTTCAATATATTAGTCATAACTAGAGTTGAAATTAATGGTGTAGACCTATCTTTGGGATTTATTTCAATCTACCACCATCTTATCTAAGTCTTGCCGCCAAATATCAATGTTGATATCATTGGCGTGTTCCGGCATGAAAATAAGATAGCCAGTTTCCCCATTGCGTTGGGGAATCTTGGTAAGCCCGCTTACATCTTCGGCAACATCGTCACTTACCACCAGGTGAGATGTTGTCAAGGGTTTATCAATTATGAATAAAAAAAATAAAAAAAGGGCCAAAACTGCTCAATCGTATTTCTAATAGCTTTTGACTTTAAGGAACAACATCAACAATAAGGGTATTTTTTTAACCTTGGGTTTTCTATCGTTTAGGAGTAATTGATGTCAAAAATAACGAAAATCTGTAATATTACCGCCATAATAAATACCTATGACTCTATTTAAGGCTTACTAACGTGGAGTACAGTGGTATAACCGTAGCGTAGTGCAAAAACGCTTCACGATTACCCCGCGATAGGCTATCACTGTGCATACATTAGCAAGCATTAGCATACATTATATACCATGTAATTCCAACAAAATTAATTTCAACCAGCGAGCTAGCTGGTAATCACTCTACGGGAAAAATATCTAAAGGGTTCAATGTAAATAACTTTTTGAGTTCTAGTTATTCTTTGTAAATGGTTCATTAGCTTCACGTCAGGAGGTCGCGGGTTCGATCCCGGCGGAGACTAACTTTGGAGACGTGGTTTGGTTGGTGGAAGGGTATTTTCTAAGTGCGCCTAGCTTGCTATCACTATCTTATCAATGTTAACAGCATTGGTGTGTTCCGGTTTGAAGATAAGATAGCTATGTAGTTCCCCATTGCGTTGGAGAATTTTGGTAAGTCCGCTTCCATCTTCGGCATCATCATCATCAGTTACTATCAGGTGAGACTATATAAAGGGCTTAGTCATATCAGCTCATATACGTCCCCACCGAGGGGCTCGAGCTCGAGAATTCAGGGGAATTAGGGCGATCGGGCCTTAGTCGACCAAGCGGGACCAGTGCGGGTTGGTCGACTTCACACACAACATTCGAGTTTCTTCGCAGGTGTGTGCAGGTTTCCTCACGATGTTTTCCTTCACCGTTAAAGCAATCGGTGAGTATATGTACGTAAGTTTCGAAAAACTCATTGGTACATTGGCCGTCCGGATTTGAACCCGGCACCTCTGGTTAGGAGGACCGAGTCGTTACCGGTTGAGCCACCGACGCTGTTTAAAGGGCTTACCAATTGTGAATAAAAAAGAAAATGGTGGTGTTGCTACCACAGTCTATCTTTTAAGCGTCTGCGGCGCAGGAGCGTCAGTGGCGCGGGAGTACATCGCGAAACTTTCGCAAAACTTTTCGTACACACCAGCGCGACCACAACGCGACTACGCCGCAAAACTTATGAACATATCTGGGTTGAAGTGCATTAGAAAAAGATTTTTTAATTCACTTTTTTATTCAAGTGAAACTTTTCTTACATCGTCTCAAACTCTTTCGTCTGTGTGTTGCGTGACAGCAAAGAGATAATTACATCGTCTCAAACATTTTCGTCACAGCAGTCATGATCGTTTCGTCCTCTGTACCGTAGCTCCAAGATGAGAGCATCAATGATCGTTTCGTTCTCTGTACCATAGCTCCAAGAAGAATGAAACTTTTATTACATCGTCTCAAACTTTTTCGCAGAGCAGTCATGATCGTTTCGTCCTCTGTACCGTAGCTCCAAGACGAGAGCAGCCATGATCGTTTCGTGCTCTGTAAATGTCTATAATGTGAAAAAAGTTTTACTTTTACCATTGTTTCATAAAACCACACACTCTTTTTTTTTACGCAGATATATTTTTGTATAGCAGCCCTTTAATTGCACCTCAACCCATCTCTGTGCTATCTTCTGCTGTAGTCATTGTAAAATTACAAATAATACACGTAGGACACGTCTAACCACTAGTCGCGTGCAAGGCGCCATAAGATTACACGCGCTGCGACCGCCACGCGACAGTCGTTGTCGCGTCGCAGAGGCGTCCCGCGCCGTAATCGCGCAGGTTTGGCAGGATCTTAAAACTTATAATAATAAGTTAAAAAAGTCCAATGCGAGTTACTCAACGAGATTACTTTTTAAGTCGTCTTGAGAGTTTTTTTGACATAAAGTTTTGACGTCCCTGACTTTACAGGATAGACCCGGCTTCGTCTTACACGTAGCTGGGCTTCCGGCCTCGCTAAAATTAGGCTGTATAACTATGAAGCCTTAGCCTTTAGGTGGTATGGCCATAGAGCCTTAGCCTTGGCGAAAAACGGGACACCCTTTTTGTTAACACTCGATTTTACTCCCTATCTATTTTCGTGCCGCGTGCTAATTATATGAAAATCGATTCTTAAGTAGTAAACTACAAAATTAACCTAAAAATAAGAACATTCCTACTTATATACTCATTTGTTTAACGTCTGTTCCATAAGATCGTTTGTAGAAAGTTACAAAATATAATTCAACGGTAGGTAGGAATTATGATATTTTTGACGTGATAACGTCTTATAAATTGATGACACGGGCTGCATACACGAAAAGTGTGACGTCATTTTCGCGTTACGCCAGTGTGACGTCATTGTCGCGATACGCCAGTGGGACGTCATTTTCGCGTTACGCCAGTGTGACGTCATTGTCGCGATACGCCAGTGTGACGTCATTGTCGAGTTACGCCTGAGCCGAGCGTGCAAACGAGAGTTGTACTTGTACTTGGACTTTTACTTGGACGGACGGACGGACGGACGGACGAACCGTCAAACAAGTGTGTCAATGGATTAAAAGTACTAGGCTTCCAGGAGCTTACAAGAGGTGTTCCAATGCGGTCGATTCTCTGTGAAGAAAACGAGGCGTTTCTTATACCTAACATCATTGTGTTAATGGATTAAAAGTACCATACTTCCAGGAGCTTACAAGAGGTGTTCCAACTGTGAGATATGTTGTAGTTGTACTCTAGTATTCTATGAAAAAGTACCAGGAGCACATAAGTGCCAAGGAGTTAACTCACCCGACTATGGGCGGTATTTTACATGTCCTTAAAGATGGAGCTAAAGAAGTTTTACTTCAGTCGTGTGGTCTAAACTACACAAGCGTTCGGTTTCGGACAGACAACATCGGTTTTTTTTTGTTTTATTTGAAACACAGTTTAGAAAATTCACAAGGGCGTCCCACGCCCATTAAGACCTTATCTATTACACTGCCAATATAAATAAACTGGAAGGAACCATTAATATTTCAACACCTTTGAATGTTCAAATGATTGTAAATAGCTACCACTGAAAACTTTCCAACTGTTCTTTTACGCCAAATTACCCTTTTGAGTTTTTTTTTTATTATTTTTTTTATTTGAGTGCGTTTAATTGCATCTCACCTGATGGGAAGTGATGATGCAGTCAAGGATGGTACATGCAAACTCAAATAATGCCTATTCACTCTTCCCTTGAATCGGGAAACACTGACACAGGCAAGGAGTTCCACTCCTTTGCTGTACGCTTAATAAATGAGGAAGCGTAACGCTTCGTGCGAAAAGGTGGAACATCAACAACAAAGGGGTGCAACCACTCCCTGCGTCTTGTTGACCGACCTTGGAATGGAGCCGGGGGAATGAGGTCGTGAAGTTCTTGCGCACACTCTGCGAATGATAAAAATAATAACCTTATAATACAAAAAAAAATATGTAAACGCCATTTTGATTTTTTTGTAAGGAGACTTTGCCTCACCCTTGGTAATATTACGTAATATTATGTTGCACTGGGCCCGCTTGGTCGATTAAAGCCCGATCGCCTAATTAAGACAACATTTTGGACTCTGCACTATCTATTAATAATTAAAGGTTTTGCTTTTTTTTATTAAAAATTTGAGTGCGTTTGGCTGCACCTCCTGATGGTAAGTGCCGTTGCAGCCACGGATGTAACACGCAATCTTAAATAGTGCCTATTCACTCTCGTCTTGAAGATTTCTAAATTATGCGAATCGGGTAATACAGACGCCGGCAGGGAATTCTACTCCTTGGCCGTTCGCATGATGAAGGAAGAAGCAAAACGCTTCGTGCGTAAAGGTGGAACATTAACGTCAAAGGGGTGGAACCACCCTCCGCGCCTGGTTGTCTGATGAAGAAATAGAGAGGGGGGAATGAGGTCGTGAAGTTACGGGTGTAAGAAAAATGCGGTGTGACCACGGGGAATAAAACTTACCCTTCATTACAATCACACACAACTGTTACAAACTAGTGTGACGACGGCGGGTATTCCCAGTGACTCTACGAAACCTCCCTAGCAACTCCACGAGGATGTATGTAGGAAATTATCATCATATCAGCCGAAGGACATCCACAGCTGGACATAGGGACTCCCGTAAGGATTTCCACGACGACCGGTTAGGCAATTATAAATAAAATAAATAAATTTCGATAAATCTTCTCAGTAACTCCACAAAACTGTTTGGATTAAGTTGATTTTTTTGGTGTTTGAGTAAATTAAAATTAACAAAATTTAAAATAAAAAAAATCTTAAAAATACATACTATTACGGGTATCTACATACTAAGTAGTATTTTTATACTTGTAATTTGTTTCAGTTTATAGTTTTCAGCTGTATTGTTTAGCTTCAGATTAACGAATGTTGTATTTGACCAAAGATGAATAAGACGAAATATCGTGGCCACCGTCGCTTTAGGAACATCCCTCGAACGGTTATTTTTACAAGCTAGTAACTAACTTGCAATGTATGTATGTTTGCTTGGTTGAAATCTTGCAAGTTAAATTTGACCCACTTCCCTATTTCCGATAAAGCTGACATTTTGCATGCATATGTATATCGCGTGACAATGCATCAATATCAAAAGCTTGTACCACCTAAATATTTTTAGGTTTTTTTCGAAAAAAATTGTCTCCGTTTTTTTCATCCAGGCAGGCCTTTCCAGCATAGTTAGTTCCTACAATATCCATGTAACCAACAGACTTCGCGTGTCAAACAGCAATATGTCATCTTAATACTCAAAGCGCAGAGCTGTAGGCTCTAATCAAGGTGCGCCCGATTGATTGATTGAACGACCCCCCCGTTGAGCCACTCATTTTAGATCATAATTCATTTTATACACATCTTTTGAATGTTAAAAGCGTGAAAATTTGAATAGATGGCCGGTGAATGTAGCTATTTTTGTGAGGAAATAGCTATAAATCAACACTTTGTAATATTAAAAAAAAAAACCGGCCAAGTGCGAGTCAGAACTGTACACATAGGGTTCCGTATCATCATACTAGATGGCGCTAGTACAAAGGGTTCCGTACAATCATACTAGATGGCACTACTTTCTTCAGGTTCCTGATTTAACCCTTTTTTTAACACAACGAGTGCGTGTCGGACCATGCATAGTGTAGGGTTCCGAAGCCAATAATTCATAATTTGAAAAATATTTATCACACTACACCATCTTCACCAGTTCTTATTGAATCCCGCTAACATTAGTGATTTCAAGTTTCTACATCAAACAGTTAAGTTATATTTGACAAAATTATTAAAAAAAAACTAAATATATTGAAAATTTGGGGAGGCCTTTGTCCAGCAGTGGACGTCTTTCGGCTGTTATGATGATGATGAAAGAAAATAAAATAATGTTTTATTCTCTACTTCATTTTTAAAAGACATATTTAGGTGTACTCGTAAAACAAATTATCCTCTTCACAGTTATTAAGTACCCCTAAAGAATAATATTTCATTATTCTAAATAGCTCGTAGAACAGACGGCAGTTAGGGTCGTAAAGTTCTCGAGTGGCGACCGCGCACCGAAAGACGTAGCGTCGGTTGACCGACGACCTGATAAAGGTTGCGACCTTCCTACGGGAAGCCGCTGGATTCGGGCAGCCCATCGCAACGGTCGTTGTGAAAATCCTTGGGGAGGCTTGTCCGGCAGTGGATGTATTTCGGCTGATTTGATGATTATTTAAAATAGAGATTTATATCTTCACTATTTTTGTTGTATGAAGAGCGTCGGTGGCGTAACGGCTACGGGCCGCTACCTCCTGTCCGGGAAGTTGTGGTTCGAATCCTGCCACGTACCAATGTGTTTCCGAATTTCGATTTCAAATGTATTTTTATGTGACACTCTTACGGTGAAGGATAATATCATGAACAAACCTGCACACGCCTGCGAAGAAAAACAAAGGTTGTGTGTAAAGTCGACCAACCCGCACTGGGCCCACGTCAGCCCACGTGGTCAATTAAGGCCTTAATTCAGAGTAGGATAAAAGATTCGATCCCCTCAGTGGGGATGCATATGAGCTGATATGACGATGATATTTGTATCAAATTTCATACAATTCTGTTTAAAAATGTAAAGTTGTAACGCTGTGTCCGTCTATGATGGAAGACGGACAGAACGATCTTTTAGGGGTTCCTCGTAGGGTCTACGGAACCCTAAAAATAAAAGTAAAGTGTACAGGACCATAGTTATGAGGAAAATAAATGAAGTGTTGAAATTATGATGGTCACGAGAGTCTACCACACCTGTTTAGAAAATTAAAACTTGTTAAGCGACTGAAGTATTACATGTTCGGTCCACCACGAATGCCTCGTTATGACAAACAAAATTTAACTTGAAATTGAATTTTAATAGGGATTTTTATACTAATTAAGTCAAATATATAAGGTGTAACAAAATTAGCTGAAACTATTTTAACTGGTGCTTCTACCCATGAAACTGAACAACTTTCCCCATGGAACCCATAGTCAAATCACAAAAAAAATTGGCTCTTCCATACTAACTCGATCAGCTGATCAGCCAACTTAGTATGGGAAGTTAATTTTTTTTTGAGATTTGAATATGGGTTTCATGGGGAAAGTTGTTCAGTTTCATGGGTTAAAATAGTTTTAGCTAATTTTGTTAGACCTTAATATAAATATATTAAAATACCCGGCCCTTGCAGTAATTTACTATTACAATACAGTTGCTCGAAAAATGGTCCTTTATATGCCAGTCAAGTGTGCGCAAAATTGATTTTACCGCACTTGTGCTTTTACTTTACCACGCGCAATTTTCGTAAAACTGAATTGAGATGTTTTAGTTGTGAAAAACAAATAAAATTATGAACAGTTAATATATTATGTATAATAAAAAGTATACTTATGTGTATGTATAAGAAAAAATAAAGTGACATTACTCCCCGGACATTTAAAATGAGCGTAAAATGAACTTTGGTAGCTGAAACCTTAGTTAAGTAAATGCCTAACCTTGTATTTTGTTTTTCTGTCACGGTGTTTTTTTTTTATTTTATCTGTTTTCTCACAACTGTATTGAAAAACGTTGTATGATACATGGGTGCTAAAGGAAATAACAAACTTGTGACGATGGTAAACCCTCACCTGCGGCTCGGGTTCACAAATGTCACTCGTTTGTATTGACCTTTTTCCCACCCTCGTATCATAAATAACTATTGTTGCATTCTGTGATCATCTCCTTTTATATTTTGACTCATCATCATTATATCCGCCGATGGACGTTCACTGCTGGACATATCGCTCTCCCAAGGATTTCCACGACGACCGGTTCTGCGCTTCACGCATCCAGCGGCTTTCTGCGACCTTCACCAGGTCATCGGTCCACCGCGGTCCATCGGTCCATTTTGACTCACCGTAAGCACATAATACGAAAAAAAATACGGGTTAAAAATCTCTTTAAATGTATTTACATAGCATTGCCAAAAAAAAATTATCTTTTACTCAGGTGAGTGGCGTCCTGCAGAACACTGGCCAATCCCTGGTCTTCCGAGTGGAGAAGGACTCCAAGCATCAGGTTAACATTAGCGGCGGTCCCCTCTCCTACCGGTACCAGTTTGAGGAGATCTACTTCCATTATGGCATGAAGGATGACAGAGGTTCAGAACATCAGATCGACCATCACACGTTTCCTGGAGAGGTGAGCAGCAGTTGTTAGGATGTTTAAGTCAAAAAATTATATCGTCAAAGCACTTGCTTTTAAAATACGTTAAAAAACCGACTTTCATCGCAACAACTAAAGTACATTTTTGCATTATTAATTTTTGTTTTTGTTAATTTTCTAATAAAGTACTACACTGATATTGATAAAATTTATATGGGACCACACGGGAAGCACCAGTTTTCAAATAAAAAAGGGTGCAAATCGGTTCACCCAATCAAAAGTTATGAGGTAACACACATAAAAAAATATATAAGTACAGACGAATTGAGAACCTTCTCCTTTTTGGAAGTCGCTTGAAAACCGACTTCCATCGCAACAACTTAGTACATTTTTACGTTATTATTTTTGGTTTTTGTTAATTTTCTAATAAAGTTCTACACCGATTTTAAAAATTTATATGGGACCACACGGGAAGCACTAGTTTTCAAATAAAAATAAATCTTAAAAATTTGTTCACTCAGTCAAAATTTCTGAGGTACATAAAAAAAACATACAATCGAATTGAGAACCTCCTCCTTTTCTGAAGTCGGTTAAAAATTAGTGGAAAATGTATGAGATACGATGAAGTTAATAAATCAGACGACAACAACGTTACAAAAATCAAAATTTTGAAAATATAAAAAAAACAAAACAAACCAAAAAGAAGATAACATCAAAACATACAGAAAGGAAACTGAAAAGTATAAGCTATCTCTTTGAAAATTCTCCTTTCAAAAGTCTGAAAGAAGATTTTGTATCTTTGGTTATAATATTATTATTGTTTTTTTTATTAAAAATTTGAGTGCGTTTGGCTGCACCTCACCTGATGGTAAGTGCCGATGCAGCCGAGGATGTAACACGCAAGCTCAAATAGTGCCTATTCAATCTCGTCTTGAAGATTCCTAAATTATACGAATCGGGGAATACAGACATTGCTTGAAATTTAAATAAATTGGCAAAGTAAAGGCACGTTTGCAGTAGAATGTATTTTGTGCACAGTTGATTGGCATATAAAATATCAATTTTCGATTAACTGTTTTAAAAAAATGCAGTTGATCGAAAAGTGATTCTACCGCACACGTGCTTTTTACTTTGCCACTTTTAAAATTTTAACTCGGAAGAACAAGACATTTCTAGCAAACAAAAGAATATAAAAACTAAAGATATAGAATCTTCTTTCAGACTTTAAAAGGTGAATTTAAAAAGAGATAGGTTGTTACTCCGAAAGGTTACATAACGCTAGTTGGTTAGATTATCTTTGGGTTATATTAAAATTGTAAAGAAAGGAGAATAAATATCACGGTGACCTGTATCAGAAGGAGATAGATTGAAGACGCATGAAGCGCATACGAGTAGGTCACACCGAGGGATAAGTCATATCATTTCCAATGCTTACAATATTATCTGAAGCCTTATTTTTGTCTATATAATGTAATTTAAAAAAAACTTACTCACGCGTATGTGTGCCTAGGGCGCAGTTTTCGTTTCGTTTGTAAATACGAATATAATAGGGATGACGAATGCTAGTCATCTGAGTTACTTTTTATCATCTGTCAAAAACGACATTTTGTTCAAAAAATGTTTGGTATACCTAGGCGTGACGTCATAGTTTTGCAGCGTCATTTATGTACTCGTTTTGTGATTTTTGTGAATTAAAAATCGAAGACTTGATAGAAAAGAAAACGAGTAAGATTTTACGAAGGTGAAGTAGGAGGGCAATTTAGTGAACAAGAGTTCATAATTTATTTCTGATGCTGTCGTCATCCCTAGAATAGTTAATATATGTGTGATAAAAATATACTTATGTGTATGTTTAAGAAAAACAAAGTGAGATTACACCCCCGGACAATTAAAATGAGCCACAAGTCGCGTAAAATGAACTTCGATTGCCAAAACCTTGATACGTATTGTACCTATGTGTTTTTTTTTCTATCACGGGCCTTTTTAGGGTTATTACTATGGGCCACATAAGAAGGCTCAAGGTCACCCAAAGGGCAATGGAGCGTGCTATGCTCTGAATGATCGTATCAGAAACTAGGAGATCCGTAGGAAAACCAAAGTAACCGATATAGATCTCAGAATTGCTAAACTTAAGTTGCAGTGGGCGGGGCACATAGCTCGTAGAACAGATGGCCGTTGGGGCAGTAAAATTATCGAGTGGCTACCGCACACCGGAAAACGTAGCATAGGCAGGCCTCCCACTCGTGGACCGATGACCTGGTGAAGGTCGTGGGAAGCCGCTGGATACGGGCAGTGTAGAACTGGTCGTCGTGGAAATCCTTGGGGGAAGCCTATGTGTATAAAAACAATGCATAAATTGTTAAAGCAGCAGCCAAAACACACTTGCGCTTCATGTACCAAATTATGAAGAAATCTTCCTAATGTAATTAAAAATAATAGATTACTAGCTTTTGCGCGCGGCTTCGCCCGCGCGGACATCGTTTTTATGACTGTCTTTTAGGGTGAGTGTTGCGCGCATGAGTTTTCCTTCGATCCCTCAGGAACGATATCGGGCAATTCTGATTAGAAGTCTACGTCACTTCCACCCCCTCAACCAATTCTATACAAAAAACCACTTTAGTCCGTAGCTCCGTTGCGACGCTGACGTGCGCGAGCGAGGAAATGAGTTTTCCACAGATCCCTCGGGAACCATGTCAAGATATTATGCTAATTAGTAAATTATGTAATTTTCCACCCCCTCAGCCATCTCTGCAAAAAATCACAGGAATCAATTGTTCCGTTGCAATGTTAAAGAAACTAACAAAAAAAAAGAGTATATTTTCAGTTCCCTCAGGAACTGCATAGGACTATGCAATTTTCACGGTATAAAAAGTAACCTATGTCCTTCCTAGTGACACAGGCTACCTGCATGCCAAATTTCATTGAGATTGGTTAAGGTATTGAAGCGTGAAAAGGTAACAAACAAACAAACACATTTTCACATTTATAATATTAGTAAGGATTATTAATTCCTTATTATTATAAATGTGAAAATGTGTTTGTTTGTTTGTTACCATTTGAACTTCAACGCTTCTTTGTGAAATTTGGCATGCAGGTAGCCTGTGTCACAGGGAAGGACATAGGCTACTTTTTATTTCAGGAAAATAGCATAATCTGATGCAGTTCCTGAGGGAACTGAAAAAATACTCGATTGTTGTGATTTTATGCGCTGAGATGGTTGAGTAGGTGGGAAACGACATATTTTACTAATCACCCTTAAAGACAGTCATTAAAACGATGTCCACGCGGGTGAAGCCGCGGGAACAAGCTAGTAAAATAATAAACGGTACGTACATTTATCTATATATTATAACATAACACAAACCTGATAACCTCAAATATCTCGACCACCTCGCTTCTGGCATAGCTTCAATAATCAGTGTCTGCGGGTAGTTACGAACTATTCAAACTGCGCGGTCTGGACCGCAACCGGCTCGCATTCCACACCATCCAGAAGTTGAAGATAGCATGCAGCGTTGACGTCTTATTTTGTTACAGCAATTTTATTAGCATCCTATATTTACTTATTTTCGGTGGCGCATCGGTTAGGGCCGCTATCTCCTGTCGTGGCTCGAATCCTGCCACGGACCCATGTGTTTTCGAATTCAGATTTCATATGTACGTTTATCCGACGCTCTAACCACACCCTGGATACTTCATACAACGGGCCTGAAACGACATTTCAAAAAAGGAATGACGGAACAAACAAAATGGCGGCGAAATCCTATACATTCGAGAACCAAACTGTAACCAATCTGTATCAATCTGGGTGAAGAGGGGGTTAGGTCGCAATCTAGAGAGCGGCAGGGAGTGACCATATTGTATGTTAGTACCTACTAATATGCAGGGTGACTGGTAAGTAGTGCAAATCCTTTTAAGGGGATAAACTACATCTTATTTGCCAATGCCAACTGTATTATAACTTTTTGTTAAAAAATCACAAAACATTTGAACGAAATAATTTTTCATACAAAATTAAAAAGTTAAATAGGCTTTAACTCGAAAACCGTTGATTTCCGACCCCCCGTTAGTATGACATTTTCTGTTGCAAATTAGATGTAGTTTATTCCCTTAAAAGGATTTGCACTACTTACCAGTCACCCTGTATATATTTTGCTCTTACGGTGAAGGAAAACATCGTGAAGAAACCTGCACACGCCTGCGGAGAAACTCTAAGGTTGTGTGTGTAGACGACCGACCCGCAGTAGGTCCGCATTTTCGACTAAGGCCAGATCGCCCTAATTCAAAGTAGTAGGCTCGAGCCTCTAGATGGGGACGTATGTGAGCTAATATGATAATAATGATGAGTTTTCTTTATTCATTGGGAAAGATTGAAGAATGGTCGTAAAATAGAAACGCGCGAGGAAAACTTAATTAGCAGAACTTTTCCCAGGGAAATCGAATAAATATTTTGAGGAATGATTTAGAATCGACTGCAGAATATCTACGGATGAATATTTTGAGAACTGATTCAGAATCGACTGCAGAATATCTACGCATGTATATTTTGAGAATTGATTCAGAATCGAGTACAGAATATTTACGGATGAATATTTTGAGAACTCATTTAGAATCGACTGCAGAATATCTACGGATGTATATTTTGAGAACTGATGCAAAATCGACTGCAGAATATCTACGGATGAATATTTTGAGAACTGATTCAGAATCGACTGCAGAATATGCACGGATGTATATTTTGAGAGCTGATTCAGAATCGACTGCAGAATATATACGGATGTATATTTTGAGAACTGATTCAGAATCGACTGCAGAATATCTACGGATGAATACTTTGAGAACTGATTCAGAATCGACTGCAGAATATCAAGGGATGAATATTTTGGAAACTGATTCAGAATAGACTTCAGAATATCTACAGGAAAAATACAAAAAAAACCATGTAATGTTTTTTTTCGAGTGACTGTTATCGAAAGACGAAAGATTGAACAAGGTACTTTGGTGGCAAAAAAATATCGAGGTTGAGATTTTGATGGGAATCGATTGTCTTAAACTAATATAGGTAGCAAAAAAAAAATGTATAAAATGTATGTATATGTATCTGTTTGTGTGAACGTCCGGTGCTCCAGTGTCCAAACTATTGGACGGACTTGGGTACAATTTAGTCTGGGCAATTTTTTTTTTATCTCCAGCAGTTTTTTCAAATTTTCCTTATCTTGATTATTTAGTGTTGCCACCATAATAAAAACTCACTTTTTATCATTTTTCTTAAAAATGTCTCTAACGATTGTGATGAAAATCTACATTATTCGTCTTAATTCGTTATTCCAGGAAAAAGCGGCACTGTAAATCGGAAGTGAAAAAAAATTTATGAGAGGTCTAGAGGTAGGTATTTATCTCTTATACAATGTTTTTTCTTCAAAAATGACTGAAACGATTTAAACGAAACTTTGTAAATAACTAGGACAATAAACTTCTAGGAGCTGTTTACTAGGACTTTACAGAACCTACCTACAACACTGGATAGTTTAATATTCCAGGAAACATGTGAATAAGGAACCTGCCATACAAATTCAAATTATTAGTAAATATTTTATTAAGTCTGGTATACCTACATATTTATGTTTATGGTTGATTTGAGTATGCCCGATTAGGCTAAAAAATGAAAGCTTTGCGAGAAAGTATGTAAATCGTAGCTGTGCAATTTATTTTATAATACTTGGGCGAACTAGCTTTGCTCGGGGCATAGTACCCAGAGCCGTTAAGAACATTTAAAAATACTCGGAAGATAGATTTTCCCAGAGATGAGACTAATTTTCAAGTAAATCGTTGGAGCCGTTTTCGAGATTCAGATTATATATATACTTAAATAAGAATTGCTTGTTTAAAGGTATTATATTATGGGACGTTTTTCACTATGCGAAGTTCGGTTTCACTACGTTTGTAAACGAAATTTTCCCAAGGAATAATAGTGTAAGGTTGAGCTTAAATCGGTTCAGCCATTTTTGCGTAATGCATGAACCAAAATAAAGACAGACACAGACAGAAAGACAGATCGGGAGATAGATGACAGAAGGTTTTATAAGGCTTTAAGATGGGTCAAATGACAATATTCAATTCAAATTATTGAAAGACTGTGTGAAGCTATGACCATGGAAAAAATATATTATATACTTAAAGTAATAAAAAATCGATTTAATTGTCAATTTTAAAAATATTTCCACTTATGATATAAAAAAATATACTGTAGACATTCATTGCAAAATTTTTCGAAAACAAATAGTTAATATTGAATGAAACTAACACACAAAAATCGGTGACTTTAAGAACTTTTTATTTTAATTGAACACATTTTTTTAAAACTTATTTGATAGTGATAAAAAGTAATAAAAAAACATGTAAAAAACGAGAATTTGGTTTGGTTTTAACTTAAAAGCCGCGTGGAAGCTCGCATTGATTTGAACTTAAAATGAATAGACTTACGTTCGATATTTATTGAAACACGTATCAACCTGCTCGGATTAAGTGATCGTAGCGCCTTAAATATGTCTTTTATCGATAGTTAATTATGTCCCTCATTATATTCAAAAAATATTTTAAGAACAGACACAGCCCGTTACGTTTTATTGCAGTAAAATAATGAAAGTTAATTCTGCTACCTTTTGGAAATTAATAGCTAACAGGGAGGGAAACAGTAAAACCTCTAAAGTCCTCACGACAAAGCGACACCAAAAACCGCGGTGAGATAAAATACGAACAGAGAATAACCCCGTCATTTCCCCGAGCGCTATCCGCACTAATTGAAAATGGTATTAAAACTGTAGTCACGACCACAAATTAACACCTCCCCAACTCACCCGAGTTATCGATGGCTCGTTATTGCTCTCTAGAGAATAAACTTTGGAACTCCTCCACGAGTTGAAAGACGATTGTTTTGAGGGACGCTAATTCAGGACTATGGGCATGCTTGTTGAGCTATTTACTGGTAGTATTCTTGCTTTGTTGTGTCGGTGGCGTAATGGTAACAGCCGCTACCTCCTATCCGGGAGGCCGTGGTTCAAATCCTATTTTTGTTTTATTCTCAATTGGTAAGCCCTTGGCATCATCTCACCTGATGGCAAGTGACGATGATGCCGAAGATGGAAGCGGGTTTTCCAAGATTCCCCAACGCAATGGAGAACTGGCTATCTTATCTTCAAGCCGAAACACATCAATGCTGTTAACACTGATGTTTGGCGGCAAGACTTAGATAAGATGGTGGTAGCTAGCCAGGCGGGCTTAGAAAATGCCCTACCACCAACCAAACCGAGTCTTACATGTTGGCCCCACCGGGAATCGAACCCGCGACCTCCTGGTGTGAAGCGAATGGACTTACCATAACGCCACGGGGGCGGTTTTGTACTTGTACTTGTACGAGCGGGCTGGTTTCCGCAACCAGGCGTATAGTGTGCCCATTTTGCGTGGTGGCTGGCATCACTGCCAGCCCAGCTCCTCCAGGAAGCCCAGTAGCCCCCGCAGGTTGCTGACGACTTCCGGGAGTGTCCTCAGGTTTCCGAGATGCTCGGCTCTGTACGCCGCCACCTCTCGGCAATCCAGAAGGATATATTTTATTTAGTCTGGTATACCTACATATTTATGTTTATGGTAGATATGTAATGGACTATCCTGCCACGTACCAATGAGTTTTCGAATTTCCATTTCATATGTACGTTTATCCGCCGCTCTTATATACGGTGAAGGAAAAACCTTGTGAGGAAACCTGCACACGCCTGCGAAGAAACTCGAAGGTTGTGTGTGAAGTCGACTAACCCGCACTGGGCCCGCGTGGACGGCTAAGGCCCGATTGCCCTAATTCAGGGTAGGCTCGAGCCCCTCGGTGGGGACGTATGTGAGCTGATAAGATAAGATTCTTCTTTAAAGGAATAGTAGCTAGTTTCATAAGTTTGTTGAGACTATGAAACCATCATCATCATCATCATATTAGCCGAAAAACGTCCACTGCTGGACAAATCCCCCCACCCCCATAAGGATTTCCACAGTAACCATATAAGTGGTTGATTTTTACACTCTTTTATTAGCTTCACCTCTATCACAACGGTCGGATTAAATCGAAAATTTACACACTCATTGGTATGGTACCCTTGAGCTGATGCTGCGACATCACCTGAAATCTCCAGGATACCCCTACTGCTTACCAACTTAAGAGGTGTTAAGGCTCATTGTAATGGTCTCAAATAATAGGTTATACCTGGGCGACCGAAGGATGTTCGGAGTCTCCTAGGCATATGAACTATTTTTTTGTGTGAAAACAGACATTCTGATAGGTTGAAATAAACAAAAAAACAACACGTTTTTAAGGCCCTAAGGTAGATCAAATGATTGAAAGACTGTGTAAAGCTATCAATATGTAAACAACATATAATATACTTAAAGTAATAAAAAATCGACTTAATTGAATACAATTTTAAGAATATTACCACTTTTGATGTAAAAAAAATATACCGTAGACCCTGTTTTTGGGATTAATTGCAAAATTTCTCGAAAAAAAATAGTTGGTATTGAATGAAACCAACACACAAAAATCGGTGACTTTTAGACCTTTCATTTTAATTGAAGACATTTTTTTAAACTTATTTGAAAGTATAGGAAAGTAATAAAAACATGCAAAAATCGAGAATTGGGCGTACGGTTTCAACGTAACAGCCGCGTTGAAGCCCGCATTGATTTGAACTTAAAATAAATAGACTTAAGTTCGATATTATTTTAACACGTATCAATCTGCTCGGATTGAGGCATCTTCAAGCCTTAATGAGGTTTGAAGTTTAAAGCCAGGGGTGAATCGGTTTGCGGACTAGACTCGTTAACCACTCGGCGAATCTCGCTTCTGAATTGATTGGTTAAAATATGATAAATATTGCGCTTCAAAAAGCAGTGCGCCGTTATGGAAAAATTTTTCATCAGTTCTTTATCCGACGACTATACAATAGTAATTTATGAAACTGTTGCATAATGAGGGGTACTAAAACACGAGTATGAGTTCTGATGAGGACCACAGACTCTCTCCACAGACTGCGATTATAAGATATGTGGGTCGCACGATACATGCTTCCGCCAACCGCGTACCACGAGCACTTTTGCCTTCCATTTTGCTCAAGATAATTTGCTTCTTCAGACAATAATAGTATCATACGAGACAGTGATTTAATACCTAGTAATGTGCAGTTTCATACACAACTTTATTTAATCTCATACACTGGTATTGAACCTGCGAACTAACAAATCAAATTTAAATTTTCCCACGAAATTCAGTACCTACAAAAAAACGATGTGTACCAAAACCCAGCACGTCACCTCGCATGCGCTAAAGTGGGTGCTGTCACATATAAGTAAAACAAGAAAATAAGCTCAATCGGTAAAAATTGCCATAAAAACTTTGTGTAATGCTATAAAAATGGCACGCCCCACATATGCGTTCCATTGGAAGAAAATAATTATTGATGGAATCTCCTTGGTGATTTTAACTACTTTTTTTTTTGTTAATTAAAAATTTGAGTGCGTTTGACTGCTACTCACCTGATGGTAAGTGATAATGCAGTCGAGGATGGTACACGCTAATTCAAATAATACCTATTCACTCTTGCCTTGAAGATTACTTGGATTAGTCCTGTATCGGAATAGTAAAAAAATTAATTTGATAACATTATTTTGTTAGAGAAATATTGTTATAATGATATATTTTTTAAAATTTTGGTATATTGTTCAATAAAGAATGTGTTTATATAAACTTGTTTTGAAGTTTATAATTCGGATTTTACGATGTGAGAGTAGTTTTTTTTTTATTGAAAATTTGAGTGCGTTTGACTATATCTCACCTGATGGTAACTGACGATGTAGTAGAGGATGGTACAATTATGAATTTATGATTTTTTATAGCATTACAAAAAAGTTTTCATTCAAATTTTTACCTGTCTGTGACAGCGCCTGCTTTAGTGCATGCGCTGTGATGTACTGAATTTTGGCGCCATTCATACGTTTTTTTTTCCTTACGTCAGTCCATTGCGGATCCCTCCCCACAGCGCCTGCTCCGTGCTACGCTCCAAAATGGAACATTCGTAAATCTGACATACTAGCACTTTGTTTGTTACCCATTTGCGGGACAAGTTATTGGAATGTAATTTGTTATTTTATATCCCAAGAATTTTCGTTACGTATATTCTTACATTTCTGTTTGTGTACCTTTCGATAAAAAAAAAAAAAAAGAATCTTTACTCAAGTAGGTATAGTAAACATTAATTGGACAGATGTGCATAACCACCTAGACGTAGATTTTGCTACAGGCTCATTCTACTCTCTAATAACTAGCTATTAGTGATATTGTTTTAACAAAAAAAGTTGGTAATCGGCCCCAACAGCGTCATTACAGCGAAATTATTTCTATAAAAATTTCATCACTGCAAATATAAAGAGAAGGCTTTGGATTTTAATCGTGAAATGTTTTAAAGGATTCTGTATCCTAGTTAAAAAGTTGGTCGACGTTGCATATCATCAATATTTACAATTTTCTTCAGGATCTGGGACGATTCTGGAAGTATGTACCACTTTTACATGCAAAAAAAAGTGGTAGAGGGACAGGAACCGGCTTTAGAATACTTCGACTCCGTTTTCCTCTCTAACACTCCATTACTGAACCCTCAAGTAGCTCAGAACACTGAGTGTGGTGCTAATGGACTGTATGTACGTATGGACAGCATTTCGGTGGATGACTTGCGCCGAGCTGTTCGTCGCCTTGAAGCCAATGCAGCTGCTGGGCCGGACGGTACACCCAAATTCTCCGTCAAGGATTGTCTATTTGCACTGGAAGAACCTCTATCATATTTGTACTACCTCTCCCTTAAACAAAGTCGTTATCCCGTAAGGTGGAAGTTGTCCAGAGTGAGTCCTGTTCCAAAGGCTGGTTTTTCAACAGTTGTTATGAACTATAGGCAGATAGCGATATTGCCTATCTTTGGGAAGCTATTCGAATCAATACTTAATTATTATCTTACTCGAAAAATTGATGTGGTTATTGACGATTCACAGCACGGTTTTCGTACTGCTCGCTCCACGATAACTAACCACATTAATTTCGTAGACTATTCGATACATGAAACGGATACTGGAGCACAAGTGGATGCGATAATTTTAGACTTTCGACGTGCTTATGACGTTGTTGATAACGATATCTTGTTACCTAAGTTGTCCCACTGGGAATGTGTCCGAAACTTCTTAGTTTTTTTGCTGACTATCTTAAGGATTGTAAACAATACTGCCCTGATATGAAAGAAGGCCGTTACCTGACGTTAGCGGCCTTTTTATAATTATGTTATAAACAAACTCAGCAGAAGATTGCGCGTCGACCCATCTTGGAATTATACTTTTATCTTCATTAGGTATCGAGATACTTTAAGCATTTTTGCCGTTATGTGAAGTGTTTTTCAGATTGTCATAAACAAAAAAGCAGTTTTTTTAGGATACTAAGCATTTAAAACGTTAAACTACTTTAAAGGCGGTTTTACTTATTACTCAGCTCAAAATACTTTTTGGATTACTACATTAGAACGCCGTTAAATACAGTTGCTTATTAAAAAAGCCACTAGGGGAGCTTAACTGCTCTATTATGTAGTAGCGTCTGTAGTAGCAATATTTAAATCATAAACTAAAAGGCGGCAAACATACTATCATAGGCTAAAACGCCGTAAATATCTTATAACGGTTTTTTTGCGTAGTAAAAATAAGCAATATTTCATTTACATACTAAACTCAAAAGCGTTAACGGCTTTTTTGTTTATGAATATAAGTAAGATATTTATTTGAAAATAATTATAAAACGCGGCTAAAGCACAATACTACGTAGAAAAGCCGTTAAACTTTTATCGATCAGTGTGAAGTCTGAATCGATTACGGCAGCGGTCGGCTCCCCCCGACCCCGGGAATGAATCATATGATAGATCATTCGTACACGTAGAGCAGTGTGACCTGTGAAGCTTCGCGGGAAGGACGCGCGCCGGGCGCGCTAAAAGTTTTGCCGCCAAACACGATCTTGCGGTAAGCGCTTAAATTTTAGTAATGAAATTTATCATTTAATCAAATTATTGGCTTAATCTCACCTGAAAAAATACTTAAGCGGCCTATATTACGG
Source organism: Coleophora flavipennella (assembly GCA_947284805.1). Classification (NCBI taxonomy): domain Eukaryota; kingdom Metazoa; phylum Arthropoda; class Insecta; order Lepidoptera; family Coleophoridae; genus Coleophora; species Coleophora flavipennella. The sequence continues at coordinate 6,362,297 of OX369255.1, read as the reverse complement.
TATCTTTTTATGCTGAATTTATATTATACGAGAAATCGAAATTTCATAATATTTTGGCTCTTATTCGCAAAGCATGTTACTGGATAAGGAAAAAAAAGAAAATACCTCTTTGTTGTTATAAGACAGGTAGATACTATTATTTCGTAGTTACAATAATTCAGTTATTATATTGTGAATATATTCTACTATAAATATCGTGTTGGTAGGTCACTTCTCTTTCGAGTTTTTTCTTTAAGTAGAATTAATGATGTAGAATATAAATTAATTAAAACGCAGTCAATTTTTTGAGTAGGAAATAGTTGATCATTACTTGGTAGTTGAGGAAAGTACCTATTTCATAACTAACTCGCAACCTTAGGTCTTGCAGTAAGAGATTCGAAACATTAATTAAAATTGACTGTTTCATTTAAATTAAATATCTGTGTATAAAATTCATGATATCAAACGACTTGATTTGAACACTAAGTTTACATCTGATTATACGTTTTATGTGGTGAGTTGTTAACAAAAAGCATATTTTACATGTATTTTTTTTATTTCAGTTACAAAAATGTCCAAATCATTTCGAGGAAAGAACTTAGTAGACATGTGTCTTCAGAACCAGAAGCCTCCTTTGTTAAATAAGAACAAAGACCAACACAATGTTGATATAACGCTTAAAAGAAATACTCATAGAAATAATGACGAGAAATTACTGGGCTACCATGACATATCTATGAGGCCCCCGAGTCCAAACTACGACAACTCAAATTGGACACGATCCTATTCATTGACAACACCAGTATTTGAAAAATTTAACGAGTTTCAAACAAGTGGTTTAACGTCTATAGACAAAGTTATTTCAAACCAAGATCTATCAATTTTTAACGATAAACTTGTTTATCAAAAGATACTGCCGAACGATGATAGTATTCACCGACAGGAGAAAAAATCACCTAAAACAAAACAAAAATCCATTGATTTGATGTGCTATGAAGACATGGTGCCATCGCTAGATTCACCTACTGAAAAATTAAATTTTGAAGATTTTGACTCCGATGACTCGGTGAAGGACAAAGACTATGTGCCATCGATAGATTTTTCACAAATTAATTCAGACTCTGAAGATTCTGACACGTATTCCTTGCCACCAAAAAAGTCTGTTGAAAAAGATTATTTCAAAGGAAATCAAAGTATTAATAGTACAGTAAGTCAAAAAATGGCTGATGTAACTAAGGAATATTCTGAAAAACATGAATCGTTACAAATGGCTGTTAATCAGTCAACGTTCGGAAATCATCAATGTAAAACAGTAAAGTCTTTAAAATCACTATGCAGAAATGTAATAGATAGAGTTTTACAACAGAGACAAGACAAAGAAAGCGTAATAAATAAAAGCTCGAATTTAGAAAATGAATTTGGATCTCAAGATAAAGAAGAAAAAAATAGAAGTGATGACGAAGTTATTATAGTAATTGTAATTGAAGAAGAACAGGGTAACAGTTTAGAAAAAAGAACAGAAGCAGAAATTTTGTCAGAAAATTAGTTTAAAGAAGGGACCTTTGAAAAAGAAGAGATAGCTGATAAAAATATTAAAAACAGGGAAGAAGAAATAGTGCAAGAAGAAATTAATAAAAAGAAAGAGGTCCAAAATGAAAGCAATGATAGAAACAATCAGAAAGAAGAAGGATCGGAACAAGACAATGAGGAAAACGAAGGTAAAGAAAAGGATGAGCAAGAAAAATTTCACACTGACGAAAATTTGCAAATGGCTGTTCATCAGTCAACGTTCGGAAATTATCAATATAAAACAGTAAAATCTTTGAAATCACTGTGCATAAATGCAATAGATAGAGTTTTCCAACAGGAACAAAACAAATCAAGCGTAATTAATAAAACTTTGAATTCAGAAAATGAATTTGGATACCAAGATTTAGATAAAAAAAATGGAAGTGACGACAAAATTATTGTAGTAATTGTAATTGAAGAAGAACAGGGTAACAGTTTGGAAGAACTAACAGAAGAAGAAAATTTATTAAATAATGAGTTTGAAAAAGAAAAGATAGCTGATAAAAATAATAAAAACAGGGAAGAGGAAAAAGTGCAAGAAGAAACAAATAAGGAGAAAGATGTCCAAAATGAAAGAAACGATCAGGAAGAAGAAGGAGACAAGCGTGACAATGAAGAAAACGAAGGTAAAGAAAAATATGAGGAAGACAAATTTCACAATGAAGAAAATTCGCAATTGTACACAAAATCTGGGAATATACGGAAAAGAAAAACATACGACACAAGTTTGAAATGCAGACAAGAAGCAAAAAGATTGAAATATCGAGAAAATTTTAACGTTAAAGAAGGATGTGGTGACAAATGTGTAAAAAAATGTAAGGAGAAAATAAATGAAGATATAAGAAAAGAGATAAATGAATATTTTTGGAATATGAACTGGAAAGAACGTCGCATATTTATTCGACAAAGTTCGTGTATTGCAACACCAAATCGAAGAATCACGTGTCTACCACAAAGACATCCCAGACGTCTCTTTTATTTTAAAATGAATGACGAAAGAAAGATATTCATCTGTAAGACATTTTTCCTTACAACACTTGGATTCAAGTCTACTAATGATAGAGTTTTGTACAATACGTTAAACGATGAAAATAATGCTATGGAGGATAGGAGAGGAAAGAATTTAAAAACTAATTTCGTCAACAGAGATGTTATTACTGAACATATTCAGTCTTTCAACCCAACGATTTCTCATTATCGTAGAGAACATGCACCAAATAGAAAATATTTACCAAGTGACATAACGGTAAAAATAATGCATGAAGATTTTTCCCTTAAACATGCTAATGTGCAAATATCATATGATCTCTACCGAAAACATTTAAAATCACTAAACATATCCTTTACTCGTTTAGGAAATGAGGAGTGTGAAATTTGCGAGGCTCATCATATTCACTGCGAAATTGAATCACATGACAAAGAAAATCTACCTGATGATTGTCAGATATGTAAAGATTTTATGGATCATAAAATGCGGTCAGCAAAGGCCAGAAACTTATATACCAAACATAAAGACCAAAAAGACGACGACCCATCACATATATACTTCAGTACCGACTTAGAAAAAGTGATAATGCTACCTAGGTTGGAAGCTTTTAAAGAGGTCTTGTTTTGTCAACGACTAGTGGCATATAACCAAACTTTTGCACCTCTAGGGAACTCAAAAAATGAAAGACCTTATGCTGTTTTATGGCACGAGGCAATAGCTGGTAGAAAACAGCAAGACATAATCAGTGCCTTTAAAGCTTTTTTTCAACACAGTCGGGATTATGTTTACATCGATTTATGGTCAGACAACTGCTCTGCGCAAAATAAAAATTGGCTTTTATATTTCTATATAATTGACCTCATTAACTCCGATGAAATATGCGCAAAACAAATAACATTAAACTATTTCGAAAAGGGTCATACTTACATGAGCTGTGACCATTTTCACCACCAAGTTGAGCTCGCGATGAAAAAGAAGAGGAAGCTTTATGACTTCCAAGATTTTGTTGACGCTGTAGCTACAGCGAATTCAAAAAAAGTCACAGTAAAAGAAATGCATATCTCAGATTTCATAGATATCAGCGACCATACATCAAACAGAAGAATTCAAACATCTAATCCCCGCGTTTATATGCGTGACATTGTTCAAGTGACTTTTAAAAGAGGAATACGAAACATATTTTATAAAACTGATCTCGACAGTGAAATGATTGAAGTATGTTTTATTAAAGATTCGTACTTAAAACCCAAGAACGGACCTATTTCCGTGACAACTACGCGTCACATTGAGAGAGGCATAAAAGAGTCCAGAAAGGATAACATATTAAAAAAACTATCCAAATTAATGCCTCTGCATAAATTAAGATTTTGGAGAAATATACCAATAAATGAGACTGATGATTAAGTGCATTTAAATAATTAATATGATTGATATATTACTGTTACTTCAAAATCAGTTTAGAAGTTATTTTTGTTTTGCTAGATTTGTAAGAGCGCCTTTTATTTTAACTATTTTTAGAAAAGAAGACACTTCGAAACGATTATTCGTCAAGCAAATTGATTATGAACATATTTTTGTACCAATTACTTTGATCTCACTTTAGAAGATATTTTTGTTTAGATAGGTTTTTATTAAGAACTGTTTTTATTTTAATTGTATTAGAGTAGAGAAAAAGATTTAACAATATAATTCACAAGCAAATATATCGCAAACAATGCATACCTAGTCGACTAGACATACTGGTAATTTTAATTTGACCATAATTAAAAATAGTTCTAAGAGATTGTGATTTTGCATGGATGAAAGTTTGTTTACAATTATTTCAAAATAAGGTTTTATTTCTTAATAAATCTTTATTTCCCATGCAAAGGAAGTTTTCTTTAACGTCATTCTATTCCAAATGAGTAAACTTATTTAAGAACACACGCTAAAGTAAAAGGCAGTCAAGTAACATGGTTAGAGATTTAACTGCCTTTTACCTTAGTTTTAGTCATAAATTCAAATGAAATTTTGGTTCATACTAAGCTAAAGGGCGACTATGTTACTTAACGGCGCTATTGCTTCCTTAAGTTTATTATTCGATATCTCCATCGGAAGATAACAAGCAATTAACTTATTTAGCTGCTTTTTTTCGTATGACGGACATATTATTTTTGAGGTTGTTAAATTCATGCAGAAAATATTACGCAAAAACGCCGCTAAAGTACACTTTACGGCCTTTCAAACTAGTATAACAATAAAGAATGGAACTAAAATGCTAAGGTGAAACAGCAATCGACGCTTTTCAAATTGTTTAAGATGCATTTAACCGTCAATTTGTACGTAAATAGGTATCTACTAATGTTTTCTACCAAACACAATTGACAGATTTATACTTACTGTCAAGGAATTCTAGAAATCCGGATTCGCGCCTTTTTTAAATTTTGCTCAGATGTTACATTTTGCAGTTAGCGGCCTTCTTTCATATCAGGGCAGAATACGTAAAGCTTCGTGATTACCAGTCTGAAGAATACTTTACTAGATCCGGAATGGGTCAGGGCAGTACCCTTGGACCCACCTTGTTTCTTGGGATAATTAATGATCTACCAACAAACCTCATAACAACCGATGTTTTATGTTCGCTGACGACTTAAAGATTTTTAAATCAGTCAGAACCGACGAAGACTGCAAAGTCTTGCAGTATGATATTAACCGTATTGAGAATTGCAGTCACTGCAAAATAATAAAATTTAATATATCAAAATGTAGTGTACTGAGTTTTATAAGATCAAGATGCCCGATCATGGCGACATATTATCTTCATGGTATATCTCTGTAAAGAGAAACAGAAAAAAAAGATCTAGGCATACTGATGGATGCTGAACTTAATTTTCGTCAACACATAATAAGATTAATTTAAAAGTGCTAATAGATCTCTAGGGTTCATAATGGGAACAGCTTACCAATTCAGGGATACTGGAGTTGCAATAGTGCTGTATAATGCTTTTGTTCGGAGCAAGTTGGAGTACTGTGCGATCGTTTGGGATCCCAATGAAACTAAGTATTCTCTCACGATAGAAATAATGCTGCGTAAGTTCGCTAGGTATCTCTATAAGCGAATGTACGGATATTACCCGTTCGTATACGCCTCGGTCGGACTCGATACCTTGGATCTTAAGCGGAAGTTGCTACTTGGTATCCATTACTGTCTGTTGTTGCGGGGAAAAGTCAATAACTCTGAGGTGTTGAATAATATGAGTCTCTTTGTGCAACTCTTTGGCGGCAACAGCTGTTCGCAACTACAGCGCCGCGCACACAGCGAGCGCTACACCTTACTACGTATAGGGCAATACATTTTCTCAATGGGTCATTGCCGAGTTCCAACATATTGACATTTTTGTGGATAGCATGTCTATAATAATTCAAAATTTATACATCTTCCTAAACCGTTTAACCGCCTCTGTAGCTCAGAGGCAAAGTTCACTGGCTTTACACAGGAGGTCGCGGGTTCGATTCCCGGCGGGGTCAACTGTAAGACTCGGTTTGGTTGGCGGTAGGGCATTTTCTAAACCCGCCTAGCTAGCTACCACCATCTTGTCTAACTCTTGCTGCCAAATATCAATGTTGATATCATCGGTGTGTTCCAGCATGAAGATAAAATAGCCAGTTCCCCATTGCGTTGGGGAATCTTGGTAAGCCCGCTTCCATCTTCGGCAACATCGTTACTTACCACCAGGTGAGATGTTGTCAAAATTTTACCAATTGTTAATAAAAAAAATAAAATGTAATTGTAAATATTAACAATAGAGCGTTTTTGGAAACTATAAGCTCTTATTGTAAATTTACCAATAAATAAATTTACACAAAATCTAGCGGTGGTAGCGCCGACTTCTACCTACCCCAATATTTTAAATGATATTCGCAAATTTGAAACAAAGCTAAGCCTAATAGAAATATTATATAGGTAGGGTTGTTATCTCTATCGATCACTCCCAAGTCTCGTTTGATCCACTCCAATTAGTACAATAGATTTGGGAATGGTCACCGAAGTAACGTAGTCAATTAACAAAGTGGCATTAAATACTTCGGGGTTCTATTGGGTGTTCATAAAATTATTTTTGGTTCATTAAGGTTTTATACTACGCTTACCGATTGGCGTTCCGCAAAAGCAAAAATTTTGCATGTTACGTAGTACGTACATAGGGTAGAGGAAGTATTGTATCGCGAAAAAAAGTTTTTTCTAATATTCATGAAAATGTGTTCTATGTATATAATTACCATATACCGAGAAACCGAACATCGCAATTCCGTCCGTCCGTGTGTCCGTGCGTTCGTCCGTCCATCACGCTTGTTTCAGAAGGCTTAATCTTTAGTACGATTGGGACTAAATTTAGAACTAATGAGTTTTACTATAAATTATTTCATCGAGGGATTATCAAAAGTTACTTCGTACCGTTAAACCGAAGAGTAGCTGTCATACAACAAAAACGTTTTTTTTTCTCAAAAACGGCTCTAACGATTTGCTTAAACTTTGCGTCTAGTAGTTGCTTAAGTTTGTCTAATACATAGTAGTACCCATTGTTCTGGAAGAAATCGTGTTTGTATGGTTCTCCTACAAATGAAATTGAAACTTGCAATTTACTCACAAATGGTTAGATCTATGGAATTGTCATGTATTACTAATAAGTACATGTCGGAGCGCAAGGACGTGGCGCCATCTATGCATGCGTCGAAGCACCGTGTGTTTTATCTTGAAATGTCAAGCGGTTAGCTAGGGTAGTCATAATAGTCACTTTTGCCAAGGCGTGGTCGGTGCGGGACCGGAAACCGGAAGTTGGTAGTGTTGGTACTTGTTTGTTAGCCAATCAGAATCGTTGTGAATATCGAACCATCAAAGACAATGCAGCCTACCTACAGAGGCTACGACAGAGGCGCCAATTATTTTACGAGCATTTTTGATCGAGCAGCTGAACTGTCAACTTGGGAAGCCAGCCCCGTGCCGAACTCATCGCAGTCTATAAAATAATCGGTTTACATCCGAATCATCGTGAAGCCTCGTGTTGCAAACGTGTGTGAATATTGATTGTACACTCCAAAACTTCTCAAAGACGAGTTTATTTCTTAGATACGGCCAAAACCCTTCTGATGATCCAAAATCAGAATTGGGATAGGACACGGACGCCCCACGAGTTCCAGATAGTGATGTATGCAAGACAAAATAGAAAGTGCTTCTGGAACAACGAAATCAGAATTTTCTGACGCTGATACTAGCCACGCGGACGCCATCATCGTCCCATGAATTGAGGTTACCCAATTTCAACCCCGATAGATCGGATGTGCGTGCACGTGCATGGATTGCTACTACGGATCTGTGTATTTACGACCCATATCGGCAAGGGGCAGGGCCACTACATATCTAGCTGCTTGAAGTAATGCAGCCAAGAGGGAAGCACCTGCGAAGCTGCCCCAGTGATGGAGAAGAGAGTCGACCTTTGCGTGGTTGATGCACAATACTGGAATTCCATCGGGTGAGCAGTTTTCATTAAAGAGAAATCTGTTATCTGTTGTGTCAGTGCAAGTTAAGAGGCGCTGAGTAGGTACACGACTACCATTGAAAATGCTACAGACTGACGACAGCTGCTTGTCCGACTATTTAGTCTGACGACTCAATGTCGGCACGGAGCCGACACGACACCTTGGTTCTGAACCATCATAGACTAACTGACCATAAACTAACTAATCATAAGCTACAACAAAGAATAACATGGTGCCGACCATATGATTTGGTCGTTTCCGTGTAGATTTGTTTACAGCCAGTGTTGTTTGGTCAGGTTTCCTGATGATACTTGTAGTGACGACTGCAAACTATTTCTCATTTTTACCGTCATTCCTTTTCCCCTGTGTACCACGGCGTACAAGACCGCCCAGAGCACAGCATCGACCTTTCCTTTTTTTTTTAGGGCCCCTGTGTACCACGGCGCATATGGACATATGCGCCTAGAGCACAGCATCGACCTGACCTTTATCATTTTAGAGCCTCTGTGTGTCACACAGCATCGACCTCTACGTATTCCCTTTATTATTATGAGCTTTGCCCTGTGGAAGGGGAGTTCAAATACCTACCTTTTTTTTGTGAGCTTTGCCCTGTGGAAGGGGAGTTCAAGTACCTACCTTTTTTTTGTGAGCTTTGCCCTGTGGAAGGGGAGTTCAAGTACCTACCTTTTTTTGTGAGCTTTGCCCTGTGGGAGTTCAAGTACCTACCTTTTTTTTTCGTGAGCTTTGCCCTGTGGAAGGGGAGTTCAAGTACCTACACAGCTCATCGTCATCATATCAGCCAGGCAACGTTCACTGCTGTACAAAGGCGCAATCGCTTGGCAGGCAGGTGGGCGATCGTGGTGTGTGGCATGGTACGCAGAAAAGACGCTGCTGCCCATCCTCCGGTCTTTGATCCCTCTTACCACACCCTCGGGAGGAGATGGGTGGTACTATTCTAGGGCCATACCACAGGCCTACTTATCTGTAGTAGATTTATGATAAGTTAGGTAATCTGAATACCTAACTTAAACACACATCCACTCCTCATTACAGATTATGGCAGCTGCTGGGCACGCATCGCCGTCAGGATGGCCGTATCGGAGCGCAAGGACGTGGCGCCATCTATGCATGCGTCGAAGCACCGTGTGTTTTATCTTGAAATGTCAAGCGGTTAGCTAGGGTAGTCATAATAGTCACTTTTGCCAAGGCGTGGTCGGTGCGGGACCGGAAACCGGAAGTTGGTAGTGTTGGTACTTGTTTGTTAGCCAATCAGAATCGTTGTGAATATCGAACCATCAAAGACAATGCAGCCTACCTACAGAGGCTACGACAGAGGCGCCAATTATTTTACGAGCACTTTTGATCGAGCAGCTGAACTGTCAACTTGGGAAGCCAGCCCCGTGCCGAACTCATCGCAGTCTATAAAATAATCGGTTTACATCCGAATCATCGTGAAGCCTCGTGTTGCAAACGTGTATGAATATTGATTGTACACTCCAAAACTTCTCAAAGGCGAGTTTATTTCTTAGATACGGCCAAAACCCGTCTGATGATCCGAAATACATATTTGGTTACGAATATGTATAAATGTATATTTGATCATACAGCATGAATTAATCGAAATTATTGTAATATTTTTATTCAATTTTTGTGTAAAATAAAAAAACAAAAAAATTGTTGAGAAAGTTTAGTGCGGGCTGCCGTACAGTTTATGAGTCAAAGTGTAAAGTACTTTTTCTTTTAACTTTACGATATTTAATTACGTTTATTGTAAAAAGTTACAATAAAAACGTAATCAATTTACTCGTCACCAGGTTGAGTGCCCTCCGCACTCGCCTCCCCTGTCCGGTGACGTTGTAAAGGTTCCCCCCACCCCCCATGGCCAACAATAGGCTTGTCCTTTCGGAAAAAGGTTGGTCCACGGCCGCACCCCAGGTATACCACCTCGCCTGGCGGAAGATATACCTCCCTTTGCTTTCGAAGAGTAGGAACACACCGTTCCCTTCACTCTATTTTCCTAAGAACCGAAACGAAATATTGCTATTTTCCTACAACTTTAAACTTTAGCCTGTTGTCATCGAGTATTGTTTCAATTGAGGCCGATAGGCTGATTATCACCTGAGGTCACAACCTGTGGTCACAACACTGAGTTTGTGGGACCCTTTTCTCTCGGAGAGTAGGAACACACCGTTCCTACACTCTGTTTTCCTAAGAATCGAACCGAAATATTTCAATTTTCCTACACAGCCTATATTGGAAACTTTAGCTTGTTGTCATTGAGTATTGTTTCAATTGAGGCCGATAGGCTGATTATCGCCTGAGGTCCCAACACTGAGTTTGTGGGACCCTTTTCTCCCGGTGAGTAGAAACACACCGTTCCTACACTCTGTTTTCCTAAAAATCGAACCGAAATATTAATATTTTCCTACACAGCCTATATTGTAAACTTTAGCCTGTTATTATTAAGTATTGTTTCAATTGAGGCCGATAGGTTAATTATCGACTGAGGTCTAAACACTGAGTTTGTGGGAGCTATGTACTTTGTCATTCTAATTTAATTGTTTGCCTTTATATTTCCAACAAATGGCATTTGTTTTGTTGATCTCGTTTTGATCCGTTTATAGTCGATAAGTAACTGACAACTTATTCTTAGTCGATATTTGCAGTGTATGAAATCACGCACCGATATAGCGTTTTTAGCTTGAAATCTACACTAATTTAATAAAGAGGTAAAGTTTGTGAATATGTTTGTCTACTGAACCGATTTTGAAAAGTGTTTCACTAGTACATAGCTACATTGTTCATGAGTGGCATAGGCTATACCTACGCTCGCAAGCCGCAACGCACCACTCACCCTCAAAGACAGTCATAAAACCGATGCCCAGGCGAACAAAGCCGCGGGCAAAAGCTGGTGCGGAATATTATTTATTAATTTATTTATTTTTTTTATTCACCATTGGTAAACCCTTGACAACATCTCACCTGGTGGTAAGTGACGATGTTGCCGAAGATGGAAGCGGGCTTACCAAGATTCCCCAACGCAATGGGGAACTGGCTATCTTATCTTCATGCCGGAACACACCAATGATATCAACATTGATATTTGGCGGCAAGACTTAGATAAGATGGTGGTAGCTAGCCAGGCGGGCTTAGAAAATGCCCTACCACCAACCAAACTGAGTCTCACAATTGACCCCGCCGGGAATCGAACCCGCGACCTCCTGTGTAAAGCCAGTGAACTTTGCCTCTGAGCTACGGAGGCGGTTAAAAATTTATGTGCAATTTTTAGAGCGTCGGTAGGGTAACGGCTAGGGCCACTGCCTCCTGTCAGGAAAGTCGTGGTTAGAATCCTGCCATGTACCAATATGTTTTCGAATTTTGATTTCTTGTTTATCCTACGCTCTCACGGTGAAGGAAAACGTCGTGAGGAAACCTGCAAACGCCTGCGAAGAAATTCGAAGGTCGTGTGTGAAGTCGACCAACCCGCACTGGGCCCGCGTGGTCGTCTAAGGCCGGATCACCCTAATTCAGGGTAAGCTAGAGCCCTTTGGTGGGGATGCATATGAGCTGATATGATGATGTGCAATCGCATTGTCGGCTACGACTCATCCAGAAACCCGCTTTCTTCCCCAACGGCGGTTTACACTCAGCCACTACCACTTCTCCTGCCACTGCCGAAAATATTGCCCTAAATTCTTCTGCGGCAGCATCGACGCAAGGGAGTGTTAACACTCAGCCGATTCCTTTGACTTCCGTATGAAAGCCAATAATCGTGGCAACGGCAGCGGCAGCGGCATGAGCAGTGGCAGCGCAAGTGACCTATTTACATTATCGAGCTGCCCACTTTCCTGCTCAGTTTCCTGCCCAACAAGGCTGAGTGTAAAAGCGCTGATCTTTTCCTAAACTCGTAAAGCTTAGGCCACACTCTACACGCGGGGGCCTAATTATTATTAATCGTATAGCAGGTAACAAGACTAAGGTCTTTGGCCATTGTGTGTTGCCAGTGATGACTTATGGAACCTCATAAGAAGGCTCAAAGTCAGGTAAAGGGCAATGGAGCGTGCTATGCTCGGAGTTTCTCTGCATGATCGAATCAGAAACGAGGAGATCCGCAGGAGAACCAAAGTAACCGACATATCTCACAGAATCACTTAACTGAAGTGGCAGTGAGCAGGGCACATAGCGTGTAGGAACAGATTCAATAATAATTTTAAACAAAAAAAAAACGACTTCGAACGCACTAGTCGCCACTACGTATTTTAAAGGTTCCTCTCGATTTCTCTGGGATGCCATCATCAGATCCTGGTTTTCTTATCATGGTACCACCCTTGGGATATCTCCTTTCCAACAAAAAAAAATCATCAAAATCGGTCCTTAAACGACGCTCGAATTGAAAAACCTCCTCCTTTTTTTGAAGTCTATTAAAAATTGACATTGAACTTCAAAAACTGAATCGGCAATTTCATAGGTAAAGGCCTTTTATATATTGATTAGTTTTGTTCATTTGCCTTTTATACACGAAGACGACGGTCTTGATAATAACACGTCTTTTACAGATCCAGCTGTACGGGTTCAACAAGGAGCTTTATCATAATATGTCAGAAGCGCAGCACAAATCGCAAGGCGTCGTTGGGATCTCGCTCATGGTCCAAGTAAGTTCTAATTGTAACGCGGCACGCTGATATGCGTTCTTTTTGACGTAACAACATCTAATAAATAGATGGACACCGGCTGCACGCACGAAAAAGGATGACTCATTGTCCCGTTACGCTCATTGTCCCGTTACGCTAATTGACTCGTCATAAAAGTATGCAATCATTTCATCGATTTTTCGTTATGACGTTGCATTGGCACGTTAAACTATTGTCCGTAAACCAACTTTAAAGACAACCAATTTTTTTTATTCAACCTACTTTTTATTCCATTTATGCGCTTTCATCCATCTGACTTTTCATTCAAAAATCAAAATATTGTCATCATAAACGCTTTATAAAATAAAATTAATAAACAACTTATATTTAAACTAACACAAACCTGATATCTTCTTAAGACCCATTTCGGGTCTTATATTCTTACTTGGAACTAAATTTATCTGTCCACGAACGGAATTTCTAAACCCACACCCTACTTACCTATATACCGTACCCTACACCTATCCGTCGTGTGACATAATACCGCTGATATTGTCGTAAATGCTTAATACCCATCCATCGCACTTAAAAATTGGCTTAAAAATAATCTTGGCTAAAATTAATTCAAGATTCGAGCCGCCACAAATGAAAGGTATATCAAAAGTAGCACGTCATTCATAGTAAAAGGGAATAATAGTAGGTTGTCTTCATACAAATGGTAAATCGCGCGGTTTGTATGTGTGCGCGCCAATAGGCATGCACCATACGCACGCACGCTACAATAAATAGGAACAACAAAGACCATAGACAATTTCTATTTAATGCAGTACGTATGGTGCGTGCCTACTGAGGCGCGCGCACATACAAACCACGCGATGTACCATTATATGAAGACAACCTACTATTCTTTCCTTTTACTATGCCTCAGTGGCTGCAGATTGGTGATGGTCCCATCAGAATATGGTCTGGATTACTTGAGATATCTACTGTCAAAATATGGTCCGGATTACTTAAGATATCCCCTGTCAAAATATTGTCCGGATTACTTAAGATATCCCCTGTCAAAATATGGTCCGGATTACTTAAGATATCCCCTGTCAAAATATGGTCCGGATTACTTAAGATATCCCCTGTCAAAATATGGCCCGGAATACTTAAGATATCCCCTGTCAAAATATGGTCCGGATTATTTAAGATATCCCCTGTCAAAATATGGTCCGGATTACTTAAGATATCCCCTGTCAAAATATGGCCCGGATTACTTAAGATATCCCCTGTCAAAATATGGTCCGGATTACTTAAGATATCCCCTGTCAAAATATAGTCCGGATTACTTAAGATATCCCCTGTCAAAATATGGCCCGGATTACTTAAGATATCCCCTGTCAAAATATGGTCCGGATTACTTAAGATATCCCCTGTCAAAATATGGTCCGGATTACTTAAGATATCCCCTGTCAAAATATGGTCCGGATTACTTAAGATATCCCCTGTCAAAATATGGTCCGGATTACTTAAGATATCCCCTGTCAAAATATGGCCCGGATTACTTAAGATATCCCCTGTCAAAATATGGTCCGGATTACTTAAGATATCCGCTGTCAAACTAACTGTTACGGACTACTAGTTAAAAATGTCAACTTTTGTACAGGTGTAGTAATTTAAAGCCATGTGAAGTGCTAGATGCGAAGAGAAGATTTATCCTTCTGAAGACTTTAATATGACTTAATCCGAGCAGGTTGATACTTGTTAAAATAATATAGAATGTAAGTCTATTTGATTTAAGTTCAAATCAATGCGGACTTCAACGCGGCTGTAACGTTGAAACCGAACGCCTATTTCTCGATTTTTATATGAAGAAAATTCACTTTCAAAAAAGATTTTATAAATTGTTTTCGGATAAAATGAAAGGTGTTAATTTAACCGATTTTTGTGTGTTGCTTTAATTAAACATTATCTATTTGTTTTCGAGAAATTTTGCAATTAATTCCAAAAACAGGGTCTAAAGTATTTTTTTTTTCACATCAATAGTGGTAATATTTTTAAAATTGTATTAAATAAAGTCTATTTTTTATTACTTAAAGTATTATGTATTTTTTTTCATAGTGATAGCTTTACACAGTCTTTCAATTATTTGAATTGAATATTGTAATTATTTGACCCAATTTAGGGCCTTTATATAAAAAAAAATATGTGTTTGTTTGCTACCTCTTGACACTACAACACCTCAACCAATCTAGAATAGAATTTTTGTAACGCACGTAGCCTGTGGCATGGAGAAGGACATAGCCTACTGAAAATAGCGTAGTCCCATACAGTTTCTTAAGGAACTGAAAAAATACTCTTATTTTAATAGATTTCTGTAACATTGCATTTTATTTTTTTAAATTGATGGAACCACCTCCAGCTTGTAGCCACTGAAGTGTCCTTACTTTGATTCACCATACATACCTGCGGCAGCTCTTGGACTAAGCTGTGTATTAATTTGCCCACCAATGTACCTCTCTAGTGTTTTAGGTGTTATAACATACCATACTGGCTCGGTGGCTCAGTGGTTAGTGCTCTTGACTACTGATCCAAGAGTTGTGGGTGCGATCCCCACCCAGGGCAAACATTTGTGTGATGAACAGATTTTTTTGCTCTGTATCTGGGTGATAAATATCTAAATATGTAAGTATGTATTTAAACGTATATAAGTATGTATATCAGTCTCTGGTTCCCATAACACAGGGAATCCTACTTTGGGGCCAGAGGACCATGTGTGATTTGTCCCAGAATATTTATTTATTTATTTTATTTAAAAAGTATCATTATCACCAGCTAATTTAGATATTTAATACGATTCTACGTATTAGAAAAAGATATATATGCATCCGTTTATATCATTCTACTTGTCCATAAATAGTGACGTAACGAGCTGAGGGTAGGCTAGGTGCAGGCTAACTAAGTCGCAAAAATGTATCCAATTCATGGGACCCATCATTTATCATCATCATAACAGCCGAAGGACGTCCACTGCTGGACATAGGCCATGGGACCCAAAATCTATAATTCAATTCCGGCTGACATTAGAGACGCACCGAGAAACTCTGTGATCCCGGCCAAACTAAAAAGCTTTTTGATACCACAGGCTTATAATACGGTCGACGATTTTTTTTTTTAAATAATAAATAAACAAATAAATTATATATCTTCTAATATATATAAATCTCGTGTCACAATGTTTGTCCTCAATGGACTCCTAAACCACTTAACCGATTATAATAAAATTCGCACATTATGTGCAGTTCGATCCAACTTGAGAGATAGGATAGGGTAGGGTAGGGTAGTGTAGGGTAGAGTAGTGTAGGGTAGGGTAGGGTAGTGTAGTGTAGGGTAGTGTAGAGTAGTGTAGGGTAGGGTAGTGTAGTAGTGTATGTAGGGTAGGGTAGGGTAGTGTAGGGTAGGGTAGTGTAATGTAGTGTAGGGTAGGGCAGGGCAGTGTAATGTAATGTAAGGCGGTACGAAGTTCGCCGGGACAGCTAGTATATATATATATATATATATATATATATATATATATATATATATATATATATATATATATATATATATATATATATATATAATAGGAACGCATAGTAAATTCGCAAAAAAAATTGGACCCTCCATACATAAATGCACTGGTTAACTGGGGCATCTACTTATCATACTGAACAACTTTCCCCAAGGAACCCATACATGAATGCACAAAATTGTATGTTTGATTTGATTGATTTGTATGAGCCGTTATTTTTTTTGCGATTTCGATTTATTAATCTCGTAGAACAACATTTGTTCAGTATGATGAGTAAAAGCCCCAGATAACGGGACCTACACCAATTTTGTTACACCCTGTGTATTCCTTATGTACAAAATAACTTCTGATCTCCAATGTACGCTTTTTCGCCCGTCTCATCTCTCATTGATACATTATTTACAGATTGGCGAGCCTACGAATAATGAGTTAAGATTGATAACCAGCGCCTTCAATAAAGTTATGTATAGAGGTAAGTTCATGGATTTCATCTAGATTATAGTTTAAACATCTATCATCATCATCATCACATCAGCTCATATATACGTCCCCACCGAGGGGCTCGACCCTACCCGTATAATACATAACATCTATATACGTATATTAAAACTGTAACGGGGCCGTATCTGAACATGAAATATTTTTGGAAAATAATAACTGTGGTGGACATATCTAACGATAAAGAGGCCAGAACAACAGCTTTTGGAATGTTTGACTGTCTGTCTGTCTGTTTGTTTGCGCATCACGCAAAAACTACCAGGCGGCCGATTTTAATGAAATTTTGTATGGTGGTCCCTTATAGCTCGGTTTAACATGTTGGATTTTTATCCCGGAAAATTCAAGAGTTCCCGTGGGAAAATTCAAAAACTCAACGCGGACGAAGTCACTGGAACAGCTAGTTATTATTACATTATAATAGTTGAACTCATACCAAAGAAAGTGCAGATAGAATGCTGAGAAGTTGAAGCCACATTTTGAAACGTGTGCGACATCGGTGTGTTATAATATGTGTGTGTGCATGTCTTCGACGACGTCTTAGCACATACCATCGAGTATTTTGGAGCGGTTTTGACGTCTTATGTGTGTATAGGTTTGTAGTGGTTTTGATTGGCTTCACATTGAATTTACGTGAGTTTCTATCTGAACTTTTTTTTTGATTTGAGTTGCTGAGTGTCCACTTTGATTATAAACAAAAACACGCATTACACATTGAAGCTAGGTGCGGCGAGAACTATAGGTATATGCCTTTTATTACTTTCAGCTTCTTCATCATCGTCATCATCATATCAGCCAACGGACATCCACAGCTGGACATAGGCCTCCCCCAAGGATTTCCATGACGACCGGTTCTGCACTGCCCGCATCCAGCGGATTCCCGTGACCTTTACCTTCTTACAATGATAAAATTAATGTAATTTCCCACCAGGCAGTAGGTACTGTTAGTAAACTTGTGTTTGTCTCTTTTATCGAATGGGTTGTCTGAAAGAATCTCTTGTTAACAATAAGACCGTCTACATATATAACTTCCTTACTCGTAGTAGGTATACCTGTACTTTCCTTTTTTATCCACAATCTTTATGTTATATACGTGTGTATGTAACTGAACGGTTGGACCGATTTGAATGATTTTTTTTGTTTGTGTTTGGGTGGTGCCCTGGATGGTTTAGATTCACAAATCAGCCTGGCAGATGGCGCTGGTAGTGTAGTGTAGTGTAAGGTGGAACGAAGTTCACCGGGATAGCTAGTATTTTTTATTTATTAAGCAATAAATTGTTTTTAATCAATCAATCAATCGAATAATTATCCAGGCAAGTGCTAGACCGCCGATTTATGTTACATGCTATCAAGGTTACATCTAGAAGTATAACTTTTTGAATCTGTAGATCTTTCATTGTAAGATGTTGGTAGCTTGTCTATTATTGTGACTAGGGCATCAAAACCATTTTTTCCCGATTCCAAAAGAACCGGGAATTCCCGGTTCTGAGGGGGAACGAAAAAAAATCGGTTCCAAAAATTTTAAACCCGGGTATCACGGTTCTTTCGCTTTTTTACAAATAAAATTTTCGAATGGTTTTCAAATGGAAGAATACCTAGCATTTCGCTAAATTATACAAAAAAAATGCTTAACTAAAAAATAATTTGCAGACAGAGTTATTCTTTTTACGTAGAAGAAAAAACTGAACGATTTTAAATTTGCCGCCACGGTCGTGACTCGTTGTGACGGCAAGTAGGCACTAATTACGACCCTTTAGCATGATGACCACTCAGCACCATCAGCCGTTCCGTGATACCACAGTATTACGATATGGCTTACAGTAGCGCAACGCCTCTGATGTCGCACGATGCCGCCACGGCGTAGGTACTAGCAGTACTAGACTATGGTACTAGGTACTAGCCTGTAGCAAACTCGCTGTGCCCCGCCGCCCGCTGTCCCGCAAGTACCCTTCCGTCGCTCTGCGTAAGTGCATTCGTTGCACTACTGTATGCCGCTATATTGTAATACTGTGGTTCTACCAAACCCTGTCTACAACTAAACCAATCTTTTTAATAGATGGCGTGAGTGATGCAGCCAATCACAGAGAACTACAAATGCAGCGCATACGCAACTATTTAAGCCAATAACAAAGCACTATTTAGAAGTCTGAAGATGACGTCACTGAGATGCGTCATTTTAAAATCAATTGACATACTTTTTGTTTTATTAAAAATGTAATTACAATAAATAATAAGCAATACAATAAATAAATCATTCATTCATTCAAATAGCTAATTATTGAGAAAAACATGACATTATTAAGATATTTTTTTTTCGTAGGTTCCTCTTACCCTATCAAGCACCTGCCCCTCTTCTCGTTGCTGCCGAACACACAGCAGTACCTGACATACGAGGGGTCCACCACCCACCCTGGCTGCTGGGAGACAGCGGTCTGGATCATCTTTAACAAACCCATCTATATTTCTAAGCAAGAGGTAACTTTGTTCTTAAGGCTAAAGTTTAAGTTGAAACTATTTGCAATTAGACCACTATTTTTTTAACAGTGTACAAGTAGAGCAGTAAGTAGAAGTAGATACCCAAGTGCCATTGTTGTGTAAAAAGCGAGAAGTTGTTGAACTACGTGGGATTTTGCAATATCTTAACGTCCCAAATACCGCAGCGTCTCAAGACTAAGGCCTTTGACCAGTGTCTGTTGTCAGTAATGACTTACGGAACTGAGACATGGTCGCTTACTATGGGCCTCAAGGTCACCCAAAGGGCCATGGAGCGAGCTATGCTCGGAGTTTCTCTGCGTGATCGAACCAGAAACGAGGATATCCACAGGAGAACCAAAGTAACCGACATAGCTCACAGAATCGCTAAACTGAAGTGGCAGTAGGCAGGGCACATAGCTCGTAGAATAGATGTCCGTAGGGGCAGTAAAGTTCTCAAGTGGCGAATGCACACCGGAAAACGTAGCGTAGACAGGCCCTCCCACGCGGAAGACTGACGACCTGATGAAGATCGCGGGAAGCCGATGGAGGCGGGCAGCGCAGGACCAGTCGTCGTGGAAATCCTAGGGGGAGGCATTTGTCCATCAGTGGACGTTTTTCGACTGATATGATGATGATGTTTGATTTCCTATGCATTTGCGGGAAATTTAGGCCGTATTCCACGGAGATGACGCCAAGTCCAGTTTGGTAAGAAATTTACGTACAAGTAACATCGTGCGCATCAAATAACTTGAGCTCTCCCAGCACGAGACCACCCCCTCTTTCGCCTTTTCATATTATACACATCTACCCCTGAAACAGAATTTTGTACACAAGTCTAATCTTATAAAAACTAGGGATGCATCGATACGCCTTTTTGCCGATACGATACCGATACCGATACTCTTATAAAAATATCGGCGATACCGATACCGATACCGATACCGATACGCTTATTGAATTCAAAAAGGAAGGTAGAATAAATAAAACACAATTAATTAATAGTTTTAGTAATCAAAATTAACATTTATAAGATTTTTATTTAAAAAACAAAGCAATCTTAAGTTTTGCGGACAAAGGCGATTTCGCAAGTCTGTTTGAATAAGACCTGCGGTGGAAAATAGTCTCTCAGATGCGACAGATACCTCGTTTGCAACGAAATAGATGGGACAACACGCGCGTTTACATTACATTTTAAAGCGCGAAATTTGAAAAGTATCGTTGAATCTGCCATAAAAATATCGCCGATACCGATATATCGGCAAACCCGAAGTATCGCCGATATATCGGTATCGGTATCGGTATCGGATGCATCCCTAATAAAAACATAATTCTATCTCTCCAGATGTACGCTCTTCGGCAACTGATGCAAGGTTCCCAACTAAGCCCGAAGGCTCCACTTGGTAACAATGCCCGCCCCGTCCAGCCTCTTCATCACAGAACAGTTAGGACCAACATCAACTTCAACAAGCAAGGAGTTCAGGTATGTGTGTCCACGGCTTCCTCTTAAGTCTTCTGGCGTGATTTTACGTCGATTATCTGTTCTGCGAGCCTGTCCAGTTCCATACAGAGTAGTTAAGACCAACATCAACTTTAAGAAGCAAGGTTTTTAAGGATATGAGAGGTCCGTAGCCCTTTAATAAATATTTTTTTTGTAAATTTTTGAAGACAATCAAAAATTCTGCATTTAAACTTTAATTTTTTTTAAAAACTATTGGGTGTAGCCTCAAAACTTAAACTTTATTTTGATGTGCATTGTAGTATGGTGCTACTAAACTTACCATTTAGTATTTTTTATTAATTCTCAAACTTTTCGGAATAGGTAAAGAAGTAAATTTTACATGAGTAAAGAAAAAAAAACATAAGCGATCGGGATCTTCAAACTCCCTCAAAAGTTCTTTCGTCTATTCTCTTTCCAATGCTTCATGAAATAAAAGAGTTTCACTAACTCGGAAATTTGTGCATCGGGCAAAATCAGGCTGATATTCAAAATTCATGTTGAAACCATATTTTGCGTAAATAACACGTGTGAACACGTTTAAACTGTTATCTCACCTTTGCAAAATAAAATCTATCTCATTTCTCTGCCTTTAATGGAAATTTACTTAAAATTAAAGACAAAAAACTATTGTTTTTAATCGTTTATTTTTAAATCATAATTAAGTCTAATCTTGTTTGATTAATCTTACAAGTTCTGTTCAAATTGTTGGCCGCGGTTTCGAATGCAAGAACGTCATCTTTTCCTTATTTCTCCCGTAGTTGTATGAAGTCGCATTTCTTCGATAATATTGACGAATGCCGCCTCTATACGATGTACGAATTCCTCCCTTGTTGCCACTTCCGCCTAGTACACAATTTTTAAATAAAAATGTAACGGAATTAGGTCTGGGGAATGGAGGTCATTGAATAGGGCCATCCCTCAAAATCCATAAATTTGGAAAACTATTGTCTAAGTGCTCTCTCACAGTCAATCGCTAGTGCGCGGAAAAAAAAGAAAGAAATAGCAGACAGATTCCACTCGTAACAAAGGCCAACATTTCGTATTATTACCTGTTTCGCACGTGTTATTCACGTAAAAAATGGTTTCAACCTGAATTTTGAATATTAGCCTGATTTTTCCCGATGCACAAATTTTGCGAGTTAGTGAAGTTCTTTTATGGCATGTGGCATACCGTTGGAAAGAAAATAGAATAGATAAATTTTGAGGGATTTGGAAGATATTTTTTTTTTAATTCACAATTGGTAAACTCTTGACAACATCTCACCTGGTGGTAATTGACGATGTTGCCGAAGATGAAAGCCGGTTTACCAAGATTCCCCAACGCAATGGGAAACTGGCTATCTTATCTTCATGCCAGAACACACCAATGATATCAACATTGATATTTGGCGGAAACACTTAGATAAGATGGTGGGAGCTAGCCAGGCGGGCTTAGAAAATGCCCTTCCACCAACCAAACCGAGTCTTACAATTGACCCCGCCGGGAATTGAACCCACGACCTCCTGTATAAAGCCAGTGAACTTTGCCTCTGGGCTACGGAGGCGGTTAAAACCCCTATCGCTTTTATTTTTTTTTCCACACTCATGTAAAATTTACTTTTAAGTTCATTTTTACCTCTTCCGAAAACTTTGAGAGTTAATGAAAAAAGAACTAAATGGTAACTGACAATAATTTTTATTTAGAAGCACTATACTACAGTGCATATCAAAACAAAATTTAAACTTTGAGGCTACACCCAATAGTTTTTTTTTTAAATTCAAGTTTAAACGCATAATTTTGGATTTTCTTTAAATAAAGTAAAAAAAAACTATTTAAAAAAACCTTAGGGCTAAATGGATAGCTACTAACCTCTCCTATCGGCCAATTCATTTTGACACACGATGCACTAAACACCCTGTATAATGTTCATTCTATTACCTACCTACGTGTTATATTTGTGTTGAATACATGAAAATAAATGAACCAACACGACACCAAGTAAACTAAAACTTAGCTACTTCACAAGTTTATAACTGCTCCCAAAATCTACACAAGTTTAAATGGAGTTTAAGATAAAAACGAGATGTAGAACTGTAAAACTTATGGTCATGACTGCTAAACTTATTACCAGTTATAATAACTACTGTTTATTTAAAAGCGTCGGTGGCTCAACAGGTAACGACTCGGTCCTCCTAACCAGAAGTCTCGGGTTCAAATCCAATGTACCAAAGAGTTTTTCGAAACTTACGTAGGTACATATACTTAGCGATAGGCGGTAATATTACAAATTTTCGTTATTTTTGACGTCAATTGCTCCCAAACGACAGAAAACCCAAATGTTAAAAAAATACCCTTATTGTTGATGATGTTCCTAAAATTCAAAAGCTATTAGAAACACGATTGAGCAGTTTTGGCTTGATAGAAAAAAATCCCAAAGATAGGTCTAGACCGTTACTTTCAACTCTAGTTACAACTAATATTTTGTAGATTTTTTAAAAAATATACAACAATATTTTTTATGATAAAACAAAGTCAGTATTGTTATTATTTTTTATACTTTCATTGTAGTTTTTGATTGAAACGAAAAACCATTGAAAAAGTGTGGTTATTTTATTTACTAGTTAAACATAAAGAATAATTGAAAACGCTAAACACGTTAAAAAACCGACTTCCTTAGCAACAACTGAGTACATTTTTACATTATTATTTTTGGTTTCTGTTAATTTTCTCATAAAGTACCTCTCCGATTTTGATAAAATTTATATGGGACTACACGGAAAGCACTAGCTTTTAAATTAAAAAAAATCATAAAAATCGGTTCAACCAGTCAAAAGTTCTGAGGTAACACACATATAAAAACATACAGACGAATTGAGAATCTCCTCCTTTTTGGAAGTCGCTTGAAAAGACAGAGACAATCAATACCTCGCCTTAACATGTCTTAACGGTGAAGGAAAACATCGTGAGGAAATCTGCACATCTGATTCCAGATGTGTATGAAGGTGCACACGTCTGTAGGTGTTAATCTAAATGCCCTACACGTGACCAGGCAACCGTCGTTGTCCCTTGGATAGCACGTTTAATTGTGCCACACAATAAGAGAAAGAGAGATAGAGAAGTTTCCGTTGAAATAGTACAATAAACCGTTGGAGTTATTAGTTACTAGTTCCAATTGATCTTTTACATTCAAAATACCTAGTTATATAAATAGAACCGTCTAAGTACGAGTGGGACACGCGCACAGAGAGTTCCGTACCTTCTTCTCACAAGTACACCTATTCATTTCAAACAAAAGACATCAACGTGAGCGACAGATTTTTTTTATTATTATTTGGACTGCTTAGCGCAAGTACAACTTACATTTGGCCGGGTTTTATTATTTGTTGTTTTACTTTACAATTATTATTATAATATTCTCACCAAGTTTCACGCTTGTACGAGTATATATTACTGTTTTTTTTACAATAGAGCAAAAACCAAAAAAAACTTTAGTAACACGTTTCATGTTTCTTAATTTTTATTTTTTTATTTGTTAGTTAGTTTGTTAACTTCGTAATAACACACATTCTGTGAAAATTTCAGCCTGCTACTTATCACGGTTTAAAAGATCATCATATCAGCTCATACAATTATAAACTTCCTACCGAGGGGCTCGAGCCTACCCTAAATTAGGGCGATCGGGCCTTAGTCGACCACGCAGGCCCAGTGCGGGTTGGTCCACTTCGCACACAACCTTCGAGTTGCTGCAGGTTTCCTCGCGATGTTTTGCTTCACCGTAAGAGCGTTGGATAAAAGTACATATGAGATCGAAATTCGAAAACACATTGGTACGTGGCAGGACTCGAACCACGACTTCCCGGATAGGAGGTAGCGGCCCTTGCCGTTGCGCCACCGATGCTCTTCTCGACGGTTAATAAGATACAGCCTTTTAAAAGTCGGACAGATGAACAGCCTGACAATGACAGATGGACAACGTAGGCTTAGTAAAAGGGTCCCGTCACCTGGTAAGGAGCCCTAAAAATTGAGTCCAAAAGAGCACGACACCTTCAAATGGAAAGCCAAGGCACACCCTGGACACTTCATACAACGGGCCAGAAATGACATTTCAAAAAAGGAATGACGGGACAAACAAAATGGCGGCGAAATCCTATACGTTCAACAACCAAACTGTAACCAATCTGTATCAATCTGGGTGACGAGGGGGTGAGGTGGCAATCTAAAGAGCGGCAGGGAGTGTCCATACTGTATGTTAGTACTAATATATATACTTTGGCCAAGGTCTCTGAAAGACACAATAAATTAGGCAAATCCCTGAAGCTCCTTTGGAGTCGAGGCGTGAAATATAATTTACGTCCAGTCTCCGTAATTAATTGAACATGGTCGCCTTGCGGTTACTTACGATGAATGGTGATGTTGACTGGAATTGAAATGCAGATTCTCTGTAGCAGGTGAAGTTAGGTATAATATGTTTAAAAAACTAAAAACCGACTTCAAAATGAAATTCACTCAAGAGTATTTTTTTTTATTAAAAGTTTGAGTGCGTTTGGCTGCACCTCACCTGATGGTAAGTGCCGATGCAGCCGAGGATGTAACACGCAAGCTCAAATAGTGCCTATTCACTCTCGTCTTGAAGATACCTAAATTATACGAATCGGGGAATACAGACGCCGGAAGGTGATTCCACTCCTTGGCCGTTCGCATGATGAAGGAAGAAGCAAAACGCTTCGTGCGAAAAGGTGGAACATTGACGACAAAGGGGTGGAACCGCTCTCCGCACCTGGTCGTCCGATGATGAAATGGAGAGGGGGGAATGAGGTCGTGAAGTTCCAGGGCACACTCTCCGAAATGAATCCTGTAGAACACTGATAGACAGGCGACTTTGCGGCGATGCTCGAGGCTTTGGAGCCTGTTTGATACAAGTTCCTCGTCGCTAATGAGTCTTCTAGCGCGTCGGTCGATAGAATCCAAGGCATCTAGCTGGTAACGAGCCGATCCGTCCCATAAGTGAGAGCAGTACTCCATACATGACCGAACTTGAGCTTGGTATAATAATAGAAGCTGCTCTGGTGTGAAGTAAAGTCTCACCTTCGAGAGGATACCAAGCTTTATGGCAGCCGTTTTTGCTTTAGATTCAATATATCTCTCGAAGTTCAGATCGGATGTTAAATCAACGCCAAGAAGGTCAAGATGGTCGGAGATCTGGATAGATTCATCTCGGAAAGTAGGAGTTAGGGTAAAAGGACTCCTTTTTGCAGTGAATAGACACGCCTGCGTTTTAGAGGCGTTAAACCTAACAAGGTTGGCATCGCCCCAGTCAGAGACTGCCTTGAGTGTTAGGTTCACGCGCTCAATCATGGCCTCTCTCTGAGATAGAATATCCGGACCCCTAGCTCGAGCGCTAGACAGGTATCTCTTCGCAACCATGCTGTCGTCTGCATACCCAAATATACCAGGTTTCAGCAGATCGTTTATGTGCAGCAAAAACAAAGTTACGGAGAGAACTGAGCCCTGAGGTACCCCGGCATCAACAGCCAATAGGTCAGACGAGCAGCCATCGACGACCACTCGAATAAACCGTTCCCTCAGGAAGTCAGACATCCAGTTGCACAAACCAGTAGGTATTCCGTAGGAAGAAAGCTTACCAATAAGGCTAGCATGCCAGACCCTATCAAATGCCTTAGAGACATCGAGAGATACGGCAAGAGCTTCACCGTGCTTCTCTATGGCTTCACCCCATACATGCGTAGCATACACTAGAAGATCTCCCGTTGACCGGTGCCGGCGAAAGCCATACTGCCGATCACTCAGGAGGTCATTGTCTTCTAGGTATGCTAAGAGGCGGGTGTTCAATACACGCTCCATAATCTTACAGAGTATGGAGGTGATTGCAATAGGTCGATAGTTGGATGGGTCAGCACGACTACCTTTTTTAGGCACGGGCTGCACGTTGGCAAGCTTCCAAGACTTAGGAACTATACCGGTTTCGAGAGAGAGGCGGTACAGGCGTGTCAACACAGGAGACAACTCAGGAGCACAGTTCTTTAGAACTATAGCTGGAATACCGTCTGGACCGCTGTATATAATATTGTAACACGACATTAACCAACAATAACGAAATCAAAGGTGGCTATGAATTAAATAAAAAGTTTTTTTTTGAGGTCGGTGTCAGCAATGCCATGAGTAAAATGTGAGTAGCTGTGTGCTGGTACCGACCTCAAAAAAAACTTAAGGCCCGTAATTTAATTCATACCCAACTTTTATTTCGTTATTGTTGGTTAATGTGGTGTATCTAAGTATAACAATATTATTTCATACTTTTGAGTGAATTTCATTTTGAAGTCGGAATTTAGTTTTATAAACTATTATTTTTATCTTCTTTATTTTTAGTGAAATTGCTATTTATCTAACAACGTTAAACCCAATCGCCCACTTGGCACAATAGAAACCATCAAATCATAATGCATGTGTGCATTAACAGATACAGATTCCTGTGGCTTCCATCATCATCCTAACAGTATGAAAGTTAAGAACTTAAATCTTCCATCATCAGCTCATCTGAATAAAAGAATACTACTATCGGTCTATACGTACCTACGTAAAATATTTGCAGAATTAACCTCCAATTCCTATCCGTTAAGGAGTTGTACCTTCCTTCATCAGCTCATTAACATGAGATGATGACTACCAGACGCAAATACTTTAATAATATTATAAAATACATGAAACACGTAAAACGTGGCTATAAAATTTAAGGGTTGCCCTCGATTTCCCTGGGATCCCATCATCAGATCCTGACTTGGTGACAATGGGACCCCCTCGCTCGGAAGTATACTCTTTCGAATAAAAAAGAATTTAGAAGATCAGTTCACAATCGGCGGAGATATCGCGTAACAAACATACAAAAAAAAACAACATACAGACGAATGGAGAACCTCCTCCTTTTTGATGTCGGTTGAAAAGTCATTTGTGGGGCAGAGAATAAATTCAAGACTCATGTCATAAAATGCTTGTGCTCTAGAGGATATTATAAAATACTCGTAAATGACAAAGATATTATATATTTTGATTCTATAACAAATACCATTACCTGAAACTGTATTGGCTGTTCAAATAGAAAAGAAACAAAAATATACAAAAATAGAATATTAATATTGTATATACATATTCTATTTTTGTATATTTTTGTGTCTTCTCTTCTTTATTCGATTAAAATATACTGTAGTTAAGAACTTGTTGACAACCGGAATGGGGCGTAAACAACTGCGACACAGGTTCATCAACTACTGCAGTTGTTTACAACCCAAGGTGTTAATGTTATAACCTTTTTCTTTTAAGTTCAATAAAAATCATTAAATCTTAAAATCTGTTTAATTTTTATGCCAGAATATTATTAAAGTGAAGGTCGCGGGAAGCCGCTGGATTCGGGCAGCGCAGAACCGGTCGTCGTAGAGATCCTTGGGGGAGGCCTATGTCTAGCACTAGACGTCCTTCGGCTGTTATGATGATGATGATGATGATTATTATAATTATAAAAATTTGTTGTGTTCACAGGTTTCAAACAATTGTCCAGATATGTACAGAAATATGCATTACACTGGTAAGTTTGAAGAGCTATCACAAAACTTTAACTGCATTGCACCAACTTCTTGTTAACTCCCCACACCATCTCTCACGAATGAAAAATGTCTACTTATAGTTTTATATGCATTTTTATGTTTATCTGTCTTTGCACGTATAATATTGTTGAGACACTACCATTTATCCAACAGCCAACGACGAAACGTATACAGGATGTTAACAAAAATAGAACATATTTTTGAAGCCCTGAAACTGAACAACATTTATTACACAACTCTGCTCGTATTTCAAAAAATCAAGTCCCATTTATAGTTGGTGAATCAGCTGATCGATTTGTGTGAGAGATCTAGATTTCTTTCCCGATATCTGCTGATATATATGTCGCAGCCATCTGGTTAAATCTGCCATTTGATTGAAAGGCTAGACCGTTGATTGAATGGCGACATTCAATTGAATGACTTAATGACAACTGGCCGAGTCGTTGAATGTAACGTTCAATGAATTTGCTGAACTCAATTTGGCCAAGTTGTTAAGTGGGATATTCAAATAAAAAATATAAATTCCGAATAAAAAACCGTCGATTTCCCCCATGGGTAGCAGAATACTTCACAGACGAAGAAATGATTATAACCCATATACCCCTTAATTGGAATATCCAATTCAACGACTTGGCCAAATGACGTTCAGCAAAAATGACTTTCAACGACTTGGCCAGTAAGTTGTCCTTTAGTCATCCAATGGAATGTCGCCATTCAATTAACGGGCTAGCCTTTCAATCAAACGGCAGATGCAACCAGATGGCTGCGACATATATACTTATATCGGTTTTATGTTCCACAACTTAGCAAAGTTGAAGAACAAACAAACAAGCGAATCTTACAGTAGTCGCATAATATCAAATAAATCAAATCAAATATATTTTATTTAAGAACGTACGATATACATACAAAATTGATACAGTGGTCCCCACACTAGGCTGAGCCTGTATCGTGGGAACCCATTACACATGAACATATAACTGATGCCGATTTAAAACGAACAAAGAGAATAATTTAGAATTTAGAGCATGCAATAAAATCTAGAGTGCAGAATAATTTATGTAGATAACAATATGATGTGTAACATTTGATATAGGTAAAAAACTTTCGGCCTTCCGACCTCGCATTAGGCAGCGTGTCCATGTTTTTTTTAGCCTTGAGACTGAAAAAGGTTGCATGGCCATATTTCCTTAGCCACACACTTCCGTCCTTTTTCACGAAATCACTCCCACAAATGGCGGGAAAGAGAGAGATGTTACACATCGAAAATATTTAGTTTCATGAGTAGAAAAAAAGTGTTCTATTTCACCTAAACCCCGCACAATAGTAGTATCTAAAAAAACCAAAGGAAGTCACTCCTATAAATCTCTGTAAAAGTGTTGCCAAATTCAAATTGTTATCTGAAGTACTACTTTTTTAATAAAAAGGTTTTACTCTTGTAGTTCTAAGATTATGTAGAAACTGTGTTTCAAGTTTACTAAGTAAACAATTTTTGTCTGTTATTATTGTGAGTTACCCAAAAACATATAACTCTTTCTTTCATGGAATACCTTACAAGTCTAGATATCAGCTGAATAAAAGTAAAGAGAAAATTATTAATTCACTAACGAGAGTGAGGCCACATTTTAGAGCGACTTCCGGATCCGGATCCAATTGGGCATAAAGCCGTATTCCCGATGACAATAGATCCTTTTGGTATTTTGAAGTTGATCTGATGATGAACGTTAGAGGTGGAATGCAAGTCCCAGGATTGTGTATTGTTTTCTTTTTTATAGATTTCTACTGTCCTCGCCATTTTTGAAATTCGAAATATCCCAATAGGTCCCAATAAATGCACGACCTATGAATGTACAGTCTGATAATTGCATCCCGATAATTCGTATCATCTGCAACTAAAGCCTGTGGCTTAAAACAAATTTTAGAGCATGAATATATTCCTACCCTTACAGCCTGGCAAAACAGAGTTTGGAGAAAATAAACGCGCTTTTATCATACCTATGGTAGTCTTATACATTCTTCTTAATTTTAATGTTCTCATTTCATCAGTTTTGATAGCCAGTTCCCCATTGCGTTGGGGAATCTTGGTAAGCCCGCTTCCATCTTCGGCAACATCGTCACTTACCACCAGGTGAGATGTTGTCAAGGGTTTACCAATTGTGCATAAAAAAAAATAAAAAAGTTGCAGAAACACGATTCGTTAACTTTTATAACAGAAAAAAAAACCTCTTTTAAAACAGAGATTTGTATTTTACAGGCAAACCAGACCGATTTAGTATCGCTTAACTTTCTTAGTCGATTAATCTAAACACACACTTTAATATGCCAGTTGGGTTTTTTAAAATTAATTGTTGTTTTTAATTGAAACGTAAAAAACATTGAAAAAGTGCAAAAGTGTGGTTATTTTCTTTACTCTTTACACGTAAAGAAAAAGACAGAGACAACTGTTCCAAACAATGTTTCGCCTTAAGTAAATTCAACTAAATTTATAAAAAACTACAACCAACTACGCAGCAATGACAAATCCGTTGACAGCAGCAAACAAGTGTTGCCATTAAAAATCAATTAGTGCCTTCTATCACCACCTCAAAACCCTCTTTTGCCAAGCTGTACTTAGAAATTTTATGTATGTACTTGTAATACTAACTGTTTTGACCACAAATCATATTTGAACAAAACCTATAGTTAAAATTTTCACTGTTTTCAGCACGTTACTCGCGCAAGTCACGATCGAAAAAAGTGTTGCATGCAAACGAAAAAAATTACCAAAGAAATGTCACAAAAATAGGTACCTAGCTCACATTGCACAAACCTAGTACCCTAGCAGTACACAGTCTGTTTCTGTCAAAGTACTTTCACAAAGATGATCGATTTTTATGAATGAAAGAACACTATATTTCTCTGTCTTCTTGAGTTAATTAATTTTAGCCGTGACATTTTTATGTATTATTTACAATGTGTATTTATATTAGTTAATCTATATTTATCTATGTATTTATATACCAATGAAGTAACTTTATTTTGTTGTCTATATATATATTTTTTTAATTCATGTACAACAAACATAAAGATATTAATACAGTACAAATGAAACCCTATCGGGTTTTTATATTGCACAGAAGTCGAAGAATTAAAATTAGTATTTATTTTCTATTTATTAATTTTTAAGATTATATACATTATATACTGTCAGTATGGTTCCCGGCTAAGAATAGGACCATCCCATCTCTTCCAATGGGTGTCGTAAGAGGCGACTAAGGGACTTAAAACCGGAGGATGGGCAGCAGCGTCTTTCCGTGCATTGCAAAACACCTGCAATCAAACTGCGATTGCCAACCCGCCTGCCAAGCGTGGCGATTACGGCAAAACGCCCCCTATGAATTTCACACCCAGAAAACGGCCCCTAGTCCCCGGCAGCCCCGCTATTCCTGGCTCCGGTAGCAGTCATGGTAACGGCGGGGTAGGGGGTGCGAAGAATCCCCGGCAGATGCCAGGCTACCAAACCCAACGACCTTTGGCCCTGGCAACTTACAACACGCGCACACTGCGGACTGACGAGAAACTTGCAGAACTCGAAGAAGTATTGAGCAGGTTACGGTGGGATATCGTAGGTTTATGTGAAGTCCGAAGAGAGGGAGAGGACACCATGAACCTTAAATCCGGAAACCTGCTCTATTTCAGGGAGGGCGACCAACAGTCCCAGGGTGGTGTCGGGTTTCTCGTCCACAAGTCCCTCATTAACAATGTGGTCCAAATCGTGAGCGTTTCGACAAGGGTAGCATACCTTATACTCAGAATCACCAAACGGTATTCGATGAAGGTCATACAGGTATACGCGGCGACTACGGAACACTCCGACGACGAGGTAGAGAGTATGTATGAGGACATCTCTACAGCCTTACATAGCACCAGGACCCATTATACCGTTGTTATGGGGGACTTTAACGCGAAACTGGGCAAACGAAGCGATGGTGAGCTGAGAGTGGGGCAATTTGGATATGGAGTAAGAAATGTACGTGGCCAGATGTTGGCCGACTTTATGGAGAAGGAGAGCCTCTTTATGATGAACTCCTTCTTTAAAAAGTCAAAACAGCGGAAGTGGACATGGTTGCATCCCAATGGCGTAACAAAAAACGAGATAGACTTCATCTTGTCGACAAGGAAGCAAATATTCAATGATGTCTCCGTGATCAATTCAGTCAAAACAGGAAGCGATCACCGGATGGTCAGAGGCACATTGAATCTAAAGACCAAGCTAGAAAGATGTCGACTGATGAAGTCTACGCTCCGACCAGCGCCCATCCAGCTCCAAAACCCCGAGAGCTTTCAGCTCGAGTTGCACAATCGTTTCGAATGCCTAGGAGACTGCGAGAATGTGGACGATTATAATGACAGGTTCGTGGAAATTGTTCAAACGGTCGGGTCTAAGATTTTTAAAACTCGCCGTTCAAACAGAACCAAAAAAATCTCCGACTTCACCAGCAACCTCATGGAAGAAAGACGCAGATTGGTTTTGCAGTCCTCTGAAGACGCTACTCAGTATCGGCAACTAAACAGGCAGATCTCTAAGTCCCTAACTCGCGATTTACGCCAATATAATACAAATTGTATTAAAGAGGCGATTGAGCACAACAAAGGCACAAAAGTGTTCGCGAGAGATCTGTCTGTTGGACAAAGCCAACTGACCAAGCTGAAGACTGAGGACGGCAGGACCATATCGTCTAAGACTGAGTTGCTGGAAGAAGTTGAGAAGTTCTATGGTCAATTGTACAAGACCACACGTTTGCCTGTCAGCGATCTGGCTGAAGACCCAAGAGCCAGACTAACCCGACACTATACCGAAGATATCCCGGACGTCAGCCTGTACGAGATTAGAATGGCTCTCAAACAGCTCAAGAACAACAAGGCACCGGGTGATGATGGAATTACGGCTGAACTTCTGAAAGCAGGTGGATCACCGGTACTAAAAGCTCTTCAGAAGTTATTTAATTCCGTTATACTCGAGGGACAAACGCCTAAGGCATGGCACAGAAGTGTGGTCGTGCTTTTCTTCAAAAAGGGTGACAACAGCCTGCTGAAGAACTACAGACCCATCTCACTTCTGAGCCATGTCTACAAGCTGTTTTCGAGAGTCATTGCGAATCGTCTCGCACGCAGGTTTGACGACTTCCAGCCTCCCGAACAAGCCGGTTTCCTAAAAAGGCTTTAGTACCATAGACCACATACATACGCTGCGGCAGATTATACAGAAGACCGAAGAGTACAATCAGCCACTATGCTTGGCGTTTGTGGACTATGAGAAGGCCTTTGATTTAGTCGAAACCTGGGCTGTGCTACAGTCTCTCCAGCGGTGCCAAATTGACCATCGATACATCGAGGTGTTGAAGTGTCTGTATGAAAACGCCACCATGTCGGTTCGCCTCCAGGACCAGAACTCGAAACCTATCCAGTTGCAGCGAGGGGTAAGACAGGGAGACGTTATATCTCCGAAACTGTTCACCGCCACCCTGGAAGATGTTTTTAAGCTTCTGGACTGGGGTGGACTCGGCATCAATATCAACGGCGAGTACATATCTCACCTTCGATTCGCTGACGATATCGTGGTCATGGCTGAGACTATGGAAGACCTAAGCACAATGCTCGATGGCCTCAGTAAGGTCTCTCAACAAGTGGGTCTTAAAATGAACATGGACAAGACTAAAATAATGTTAAATGTCCGTGTCGCACCCACTCCTCTAAAGGTTGGAGACTCTACACTGGAAGTTGTTGACGAATATGTATACCTGGGACAAACAGTCCAGGTAGGTAGTTCCAACTTCAAGAAAGAGATCAATCGACGAATCCAACTCGGCTGGGCAGCGTTCGGGAAGCTTCGCAATATCTTCACGTCCCAAATACCGCAGTGTCTCAAGACTAAGGTCTTTGACCAGTGTGTGTTGCCAGTGATGACTTACGGAACTGAGACATGGTCGCTTACTATGGGCCTCATAAGAAGGCTCAAGGTCACCCAAAGGGCAATGGAGCGTGCTATGCTCGGAGTTTCTCAGCGTGATCGAATCAGAAACGAGGAGATCCGCAGGAGAACTAAAGTAACCGCGACATAGCTCACAGAATCGCTAAACTGAAGTGGCAGTGGGCAGGGCACATAGCTCGTAGAACAGATGGCCGATGGGGCAGTAAAGTTCTCGAGTGGCGACCGCGCACCGGAAAACGTAGCGTAGGCAGGCCTCCCACGCGGTGGACCAAAGACCTGGTGAAGGTCGCGGGAAGCCGATGGATGCGGGCAGCGCAGGACCGGTCGTCGTGGAAGTCCTTGGGGGAGGCCTTTGTCCAGCAGTGGACGATTTGTGGCTAATATGATGATATACATTACTTTTTTTTTCAAAAACATTGACACTTTATAAGTTATCAAAAATCCCGCCCCGAATCGCACCAGATTCAAAAGTACTTATCACAAAGTGTTCGAAATTTATATAAGCAAGGCATTCAAATTGTCATTTTCAGTTTTTTCTATGGCATGTAATGATAACTTAGGCTTTCAATTGGAATTGTTCAGTTTTTATCATTATATCAGCTCATGTACGTCCCGTCTCCACCGAGGGGCGCCTACCCTGAATAGAGCGATCGAGCCTTAGACGACCATATTGGCCCATTGCGGGTTGGTCGACTTCACACACAACCTTCGCGTTTTTTCGTAGGCGTGTACACGGCTTCCTCATAATCATCAAGGTAGGTAGGTACTGAGTCCAATTTTTTCTTAGCATTAATCATCATTACAGCTCATATACGTCCCCACCAAGGGGCTCGAGCCTACCCTGAATCAGGGCGATTAGGCCTTAGTCGTTAGTAAAAAAAGCGTCGGTGGCTCAACCGGTAACGACTCGGTCCATCTAACCAGAGGTACCGGGTTCAAATCTGGACGGCCAATGTACCAATGAGTTTGTTTTTCAAAAACTTACGTACATACTTACCGATTGCTTTAACGGTGAAGGAAAACATCGTGAGAAGAAACTCGAAGGTTGTGTGTGAAGTCGACCAACCCGCACTGGGCCCGCGTGGTAGCATTAATAATAAATAATAATTAATAAATCACAATTAAATTCTCCCCACAACATATTCATAAGATATTACGTCACACGTTGTCACTTTTATCATTTAAAAATGACCTAAAAAATAATCACCCATATTAAACTTAGTTCTTAAAATAGTCTATATTTTTATTCAAAGATATTGATATTGAAATCACAGACCGATTAATAATCGTTTTTCTGAGAATTCAATGGTAAATAAAAAATATACTGCTAACTTTATCGTTTGATATAAATAGCTATTTATTACTTCATCACACGCGGTGCCTACTAGAAAAATGGAAAAAAAAACTATTTTTATCACTATGCCACTTTAATTGTTTTTTTCTCAGAGCAATCCCAATGAAACAGAGCCTAAGAGATTTTTTTATGACTTGGGATGCCAATCAGTTGGTCACATAATGTGTTTGTATAATTTTCGGTTTAGGTACACTTATTGAGCCTTTTTAAAAAGCCAGCTATTACAAAAAAAAAAAATAGCGCTGTCTAGCGTACTTAGCAAAGAGGATAAAACTAAAATGTGTTTAAACGAACTGTCAGGTATGGGAAATAAGTACATAGTTGAACTGAAATAAGCCAAAGTCTTTTAGAAATCGCAAGAAACAACATATACAATCGCTCGCATAGAACAGAGTGAAACGGATGACATTACTACAGTTACATCGTTACTACCGTTATGTTAGATTTTTTTTTTTTGAGTTTTTATTAAAGTGAAAGCTTCTTATGGCGCGTTGGTCATTTTTTGAGATGGAATTTTTTTCCCAATGAATGGTATGGCATAGTTTTCTATTGAACTTTCGACACTTTTACGATGTTATCGTTACCCTCAGAGCAATAACTAAAGCAAACTAAAGCTTTAGTTATTGCTCTGAGTTGTTACCGTAACTGATTTTTTTAAGAATATGTTAACGTCTCTAGGTACAAGCCCTTTAAGTTTTCACTTCTATCGGCACTCCCGGAGAGCTTTGGTTTTTTTGCGTACTGTCAGTCTTTGAAGAAAGGTGTAAAGTATGATAGTGAACTGAGGCGTATTTCACTTGTACTTATAATCCTGTTAATTCACAAAAGTGAATTAAATACTTTTCATAAATGAACTATTTTAAAAGTACTGGTACTTTGGCAGATTCAGGTCTCTGGAAATTTAGATCAGAGCTCTTTTTAGTGCAATTTTTATGTCTAGTTAGCTTAGCGAAGTATTTTTATGTAAAAAAAACTGTTCTAGTAAAATTTTTACTATTTATTTGGCTTGCTGCAAATATTCTGCTTTTTTCAGATTTAGGAACTTTTTTGACGGTAGCTCATTGTCTTCTTTCTTTTGCCAACATTTTAACCTATATGAGATGACACTGACCTATCTTTTAGTTGTTCAATTAAGTTACATCTTGTTTTTTTTCTCTTTCTCCCCATAAGCAGTTACGCACCATGAGAATCATACTGTCACTTTACGAAAATAGTATTTAGTTTTTTAGTTAATTGTATTTAAATTCGCAAAGATTCAAAGAATGAATAGTTGTACTGACAATTCTTTTAAACTTTATTTTTTTTGTATGACTTTATTCTTGAAATTAGTGTCTTTGTAGTAAAAACGTAATAATTAGGATATTACAAGAAATTTGTAACGTGTTATTATTCCACTAAATATTGAACTTTAGTGTGTCATTATTCCTCTAAAGTTATCATTTTGTTATCAGGAAGTAATGATACTGCTTATAATTACTAATAATTTGATATTCATTAAGTGAAGAGCTACTGCTCAAAGATTAGTGAGACCCTTGCGTACACCACTGACACAAAAGAAAAAATGACAGTATGCCGGCTACGATGCTTCAATTCATAAAAGTACATAACGATACCGTCACAGCATCGTCTAGTATCTATATTGACACTAAATTCTCTAGTATCTATATTTACATTTGACATAGAAAAATATAAAAAATGAAGATGGCGCTAACGCCACAATATTCTAAATTAAATCTAAAAATTGACAAATTTCGTACAGCGACGGTGTGATTCTTAGGTCACCGTCACAACGTTCTCTAGGAATCTATATTGACACTTAAATAATAAATGTATTTGCATTTGATATAGAAAAAAAAAACAAAAAAATAGATGGCGCTAACGCCACAATAATCTTAATTAGAACTAAAAACAGAAAAATTTCGTACAGTGACGGTGTGATTCTCAGGTCACCATCACAACAACGTTGTCTAGGAATCTATATTGACACTAAAATAATAAATGTCTTTGCATTTGACATGGAAAAATAACAAAAACATAGATGGCGCAAACGCCACAATAATCTAAATTAGAACTAAAGAATTGTCAAATTTCTTATAGTGACGGTGTGATTCTCAGGTCACCGTCACAACGTTCTCTAGGAATCAAATTGACACTTAAATAATAGATGTCTTTGCATTTGACATAGAAAAATAACAAAAGCATAGATGACGCTAACGCCACAATTATCTAAATTAGAATTAAAAATTTAGTATAGTGACGGTAAGATTCTCATGGTGCGTTAAGTTTCTTTCCTCTTTAATTTTGATCACCTCTTTTTGCGGCATATTATCGACCTTTCCTTTCTTGCTCATTTTATTTCGTCTTGTCCTTTCCCTTTATTTTCTTCCCCCCTATCTTTCCTTGGTTCTCTGGCAAGTAGTTTGCATAACTATTTATTTATCTGCTTATTCTTCAAATTACGTACATAGTAAATGTAATTAATGTGTCTGTAGTTTGATTTTTCTTTAACAGTATCCGTTAGACTTATGTGTTATATTGTGGCTTACAGTATTCTTACTAAAGTGAGTATTATATATTAATTATACAGAATGTAACAAAATTGGTGTAGGTCCCATTAACTGGGGCTTCTACTCGTCATACTGAACAACTTTTTTTCTATGTCTTAGCTGAAATCACAAGAAAAAAATTGAACTCATCATACAAATCGATCAGCTGATCGACCAATTTTGTGCATTTTTGTATGGAGGGTCAAATTTTTTTTTCAGAATTGACTACGGGTTCCTTGGGAAAATGTTGTTAAATATGATGCCCAGTTAACGGCTTCTACACCAATTTTGTTAAACCCTGTATAGTTAGTTAATATTAAAAAACAGCCCCACTTCTATGTATGTACTTATTTTGTGAGACAAACAAAAATATTTAAAGTTAAAAGTCTCTGTTTGTGTCAATAATGTATGAGGTTGACACTCCATTACAATAAAACCACTATTTTATAATGGTGGATTTATAAGGTTTGTAAGTTTTAAAAAAAGACATAAAAATAAATAAATAAATTTGTTTCATAATCAATTGAAATTAGTACTTGGCAGTTTTTTTTACTATTAGACGTGATCGCTTTTTAACGTTTAAAAAATCATAAAAAACAACCAATGATTAAAAAGAAAGAAAAAACATTTCAATTAGTTTCCTAAAAAAAGTCTAAATTTTCATTTTAGAGTTTTTTTTAACAATGCCAATTCAGAGGGACAAATCACACAAAATATCATTATCTCACTCATACTCGGTCATCATCGCTACGGTTACTTTTATAAAGTGAATTATGATGAAATTACTGATTACAACTACATATATTATTTTACAGCTACTCAATGGCCAAGAGACCACAACATGAGATACAGAAGCGCTGAAGAACTCTCGATGCTCTCTCCAAATTAAAAAAAAAAACAAGTACTTTGTATAATTTTTTTAATTGAACTTCAAATGCAAGAACAGCAAAATTGCTTTTGTAAATTATCTAGTTCTAATACCTACTATATTGGAATATAAATATTGTCTATTAGACAGTAAAATGTAAAATTTAATATAATAAGTAAGTATTTTATAATCAGTTAGAGTTTAAAGCTAAAAATGTTTATGTCAATTGTTAAGGTAATATTATAATTTTACAGCTACTCAATGGCTAAGACACCTCAACATTATCTCATGTTGAGGTGTCTTAGCCATTGAGTACTCTCGATGCTCTCTCCAAATTAAAAAAAAAGTACGCTGTATAAATTTTACAATTGAACTTAAAATGCAAGAATACCGAAATTGCTTTTGTAAATTAACTATTTATAATAAATTAATATTAGAACATAGATATAGTCTATTAGACAGTAAAATGTAAAATTGAATATAATATGTAAGTATTTTATAATCAGTTAGAGTTTAAAGCTAAAAATGTTTATGTCAATTGTTAAGATTATAGTATTATAATCATATTAGTATGCAATTTCATATTTTCATTATCTTAAACGATATTGTATGTTGTCCTTAATCAATTTAATTAAGTGATGTACTACTTTGTTAGTTCTAAATCCTTACTAATATTGTAAACGCGAAAGTTTGTATGTATGGATGTTTGATACTCTTTCACGCCTCAACAGTTAAACGAATCTGGTTAAAATTTGGTAAGTAGACAGATTAGGACCTGGATTAACATATATGCTTCTTTTTCCACGCTCGCGAGTTGCTTGCGGCTTGCGCACTGCGCACCCTCGAAGACAGTCATAGAAACTATGTTTACGCGACCGAAGCCGCTGGCAAAAGCTAGTATTTCCTACATAGGGCTTCTAAACAACTTTTCCAAATAAATATCATATCAGCTCATATACGTCCCCACCGAGGGGCTCGAGCCTACCCTGAATTAGGCCGATCGGGCCTTAGTCAACCACGCGGGCCCAGTGCGGGTTGGTAAATAAATATA
This sequence comes from Coleophora flavipennella, assembly GCA_947284805.1. Lineage (NCBI taxonomy): Eukaryota > Metazoa > Arthropoda > Insecta > Lepidoptera > Coleophoridae > Coleophora > Coleophora flavipennella. Next base: position 6,322,206 of record OX369255.1, on the reverse strand, counting down.
GATACATATAGATATAGAAATATATAGATTTATCTAACCATAAAACTGTCGTAGCTCAGTGTGATTTGCGTGGTTGGGTCGATCACGCAGGTTAACTGACCTGAAGCACGGTCATTACCTAGATGTGTTTAACTGTCAGTGGCATTTTTCTCTCATTGTTTACGTGGTTTGCAAGGGACGTTAAGCTGTTGGTGCCGATTGCTATCACTGGATGGCAGTCGTTAAGCCATGTCAGATGCCATATAGGCGGCTTGAAAAACTTCTGAGAGTAGGGTAAGCTCACTCTATAGGCCTCCGTGGCGTATAGAGTTATGACGTTAGTCCATTTGCTCCACACCAGGAGCTCGCAGGTTCGATTCCCGGTGGGGTCAACTTGTAAGACTCGGTTTGGTTGGTGGTAGGGTAGTTTCTAAGCCCGCCTGGCTGCTACCACCATCTTATTTAAGTCCTGTCGCCAAACATCAGTGTTAACAATATTGATGTATTCCGGTTTGATGATAAGATAGCCATTGCGTTGGGGAATCTTGGTTAGCCCGCTTGCATCTTCGGCATCATCGTCACTTACCATCAGGTGAGATGATGCCAAGGGCTTACCGATTGTTTTAATAAAAAAAAATAAGGATCTGATTGGGATTCACCCTGATAATGGTAAGAATTAATTATTCGTAACTATTACCCACTAGAACTATCCACCTGTTTAACTAAAAGGTATCTATATTAGATATAGATGCAATACATAAAATTTTATTATGTAATGTACATAGTTCAGTACTGATAACTACTTGAAAAATTTTTTCAATATCATTATGACGTCCACACTCATATGTGTATTTATCGCAATATTAATCGATAAATATATTGAAGTTAGAAGGTTTAGATAGGTTCTAACTAAAATAATATGTCAAACTATATTACATTTTTTTTTTTCTTATAATCAATAAGAGTAAGAAAAAAACAAAGTGCAATCATTAGGTTAGATCCCTGGCTACAAATGTGTCAAAGAGCACAGCATTTTGCAGAGCCTGGGGAACTCAGTAGACTGCTAAAAACAAAGAACTATATTTTTACCTCAAAATGTAGGTATGGATGCCAATTTTTCCGCAAAATGTATGTATGGATGTCAATTTTTCCGCTTAATGTAGATATGGATGCCAATGTTTTCGCAAAATGTAGGTATGATGCCAATTTTTCCGCAACATGTAGGTATGGATGCCATATTTTCCGCAAAGTGTAGGTATGGATGCCAATTTTTCGCAAATGTCGGTATGGATGCCAATTTTTCCGCAATATGTATGTAAGGATGTCAATTTTTCCGCAAAATGTAGATATAGATGCCAGTGTTTTCGCAAAATGTAGGTATGGATGCCAATTTTTCCGCAAAATGTAGGTATGGATGCCATATTTTCCGCAAAGTGTAGGTATGGATGCCAATTTTTCCGCAAAGTAGGTATGGATGCCAATTTTTCGGAAATATCGGTATAAATGCCAATTTTTCCGCAAAATGTAGGTATGTATGCAAATTTTTCCGCAAAATGTAGGTATGTAGGTAGAAAAATCTCTGAGAAACAACAATTTCTTTTGTTCTTTGACAAATTTGTATCCAAAGATCAAACAATGATGACAATTAATCGTTGCTCTTTATATGAAAATGTACTCCAAAAAATTGGTGGCTTGCATGTGGTCGTCCGAAGAATATGACCGCATAATCCTGATAACAAAAGTCACATTCAGATTATTAAGTATCTACGATTAATAAATTAAATATGTTTTAACTTAATAACTAGTGAAAGTAAGTGTAGGTAATTTAAATTAAGTATTTACTAAAACTGTATACAAAGAATGCTTATGAATAGTACATAATTAATTGTAGATCTTTTAAATACAAAGTTATAATATACAAAAGAAATTGGATAGAGCTGTGTCGGGGCACACGGCCGTTGGTTTAACATGGCATGTCTATATCAGTGAGTCGCTTTTAGTGTTAAAGATTGTAATATTTGAAATAACGTTATGTTCAAGATGAACGGTTATATAAGCATCCAAATACCTATTTGACCCCCCAAGCGCTTAGAGATCTTGGCAAGGTCTGTAAAGCTAGCATAGACACCATCTAGCATTGTAATTTGTTGCTCAGAAATTACTCGAGCAACAAAATTCTCCTTGGGGCAACTAAATGGGGTAACAACTGAGCATCAAATTACAATGCTAGACGGTGTCACTGCTAGCTTTACAGACCTATTTTCCAGCATTGACACCGTCTAGAATTGTATTTTGTTGCTCAGAAATTACTCAAGCAACAAAATTCTCATTAAGGCAACTAATTAGCATCAAATAAGTACTAATTTTATCACTACAAATAAATTTTGTTGCTTGAATAACAACCGAGCCTTAAAGTACAATGCTAGACGGTGTCACTGCTAGCTTTACAGACCTATTTGCAAGCATTGACACCGTCTAGCATTGTAATTTGTTGCTCATAAATTACTCGAGCAACAAAATTCTCATTAAGGCAACTAATTAGCATCAAATAAGCACTAATTTTATCACAACAAATAAATTTTGTTGCTTGAATAACAACCGAGCCTTAAAGTACAATGCTAGACGGTGTCACTGCTAGCTTTACAGACCTATTTGCAAGCATTGACACCGTCTAGCATTGTAATTTGTTGCTCATAAATTACTCGAGCAACAAAATTCTCATTAAGGCAACTAATTAGCATCAAATAAGCACTAATTTTATCACAACAAATAAATTTTGTTGCTTGATTAACAACCGAGCCTTAAAGTACAATGCTATACGGTGTCACTGCTAGCTTTACAGACCTATTTGCAAACATTGAAACGGTCTAGCATGTAACTTGTTGCTCAGAAATTACTCAAATAACAAAATTCTCAATAAGGCAACTACGTAGCATCAAATAAGCACTAATTTTGTCACCACAAATAAATTTTGTTGTTTGAATAATAACCGAACATCAAATTACAATGCTAGACGGTGTCAATGCTAGCTTTACAGACCTAATATTTTGGCACGCAAAGTTTTGACGTCATTGACCTTGCAGGAGGGATGCTCCGGGCTTTGCCCTACGCGGAGCTCGGCGTCTGGCCGCGCAGAGTGCACTCCGGGCTTCTCTCTACTCGTAGCTCGGCCTGCCGCCTCGCGGTTCATTACTTGATTGTATGACTGACTCGGTGACTCAGTGGTTAGTGCTCTTGACTACTGATCCGAGGGTTGTGGGTTTGATCCCCACCCAGGGCAAACATTTGTGTGATGAGCAGATTTGTTTGCTCTGTGTCTGGGTGTTCAATATCTATTTAAGTATGTATTTAAACGTACATACTCGTCTCTGGTTCCCATAACACAGGGAATCCTACTTTGAGGCCAGATGACCATGTGTGATTTGTCCTAGAATATTTATTTATTATTATTTATTTATGGAATTACTCTTGCCGACAACACTTTGAGGCGGTATGGCCTGTACAGTAAAATCGGAACCGTTAGAACCTAAAGAGAAGGCACTTCCAAACTGACAGCTTGCAAAAAAAAAAACTCTCTAGGTATCGGTTGACAGCGACATCTATCCATAGTAAGCGATACTTTCAGAAATACGAAAAAGTATGTTCCCTGCCTGTCTATGTTCACTCCCGTACTTTACATGAGGAAATACAAACTGATATACTTGGGATTAGTAAGAATCTAACCTACACCGTTAGTACTAATATAATATATGCTTTGCCTACACAGTATCACTACTCACTACATAGTATAAAACAAAGTCGCTTCCAGAGCTGTCCGTTTGTCTTTCTGTTAACTTAATATATAAGAAAGTTCCAATATATTAAGTCTTCGGTAATTTTTCAAGCTTTTATAGTCCTTCAATCTTTTATATGTGTGCCTCGATACGTTTTTTTTACAAAAACTACCTTTTATGGTACATATGTTAATCATCATCATCAACATCATATCAGCCGAACGTCCACTGCGGGACAAAGGCCTCCCCCAAGGATTACCACGACGACCGGTCCTGCCATGTCCGCATCCAGAATCGCTAAACTGAAGTGGCAGTGGGCAGGGCACATAGCTCGTAGCACAGATGGCCGTTGAGGCAGTAAAGTTCTCGAGTGGCGACCGCATCGGAAAACGGGTGGACCGACGACCTGGTGATGATCGCGGGAAGCCGATGCATAATATGTTAATATATCTATATAATTATAACTTAAGTCACGCTGTAATGTACTTGTGGAATTCGTTTTAAGTAATACCTAGTCTAATATGCTTTGGTGTATCTATATAACAAGCTTTTTGTTAGAAGATAGTATTAGGAAAGGAAATGTGAATGTAAAAAAGTGAAATAAATAATATTTAGTTTGCACTTTGTTTTAATAAAAAAAAAACGTACACTGAATATTGCTTTTAAGTCTTTGTAAAAGACAAGACGGAGAAGGTCTTTTAGGCAAGTAAACTTTAAAACAGCTTTCAAACATAATATTTCTAACACGCCTTTCTTTTTATTTTATTTTATTTCATTTGGGGAGCTTCATCTTGTCGACGAGAAGGCAAATATTCAATGATGTCTCTATGATCAACTCAGTAAAAACACAGGAAGCGATCACCGAATGGTAAGAGGCACATTGAATCTAAAGACCAAGCTGGAAAGATGTCGACTGATGAAGTTCACGCTTCGACCAGCGGCCATCCAGCTCCAAAACCCCGAGAACTTTCAGCTCGAGTTGCACAATCGCTTCGAATGCCTAGGAGACTGCGAGAATATGGACGATTATAACGACAGGTTCGTGGAAATTGTCCAAACGGTCGGGTCTAAGATTTTTAAAACTCGCCGTTCAAACAGAACACTAGAAGTCGTAAATGAATTTACATTGCTCGGTCTAAACATTGATTCACACGTCAACTGGAAATCCCACATCCAAAAACTCCGCACAGACCAGTGACTTATATATTACTGCACAGAACTGTCTAGGTTTACGTAAGCGCTAAAGGAAGTTAAAAAAACAACTGACCTACAAACGGCACTAACTACCTACTATGTTTATGCCTATGATGGCTTAGTTACGGTATTATATTGTGGGGATACAGTACCGATGCACTTGACCTGTTTTCATTGCAAAAGAAGTTAATTAGAATCTTGGTAAATATAAAAAAATTACGACAGTTGTAAACCTCATTTCCGTGAACAACAAATCTTAACCCTCCCATCAATTTATATATTAGAAATGTGCAAGTTTGTGCATAAACATATGGACTTCTACAAACAACAAAAAAACGTAATCACTAGCTACACATTACGTCACCGAGATAGACTGATGGTACCAACATCTCGATTGACAATGCACTCGACTAGCCCATTTGTGATGTCTGTAAAAATATATAATAAATTACCTACAGAAATAAAAAGCAAAGCCAAAACTAACAAATTTATACAACAAATTAAGAATTTTTTACACGATAAATGATAATATACAGTAAATGAATACCTAAACGACAACTTAAAATAATACATATATAAAAAAAACAATAAGACTCAAAATCAATATAAATATCAATTTTGCTTTACAAAATTATTTATTGTTACGTATTCTTATATTGTACTATATTTAAGTTCTCCTCTTCAAATATTGTTGTGCCCAAACTGGGTCCATGAAGCTTTTTTATTCTATCTAACACCTGTAAAAACTCATGGATGCAAAAAATAATTGAGTATTGAGTATTGAGAACTAAAAAAATCTCGGACTTCACCAGCAACCTCATGGAAAAAACACGCAGATTGGTTTTGCAGTGCTCTGAAGACGCTACTCAGTATCGGCAACTAAACAAGCAGATTTCTAAGTCTCTAACTCGCGATTTGCGCCACTATAATACAAATTGTATTAAAGAGGTGATTGATAACAACAAAGGCTCAAAAGTGTTTGCGAGAGATCTGTCTGTTGGTCAAAGCCAACTGACCAAGCTAAAGACTGAGGATGGCAGGATCATATCGTCTAAGACTGAGTTGCTGGAAGAAATTGAGAAGTTCTACGGACAATTGTACACGACCACACGTCTGCGCGTCAGCGATCTGGCTAAAGACCCAAGAGCTAGACTTACCCGACACTATACCGAAGATATACCGGACGTCAGCCATTACGAGATTAGAATGGCTTTTAAACAGCTAAAAAACAATAAGGCACCGGGTGATGATGAAATTACGGCTGAACTTCTGAAAGCAGGTGGAACACCGGTACTTAAAGCTCTTCAGAAGTTATTTAATTCCGTTATACTTGATGGACAAACGCCTAAGGCATGGCACAGAAGTGTGGTCGTGCTTTTCTTCTAAAAGGGCGACAATACCCTGCTGAAGAACTACAGACCCATCTCACTTCTGAGCCATGTCTACAAACTGTTTTCGAGAGTCATTACGAATCGTCTCGCACGCAGGTTTGACGACTTCCAGCCTCCCGAACAAGCCAGTTTCCGAAAAGGATTTAGTACCATAGACCACATACATACGCTGCGGCAGATTATACAGAAGACCGAAGAGTACAATCAGCCACTATGCTTGGCGTTAGTGGACTATGAGAATGCCTTCGTTTCGGTCGAAACTTGGGCTGTGTTACAGTCTCTCCAGAGGTGCCAAATTGACTATCGATATATCGAAGTGCTAAAGTGTTTGTATGAAAATGCCACCATGTCGGTTCGCCTCCAGAATCAAAACTCGGAACCTATCCAGCTGCAGCGAGGGGTGAGACAGGGAGACGTTATATCTCCGAAACTGTTCAGCGCCGTCCTGGAAGATATTTTTAAGCTTTTGGACAGGGGTGGACTCGGCATCAATATCAATGGCGAGTACATTACCCACCTTCGATTCGCTGACGATATCATGGTCATGGCTGAGTCTATGGACGACTTAGGCACAATGATCGATGGCCTCAGTAGAGCCTCTCAACAAGTGGGTCTTAGAATGAACATGGACAAGACGAAAATTATGTCAAACGTCCGTGTCATACCTACTCCTCTGAAGGTTGTACTCCTCTGGAGGCTCTACACTCGAAGTTGTTACCGAATATGTATACCTGGGACTAACAGTCCAGTTAGGTAGGTCAAACTGCGAGAAAAAGATCAATCGTCGAATCCAACTCGGCTAGGCAGCGTTCGGGAAGCTTCGCAATATATTTACATCCCAGATACCGTTAGTAATGTCCACTACAGTTATTATTTTCCAAAAATATTTCATGTACAGACACGGCCCCGTTACAGTTTTATTATATTATAGATTGAGTTTCTTAAATATATATTTTTTTAATTTAGAGCTAATGCAAATATGCATATTTTGGTACTTAAATAATTACGACACCCCAATACTTTCAGATTACTCGCCATGACACAATATCGAAGAAAAAGGTCTAAACGGGAGCGAGCGAAATAGTAGATTGTTAACCAAGGCTAGAAAGTGATCCATTTCATCTCAGATTTCGTTCGAATGTCAATAGATCGAGGGTAAAATGGGTAATGAAAAAAAAATTTAATGTTAAAATTATTGATCTACATGTTGCAAGTTATTCATTTTAATAGGGATGACAAATGCTAGTCATCTGATTTACTTTTTATCATCTGTGAAAAAAATTTTGTTCTAAAAATGTTTGAAATACCTAGGCGTGACGTCATAGTTTTGCAGCGTCATTTATGTACTCATTTTGTGATTTTAGTAAATAAAAAATCGAAGACTTGATGGAAAACAAAACGAGTAAGGTTTTCCAAAGTTTAAGTAGGAGGGCAATTTAGTGATCAAGACTTCATAATTTATTTCTGATGTTGTCGTCATCCCTATTCTAAATATTATACTTCAGTCTGTCACTAACATAATGCACGTCAGTCTCGTGCGGAGTTGTCTACAGCGGTGTAGCAAGCGGCGCACTTCCGGCGGAAACGGCGGGTCACAGACAACATGGCCGCTCGGCCACTTCCGCAAGCGTCCGCATACATCCGCGCACATCCGCAGCGCTATCGGCGCTTCCTTGCGGTGTTATGGCTAATCTATGCGCTCTGGATCATGTTGGAATGACGCAATATGATGAGTCAAGACTTTTTGTAGGTTTTTTGTTAGAAAAAGTTGAGTGCGTTTGACTGCAAATGATCTGATAGGAAGTGACGATGAAGTTGAGGACGGTACACGAAAACTGAAATAATGGCTATTCACTCTCGTCTAGAGGGTCTCCAAATAGTTTGTTTCCCGTGATCCTTCTGCTTGGCACTACCTGTAGCTGGAATAGTTATTTGTGTCATCATCATATCAGCTCATATACGTCCCCAATGAGGGGCTAGAGCCTACCCTGAATTAGGGTCATCGGGCCTTAGTCAACCACGCGGGCCCAGTGCGGGTTGGCCGACTTCACACACAACCTGCGAGTTTCTTCGCAGGCGTGTGCAGGTTTCCTCACAATATTTTCCGTCACCGTAAGAGCGTCGGATAAACGTACATATGAAATCTAAATCGAAATTACATTGATACGTGGCAGGATTCGAACGACGACCTCCAGGAGGCGGCGAACCTAGCCGTTACGCCACCGAACGCTCAGTTATTGGTGTATCAAGGGACAAAGTAATATTTTGTTCTGAGGGCGTTAGTTTGGATTCAAGCTATGCGAAGGAGTCTTAAGTAGATTCCCTAGTGCAGAGATTGAATCTAAAGTAGAATCCTGAGGAATTCAATATATGCGTCGCCCGAGAATAAAATGTTTTGGCCCTGAGTACATCACAACCTATGAGAAAAAAGAATGAAAAGAAAGAAGAATGCACATAACTGTTCTTTTTTTTAGCGCGCATTGCCGCCAAAACCTAACCGTCTATAATAGCCCGTCAACTTGGTGCGCGGTACGCCTACGGTAGGCGGGGGAGAGGTAGCACGACACGACACGATCTCCACGGGGGAGCTTCTAGCCTCAAGCTCCCCGCGGAGATCTTCCCGCACACCCCACCTCAGCTGCTCAGGCGTATCGTGCACGAAGTTGACGGGCTATAGTAACTTCTTCATACATTATACGTATATATATCAGTACTAACGTACAGTATGGACACTCCCTGCCGCTCGCTAGATTGCGACCTCACCCCCTCGTCACCCTGATTGATACAGATTGGTAACAGTTTGGTTGTCGAACGTATAGTAGTGTCACGGAGAGCACCTACCTTTGGCACTACTGTAGTGCCACGCAGAAGGACCACGGGAAAAAACGTCCCAATAGTATAAATCGGGTAAAACACTGACATTCGCATATTAAATGATGGAAAGATAGGCGGAATATCAAAAACGAAGGGATGGACCCCCCCCCCCACGCCTTGTTGTGCGACGATGGAATGGTGCTGGTGGAATGAGTGGAATTTCTACAATCTCTTCCAAATGAATTCGATAGAATACCGCGGACATACTGGCGACTTTGCTGTGAGAAATGCACAGTTTGCCTACGCTACGGCTTGATTCGATGTCACAAATGTGGCATTAAGAGCCTACCTACTTTATACAATTACTAGCTGTTTCCCGCAGTTTCGTCCGCTCAGATCCCACTAAGTTCTACGAGCTATGTGTTCCGCCCACTGCCACTTTTAAGTTAAGTGATTCTGTAAGCTATGTCGATTACCTTAGTTAATGCTTCTACGATCTCCTCATTACTGATACGATCGCGTAAAGAAACTCCGAGCATAGCTCACTCCATTGCCCTGTGGGTGAAATTGTGCCACATTTAATCTGACCTAAAACAAACCAATAAACTATAATAAAAAAAACCGGACAAGTGCGAGTCGGACTCGCCCACCGAGGATTCCGTACTCATTTGTAGATGCATATTATAAGTAATAACAGTGCAAAATGTTAGGTAATACATACACTATAATTATTATTAAAAAGGGGAAAGATTTTTTTCTTTCTCTGTCATAAATCGAAAACTATACATTTTTTTATTTTTTTTTATTAAAAATTTGAGTGCGTTTCACTATATCTCAATTCTCACCTGATGGTAAGTGACGATGTAGTCGAGGATGGTACACGCAAACTCAAATAATACCTATTCACTCTCGCCTTGAAGATCCCCAAATTGTAGGAGTCGGGAAACACAGACGCAGGCAAGGAGTTTCACTCTATCGCTGTCCGCATAATAAATGAGGAAGCGTCACGCTTCGTGCGCATAGACTGAATATCAACAAAAAAAAATACATCATAAAAATGATTAAAAATCTGTTCAAGCTTGTGCCAAAGAAGCCCTTTCATACAATACCCCACATGACACGGTTAACTCAATTCAAAATTTGGACCGCCTATCCTTGCATAATTGTTTACGTACTTTCAATAAAGACTATATTTTTTATGATTTAATTACAAATGTACATTTTTCAGATTTATTTACTTGTAGTATAAGACGGTATTACTTACCAAATTTTATAGTTCTAGGACCTAGAATCTAGGTCAACGGAAAATCTATGAATTCTGATTCCCTAGAGAGTCTCGAAATATACGTTTTATGCGGCATAAAAGACCGTATCTTTTTTTTACGTTAACTTAGAAGTTTAAGTTTTTCACAGCTTCAAGGGACGTAGACCAAAATACATGGTTTTAATTTCAACTTGATACCTCCACGCGTTCCCGAGATAAAGGGTCTTGACAGACATACGGACGGAAGGACAACAAAGTGATCCTATATTGGTTGAGTTTTTCCCTTTTGAGTTACGGATCCCTAAAACTATAGAGACCCTGCGTCATATAACCTCCAGTTGTTTCATGCTTGCCAACACTGAGTTTGCACAGGCACAACCAAGCAGCCATGATCCTACACCAAGAGATCGCTTTAAAGTATGCCCTCATATCTCAGCGGTAGCGGTACAAGTACACGCCGGAGCCGGTTCTCGAGAGCGACCGCGCCAAGCTCTACTGGGACAGACTCATCATCACGGACAGGACTATTCCTTCGAATAGGCCTGATATCGTGTTGATAGATCGGGCGCATTCAAGGGTGTTTTTGGTGATTGAACCTCTGATGAAAACCTCGTGCAGGTTGATGCCGAAAAAAGGACCAAGTACCTGGACCTGGCGCACGAGGTTACTGATATGTGGCAAGTGGAATCCACCGAAATCATCCCCGTAGTCCTATCCGCGAACGGGTTAATTTCAGCCAACTTTGAACGTCACCTTAGGCGGCTGGAACTCCGAGGCAGACCAATAATTCCTGCGATGCAGGAAGCAGTTCTCCTCGACAATGCCCGGATAGTTCGACGCTTTCTTTTCCCGTCACACTGAACTCCAGACGACTGTGCTTCTGCTGGAGGTGCTCCTGCCAATTTTTCTCGTGTCAAGTGAGCAAAGTAGGTAGCTTAAATTGTATACTTTAAAGTAATAATAATGATTTTCATTTTTTTTTATTTTTACTCAACCAAAAGTTAAATTTTCTCAAGAGCCCTCATAACGGAGTCCAGAGCCATCTTAACAGAAGTTAAGTGACTAAAACTACTAGCTTTTACTCGCGAGTTAACCCGCATGGATATCAGTTTTATCAATGTCCCTTATGGTGTGCAGCGCACGAGCTACAATTAACTCGGAAGTTTGGAAAGCGTTTTTTCAAGTCCCTCGGGAACTTTATTTATTTCCCCGGATCAAAACTGTCCTATGTTGCTCTTTGGCTTTAACTTTCGCTTTGTATAATTTTTTTGTGAAATCGGTTCAGTAGTTTTCATGTGAAAGTCTAACAGACAAACAGACATACTTTCTGGTTAATAATATTATTTATATATATATAAAACAAAGTTAGGCTAGTTACACCATTTATAAGTCAAAAACAGCTGGCCCGATTTTCATGATTTTTGGTTTTATCTCGACACCGAAGAGCAGAATTAAAATAAATAAATTAAAATATCGAAAAAAATTACGAAAAAAAGAAGAAGAAAATTAATTTTCCCATACATGTTTAGTGTAGTGCATGGTAGGGCAGTGTAGCCGTGCAGTGCAGTGCAATGTAGCAGTGCAGTGCAGTGTAGCAGTGCAGTGCAGTGTAGCAGTGCAGTGCAGTGTAGCAGTGCAGTGCAGTTCAGTGTAGCAGTGTAGTGCAGTGCAGTGCAGTGTAGTGTTTGTGAGGCGTTACGAAGTTCGCCGGGATAGCTAATTTAAAATATAATCGAATTAAATAAAACTGTGGTAGCTCAGGGAGGCTTTCTTGGTTATATCGATCATGCAGGTCAACATGGTAAAACATGGTCATTACCTGTTATGGGTATGACTGCTAGTAGGTACTTAGCATTTGCTCCATCTTTCCCGTGCTTTGCAAGAAATTTGCAGCCGTTGGTGCCGGTTAACTCTCAGAATTGCTTAACTTAAGTGGCAGTGGGCGGGGCACATAGCTCGTAGAACAGATGGCCGTTGGGGTATTAAAGTTTTCGAGTGGCGACCGCGCACCAGAAAACGTAGCGTAGGTAGGCCTCCCACTCGGTAGACCGATGACCTGGTGAAGGTCGCGGGAAGCCGCTGGATGCGGGCAGCGCAGAACCTGTCGTCATGGAAATCCTTGGGGGAGGCCTTTGTGTCTCTCGGCTGATATGCAGTTAACGAAACGAATATAATAAAGTAAAGATAGTGAATAAATATTTAAAATGTTTGAGTCAAAGTGTTCAAACAAAATACAGTGTTCCGTTTTGCCGTTCTGCCGCGGAATACTAAAAATCTTGTGAGTAATTTCATTGTGGGCCGGCGACGCGACGAAGTGGCTTTCAAGCTAGGTAGTGGTAGTGATAGCAGCAGCAGCAGCGAATGGTAGCTTCAAATACTACCTATAGTCTAACAGAAACTACCTATAGTCTATCAGAAACTAACTATAGTCTAGCTGAAACATCAATATGTTATTCCATTCACTTCACATCAGATTCCATTCCACGGTCGCGGGTTCCATTCCTGGCATAGTCTAACTTTGTAAGGCTTGGTTTTGTTGGTGGAATGGCATTTTCTGAGCCCGCTTGACTAGCTGCTACCATTTTATCTAACTCTTGCCACCAAATATCTCCCTCTACTCTCGTCAAGTAGGGACATACAGTTCCTACAGATCTATCACGATTATTGTGCCACAAGTAGATCCAAAAAAACACTATAATTAAGTATTTCACTTGATTGCGAAACATACTAGGTATTCTCCCATTTCCTGTTAATCAAGAGATTCTATACAAATTAGGTAAAGATTTGATAAGGAGCTAGTCGGTCTAGTGAATTAGTTATTGATACTAAAAAAATGGCCGTTGGGACAGTAAAGTTCATATGTGGCGACCGCACACCGGAAAACGTAGCGTAGGAAGGCATCTCACTCGGTGGACGTCATCTCCTGATGAAGGTCGCGGGAAACCGCTGGATGCGAGCAGCGCAGGAGTGGTCGTTGTGGAAATCCTTGGGTAAAGCCTTTGTCCAGCGGTGAACTTCATTCAGCTGATATAATGATTATGATGACTGGAGGTAGTATTGTGTTGAAACCTTAGACCAACATAACAGCTATGGACCGGCCTACGCGAACAGCGATTTTGATACCTACAGAATAAGTGCATTCGCTCATTACGCCTTAGTCGATCTGTATTCCCCAAATGGGTTGAAGGTCGAAATTAGTGTAATTTATTTTTATTATTTTATTCGTGCTACATTCCGAGTACGTCTCTCTATGTCTATTATTGTTTATATTTTAACGAGATTCGGTTGACTATATGTAGTGATGTGAGTATGTGTTTGCGTGTGGTTGTATTTGACACATTTTTCATGAGATTAATGTATGGATAGGGCCGGTCCGCTATATTTGGTCGAAGGTTGAAACAAAGTTAAAATCTACATAAAATTTTATAAATAAAAGTGTACGTTATATGTACGTTTATCCGACGCTCTTACGGTGAAGGAGAACATCGTGAGGAAACCTGCACACATCTGCGAAGAAACTCGAAGGTTCTGTGTGAAATTGAACAACATCAGCGTTGTGGAGCTGTGGGAACACAATCCACAACATTATGCTGAGTCAGCGCCGTTTCATTGGCAAGGCTCATCGTTCGTCCTGTTTGTGTTTAACATAGTTTTTTAATTTTGCTTTATTACGTCTTTTATTTTAATCTTGTTCTTTGTGTCAAATGTTTAAACTGTCAATGAATAAATGATTTATCTATCTATCTATCTAACACGCACTGGGCCCGCATGGTCGACTAAGGCCCGATCGCCCTAATTCAGGGTAGGCTCGAGCTCCTAGGTGGGGACGTATATAAGAGCTGATGTGATGTGATGAATAAAAGTGCGTAAGTTGTTTGCTTGTTTACTTATTAGTGAAACATATGTTGAAGGATGCGTGTTACTCGTTGATACATCGCATGTTTAATTTTTTTTTCTAAATTTGTATGAAAATGTGTATGTTTTGTTTATTATTCTTTTAATGCATTAAGCTTGAAGCTCCAAATATCTGAGGCATCATAGAGCTGCAAAACGTAATGTTTGGTTTAAAATTTAACTACCTAGTTTTTTTGCTGTCGCTACATAGCTGCACGGGATGGGGACAGGACCACGCTCATTGACAGCATAATGCACGACGAGCAACCACTTATTGTTTAAAACAACTCACTTAACAGCGTTCATGAGGTCCAACCAAGTCGATACAAAATTATACAACCTCCCTAGCAGTCCCTACATTTTGACATGTTGACATAATTAAAATAAGTTCATTTTATAAACCTAAATACTTTTAGGTACAAGCTTTTATTTGAAAAGAGTTTTAATTTTTCGTATTTCTCTCAGCAAACCCTTACATTTGATACCCATATCATAGGGGTGCATAAAAAATAACTGGTCCGCCATCTTTGGGAGTCCGCCATATTGGATTTAGAATGACATTACTTAGCTAACCATGCATTGTCACCCAAATTTAAAGTGTATGCAAAATTTTAGCTCAATTGGTTGAAGGTATCTGCTTCAAAATTGAGTTGCAAGATTCCACCCGAACAAACATACATACATTGTAAGTTAATTATAAGCTTGTAAAAAAAATAGTTATAGATCATGCTCGTGCCACTTAAATTTTCGTTAGTGGTAAAGTTAGATTACTTCATTATTAACATTTTATTAGCTTTTACCCGCGACTTCACCCGCGTGGACATCGCTTTTAGGGTTCCGTACCCAAAGGGTAAAACGGCACTCTATTACTAAGACTCCGCTGTCCGTCCGTCTGTCACAAGGCTGTACTTCATGGACCGTAATAGATAGACAGTTGAAATTTTCACAGATGATGTATTTCTGTTGGCGCTATAACAACATATACTAAAAATTAGAAGAAGTGAAAAAATATATATAATTCAATATGGGGGGTCTCCATACAAAAAAAACGTGTTTTTTTTAAACGTGAAAACTAGCGCCATCTGGTATGACGGTACGGAACCCTTTGTGTGCGGTTCTGGCTCGCACTTGGCTTGGTTTTTATGACTATCTTTGAGGGTGAATGGTGCGCTAGCCGCAAGCTTCTTATAATATCTCTTAGGAACAATTAATAGCAGTCTATATCACTTCCCACCCCCTCAACTAATTCTATACAAAAAACCGTATAACCTCACACGTTGCTCCGATGCGACGGCGACGTGCGCAAGCTTGGAATTGTTTTTTTTTTCCTATAATTTGGGGATCTTCAAGGCAAGAGTGAATAGGCATTATTTGAGTTTGCATGTACCATCCTCGACTGCATCATCACTTACCATCAGGTGAGTTGCAGTCAAACGCACTCAAATTTTTAATATAAAAAAAATATATATCCCTCGGTATATCGGTATGTTATATGGTAAATTATGTCATTCCCTATCTCCTCAACCATCTCTGTACAAAAAATCACATTAATCCATTGTTCCGTTGCGATGTTAAAGAATTTAACCAAATAAAAAAGAGTATTTTCTCAGTTCCCTCAGGAACTGCATCGAACTGTCCAATTTTCACGGGATAAAAATAGCCTATGTCCTTCCCAGTGACACGGACTGTCTGCACGCCAAATTTTATCAAGATTGGTGAAAGCGGTCAAGCGTGAAAAGGTAAGAAACTAACAAACACATTTTCACTTAAGAACTTACTATAAGGATTAATTCATTATATATTTTCATTATTTCATTTAACCGCCTCCGTGGCTTAACGGTTAGTCCATTCGTTTACAAGAATGTTGGGGATTCGATTTCCAGCAGAGTCAACTTATAAGACTCAATTTGGTTGGTGGTAGGGCATTTCCTAAGCCCACGTAGCTAGCTACCATCCTTTTATTTAAGTATTCATCTAACTCTCGTCAACCATCAGTGTTAATAGCATTGATGTATTCCGGCTTGAAGATAAGATAACCAGTTCTCTATTGCGTTGAGGAATCTTGATAAGCCTGCTTCTATCAAGAGCACTGCGACTACAAGAGCCCTCGACAGAACTCTAACTGGCTACTACAAGCTTAATAAACATCTCAATCAAATAAAGCTTACAGTCTCAGACGAGTGCCAATTTTGCCTTGAAGAAGAGGAAACACCTCTTCATTACTCTGTGAGTACGAGGCACTCGTCTAAGCCAGAAGTTATTCTCTGGGTGGACCAATAGTAGCAGCAGAGATCATCAGGGAGCTTGATCCCAAGTGCATCGTACAGTTCATTAGAACTGTTGGCCTTGAGGAGGTTATATAACAGTGGTGGTGATCACAATAGATTTTTGTAGGTCACGGTGGTCCATAAGGACCCTCCCTTGGTTCTTTTTCGCCCTCTTACCCAAACAAATAAATAAGCTTTCTTCTATCTTTGGCATCATCGTCACTTAACATCAAGTGAGATGATGCCAAGGGCTTATCAACTATGGATTAAAAAAAAATTTCATTGCACGATGTGCAATATTTTCATTATAGATTTTTTAACAAGATTCAAGATATTTATTCAAAATAGGTGCAAATCACACTCTTTCTGAAAGTGATAATATAGTAGGTAATTACTTAAAGTGAAAAATGAAAAAATAAACAATCATTGGTTAATAACGTCAACATACAGTCATTGATATAAAACAAAAAATGTCATAAGAACATGAAAACAATATGACACGAATTTTACATTTAAATCTTTGAATTTCATTAATGCCTTTGACAAGAGTAGGCCTGTTCACACGGACAGCAACCACAATGTGAACTGGACATTATATCATAGCACTGTTTAATAAATTCTACGGACACTGGGGTACTGTTGAAGGTCGATGGTAGTATGAAACAAACAAAAAACACAACATAACCACACCCTGGACACTTCATACAACGGGCCAGAAATGACATATCAAAAAAGGAATGACGGAACAAACAAAATGGCGTCGAAATCCTAAACGTTCGACAACTAAACTGTAACCAATCTGTATTCATCTGGGTGACAAGGGGGTGAGGTCGCAATCTAGAGAGCGGCAGGGAGTGTCCATGCTATAT
The DNA here is from genome assembly GCA_947284805.1 of Coleophora flavipennella. Lineage (NCBI taxonomy): Eukaryota > Metazoa > Arthropoda > Insecta > Lepidoptera > Coleophoridae > Coleophora > Coleophora flavipennella. The sequence goes on along the minus strand of OX369255.1, from coordinate 6,304,761 downwards.
GTCAGTACTAATATATTAAAAAAAACAAAATTAGCTGAAACGATTTTAACCGGTGCTTCTACCCATGAACCTGAACAACTTTCCCCATAAAACCCATAGTCAAATCTCAAAAATATTTTTGAACTTCCCATATTAAGTTGGCTGATCAGCTGATCGGAGAGCCAATTTTTTTTTGCGATTTAACTATGGGTTCCATGGGCAAAGTTGTTCAGTTTCATGGGTAGAAGCACCAGTTAAAATAGTTTCAGGTAATTTTGTTACACCTTATATATACTTTGACATAACATAGCAAAAAAAGATCTTGTGCCAGTTTCAAATAGCGATAATTGTTGACATTGTTGGTAAATTCTAATGAAACATGCTCTAGTATTGGCTATCAATTTTCAGGCAGCGAACGTAATTTTTTTCGAATCAGAAATGAGGAGATCCGCAGGAGAACCCGAGTAACCGACATAGCTCACAGAATCGCTAAACTGAAGTAGCTTTGGGCAGGGCACCTAACTCGTAGAACAGATGGACGTTGGAGCAGTAAAATTCTCGAGTGGCGACCGCGCACCGGAAAAGTAGCGTAGGCAGGCCTCCCACGCGGTGTTCCGACGACCTGGTGAAGATCGTGGGAAGCCGCTGGATGCGGGTAGCGCAGGACCGGTCGTCGTGGAAATCCTTGGGGAAGCCTTTGTCTAGCAGTGGACGTTTTTCGGCTGATATGATGAAATATGACGAACATAACAACATACCAACACATTGATCAAAGACAAAGACAGAAATCGAGAAAATATGTTAAGTCCTTACCACCATTTAACGCAAATAAGCCTTAAAAGCTAACAATACAACACCTCTTCGAGCTTACAACACATGAGGTGATTAAAACCGCACCCCACTAATTAGGCGTTAAATCACTGAAAACGACTCCGCACCGGGAAACTGTGGGACCCACTGTTTACAGTGATTTACACTTGCGAGTAACACGTGACAGAAGTGAGGGCGCAGTGATGAGCGGAGCGTGCGGCGGGGATGAGGTAGGCACTGTGATGCTAGTACAGCTAGCTACACTGCACCACGAATTTGTAGGAACAACGTAAACACAGGTTCACAGCACTTGACTCAGATGCGAGTAACTCATGAAAAGGGTGAGATCATAGAGATGAGTGGAGCGTGCGGCGGGGATGAGGTAGGCGCTGTGATGCTAGTACAGCTACTCTGCACCACGAATTTGTAAGAACAACGTAGACATAGGTTCACAGCACTTGGTTCAGATGCGAGTAACTCATGAAAAGGGTGAGATCATAGAGATGAGTGGAGCGTGCGGCGGGGATGAGGTAGGCACTGTGATACTAGTACAGCTACTCTGCACCACGAAGCACAACGTACACACAGGTTCACAGCACTTGGTTTAGATGCGAGTAACTCATGAAAAGGGTGAGATCATAGTGATGAGTGGAGCGTGCGGCGGGGATGAGGTAGGCACTGTGATGCTAGTACAGCTACTCTGCACCACGAATTTGTAAGAACAACGTTCACAGGTTCACAGCACTTGGTTCAGATGCGAGTAACTCGTGAAAAGGGTGAGATCATAGTGATGGGTGGAGCGGAAAGGTTATTGAAAGAGGAAAATAGTGAGACTACAGTAAGGACTCTTTAGCGACACTTTCAGTTACTCAACGCAGATAATACTGAATCTTAACACAACCGACGAAAGTACAAAATATCTACGACATCTAGAACGCGCTATTAACATTTCTTCGCTACTGAGTTTAAATTTATTTATTTATATATTTATTGTACACACACAGTTGAGTTAAATAGTTGCTTATAAACTAAATGTACAAATGGCATGAATAACTCTGTAAGAGTTTTCTTCCTACATACCATAGGCGATGAGAAATGAGATGTGAGGGTTGAATTGGCGTGTACACAGATAATTACACAATATATAACAGAGATAATGTATACCTAATATATACCTAATATAAATATAATATGGAATACATAATATATACCTTTATACTTATAAATAATACATAAACCTACGTAATTAGGAAAGATTATTAGTAATTTTATGTTACACAAATAAATATAATATGACTAAACAGAAAGGTAATGTTATTTTACTCTTCTTTTGAAGACATTCAGTGATGGGCTATCACAGACCTTATGTGGGAGGGAGTTTCACAGTCTCACTGCATGTACAGTGAAGGAGCTGCCGTACGAGTATCAACTATTAATGGTTGGTCCACATCCGGCCCCAGGCATACCCACCTCGCCTGGCGGAGATATCTCCCTTTGCTTTCAAGAATAGTAACACACTGTTCCTACAGCTCTTCGCCAGTAAATTGTAAGAAGCACTGGTAGCACAAGCACACGGTAGTAGAAAGCTGACATCCTCGTAGAAGGAGAAAGGAGAAGAAAAAAGCGAGAAGATCCATGTGGCGATAAAATAAGTAAAAAAAAATATTTGATTGGGGCTTTTTTAACATGTACCAATCACCATCATATTAGCTCAAATTTAAAATACGATTTGATTCCATTGATTACTTACTTTGTAAGGCGAGTCCCAATTTCTTTGTTTCGATTGTATGGGTTTCTTGGGGAAAGTTGTTCAGCTTCATGTGTGGAGTATGTCCTTAAAGTTTGGTTCAAGATTTCAATTTCAGCCTGTATATGTACGTATTAAAAACGTATACAGGATGTAACAAAATTGTTGTATGTCCAGTTAATTGGGGCTTCTACTCATCATACTGAACGACTTTTGTTCTACGACTTTGCTGAAATCGCAAAAAAAATGTTTACCCTTCATACAAATAGATCAGCTGATCGTCCAATTTCGTGCATTTTTGTATGGAGGGTCCGATTTTTTTTTTATTAACAATGGTTCCTTGGGGAAAGTTGTTCAGTATGATGAGTAGAACCCCTAGTTAACGGGTCCAATACCAATTTTTTACACCATTTATAAGTATGTATATCAGTCTCAGATTTCCCACTAGTAAGGGAATCCTAGTTTGGGGCCAGACGACTGTGTGAGATGTGTCCCTGAATATGATGATGAGCGTCGCTGGCGTAACGGCTAGGCAAGCTACCTCCGGGAGGCCCAGGTTCGAATTCTGCTACCTACCGATGTGTTTTCATATATACGTTTATCTGACGCTCTTAAGGTGAAGGAAAACATCGTGAGGAAAGCTTCACATGCCTGCGAAGAAACTGTGTGAAGTCGACCAACCCGCACTGGGCCCGCGTGGTCGAATAAGTGTGTGAAGTCGACCAACCCTCGCGTGGTCAAATAAGACCCGATCACCTGTGCCGATCACCCTAATTCAGGGAGGTCGTGGTTCGAATCCTACCAGTACCAATGTGATTTCGAATTTAGATTTCATATATATACGTTTATTCAACACTCTTACGGTGAAGGCAAACATCGTGAGAAAACTTGCATACGCGTGCGAAGAAATTCGCAGGTTGTGTGTGAAGTCGACCAACCCGCACTGGGCCCATGTGGTCGACTGAGGCCCGATCGCCTTAAGTCATAGTAGGCTCGAGCCCCTCGGTGGGGACGTATATGAGCTGACATGATGATGACCCTAATTCAGAGTAGGTTCGAGCCCCTCGATGGGAACCTAAATGAGTTGATATGATGATGATATGACATACAACATACAAACTCCTTTGCTCTTCTGTTCCTTAATTCTACGCGTCGCTTATGTTATTGAAGCACAACCTAAAAGGGTCGCTGCCTGTCGCACTGGCAACACCAAATGGAATTGAATCCGTGACAATCCAGTTTGGGCACTTTTCCTTTTGCGCCGCGATCCGATTGAGTTGCGTTGTGCTGACAAGTGAGCTCGTCAAAGGAAGGTTTGAAAGGACATCTGAAATCCGATCCTACTGCTGGTGGAGCAATTCATGAATCGACATGTTATGTAGCGGATCATCATATCAGCTGAAGGACGTCTTTGCTGGACATAGGCCTCCCCCAAGGATTTCCACGACGACCGGATAAATATGGAAATTGGGAAAATTAAAAACACACCTGTTAGGGCACGCTATTGTGGAGCATTCTTTATACATATAATATAAGGGGTATAGAAGCAAAGTGACCTCAGTCCTATGTCACTGAAAATCGAGAATAAATCTTTTTTGTTTTAACATGAATACGGTTTGTATTGGAATGTGGCGTGTTTGCTTTTAAAGTCGTTTTAGAAACTAGATTTACTCGAGACTGAAGCGTATTTGCACCTGAAATTTTTTGCTCACATGGTAGCCATAGACACAAAGAAAAACTTGACATTCACAGATTAAAAACCACCAAATATGGACTGGCCACTATACTAGTACAGAGTAGATAGGTCAATCTATGTCTCAATACAGTTGCTCAAAAAGTGGTACTTTATATGACAGTTAACTAACTGTGCGCAAAATTGATTTTACCGCACGCGTTTATTTGCCGTTTTTTAAAAAAAAAATCTAGCTCGGAGGAACTACACATTACTAGCAAATAAAAAATATAATTACCAAAGATACATAATCTTCTTTAAGACTTTTTAACGAGAATTTTAAAAGAGATAGGTAGTTTCTCCGAGAACAAGCTGATTAGGTTCTCTTTGGGTTATATATTTGTGAAGAAAGGAGAATAAATATGAATGGAGCGCATAGGTTACACCAAGGAATAGGTCTTTTTTTCCAAGGAGATTTAATGCTTACAATAATATTATCCCAAGCCTTACAATAAGGCTGTTATTTCTGTTAAAATTAGAAAAAACTACCACCAGGTGAGATGTTGTCAAGGGTTTACCAATTGTGAATAAAAAAAACAAAAAAAAAACTTACGCATGCGTAAGTATGCCTAGCTAAAATATGGAGCAATTTTCGTAAATCTGAATTGAGTTGTTTTAGTTGTAAATAGTAATAAAATAATGAATTGTTTGCATTTTTTTGCATTTTTCATACACATCGATCAGCTGATTGGCCAGTTTTGTATAAAACTATCACGATTTCAGCAAAGATGTAGAACAAAAGTTTTTCAGTTTGATGAGTCCACCTTAAAGTATTACTTAAAGCCCACCTTAAAGTATTACTGCACCTTCATGTTACACCCTGTGTACAGGGTGACTTTTAATTAGTTCTTGATAACAAAAGATGTGCAAGTACTCGTGATTACAAACAACTTTTCCAAAGAAACTATTTTTTTTTTATTAACAATTGGTAAACCCTTGACAACATCTCACCTGGTGGTAAATGATGGTGTTGCCGAAGATGGAAGCGGGCTTACCAAGATTCCCCAACGCAATGGGATGGCTATCTTATCTTCATGCCGGAGCACACCAATGATATCAACATTGATATTTGGCGGCAAGACTTAGATAAGATGGTGGTAGCTAGCCAGGCGGGCTTAGAAAATGCCCTACCACCAATAACCAAACCGAGTCTTACAATTGACCCCGCCGGGAATCGAACCCGCGACCTCCTGTGTAAAGCCAGTGAACTTTGCCTCTGAGCTACGGAGGTCAAATCAGCAAAAATGTATAGAGAAACAAACTTTTTTTCATATTTGACATACAGTTTTTTTGGGAAAGTTGGTTTGTAAGCACGAGCACATTCATTATCCTTTGTTATCTAGAACTCATTAAAAGTCACCCTACATAGGAAACCTGCGCCCGTATTCTAAGTATAACAAACGAAGTAAAAGTGGCAGATGCACTGTTAATGACGTTTTGTTGTCTCATTACTAGATCGAGGAGAAAGGCCATTAAGTTAATGGTAAGTAGGTAAGTCATCATATAAGCCGAAAATCGTCCACTGCTGGACAAAGGCCTCCTCCAAGGATTTCCACTACGACCGGTAGTGCGCTCCCCGCATCCATCGGCTTCCCGCGATCTTCACCAGGTCGTCGGTCCACCGCGTGGGAGGCCTGCCTACGCTACTTTTTCCGGTGCGCGGTCGCCACTCGAGAACTTTACTTCCCCATCGGCTATCTGTTCTACGAGCTATTTGCCTTGCCCACTGCCACTTCAGTTTAGCTGAGACATGGTCGCTTACTATGTGCCTCATAAGAAGGCTCAAGGTCACCCAAATGGCAATGGAGCGTGCTATGCTCGGAGTTTCTCTGCGTGATCGAATCAGAAACGAGGAGATCCGCAGGAGAACCAAAGTAACCGACATAGTTTACAGAAGTAGGTATAAGTACTTATAATTATTAATAAAGCCTGGGAGAAGTAACTAGTATCTCATCTGTGCCTGGGACGACAATCTGTTCTAAAATGTTTGTCTCTCAAGTTTATTCTAAGTTAGGTATGATTATTGATTTTTTTTAAATAATAAAAAAAAATCGCGTCTTGGCGGATGCACTGCTGTGCCCCGATATGCACCAGTTCGCCGTAGAAAATGTTTTTTTTTTCAAAAATAACCTAAGCAATCCTCAAGAACCGACAAAGGCGCGTAATCGCAATCACTTGAATCGTATTTTTCTCCATACAAAGGTAAGGAAAACAATTAGAGAGACATTGAGATCTGCTATTAAGGGCAGCACAAACGTATCTGAAAGCCAGTAATGGGGAGTACTTCAAACAACCGAGGATTTCAAAGAAATCATTATTCCGCGAGCTTCCTCACGCGACCACTTGGAAAATAGGGTGGTGATCCAAGGAAACAATCGACATCGATTTTAGATTTTTTGACATATTGAACTAAAAAGCACATCATGTGGTCATTTTACAGTAGTATGGTGGTATTCTACCTTTTTTTACAATCTTTTATTTACTTTCACCTGTCCCGGTGTCTGTAATGAAATCTTAAAAGATAATTTGAGCCACTTCCTGGTTTCCGATTGAACTGAAATTTTGCATGCATATGTATCATCATCATCATATCAGCTCACACACTGAATTATAGCGATCGGGCCTTAGTCGGGCATATGTATATCGCGTGACAATGCAATATAAAAATCTTGTACCTTAAAGTTTTTAGGTTTTATGGGCATTTTTGAGTTTTTTAGTTTCACCTGTCCCTTTGCCTGTAATGAAATCTTGCAAATTAAATTTTCCCCACTTCCCGGTTTCCGATTAAACTGATTTTTTTTTATTTGAGTGCGTTTGACTGCAACTCACCAAATTTTAGTTTTTAGGTTTTTTGAAAGTTATTTTGGTTATGCCTGATCCTCCTGGATATTTTTTTTTATCAAAAGCTGAAGTGTTTAAAGGTAGTAGTTTAAAAGTAGCGCTCCATACAAACATAGTTTGGTTCTTATTTTAATATTAATCATTAAACGATTTTTGGTACGCTAATATTCCAGTTTTACATACTCTCTGATTAATCAAGTTAAATCGTACAATCGTAAATCGTAGTTCAATCGTAAAAACTTTCTACATTTTAATATCTGTGTAAGTTTACTTAAACGAAGCGAAGCTGATTGGTACAATAGACAGCACGAGTGTTACAATGGCCAATTGCATACAAAACTTTTTCTACGACCATGAAATAAATCAAATAATTGTAATTTTGTCATTACTACATATTTAATTTTTGAAGCCAAAGCCATAAAAGTATTTAAAAACGTTTAATTGTGGTACAGTTGTCTCATTTTGAAATGATCATTGATGCAGGAATGAATAATTATTTTTGAAGCCAAAGCCATAAAAATATTTAAAAAGTTCCATTGTAGTACAGTTTTCTCGTTTTTTAAATGGTCATTGTAAAACGACTTGTAGGAATGAATACTTTTGTGATATGATTTGAAGTCATATATTTAAGCACATTGCGAAATGCGAGTAGAAAAATATATTTTATAACATTATTTTGTTAGGGAACAATTGTGATAATATGTTTCTTTTTTTGAATTTCGGTCTGGTGTTCATAAAGTATGTCAATAGAAACTCGTTTTGAAGTTTATTATTTGAATTTTACGGTATGAGAGTAGATAGTGTTTTTTTGTTGTAGTCACCGTTGATACACTGCTGGGTAGATGTTTGTTTCCATATCGCGGGAAAATAGTGTTTAACGTAGGTAGGCTCTCTTACCATAGAGACCTACTTACTTCATACATAAAAGACAAGTCCGTATTGGATGAGAATAGGCTAGTAAAAGCTAGTTCATATAGGTATTTCATTTTTTACAAAATTGAAATTTAATTTTTTATCGATAAGTAGTGTTCGCATCCCTAAAGAAGGTGCGCGCTCCGCCGCGGGGTAACGAAGCTAATCTGTGCTCAAGTGCCGACAATTTGAAGCGCAACAACAGAAAATAAGCGGGCCTTAACCGCTATATCCCCCTTAATACAAATACGCTTACTAATAATTACAGTTTTTGTGTTACTTCTCAGTACTCTATGCATAATGAACTGAACATTTGTTTTTACCCGATTTCTCTTCTTCTTATCAGCTCATATACATCCCCACCGGGGGGCTCGAGCCTACCCTGAATAAGGGCGATCAGGACTTAGTCGACCACGCGGGCCCAATGCGCCAGGACCGATTTCTCTAAAAGGAGGGTAATATTTTTGAAGTGTATGATTGTACTTAAGTATGTATGTTTGAGAGCGTCGTCGGTGGCGTAACGGCTAGGGCCGCCCGCCGCCTCCTGTCCGGGAGGTCGTGGTTCGAATCCTGCCACCTACCAATGTGATTTCGAATTACGATTTCATATGTACGTTTATCTGATGCTCTTACGGTGAAGGAAAACATCGTGAGGAAACCTGAACACGCCTGCGAAGAAACTCGCAGGTTGTGTGTGAAGTCGACCAACCAGCACTGGGCCCGCGTGGTCGACTAAGGCCCGATTGTCCTAATTCAGGGTAGGCTTGAGCCCCTCGGTGGGAACGTATATGAGCTGATATGATAATGATGATGTATGAATGTCTATTTCTTTGGCTGAGCCTGTGGCCTTAAACGGCTTGATGCATTATGGAGTGCGAGATGTCGTATGTGACTTATGATACTTTTGCACCCAAGTTCCCTAAACAAGGGGTAACTTTTTAAACTTTAGATTTTTTGATGTGTAACATCTTTGCTCTCGCTTTCCTGCAATTTGTGGGAGTGATTTCGTGAAATGGGACGGAAAAGTGTCCCATGGGACGGAAATGTGTCCCAGGGAGTCGCGTTTTTTCAGGCTTTAAAAGCGCAGAAAAGGCAAAGGTATCTATGACCATACAGCCTAGTCTGCCGTATCTTTGCCGTCCTTTTTTCAGGCTTTAAAAGCGCGGAAAAGGCAAAGGTATCTATGACCATACAGCCTAGTCTGCCGTATCTTTGCCGTCCTTTTTTCAGGCTTTAAAAGCGCGGAAAAGGCAAAGGTATCTATGACCATACAGCCTAGTCTGCCGTATCTTTGCCGTCCTTTTATAAAGTATTTTGTCACATGTTACACATAATATGCGAGTACTGTAGGTCTCGCTCGAATTTTTTTAAAGTTTATATTTCAGGGAGTAATCGTTATAAAAGCTTTTGAAGGGTGACCTTACTCTCTCTCTTTTAAACTCCTTGATATATGCATACTGCCCATCCTAGGTATGTGCTCAAACTCGGCCATTCATACAACGGGCCAGAAATGACATTTTAAAAAAGGATTGACTGAACAAACAAAATGACTTCCAAATCCTATACGTTCGACAACCAAACTGTAACCAATCTGTATCAATCTGGGTGACGAGGGGGGAGGTCGCAATCTAGAGAGCGGCAGGTAGTGTCCTACTGTATGTTAGTACTAATATATATATACTTTGCTTAAAGTGTGCCATAGTGACATGGAGCAACTTAGCGCTCCAAGACTTGAATAATAGACGACGGGGAGAAGGCTGCCAATCTCAAGTGGAACTGGACGGGTCATGTTTGCCGCATGCACTCAGAAAGGAGGGCAAGATCACCACGGAATGGGAGCCGTAAAGCTGTCGAGGTTGCGGCAGACCAAGAAGAAGATGACGGGATGAGCTGGACGAGTCCAGGATAAGAGGATGCTGTGCTTGCAGTTGATTTTGGGTATAGAAGAGTGGAGAAATCGTAGGGAGACCTTTGTCCAGCCGTGTGACAGTATGAGCTGATAATAATGATAACAAAAAATATATTAATCACAAAGCTAAACTCTCCATAGAGATCCTTAAAATGTCAGAGTGAATACGAAAGCGGAAATGAAGCGGTCGTAGCTTAGTGGTTGGGTCGATCACGCAGGTTAACTGACCTGAAGCAAGGTGGGTTTAACTGTTAGTAACATTTTTCTCGACCGTTTCCGTGCTTAGAAAATCACGTTTTTTCTTTTTATTCTCAATTGGTAAGCCCTTGGCATCATCTCACTTGATGGTAATTAACGATGATGCCGAAGATGGAAGCGGGCTTACCAAGATTCTCCAACGCAATGGAGAACTGGCTATCTTATCTTTAAGTCGGAACACATCAATGATGTTTACACTAATGTTTGGCGGCATGACTTAGATAAGATGGTGGTAGCTAGCCAGGGGTTTAGAAAATGCCCTACCACGAACCAAACCGAGTCTTACGGTTAACAATCGAACCCGCGACCTCCTGGTGTGAAGCGAATGGACTAACCATTACGCCATGGAGGCGGTTAAGCCGTTGTTGCCGGTTGCTATCACTAGATGGCAGTCGTTAAGCCGTGTCAGATGCCCTATAGGCGGCTTGAAAACATTCTGACAGTTCTTATTTATTACTAATTAGTTGTTTGCATTTAAGTTGCAAGTTGTATAAAGTTAAATTTCTAAAACTTGAGGGCCGGTGTTGAAATGTGTTTGGTCTGTGGTAATTCTATCTAGGCTCTCTCTCTCTGCTAATAAATATGAACGAAATATGGGTCTTAAAATAATTGAAAAACTATTATTTTTATTTTCACTCTTCAACACCTTGACCAATCTTGATGAAATTTGGCATGCAGCTAGCCTGTGTCACGAGGAAGGACATAGGCTACTTTTTATCCCTTACTATCCTTACTCATATTATAAATGTGAAAATGTGTTTGTTTGTTTGTTACCTTTTCATGCTTCAACGCCTTGACCCATCTTAACTAAATTTGGCATGCAGGTAGCCTGTGTCACGAGGAAGGTCATAGGCTACTTTTTATCCCGTGAAAATAGCGTAGCCCGATGCAGTTCCTGAGGGAACTGAAAATATACTCTTTTTTTGGTTAATTTCTTTAACATCGCAACGGAACAATGGATTGTGTGATTTTTTGCACAGAGATGGTTGAGGAGGTGGGAAATTACATGATTTACTAATAAGCATATCCTGACATAGTTCCCGATAGATCTGGAGAAAATGTATGTCTACCGCGCACCCTCTAAGATAGTCATAAAAACGATGTCCACGCGGGCGAAGCCGCGGGCAAAAGCTAGTAATTTAATAATTCTACTTATATTTGGGATAACGCCTTAACCTAAAAGCGTCATAATAATGATATGAAAAAGAAAAGTATTTTTCAAACAAAATCCTACAAAATTATTCATGAAATCGATTAAAAAACAGCATAGCTCGTGCCTGAACAATAAATCACGATTAAACCTTGCAAGGCATTTATTAAAAGTTCCCTATACAACACCCCCTCATATATTAACTTGTTTCGGGAGGATATGTTTTTTTAGTCATAAATTGGGCGCAACGAAAACGAGTTTTTCATACGACACTCGGTTAACTCGCTACTTTATAAATGGCGAAATTAAACACATAAATAACGCTCGAATTCCGTTCCGATGCGAAATAAGTTAACACTTTTCCTATTCGCGGAAACCCTTAATTCAATTAGTGTTAACGCACGCGGTGCCCTTTGAGACCTATCATCAGTTCAAAGTGTCAGTTAGACAGGCAACTCATGTTAATCATTGTCACTTACCATCAGGTAAGATGATGCCAAGGGCTTACCAATTGTGAATCCTTACTTAATATTACAATTGTGAAAATGTGTTTGATGATTTGTTTGTTACCTTTTCACACTTCAACACCTTGATCAATCTTGATGAAATTTGGCATGCATTTAGCCTGTGTCACGGGTAAGGACATAGGGGGCATTTCACGTGAAGCGGACAGGTAAATAATGTTGATGTTTCCGATTTTAGTAATATTTGATTAAGTTATACCTAAATATGTCTTCGACTCAGATATACAATATTTTTTCAGTACAATACATAGTTAACGAGATAAAGGGCATTGAAGTTTTGACTAAATAACAAGTATGCGCTACTTCAAACCCAAGTACAAAGTGTTAAAAATTTATAACCAAATAAACAACGCAGTGGAATGTTTACTTGACTTGATGAGCTTCCCATTCGCATTTTTGGAAATTTAAAAAAGTTTTTTTGAATGAAAATATGTAATTTAATTTTTCAAACTCGATTTTTTATAGTTGGAACAGTTTATTTTTTTCTCATTATAGGTATTAGTGTATAGATAATCCATGCCAAGTTTTTTAATGGACCTGAAAGTCGTGTAGGAGCTAGACCAGTCAACTTCGACCAAAAAAACCGGTTTTTCGACCATAACTTTTTTAGATTTCAATTTTTTTTTTAAATTCTTTCACCATCTGATAGATCTCGTCAATCAGCGTCCTTTGACAACCTGTTTATCTATGAACTACCAAAAGCTTCCATTCAATCGCCGTGTCGCATTAAACTCCCAAATGGGACCTAGTAGGTACCCAGCGATCTAAAAGTCATTTTCAATGACAAAAGGCTTTTGTAAGTCTGGCGGATATTCGGCTGTTCTCCTCTACAGGTCGCATTTCTTAACCGATTCTTGTGAAATTTTGTGAGCAGTTTCGATAGTCATATGTTTTTTTGAAGTGAAAACTTCTTTAGCGGCGTTGTGCACTTTTTTTGTAATGGGTAAAAAATGTTAAACTCGCGTCAGGACACGTGACCTGATCGAAAATTCGTAAGACTGATGGAGTAGTGAAAACTTCTTTAGCGGCGTTGTGCACTTGTTTTGTAATGGGTAAAAAATGTTAAACTCGCGTCAGGACACGTGACCTGATCGAAAATTCGTAAGACGGATGGAGTTGATTTTTTGTTGATTTTTCTGAGATATAAACTTTTTAATGTAATATAAATTGTCATGTTTGTGTACGATAGCGCAAAAAATAAATATTGTATTCTACCTCATAAATGATAGTAGTTTTATACTGATAATCAAAGCAATTCGTGCAAAATTATTCCCTAACCATTCCAAAATATCAAAAATGCACAACGTTAATATTCAAGTTTTCACTTCTGCCGGCACTCCCGGAGTGCAACCCGTCGTTTTTTTGATTAATTCAGTTTTTGTATTTTTTTCAAAATGACGGCTTGATAACGTAAAAAATATCATATAGAAAAAATCATTAAGAAAAATTCGTGAGGTCTACAGCTATAACAGAGTCAATTATTTGTACATCCCAGGTTTCCTCTTTATTCATACGTATTTTTTTTAAAGATATTAATATTTAATCTTTGTATGTATGTCAGAGATTTCCTTAAAAAAACTAATTGGTTTTTCCATTTTTATTTTTTATTTTTATTTGCTTGAGAGCTCACCTATAATGTATAGCGGCTTTCCGTCTTTGAGGCGCGCGCCGTATTAACTTGACATATATCTATTGCCTTACACTTACTGCATATTTTCATATTATACTATTGGATGCCCGCAGCTTCGCCCGCGCAGATTCCGATTTTTGCGGTTCCCGTGGGAATTTCCCAAAATCCTTTCTTAGCGGATGCCTACGTCATAACATCTACCTGCATGCCAAATTTCAGCCCGATCCGTCCCGTGGTTTGGGCTGTGCGTTGATAGATCACTATGTCAGTCAGTCAGTCAGTCACCTTTGAGTTATATATATATTTAGAGATTACCTTTGCAATCACACTAATGAAATAAATTGTTCAGGTGCGCAGCAAAAACTTTTTCGTGGAAACGTACAGTCAGCAGCACGTCAAAACTATTAATATTTACAATTTATTTTCTTTAGAGAGGAGCACCCAGGACCCAGGCAAGCAAAAAACCGGCTAAGTGCGAATCGAACTCATATGGAGAGGGTTCCGTACAATTTCGTTTTCCGTAAGAACTTTAGGTTGTAGGATTTTTGTTTATGTTTATACAAATATACATACATGCATACATACATACGTAAATACATACATACATACACTCGAAAAATATAACCCTCATTCTAGCGCAGTCGGGTAAAAATTTCCGTAGAATGAGGGCCTAATAACGAATCTTGCCAGAACAACCAATAAAGTCACTTAACAGTACATAAATAGTTAATATTCAAAAAACATTACAGCCACAGACATGTTTTTTTTGTTTATACTAGTGATGTAGAAATACCTTTTAATTATAAATTTTAACCTTTTTTTCACGATGACTAATCTTTTTACGTTTTTACGTTTGGTTGCTTGAAATTATAACCACCTCCGTGGCGTATTGGTTAGTCCATTCGCTTCACACCAGTAGGTAGCGGGTTCGATTCCCATCGGGGTCAACTTTGTAAGACTCGGTTTGGTTGGTGGTAGGGCATTTTCATAGCCCACCTGTCTAGCTACCACCATCTTATCTAAGTCTTGCCGCCAAACATCAATGTTAATAGCATTCCATTACGAAAATATAACCAGTTCCCCACAGCCTTGGGGAACATTGGTAAGCAGTGGCGTAGCGTAGTCGGGCGGTAGTGGCGGCCCACCCCGGACGGCACTTTTTAGGGGGCGGCAAAATTTCACAATAAATAGTGCACTATTCTCACTATGGCACCTCTTCTATACATTTCTGGTAAGCTTTTACATTGATATTTATTTGTTTGACCTTGAGCTTGCTATAATATATGTTATGCAAGTAGGCAGATATCGAAATTTCTTGGATTCGATCATTTACTAGAAAATGTCAATGTTGATCAAGAAATGACAATGCTTGAAATACTTGAAAAACTTGAAACAAGATTACTAAACTTGTAAACAAACACACGTCTACAAGAAGGAAGCCACACAACAGAAAATGAAAATACAAAACATCTTTCAGAAAAACCTATTGTCTTCATTCATTCACAATAACGCGTGGAAGCGTGTAATCGAGTTCTGTTATAAAATGTACACTTACTACGTAAATGAAATGATATTCATTAATTCGTGTAAGAAGGCAATAAAACGACTCGCCGTATACTTTTCACTATTCTGTCTAGCTGTTTTAGTGACTATTATACCGCATTTTCTTTGCACTTCAGTACGCTCACACAGACATGCAAGATTTGCGACAGATCTCAAATATATACTGTTTTACAACGACTCACATGGTCAGCAGAAACAGAAGAGGCATCAGCATATTGATAAGGGACTATTTCCTATCGGCCAGAGGCTTTTCATTAAGCAGAAGTGCAAGAACATTAATTGCTACATAACTTACAACAGAAGCTTGCTACCTCACGATGGAGACTTTGATGCTGTAATTTTCGATATGAATACATTGAAACACGTTAAATTATATGATATAGATTTAAACAGAATGCCTCATCAAAAATATGTGTTTAAATCTCTAGAGTCTTCTGAACATCACTCACTATGCCATGAATATTACGAAGACTTCTTCAACTGGACTTGGACTTACAAACTAAACTCTGATTTACCACATCCATTTATAAGCATATTCGATACAAAATACAATATAGTGGGGCCAAAGAAAAACATGACTTGGAAAATTGATAAGAAACATAGCAAAAGATCTTATAGAGACAAAACAAGCACTAAAAGGAAAGCTGTAGCCTGGATAATTGATAAGTGTAAACTAAGATCGAAGCATAAAGACTTTCTCGTTGATTTTCAACAGGAATTGAAAGGATATAACTTCAGTTTGGACACTTATGGGGCCTGTGGTAAGAAGCAGTGTCCTGGGGGAGCAGATTCATCCTGCTATAAAATGATAGAAAAGGATTACTACTTTCAGCTGGTTCTAGAAGATTCTTTTGCAGAAGACTATGTGACTGATAAAATAGTGAGAGTTATGGCTCATGCGACAATTCCAATTGTCAGTGGTGGTATTCAGTATGAAAAGTAAGTAACTATGAGTTCGTTTCTAATTTAATAATAAAATCAGACCTACAATTCCGTTTATTCTATTTTCCGTATGTTCATTTTAATAAGGTTTTCCAAATATTTTCAAAAACGATTTAAAATTCCTTATACGAGCCATCAACAAAAAAAAATGTCATGAGAATCAAAGTTCAAATGATTGAAATCACTTTTTATTCCAATTCATTTTCTTCTTAGAGACCTAGTTATAATGTACCAAATCACTGTTAAGGTTGCTGTCTCCTGTTTTATAGCTATTTTTAATTTCATCATCAACATCATACCAGCCGAAACACGTCCACTGCTGGACAAAGGCATTTCCTCGACGTTCGGTCCTACGCTGCCCGCATCCAGCGGCTCCCCGCGACCTTCACCAGGTCTTCGGTCCACCGTGTTAGAGGCCTGCTCGAGAACTTTACTACCCTAACGGCATCTGTTCTACGAGCTATGCGTCCTGCCCACTGCAACTTGAGTTTAGCGATTCTGTGAACACTTGGTTCTCCTACGGATCACCTCATTTCTGATTAGATCGCCTAGGGAAACTCCGAGCATAAGTCGCTCCGTCGCCTTTTTGGTGACCATGAGCATAGGGTGACATTTTTAATTTAAAGCTTTTTAATTCCTTAAAGTACGTATACAGCATAACTTGAATAACAACAGAATACCTATGGCGAGTTTACATCACCTTAAAATAGTCTGGTCTAAAAATTATACTTACCATACTTTGAGATTAAATAATACAAGATTGGAATAATACTACACAATACTACCAGCTATTTTTTAAATCTTAGACTATTCAGTTATTCTCCTTACTTACTTTACCGAAAATCTGTGTAATGTCAAAGTCTTTCTAAAGAAATCTTTGTGTTGATGACCTGGTGAAGGCGCTGGATGCGGGCAACACAGGACCGGTCATTGTGGAAATCCTTGGGAGAGGCCTTTGTCCAGTAGTGAACGTCTTTCGGCTGATATGATGATGATGATGAAAAAATGTACTCAATCGTCAAAACGAGATGGGTCCATAACATCATCATTTTTATCGAAGAATATTTTAGGTTAGGTACGTTAGTACTAATATATATACTTTGGTTTAGGTTCGATTTTAGGATATTTTTACCGCCTCCATGGCGTAATAGTTAGTCCATTCGCTTCACACCAGGAGGTCGCAGGTTCGATTCCCGGCGGGGTCAACTTTGTAGGACTCGGTTTGGTCGGTGGTAGGATATTTTCATAGCCCGCCTGGCTAGCTACCACCATCTTATCTAAGTCTTACCCCCAAACATCAATGTTAACATCATTGATGTGTTCCGGCTTAATTATAAGATAGCCAGATTCCCATTCCCCATTGGGGAATCTTGGTAAGCCCGCTTCCATCTTCGGCATCATCGTCACTTACCTACCATCAGGTGAAATGATGCCAAGGGCTTATCAATTGTGGATTAATAAAAAAATATTATTGGTCTGCATTTTATTTTAGTCACCTTTAAAACACAGTCTTTTTTACAGCTTCCTACCTCCTGGCTCGTACATCAACGCCCATTCCTTCGAAATTAAAAAACTTGGTGCCGTCATCAACTACCTCATCAATAACGCCTCCCTGTACGAATACTTCTTCGACTGGAAGAATAACTACTATTACACTCCAAGACAAAGTAACTTTGTGTGTGATCTCTGTGAGAAACTGAACGATGAGCGCAGTGTATCTGAACAAACCAGCTACCAGAACCTTAGGGAGTGGTGGGATCCAGATTATAAGGACACTTGCGAACGAACACGCCTGTATACTTATTTTACTAATCATTAAAATTTTGTTAACACCAATATAGAGTAAATCCATACTATAATAATATTATAAATGTGAAATGTGTTTGTTTGTTTGTTGCCTTTTCACGCCTCAACACCTTAACCAATCTTGATGAAATTTGGCATGCAAGTAGCCTGTGTCACTGGGAAGGACATAGGCTACTTTTTATTCCGTGAAAATAGCATAGTCCGAAGCAGTTCCTGAGGGAACTGAAAATGTACTCTTTTTTTTGTTAGTTCCTTTAACATTGCAATGGAACAATGGATTGCTGTGATGTTTTGCACATAGATGGCTGAGGGGTGATGACGGAGCAAACAAAATCACAGCGAAGTCCTATACGTTCGAGAACCAAACTGTAACCAATCTGTATCAGGTTGCCAAAACGGCCGTAGGGCAATCTGGGTGACGAGGGGGTGAGGTCGCAATCTAGAGAGCGGCAGGGAGTGTCCATACTGTATGTTAGTACTAATATATATACTTTGATTCTAGACTTACTTATCTTCAAACCGGAACGCATTGGCGGCAAGACTTAGATAAGATGGTGGTAGCTAGCCAGGCGGACTATGAAAATGCCCTACCACCAACCAAACTGAGTCTTACAATGTTGACCCCGCCGGGAATAGAACCTGCGACCTCCTGGTGTGAAGCGAATGGACTAACCATTACGCCACAAGGCGGTTAAAGTTAGTTTTAAAGGGTTTTCTTACATAGCCTGTTAAATAGCCTTGCTTTGCAGTAGTCTGGTGAAAACTATTCATTGTTGAAAGGTGGAGAAATTTATGTACGTGAATAAAAGGTATATTTTTAATACAGGGTGTATCAAAATTGGTGTAGGTCCCGTTAACTGGGGCTTTTACTCATCCTACTAATCAACTTTTGGTTTAATGACTGCTGAAATCGCAAAAAAATACAAACTCTTCATATAAATCGATCCACCAATTTTGTGCATTTTTGTATAGAGGTTCCAAAATCATTTTTGAGAATTGTCCATGGGTTCCCTGGGGAAAGTTGTTCAGTATGATGAGTAGAACCCCAAGTTAACGGGTCCAATACCAATTTTTTTTACATCACGTATAAGTATGTATATCAATCTCAGGTTCCCACTAGTCAGGGAATCCTAGTTTGGGGCCAGACGACTTTGTGATATGAGCATATTATGATGATGAGCGTCGGTGGCGTATCGGCTAGGGCCACTACCTTCGGGAGGCCCAGGTTAGAATTCTGCTACGTACCAATGTGTTTTCATATGTACGTTTAATACTCATCATACTGAACAATTTTTGTAAAATAACTGCTGAAATCGCAAAAATTACAAACTCTTTATACAAATCGATCGACCAATTTTGTGCTTTTTCCAATTATTTTTTTTTGAGAATTGACTATGGGTTCCTTGGGGAAAGTTGTTCAGTATGATGAGTAGGACCCCCAGTTAACGGGTCCTACACCAATTTTGTTACACCATGTATATACTTTTTGCCTTCCCTCGTTTTGCATGGCGAGGGCTCCGATATCACTCCTCAGGGACGCATCTGTGATCGACGTCCCGACTCCAGATTTATTATTGAATACTTCTTTATCCCTCCTCTATACCTCCTTTATTCACTGACAATGCAACGATCACCATCCATCTTCCTTCGTTTCGTATTTTTTGAGATTTTGTCTGTAGTAGGCTAACGTAATTGAAGTTAAACTCAATCAAGTAATGTTTTATTAAAAACTGTATTTGTATGTATATAAAAACAAAGTATTTTTGCAGATGGTAAAGAAAATTGTATATGGAAAATCTATGAACTTATTACATATCCAACAGCACATCTTATGTTGGTCTACTATGAATCCTGATCTAAGGAAAGCCTACTTGGCCGTGATAACTTGCCATTAATATAAGTATGCTTTCAAAAATTTCAAATGAAAATCCTTATTCATATCAACATTAAAGAACACTAAATTTTTTTAGTCGCACAAAAGAATGGTGCTTGTTTATAGGGAGGGGTGGGGAGGGAGTTTACTCATTGTTGTCTTTAATAAAGTATTTCAGACTTATGCTCAATGTTTGCAAGTCGCTAAGGATTCTGAACCTGTGACTTTTCATTTAAATGGCCATAGCGACTCTCATCTTACAAAAGTTTACCGATTTTGACCACTTTTTTATAAGTTGTCAGTCAGTACAATAGCTAGGTTTATAGGTTTTTGTTTTTAAAACGAAACGTTTAAACCTTGCTTTTGTTCTGACTGACAATCGTTAACGTTATCGCTTTTTGTACGAAAACTCGCAGGTTAACAATCCGCTTATGGAATCTGACACGACTTAGCGACTGCCATTTAAGGCTTTAAGATGCCTCAATCCGAGCAGGTTGATACGTGTTAAAATAATATCGAATAAAAAGTAATTTATGTTCGGGCGCCATTTATATGTAGCAGAAATTAAACAGTTTTATTTAATTTCTGCTACCGTTAGTACTAATATATAAGTATATACTGTGCCACTAGCCATTTATATAAGCAAACCACTTTGCGCAGTAAGTTATCGAAACGTCATCATTCTTTAGTGGGCATGCGCATTGTTGCTCATCACACATCACCTGAGTTCTTAGTCAAGGTACATGTCATTATATCGAAGATAGCCCCGTAATCACAGCGTCGGTGGCGTAACGGGAGGTGGTGATTCGAATCCTGCCACGTACCATTGTGATTTCGAATTTAGATTTCATATGTACGTTTATCCGACGCTCTTACGGTGAAGGAAAACATCGTGAGGAAATCTGCACACGCCTGCGGAGAAACTCGCAGGTTGTGTGTGAAGTCGACCAAACCGCACTAGGCCCGCGTGGTCTACTAAGGCCCGATCGCCCTTCAAGGTCGGCTCGAACCCCTCGGTGGGGACGTATATGAGCTGATATGACGATATGGAAGATGGTATTTTTTAATTTCTAGTGGCTGTATTCCAACTAGCAGGCACAGTCTTGGCCCGGCATGCCTCCTATACAGAGGCTTCGTTTTTCTATTGGGCTGGTGCCGACGCCGTTGCAGGTCAGTGGAAAGATCTCCATATATTTTTTAACATTTTTGCTTCCCCGGCAGCCGGTGCCGTGCCGGGCTACCGAAGCCCGCGAACCACTAATTAAAGTAGGTACTCCATGGAAGGAAGTGGGAACGAAAGACGTCGTTGGCGTTGTTATCGGTTGCTAGCTTAGACAAGATAGAACCGGACCCGCCTTCATCCCGATTCCTCAAACAAAATTTCCTGCCAAAGCTCCCGGAGAACGAGGTATTACTACATAGACAAGCACAAACACAAACGCTAAAATGATTCTCGTCGCTACACACTCACACTCACTAAAGTTCTCGAGTGGCAACCGCGCACTGGAACACGTAGCGTAGGCAGCCCTTCCATTAGGTTAGGTTACTAGGCTAGGTAGGACATTGTACGGTCAAATTGACTGGAACTGACCTCTTCTATACCCCCTTTTCGTTTCCTCCGCCAGTTTCCAATCACCCTATAATATGCCTTGATCATTTTACAATCTGCGTACAGCATTTTACAATTTGCCTGACCGTTTATCACCTCACCTCTTAAATTTTAACCGATTTGGACCAATTTTTGATAGGTAGTCAGTCAGAACAAAAGCTAGGCTTATACGTTTTTGTTTTTTCGATAAAGGTAATAAGAAGAATTTTATTGTCGATCACGTGTTTTCATACAAAACTAATTTCGACCAATTTTAACTTATTTATTATCAGTAATTTAAAAAACGAAACATATAAGCCTAGTCTTTGTTCTGACTGACAACCTATAATAAATTGGTCCAAATCGGTTAACATTTAAGAGGTGAAAATCGTTAACGCCGTTTGTATGAAAAGTCGCAGCTCCACAATCCTCTTAAATCTCAATTGAAACCTTAAAAAAATATAATGTTTTTTCACGTTTGCGCGATGAACGCTATCTATTCATAATTCATGTAATAAACTTAAGCCCAATGAAAAAGTGTTTTCTTTCAATAAGTAGACTGAAGAAGATACGTATTATTACAGATATCATTCCAAAAGTATCTTATATCTGTTATCTGAAATACTCATCTTAATGGTACCTTGTATTTTATATTCCAGACTAGCTGTTACCCGCGGCTTCGCCCGCGTGGACAACGTTTCTATGACTTTTCGAGGGGGCGCAGTGCACGAGTCGCAAGCGGCTCGCAAGCGTGGAAAAAAGTAGCATATGTGTTAATCCAGGTCTTTATCTGTCTACCTACCAAATTTCAGCTAGATCCGTTCATTAGTTTTTGCGTGAAAGAGTAACAAACTTTACATTCTTACAAACTTTCGCGTTTATAATATTAGTAGGGAGTAGGATACTTTGTAAAGGGTATCGTGTACATCTCTGCCTACTGTATTTTCTCCCTGAACATAATATTTTAAGATTTACCTAAGCAAAGACAACTTCTGAAATATAAATATGTGGAAAATTAGTATAAATATGTGGAAAAGTAGGATAAATATGTGGGAATGTAGGTATGTTCGGAGCCTCGTAAAAAGGTGTACAAGACACGTCCCAGAAGCAGTCCCGCAAATTGCTCTAATGTACTTTTTACCCAACTGTCTAAAAGGAGGGAGAAATGATTTTTTGGGTGTATGTATGTATGTCTTTTTCTTTTGCTTTTCCGTAAGTGGCAGTGAGCGGGGCACATAGCTCGTAGAACAGATGGCCGTTGGGGCAGTAAAGTTCTCGAGTGGCGACCGCGCATTGGGGGAGGCCTATGTCCAGCATTGGACGTCCTTCGGCTGATATGATGAAGCCTGCGCCTAAACGGCTTTTTTTTAGAGTGCGTGGTGTCGTTAGATTCGTCTTGATCCCGTGAGTGACATAGCATACATTTTAACCCGATTTCCCGAAAAAGGGGGTCATGTCTTAATGCACTCTGGTTTTTAATTGTGAATTAAACTGGTCTGTTTATTTATGCGATAAAAATAGAGCGAGTTGACGCGAGTTGTTAATTCCTTTCTGGTGGTTATGTTAAATGTATCCTATCCTCATTCCCATTCTGTTATAGATGGTGAAGCTTAGACTTTAAGGCGGTATTATTACACATTTTCGTTATTTTTGACGTCAATTACTCCTAAACGACAGAAAACACAAGGTTGAAAAAAAAACCCTTATTGTTGATGATGTTACTTAAAGTCAAAAGCCATTAGAAACACGATTGAGCAATGAGCAGTTTTGAAAAAATAATCCCAAAGATAGATCTACACCGTTACTTTCAACTCTAGTTAAGACTTATATTTAGAAGTACAAATTAAAAAAAATATAAAACAATATTTAATACAAATTGAGTAATTATTTTTTAAACTTTCTTTGTAGTTTTTGATTGAAACGAAAAACCATTGAAAAAGTGAAATAGTGTGGTTATTTTCTTTACTCTTTAGACGTAAAAAAACCGACTTCCATCGCAACAACTTAGTACTTTTATGCATTATTATTTTAGGTTTTTGTTAATTTTCTAATAAAGAACTACACCGATTTTGATAAAATTTATATGGGACCACACGAGAAGCACTAGCTTCAAATTAAAAAAGAATGATCAAAATCGGTTCACCCAGTCAAAAGTTCTGAGGTAACACACATAAAAAAAACATACAGTCGAATTGAGCACCTCCTCCTTTTTGGAAGTCGGTTAAAAAAATAAGACAGACAACTTTTCCAATCAATACCTCGCCTTATTGATGTCTGTACTCAATAGTCTGCACTAGGTCCAATTCTGTACTCAATAGTCTGCACTAGGTTCAATTCTGTACTCAATAGTCTGCACTAGATCCAATTCTGTACTCAAGAGTCTGCACTAGGTTCAATTCTGTACTCAATAGTCTGCACTAGGTTCAATTCTGTACTCAACAGTCTGCACTAGGTTCAATTCTGTACTCAATAGCTTGCACTAGGTTCAATTCTGTACTCAATAGTCTGCACTAGGTTCAATTCTGTACTCAATAGTCTGCACTAGGTTCAATTCTGTACTCAATAGCCTGCACTAGGTTCAATTCTGTACTCAATAGCCTGCACTAGGTTCAATTCTGTACTCAATAGCCCGCATTAGGTTCAATTCTGTACTCATTAGCCCGCATTAGGTTCAATTCTGTACTCGATAGCCTGCACTAGGTTCAATTCTGTACTCAATAGCCCGCATTAGGTTCAATTCTGTACTCGATAGCCTGCACTAGGTTCAATTCTGTACTCAATAGCCTGCACTAGGTTCAATTCTGTACTCAATAGTCTGCACTAGGTTCAATTCTGTACTCAAAAGTCTGCACTAGGTTCAATTCGTGCTCAGCTGTTACGTCCGGGGCTCGTACCTAAGCCACAGGTGCTTGAAGGTAAATATACATACGCGGTTATCAGGGCGACGTGTGGCCTCCCCCCTACCATTGTCACATCGTAATGTGTCTAACTGGTCTATTGCATTTGTTTTCTTACTTTCAACACATAATTAAGTAGTTAACACCTTAAGATAGGTCAAATGACAATATTCAATTCAAATTATTGAAAGACTGTGTAGAGCTACCACTATGGAAAAAATATATAATATACTTAAAGTAATAGAAAATCGATTAAATTGAATACAATTTTTAAAATATTACCACTTTTGATGTAAAAAATATACTGTAGTGTAGACCCTGTTTTTGGCATTAATCGCAAAATTTCTCGAAAGTAAATAGTTATTTTGGAATGAAACCAACACACAAAAATCGGTGAGTTTAAGACCTTTCATTTAAAAAAATTATAAAAACATGTAAAATCGACTATTGGGCTTTCGGTTTGAACGTAACAGCGCGTTTAAGCCCGCATTGATTTGAACTTAAAATGAATAGACTTACGATATTATCGATATTATTTTAGTACGTATCAATCAGCTCGGATTGAGGCATCTTAAAGCCTTAAGTGGATCGATGACTGGTGATATCCATGGGGGAGACCTTTGTCCAGCATTGGATGTCTTTCGGCTGATATGATGATATGATGATGTTGTAGGTTAGGCGGTAAATATTCCTAATTTTCTATTTTCAATTATTGTAATGTCTGGAAACTCAAGTAAGTATTGAATTTCATTAATTAAGTAAATCAATCTTTCATGTAGTTTCATTTTTGTTTGATCATTCTCTATTCCTTGGCAGGCCATTTAAAGCCCAATAGTTTCTACGTAGAGGTTGTGGTATCGAAAAAAATATTTAAGGTGGAGTGACTCATGCAGGTAGGAGCATAGTAAAATTGTGTAAAATATATCAATTTCCTTTGTAGTTTTTAACCGATTCATTAAGTCGAATGTTATGACGTCATTCACAATTATTAACTCACCGACTTTGACAATGAGTTTACGTTCAATTTAGAAAAAACAAACGAGTGTTAAAAAGTAACTCTTTTGGCTGTAACTTTAACGGCTACTTTGTGACGTTGTCATATGAAAATGACATCTTTTTAGGATTCCGTTGCAGGCAATGGGACCGTTCGTCTTTTTGTCTGTCCGTCCGTCTTTTCTTCTGTCTGTCCGACCTTTCAAAGGCAGTGTCTTTAGTTACAGGTAGCTGGTTAAAATGTACACAGAATATGACGTATGATTATAAGGCACTTACCATCAGGTGAGGTGCAGCCAAACACACTCAAATTTTTAGTAAAAAAAGACTAGTTAATGCCCGTGCCTTTGCCCGCAAGGACACCGACGGTGCGAGGCTTGTTTTGTTACGAACCTTCCTTGGCGCGCGCACAACAATACACCAAAGTTTCATCGTAAACTCTCGGGCCATTTCCGAGTTTTGTCGAGACTAACGAACAGCAATTACATAATATAGATTTACTAACATTAAAAACATATAAAAGAAAAAATAAGGGTGGCCCTATACAAGAAACATGATTTTTTTGTTTAAGTTTTTGCTCTATCATAAAAACGGTTATACAGGGTGTCTCAAAAGAAAGTTTATATTTGTTTAGCTTACTGCGTGAACGCAAAGAATCCTAGGGGCGCGAAGGGTAAATCAATCGGTAGACTGGCTATAGAGCGTTTCACGGGAGACAGCGTACGTTCCGTGTGCGCGCGTTTTACAAAAACAATGATTCTGCCAATTCTTCCATAACTGCCTGGCGATTTTTGCAATCGTTACCAAATTCATCACCTTAAAGAAGCAACAGAATTAAAACGTGGGTACAGGAAGTTTGAGGAAGGTCTAATCAAACTTCTAGACCTTAAAAAACACCCAGTGACGAAATTGGTAATGATTGCGAAGTTTCCGCCGCGCAATTATGGCAGAATTGGCAGAATCAAAAACAACGATTCTGCCAGACGCTCGCACACGGAACGAACGCTGTTTCCCGTGAAACGCTCTATAGCGACTGAATTCCCAAGAGCCAGTCTACCGATTGATATACCCCCCGCGCCCCTAGGATTCTTTGCGTTCACGCAGTAAGCTAAACAAATATAAACTTTCTTTTGACACGACCTGTATATTAAACCATGAAATTTGGTAGGATTATTAGATTAGTATTAATACTTAAATAAAACAACAAATAATAAAAACTGGCCAATTGTGAGACGTACTCGTGCTAAGAAGTCCAAACTGAATAAAAAAAGTATTTTTCTCTCGCTTGCGTTGATGTCGTTTGTTTTTCATCATAACAGCTCATATACGTCCCCACCGAAGGGCTAGAGCCTACCCTGGATTAGGGCGATCGGGCCTTAGTTGACCACGCGGGCCCAGTGCGGGTTGGTCGACTTCACACACAACCTGCTAGTTTCTCCGCAGGCGTGTGCAGATTTCCTCACGATGTTTTCCTTCACCGTAAGAGCGTCGGATAAACGTACATATGAAATCTAAATTCGAAATCACATTGGTACGTGACAGGATTCGAACCACGACCTCCCGAACAGTAGGCGGCGGCCCTAGCCGTTACGCCACCAACGCCTTTTATTTTCAATAGAATCGAAAGCCTTTTTTGAATTTGGAACCGTGTATTTATATTCATTTGAGTATTCGGATTTTGAGCATAAAAACTCTTTTCGAATAAAAACTTGTACCTAAAAGATTTTAGGTTTTTCGAAAACTATTCCTGTTAAAACCATTGATATATTTTGGTTCTCACCGAGTAGATTATGGGTTTCTTAAGAAATCAGTGGCAGATACTGTCCACCTTATGTTGACATTTATAGTTGCAGTTTGCACATAATTTTTAGAACGAGTTCATAAAGAATAGCTGCGCGAACCGTTGTTTGACTGGACACTTTTTAAAAGCTGACACAGTTTATACTATTTTTTTTTACTTAAACGGCGGTAATATTCGTTACTTTTGACTCCCAAACGACAGAAAACACTAGATTGAAAAAGAATTCCTTATTGTTGATAATGTCTCGTAAAGTCAAAAGCTATTAGAAACACGATTGAGCAGTTTTGGCTCGATAGAAAAAAATCTCAAAGATAGGTCTACACCGTTACTTTCAACTCTAGTTATGATTAATATTTATAATGAAATATTTACAACAATATTTGTTATGATAATACAAAGTGAGTAATATTATTATTTTTTATACTTTCATTGTAGTTGTTAATTGAAACGAAAAACCATTAAAAGAGTGTGGTTTTTCTTTACTGTTTACACGTAAAGAAAAAGAGAAACACAACTGTTCCAATCTATACCTCGCCTTAATTAAATAATTTATGTATGTCATAGCGATCTATTAGAATTGACGATTTCTTGAAATGGTTAACCATCGCTTGGCGAGGCTCTTCGATGTTATCATCTTCATCATCGAACCTAACGAATCTGTTATCGCTCGCTACACTCGCCCAAAACAGATCCGCCCGGGCATTTCATGATCTTGTCAGTTTAGCTGTTCATATCGTCAAACCAATGTATATATATTAGTACTAACATACAGTATGGACACTTCCTGCCGCACTTTAGATTGCGATCTCACCCCCTCTTCACCCAGATTGATACAGATTGGTTACAGTTTGGTTGTTGAACGTATAGGATTTCACCGCGATTCTGTATGTTCCGTCATTTGTTTTTAGAAATGTCATTTCTTGCCGTTTGTATGAAGTGTCCGAAGTGTGGTCAAACACTGATTCTTCATTGATCGGGCCAGTCCATATAATTATGATGCGTGCAGCGGCTGTTAGATGGATTCATGAAATATACAATCATTTCATGATCTGGTCAGCCATTACATGAAATAATAAATTCTTTGATATCGCCACGACATGTATAAATTCTTTAGTTAATACATAAGCAAGAAAATTTTGAATAGATTACACTTAGGACAATGATAAGGGCTATAGAACAATGTAAATCGCAGCAGGTGCGCAGTCCTTCGTTAACACCATCGAACACGATACACTGCCGAATTTCGTGTGAATCCAATTACGCCAGTAATGTTGGTTTACGTTGCACTATCGGATTTGGTCGGTTGTATTTTAATGGTAGTTCTATTCTATGAGCTTCTGTTTCCAAGCGTTCGGTCAGCTTTGTGAATTATAAATCCACACTTTAGCAATTTGTTGTAAAACCATATTGAAAATTGATAAAAACGTTATACAGGCTGTAATAAAGTTGGTGTAGGACCCGATAACTGGGACTTCTACTAATCATACTGAACAACTTTTCCCAAGGAACACATAGTCAAGTTTAAAAAAAATTGACGCTCCATACTAAAATGCACAAAATTGGCCAATCAGGTGATCGTTTTGTATGAAGAGTTCAAATTAATATTTTTCCGATTTCAGCAAACTTGTAAAACAAAAGTTGTTCAGTATGATGAGTAGAAGCCCCAGTTAACGGGACCTACACCAATTTTGTTACACCCTGTATATTTGTTTCTGTTTCATTCTAAAAATTACTTACTTAAATTGGTTAAGTAGTGGAGTGAAGAAACGTATTGTGGACCACCCTGGAGGCATTACCAATTGATTAAGAATATGTCAAAGTCGTCTGGAGCGTCGGTGGCGTAACGGCTAGGGCTGCCGCCTCCTGTCCGGGAGGTAGTGGTTCGAATCCTGCCACGTACCAATGTGATTTCGAATTTATATTTCATATGTACGTTTATGCGATGCTCTTACGGTGAAGGAAAACATCGTGAGGAAACTTGCACACGCCTGGGAAGATACTCGCAGGTTGTGTGTGAAGTCGACCAACCCGCATTGGGCCCGCGTGGTCGACTAAGGCCCGATCGTCCTAATTTAGGATAGGCTCGAGCCTCTCGGTGGGGAAATAATATATGAGCAGAAATGATGATGTTGATGTCAAAATCGGTTCACTATCGCCGAAGAAATCGTGTAACATATATAAAAAAATAACAGTTGAAATAAGAACCTCCTCCTTTCTTTAAGGTCAGCTAAAAATAAAAAAATACAGTAAATTAAATTAACTACTTAATAAAACAACCTTATTCCTATAAAAAGTAAATTGGTTAAAAATTTAAATATTCATTTCCACATGCCAGCCTACTCCAATCTCCACAAGGGCCTGACCAGGCATAATTCAAATAGGAGCGATGTGGCGCCCTCTTCACACCAGAGTTGGAGGGCTCTCAAATATTCATCAGTTAGGTTAGGTATCCACATTTGCTGCAGAAGCCCAGGACCTCAATATATAGCAATTTTGTAGAAAGAATGAGCACAATTAGTTTGGTGCCGTGACCAGGATATATTTGCTTGCAAGAGCAGTCAATCTAGTGGTCTGTCTCTCTGTCTGTCCGTTGGTATGTCACAGCAGTTTTTTTAAATGATTTTTCACCCATAGGGCTAAAATTTGGTAGGTATGGTTATACAAACCTATGACCCCTATAAAGTAAGAAATAAAATTATGATAAGGAAATTGTTTTAGGGTATCTCGTCTACATGATAACTGAAAACGCTGAGCACGTTAAAAAATCGACTTTCATCGCTGCAACTTAGTACATCATCATCATATCAGCCGAAGGAAGTCCACTGCTGGACATAGGCCTCCCCCAAGGATCGCCACGACGACCGGTTCTGCGCTGCCCGCATCCAGCGGCTTCCCGCGACCTTCACCAGGTCATCGGTCCACCGAGTGGGAGGCCTGCCTACACTACGCTTTCCGGTGCGTGGTCGCCACTCGAGAACTTTACTGCCCCAACGGCCATCTGTTCTACGAGCAATGTGCCCCGCCCACTGCCACTTAAGTTTAGCAATTCTGTGAGCTATGTCGGTTACTTTGGTTCTCTTACGGATCTCCTCGTTTCTGATTCGATCACGCAGAGAAACTCCGAGCATAGCACGCTCCATTGCCCTTTGGGTGAACTTGAGCCTTCTTATGAGGCCCATAGTAAGCGACCATGTCTCAGTTCCGTACGTCATCACTGGCAACACACATTGGTCGAAGACCTTGGTCTTAAGACACTGCGGTATCTGGGACGTAAAGATATTGCGAAGCTTCCCGAACGCTGCCCAGCCGAGTTGGATTCGACGATTGATCTCTTTCTCGAAGTTGGACCTACCTAACTGGACTGTTTGTCCCAGGTATACATATTCGGTAACAACTTCGAGTGTAGAGCCTCCAACCTTCAGAGGAGTAGGTATGACACGGACGTTTGACATAATTTTCGTCTTGTCCATGTTCATTCTAAGACCCACTTGTTGAGAGGCTCTACTGAGGCCATCGAGCATTGTGCCTAAGTCGTCCATAGTCTCAGCCATGACCACGATATCGTCAGCGAATCGAAGGTGGGTGATGTACTCGCCGTTGATATTGATGCCGAGTCCACCCCAGTCCAAAAGCTTGAAAATATCTTCCAGGGCGGCGGTGAACAGTAGCGGAGATATAACGTCTCCCTGTCTCACCCCTCGCTGCAGCTGGATAGGTTCCGAGTTTTGATCCTGGAGGCGAACCGACATGGTGGCGTTTTCATACAAACACTTCAGCACTTCGATATATCGATAGTCAATTTGGCACCTCTGGAGAGACTGTAACACAGCCCAGGTTTCGACCGAATCGAAGGCTTTCTCATAGTCCACGAACGCCAAGCATAGTGGCTGATTGTACTCTTCGGTCTTCTGTATAATCTGCCGCAGCGTATGTATGTGGTCTATGGTACTAAAACCATTCCGGAAACCGGCTTGTTCGGGAGGCTGGAAGTCGTCAAACCTGCGTGCGAGACGATTCGTAATGACCCTCGAAAACAGTTTGTAGACATGGCTCAGAAGTGAGATGGGTCTGTAGTTCTTCAGCAGGGTATTGTCGCCCTTTTTGAAGAAAAGCACGACCACACTTCTGTGCCATGCCTTAGGCGTTTGTCCCTCAAGTATAACGGAATTAAATAATTTCTGAAGAGCTTCAAGTACCGGTGTTCCACCTGCTTTCAGAAGTTCAGCCGTAATTCCATCATCACCCGGTGCCTTATTGTTTTTAAGCTGTTTAAGAGCCATTCTAATCTCGTACAGGCTGACGTCCGGGATATCTTCGGTATAGTGTCGGGTAAGTCTAGCTCTTGGGTCTTTAGCCAGATCGCTGACAGGCAGACGTGTGGTCGTGTACAATTGTCCGTAGAACTTCTCAACTTCTTCCAGCAACTCAGTCTTAGACGATATGATCCTGCCGTCCTCAGTCTTCAGCTTGGTCAGTTGGCTTTGACCAACAGACAGATCTCTAGCGAACACTTTTGAGCCCTTGTTGTTCTCAACCGCCTCTTTAATACAATTTGTATTAAAGTGTAAATATATTGTAAATTCTTGGTCCTTGAAAGCAGAAAAATCCATTTATAAAGCTAGTCCTGAATAACTCCAACTTGCAGACCCTGAAATTTTGTCTTGTAGTGAGTTTATTACTGTTAGTGTAGTCGGCAAGTGAATGTTGTTTTAACGCTATGTGAAGAATATATAACTGCCTTACAGTAAGAACTGCCGTTAGATTATATAGATCTTTCGTAGGGAATAATAAAGACTTAAATGTAGATACCTTAAGTAGTAGCCGTTGTGAGCGTTCTACAAGGATCGTGTGTGTTTTAGCCGCTCCACCCCAAGCCGTTTAACAATAAGTGATTACAGATTGACATAGAGCCAGATATACTTGCTTCATGGTCTGCCCATCTGCCACGTGTCTCAGCTGTTTGAATAAGTATACCAATTTCCTTACTCTCGATGCTACACCTTTAATGTGTTCACGAAATGAAAGATTATTATCAATGACAACACCTAAATATTTAATGTTGTCAGTGGCCTGTATTTCCGCACATTGACAAGGAATAGAGTTGTCGTCTGAATTTTTCAATAAAGGACAGGAGTGTGCTATTATTTTAAGGGTATTGAAAGATTTTGAAAAGTTGTTTCTAATGGAGAAAGCAATGTATTTAGTTTTTTGTGAATTTAGAGTTAAAGAATTAGCATTTAGCCAGTTACAAACTTTATTAAGACCTTCTTGGGCATGCTTAAAGACTTCATCCCATGAGTTTCCACTAAAAGTCAAAGTAGTGTCATCTGCGTATGATATTATTTTGCAGTTTTTAATATTTAGCTGACACAGGTCGTTAATGTAGCACAAAAACAAGGTAGGACCCAGTATACTACCCTGGGGAACCCCAAAAGTTACATTTTCTACGTCACTTGTAATATTGTCAATTTTGACCCTTTGAGTTCTGTTTGTTAAGTAATCCTGAAAAATTTTTAGTTGGATTCCTCTTACACCTAAGTTTGAGAGCTTGTCAACAAGCATGGGGATAGAGACTGTGTCGAATGCTTTTGCCAGATCCAGAAAGATTGTCAGGCATTTCTTTTTGTTATCTAATTTTCTAGCTACAAAGTTCGTAAATTCATAAATTGCATCTTCTGTTGATCTGGATTTTCTAAAGCCAAAGGAAACTCCAAGTAATTATAGGCCTATATCACTTCTGAGTGGATTTTCAAAAATTCTTGAGAAAATTGTAAATAAACAGCTCCTTAGTTATCTAGAAACAAACAAACTCCTTAATGAACATCAATCTGGTTTTAGGGACAATAGGTCCACCGAAGATGCCGTAATTTTATTAACAGATATGATATCTCAATATCTTGACAATGGCGAATCATGTGTCGGCGTCTTTCTCGACCTCGCGAAGGCTTTCGATACAGTGTCGACGCCGATTTTGTTGAGCAAATTAGAAGGTATTGGCGTTAGAGGATGTGCCTTAAAATGGTTTACTAGCTACTTAACAAACAGAAAACAACGTTTCAAAGTTGGTAACTGTTACAGTGAACCACGTTTTGTAAATTTTGGGGTGCCGCAGGGCAGTGTCCTAGGCCCCGCCCTGTTTATAGCCTATATAAATGACATTGTTACCGTCCCTTTGCAAAAAGCTAATATAATCTGCTATGCAGATGATACGATTGTAATATTCTATGAAACAAACTGGCCAAAAATATTTAAAAGCGCAGAAAAAGGAATTAACCACATTTCAAAATGGCTAGAGGCCAATCTTCTAACCCTAAATACGGAAAAGTCTAAATTCTTATGTTTCCACAAAACGTTATCCTCTGCCCCCAAATCCACTAGCGATCTAAAAGTTTATTCCTGTCTGCTAAATCAGAATGTCATTCAGTCAATTATTGATAGCAACTGTGCTTGCCAAAATAACATATCTAGGTCAAAGAATATTAAATATTTAGGTGTTACCGTTAACGAAAATTTAACATTTGAAGATCATATTGTGGCTTCAACAAAAAGGATAAGAAAGGTCACTCATCCAATGCTTTTACTAAGTGATGTCGTTGATGTAGATTTGCTTAGTTCTATTTATATAGCCCTATATCAGTCCCTTTTAACATATTGTATCTTAGCATGGGGAAGTGCCGCTCCCTGTCATATGATAAAACTCGAAAGAGCTCAGAGATCTGTTCTCAAGGTCATGCACACTAAACCTTTTCGATATCCTACTACCGCACTTTATAAGGAAGCGGGCGTCCTAAGTGTAAGAAAACTATATATTTCTCGTGTCGCCCTTTATCTTCACAAAACGGTTATTAACTCAGAGCAATATCAGTCTATGCTTCAATCTCGCCTGTTTAAACTTCCCCGACCTTCTACTAAAACTTCTTTCGGCCATCGGTTTAAAAATTTTATTTTCCCATTTATTTACAATAAAATAGTAAGACTTACTGATATCAAGCTCTGCACAACTCGAGAGTAAAATAAAAATAAATAATGTAATTTCTACATGGACCTACAATGAAACAGAAGATTTTTTGAAAGTAACTCGATGACATACACACATGCCCTCACAAACACACACACACACATCACACACACACACATACACAACTCACTCACTTTGTATTATGCATGACTATGTTTATTAAGTTTAAATTTAAAATTTTAGTTTTATTCTTTACTGTCCGCTTACCTTAAGCATGGAAATTGTTTGCACTCACGGCCCCTACGATACAGACTTAGCCTAGTGTAGGGACCACCGTTCAATATATTTACTTGTATTGTATTTTTTCTTGTCAGGAAATCTGAAAGTATTGGAAATAGTAGAGCATATAATTAATTTAAAAGAAAAATTATCAACGCCAAGTAGGCTTTCTTAGTATATGGGTAAATGTGGACCAACTGAAGACGTGCAGTTGGATTTGTGAAAACGTTCATAGATTTTCTCAGTTGCATTTGTAAAAACGTTCATAGATTTTCTTAGTTGGATTTGTAAAAACGTTCATAGATTTTCTCAGTTGCATTTGTAAAAACGTTCATAGATTTTCTTAGTTGGATTTGTAAAAACGTTCATAGATTTTCTCAGTTGGATTTGTAAAAACGTTCATAGATTTTCTCAGTTGGATTTGTAAAAACTTTCATAGATTTTCTATACAAAATGTTCTATACCAAATAATTACTTTGTTTTTAGGGTTCCGTACCCCAAGGGTAAAAACGGGACCCTATTACTAAGACTTCGCTGTCCGTCTGTCTGTCTGTCCGTCTGTCACCAGGCTGTATTTCATGAACCGTGATAGCTAGACAGTTGAAACTTTCACAGATGATATATTTCTATTGCCGCTATAACAAAAAATACTAAAAATTAGAAAAAGTAAAAAAATAAGGGGGGGTCTCGTTACAAAAAATTTGTTTTTTTTAACATGAAGAAACTAGTGCCATCTAGTACGATGGTATGGAACCGTTTGTGTGCGGTCTGTTTTTTTTTAAACATACTTGCATTTATTCATTGAAAAGACAACGGAACCCTACTTGGGCGTGGTCCAACGCGCACTTTGCCACATTACAACTATCGCTTGTCAATGCAACGCCGATATTGGAAAAAAACTGGTTGTATGTAAAGTCGGTTTACGAACGATAATTTTACGTGATAACGTGTCACAAGCCAAACGCGTAGGCCGATCGTGCCTCTCTATCGCTTGTTCCGCGCTTTCGCTTACACGCTCTGCTCAGGCGGGACGTGAAAATGGCGTGATACTTTTTCGTGACTGCAGCCGGCGTTGATCGATTTCTAAGACGTTATCACATCAAAAAAAAAGTTAAAAAAACTAAAAAACACGCTTTTAAAGCACATTAAACTAAAAAGTGAAAAATAATTCTTAATATAAGCTGAAAACAATAATGAACGAAAAATACTTATTTTTAGTTTTTTTAAACTACATTTATTTTTCAAATTTTAGGTTAGGACAATGAGATAAACTTATGAAATTATTGTATTGTCACTGATTCTTGATAAATGTACAAAGTTTGAAATAAATCTGTCCGTTTAAAGTGGTTCAAAATCGAGTGCAAAGGAGTCGGTTACAAACATACATACATACAGGTGCAGCTAATATAGGGTGACCTTAAATTAGTTCTTGATAGCAAAGGATATGAATGTACTCGTGATTACAAACAACTTTCCCATAGAAACTATATGTCAAATATGAAAAAAAATATTTGGTCCTTCATACATTTTTGTCGATTTGATAACTTGTTATGTACCGAGGACCTAAAATTTTTTTCATGTTTGACATATAGTTTCTTAGGGAAAGTTGTTTGTAATCACGAGTACATTCATATCCTTTGTTATCAAGAACTAATTTAAGGTCACCCTATATAAGCGTGTTAAAAAGGATAGTTTTTTTGTTTTTTTTTTGTTTTTTATTGTGTCAATAACATTTAAAAATCATTATGATCGGATAATATTTAGAGGTGGATAAATGTTTTCTCTTTTTGTATAATAATTAATAATAATAATTAATAATAATAATTTTATTTCAACCAAAAGGACATTTACAACACAGTTAACAATGAATCAGTTTTATTCTATGATGGTTGTAAGTAATTTCAGTGTATACCACCTTCAACCCATACTAAGTAATGATTTACTTGTGTTATGGGTATCCAGTGGTCTTCCCCCTGGATTAAGCATAGTTATTTTGATCTATATCTTATTATCTATATCTATAGTCAACTAGTATAACTGCCCACCAAAATGAAAGTATAACTACCGAACAGTCAGTTGCATTAAAATAAACGTTCCAGAATTAATTACACGCAGATAACAGCCAGACGGCAAGTTGACAAAATCGCAAAACTCCTTATTCGCGAGCGCGATCAGGAAGGGAGGGGACTGAAGAGGCCTGGTTAGCATACCGATCGTAGGCTGCTCGCATATTCATCAGCTCTTTGTTTCTGACCCTACTTACTCCTTCAGTATGCTAATCCGTGACGTCACTGTTTGTTGGCAAACTCCAAGGCTAGGTATACTTGTCAAGTTATACTCTGATTTGGGAGGATTTGTTTATTTAACCCACCGGCACTCGCGCCTCATTTTGTGATATGAGTAGTCGCACAGGGTCTAAAGGAGCCAAAAATGAAATGTGTTTTTCTTTATAGGGCGTAACAAAATTGGTGTAGGTCCCGTTCACAGGGCTTCTACTCATCATACTCAACAACTTTAATTCTACGACTTTGCTGAAATTGCAAAAAAAAAATTTTTGCTCTTTATACAAATCGATCAGCTGATCGACCAATATTGCGCATTTTGTATGGAGGGTCTAAAGTTTTTTTGAGAATTGATTATGGGTTCTTCGGGGATAGGTGTTCAGTATGATGAGTAGAATCTCCAGTTAACGGGTCCTACACCAATTTTGTTACACCTGTATATATAAAGAATATTAAAGATTTTTAATAAATTTTATAGAATGAGGGTAATAAAACAATATTGAGATCACAGATATTTATATATTTAGGTAACAATTGTGATCTAGATCATAATAGAAAAGAGATATGTGCTAAATGGACCTCATTTTGGGACATGGACAGTCGCATGAGGCAGACCCAAAAGTTAAATGTGTTGTTTTTTCTATAAATAAAGAAATTTATAGATTTTTAGTAAATTTAATAGAAAGAGAGTAATAAAACAGTATTGAGATCAGAAATATTTATGTATTTAGGTAACAATTTTAATCTATATCACAAAAGAAAAAAAATATGTGCTAAAACACGTGAGGGTCGAAACAACCTATACTTACTTTATGCGTAACCAATATTTCAAAAGTAATGGAAGAAGATATAAGGTGCTGGGTCCTTTCGACCCATGCGCGACTACCCGCGGGTTAATATGCTTTATCTTCCATTCATTCATCGACACTTTGGATTCTCTCTATAAAGACAATGGATATTTAAATAATAATATTTTAACACAAAAACAGTTTATTGTTTAAATCATCATCTACGTTCATTTGAAAACTAAATTATTGTGTAAATTAATAGTCTGCCTGAAAATGGTGTTCGAAACAGGTCACTGACAACTCTCTTTTATTTCTCTTCCTCTTATCGTGTGGCACAATTAACCGTGCTATCCTAGGGAAAGACGGCGGTTGCCTGGTGTTGCACTTAGCATCACCCGTGGTCACGTGTAGGGCATTTAGATCAACACCTACGGACGTGTGCAACGCGACCTTCGTACTCATCTGGAATCAGATGCGCAGGTTTCCTCACAAAGTTTTCCTTCACCGTTAAAGCAATCGGTAAGCATATGTACGTAAGTTTCGAATAACACATTGGTACATTGGCCGTCCGGATTTGAACTCTGGTTAAGAGGACATATAGGTACCGGTAACGACTCGGTCCATCTAACCAGAGGTACCGGGTTCAAATCTGGACGGCCAATGTACCAATGAGTTTTTCAAAAACTTACGTACACATATTTACCGATTGCTTTAACGGTGAAGGAAAACATCTGCACACGCCTGCGAAGAAACTCGAAGGTTGTGTGTGAAGTCGACCAACCCGCACTGGGCCCGCGTGATCGACTAAGGCCTAATCGCCCTGATTCAGGGTAGGCTCG
Source organism: Coleophora flavipennella (assembly GCA_947284805.1). Classification (NCBI taxonomy): domain Eukaryota; kingdom Metazoa; phylum Arthropoda; class Insecta; order Lepidoptera; family Coleophoridae; genus Coleophora; species Coleophora flavipennella. The sequence goes on along the minus strand of OX369255.1, from coordinate 6,266,660 downwards.
AGCTCCTCAGTTGGGACGTATATGAGCTGATATAATAGGAGGACATAGTCGTTACCGGTTGAGCCACCGACGCCACAACTGACAACATATAAGTGTAGTTTCGTCATGTCTGTCTGTCCGCGGCCTAGCTCCTAGACTATTAGTAGTTAAGAGCTGAAGTTTGACAAAGATATATAATTTGGAGAGAACTGTAAAAATTTTTTGAAAAAAAAAACACTTTTTAAGGGTACTTCCCCGTACAAGTAAAGTGGGGGTGTTTTTTTTTCTTCTTCAAACCCAGTCGTGTGGGGTATTGTTGGTTACAACTTAAAAAATTGTTGTAAGTCTTCTAAGACCATTGTATAATTTAGGGTTCCGCTTTCAAAAAAATAGGCTTGAAAGAGCTAAATTTAGTTGGTGTTGCACTCAACACCGGTTTATTTGTTAGGGGGTGGAGACACTTAATCACCCCCTAACAACTAAACCGCTGTATTTGGAAATTTGACCAAAATTCATGAAATTTTGTAAAAAAATAATTTAAAAGGAAAACTATCAAGGCTAAGTAGGCTTTATTAGTTTCGGAGAAATAGTCGACCAACTTAAGATGTGCAGTTTGATTTGTTCTATTAACAACTGCAAATATAATTTTGTTTTTTTAAAATAAACATTTATTTTTTGAAAAGACTATACGGAACCCTACTTTGCGCGAGTCCGACTCGCACTTGGCCGGTTTTTTTTTGTGAAATTAGTGTAACCACGTACCAAAATATGTGACATAAAGTATCGGTCTACAGTTATCCCTCATATTACTATAGAGATCGTATAGCTCATTCATTTAAATCTCCTTTTGCAATCTAGCTATCCGCAGATCGTGTTAAAAAGCTAAGTTTAAATTCAAAGTAATAGATCGTTCCAAAGCTTTTCTGAAACAGTTGAGTCGCATTCTATTCGTGACTGCGAGCCAGGGCAGAGGACTAATATATATACTGTGGCAGAGGTCCCTTTTCTGAGTGTTCTTTTCACAGCAACAGTGCAATATTAGATTAATCTGTTAATCTAAGGATGTTTTCCAAAGGGCTTTGAAAGTTATTGGCATACTGAGGATTCGTCATTTTGTTTTTTTTTTCAAAATGGCGTCGCACAATCTAACCTGTGTTTTTGGAAGAACAAAAAATGTCATATAACATTTTGGCCTAAAGTGTCACGTTTCTGAGATAATATAGAAGTTAAAAATAATCAAAATTATTATGGAATATATATATTCAATTATCTCCGTAACGTGACTATGTTACATCTAAATATATGTAGGTCTCAATGTGCGACGTCATTTTGAAAAAAAAAATATATGGCGGACTCCAGTATGCCAGTCTACATACAAAAATTTTCAAACCCCTTTCGTCGTGCAATGTTTATAATAATAATAACAATTGTTTATTTGTTTCGCAAAAATACGGCTGATAGAAAAAAACTTGGATCGAAGCCTGTGCTATGGGCACCAATCAGCACCCCCATAATGTGAGTAATTTAATTTGATGTGAAATAAAGAGTTCTTCCTCAAACTCGTAATATAAAGATTTCTTACTTCACAATTTACCGCATTTATAAGCGACTTCAAAAAAGGAGGAGGTTTCTCGACCGTATATTTTTTTTAATGTGTGTTCGCGAATAACTTCGTCGTTTATGAACCGATTTTGATGATTCTTTTTTTGTTGGAAAGGAAAGGAGATATCTTAAGTGTGGTACCATGATAAGGAAACCAGGATATGATGATGGCATCCCAGAGAAATCGAGGGGAACCTTAGTATTCTGTTTGAAGTCGGTTTTTTTTCAAAATTATTTAATCATAGAAGTAACACAGCTGTGCATACTCCCCCTGACGATTCGTTGGTGTGTCATAATACAGAACAAACTTCTTAAGAAATAATACAAAACCAGTTTCCTATTAAATTCATCATTTCATCATATCAGCTCATATACGTCCCCACCGAGGGGCTCGAGCCTACCCTGAATTAGGGCGATCGGACTTTGGTCGAACATGCGGACCCAGTGCGGGTTGGTCGACTTCACACACAACCATCGAGAAACTCGAAGCACAGGCGTGTGCAGGTTTCCTCACGATGTTTTCCTTCGCCGTAAGAGCGTCGGATAAACGTACATATGAAATCGGAATTCAAAAATACATTGGTACGTGGCAGGATTCGAACCAAGATCTCCCGGACAGGAGGTAGCGGCCCTTGCCATTACGCCACCTATAAGCTCTTCATATAACATTCTAATTTATCATAAACCTTAATTTTATTGATATGAGTAAAGTATCGTTTATAAACTGTCCAAAACAAACCATTAGGGATGACGACAGCACCAGAAATAAATTATGAACTCTTGATCACTAAATTGCCCTCCAACTTCAACTTCGGAAAACCTTACTCGTTTTGTTTTCCATCAAGTCTTCGGTTTTTAATTCACCAAAATCACAAAATGAGTACATAAATGACGCTACTAAACTATGACGTCACGCCTAGGTATTTCTAACATTTTTAGAACCAAATGTCGTTTTTGACAGATGATGAAAAGTGATTCAGATGACTAGCATTCGTCATCCCTATATGAGGGTAGGAGTGTCTAGTTTCTTTTGGCATGCTCCTCGTAGCTACAGTCAGTCAAGTCTCTCCCCTTCCTTCGACGAAAATATCAATATTTTTATTTCTTTACAAATAAAATGTCAACTTGATCACAAAGCCCTTACAAAGGATTGTCCTTTAACCCACCTAAGAGAAGGTTATTTTTGTCAACCCCTTTTATTTTTAGCCGACTTCAAAAAAAGGAGGTTATCAATTCGACCCGTATAAGTACGAGTAATATTGTTGAAATTGCACAACATTCGTGTAAGTTAGTCTATGTGTGTATGTATACTTGTAAACATTTTGTATGTTTGTCTACGTATTTCTCATAAACTAGAAAGCAAAATGCTATAATTCTTTTTTAAACGGATTTGGTATCTTTCAACTTAGGGAGCAGTTTAAGTTTTATGAAAATCGGTTTAGTAGTTTAAAAGATATGGATTGTGATGTACACACATACATATACAGGTATACAACAAATCTTTGGAATAATACGTCGTCAGTTTAACGCCGCAATTTTGTGAATAAATTATGTTGTTGCTAACGTCTTCTTTTATCCACAATTGGTAAGCCCTTGACATCATGTCACCTAATGGTAAGTGACGATGATGCCGATGATGGAAGAGGGCTTGCCAAGATTCCCCAACGCAATTGGGAACTGACTATCTTATCTTCAAGCCGGAACGCGTTAATGATGTTAACATTGATCCTTGGCGACAAGACTTAGATAAGATGGTGGTAGCTAGCCAGGTGGGCTTAGAAAATGCCCTTCTACCAACCAAACCGAGTCATACAAAGTTATACTCCGCTGGGCTCCTGGTGTGAAGGTAATGGTCTATCACTCGGTCATTGAGGCGGTTAAAGCGTCTTTAACGTTTCAATAATTAAAAAGGTTAAAAAAAAGTGCCGAAATCGGTATACATATATTCTATATACCGATTTCAGCATTTCTTTTTTATTGGGTGGATACTTCAAAGTTGGTTCAGTTTAAATTTCAAATGAAAATTTCACCCCTAAGGGTAGAAAAATAAGGAATGTTTGATTGTTCACCCTCTGAATTTTCATCTTTGAAACGATTCTGTAGAATATTGGCACACATAATTAATTCTAATGACATTATAAGTATTAGGCTTATGTTTGGGAATATTCATTCATAATAATGAGAATATTATGCCTAACTTATGATTTTTGGGTTATAACTACCATCGAGGATCTGATGATGGAGACGGAAGGCTGTTAAAAGTAAGTCATCAAAATATAAGTATATAATATTTAATTCACAAAAAAAACCCACGAAAGAAGAAAGAAACTAAAAAGCGAAAAATAAAAAGAACCTTGTCTTACCAAGCTCCTACACTAATGTAAATACCTAAACAATTTTGAGTCGGCGCCAATCAAACAAACGGAACGTAGGCAATTTCCAGCAAAGGGATGCGTCACGTCATCGTCGCCGCGCTTTCAGCTGCCATCATTTCAGTTTACGTAATAATGAATTAGGCCCGATCGCCCTAATTCAGGGGAGGCTTGAGCCTCTCGGTGGGGACGTATATGAGCTGATATGAATAATGAATTTGCTTATATGTTTGATTGGCGCCAACTTAAAATTTACATTAGTGTGGGAGCTTATTTAGAGGAGATTCTTTTTATTTTTCGCTTTTCAGTTCTTTTCCCTCTTCGTCGGTACACTACACACTATGGTTTTACAGGCATTCTTGTGGTCAGAGTATTATTAGAGTAGGGTCGCACGTTGTACATATCAGTAGGCTTCGGCAGACATCGCTTTTCAAAATCTGCATACCACCATTTCCTGAAACTCCAGTAAGTTGTTTCACTGTTGACCATGACGGGATTATTCAGGTGACTACAGATTTGGCATATGCCTCTAAGTTCATCTGCGACTCGGTAGAAAGTGTAGTGGTTCCTCCAACGATGGTAGCCGTAGTATATGTGAATCTCCCTTATAGTATAATCCATGATGGCGGCCAATTTGTCAGGAGTGGTGAAGCGAGCATCAATGTAAGAGTTCGGGGGAAGAAACCTGAAAAAGTGCACATCTACATTAACATTGTAGGAAGAATGTAACCCTTGAAGGGGCTACCCCCAGCTAACTAGCGCCCGCCGCCACCAGGTCGCAGGAAGCCGCTGGATGTAGGCAGCGCAGGACCATTCGTCATGGAAATCCTTGGGGGAGGTCTTTGTTCAGCAGTGGACGTCTTTCGGCTTATATGATGATGTGAACAGCACAGATTATAAACTATTTTACATAATTGCAACCAATTCTTGTTTGTGGAAGTCCTTTGGAAGTCTTTGTACAGTAGTGGACACTTTTAGCTGATGTGATGATGATAGAGGACTTACCCACAAATAATAAAAATTAAGAAACGTATTTTTTGTAGGTTTTTTGTTTTTGTTCTATCGTAAAAAGGCTTACCACGACGACCGGTTCTACGTTGCCCGCATCCAGCGGCTTCCCGCGACCTTCACCAGGTCATCGGACGTTTTCTAGTGCACGGTCGCCACCCGAGAACTTTACACCTGTCACAGACTTAAGCATCACTTAAGAACTGCTCGACCGATTTGTTTTTTTTGTTTTCATAATTATTGTCAGGATAAAGTTTGTATGTATGTATGTAACAAGAAACTCCTCGAGCCGCTTGCTGGTCGTGCACCATGCAACGGAGGCGAAACCGCTTGCAACATTAAGTACTTACCTATTTAAATCAGCTCCACTGATCACAATAGGTACTGCCCAGTTGTTGTAAGCCATCAGAACCTCGTCAGTCAGATAGTCCCTCGCAAAACTATCCTCGTAGACCAAATAGAAATAATAATTGTTTTCTATTTCTTTCTTACACCTTCCTTTAGGGCATTTTAAGTGTTCACATCCATAAATGTCGAATATCAAATTTGATGTCGCCATCGCGTATTGCAGCTCCTTAGTGAACTGCAGTCTGCTTTCTCTCGTGCCACATTTATGTATGACCCAAGCCAGCGCTTTCTTCTTTGTTCCCATCCGTGTGGTGTTTGCATAAGAAAGATAAGACATATTCTTCAGCCAATTCACATTAAGACCTGGTGCCACGACGTTTCCTTTTAAATCTTTGACTTGAAAAAAGGGCTTGAAGATATCTGAGGAAAGCTTATAGGTCCACGTCCAGTTGAAGTAGTGGTCGGCTTCCGCATCACAAACGGGTAAGTCACTGGCAGATTGGGTGCTGTGAAAGATATACTTCTGCTGGCTTACCCTTATCCTTGGCAGATCTTGTTTCCTCCATCGCTTGATTGTGGACACATCAAACACAATAGCGTCGTAATTTCTATAGTCTTCATCCAATAACTCTTTGTTCGTGGTCAAGAAGCAATTAGTAAAAGAACAGTTGTGATTTACGAAAGGTGTGACACCTTCTTCATTGATCTCCCATTTAATTTCGTTTTCATTTGATGTCCCTGTCCATAGTAATATGTATTTCAAGTCAGTATTCATATAAAATTTCAAAGGTTTCATATTTGATTCGGGCAAATGCTTGATTCTATTCTGGATTCTTGTCACTTGTGACAAATTCGTGTAAGCTGTATGAAACGTGTAAAAAGCTAACACAATATAAGCAAACAGACCTGAAAAACTAAGTAGGAAAAATAGTTTTGTAAATGTTTCTACTTTGGAGACTAGATACATAGTAATAACTGCTTACTCTGTTCGTGAAACAATGAATGCGTTTATTATTCTCGACTCAATAAGTATGTTAGTTATGTCGAGGGAGAGTCATCAACGGATAAACAAAATTCTTGCATCTCTAAATAAACAATGATCACATCAGAGTCTTCTTCGAAAAGATATGAAATGGACAAAGTATAACATTCGGGTTTTTTTTGCATCCTGCAATGGGTACTCTCAGGGGAGGGAGGTGGTGAATCCTTATGGATACCCGTACAAAGCTAATCTGTGCATACCCACTAAACACCACCTTCGATGATGGCTTTGGTTTCTGAACCTCTAAGCCTTTATGACTGCGACCCCTCCCTGGGGACGAGGGGGTACAAGCGGCGCTCCTGATGGGAGCTACCGCTTAGGGGATTGCATTTTTTGTGCTAGTGAGGGGGGGTTGTCTCATCTGAAGATTGACATTATCGGTTCCTCCCTGAGACGCCAGGAGGCAGTTCAGGTCGGCTGAAATTTGATCGGGAGGATCAGACAGTACGTGTCTCGGTCTTCGGACCATGTACATAAATAGTTCGAGTCGATTCGAGTGGAAATATCGAGAAATGGGCGTTCGGTCTCAACCGTAACAGCCGCGTTGAAGCCCGCATTGATTTGAACTTAAACTGAATAGACTTACGTTCGATATTATTTTATCACGGATCGACCTGCTCGGATTGAGTTGTCTTAAAGCCTTAACTTGCAATTATCCATGTATGTATGTACTAAGTATGTATGTTAGTTAGTTTGTTTAGGTCAAATCTTGCAAAACATTTTAGAGCAACTTTCAGAAATCCGATTGAGCTGAAATTCGGTATGATTGAAGCCGTATTCCCGGTGACAACAGATCCCTTTGGTACTTTGAAGTTGATCTGATGATTAAAAATCAAGGTCCCAGGATCGTTTTTTATTTTTAATAGAATCATAGAAAATACTGTGCTCGCCTATTTTTAACCGACTTACAAAAAAGGAAGAGGTTCCATGTTCGACTGTATATTTTTTATGTATGTTCATCAATTTCTCCGACAATTCTGGACCGATTTTCAAAATGTTTTTTTGTTCGAAACAGTATACTCCCGAGGTGATCCCATTATCACTAAATCAGGATCTGATGACGGGATCCCAGGGGAATCGAGGGCAACTTACAAATTTAATAGGCACGTAATACAAGATTCATGTATTTAGTAAAGCTATTAGGGTATATACGTCTGATAGTCTTCATCTCATGTTGATGAGCTGATGATGGAAGGTACAACTTCTTAACAGTTAGGAGTTGGAAGATAATTCTTGAAATATTATACGTAGATACGTAAGTACGTATAGCCCGATAGTTGTATTTGTCACCAAGTCAGGATCTGATGATGTAATCCCAGGGAAATCGAAAGCAGCCCTAAAACTTTATAGGCACGTATTACGTGTTTCATGTATTTTCTAAAGTTATTCAAGTTTTATAGTGTCGGTGGCGTAACGGCTAGGGCCGCCGCCTCCTGTCCGGGAGGTCGAGGTTCGAATCCCACCACGTACCAATGTGATTTCGAATTTAGATTTCATATGTACGTTTATCCGACGCTCTTACGGTGAAGGAAAACATCGTGAGGAAACCTGCACACGCCTGCGAAGAAACTCGCAGGTTGTGTTTGAAGTCGACCAACCCGCACTGGGCCCGCGTGGTTGACTAAGGCCCTATCGCCCTAATTCAGGGTAGGCTCAAGCCCCTCGGTGGGGACGTATATGAGCTGATATGATGATTCAAGTTTTTGTGCATACATTTTTTTTTGAGGTTGGTGCCAGCACACAGCTACTTAAGTATCAAATGTTTTAAAATCGATAGCTTTGCTGGTACCGACCTCAAAAAAAATGGCCTCTAATTTGAATCCTACCTACCTTTGATTTTGTTATTGTTGGTTAATTTTATCTATTCGTTTATAAAAATACTAGATTTTACCCGCGGCTTCGCCCGCGTGGACATCGTTTTTATGACTGTCTTTAAAGGTGATTAGTAAATTATGTCGTTTCCCACCTACTCAACCATCTCTGTGCAAAAAATCACAACAATCCATTGTTCCGTTGTGATGTAAAAGAAATTTAAAAAAGAGCATTTTTTTTGTTCCCTCAGGAACTGCATCTGATTATGTTATTTTCCCGGGATAAAAAGAAGCCTATGTCCTTTCACGTGACATAAGCTACCTGCATGCCAAATTTTGTCAAGATTGGTTGAGGTGTAGTAGCGTGAAAAGGTAACAAACAAACAAACGCATTTTCACATTTATAATATTCATCATTACAGCTCATATACGTCCCCACCGAGGGGCTTGAGCCTACCCTGAATCAGGGCGATTAGGCCTTAGTCGACCACGCGGGCCTAGTGCGGGTTAGTCGACTTCACACACAACCTTAGAGTTTCTTCGCAGGCGTGTGCAGGTTTCCTCACGATGTTTTCCTTCACCGTTAAAGCAATCGGTAAGTATATGTACGTAAGTTTTTTGAAAAACTCATTGGTACATTGGCCGTCCAGATTTGAACCCGGTACATCTGGTTAGATGGACCGAGTCGTTACCGGTTGAGCCACCGACACTTTTTTTTTTAAATTAACAAAAATAGTAATGCAAAATTGTACCAAGTTGTTGCGATGGAAGTCGGTTTTTTAACGCTTTTAGCGTGTTTTTCAAATAAAAGCTTGTACCTTAAAGTGTTTTTCATGCCGCTACAAAGGCATCGACACGGCTTAACGGTTGCCGTCTAGTGTTAACAACCAGCGCCAACAGCTTAGTATGCGCCAAGTCGTGAAAAATGCCGCTTACAGTTAAACCCATCTAGATAATGACCGTGATTCAGGTCAGTTGGTCTGCGTTACCGACGCAACCTCGCTATTTGCACTGAGTTACGGCCGCTTTTTAGGGTTCCTTACCCATAAGGGTAAAAACAGGACCCTATTACTGAGACTTCGCTGTCCGTCTGTCTGTACACTAGAAGTAGAAGATACCCAGATAGGCTAGTTTACGATGAGGTACCAAAAAGCACTAGGTACCAAAAAAACTGTTTCTGGATGTGCAGAATAATTTATAATAAGATACCACAATTTGTAAAAGAACTTCCAATAAACAGGTTTAAGGTGGAACTAAAAAGATGGCTGCTACTGCATACATTTTACTCGGTCAAGGAATTTCTGGATTTTAAATTTATTAATAATGACTAAATTGAATGTTATTTATTTATTAATTGTAATGTAACTAGTTTTTTTTTTCTTTGTTTGCATGCTATCATTTTTATGGCTGAGTTTGGCGTTTCAACAAAGATTTTGTACCACCTAATATTATGTACCCAACTCAAGGGCAAATAAACGTATTCTATATTCTATTCTATTCTATTCTATTCTGTCTGTTTGTCCATCCGTCTGTCACCAGGCTGTATTTCATGAACCGTTACAGCTAGATAGTTGAAATTTTCACAGGTGATGAATTTCTGTTGCCGCTATAACAATAAATAAATAAAAAAACAGAATAAAATAAATATTTAAGGGAGCTTCCATACAAAAACGTGATTTTTTTGCTCGATATTGATAACGGCAACAGGTAGACGCTTGAAATATTCACAGAATATTTAGTTATATATTCACTTTAATGATAAATAATTAATTAAACAATTTTATCCTATACATCAAACGTGATTTTTATAGATAATAGCTGTTTCCCGCGGCTTCACCCGTGTGGACCACGTTTCTATGACTTTTCGAGGGTGCGCAGTGCGCGAGCCGCAAGCGGCTCGCGAGCGTGGTAAAAAGTAGCCTATGTCTTAATCCAGGTCCTAATATGTCTACCTACCAAATTTCAGCCAAATCCGTTCAGAAGTTTTTGCGGGAAAGCGTAACAGACAGACAGAGTTACTTTCGCATTTATAATATTAGTAGGGATGGTATAGAACCCTTCATGCGCGAGTCCGACTCGCACTTGGCCGGTTGTTTTATTACTATTTCCGCTTTATAATATCACTAGCTGTTTCCCGCGGCTTCACCTGCGTGGACAACGTTTCGAGAGTGCGCAGTGCTCGAGCCGCAAGCGGCTCGCGAGCGTGAAAAAAAGTAGCCTGTGTGTTAATCCAGGTCCTAATCTGTCTTCCTACAAAATTTCAGCCAGATCCGTTTTTTCAGCCAGTAGTTTTTGCGTGAAGAAGTAACTAATATACACACTCACAAACTTTCTTTATAATATTAGTGTGATGTAATAATGCTCTAACCAGCTGTAACTAGCGAGGATGCGTCGGTAACGCAGATTAATTTACCTAAATCAATAATACATACCTACACATATTCTGTGAAAATTTCAATCGGCCAACTGAGATAATGCCAAGGGCTTACCAATTGAGGGGAAATTTTTAAAAACAACCAACTAACCAACTCCTTTGCGTTGGGGAATCTTGGTAAGCCCGCTTCCATCTTCGGCATCGTCGTCACTTACCATCAGGTGAGATAATGGCAAGGGCTTACCAATAATAATAAAAAAACAACCATTGTCAATTTTAAATTTTTCAGGAAGCAATAAAAACTGTTTTCAGTTAATATATTAATTTATAAGCAGTTCATTTGTTATTTAATTTTAGATAATATTAAATGTAATGGCTTTTGATAGATTTTGAGGACTACACTTCTTGACAGTAACTTGAAAATACGTATAGTGTTGCCATAATTTTTTTTGGAAAAAAATCCAATGTCAAGGCAGTTCTTCCAAAAACGTGGTGACATTGGTTGTTTTTCCCCATACCATTGACTTTGTTTCCTTGAATATCTCTGGACATATTATGTTGTTTTTCCAAAACTAGGATTGTAGGTTTTGTAAGGAATCTATCAAGCTGGCCTTAGACAACAAAATCCTATTTTCGTTTTTTTTTTACTATGGTTGCTTTTCCAAACATCGCCTCAATTTAAAATAAAAAAAACTACTAAAGGTCAAAGATAAATAAATAATAAATAAATAAATAAGATCTTTATTGGCTCAAGGTGTAGTTACAAAAGCGGATGGAGTCCCTGTTACCCGCGCGTGGTAGTTAGAAACTGTGTTACAGGTAACAGTGTCTTCCCCTAGTAAACGCATAACAAAATTGCCAGAACACCACTATCTTGAACAGATAAAAAAGAACTTACATAACAGGTTACATTATGAGATATTAATATTTATGAAAACTTATAGAAAAAAATATTTAGATTAGACGTAATGTAAAAACAGTATAGGTACCTAATTAGCGAAATCTTAATTTACAGCAAAAGGACAATAATTCAGAAGAGCCTAATTTACATAGTAAATTAATATCACTTTAATATTTTAGTTGGATTTTTTTTAAAATAATTGTAGTTTTTAATAATTGAAATTTACATAGTGTCATACGTAAGTAGGTGAGTGTGTGTGTGTGTGTGTGTGTGGGTGTGTGTGTCTTTGATATCGCCCTTTAAACGTCGGAAAGACCTTGGTACCGACATCTAAAAATACTAGATAAGTAGATTATCGAGGCGTATTTATACTATGTTCAGGGGGGCACTTGGCCCGGGGCGGCAAGAGGTGAAGGGCGGCCTTTTTCGGTTGTGCTTTCGCCAGTAGTAGTAAAAAAAAAAGTCGTAGTAGAATTTTTAAGGGATCCGTTTGGTTTATCGAAAAATAAGAAATCTAGCCAAGTACGATTGGACTAGCGGTAATAAGGGTGACGAACCACTATGAACATGCATACAGAAGGTTTAGAAGGTTTATCGTGTGGCAGTACGGAACCCTTAGCGCGCAACTCCGACTCGCACTTTGCCGGTTTTTTGTCACCTAGAGGAGTGGTTTTATTTGTGCCCGGGGCGCCGGATTCCTAAATACGCCTCTGGGTTGATACTTCTTCTACACACATCGTGGCATTAAACGTTCCTCCTGTGTATGAGCCCTAAAAGGCCTTCAAAGGGTTCGTATGTCTGCGCCGCCGCCGCCGCCAACGTCAAAAAGCTCTCGAGAAAATTTTTCTATCATTCGATGTCTCCCTCTATTTGCTAAGACCTGTTTCTATAGAGGCGTGCTTCGTTTCCATTGTACATTTAACGTGGATTATGCAATTAAATATATTTTTTTATTTACATACTAGCTTTTTCCCGCGGCTTCGCCCGCGTGGACATCGTTTTAATGAGTGTCTTTAAGTCTGATTAATTATGTCGTTTCCCACCTACTCAACCATCTTTGTGTAAAAAATCACAACAATCGAGTATTTTTTAGTTCCCTCAGGAACTGCATCAGATTATGCTATTTTCCCGGGATAAAATGAATCAAGGAGAGTAAGGTGCCGCAAGCGGCTCGCGAGCGTGGAAATGAGTTTTCTCCAGATCTCTATCCCAGCCCGACTATTATGATTAGCAATCTATGGCACTCCTCAACCATCTGTGCAAAAAGTCGCAAAATCCCTTGTTCCTTTGCGATTTTAAAGAAATTTGCTATCCTTTGCGATTTTAAGGAAATCTGCTATCCTTTGCGATTTTAAAGAAATTTTCTGTCCTTTGCGATTTTAAAGAAATTTGCTAAAAAAAAAGACTATTTTTTTCAGTCTCCTCGGGAACTGCATCGGACTATATTATTTTCACGGGATAAAAAGTAGCCTATGTCCTACCCTGTGACACAGGCTACCTGCATGCTAAATTTCATAAAGATTGTTCAAGGCGTTGAAGCGTGAAAAAGTAACAAACAAACACATTTTCACATTTATAATATTAGTAAGGATAAGGATTCTAGCATACTCGTAGAATGTAAAATTTGCCTTGTTTTTTTGGTGGAGATTAAAACAAAAATTATTAACTTACGTGCAACATAATATAACTCTATTGTATTGTGATTGTATATTGTTTATAATTCAGCAAATTAACTCTTTTCGGTACAGATAAGAAAATACTAAAATAACAAATAAAGGAAATAAAAATAATCCATTTATTATTTTGAAAATTTCATTTTCTTTTTTTGCGCCTTCGACAAATCGGTGGTTAGCAAAAGTGACCGAACATCTTATATAAAAGTGTTAAAATTACTCATAACCACTCTTTCAATTAATTACCTTGGAATTAATTACTAACGCACACTCCCTTTATCGCTCTCTCTCCTCTCTCCCCCCTCTCTCTCACACACACACACATCACTGTTTGTATTGTTTTTATTTTAATTATATTTTTATATGTATTTCATACACCACGTTTCCGAAACTTCCCACCGCTTTGCGCGCGCATAACTCGTACGCAATAATGGGGCACACCGCTGAAAATCAGCGCTGTGGCGCCACTCACAGCACATGCTGAGTCGGAGTCCAGTTTTCTGCCACCACAGCACTCCACTTTCTGTTAAACTAATTATTTAGCTCACATTTTTTTTATTTATGCCTATATTAATTTTATTTAATTATTTTTGTATAACTTCATGTTTTGTGTGTTCTTTCTTGGTGCCGAAAATAAATGATGTCTATGTTGCGTTCTTTTCATTTCTTGGTCTTACATGCATAACAATATAACGTTACTATCTGCTTTTAAATCCAGCCTTAACATTAAGAATAAACTGCTCTTTTTGAGTCCTAAAAACTTCGTCACATAAACGTGACAGGTTGTATGACAACGTGAACACGCCACTAACTTTGCATGTAGGACGCGACGAGTTCGGTAAATATGGACATCGCGTATGAACTCAAACAAAATTACGTATTCCATAAAAAATATTTTGTCACATAAACGTGACAGGTTGTATAACAACGTGAACACGCCACTAACTTTGCATGTAGGACGCGAAGAGTTTGGTAAGTATGGACATCGCGTATGAACTCAAACAAAATTACGTATTCCATAAATATTATTTTGTCACATAAACGTGACAGGTTGTATAACAACGTGAACACGCCACTAACTTTGCATGTAGGACGCGAAGAGTTTGGTAAATATGGACATCGCGTATGAACTCAAACAAAATTACGTATTCCATAAAAATTATTTTGTCACATAAACGTGACAGGTTGTATAACAACGTGAACACGCTACTAACTTTGCATGTAGTACGCGAATAGTTCGGTAAATATGGACATCGCGTATGAACTCAAACAAAATTACGTATTCCATAAAAAATATTTTGTCACATAAACGTGACAGGTTGTATGACAACGTGAACACGCCACTAACTTTGCATGTAGGACGCGAAGAGTTCGGTAAATATGGACATCGCGTATGAACTCAAACAAAATTACGTATTCCATAAAAATATACCCCTCTATGCACGTGCCGGGCTGAACTTTCCGCGCCTTGCCTTCCAACTACTATTTGTAATACATTTGTTATGATTTTTCATGCGAATAACATGTCTGAAATCAAATTTTTAGACACATCTGATTATTGTGTGGTTTAAGTATGAAATTGCCAATTGGATAAAGTAGTTAAAATATTATAAGCAAATTAATATTGAGAAAAATTGTTATAAAAACAAAATTTATTCTCAAAATAGCATTAGACTATTAGAAATTAATAACTGGTATGTGTGCATAAACACAAGGGGCCTAGTCCGGATTGGTAAGGTTATTCACTATAACTGTGTCCTCTGTCAGTCTAGAATCGTCTCCTAGAGTGTCCCCGCTGCTGGGCCACGAGTCTCTTTCCAAACTCGTGAAGGTTAAAGCATAAACACAAGGGACTAAGTGCGAGTTGGTTAGGTTATTCACTATAACTGTGTCCTCTGTCAGTCTATCATCGTCTCCTAGAGTGTCCTCGCTGATGAGCTATAGGTCTCTTCCAAAACTCGAGAAGTTTAGAGCATAAACACAAGGGGCTAAGTCGGGATTGGTTTTACTTAACTATCATATATTTAAATCGCCGCTGTGACGTCACACATAACCATTGTTAATTCCGGCAGAAAAGCCTAAGGAATGGATATAAGTATATTTAAAAAAAGTCGTGCTAGCGTTGTCTTATTTTTTTTTAAATCAGGTCATGTCTTAAAATTGCAATTAAAATTATACAATTTTCGCGCTTGCTTCGCTCGCTCGGCTGAGCATAAAAACATAACAATAATTTGCATTCTATTATTGGCGTTGCCATATTTGTAGTAAAGCCTCCATGGTGCTATGGTTAAGTACATTAGCTTCACACCAGGAGGTTGCTGGTTCCATTTCCGGCGTAGTCCGACTTTGTATGACTTGGTTTGGTTAGTAGAAGGGAATTTTCGATGCCTGCCTGGCTGGCTACTACCATCTTATCTAAGTCTTGCCACCAAACATCAAAGTTAACAGCATTGATGTGTTCCGGCTTGAAGATAAGACAGCCAGTTCCCCATCGCGTTGGGGAATCTCGGTAAGCCTGCTTCCATCTTCAGCATCATCGTTACTTACCATCAGGTGAGATGATGTCAAGGGTTCACCAAAAAAATCTTATTGATCGTTAGTAAATTGTGTGCTGTGAACACTAATTGGCAATTATTAAGCAATGATGATTTGGTTTAGCCAATGGAGCGCTTAAATTCGAATCGAATATGGTTAAATTAATAACCTAATGCACGTTTATTGGAATTAAATGCTCCATTTGTGTCACATCTCTCAAATTGGGATTTCGATAATATACCAGAAGCATATAGGGTGTGAAAAACTTGTTTTAAAATCAACTGATCTTCCTCTATTATAAGTAAGTTAGTAAGTACCTACATACTATATTTTATTGCACACCAAATAAAACATAGGTACCTAACAAAATCTTAATTGAAATATTTAAATGGAAGATGGATGGATGGATGGATTTCTTCCAGGCAACCTTTAATAAACAAAAACCTTTGCATCATATAATATGGCGTGTACCTCATGAGCATTCGGCCCACCTGAACGGGAGTCGGAGTGACTTCAAAGTTGCCGGAATGAGGTAAAATCGAAGTTTCCCGGCAAGTTTAAAAAGTCTAATTTTCCCTCATACGCGACTTGAGTGCAAGAGCCAGAAGCCAGCAGTCGAGACTGTTGACGTAAGGTTTATGTGGACAAGACTTACGCAAACATAGGTGCCTCTCTTTATTACGAGTTGTAAGTATAATTTAATAATTTGCATTTGGTCAAAGGTGAGACAAAGTGGCTGGAATGTCGTAACCGCCTCCGTGACGTAGAGGGTTAGTCAATTAGATTCACATCAGTAGGAATCTAACTTTGTAAGACTTGATTTGGTCAGTGGAAGGGCGTTTTCTAAGCTCACCCGACTAGCCACCATCATCTTATCCAAGTTTAGCCGCCAATCATCAATGTTGACAGCTTTGATGTGTTCCGGCTTGAAAATAAGATATCCGATTCCCCATTACGTTGAGGAATCTTGGTAAGCTCGCTTCCATCTTCGGCATCGTCGTTACTTACCATCAGGTGAGAAGATGCCAAGCGTTTCTCAACTGTGTATAAATAAAAGTACCGACCGAGCTTTGCACGTGTTTTCGCAGAGATTAGACCTATCTAGATGTATTTTTCGCTTCCAAAAACCCCCATATACCAATTTTGAAGCAAATCGTTAGAGCCGTTTCCGAGATTCCGATTGGTCGTTTAAACATGTTTAAAGGTATATCGATGAATGTAAAAGAATTACTAGTATGCTTCAAAAATTATAGGAAGGTTAGCCTCGATTTATTTCAAAAAACACAGTTTTTAGTTTCTCATTAGTTATTTTTGACTGCGATACTTTAAAAATAAAACTTACTTACTGAAAGTTAATATAGTTAGTCCCAATTAAGAAAATGCAGAACCAGATTATAGAACTAAGTAGAACTGATGGCCATTGGGGCAATAATGTCCTCAAGTGGCGACCGCCGACTGGAAGACGTAGCGTAGGTAGGTCACTGCTGGACAAAGGCTTCCCCCAAGGATTTCCTCGACGACCGGTTATGCGCTGCCCGCATCCAGCGGCTCGACGACTATAATTAGATAGAATGTTTACAATACGTCTTACTTCTAAATTAGGGCTAGTTATTATATACAGGATGAATATGAGAGCCTCTGTAAGCGAGATATATTTATTTAAACCAGTATTAAAATACAAGTTTATAATGAATTGTAGACACAGATAAGAAAAAAAATTTGCCGCTCATTGTACAGTGCACTTCCCCGAGGACATGAGACTTAAATTATAGCTGCAGCACTACTTATAACGTTTTGACTATAGTTTTATGTGAGTGTTTTGTGTGTGTGTGTGTGTGTGTGTGTGTGTGTGTGTGTGTGTGTGTGTGCTTGTGTGTGTGTGTGTGCGTGTGTATTTTTATATGGTATCTGTATGGTAACAATGGTAATTAGTTTATCTGTGTCATCATATGACAGGGTGAGCAGCCAGTCGGTTACGTTAACATTTAGTGTTTAAAAAATGAAATTCGCTATCTGTTTGTTTATATCCTGCATATTCTTGACTGGGAAAAATATACGTACAATATGTGACACTAAAATGTATTTTTTGATGTCTACTACGTACGTACCTATTACACAAATGAAGACTACATTCACATTTGAAGTATTTACTTGTTATGTTTACGATTTATACATAAAATAAAATAAATTTAGGTACACATGCGTAGTTACATATTTTTTTGATACTAGGATTTCACCTTGCGTCTATTTGTGATACTGGCTTCTAACACTCTTTTCATGTATACATTTTTTTCAAGGGCCTGTATCTTAGTGACTATTTACAAAAGGCGGTTTGAACTTAACGTTTTGTCTAAGGCAAGTACTTAATAGTACTAAGGATTAGCAATGAAATTAAGTACAGAGGCCAGCACATCAAGCTAGACACTTTGTACTTTGTACCGTTCTTATGCCGTACGCGTATGGATCAGAATCGCACTACGAGTGTCTAGCATGATGTGCTGACCTGTGTACATAAGAAAGACAATTTCTATAAACAGTGTCTTAGGTACAATATTTTTGCGTTTTTATCTTCATATTATTTACGACTAGCTTTTGACCGCGGCATCGCCCGCGTGGACATCGTTACTATGACTGTCTTATAGAGTGCGCTGTGCGTGAGCCGCAAGCGTATATTATATTATATATCCCTACTAATCCCTACTAATATTATAAATGCGAAAGTAACTCTGTCTGTCTGTTACGCTTTCCCGCAAAAACTACTGAACGGATTTGGCTGAAATTTGGTAGGTAGACAGATTAGGACCTGGATTAAGACATAGGCTACTTTTGTACCACGCTCGCGAGCCGCTTGCGGCTCGCGCACTGCGCACCCTCGAAAAGTCATAGAAACGTGGTCCACGCGGGTGAAGCCGCGGGAAACAGCTAGTAATATTATAAATGCGAAAGTAACTCTGTCTGTCTGTTACGCTTTCCCGCAAAAACTACTGAACGGATTTGGCTGAAATTTGGTAGGTAGACAGATTAGGACCTGGATTAACACATAGGCTACTTTTTACCACGCTCGCGAGCCGCTTGCGGCTCGCGCACTGCGCACCCTCGAAATGTCATAGAAACGTTGTCCACACGGGTGAAACCGCGGGAAACAGCTAGTTTATAATATTAGTAAGGATTAACAAATAAAAAGCAAGAGGAATAGTCCATATTATTCTTGTCGTCGCTGAATCTCGCAACATCGGACTATCCTACCTACATACCCAATAATATAAAGTCTCAAATCGTACCAGAGAGATTTTCTCCCAATCATAAGTTTTAAAGAAAATGAAAATTATGCAGAACAAAATTTCATATTAAAATAGGTAAGCACGTGAACATTGAACAAGCAATACAATTTTATTTTTGCTGGTTGGTTTAATAAAATAATATTTGTTATAGTACCAAGTGTATTTCTAAAGTATCATCGTCATCATATCAGCCGGAGGACGTCCACTGCTGGACATAGGCCTCCCCCAAGGATTTCCACGACGATGATGTATAAGCCTTTGAAAAGTTAATTCAGGAAGTTACTTAATTTATGCTCGATTTATTGAACAAAATATTAAGGTTTACAGTTATTTATTTTTGTATGTAGAAGTAGTTTAATGTCATAAATATTCATAGGATTTTCGTGGTCGACTAAAGCCCGCTCGCCCATTTAGGGTACGCTCGAGCATCTCGGTGGGGACGTATATGAGCTGATATCATCATCATAAATTTTTTTTATACAAATCTTACAATTTTGCAGAAAATTTTACAACGATACAAAAACGGAATAATATTTATATTTTAAAACAAGTTTAATGAATATTAATTAACACTTAGTACAATTTTACTGATTTAATTACAGTTAAAATTACTAATTTAGAATACATACCTTTTACTAAGCTATCGTTTCGTTATCATCATCATATCAGCCGAAAGACTTCCCACTGCTGGACACAGTACTCCCCCAAGGATTACCACGTCGACCGGTCTTGCGCTGCCTGCATCTAGCGGCTTCCCGGGACCTTCACCAGGCCATCGGTCTACCGAGTAAGAGGCCTGCCTATGCTAAGTCTTCCGGTGTACGGTCGCCAATAGAGAACTTTACCACCCCAATGGCCATCTAACACT
Source organism: Coleophora flavipennella (assembly GCA_947284805.1). NCBI lineage: Eukaryota > Metazoa > Arthropoda > Insecta > Lepidoptera > Coleophoridae > Coleophora > Coleophora flavipennella. The sequence goes on along the minus strand of OX369255.1, from coordinate 6,246,866 downwards.
TTGTTATGCTAAAAAATTCAAATTATTATTTTTTGTGCATCTTTTTGAAAATCTGAAAATATTTCAGGTACTTATCTTGGGAAAAATGGCTAGTGCAGCTACCTCCTGTGTGAGAGGTCGTGGTTCGTATCCTGCCACGTACCAATGTGTTTCCGAATTTCGATTTCAAATGTACGTTTATCCAACGCTCTTAAGGTAAAGGTAAACATCGTGATGAAACCTGCACACGCCTGCGAAGAAACTCGAAGGTTGTGTGTGAAGTCGACCAATCCGCACTGGGCCCATGTGGTCGTCTAAGGCTCAACCGCCCTAATTCAGGGTAAGCTCGAGCCCCTCGGTGGGGACGTATATGATAAAATGATCTTGGGAACAGGAGGCTTACTTGGGTAATGGCAGGTGAAGAACCGGCGTCCCTTCGTATTTCCGATTCACCAATTGTTCTGTTGAAAGATCCTCTCAGTTTTGGAAAATATTCACTGAAGGCACTTTTCATGAATTTTTGTGGCCGGCCGGCACGTATTTATATTTATTTTATTTTTAAAATAGCAGACACAAACTTTCTTGATTTCTCTCGTTGATCGAAGCGGTAGTAGAGGGCGTTGTGTATCGGATTGAATGTCATTGGTTGGGAGAAGGAAGCGGACTGTGATTGGCTATTGGAATATGTTAGGAAATTTGAATTTGATTTTTATGCTTTAACATTTCTCCCCCCTGCTGGCAAAACTGAGCCAGAACAAAACAAAATTTTGAAAAATATGTTCATTTTTGCCATTGCAAGTGTTACTTTACTATAGTGAATGAATAACTGATACATGATATTGATTTGAATAAATTTAAAAGCTTAACTATACATATAATATGAAATAGATTTACAGCAGATAATGTGCAATATTTACTAGTTACATCCATTTGGAATAGGGTACAGTTTTACAAGTGGTCGTTTCAAAATGCCTAGAGCTGTTCGGATAGTAGCAGAACGTGGTATTCCATCACGTCCAGGAAACAATTCGATGATTCGACCAAAGCGCCATTGTAATGGATGAGTTGATTCGTCTTTGATTATGACAAGCTGATCAACGGCAACCGCTTGAGGAGATTTTGTCCACTTCATACGTTGTGATAATGTTGTCAAGTATTCGTGACGCCATCGGGACCAGAAGTGTTGATGCATCCGCTGCAGAAGCTGCCAGCGTGTGAGTCTGCTCATTGTAATGTCAGTAAGGTGATGGTACTGTTGTAAGTGGGGCCAATGTCAAGAAGTGATCGAGAGTTAATACGAATAGATCATTTGGATCACTGCTGAGTGGGCACAAAGGCCTGGAATTTAAAACAGATACCACCTGGGTAAGAAGAGTAAGGAGTTCTTCGTATGTTAATGTTTGAATGCCTATGACTCGATATAGATGTGTTTTGACAGACTTGACGCCGGCCTCCCATAGACCACCGAAATGGGGGGCACCAGGAGGATTAAATTTGAACTCAATACGCTCCGCTTCACAAGCTGAACGCATAAGATCTGTTAGAAGGGTCTGAGCTCCTTTGAAATTGGTACCGCAGTCACAATGTATCGTGTTGCATCTACCGCGGCGGGCAATAAACCGACGCAGTGCGGCTAAAAATGCGTCTGATGATAGGTCGGATGCCAGCTCCAAATGAAGGGCCTTTGTGGCGAAGCATACAAAGAGACATAGGTATGCCTTCATGGTTCTAGCACCGCGATATCTCTGAAATGTGATGTTGAATGGCCTGACATCATCATCACTAGTAGGTAATTAATAGTTTATTTTCGAGGGTTTAAAAACGTTTTCTGTAATATCGTAGTAAACAAGCTGACTTGATGATAATTCTCTAAAGAAATGCTACAAAAACTTAAGAACCTTACCAATTTAATTAAAAATTAAAAGCCCGACTGCATAAAAATATTACCCCCTCTTTTGTCATCATATCAGCCACAAATCGTCCACTGCTGGACAAAGGCCTCCCCCAAGGATTTCCACGACCTTCACCAGGTCATCGGTCCACCGCGTGGGAGGCCTGCCTACGCTACGTTTTCCGGTGCGCGGTCGCGACTCGAGAACTTTACTACCCCATCGGCCATCTGTTCTACGAGCTATGTGCCCTGCCCACTGCCACTTCAGTTTAGCGATTCTGTGAGCTATGTCGGTTACTTTAGTTCTCCTGCGGATCTCCTCGTTTCTGATACGATCACGCAGAGAAACTCCGAGCATAGCACGCTCCATTGCCCTTTGGGTGACCTTGAGCCTTCTTATGAGGCCCATAGTAAGCGACCATGTCTCAGTTCCGTAAGTCATCACTGGCAAAACACACTGGTCAAAGACCTTAGTCTTGAGACACTGCGGTATTTGGGACGTGAAGATATTGCAAAGCTTCCCGAACGCTGCCTAGCCGAGTTGGATTCGTCGATTGATCTCTTTCTTGAAGTTGGAACCCCTCTTTTGTAGCAGTCCGGTAAAAATTTATGTACGCCGATGCGATAAAAAAGTGACCGGGATGACACTGCAGGCAAAGTTCATATATATATTTACATATAGTACTAACATACATTATGGACAATGGACACTCCCTGCCGCTCTCTAGATTGCGACCTCACCCCCTCGTCACCCAGATTGATACAGATTGGTTACGTATTGGATTTCGCCTCCATTTTGTTGGTTCCGTCATTCGTTTTTTGAAATGTCAGTTCTGGCCCGTTGTATGAAGTGTCCAGGGTGTGCTGCAGGCTAATATCCATAGAGCTCAAAATCGAGCGGCCTGGAGAGCAGTGGTGGCACGTGCGACCCACGATGGTCACGTCCCTCACCCATGAGGATACGACAAAGAAGAAGAAGAAGAAAAATGTATCAAAAGTCTCTCACGAGATCAAAACTAATCTAACGACACTTCGAACTCTACAATCAAAGCCCAACTTTTTGGGCACTCGATTAAGGAGGCCCAGGAGATGTGATGTGATATGTAATGTTATTATGAAACCTATGATTATTACGCAAAAAGTTTTTGATTATTAGGTTCTAAAAGTTTTTGTAAATTTACTCAATGCGGGCAGCGCAGGACCAGAAGCCAGAATCAATGGGGGAGGCCTTTGTCCAGCAGTGGACGTTTTTCGGCTGATATGATGATGATAATGATGATGAATTTACTCAAGCCAAAATTCAAACAATTTTCGAAAAACCTAAAACTTTGAGGTACAAGCTTTAATTTGAAAATAATTTTAATTAATTCCTACTCTTCTCGGCAAACCTTTTCATTTGATGCCCATATCATGGAGGTGCATAGAAAAATAACTAGTCCGCCATATTGGATTTAGAATGAAGTCACTTAACTAACCATGCATTGTTCTCCAAAGTTACATGTATGCAAAATTCAGCTCAATTGGAAACTGGAAATTGTTTCTAATTTAGCTTCCAAGATTTGTCCTATACTAACTAATAAACATGGCAAGTTAATATCACATCAGCTCATATATACGTATATATACGAGGGGACTTCCCCACCGAAGGGCTCGAGCCTACCCTGAATTAAGGCGATCGGGCCTTAGTCGCCCACGCAGGCCCAGTGCGGGTGGATCAACATCACACACAACCTTCGAGTTTCTTCGCAGATGTGTGTAGGTTTCCTCACGATGTTTTCCTTCACCGTAAGAGCGTCGGATAAACGTACATATGAGATCAAAATTGCGAAATTGCGAAAACACATTGGTACGTGGCAGGACTCGAACCACGACTTCCCGGATAGGAGGTAGCGGCCCTTGCCGTTGCGCCATCGACGCTCTCTTAATAAAAAGTTAATATAAAGCTTGTAAAAACTAGTGGTGTGCCATGAGGAAAACTTCTCGATAGTCATATCGACGAGCTGGTGTGACAATGGGCTAGGAATGAAAAATAGCCCTGTATATTCTGTGGCAGAAGTGCAGACGCATCAGAAGGTAGGTAGGGAGGGGTACGCCATAAATCGCGAACATCTTTGCGCCGTGGACCAATTAGTACAAGATGTTACAGCCGCGCGCCGCGGGGTGGATGGCATTGTGCAAAATGCAGGTTCTATAAAATAAATAAAACAATGAACATTGACTGACCTTGTGGTCCGCTGGTCAGCTTCTCTGTGTGACGATCAGATTTGTTTGCCCTGTGTCTTTGTATTTAAAAGCTGTTCCGGTGAACTTCGTACCGCCTCACAAACTACTCTACACTACACTACATTACACGCTACAAGCCACACGCTACACTACACTACATTACACTACGCCACGTACGTCCCTACCGTTTAGGAGGAGATCAGTAACAAGTATCAAGTATCAAGATCAGTATCAGTTGCAGCGCCACCTACCGGGGCCAATTGTGTTTTCAAACCATCCAGGAATTTCAAACTGAAATTTACACACAAAATTTCATCTACATCGTTCCAACCGTTTAAGACGTTTCCGAGAAGACAGTGACATACCGATAGCAGTGCCCCATATCTGTCCTTCCAGAGATTCAAACTGGCTTCGGAAGCATCGTTATCTCTGGGTCTCTGGGGGGATACCACTTCATTAATTAAGCTGTGGCGGTTTTTTTAGTCTGCGCGGCCCTGCGAAATCATCATGCGCAGAGTGCCGGGGGTGGATATCCATCTTTAGTCGCATCTTAGGGGGGGGGGGGGGGGGAGCAATACCAGCCAGTGAGTACAGCATCGTAACCGGAGTGGGCTTGAGACACCCTGTGATGATTCGGCACGTTAGCCGATATCAGTTGGACCCAGTAAGTGGTGCTGTTAAAAAATTAGGATTTCAACAACAGCACCACCTACCGGACCCAACTATAATTATAAACCATCCAGGTGAATCCCATAAGTTGAAAAAATCATTAAAATCGGTCAAGCCATTTAGGAGGAGAAGAATTACGAACACACGCACACCGGAATTTTATATTTAAGTAATACTAGCGGTCCAGACAGACGTCGACCTGCACGAAAGTTGGATTTTTAAAACAACCCCAGAACTCCATCACAGTGCCACCTTCAGGGTCCAATTGTGAATCTAAACCATCCAGGATACACTCAAGCTCTAAAAAAAATCATCAAAATAAGTGTAGCCGTTTAAGAGGAGTTCAGTGACACACGTACAGAAGGATTATATATAAAGACTAGCTGTTGCCCGCAGCTTCGCCCCGTGGATATCAAAGGCGCGCGGTGCCCGAGTCACTTGTTCGAATTATAACTAACATTTAAATAAGACATTTGTGAAATTGTTCCAGTCGTTCTATAGTTATGCGCCTACCAATAAACATCATTTTTTTATTTATAATAGTTAAACAAAGAAGATAAAGACGATTTCCCACCAAATTGAAAATGCGGGCGAAGCAGCGGGGCACCCACTAGTTTATTTAATAGAATCAAACAACTCGTTGCATTCCAAGTCCTAAGAAAGTATCTACTTAGTAATAACTTTGTTGTGATTATGCATCCTGTCACAAGGAAGTCCAAACACAAATAATAATATCAATAATATGTAAACATTATTGTAACAAAACATTTTTTTTTGTTAAGGGGCATACCAAGCAAAGCTAATCGCAGATGGCATTATCTTTGGCATATTATTAGCGCAAAAAAGGCAACTCCCCTAGAAGTCCCCTATAGGATGAATAGTCTAAGGCAACTTTTTGAAAAAAAAATGAACTAGGCTCCGAAACTACAGTACCGATTTGAAAAATTCTTTCACCGTTGGGAAGCTATACTAGCCGCGGTTGCTATAAGCTACTTTATATTATAAAAAAATAGGGATCCTTACTAAAACTCTAATAATCTAATACTATTGGAAACTTTGAAATTCCATCTATCGTGCCTATTTTTGTGCATCCATCATCCATTCCATTTTGATTGAACTAAAAATGTAATAACAATAGTAACTAAACATATATAGATACCTATGCTTCGTGTTTCTTCTCTGCATAAAACCATCCCGATGCCAAAACTCGCGCTCAGCGCGACTAGTTTTTAACGAATGCCGTGAAGGCGTTAATTACTTTCTTAGTAATTAATATGATTTAAAGATCTGCCAGAAGTTCTTTTTTTTACTTAAATAACTGTGATTATGACTTGTATCTTTCTGACATAACTAGAAACCTAAATAATATATTTTAATTAAAAATTTACTCAAAATGTCTGGTCCTGAGTGGATTTTGAACACTTGAGTGACATAGAATAAATTTTTTCATGTCATTTTTCTTAATAAAGAGCGGTAATTTAATGAATCGGTTTGTTAAAATATTGAATTTTCTCAATTTGCACTTGTATTTCGGAAATGTGGCGAAGCTTTATATTTTGTCTAATATGTGTGATAAAACTGTGCTAACAAATATAAAGATTAATTTATTTATTTATTATTGTTACAAAAAAAGTATGTACAAACTTCTTCTTCTTATTGTGTGGCACAATTAACCGTGCTATCTAAGGGATATACGATGGCGGTTGCCTAGTGTTGCACCTAGCATCACCCGCGGTCACGTGTAGAGCATTTAGATTTACACCTACCGACGTATGCAACACGACCTTTATACACATCTGCAATCAGATGTGCAGGTTTCATCACATATATGTACGTAAGTTTCGAAAAACTTATTGGTACATTGGCCGTCTAGATTTGAACCCGGCACCTCTGGTTAAGAGGACCGAGTCGTTACTGATTGAGCCACCGACGCTTACAAAACAAATTTACATACATACATACACCCGTAAAATATTATCCTCCTTTTAGGGCACTTGGGTAAAAAAGAACCTCCCCTTGTCTCGGCTTAGCAGGCAGAATCGCCGACCACTACGCCGCCACACCCTGGACACTTCATACAACGCGCCAGAAATGACATTCCTAAAAAGGAATGACGGAACAAACAAAATGGCGGCGAAATTCTATACGTTAGACAACCAAACTGTAACCAATCTGTATCCATCTGGGTGACGAGGGGGTCAGCGGCAGCGAATGTCCATACTTTATGTTATCTAAATATATATTACTCAAAGGTGACTGACTGACTGACATAGTGATCTATCAACGCACAGCCCAAACCACTGGACGGATCGGGCTGAAATTTGGCATGCAGGTAGATGTTATGACGTAGGCATCCGCTAAGAAAGGATTTTGGGAAATTCCCACGGGAACCTCAAAAATCTGGATCTGCGTGGGCGAAGCTGCGGGCATCCACTAGTATTAATATATATTCTTTAAGCACTAATATAAATACATTGACGCCCCGTCTCTATTACTACAAATACCTAGTAGAAAGATTTTATTTTTTTAACTGTTTCCATCTTCATTCCACTTCATTCAAAGCCTAGTAAGTTTTTTCGGAAAAAGGTAAGAGATCGGTTTTAACTTTTTTCATCATCATCATATCAGCCGAAAGACGTCCAATGCTGAACAAAGGCCTCCTCCAAGGATTTCCAAGGATTTAACTTCTTTAACTTTCAATGTTTGTTATTTTAAAAGCTGGCGTAATGCGGCCTACTTGATGGAAATTTAACCGCCTCCGTGGCGTTATAGTTAGAGCATCGGTTCACACCAGGAGGTCGCAGGTTGATTATTTTAACTAGTAGAAGTTCACCATAACCTTTTTAGTGTTCCGTACCCAAAAGGGTAAAAACGGGACCCTTTTACCAAATATATATACTTTGCTATTACTAAGACTTCGCTGACTTGTCTGTCCGTCTTCCTATAATTTGGAGATCTGCAAGGCAAGAGTGAATAGGCATTATTTGAGATTGCGTGTACCATCCTCGACTGCATCATCACTTACCATCAGGTGAGTTGCAGTCAAACGCACTCAAATTTTAAATAAAAAATAAATTAAAAAAAAATACTGTATTTCATGAACCGTGATAGTGGTCCATGACCGAGCTACACGCTTAAAATTTTCACAGAAAATGTATTTCTGTTGCCGCTATAACAACAAATACTAGAAAATAGAAAAAGTGAAAGTCTCCATACAACACAAACGTATCTTTTTAAACGTGAAGAAATTAGCGCCATCTAGTATGATGGTACGGAACACTTTGTACGCGGTTCTGACTCGCACTTTACCAGTTTTTAGGGTTCCGTACCCAAAGGGTAAAAACGGGACCCTATTACTGAGACTTCGCTGTCCGTCTATCCGTCTGTCTGTCCGTTCTCTGTCACCAGGCTGTATTTCATGAACCGTGATAGCTAGACAGTTTAAATTTTCACAGATGATGTATTTCTATTGCTGCTATAACAACAAATACTAAAAAAATAGATGAAAATAAATATTTAAGGGGCTCAGACCATATTATAAACGTAATTTTTTGCTCGTTTTTGCTCAACATTGATAACGGCAACAGGTAGACGCTTGAAATATTCAAAAAAAAGTTATATATTCACTTAAAAAAAACAAATTAAATTAAAATGAAATTAATATTTAAGGGGGGCTTCCATACAAAGTGATTTTTATAGATAATGGTACGGTACCCTTCGTGCGCGAGTCCGACTCGCACTTGGCCGGTTTTTTATATATAGCCACTGAATGAAATCCACTACTCGCCTCTATGTCGACTCTCGTCATGTGCTTTATCAGTCTGCCTCATGCTCCTCACGCCGCAATCAATGCAATCGATATCTGGGTATGCTAAGGAAACGTCAATACTGTGGTGATTGATATGTCACAGTTGTTTAGTTTCACTAGTAGTAGTTCACCATAACCCATTTTATAATAGCCACTGAATGAAATCCACTACTCGCCTCTATGTCAACTCTCGTCATGTGCTTTATCAGTCTGCCTCATGCTCCTCACGCCGCAATCAATACAATCGATATCTGGGTATGCTAAGGAAACGTCAATACTGTGGTGATTGATATGTCACAGTTGTTTAGTTTCACTAGTAGTAGTTCACCATAACCCATTTTATAATAGCCACTGAATGAAATCCACTACTCGCCTCTATGTCGACTCTCGTCATGTGCTTTATCAGTCTGTCTCATGCTCCTCACGCCGCAATCAATACAATCGATATCTAGGTATGCTAAGGAAACGTCAATACTGTGGTGATTGATATGTCACAGTTGTTTAGTTTCACTAGTAGTAGTTCACCATAACCCATTTTATAATAGCCACTGAATGAAATCCACTAATCGTCTCTATGCCGATTCTCGTCATGTCCTTTATCAGTCTGCCTCATGCGCCTCACGCCGCAATCAATACTATCGATATCTGGGTATGCTAAGGAAACGTCAATACTGTGGTGATTGATATGCTCGAGTCATTGTATCGTGGCTTTCGCTGGTTCCCCTTGGAGCTTATACACACAGGCATTTCGGTTCGTTATTGGGGAGCTCAGATTGATCGATCTGTAAGCAAAGTTTATAAAAACCCTCTCCGATCCATATTATTATAGCCTGACAGTGGTGAAATAAGAGGCTTGGTTTATTTGGTTCGGTGTGTTTAAAATTGATTTTATGCAGCCCAACTTTTTTCTCAGAAATGAGGAGATCCGTAGGAGAACCAAAGTAACCGACATACTTAGCTCACAAAATCGCTAAACTGAAGAGGCAGTGGGCAGGGCACATAGCTCTTAGAACAGATGGCTGTTGGGGCAGTAAAGTTTTTGAGTGGCGACCATAGAGTAGGCAGGCCTCCCACGAGGTGGACCGACGACCGGGTGAATGTTGCGGGAAGCCGCTGGATGCTGGCAGCGCAGGACCGGTCGTCGTGGAATACAGCGCAGTACAAAACACAACTTCTTAGCTATTAGTAGATGCGATAAAAAGTTGCACTCATCATATCAGCCGAAAGACGTCCACTGCTGGACAAAGGCCTCCCTGAAGGATTTCTACGACGACTTGTGCTGCTCATCCATCGACTTCCCGCGACCCTCACCAGGTCGTAGATCTAACGAGTGGAAGTAACCAGTAAACAAATAAAGTTTTTTTTCTAGCCTTTGAGGCTGATATAATATTTTATATTTATCATAATATTAAATATTATATCAGTCTCAAAGGCTAGAAAAAAGCTACACCCACACCAGGGATGAAAAAAAAATGTTTTTTTTTTAATAAACTGTTCAAAATGTTTTAAACAAGTGTTTTTTTAATATATTTTTTTTCCTTTTAAGTAATTAGTTATCGATTTTCAATCAATTAATCTTATTTAATGTATTTCTAAATGGGACTTACCTGCCGGGCATTACCATGATATGTATAAATAGAAGGGACTTTCTTTCTAATATTGCATTTAATTAAAAATTGAAGACGTAATGGAAAAACAAAACAAGTAAGGTTTTTGGAAACTTTAAGAGGAGAGCAATTTAGGAAATCATATTTGAGAATTTATTTTTGATGCAGTCCGATCCGATCCCCTATTACAAGTTCAAATAAAGTTTCTTTATAAATATTTATTTAAATAAATGACAATAATACAACAAAGATCCAACTTTTTAATTCATATCGAACTATTTTGAGTCCTAAATATTTATTAGTTTGCATTTATTTCCATTTATTCGCAATTAAGTTATTTTAAACTTTGTTTTTTTTTATAACACTTTAAACTAGATGTTAAAGATATTAACCAAAAAGAGAGTATTTGTTCAGGTCCTTCAGGAACTGTATCGGACTATGCTATTTTCACGAGAAAAAAAATAGCCTATGTCCTTCTCAATGATGCAGGCTACCTGAATGCCGAACTTCGTCAAGATTGATCGAGGTTTCAAAGCGTAAAAAGGTAACAAAAAAACACAAAATTTTAAATTTATAATACACTAGCCGGCCGCCCGCGGCTACGCCCGCGTTGTTTCCGATTTTCACGTTTTGCCGGGGTAAAAAGTAGCCTATGTCCTATTGCAAGACCTAACCTATATGTGTGCCAAGTTTCAACCCGATCCGTCCAGTGGTTGAAGCGTGAAAGAGTAACAAACATCCACACATACATACTTTTTATATTACTGCTTTTTCCCTCGGCTTCGCCTGCGTGGATATCGTTTTATTACTACCTTTGAAGGTGAGTAGTTCGCGAGCCGCAAGCGGCTCGCGAGCGTGCAAATAGGGTTTCTCCAGATTCCTATCCCAGATCGGGCTATTGTGATTAGCAGTCTATGACACTCCTCAACCATCTGTGCAAATAATAACAAAAATCCATTGTTCCGTTGCGTTTTTTAAGAAATATGCCAAAAAATAGCATTTTTTTCAGTTTCCTTAAGAACTGCATCGGACTATGCTATTTTTACGGGATAAAAAGTAGCCTATGTCCTTCCCCGTGACACAGGCTACCTGCGTACCAAATTTCATCAAGATTGGTCAAAGTGTTGAAGCGTGAAAAGGTAACAAACAAACAAATATACAAACAAACACATTTATTATATTAGTAGGAGTAGGATATTAGTAAGAATGACTATTGCCTTGTCCGTGTGTTCCATATGTGGTCCATTAAGGCTCACCGACAATCTAAGCGTCCGTTTAGTTAGTACAGTTAATCTAGACCGAGCCACCTTTGTCTATGGCGAGCCTCGTCGATTCATAGCCCACAATGCCGGCTATGCGTCAAACTGATAGGTTGAGCTTAATCCTACCCTGTTTACTATTGCCTATATTACATGCTTAAGCTGTAAAACAGGAAATTAGCTGCGTTAATACGAGATAAAGGTATTGTTTGATTATACTAAGATAATTTACGAGGTCCGTTGTATGACGCTTGTGGCACACCCTGGACACTTATTACAACGGGCCAGAAATGATATTTCAAAAAAGGAATGACGGAACAAACAAAATGGCGGCGATATCGTATACGTTCGATAACCAAACTGTAACCAATCTGTATCAATCTGGGTGACGAGGGAGCGAGTTCGCAATCTGGAGAGCGGCAGGGAGTGTCCATCCTGTATATTTGTAATAATATAAATATACTTTGCTTGTGGCACAACACAACACAATTCACACTGACCTACGACTGCTTCTTAATTCACAGTACCATCATATAAGCCGAAGGATGTCCACTGCTGGACAAAGGCCGCCCCCAAGTATTTCCACGACGACCGGTTCTGAATGATATTAATTTATTTATTATTTATTTTATTTATTCAGTCACAATGTAAGTTTACAGTTTAAACCAAAGCACTTACACATTAAATTAAGTTATTAATGATAAATAATAAGATGTCAAGTTTAAAATAGAACACACAAATAAAAGACAACAAAAACATGTTACACGTAATCATAGTATAGGGAGATTTAATACTTACTGACCGTTGGGGGAGCGGCAGTGCTCCTGCCTGCTTGGCCGAAGGTCCTGGGTTCGATCCCCTGGTTGGGGATAACAATTCGTGATGATAACTGGTTTGTTTTTAAGCTATTGCATAGTTTTTATCGCGGGCTTTGAGCGCGGCGACCGAATCAAGAACAAAACGTAACGAAAATAAAACCTAACACCCCACGCTCGGCCGAGTTCTAAAAAACTTACAGTGCCATCTATTAGCGATTAGCAAATGAGGGGACAAACAAAATCACGACTAAATCCCATACGTTTGAAAACCAAACAATAACCAATCTGAATCAATCTGAAGGTGGGAATCTAGAGAGCGGCTATTTATATATATACTTTTTATGTGGTATTGCTCTCTGGTGTTCTCCTGAGCTCCTAGTCTTCGACTGTTCTGTCGTCCCTGTGGTTTTAATCAGCCAGTTACGCCAAGAGGATGGCACAATTCATGTCCTATAGGCGGTACAGTGTCTATAGATCGGACAATCTATCCGCGACAATATTTTTTATATTTACAATCGGTAAGCCCTTGACATCATCTCACTTGATGATGACGATGATGCCAATGATGAAAGCGGGCTTACCAAGATTCCCTCACGAAAAGGGAAACTGGTTATCTTATCTTCAAGCCCGAACAATATTGCTGGTAGCTAGCTAGGCGGGCTTAGAAAATGCCCTTCCACCAACCAAACCGAGTCTTACAAAGTTAGACTCCGCCGGGAATCGAACCCGTGACCTCCCGATGTGAAGCTTAGACTTAACCATTTTGCCACGGAGGTGGTGTAATTGACAGTAACTTAATCGTCTGTTAGACACAAAACGCCAATTCGGTGACCATTATCACGATTAGATGATACGCAAACTTATTCCAAAACTGGCTTTCAATTCAATAAAACACCGTCACTTGATATCCTAAGAAGCCCGGAAAATATCACAGCAAACACACTTTCTACGTGGAAAAAAGTGGCAACATTCCAGGCAGCCGTAATAAAATTTGTCAAGCAAATTTTCTGTGAGTGCCGCCTTCAATCGCACAATGAAATAGCGAACGCTCTCGTATGAAGGTGTAATCCCAGGGCTGGCACTTAGGGGAGCCTCGATTGGGGCTTTTAACACCATCCGATGTCGACACGACATCGATGGTCAATTTTATCACCGTTATTTTGCTTACTATAATACATGCTTATGATGAATAGTCATTCTTAAAGACTACGTTTTCACTATTAAAAATAAAATAACTCTCTCAATAGCTCACAAAATCGCTCACAAAATCGCTAAACTGAAGTGGCAGTGAGCAGGGCACTTATCTCGTAAAACGGATGGCCGTTGGGGCAGTAGAGTTCACTAAAAGACTTAGCGTAAGCAGGCCTCCCACGCGATTGACCGACGATCTGGTGAAGGTCGCGGGAAGCCGCTGAATGCTGAATCCTTGAGGGGGGCCTTTGTCCAGCAGTGGATATCTTTCTACGAATATGATGACCTGTCTCAAAACGTATCTGTAAAACGTAATATTCAGTCACAGGCAATCCAATTCTACTTCTTATTTTTTCTTTTCTCTTTATCCTTTCACATCTATGAAGACAATATAATTCTGTGAGTTAAAAAATAAGTATCTAAAAATATCTCACTTAGGAATGACGAAAACGTCAATGTCAAATGAAGGTCATAGCTGTAGATGATAGCACAAATATGTAGGTTCGCTGCTAAAAATCGGAACTGAAAATGAAATGCAACTATTTCTCCATACCAAATAACGTTAAAACTATGCTAAAATGGAAATTACTGTAAAATATACTCAATTTTGTACATAATATACAATTTTTAACCGACTTTCAAAAAAGAGGAGGTTCTCAATTCGACTGGTTGTTTTTTTTATTTTACTCCTTTAGAATTGATTGATATACTTACAGAGCAGAACATGGAAAATGAATGAGGGATGAAAGTGAGTGTTGATCGTTAACGCATTACCGTTACTTTGTTTACTTTGTTTCCTTACGTTTAGTCACGAAGGCTAAGGAAACCTAGCCATGCGGCTTAATGCGAGGCCGTAGGCTGAGCTCCGCGTAGGGTGAAGCCTAGAGTGCTCCCTGCGAGGCCGGCGGCCAAGCTCCAAATAGGTCTAAGCCCGGAGCGTGCCCTGCGAGACTGGAGGCCGAACTCCGCGTAGGGTGGATCTCGGAGCGTTCCTTGCGAGACCGGAGGCCAAGCTCCGCGTAGGGCGGATCCCGGAGCGTCCTAAGTGAGGCCGACAAAATACAGATTCATGAGTAAACACCTGTCGCGCGTCGGAGCTGACATGCACACATTTTTTTCTATGTTTGTTACGTGATATCTTCACAGATTGAGAACCGATTTTCATGATATTTTTTTACGTCGGGGGTTGCTGCCAGGTTTTTCCCATATAAATTGTAACAAAATCAGTGTAGTACTTTTTTGAAATAAATAAAAACCAAAAATAATAATGCAAAATTGTACTAAGTTGTTGTGATGGAAGTCGGTATTATAACGTACTCAAAGTTTCCAAATATAACCAATCTACTCTTTAGTATAATCTACACCGGACATTGTAAATAAATAAAAATAAATAAAGTAATTGTATTTCAGATTAAATCCATATGTTGTTAGTAACAATTAAGCTTACCAAGCCAAAGCGTAAAGTCCAGCTCTTAGTACTAAGTTCATTTTGACACTTTCCGCGAGATAAACACGTACATTAACCTAGCACACAAACTAAGCTGACACAAACAGTCTGTTCATGTACTTCAGCAGAAAGGAATACGTGCACTAACCAAGTCCCGTATTAAATGGTCTAAGGTCTACTTAGATATTCGCTGAGTATCGTGTCTCTTAGTCATCCTAATTTCTTACTTAAATAACATTGAACTGAAAATATAAAATTAATAAAGAAATGTGAAAACGCGCAATATCGGACCAGATACCCTTACGACATTAATCGTACAGTCTAAAGCGGCCGATTGATTCACGGCGTCATTGCGAGAGTGACGCGCGCGCCGCGGGCCGCAGCTAGTACGTAATGGAAGTGGAAATGGTATGTAAACCGTGTCTTGAATAAGTTTAGCACCCACCAACACAGGACGAATAAATATTTGGATGCGATCTGAAATTCTTAAGGAAAAAGTGTGTTTCTAGGGTGCACTTTGGTACCTATTTGGTGCCTCACCGATGATATGGTTGAATAGGTCTTTAAAAACAAATAAGGTGTTCACAAAAACTATTTATCGGTTCAGGGACCCGTTTAGGAAATATTAAACTATAAAGTGTTCATTCTTGTTAGAGTCAAGGCCCCACCGGTCTCGCCCCTACCAGCTAAACCGTTATTTCCAGCTTAACTGCTATCTTAAAAAATAATAAAAATAGTAGGACAGTAGGACATAATATATCAATTTAAAAGAAAAACTATCTTGATTAAGGCTTTCTTAATTCAGGCAATGTATATACATTAGTACTATTAACATACAGTATGGACACTCCCTACCGCTCTCTAGATTTCGACCTCACCCCCTCGCCACCCAGATTGATACAGATTGGTTACAGTTTGGTTGTCGAATGTATAGGATTTCGCCGCCATTAGGTATGTTTCGTTGTATGAAGTGTCCAGGGTGTGGTTCAGGAGTAATAGTCGACCAAGTTAGGATGTGCAGTTGGATTTGTAAAAAGTTTATAGATTTTCCATTCAAAATGCTCTATTACCAACTGTAAAAATATACTTTTTTTTAAATAGTATATACAGTGTAAACTCTGTATAAAGTGACTCAATATAACTTTGAAACGTCAAAATTTTCTGGCTCCAATTGGTTTACTTCGACGCTAATTTCTCTCTGTGTAACGAAAACTCTCAATAACGTCACAAAATGCCCGGTCCCTTGAGTGTCACTAGAGTTTACACTGTATATGTTTATTTTTTGAAAAAACTACGGAACGCTACTTTAGACTTAGTGGTATTTTAAGGAAAATTGTTCAATCCAGGAGAAGAAGCAACAGTAAAAAGTTTGCCAATTTTTTTATCACCTGTAAAAATCCGTAAGAGAACCAAAGTAACCGACATAGCTCTCAGAATTGCTAAACTTAAGTGGCAGTGGGCGGGGCACATTGCTCGTAGAACAGATGGCCGTTGGGGCAGTAAAGTTCTCGAGTGGCGACCACGCACGGGAAAGCGTAGTGTAGGCAGGCCTCCCACTCGGTGGAACGATGACCTGGTGAAGGTCGCGGGAAGCCGCTGGATGCGGGCAGCGCAGAACCGGTCGTCGTGGAGATCCTTGGGTGAGGCCTATGTCCAGCGGTGGACTTCCTTCGGCTGATATGATGATGATGATGATGATGATAAATCTTAAAATTCATGAATCTTTTTGATTCCGAAAAAACATTCCTCAAAATCCTCTTTTTAACCCCCGACGCAAAAAAGAGGGGTGTTATAAGTTTGACCGCTATGTGTGTGTGCGTGTCTGTGTATCTGTGTGTCTGTGTGTCTGTCTGTGGCACCGTAGCTCTCAAACGGGTGAACCGATTTGGATGCGTTTTTTTAAATTATTAAGTACTAAAAATATAGTTCGAGCACTGCAACGCTTTTTAGGGTTCCGTACACCCAACGGGTGACCAACGGGACCCTATTACTAAGCCTCCGCTGTATGTCCGTCCGTCAGCGGGCTGTATTTCATGAATCGTATTAAGTTTAAATTTTCACCGATTATGTATTTCTGTTGCCGCTAGAACAATAAATACAAAAAAAAATAGAAAAAGTGAAAAAATAAGGGGGTCTACATACAAAAATTGTTTTTTTTTTTTTGCACAATTGGTTAAACCCTTGACAACATCTCACCTGGTGGTAAGTGACGATGTTGCCGAAGATGGAAGCGGGTTTTTTCAATAGGTCATTAGAAGTATTTTTTATTTAGCTCTATCGTAAAGTAAGACATAAAAACTTCAAAAATGGTGTGATTATAGTACTAATACTGAATTAAAACAACAAATAATTTATAAAAAACAAATAATTGGTCAAGTGTGAGTCGTTCTCGCGCTAAGAAGTTCGAACTAAATGACAAAAAACGCATATTTTTGTCGCACGCGTTGATGTCTTTTGTTTAAAATGTGAATATGCATCATTGCCCTATATCAATCAAAAAAAGCAAAAGGTAACAAAAGTACTATGGAATTGACATTAGAAACTGTCAAATCCCTATCAAGTTTGTTTACATTGTGCTTTTTTTTAGTGGTATAAGGTATATGTAGTTGAGTGGAGAGGTGTGGTAGTACGGAACACTCGGAGTGCTAGTCGGACTCGCACTTGGCCGGTTTTTTTATTTAAAATTATTGTCATCGGTTCTTAGTACGCGTGCAAATTTTCTATTTACTACTACGTCTTCAAATGGTTGAAATTCGCGTTCAAAGATTCCGTTACGTAGAAGTGAAGGTAACTTTAACCGCCTCCGTGGCGTAATGGTTAGTCCATTCGCTTCATACCAGGAGGTCGCGGGTTCGGTTCCGACAGGGTCAACTTGTAAGAGTCGGTTTGGTTGGTGGTAGGGCATTTTCTTAGCCCGCCTGGCTAGCTACCACCATCTTATCTAAGTCTTGCCGCCAAACATCAGTGTTAACAACATTGATGTGTTCCGGCTTGAAGATAAGATAGCCAGTTCTCTATTGCATTGGGGAATCTTGGTAAGCCCGCTTCCATCTTCGGCATCATCGTCACTTACCATCAGGTGAGATGATCCCAAGGGCTTACCAATTGTGAATAAAAAAAAAGTAAAAACATAAGACCTACATAAAATAGACTACTAACTAAAATAGACCTACAGCAACATCACGTCAAAATAAATCCCTGTAACGCAGTCGGCAGACAAAAAGCCGTCCTGAGGGCCCTAGGGCCCTAGAGGCGCGGGGCACTCGAAAACATGCCTTTCCGCGTGATGCCTTTGAGGAAATTAAATAAACTGCAACACCGCATCATAAGCATAAGCATGCTTGTGACGCGAACTGGGGAAAGATGTGTTTCCATTGCACCCGAAGTGATATTTTTACATCATCAATGGAACTTACAGCTCGGAGAACATTTGCACCATGGATAACGAGTTGAGTGTAGTGTATATGTCGCATTATGATAAAAGCGTCGGTGGCTCAACCGGTAACGACTCGGTCCATCTAACCAGAGGTATCGGGTTCAAATCTGGACGGCCAATGTACCAATGAGTTTTTCAAAAACTTACGTACATATACTTACCGATTGCTTTAACGCTGAAGAAAAAACATCGTGAGGAAACCTGCACACGCCTGCGAAGAAACTCGAAGGTGGTGTGTGAAGTCGACCAACCCGCACTGGGCCCGCGTGGTCGACTAAGGCCTAATCGCCCTGATTCAGGGTAGGCTCGAGCCCCTCGGTGGGGACGTATATGAGCTGATATAATAAGATAAAAGAATTCGTGATCTATTTCGGCATATCCCTAGACATATAATTATGTACGAGTTATAGACCAGCTTAGGTTACTTTTTACCCGACAGCCCAAAAAGGAGGGTAATTTTTAACCGACTTCAAAAATAGGAGGAGGTTTCTCGATTCGACCGCATATATACTCGTATATATTTATTTTTTTATGTGTGTTCGCGGATAACTTCGTCGTTTATGAACCGATTTTGATGATTCTTTTTGTGTTGGAAATGGTTGTACCATGATAAAGAAACCAGGATCTGATGATAGCGTCCCAGAAAAATCGAGTGGAACCTTAGTGTTCTGTTTAAACTCGGTTTTTTTTTTGTTCAATTTTTTTTTATGGGTGTATGTATGTATTATGTATGTCTGTTTCTTTGACTGAGCTTATATCCTAAACGGCTTGATAAAGTTTGGAGTGCGAGGTTTCGTTAGATCCGTCTTGATTCAGCGACTGATATTGAATACATTATTACCCGACTGCCTTAAAAAAAGGTTATGTCGGGTTTTTAAGTTTTAATTAAAGTAGTTAAGTTATTTACCCCAAAAAAGAGCCCCAAGTTGACGGAGCATTTCGAAATATATTTGTTGGGTTTCTTTATAGTTTAAAGCTTTGAACCACTTTCATACAACTACCTACCAGTACAGAACTACACTGCTCAAAAGTTCTAGGGATTTAGTAAGTTTTTTGCAATCTTTTTTTTTTTTATTTACGATTATGAAGCCCTTGGCATCATCTCACCTGATGGTAAGTGACGATGATGCCGAATATAAGCGATAGCTTTTTTATTTTTCCCGAATCTAGTCTTCCAGATTGGCTTTTCACTTTAATTGCTACATTTAGGTTAACACGTACCCGTATATTTTGTAAAAATAAAGAAAAATTGCAGTTTTCCAAATTGTGGGAAATCAACCTAAGGTAATGGTTAATTATTTTTTTTTAGTGTAAAGATAAGAAAATTAATATTCCGTGTTTCCATCATTAACATGAATCGCACATTCGCAGCGATTTGTCATGCCTAATATCAGTTCATCAAAATCACTTTGAGGAAATGTACCACGGTGTCTTACTGCGTTGTGGCTAGCCGACCCGACTGCCCCTATCTTGTGGCATTGGTACGGCTGCATGTTAAGTTTGTCTTATTATGTTGTCTGAAATAAATGTTTTGATTTGATTTGATATACGTACGAGTATTTTCTTCAAAGGCGGTTATTACATATTCATGGTCGTACCCGTTTTTTTGTCGTTCGTGGGTGTATCCGTTTTCCGGATGTTATGGTTTAAGTTTTAATACCTCAAGACCCTTACTTAATTTAATCGTGCAGTTTTCTTTGAAACGTAATGTTTTTTTATTTGTATGCACGGTATTTTTTGCTTCTCTTCACACGGGTCGTTTTTTTCCCGGCTTAATGGCATTATACCTCTTTCGGATAATTGCTTACGTGTTGTTGAGTTGTTTTTGCCTGTGTATTCCCTTACGATTCCAAGAGAATTTTTAATTTAAGTAGTCAATGGCCAGACTCTAGATTTCTTTCAATCGAAAGTCGGGACAGACTTACTTTTAGTTCACGATTATTTAACGTTGGTTTAGGAGAATAATCTTTAAGGGTTACTGTTTGGAGTATTTTTACGCGTTGCTTTGCGAGGTACTCCTTAAATTTTTGGCGTACCCTGTTCACTTTTATGTGACAACGTTTCTGTATTTCGCAGTATTGTTTAGATTTCTTGAGGTCTTATAACAATTTTCCATTTTTCAAACTTCTTTCATTAATCTTGCCCTTGTCTTACCTCAAATGGCCTATTTTTCGGTAGAGTTGTCCCTTTAGACTCTTGCGTATCGCGTTTCAGACTTCCGGTGTTAATTTTATCCGTGAGTCGGATTTTTCACGCATCCGCCTTTACCGCTTTTGTCCACATTTTCGCTGGGGTAACCGACAATGTTTTGCAAGTTTTTTCAGTTTTTGACAACCCTATTGGTCTTTAATAATAATAATAATAATTAATAATTAAATTCATTTATTAAAGTAACTTAAGACTCATAGAATGTTAGCAACAATGTGCTTAAAAACTATGTTAGTATTTCTTAACCTAGAACCTTTCAAAAACACAATGTAGTTGAGTATGTGAAACCCTGCTACAAGATCACCACAGAAGTGGAGAGCCTGCAGCAGCGATTCACATACGAGCAGTCGAGCCGGCTCGCGACGCAGCTCAGGATGAGACTGGGGCTGGCCCGCACGCGGCGCACCAGGGACGCGCATCTCTTCCTCATTGTAGTGAAGAAGCAGTCAACGCGTGCTTCAGCGAACATCCCTGATGCGCTACAGAAACGAGGCAGCCCCAACAACACCCGGCACGCGTTGTTATATTGGACACGAAGGGCGCTGTATGTTTTTTGCGTATAATTCGCCCACAGGCTGCACGTGTAAAATGAGGTGCAATATGCGCGAAATAGCGTCAATTTTACTTCCTTGGAGCAACGTGCAAACCTGCGAGCTATCATATTTGCTCTAACCGACAGCGCCCTTCGCTCCCTTTCGATGTCGTCATCATCCCTGAGGTCGGCAGTCAGCAAATGCCCCAGGTATTTAAACTTGTACACCCTAGCCATTGGGACTCCATTTAATTTGACTGGGGGCACAGATTCCGGGTAGCGACCGCCGACCCCAAAGACCATGATTTCACTTTTTAATGTTTTAGTAGTTGTTTGATTTCTCCTGTTTTCTTAAGTGACTAGTTTTAGGCTCAATACACAGCAATCCTTTAACACTAGTGTGTTTTTTGGGTTATTAAGTTTGTTCACTTTTAGATGGAGTTTTTGCCGTTTGTATGTGTAGCTTCGTGTATAAATGTCAATTTCTACCAGCTTCAAGTAAACGTTTGTAGTTAACTAGTTACTTAGAGAGTTTTTATTTTTTTCTTCTTCAGGGCTGTCCAACGACTATAGGGTTGTCCAAATTTCAAAAATTTTTGGACTTCTCGTCTTTTTTTTGTGAGTTTGTGGGTATTTTGAAACGCAAAGTATCGATTCAAGCCGATCTTCTTTCTTACGTTTCAGTATGCAATGCTTGAATAAAATATAAAGAAAACCCCTGCACAATATTGTTGTGAACAATGGACCTGCGCATTCTGTATCGCTGTACTAGCTATAGAATACGGAGCTCGGAGCGGTAGCTCGCTTGCTTTTATTACAGGCAAATGCGATTTTAGCACGCCCTATACACCAGTGTGAGGAGATAACCAAACAACAACCGTGTATGGAAATAAGCCTAATACCTTCTAAAAATTCTGTAACTACAGCAATTTTTGTATTTTATAATCTAAACTAGCATTTTCCCGCGGCTTTGCCCGAGTGGACAACGTTTTTTTGACTGTCTTAGAGGGTACGCGCGGCTCGCGAGTGTGGACATGAATTTTCTCCAGTTCCCTCAGGAACTATGTCAGGATATGCTAATTAGTAAATCATGTCATTTCCCACTCCCTCAACCATCTCTGTGTAAAAAATCACACAACCCATTGTTCCGTTGCGATGTACCAACCAAACCGAGTCTTGCAAGTTGACCCCATCGGGAATCGAACCCGCGACCTCCTGGTATGAAGCGAATGAACTAGCCATTGCGCTACGGAGATGGTTAAACTTCACGATTCAGAGACTATAGCGAAGAAGTAAGTAGATATTCTTGGGTAAGTGGAAAATTTTAAACACAGCCTTACCCACTTGCACAGGTGAGACTGTTTTCAGTCACACACTAAACTATCTATCTTAGATAAATCGGGTTGTCTGGAAGAAATCGCTTTGAGCGATAAGACCGCCCAAATTGTACCGGTTATAAGATTTTGTTTTAAGTTGTGTTTTTGTTTAAATTTTTAAGTTATAGTTTCTAAGTTTTACATTGTCTTTATTTTATTTTTTTTATATTTTTTGGGTACAATAAAGAGTATTTATCTTATCTTATAAATACTAGGTAGGGCATAGACGGGTATTGGGAGCCATCGGGTAATACAAGCGGTGCGATTAAAGAAGTACCCCTCGCTGTTATCGAATTAAATGGCTCTCGAACATGTAAATCAACCATCGATTGTATATAAGTGATTTTAAGGTCCTATTTGACACTATTGGTGATAGCTATATTATGCGTATTTGCGAATACAAGGAGCAATTTAGACTTTATGCCACATGAACTAAAGTACTGACAAAAAACGTCCATAAATACTACATAGGTAGGGGAAAGACGAGTATTTTTATTAAGAGAAGTGTGATTATAGAAGTATGTACCCGTCACTGTTATCCACTCAAGTAGCTCTCGAACATGTTAATCAAGAATCGATGAAGGTTTTCAAAATGCGTTTGTCTCAGTTTTGCCCAAAGTTTAATTGTTATGTACAATAAATGCTTTTTCATTATTAACTCACAAAAAATAGAAATAAGCAGCTTTCAGAAAATCTAAAAAAAATTATACATAGCTAAGCCTGTGTTATTTTAAGAATAACTCATTAAACTCAGATAAACTTGTTATTATCCATTCATCATCATCATATCAGCCGAAAGACGTCCACAGCTGGACAAAGGCCTCCCCCTAAGATTTCCAAGACGACAGATCCTGGTCTGCCCGCATCCAGCGGCTTCCCGCGACCTTCAGCAGGTCATCTGTCCATCGTGTGGAAGGGAGGCCTTCCACACGGTGGACAGATGACGTTACGTCTTCAGTATACGTCTATATTATTTTTATAATTTCCGATTAAGTGGTTAGCGTGTAATGAGCCTATAAGCCTAAAACATTAAATCATTTTTAACCGACTTCAAAAAAAGGAGGTGGTTTCTCAATTCGACCGTATATTTTTTTTATGTGTTCGCGAAAAACTTCGTTGTTTATAAATCGATTTCGATGTTAATTTTTTGTTGGAAAGAAGATATCCCAAGGGTAGTACCATGATAAGAAAACCGGGATCTGATGTTGGCATCCCAGAGAAATCCAAGGGAACCTTAGTTTCCTGTTGGAAGTCGATGTTTTTGTGTTCAAAATTATTTCTGTTCATTTATAGCCTATGTCACTCTGGAATAATATAGCTTTTTACCGGTGAAAGAATTTTCAAAATCGGTTTAGTAGTTCCAGAGATACTACAAACAAAATGACAAATTTTACATCTTTATAAAATTTGTGAAGAGCGTCGTCGGTGGTATAACGGCTAGGGCTGCTACCTTCTGTCCGCGAGGTCGTAATATGAGCCGATGATGATGATGAAAATTAGTGTATAAAAAAACGTCATTTAGTCAAGTCGTAACTACGAAACTCCGAATAAAACCGATGATTTCTTCTTCTGCGAAACATTCTGCTACCCATGGGGGGGGGGGGGGAAATTGACTGTATAATCAATCAAACCTGACCGAACCTAATATCGCTCGTTTCGCTCGCTTACAGTTAACAGTTTTTTACTCAGTATTTGTCCATTCACAGTTGATAACTACAAGCTAAATGCTACAAATTCCATATAACGAAAAGCAGGTTTTTTTGTAAAAACTGTTAATGAGCGAGTGAAGCGAGCGATATTAGGTTCGGTCAGGTTTGATTGATTATACAATCAAATTTCCCCCCCTCCCCCCATGGGTAGCAGAATGCTTTACAGAAGAAAAAACGCTACACGCTACATTACACTACACTACTCTGTTGTATAATGTTCGGGCTAGCTTACAATTAACCAACTAGTTAAACGTTGAGTGACGCTTATTCAATCAACGTTCGGCCTAGTCATTCAATTGAATATCGACAGTCAATCAACGGCTAGTATTTCAATCAAATTGCAGATTTTAGCATTGGCTACTTTATAAACACTGTCCTGTAGTCCTCAAAAATAGTCTTTAGGCAGACTCTCGTAAGTATAATACTATCAATGTCAGTGTTTACCATAAATGTTTTTTTTAATATTGCAAAATACCTACCGTACTCGTAAAAGGCCTTTTTCTTCATGGTACAGTATGGTACAGTCAGTGGATAAGTAATTTTTAGGCACCTACACACAAGAAAACCGACGCCCGGTCGGTCGCCCCCTGGTTTTTTTATTTAAATCCACCATTGATAAGCCTTTGGCATCATCTCACCTGATGGTAAGTAACGATGATGCCGGAGATGTAAGCGTACTTAACAAGATTCCCCAACGCAATGGGCATCTGGCTATCTCATCTTCAAGCCGGAACACATCAACGCTGTTAACACTGATGTTTGGCGGCAAGACTTAGATAAGATGGTGGTAGCTAGCCAGGCGGTCTATGAAAATGAACTACCACTAACCAAACCGAGTCCAACAAAGTTGACCCCGCCGGGAATCGAACCCGCGATCTCCTGGTATGAAGTAAATGGACTAACTATTACGCCACGGAGGCGGTAAAATGGTGCGATGTAGTGACCGCAAAGACACAGTATTACAATATAGCGGCTTACAGTAGTGTAACGAATGGACTTTCGTTGAGCAACGGAAGGTTACTTGCGGGGCGGTGGGCGGCGGGGCACAGCCTGCCAAACTTCGCGAGTTTGCCAGGCTGACTACAGGCTAGTATGGGCTAGTACCTACGCCGGTGGCGCATCGTGCGACAATAAAGGCGTTGACCTACTGTAAGCCATATCGTAATCCAATCCAATCAGTCGTTCCCCCAATGCTGGGGATCGTGACCGTCATGTCATCGAGGGGGCGCAGATTGCTCTCCACCGGGCTCGTATATATATATATATATATATATCGTAATACTGTGGCAGAAACAAGTGGCGAGTATTCGTATCAGAGCCCAGGACACACTTTGTGTCATTGAAGTAGCGAAGTACTCGAAAGTAGTACACACCCCAATTACCTACTATACTTGCCTTTGCGTATGTAACCGCCTCCATGGCGTAAGGGTTCAGTCCAATATCTTCACATCAGGAGGTCACAGGTTCGATTCCCGGCGGAATCTAAATTTGTAGACTTGGTTCGGTCGGTGGAAGGACATTTTCTAAGCCTGCTTTGCTAGCTACCGCCATCTTATCTAAGTCTTGCCGCAAAATATCAATGTTAACAACATTACTGTGTTCCGGCTTGAAGATAAGGTAGCCAGTTCCCATGGCATTGGGGAATGTTGGTAAGCCTTCTTACACCTTTGGCATCATGGTCACTTATCATCAGGTGAGATGATGCTAAGGGCTTACCAACTGTGGATAAAAAAAAACAGACGATTAATTAGTGTCGCGGAAACATTGTCCTCTCCGCAGACACTGCGCCACCTGGAACATCATTAAGGTAACTCAGGGCTGCCCTGGACCTGAGTTACCCACTTGGCCTCTAACTGGCTGTACCCACAGAAACGATGAGTCGATACGTTTGGAGCTAGGTCAGCTGCAGGTAAGGTTGCCTCTCCGCAGACACTGCGCCACCTGGAACACCATTAAGGTAACGCAGGGCTGCCCTGGACCTGAGTTACCCACTAGGCCTCTAACTGGCTGTACCCGCAGAAACGATGAGTCGATACGTTCGGAGCTAGGTCAGCTGCAGGTAAGGTTGCCTCTCCGCAGACACTGCGCCACCTGGAACACCATTAAGGTAACGCAGGGCTGCCCTGGACCTGAGTTACCCACTAGGCCTCTAACTGGCTGTACCCACAGAAACGATGAGTCGATACGTTTGGAGCTAGGTCAGCTGCAGGTAAGGTTGCCTCTCCGCAGACACTGCGCCACCTGGAACACCATTAAGGTAACGCAGGGCTGCCCTGGACCTGAGTTATCCACTAGGCCTCTAACTGGCTGTACCCGCAGAAACGATGAGTCAATACGTTCGGAGGTAGGTCATCTGCAGGTAGGGTTGCCTCTCCGCAGACAATGCGCCACCTGGAACACCATTAAGGTAACGCAGGGCTGCCCTGACCTGAGTCACCCACTAGGCCTAACTGGCTGTACCCACAGAAACGATGAGTCGATACGTTCGGAGCCAGGTCAGCTGCAGGTCGAGACTCATCGGCGACGAGGAACTTGTATCAATCAGGCTCCAAAGCCTCGAGCATCGCCGCAAAGTCGCCTGTCTATCGGTGTTCTACAGGATTCATTTCGGAGAGTGTGCCCTGGAGCATTACAACCTCATTCCCCCCCCTCTCCATTTCATCATCGGACGACCAGGCGCGGAGGGCGGTTCTATCCCTTTGTCGTCAATGTTCCACCTTTACGCATGAAGCGTTTTGCATATTCGTTCATCATGCGAACGGCCAAGAAATGGAATTCCCTTCCGGGGCGTCTGTATTCCTCGATTCGTAGGTATAATTTAGGAATCTTCAAGACGAGAGTGAATAAGCACTATTTGAGCTTCCGTGTCACATCCTCGGCTGCATCGGCACTTACCATCAGGTGAGGTGCAGCCAAACGCACTCAATTTTTTAATTAAAAAAAAGGTAGGGTTGCCTCTCCACAGACACTGCGCCACCTGGAACACCATTAAGGTAACGCACGGCTGCCCTGCACCTGAGTCACCCACTAGGCCTAACTGGCTGTACCCACAGAAACAATGAGTCGATACGTTTGGAGCTAGGTCAGCTGCAGGTAGGGTTGCCAGCTCTTTAAGTTTTAGAGGATTTGATAAGTTTAATTAAAGAACATGCGATGAAATTAAAGCTCATCATATTATATTGATCTCAATAAATTGGTATAATAATAATGTCATCCAACAGATTTCGGTGATGGCGACTGACAGACCAGCCAATAGTAATAGGGGCTAGGTCTCGTCTAGGCTAGGGGCTCGTCGGTGGCGTAACGGCTAGGGCTGCCGCCTCTTTTTCGGGCGGTCGTGGTTCGAACCTGCCACGTACCAATGTGATTTCGAAATTAGAAATCATATGTACGTTTATCCGACGCTCTTACGGTGAAGGAAAACATCGTGAGGAAACCTGCCCTAATTCAAGGGTAGGCTCGAGCCCCACGGTGGTGACGTATATGAGCTGATATAAATAATATGTCTTTAATATTATCACAAGCTGTGTAATCATTATTCATAAAAAGTTCAATTGTATTACGCATTGTCGTTAATTAAAGCCAATATCAAGTACAATTTTTAGTATATTACTTTCGGCTACTTTAAGAGCTTCTTCGTTTTCAATAATGAAATAATAAAATTATTTACATCCCCCCCCCCCTAGCTTGTCACGTATTTGCCATACGCAACGCATGTGTTCATTTTTCTCAAAATTATTGTCATCTATTCTAGATTTCTCATTAGAGATAGATAGATAACACGTTTATTTATCACTGCAATAACACACATATCATTACACTCGTACAAAATATAAAAACAAAACTTAACAAGTTAAAAAGAGAAAAAAATGTGTGTGTGTGTCAGCCCCGACGCACGACTGGAGTTTACTCGTTACGAACGATTATAAATGTGCTGGGGGATGCGCAAGATAAGATGCACACATGTACACAACACACACTTGTGCATACAAACACACATACGTACATAGGTACATACATACTAAAATTTTACTCCTCTTTTCGGCGGAGACGGGTATTAATAATTATACTAACGCATTACGTTTTGTTTTACCTTCCCCCTTTCCCCCGGCTTATATATGAAAATCGATTTTTAAATACAAAAACATATGTGTGTTGCAGTAGTACAAAAGGACCGTGGCTCAGTGTGTTGAAATAGAGGTCCTTTATAATGGAGGACATCTGGCAACCCTATATTTTTAGTTTGAATCCACTTGCCCCTATAACGGACACTATACCACACCCCAGACACTGCATACAACGTTCGTGAAATAACATTTCCTTGCCTGCGTCAGTGTTTCCCGATTCCTATAATTTGGGGTTCTTCAAGGCAAGAGTGAGGCATTATTTGAGTTTGCGTGTACCATCCTCGACTGCATCATCACTTACCATCAAGTGAGTTGCAGTCCAACGCACTCAAATTTTTAATAAAAAAAACAAATGACGGAGCAAACAAAATCACGGCGAAAACCCATACGTTCGAGAACCAAACTTATAACCAATCTGTATCAATCTGGGTGACGAGGGGGTGAGGTCGTAATCTAGAGAGCGGCAGGCAGTGTCCATACTATATGTTAGTACTAATATATTTTATATACTTTGACCATGCTGAGTTTCATTTTAGAGTTTTCATCCTTCTCCTAAACGGGTTTAAGAACAATCCTTATCTCCCCGAACAGACCAACAGCTATTAGTGGTTCATCATTCTGACTGTACCTGGAAGACAGTAGCGTTTACAAAACAAAATAAAACAAAGCAAGAGCATAAAACAATGTAATGTTTACGTTTGAATGCAATAGATATAGGCATATTATCAAAATATTTCCTCCGAGACATGGTCGGTGATTAACTGTCTCGAGATGACGCTTTCTTCCAGTCTTCATCCGGAGGTCATGCGAGTAACATTGACATGACCGATTTTGTGTTTACCTTCCTACTGTTGGTTTTGGTGAGTACCTAAGAGTTTTTTTTTTTATTTTAAGGACTGGTTTCACAGCTATTTGGACGGAGCCGCCCGGATAACTGTGAAACGATTAATGTGCAATGTGCAGCGAGGCGTTAGCGTGGGAGTGTGGTTGCGTTTCCCGTACGGGAGAAATCCGCGTTGCTGTGGAACGATGTTTTAGCGCCTCACATGTGTCTCCGCTCCAGAAACCCGTACGGGTCTACCGGATAGCTGTGAATCCAGCCTAACTAAACACTTTGATGTGAAGCGGACGAGAGATCTATTGCAGAGTTTTTTTTTGTTAAGAGCGTTTTTCTGCCCCTCACGTGATGGCGTAACTTCTTGTTCACGAAAAGAACATAGATAATCTTGTGATACCTAAGTTGGAAATTATTTCATGCGTCATTTCCACAAAAAATGCGTGAAACGTTTTATTTTATTTTTAGGAAAACTAGGTTACGTTACTTAAAAGAGTCAATTATTGACTGACTCGGTAGCTCAGTGGTTAGTGCTCTGCTCTTGACTGCTGATCCGAGAGTTGTGGGTTCGATCCCCACCCAGGGCAAACATTTGTGTGATGAGCAGATTTATTTGCTCTGTGTCTGGGTTTTAATATCTATATATGTATGTATTTAAACGTATATAAGGTCTAACAAAATTAGCTGAAACTATTTTAAGGGCAAGTTCAGCAAACGAAACTGAACAACTTTTTCTTCAGCGACCATACCGAATTCTAAAAAAAAATCGCCACATTCCATTACTGCCTACTTAAATAAATAATATTCTCGTAGTACGGTCCTGGTTTTTGTTTACATCGCTGGACTCGTGACGTGTCGCAACAAAACTGTGCACTGTGCCCGGCCGTTGACCTTTGCTAGTTCTCTCAATCAATTCTTATTTAAAA
Organism: Coleophora flavipennella; assembly: GCA_947284805.1. Lineage (NCBI taxonomy): Eukaryota > Metazoa > Arthropoda > Insecta > Lepidoptera > Coleophoridae > Coleophora > Coleophora flavipennella. The sequence continues at coordinate 6,216,825 of OX369255.1, read as the reverse complement.
TACTTAAAACCTTACAGTTCCTTTTAGCTGTAGGTAGTAAAATACAATCTAACAGGTATTTACACTTTAGGAAAAAGAAGAAATTGAAATTGAAGGCAGTTGATCCTTGCTTGAGGCGCTTGAGGTCGTTGAACGAACCACGCGAAATGTACCTACGAGCAAGCGCCTGCAAGCAACTGTGAAGTAAATAAATATCCCAGTTACTCTCGCGCACTCATTGAGTTACGTTGCTCAAAGCCTAACCTATGACATTTTGTGACCTAAGTGCCTAAGTCACAATACAATTTTTGTATTGTGACTAAGTTAAGTGTTTCGTAGTGAAAATGCCGTACAAAAGTATTTGGACATGGCGGTGTGCTATGAAGTTTGTAACCACAGATTTGGGATGTAAGAAGGAAGGCTGCGGGTAAAGGGTCGGAATGATCGGAGCGGAGGCACAGATTACTAAATAGGCGGAGGCTTGTGCTACTATTATCATCTGTGGCGGAGGCACGTGGGCTGCGGCTGCTACGAGTTACGGTACGATGGCCAGTGCCGCATTTATTAATATTTCTTATTTTTTGACGTGATAACGTCTTATAATTCGATGGAGCCGGCTGCACGCACGAAAAAATGCGTCGTTACCTCGCTCTGAGGCGTTCCGTCGTTACCTCGCTCTGAGGCGTTCCGTGAGGCGTTCCGTTTTCGATATTATGAAACCATTCCATCAGTATTTTCTTATGACGTTGTCACGTTCAACTATCGTCAGTAAACCGACTTTACAGACAACCGTTTTTATTGAAGATTTTTTTTCTTAGATTTCAGTATGGTCGCTGAAGAAAAAGTTGTTCAGTTTCGTTTACTGAACTTGCCCTTAAAATAGTTTCAGCTAAATTTGTTAGACCTTATATAAGTATTTATATCAGTCTCTGGTTCCCATAACACGGGGAATCCTACTTTGGGGCCAGATGACCATGTGTGATTTGTCCTAGAATATTTATTTATTTTATTTATTTATTAGATATAGAACATTGAAAATAACATTGTATTTTAATTCAAACTCTTGACATCATCTCAAGTGATGATAAGTGACGATGATGCCGAAGCTGAAAGCGAGCTTACCAAGGTTTCCCATAGCAATGATTAACTGGCTATGTTATGGCCTAACCTTATCGAAATTTTAAAAGAAACACATGCCTCCAAAAGTTACCATTTTGCCCACTTTAAAAAAATCTATTTAGTGTTTAATATAGGCATTATTTGAGTTTGCGTGTACCATCCTCGTCTGCATCATCACTTACCATCAGGTGAGTTGCAGTCAGACACATTCAAATTTTTAATTAAAAAATCCATCTGTCAAGACCATTGCATTTTATTTTGGACCACTTTATTTTTTTTTCCTTCGCCCTTTTAGGGCAGGCTAAGGCTCATTGGCCATACCGCCTAGTCTTCAGTATATGTTTTTCAGTAGTATTCACTTGTAGAATTCACGTCTTCAGTAATTTTCAGTAGTTTCTTCACGTTCACATCATATTATTGTCTATAAACTAACCTAACCTACATACTCTAGCAAAATGATAGCACTTTTGCTAAAGCTTGCTCGGACTTCTTGTGGGAACTCGAAACACAGTATACACACTTTTATTTCATTATCCTACACAAGAAACACTTAAGTATATGATCCTTCGCTGATAAATACACTACCAATATTATACATCAAAAACCACTAAATGTAATTTTTCGGATAATAAAAGAAAAATGACAAACTGAACGCTACAAATTCCCGCCAAAAAGTCGATTTTGGACCACCTCGAGGACACTTACTGACATTGACATTTGCACAATGCACATCCTGTACAATAAATCACTTCGCGTTAAAAAAAGTAAAGTTTTTTATAGTTACGAATTTTTTTTTTCAGATATCTTTCACCAATATAAAGACTCACGCGCACGCTAGGAGAATGGTCGTCGAGGTTAATGAAGAGTCAGAGGACTCGAACGAAGAAACCACTCCTACAGCCACGAGCACAACGACCACGGCGACGATGACCACGACAAACAGGTTTTAATAGGCTATCGACAGATTTTATAGTAGACTAGCTTTTTCCCGCGGCTCGCGTGGACATCGTTTTTATGACTGTCTTTTGAGGGTGATTAGTAAATTATGTCGTTTCCACCTACTCAACCATCTCTGTGCAAAAAATCACAACAATCGAGTTTTTTTTTAGTTCCCTCAGGAACTGCATCAGATTATGCTATTTTTCGGGATAACAAGTAGCCTATGTCCTTCCCTGTGACACAGGCTACCTGCATGCTAAATTTCATAAAGATTGGTCAAGGCGTTGAAGCGTGAAAAGGTAACAAACAAAACAAACATATTTTCACATTTATAATATTATATTATAGTAAGGATATATTATTATGATCAAGGTCGTAAATAGGTGATTGCAAACGAGTAACAATAAAGTTGTTAGCCCGAGCTGCATGCTCTAAGAGTTATATTCGTGATGTGTTCCAATACAGTTGTGGGAAAATAGTTAAGTTTAACTAAAACAGTTCAATATTCAGAGCGTCGGTGGCGCAACGGCAAGGGCCGCTACCTCTATCTGGGAAGTCGTGGTACGAGTCCTGCCACGTACCAATGTGTTTTCGAATTTCGATCTCATATGTACGTTTTTCCGACGCTCTTACGGTAAAGGAAAACATTGTGAGGAAACCTGCACACGCCTTCGAGGAAATTCGAAGGTTGTGTGTGAAGTTGACCAACCCGCACTGGGCCCGCGTGATCTTATCGCCCTAATTCAGGGTAGGCTCGAGCCCCTCGGTGGGGACGTATATTAGAGCAGATGTGATGAAAACAGTTCAATATAACTTAATATAAAACAGCGACTATGAATGGGGGGGGGGTGATGATCAAGGTTACGGAGCTGCCAGTACGCTGTATCGGTTGTGCGTAAAGATAAATTTACGACAAAGTTTACAAACATGTTTCTTTCAATACAATTGCTCACCTGCTTTGCATGCCAGCGATTATGATCTATCCAACCGATTTCGGTCATGGCGACCACTTCGACTCCTAGTCGGTTTGCCGCGCGTGCGCTCGAAGATGGTTTATGTAGCCAATCTTCGCAGCGAAACTCCTCGCACACTGAGGGCATTTAAGTATGCCACCCTCGTAATTGTATGAAATGGTCGCAGGGGGTCGGGTTTAACTGGTCGCGTTTGGTATCAAAGTCAGCATTACGGTGATCCTCGAACTTGCGCACTTGCCTATTCACAATCCTGCGCCATTCTGGCCGTTCTGCTGCCAAACTCTCCTGCATGCCAGTAAACATGGCTTCAAAGGAAACATTTTATTCTCGCCCTACCGTCGCTTTCACTTAATCGTCATTTTTTTTTTTACCCGAATACTCCAAAATGAGGGTAATGTTGTACTCGTATGTGTATATGTTTCTTTGGCTGAGCCTGTTGCCTTATCTTATCTCATATCATACTAACCCGCACTGGGCACGCGTGGTCGATTGAGGCCCTATCGCCCTTATTCAGGGTAGGCTCGAGCCCCTCGGTGGGGACGAATATGAGCTAATATGATGATCTCATATCAGCCGAAGGACGTCCACTGTTGGACATAGGCCTCCCCCAAGGATTTCCACGACGACCGGTTCTGCGCTGCCCGCATCCAGCGGTTTCCCGCGATCCTCACCAGTTCATCGGTCCACCGAGTGGGAGGCCTGCGTAGTGTTTCCCGGTGCGTGGTCGCCACTCGAGAACTTTACTGCCCCAATGGCCACCTGTTCTACGAGCAATGTGCCCCGCCCACTGCCACTTAAGTTTAGCAATTCTGAGAGCTATGCCGGTTACTTTGGTTCTCCAATGGATCTCCTCGTTTCTGATTCGATCACGCAGAGAAACTCCGAGCATAGCACGCTCCATTGCCCTTTGGGTGGTCTTGAGCCTACTTATGAGGCCCATAGTAAGCGACCATGACTCAGAGCCTGTTTCCTAAACGGCTTGAATCTGACAACACCTAAACACTCCTAAATCCAAGTTGTACTAGGTGTTCTTAGTTTTATCTTGATCCCGAGCGTGACATAGAATAAATTTTTACCCAACTCCCAAAAAAAGAGAGGTAATGTTTTTATGCAGTCCGGGTTTTATTTTTTATTTTTTAATTTGTTAGATAGTTAGTTAAATTAAGCTGTGAAATTATCTGCAACTTAGAGTAGTTAAACTCAACTGATTTCTCACAACTGTAATTAAAAACCGGCCAAGTGCGAGTCGGAATCGCGCTTGAAGGGTTCCGTACCATTATCTATAAAAATCATGTTCGTTGTATGGTTGTAAGATAAGATAAGATAAGATAAATCTTTATTCAGAAAAAAGTTACTAACTAACTATTGATTTTATTTTAATTCAATAATTTATTTTTAAATTGAATTATGAAACTCAATATTCTATGAATATATCAAGCGTCTACCTGTTGCCGTTATCAATATCGAGAAAAAACGAGCAAAAAAAAAAGACCCCCCTTAAGTATTTATTTTATTCTGTTTTTTAGTATTTGTTGTTATAGCGGCAACAGAAATAAAAATTTCTACTGTCTCGATATCACGGTTCATGAAATACACATACAGCCCGGTGACGGACGGACGAACGGACAGACAGATGGACAGTGAGGTCTCAGTAATAGGGTCCCGTTTTTACCCTTTGGCTACGGAACCCTAAAAATGTGTTATGATACTCGTATATTTTTATTATTTTTTTTTTATTATATACGGGGCTTCAACCAATATAACAGCTATGGACCGGCCTACACATCTTTTTGATGCTTACAGAATGAGCGAATTCGCTCATTTCTTCCTAATCGACCAGTATTCCCCAAATCGGTTGAAGGTCGAAGTGAGTGAAATTTTATATCTCTGTGTTTTTTTTATATTTAAACGAGATTTGGTAGGCTATAGCGGTGTGAGTGTGTATTTGCGTGTGGTAGTATTGTTGTATGGACAGGGCCACAAGCACCTTGCAATCAGCGGAATTGCTGCATTGATGCAGCACATCTTCGATTAGATTGGGGTACAAAGTTTATAGGGGTTGACACAAAAGATCCCATTGGGTCGAAGTGTCGCTGCAAAAGCAGCCCCCACTTAAAAAGATAAGAAGATGAGATGGACAGGGCCGGTCCATTTATTTAGTCAAAGATACGAGCTTAAAAGGTAATTACAAACTTGAGGATTTACCATAGGATTAGGGAATCTTGGTAAGCCCGCTTGCATCTTTGGAATCATCGTTACTTACCATCAAGTGAGATATGATAGATAGATATATAAAACGTTTATTTGTCACTGCAATTACACACATACTATTACACTCATACATAATATAAAACAAAACTTAACAAATTAAAAAGAAAAAAAAATAACACAAAAACATAATTATGTGTGTTGCAGTAGTACGAAAGGGCCGTGACTCAGTGTGTTGATTTGCTCTTGCGAGCAATACACTGATAATTCTGCCACAGCTTATTATCCATATTTATCCATAATTGTTAAGCCATTGGCAACATATGATGCCAATGACTTAACAATTATATACAGCGTGTAACAAAACTGGTGTAGGTCCCGTTAACTGGGGCTTCTACTCATCATACTGAACAACTTTCACCAAGGAACCCATAGTCAATTCTCAAAAAAAAAATTGGACCCTCCATACTAAAATGCACAAAATTGGTCGATCAGCTGATCGATTTGTATGAAAAACAAAAACGATTTTTTTGCGATTTCAGCAAAGTCGTAGAACAAAAGTTGTTCAGTATGATGAGTAGAAGGCCCAGTTAACGGGACCTACACCAATTTTGTTACACCCTGTATAAACAAAATGTTTGCAGGACTACAACGATGGATCCACTGCTGAATGTCCAAAATCTTACCAGCAATGCGACCCTGGAGAGGTGAGTTACCTCTACCTGTTTGGCATCTAGAATATCGTTACCATATTACAAATTTCTGCGCTGCCCGCATCCAGCGGCTTCCCGCGACCCTCAGTGCAGAACCGGTCGTAGTCATCGAGCATTCCGCTAGGAAGACCGTGTTGCTCGAAGGTCGTAGTGGAAATCCTTGGGAAGGCCTATGTCCAGCAGTGGACGTCCTTCGGCTGATATGATAATGATGATTATAAATTTACCCTGAAGTTAACTAAAAACGTAAAAAGCTCCAAATCGTAAAACCTCTAATATTTCCTTACTACTGCTTAAAGCCTTAAGATGGGTCAATTACAATTGAAATTATTAAAAGACTGTGTAAACCTATCACCATGGAATAAATATACAATATACTTAAAGTAATAGAAAATCGATTTAATTGAATCCAATTATTAAAAAAATTACCACTTTTGACGTAAAAAAATATACTGTAGACCCTGTTTTTGGCATCGATTGCAAAATTTCTAGAAAACAAATAGTTAATGTGGAATGAAACCAATACACAAAAATCGGTGACTTTAAGACCTTTCATTTTAATTGAACACAATTTTTTTTAAAACTTTTTTGAAAGTTATGAAAAGTAATAAAAACACGTAAAAATTGAGAATTGAGCGTTCGCTTTCAACGTAACAGCCGTGTTGAAGCCCGCAATGATTTGAACTTAAAATGAATAAACTTACGGTCGATATTATTTAAACACGTATCAACCTATTACAAATTGATTCATCTTAAAGCCTTAATCCTTTCAACTCAGGCCTTGCGTCTAAGATACTTGCCTTAAATTTTAGTTGAAATCTTTGTAAATAAACTATGGTTGCCACCTGCGAAGCTATAGACGGCCCAATAAATAATACGATTTTCTGTCATCATCATCATATCACCCGAAAAACGTCAATTGCTGGACAAAGGCCTCCCCCAAGGATTTCCACGACGACCGGTCCTGCGCTGCCCGCATCCATCGGCTTCCCGCGATCTTCACCAGGTCGTCGGTCCACCGCGTGGGAGGGCTGCCTAAGCTACGTTTTTCTGTACAATTTGTTTACCTCCCTGGATAACTCACCTCGAGTTACATTTCTATGCAGTCGTTGCTCTAGTTACTTGTAATACACATTTACTCAAAAATGCATGCAATGTGGTCATTATTTTGACAACCTTGTTTGAGCAAAGTCGACCTTGCCGTTCTGTTTCAAGGAGCGGCCGGCAAAGTTTTACTGGCCGCTCTAACAGGCCGGCAAAACATTGCCAGCCGCTATTTTGACTTTTCAACGTTTTAAAAAATCAAATGCAAAAAGATTTTATTTAAAACACAGCTGTTTGTATTTATAGAGATAGGTACAAAAAGATTTTATTCCATATTTGGCTGTATAGTTCCAACCACCATTGCTTAAAAAAACAAAGAAGTAACAAAGTAATATTTTTTATTTAAATCATATGCTGGTTTTATTTAGATTAGGTACTTGCATTTTTGAGTAAAAAACTATACAAGTCTTGGCCCACAATGACTGCTTCGCTGGTCACGCTATGAATGCCTCGATCTAGCCTAGCTACGCTCTAGGCCTTCCAGCTTGGCCATCATTGCAGCCCTTGCTGCACGCTGACAGCGCTGTGTCGGCCTGGAGCTGCGCTGTCGGCCATCATCAGCGCGACCATCAAAGTAGTCATTATAGACCGAGGCAGTAATGTACTATAAATTTACCCTGAATTCCAATCTTTATTTTTATAAGTAGACTAATTGTGCCCGCGACTTCGTCCCCGTGTAAGTTTTGAATTTTCCCATGGGAACACTTAAAATTTTCAGGATAAAAAGTTTCCTTTATGTTAACCCGGGCTATGAGGAACATCCATACGAAATTTCATCAAATTTGGCTTGGTCGTTTTTGCGTGATGTCCAAACATACACACGGCCCCGTTACAGCTTTGTTATTAGATTAAGTAAAAAAAAATATACATTTTTTAATTTTTTTATAAATTTTAACTACATATTCCTTGTGATAATTATTTTTGCTTTGTTAGCGTTTTTAAGGCTGTATAAAAGTAATATACCTTCACCAAATGGTTCGCAACCAATTTAAAAAATAAGTTGTCTTGACTTGAAGCTAAGACACTGTTCGTCAACTTATACCTATTGAGCCTTTGAGCAGGTTATCTTGAGGAATACAAAATTATCTATTTATAAATGTATATAATAATTGGGTGTTTTGTTTTTCCGCGACTCCTCAAGAAAGAGGCTAATTTTTTTGGAGTGTATAACGGGATTTATTTCTCGCGATTGTGACTTGTCAAAAGATTGTGAACTGTAACATATTGTTTACAATTTCACTAGTGACATTGTAAACTCACTAGTGACATAACAATAACACTAAGCGAAGTGAAAAACACTAAATAAATGAGCTCGCGAAGTGAGCGATGTTAGGTTCGGTCAGGTTTGATTGATTTAACAGTCTAGCCTCTCTCCCCCTTCACAATTTACCGTTATATTATAATCTAACTAGTGAGATTGTAATATCGCGGTTTTCACAATATCCCGGTGGCATATACATACATGATGAATGTATGTATGTCTGTTCCTAAACGGATTGATGTATTTGGAGTGCGAGGTGTCGTTAAATTAAACTTGATCCTCTGAGTAACATAAGGTATATTATAAGCAGTCGTGTTTTAAGTTTCAATAAAATTGTTTAGGTTGCCCAATCTACTTATAAAACAGGGCAGAAAAACAGCCACGGAACTTAAAAACCTCATCATATCAGTCGAAAGACGTCCACTGCTGGACAAAGGCCTTCCCCAAGGATTTCCACAACGCCCGGTCTTGCGCTGCCTGCGTCCAGCGGTTTCCCGCGACCTTTACCAGATCATCGGTCTAACGAGTAGGAGCCCTACCTACGCTACATCTTTCAGTTCGCGGTCGCAACTCGAGAACTTCACTACCCCAACGGCAATCTGTTCTATAAGCTGTGTGTAACCTAACCAAATTAATAAAAAATAAAATTCCGACTGCATGAAACAGTGCCATTATTTTTCGGCAAGTCAGGTAAAAATGTATCTTAGTCACTCACAGGATCATCGTAAATCTAACGACACCTCGCAGTCCAAAATCAATCAAGCCGTTTAGGCTACAGGCTAAGCCAAAGAAACAGACATACATACATACATGCATCAGAAAAAAATTACGTTCCTTTTTTGGCATTCGGGTAAAACAGATTCATATCAACCCATATACGTCCCCACCGAGGGGCTCGAGCCTACCCTGAATTAGGGCGATCGGGCCTTAGTCGACTACGCGGGCCCAGTGCTGGTTGGTCGACTTCACACGCAACCTTCGAGTTTCTTCGCAGACGTGTGCATGTTTCCTCACGATGTTTTCTTTCACCGTAAGACCGTCGGATAAACGTACTTAGGAAATCTAAATTCGAAAACACATTGGTACGTGACAGGATTCGAACCACGACCTCCCGGACAGTAGCAACCCTCGCCATTACGCCACCGACGCTTTTAACAGATTACACAATTGTAATAATACAAATCGTGTATATTTCAGTACAACAATACCGACAACAACAAAGAAGATTGAGATGAAAGTCCAGCCCCTTGGTCTTCTGGACCTCATCATGCCCACAGCACGAGTCAAGAGATTTAAGGAAGTATTCGATACTTTCCGACGCTTATTGTCTCACACTTTTCGCTAATGAGTTGCTTTGTGATAAAAGATTTTAATTTAAGAGCCTCCAGGAGGCTCGTGTTTCCATACAAACGTAGTTTTGCTTTCATACAAAGACTTCATGCCGGATTTAATCACATATCGATGTTTGTAATTAGTTTTTATCGCAGTAAATTAAAACATAACTAAACAAAGGCTTAAATTAGTTTTGTACTAAAAGTTTGAAACTGCTATTATGTTTTTCCGTTTTATATTAGTACATCGATATGTGTCTACTCAATATATTTGCAAAGTTTGGATTCAATCAAGTATGTAGTTTTTGTATTATAGCCGAACTACGTTTGTATGGAAACTCGAGCCTTCTGGATACCCTTAATCATAAAATGGTTATTTTTATAAAGGACAATTGGCATTAAGTATTTTTTTTATAAAATATAAATACTGGGAATGTCAAGCAAGCATTTTATTCGATTTAAAATCGTATTAGTTACTTACCCCTGTTATCTACTTGCATACTAGTCATCTGACTTACTTTTTATAAAACGTCAAACACCAGATTTTGTTCTAAAAATGTTTGTAATATGAACTATGACGTCACATAATTATGTGATTTAATTAAATTAAAAATAAATTTTTTTTTAGAGAAAATGAAATCAGTAAGTTTTCTGAGGGCCGTTTCGTGAATGAGTTAACACTCGTCCATTATTATTTTATTAAAACGATAAAATAGAGAATATTTCAAAGAAGACAATATCTTGTCATAAAACTGAACGCCTTTTGTTTTACAACTTTGATGAAATAGTTTAAAAAAATAGACTTCCTACATAAACATGGCTGAACATCTCACCGATTTGAATGAGATTTTTGCGATTTCAGTAAAGTTAGAGAACAAAATATTGTTTAATGTCCTAAGTAGAAGCTCTCCTTAAAAATAAGCCCTAAGCAAATTATACATATTAGTACTAACATACAGTATGGACACTCCCTGCCGCTTCCTAAATTGCGACCTCACCCTCTCGTCGCCCAGATTGATACAGATTGGTTATAGTTTGGTACTTGAACGTATGGAATTTCGTCGTTATTTTGTTTGCTCCGTCATTTGTTTTTAGAAATGTCATTTCACGACCGACAGTTGTATACAGTATCCGGGGTGTGCCCTAAGTTACCTATACCCTGTATAACGCTAGCTCATCAACATCATTAGGGAATTATTTTACTTTATTTATGATATAGCACATGTACAACGAACAAAAACACAGATAATATGACTTTTTAAAAACAACTAGATCGCATTCCTTTAAATGTTTACAGTACCTATTACAAATACTATAAATGTTTCGTAGAATTAACCATATCATGTAATGGTTAACTAGATCATGTAATGGTCGTATTTCATGAAATAGTTGACTAGATCATGTAATGGTTGTATTTCATGAAATGGTTGACAAGATCATGTAATTTTGTATTTCATGAAACGGTTGACTAGATCATGTTTAATGGCTGTATTTAATGAAAGGCAATACCCGCTGCCCACATCATGATATGTTCTAGCCAGATCAATGAATTAATCAGCATTTAACGATATAAGCAGCTAAACTGGCCAGATCATGAAATTCTCGGACGGATCTGAGTTGAGCAAGCGAAGCTAGCGATATTAGGTTAGGTTTCATGATGATATTGTAGAAGAGCCTCACTTCGCCTCTTCCGGTGGCGGAATGCATTTAGGTTGGATTTGTTTAACATGATATGCTCGGCCATTTCATGATCTGGTCAAACTATATGGTCAGTTTTTGTTGACGATTTCATTTCATGCAACAGTCAAACATGAAATAAAATCGTAAATTTTATGATATCGCTAAGACATGATGATGATGATGATATATCCGACCGATTTCGGTCATGACCATGAATATAATAAGCAAGACAGTTGCATAAATTATAGATAGAGGCAAAGGTTTTGAATTTTTGGAGCGCAATCTTTCTACTTCTGTGGATACAGGAATCAAATCAAATCAAATCAAAATAATTTACTATAAATAGGTGTTTACACACACTTTTAAATAGTCAAAACAAAACTTATTATCTATTGCATAATAGAACCGTTTCCCCCCGAAGGGTTGAAAACGGATATTTAGGTTCCAGGTAGCTTGACCCACTTGTGAGATTACCCCTTGGATTTTCGCATGTGGCAACACTTTATCCCTACCTATATCCTTTCCCCGCGCGTCGCGGGCCTCCCCCTCATGTGGCGCGCGCGCTTCCATGTTGAGCCGGGTGGGCGAATCGTCCCGCTCTTCAGTACTCTTGATTTTTAAGCTGGCAAGGCCTAAAAATTTTAGTGGGTCAAGCTACGCTGGAACCTAAATATCCGTTTTCAACCCTTCGGGGGGAAAACGGTTCTATTTAGGTGTCCGAGCTACGCTTGACCCACTTGTGAGATGTGTTTATTCTCTACCGGCGCTACATGACGTACTGTGATTAAATTAATGGTAAGAGATTGTAATGTAGGGTTCTGAAATAAAACTAGTTTAGATTCATTTGAATTGTTGTAATGATAAACTTAATGAACCAAACTTCTGAGCATATAAATACAAAAAAGAAATCCAATTCCTGGATGAAAAACAAAAATTAAAAACAACTTCTAAATGTAACTGAAACAAAAATTCATACATTTTAAGTCATAGGTGAACACTTATAATCTTATAGGGGTAAATAAGTGAGTTAGTTTTTCAGAGCCTGAGTCGTTTGTTTTAGAGCGCACTTCTTTGAAGTAGTGTTTGAAGATACAAGATACATGATGATTGCTCCTCCAATTACCAGTAGTAATTCGTCAATATTTATGTTGCTGTTAACCGATATATCTGAATAAACTGCAGCTCGAAAGCTGCCTGGGGAATTTTGAATATTAGCTTCTCGAAGCAAGGTCCTTATCCAACCAGCTATTACTGAGCGAGATGCCGGTTTTATTTCTCCCCTAGTTGTGATGAATAAGCTGTTCAAGTTCTGCTTAGCTCTCCTTCGGCTTTGTGACACATTAATTAGCCTCTTAATCCACAAAACGGGGTTAAGTCTTTCTGGGCCTTGATTGGATAACTTCCACCCAGCTTGTCGATATGTTGCAGAATCAGTTTTTGAGCCAAACTTGGGCCACAGAATGATGTATTCGCCAGAACTTTCGAAGAATTGTGTACTTACATCCAGCAAAGTTAGGTCATGTATCCTTCTGCCCGAACACAACAGCAACAGTGCTGCGACGTGACGAGAGATTTGGAATATGCTATCAGCATCGAAATTATAATTTTGTAGATATTCTATCAGGTCGTCAATGTTCCAAGTACAGGTTTTTGGTGATGGAGGTTTCGTCAGACTTATGACTTTCATTATTTGTTTTACTAATGGGTGTCCAGTTAGCAATTCTGATTTCTCTGGGTTTGAGAACGTTGTAATTACGGATTTGTGTACAGCAATAGTACTAGGTGCTAGTTTAAGACTAGTATGTAGGTAGCAGATAAACTTGGCTAGATCATCAGGTTTCGGATTGTCAGTTTGGCATTTTCCTCTGCACCAAGAAACCCATCTTTTCCAGGCTATTTGGTATGTTTTTAAAGTGGATTTGCGCCATGCACCTTCTATTAGCGTTTTTTATTCTTCTTTCTAAGTTTCTATTAGGTGGGCCCAGCCTGAACCTTCCAAACCTGCAAACATAGCTTTTCCACTTCTGGCGGGGGTCTCCTAGTTTGTAAGTCTAACAGATGTCGACTCATGTTGTGGATTGTAAACGGTGGGCTCAGCGCCCTCTGTTTTTACTCGGCTTTCCAAAATGTCTTTTCCCAGTTCAGGACTACCAACAGGTATATTCCTGAGCTCTTTCCTAGATGAAGTAACACCCGTGGTATGAGTGGGGGGGAAGGACCAGCCAGCCGAGGTCGTAATTCCAGATTCGGCTGAAAGCGTTTACAAACATTGCCGCTTGATCCCTCACATCTTCGCTCACATATTGGTTCAGAACCGCTGATCGTGAGCTCGCAAAGAGATCTACCGATGGTGTGCCCCATTTTTTGAAAATGATTTGCAATATTTGATCTGTCAGTGTCCACTCTGGGATTTGACGAAATCTTGAGAGACTGTCGGTTAAAAGGTTGTATCTTCCTGGAAGATAACGCACTATGAGGTGTATTTGATGCTGGTATGCTATCTCGTGTATTTCGATCGTTAGTTGTAGTAAAGTTGGAGATTTTGTTCCTCCTTCCTTGTTGACGTACGCTGCCACAGATCTGTTGTCTGCCTGAACCAGGATTTTGTGACAGCTGTGTATTAGTGCGAACCTGTTTAGAACCATTTTCAGGGCGTATAGTTGTGCTGTGCCACCAACGTTGTTCTGATGTCCAATTCCCGCTCATATTCACATCGTTTATTGTGGTTCCCCAACCTTGATCTGATGCATTGGTAGTTACGAACACTGTCGGGTCCTTGTAGTGAATCGGAGATGTTTGGTTGACGTGGTCTAGCCAGCAGTGAAGTTCGTGCACAACACTTTCTGGTATGTAAAACTTTTTGTTTCTGTTGGTCGCTGGCAGTAAATTTGCTTCCATTTGAATTTTCCTGCAGTGAAGTCGTCCCAGAGGGCAACGAACGATGCAAAACTTATGTTTCCCAAAATCACTTTCGCCTTTTGCCATGTCCACCACTTTTTCTTTAGAAGGCCTTTTATCAAAATAGTGATTTTGTTGGATTTCACTGGTGGAAGGCTTTTGAGGTTTTCTTCTATGTCCCAGTGAATCCATAGATGTTCTATTGCTTTTGTTTGAGTCAAGATCGATTTTTCTAGATTGATGCACAATCCTAAGTCCACTAGACATTTTAGCACATATTGACTTTGTTGGTGTAATATTTCCGGGTTTGTGTTCATTATTAAGAAATCGTCCAGTTAGACAACGTCCTGAAATAATTTGCCAACCAGTTGGATATATTAGCAAACGTACATGGGGCGCTAGATAGTCCAAATGGGAGGCATGTCATTTCAAAAATAGTGTTTTTATATACAAACGCTAGAAATCTGCGGTGTGACTCGGAAATGGGTATGTGAAAATAGGCTTGGGACAAGTCCAATTTAGTCATGAAATCAGATATATATTTAAACAAAATGGAATTCTGTAATGGTTAAGTAAACGAAATTTGGGAGGTCGTAGATACTGATTTAAATTTCTTAGATCGAATATGGGGCGATTGAATCCATCAGTTTTTTGCGCAGAAACATGGGGGATAAAAAGTCCATTTGCTTATATATTTACGAGCAGCACCTGATTCCAGCATTTTTTTAAATTTGTTGTGACATCTCTAGAGAAGGAGGGGTTCGGTAACGTTGACAGGTTCTTCTACTAAATCTGTAGGATGGATGAATGGCAACAAAAGGTATTCGGTATCCAAATAATATGGATGAGATATTGTCTGGTACTCCTAGTTTTTTCAAGTTATGAAGTTTTTAACGAACCTACCCTGCGTGGAATTTAATGTTTTTTATTCTTGTTTTGCTTGGTTGGGGGGTGTTTAGCCTGGAAACGGGGTTTCTCTTGTTTTTTGCTTGCCAAATTTTTAAAACTGTCGAATGGCTGAGGTCTCTCGTGTTTCTGTGGTTGTTGCAAGGATTGGTCGTCGTTCTCTGAATGTAGTTCGATTTGTGGACATTGATGTATGCGTGTTTTTCCGACATCTACCAGGAAAAAGCTTCGATGTGCCTCCTTGCTCTTTAACTAGTTCACTTTCCCGAATAAGTGAGTTTTAGAGGGAGGTATTGAGTGAAGTAATTCGTTCAGAGTTTTATTGTGGGGCTTGTAAATAGTTCTTTTTTGTTGAATAACTTCCGCTCTTTTGCCACACGTGTACTGTAGAAGTGCATCGGTTGTTTTCCGGAATTTAGAATCAGCTGCCAAAAAATTTTTACTAATGTGTGATTTTATTTAGGCAGGAGCTTCATTGTACAAATCTTGAAATGTGCGGCGTTGCTGTAGTAATCCATGAGTTACGGCGCCGAGGCATAAGTCCATTTTTTCTAGTACGGATACGAGTTGCCAGGGAGGTGTCACGGTGGCTAAGTTGCTATTTACCTTAAGTGCAGTGAAGGCTGGGAAAGCTTGGAAGGTTTTTTGGACCTCTGGTTGTTTTGCCAGCTTTCAGAATTAAATCGCTGGCAATCAATTGCCTGTTTCACAAAATTTGCTTCGGCTTTTGTTATTTTAGCCTCAGTTTCCTTTGTTCCTAGCAAAAAGTCTTCCAAGGGTTCTTCCATATCTTTCTCTTGATCAGCTTCCGTTTGTTCCACAGCAAGAGGCGGTGGGGACCAGTCATCTTCTCTTTCATTTTGGTCAGGGCTTTCTTCGCCCGTTGTTATAACTGAACCTTCAGCACTCTCTGCCTATTGCGGTGTTTTGTCTGGTACACATTTATCTAAAATCAAATTTACGTTTTGACTCGTAGTTTGCATAATCTGGCACAATTTTTCTAAAATTGAATTTTGTTGGGCCATAAATTCGTGGATTCTCGGCTCTTTAGTCGATATCGGGGGATCAGGGCTGTGGCTTCTTTTAGAAACTCTTGAGCTAGCCGATGCTGAATCTAATGCATCGTTGCTCCTCTCTCGAGCTTCTTCGTTGCTTTCATCTGCTTCCCCTTTTAAAATTTTGGACGCCTCATGCCGTGAGACATACAGAGGTTTTAGCATGTTTGTAGCCTCTGAAAACTTGTTGTTTGCATTAAAAGGGTGAATTTTTACGGTAATGGTTAGGGCGGAGTAAATCAAAGCTCGTCTTAGTGGCCATCTCAGCATGATCCTTTTGATCTTACGATAGCTGCGCTCGCTGAGCGATATTCCTTTGCTGTATGCTCTAGCTAGCCTGACCGTAGGAACAGCAAAGCGTAATCTGCATTCCAGGTCGGATGAGATGCTTTCCTCGAAGAGATCCTTATAGGAGAGGGCATTGACAACCTATTCCCTCCAGCCTTTCGGAAACACTTGTTCCAGAGTAGCAATTATATTGGCAAACAAATCTCTATCTTCCTCAGGGGGAGGGCACTCGGCAAGAACGCCCATAGTTGTTTGCGCCATCTGAAAGCATTATTGTAAACAAATGCTTGTGATCTGCTGGTGTAAGTACACGCAGCTTGTTACAAAAGGCTTTTAAATAGCGCACGAGAAATGTCATCTGCGTGCCAGCTCATAGACGGCTGCTGTTCATTTCACACAAAGAACATGTCTTCTGCGTGCCCAGGCGACAGTCGGCTACTTGACATCTAGTCTAAAATTTAGTTGACAGTCGTCTGATGCTCAGACACATGACATGTCGTCTGCCTGCTCAGCTGACGGTCGGACAACGACATGTCGTCTGCCTGCTCAGCCGACGATCGGCCAACGATATGTCGTCTGCCTGCTCAGCCGACGGTCGGCCAACGACATGTCGTCTGCCTGCTCAGCCGACGATCGGCCAACGATATGTCGTCTGCCTGCTCTGCCGACGGTCGGCCAAAGACATGTCGTCTGCCTGCACAGCCGACGATCGGCCAACGATATGTCGTCTGCCTGCTCAGCCGACGATCGGCCAACGATATGTCGTCTGCCTGCTCAGCCAACGGTCGGCCAATGACATGTCGTCTGCCTGCTCAGCCGACGATCGGCCAACGATATGTCGTCTGCCTGCTCAGCCGACGATCGGCCAACGATATGTCGTCTGCCTGCTCAGCCAACGGTCTGCCAAAGACATGTCGTCTGCCTGCTCAGCCGACGATTGGCCAACGACATGTCGTCTGCCTGCTCAGCCGACGATCGGCCAACGATATGTCGTCTGCCTGCTCAGCCGACGGTCGGCCAAAGACATGTCGTCTGCCTGCTCAGCCGACGATCGGCCAACGATATGTCGTCTGCCTGCTCAGCCGACGATCAGCCAACGATATGTCTTCTGCCTGCTCAGCCGACGGTCGGCCACCGACATGTCGTCTGCCTGCTCAGCCGACGATCGGCCAACGATATGTCGTCTGCCTGCTCAGCCGACGGTCGGCCAAAGACATGTCGTCTGCCTGCTCAGCCGACGATCGGCCAACGATATGTCGTCTGCCTGCTCAGCCGACGATCGGCCAACGATATGTCGTCTGCCTGCTCAGCCAACGGTCGGCCAAAGACATGTCGTCTGCCTGCTCAGCCGACGATTGGCCAACGACATGTCGTCTGCCTGCTCAGCCGACGATCGGCCAACGATATGTCGTCTGCCTGCTCAGCCGACGATCAGCCAACGATATGTCTTCTGCCTGCTCAGCCGACGGTCGGCCACCGACATGTCGTCTGCCTGCTCAGCCGACGATCGGCCAACGATATGTCGTCTGCCTGCTCAGCCGACGGTCGGCCAAAGACATGTCGTCTGCCTGCTCAGCCGACGATCGGCCAACGATATGTCGTCTGCCTGCTCATTCGACGGTCGGCCAAAGACATGTCATCTGCCTGCTCAGCCGACGATCGGCAGACGATATGTCGTCTGCCTGCTCAGCCGACGATCGGCCAACGATATGTCGTCTGCCTGCTCAGCCGACGGTCGGCCAAAGACATGTCGTCTGCCTGCTCTGCCGACAGTCGGCCAATGACATTGCAAGTAAGACTACTGAGGGCTTTCCTAGTAGCTTACATGGCATCTAGGTAAGTTTGCCGTCGTGAGAGCGGGCAATTACCGAATTTCTAATCAGATGCGGGGCTTTCCTGCGTGCAAAAATTTTATTATTTAATTAAAACGAAACTTACCTTTCAAAACAGAAGTAACTACTGGAAATAATAAATAATTATCACTATTATATTGTTTTTAGTTGATGCGACTGTTCACTACGAAAATCCAAGACGTACTGAAGAGCGGGACGATTCGCCCGCCCGGCGCAACATGGCGGCACGCGCGCCACATGAGGGGGTAACCGCGACGCGCAGGGAAGGGATTTAGGTAGGGATAAAGTGTTGCCACATGCGAAAATCCAAGGGGTAATCTCACAAGTGGGTCAAGCGTAGCTTGGACACCTAAATATCATGATTTAGATTACAGTCTCGGGTAATGGTATTTGTAATAGAATCAGCATATACGAGTATATCTTATTACAAAAATTTAGATATCAATTTTTGATTTCGAATCAGAAATGAGGAGGTCCGAAGGAGTACCAAAGTAACCGACATAGCTCACAGAATCGCTAAACTGAAGTGGCAGTGGGCAGGGCACATAGCTCGTAGAACAGATGGCCGGTGGGGTAGTAAAGTTCTCGAGTGGCGACGGCGCACTGGAAGACCTAGCGTAGGCAGGCCTCCCACGCGGTGGACCGACGACCTAGTGAGGATCGCGGGAAGCCGCTGGATGCGGGCAGCGCAGGACCGGTCGTCGTGGAAATCCTTGGGATAGCCTTTATCCAGCAGTGGACGTCTTTCGGCTGATATGATCATGATGAGATATTAATTAATTGACATAATAAATTAATTTAAAATGTGGTGTAGATTTTATTCACACAGGGCGTTAGTACATAGATTTAGATTAACACCGTAATTAAATTGAAACTTTAAAGTTGGAATCAAGAAAGTTACAAGTGCCGTTTGCTGCTCGTGCTTGGCGTTAATCCAAAAAATTAATTGGAGACAAGCGACTCTTAGGCTTTGCTGTTGAACTGCCACTGCGGGGTAGTTCATAAAATAGGTCAACGATATTTGAAATCAGTGGGCTGAATAAATAGAAATCATAATGATTATTCTTAAAACATGTCAATTATACTAAAAGGTTAAACTAATATACAACTATAAGAATAACAATAAAAAAAAACACCGTTAGGTTCGTTAGTCAAAAAAAACCACCTCTGATCCCTCCCGGCGCAAAGGTGCCCATTATGCTCGCCGCATTGCCACGTTGTATCGCAATGGACAGCCTTTTCTCCAGGAAAGAGCAGGATCGTGGGTCACAACCATTATTTTGAATCCGGCGACCTATGTCCCTGACTATTTCTTAAAACTACGCAGTGATATTTAACGATTTTGACATTAGTGACGTGATTGGCATTTTACTCGTTTCCGTACTGCGCAAGCCACATTAAACCGTTGGTGCCGGTTGCTATCACAAGATGGCACTCGCTAAAACGTGTCAGATACCTTATAGACGGCTTGAAAAGTTCTGACTGTTGTTCGCCGCTAGCCCTATAACCAAGTCGATGGAAAACCCAGATTTGGCCACCGCATGAGTAGCCTGGACTTCCCGAGTTTTGGAAGAGGCTCGTGCCCCAGCAGTGGGGAAGTTTATGAATTATTAACGTAATACCTAACGTCGATTTTAGATTTTAGCTCGACTCACACTTTCGGCACACCCTGGACACTTCATACAACGGGCCAGAAATGACATTTCAAAAAAGGAATGACGGTACAAACAAAATGGCGGTTAAATCCTATACGTTCAAGAACCAAACTGTATGGGATTCCGCCGTGATTTTGTTTGCTCCGTCATTTGTCTTTTAGAAATGTCATTTCACGACCGTTGTATGCAGTGTCCAGGGTGTGCTTTCGGTAAGTATCGTCTCACGCATTTCTGCTTCAACGTACATTCCCGTAAATCCGTAATGCCTGCACTGCCCACGCTGGTGTTAAGTGCACTCCAGCCGTGGAGTGCAATTAGTGCAATCAGTGTAAAACACGTTCAGCTTCTACTCCACTTCGAGTGCTGCTCTGTAGAGGGCCGATGCTCTACTCCAGGCTGGTGATGGCTGGAGGTTTGTTGGTAAAGGTGGGTATCCAGTACAGGGCGAAACCCATTTTCTAAAAGAGAGGCACCTGGATCTGTTTCAACAGACATATTTAATTAGGAACTCCTAGTTGGAAGTTCAATCTAAATATGTAAAACGCAAACCTGACCTTTTTTTTTATTAACAATTGGTAAACCCTTGACAACATCTCACCTGGTGGTAAGTGACGATGTTGCCAAAGATGGAAGCGGGCTTACCAAGATTCCCCAACGCAATGGGGAACTGGCTATCTTATCTTCATGCCGGAACACACCAATGATATCAACATTGATATTTGGTGGCAAGACTTAGATAAGATGGTGGTAGCTAGCCAGGCGGGCTTAAAAAATGCCGTTCCACCAACCAAACCGAGTCTTACAATTGACCCCGCCGGGAATCGAACCCGCGACCTCCTGTGTAAAGCCAGTGAACTTTGCCTCTGGGCTACGGAGGCGGAGAACTGACTGACTCATCTATCAACGCACAGCCGAAACTACTGAACGGATTTCGCTGAAATTTGGCATACAGACAACAATTAGGACTTAGGCATCCGCTAAGAAAGGATTTTGGGAAATTCCCACGGGAACGGCAAAAAACGGGAACTGCGCGGGCGAAGCCGCGGGCACCCACATAGGACAAAAACTCTATTTAAAAAATTAATAATTGGAAACGCCAAACACTTTTAGAAAAAAATGACTCCCATCGCAACAACTTGTACAATTTTGCATTATTATTTTTGGACATTGTTAATTTTCTAAAAACTGCGCTACACCGATTTTGATAAAATTTATATAGGATCAACTCGGGAGCTTCGAATAAAAATAGAATCAGGAAAATCAGTTTACAATCTGCGAAGATTTAGCGTAATAAACACACAAAAAAAACCTCCTCCTTTTTGGAAGTTGATTAAAAAAGAGGTATGATTTAATCGATCACCAATTAAAAAGATTCGAGAGCCAATCACAAAAAAATAATATTTTAAAGTCTGTACTCAAAATAACAGATCAGTCACCAAAATAAAGTCACCAAACAGTACTACCGCTTTGCAGGAGAGTCTAAAATTATTTTATTTGTATGGGAGGTACCTTTTTTAAGGTTTTTCCTAGACATAGCACTAATATATGGCATATTATAGCCGCTAAAAGCGTCGGTGACTCAACGGTACCGACTCTGTCCTCCTAACCAGAGGTCCCCGGGTTAAATCCGGACGGCCAGTGTACCAATTAGTTTTACGAAACTTACGTACATATTCTTACCGATTGCTTTAACGGTGAAGGAAAACATCGTGAGGAAACCTGCACAACTGATTCTAGATGTGTATGGAGGTCGCGTTGCACAGGTCCGTAGATGTTAATCTAAATGCCCTACACGGGGATACGGGTGATGCTAAGTGCAACACCAGGTAACGTCCGTCTATCCCTTGGATAGCACAGTTAGTTGTGTGTCACACGATAAGAAAGAAAGAATAGCCGCTAGGAAGATTTCTCGATTGCATAAATTTAAAAAATAAACTTAGCCTAATCTTGGAGAACAATAATTCAAAACTTTTTTGTATGACAGGTACTATTTTTAGAGTTTTCCTAGATATACCACATATGGCATATTGTAGGAGTTAATAAGTGATGTCGACGAGAAACATTTTGAAAGCATCCTTAAGGCAATTATTAAAAAAAAAAAGTTTTTTCAGTCAAATTGGTCCTACAGTTTCTCCGCAAATCATGGATTATCATATTAGCTTAGCATACCTCCCCACCGAGGGGCTCGAACCAAGTGAAGGTTGCAGGAAGCCGCTGGATGTGGGCAGCGCAGGACCGTTCGTCGTGGAAATTCTTGGCAGAGGCCTTTTTCTAGCAGTGGATGTCTTTCGGCTGATATTATGATAGCAAATCTACTTTAACAAGATGGTAAATTTTTCGGGTTCGCCGAAATTAAGGCTACTGTTTAATTGGTTACAAAATATCTTATTTATGTTTCTTCAGCATCTTAAAATGGAAACATCGAATCGATGAATATTACGACTAGGTTCATGAAATTTTCAGACAAAATTAAAACCTACCTTCATTTATTAACTTCACAGAAAGTGTTCAAACAGAGTTTTAATCAAACATAAAAAAATCTTTTGATTTCCATCGAGCGAGCTGAATTCAATAAATTTTAGGTTCGTCGACAGAAAGTCGGTCTCAGCATTCATCGCATCGGCAACTTTAAAGTAATTTCTTAACGCTTCCTTTTATTTAGGGTTCCTTGGTTGAGCAACAAAATCTTGTTATATCGAGTTAAATAATTCTTCCGAAGTACCTAACCTTTGGTCGATAAAGTTTTTTTGAACTTCTTCAACAAAGCGATTTCAATTTGTTTTTTTTATTTCTTTTCAGTTCATACTAGCCCCAAAAATGACCGAAGTTACACCTTTTCATACTCACTCTGAAGCCCTAATAACTAATTACCCATTATCAGAAAAAAGTTTCTTTAACTTCTTCAACAAAGCGAACTCAAGTTTGTTTAGATTTTTTAAGTTTATTATATTTTTGCGTCGGGGGTTAAAAATAGCATAAATTACCGGGTTACATCTTTTCATACACACTCTGAAGCCCTAATAACTAGTACATAACCTATGGCTGGTAAAACGTTTTTTGAACTTGTTCAACAAAGCGATTTCAATTTGTTTTCTTCATTTCTTTTCAGTTCAGAATAGCCCCAAAATGACCGAAGTAACACCTTTTCATACACACTCTGAAGCCCTAATAACTAATAACCCATTATCAGAAAAAAGTTTATTTAACTTCTTCAACAAAGCGAACTCAAGTTTGTTTAGATTTTTGCGTCCTCTTTTTGCGTCGGGGGTTAAAAATAGCCTAAATTACCGGGGTCACACCTTTTCACACACAGTCTGAAGCCCTAATTACTAGTAACCCATTGCCAGTAAAACGTTTTTTAAACATCTTCAACAAAGCGATCTCAAGTTAGTTCTTTTAAGTTCAGAATAGCTCAAATTACCGGGTTACACCTTTTCATACACACTCTGAAGCCCTAATAACTAGTACATAACCTATGGCTGGTAAAACGTTTTTTGAACTTCTTCAACAAAGCGATCTCAAGTTTGTTTACTTCTTTTAAGTTCAGAAAACCCCCAAATTACCGGAGTTACACCTTTTCATACACACTATGAAGCCCTAATAACCCATGGTTAATAAAGCATTATTTGAACTTCTTCAACACAGAGATCTCAAGTTGTTTGATTCAGTTAAGTTCAGAATATCCCCAAATTGAAGAAGATACACCTGTTTTATAATTTATTAATTTTTTTTGTTAAAAATTTGAGTGTGTTTGACTATATCTCACCTTATGGTAAGTGACGATGTAGTCGTGGATGGTATACGCAAACTCAAATAAATAATGCCTAGTTATACTTTTATACATTTTAACCACCTTCGTGGCGTAATGGTTCAGGCCATTAACTTCACATCATGAGGTCGCAGGTTCGATTCCCGGCGGAGTCTAACTATTTTAGACTGGGTTTGGTTAGTAGAAAGGAATTTTCTTAGCCTGCCTGGCTAGCTACCACCATCTTATCTAAGTCTTGCCGCCAAACATCAATGCTTACGCAACATTTATGTGTTCCGGCTTGAAGATAAGATAGCCAGTTCCCCATTGTCCCATTGGAGAATCTTAGTAAGCCCGCTTCCATCTTCGGGGTCATCGTCACTTACCGTCAAGTGACATGGTGCCAAGGGCTTACCGAATGTCAATAAAAAAACTCTGAAATCTATCTACATTTTTTGATCTACCAAAATATATTCTCATCAACCTCAAGGACAAAGACTAAAAAGAATCTTCAAAGATGGGGAATAATACTTGACAGCGCCAACATCAACTGTAAATATGTGTGGTGGCAAATGCAGTTACCCGCAACTGAACCTTAACACAAGCGAAGAGAGAACAAAAAGAAATACAACATCTAGAATGCGCTATGAGAATTTCTTCAGCGCTGAGTATATATGACAGATACCAATCATCAACAATTGGTCCACGGCCGGACACCAGGCATACGACCTGGCCTGGCGGAGATATCTCCCTTTGCTCTCTTCGAGTAGGAACGCACCAGTCTTAAATATGGTTCAGGGCATTCATCACCTGTGTCAGGTAGCTTGCACATTTAACGACCTACTGAAAGCTTCTTCAGACGCGTCAAGAGTCGCCAAGGTACTTACACAACAAAATTCCTTCTTACGAGAAAGAAAAAGAACCTCCAGGACCCTTGTAATTTCAACGTCGCGAATTGCGCCGACATCTCGCCTTTTTTTTGTTCAAATCGCATTAAACCCGCCGACTCGGCGACGACGAGGTGATAATTTTACATTCATCACTGCAATGAATCTATACGATACTATACTATAACTATATTTTGTACGTAGTATTTATTTGTTTTTTTTTTATACACAATTGAAAAGCCCTTGGCATCATGCCTGATTGTAAGTGACGATGATGCCGAAGATGGAAGCGGGCTTACCAAGATTCCCCAACGCAATGGGGATCTGGCTATCTTATTTTCATGCCGTAACACATCAATGCTGTAAACACTGATGTTTGGCGGCAAGACTTAGATAAGATGGTGGTGGCTAGCCAATCAGGCTATGAAAATGCCCTACCACCAACCAAACCGAATCTTACAAAGTTGACCGCGCCCAGAATCGAACCTGCGACCTCCTGGTGTGAAGCGAAGCGTTAGTCCATTACGCCACGGAGGCCGTTAAATGAGTTGAAAGGTATTTAGTAATAAGTTATAAAAAATTATGTTTTTTAAAAATGTCGTCTTTGTTATTACACGTTTTCTGCCATTCTTTTGTTATTTTCTATCCAAGGTCTGTTAAAAGAAATTTCTCATACAAATAAGCTGTACCTTTTGCATGTTCTTACCTAGTTTAATGTTTGTTGGTCTTTAATTGTGTGTACTATAAATTGTAAATAAATAAATAAAATACTACGATAGCTGCAGAGCATCGACTTGTCGCTACGAATATATCAAGGAATTTAATTTCAAATTTCAAAATGTTTCGCATAACTGTTTCTGATATTCTTAAAATAGTAACGAGGTAGTTTAAGTTAAAGTTTGTGAAAATTTTTAAAATAAACATAAACATTCGTTAATAATGTCATTATGACATGAAAAAAATATGAAAATACATTAAAATTATTGATTTTGTCATTAATACTCTTAACAGAAGTAGGCCAGTTCACACGGACAGCACACTTTTTTATGATAAAAGGGGATTTTAGATCTTAGTAACTTTCAAAAACTTTTAAGGACGCTGCCTTTGCACGATAAGTTATTATTTTCATATTTTTGCATTTTTTAGTTAAGAGTGTATTCAAAAAACCGTTACCCATACAAACTTAAAATTACTACTTCCCCCTCCGCATGCCTGGTGGGGTCCAATGGACCCCACTCGATACAAAATCTGTCATAACTTAACAAATACAAAGTTGAGAATTCTGTGACTCTCGGTAGCTTACCGTACGTACGTGCTAATAATCGCCTCTCCGCAGTCTTAAGCCGACTTTCTTCCGAGATAGACGCGATCAAAGTGATTAAAGTGTGGTAATTGTCTCCAAAACGTCAGTCAAGAACATGATGAAGAATAATTTTGCAATTTTGAAGGTTTTTTCATAAGGTTAATAAATATGCTAATTTTGTAATATTTGATTAAAGTTTTGACTCATTCATATAAATAGATATAAAATTAATCGTAGCTAATTAAAAAAATATAATATTTTTCTACTTAAAAACAGTCATTCTAATTGGGGTCCAATGGGCCCAACCAGGCACGCCGTGTGATTTTCATCCACCAGGCATGCGGAGGGTTAAAATGGATGAGTCGAGTCTAATAAAACTTAAAACACAAATCACGAAATTCTAGTTTGTGGATACAAAATATAGGGTCTTAACAAAGATACGCACTTATTTTTAACTGGAGCTTGTACTCGTAAAACTGAACAACTTTCCCTAAGAAACCCATGGACACATGGCAAAAAAAAATTGTACTTCCATACAAAATTTTTAGACTTCCAGCTGACTGATTTGTATGGGAAGTCCAAAAAAATTTATGCGAATTGTCCATGGGTTTCTTGGGGAAAGTTGTTCAGTTTCATGAGTACAAGCTCAAGTTAAAAATAAGTGCATACCTTTGTAAGATCTTTATATTAAAAAAGAATAGTGAATTTTAAGATTACTATAAAAACCTAAAATCACTATTATTACTTAATGAAAAAACTATTTTTTGTAAACGTAATCTATTGACTTGCTGATGTGTATGAAGTTTCATTAGAATCGGCCCATCCATTTTCAAGTAGCAGTAATTTTAAGTTTCTGTGGAAAACGATTTTATAAATACGCTATTAAGTTTTTTTTATGTTCATCTCTTCGATTTTTCTATTTTAGGACGCTGAAGACACATAAGTAACATATTTCGTAACCATTTGAACAGCAGGTGTAACTTCTGCGAGCCTAAAAAATAATTAATCGTCTTATCAAAAATACATTATTGTACCTACTTACTAAAGCCACAGATTACTAAATCTAAAGCTATCTCTAAACACGTCTGCCATGTCAGTCAAAACTTTCTTCTTTCCCGGGTCTGATGGAAGAAATTCCTTTAGAAATAAGCTGTAACCTTTGTGTGACCTTACTGTTTAAAATGTGTATTTTATGTATCCTGAAACGATAAAATAAATAAAGTTAAAAAAACACGCTTTTAAAGCACATCGAACTAAAAAGTGAAAAATAATTCTTAATATAAGCTGAAAATAATAATGAACGAAAAATACTAGTATTATTGTGAAAAAAGCGTGGGTTGCTCGATATACACAAAGGCTAGACTCAAAGCGCCCTACGCTTTTTTCACAATAATACCTACTAGTATTTTTCGTTCATTATTGTTTTCAGCTCATATTAAGAATTATTTTTTAGTTTTTAGTTTGATGTGCTTTAAAAGCGTGTTTTTTTAATTTTTTTAAACTATATTTATTTTTCAGTTTTTAGTTGAGGATAATGAGATAAACTTACCAAATTATTGTATTGTCACTGATTCTTGATAAATGTACAAATTTTGAATTAAATCTGTCCGTTTAAAGTGGGTCAAAATTGAGTGCAAAGGAGTCGATTACAAACATACATACATACGTACAGGTCAAGCTAATATAAGCGTGTTAAAAAAACGTTTTAACTATCAAAATAAGTATAGTGTTGTGTCTGTTGTTACCCAGAACCTTGAACTGAAAGAAACAAGGGAAAAGAAAAGGGTTAAGTTTTTGAAATGCCTTTCATCATTGGCAAACGCCGTCTTCGATTTGACCGAACTCCACAAGTTTGTAAAGTTAATTTCACACCGAAGCCAATCCGTAAAGTAAAACACGAAATTCGAACTTTAACTTTTAAAAATCGAAACCACCGTGTTCACGGGCCGACGAACTTCGGCCGGCCTAAAAGAGGAGCTCCGAATATTAGCAAAAAGTCATTAAAAGTAAGGGGATGTTCATCGTGGCGGCGACCTCAAAGTCCGCATTAGAACACCAAGTTAAGGCCCTCGAGTTATAAAAGTTCATTCATTTTACGGTCGCGCGCGCACGAGGCGACGGGTGGAATATCAAATTTATACACCTCGAAGGCTATGTATCATCGTTAGGTACTTGCTAAATTATGAAAGACTTTTACCCAACTTCCAGATGTATCCACACCTGTGTGTTTTAATATTATTCGATATATTCAAGAGCTTTTTAAGTTTCTAGTCGTATGGCTATTTACTAGGTCATTTACGAGCATTGTGTAACATTCCTAACTTTTCATTTTGATTATGATACTGAAATTGAAGAGCTTTAATTATTTTTTTTAGTGTTTCAAAGTAGTTTTATAGATTCCTTTATATGTCCCCACTTTTAAGCGTCGAATACTTGATGGAAAATAAAACGAGTAAGGTTTTCCGAAGTTTAAGTAGGAGGGCAATTTAGTGATCACACACCACAGCTCATATATACGTCCCCAACGAAGGGTTCGAGCCTACCCTGAACTAGGGCGATCGGGCCTTAGTCGACCACGCGGGCCCAGTGCGGGTTAGTCAACTTCACACACAACCTTCGAGTTTCTTCGCAGATGTGTGCAGGTTAATACAATTTTGCATTATTTTTTTTTGGTTTTTGTTAATTTTCTAATAAAATGCTACACCGATTTTGATAAAATTTATGTGGGACTAATCTGGGAGCATACTCTATCGAATAAAAAAGGAATTATGAAAATCGGTTCACAATCTGCGAAGATATCGCGTAACAAACATACCAAAAGAAAAAAAAACATACAGTCGAATTGAGAACCTTTTGAGAGAGAGTTTTTGTTAATTTTCTAATAAAATGCTACACCGATTTTGATAAAATTTATGTGGGACCAATCTGGCAGCATACTCTATCGAATAAAAAAGAAATTATGAAAATCGGTTCACAATCTGCGAAGATATCGCGTAACAAACATACCAAAAGAAAAAAAAACATACAGTCGAATTGAGAACCTCCTTCTTTTTGAAAGTCGGTGAAAATAGAAAACATGGTCAGGTGGGGATTTTTGGGTGAAAGTGAATTAAACTGTTTGTGCGGTGCAGTTCAAACGATGAAACATTTGACATCGTGCCCTGCGTGCCCCTACATCTGCACGCAGGAAGACCTCATGACAGCGGCTGATAATGCTGTTAACGTGGCCAAATTCTGGGCTGCTACAGTGTAGTGTCTGCCATCGACACGCTAAGAAGAAGGTGAAAATAGTGTATGAATTATAAAAACAATCATATTCAGTAGCTAATTATAAAAAAATAACACATAAATTTTTAATTAAATTTGGTCATTCAGTCAAAAAGCCCCTCCCCCTGCAGTTCTCTCGCCCAAAAGTGCCCATAACACTAGCGGCGTTCCCCCGCCGGATGGTAGGAGCCTGACCTAGGGTACATGCACCTGTCCCTCATACGGCTTCCTAGGTCGCGCGCAAAAGAACTCATCTCGGAGCCCCAAGGACCTGCAGTCTCGATAGCGATCGGGATAAATTCGTTTTTGTGCTCCAGGCAGCCATATTTAGCTAATAAATAACGTCAAAACAAAATCATTGATACGAAACAAGGGATAAGTCCGCCTTTATATTTTAAGGCGAGGTGTTGATTGTAACAGTTGTCTCTGTCTTTTTCTTTACGCGTACAGAGTAAAGAAAATAACCACTTTTTTTCACTTTTTCAATGGTTCTTCGTTTCAATTAAAAACTACAGTGAAAGTATAAATAATAATAACATTATTCACTTTTTATTTATTATTATTATATCAGCTCATATACGTCCCCACCAAGGGGCTCGAGCCTACCCTGAATCAGGGCGATTAGGCCTTAGTCGACCACGCGGGCCCAGTGCGGGTTGGTCGACTTCACACACAACCTTCGAGTTTCTTCGCAGGCGTGTGCAGGTTTCCTCACGATGTTTTCCTTCACCGTTAAAGCAATCGGTAAGTATATGTACGTAAGTTTTTGAAAAACTCATTGGTACATTGGCCGTCCAGATTTGAACCCGGTACCTCTGATTAGCTGGACCGAGTCGTTACCGATTGAGCCACCGACGCTATTATTATTCACTATATATTACCATAACAAATATTGTCGTATATTTTTTTTTTATTTATAGTTCAAAATATTAGTCATAACTAGAGTTGACAGTAACGATGTAGACCTGTGTTTGGGATTTTTTTCTATCAAGCCAAAACTGCTCAATCGTGTTTCTAATAGCTTTTCACTTTAAGAAACATCATCAACAATGAGGGTGTTTTTTTTTTCAACGTTGGGTTTTCTATGGTTTAGGAGTAATTAACGTTCAGAAATAACAAAAATCTGAAATAATACCGCCTTAACTTTTTAATCTTTTGTAACAAATATTTCAATACAGAGTTTACAAACAAACAAACAAATAAGGTAATTAAAACATTAAAATAATATTACACGAGAATTTATACATAAAAATTGTTAAATTTGTCAATAATGCCCTTGACAAGAGTAGAGACGGGGACTTGGGAGATGTAGGTCAAGGTTTTGCTTCGACAAACATAGAGTTGGGTCAAAGAAGTTTTTCACCCACTCAAGAGTATAACACGACTTTAACATAGGTCCATTGTAGCTTTAGAACAGGCGCCCAGAACGCTGCATTCGAGTACTATATAAAATTGTATAAATTCAGGTTTAAGATACTCTATTCTCATAAAGACAGCAGTAAATTACATATATCTACCAGATACGCTAAACTACCAGGTTTATGATATAGCGTACCCACTCACAGACATCTAGGTCATATAGTGAGGGTCCCTATTTCAGACAGCACCATAAGGCGAAGGCAAGTACTAGTTGCGGTAGGTCTTGCCGCCAAGACGCTTGTCCTGGTACTCTGCAAGGCGAGTGTCTCGTATGGGAGAGAACCACTACCTACTGTCCAGGTAGGTTTCAGAGCTGTAGGCACGCTCACTTCCCGCGGCTTCCGCTGCTGGCGGTTCGATCCCCGCGCGGGACCCAAGAGAAGCTGGCTCCCACATCACCGATGTGGTACCGGAGCTGTTGGCGCGCTCACTTCCCGGCGCAACAGTAAAATGTAAATGTTTATCTTCGCTCGCATTCATCATCGTCATCATATCAGCCGACGGACGTCCACTGCTGGACATAGGCCTACCCCAAGGATTTCCATGACGACCGGTTCTGCGCTGCCCGCATCCAACGGCTTCCGCGACCTTCACCAGGTCATCGGTCCACCAATTGGTATTGCTTTCCTACGCTACGTTTTCCGGTGCGCGGTCGCCACTTGAGAACTGTACTGCCCCAACGGCCATCTGTTTTACGAGCTTGATGTTTCCCGCCCACTGCCACTTAAATTGAGCAATTCTGAAGGCAATGTCGGTTACTTTGGTTCTCCTACGGATCTCCTCGTTTCTGATTCGATCACGCAAAGAAACTCCGAGCATGGCAGGTTCCATTGCCCTTTGGATGACCTTGAGCCTAAGAAGGCTCAGTTTCGTATGTTATCACTGGCAACACACACTGGTCGAAGATCTTGGTCTTAAGACGCTGCGGTATTTGGGACAATTTACCAATAAATATTGGTAAAGTTTACCTTTAAATGTGTTAAGGCGAAACCCTCTCAGAAAATAATGCAAACCCCGAAATGGAGGGTTGGAAAAAGTCTTTATTCTGCGGTTGAAACTGCAATACATTTATCTTTTTTATATATTTACTACAATATGTCTGCTACAAAATGTGGAAGGCCAAAACACCATTTGATAAAGTTTTCTCGATAGAAAAAATTGCAAAGTTCGCTTAAATTTTGTCAATTTTTGCTGTTTTAGCCCACAAAAACCAGTTTTATTTCACTACAGATAGCTCCTAATTTTTTCCTCTCTTATTCCTTAATAAAATCCTGGCATATAATATTGTCGGACTCACTTTTTTGCAAAAATGCTTATATCTAAGTTTAAAAAATAAAACATTTAAAAAGTGTATAAAAGTGTGGTTATTTTCTTTACTCTTTACACGTAAAGAAAAAAACAGAGACAACTGTTCTGAACAATACATAGCCTTAAATGATTCTGATTTTTTTCACATGTGACGGGTAATTTCTATTTTGAACGAACTAACATCAACCGCCCTTAGTCCAAAGTAATTCGTTGCATATAAATTCTTCTTTTCCGTCGGTGGCGTAATGGCAAGGGCTGCTACCTCCTGTCCGAGAGGTCGTGGTTCGAACTCTGCCACGTACCAATGTGTTTTCGAATTTCGATTTCAAATGTACGTTTATCCGACGCTCTTACGGTGAACAAAAACATCGTGAGGAAACCTGCACACGCCCGCGAAGAAACTTGAAGGTTGTGTGTGAAGTCGACCAACACGCATTGATCCCGCGTGGTCGACTGAGGCCCGATCGCCCTAATTCAGGGTAGGCTCGAGTCCTTCGGTGGGGACGTATATGAGATGATATGATAATGATGAAATTCTATTAAAGAGCGCCCGAAACGCAGCGTTCTGTGCGCGCGCCCTGAGCGCCTATTATGAATAGCCCCTACACATGCGTAGTTTAATGATCAATTAGAGTTTCCAAGTAAACGTGTAACCGAGCCCTATTATTACAAGGAAACCCTACCTTATCGGCTAAATCCGAAAGTTTCTTGTGAACTCTTTAATTCGCAACTCGGGTCGGTTTCCGCGCCATCAGTTTACTTTATCCTATTAGCGATAATTAAATCCAATTGCGGATTTGTATTCAGAGGTTTAAATTTCATTTCGGGTTTGCCCTGTTTAAACTTTCCAACGTTGAAATCGGATTTTGTAGGCGATAATCCCTATAGTTTTAAAGTGAACATCCAGTCTGTCGGTATTAAGCGAGTATGTGTGTCAATTTATTTTTCAATACAGTTGCTCGAAAAGTGGTTCTTTATAAGCCAGTCAAGTGTGCGCAAAATTGATTTTAACGCACCCGTGCTTTTACTTTACCACTTTTTTTTAATTTCTAGCTCGGAGGAGCAAGACATTTCTAGCAAATAAAAAATATGATAACCAAAGATACCAGAATCTTCTTTAAGACTTTTGATAGGAGAATTTTAAAAGAGATAGGATGTTCCTCCGTGAGGTTAGTACATAACGCTAGCTGATTAGATTCTCTTTGGGTTATATCTTTGTGAAGAAAAGGGAATAAATATGAATGAAGCGCATAGATAACACCACGGAATAGGTCATCTTTTCCAAGGAGGTTTTAATGCTTATAATTTAACCGCCTCCGTGGCGTAAAGGTTATTCCATTCGCTCCACAAAGGAGGTCGCATGTTCGATTCCCGGTGGGGTCAACTTGAAAGACTCGGTTTGGTTGGTGGTAGGGCATTTTCTAAGCCCGCCTGACTAGGTACCAAGCTACAAGATCTTATATAAGTCTTGCCGCCAAATATCAGTGTTAACAACATTGATGTGTTCCGGCTTGAAGATAAGATAGCCAGTTCACCATTGCGTTGGGGAATCTTGGTAAGCCCGTTTCCATCTTCGGCATCATCGTCACTTACCATCAGGTGAGATGATGCCAAGGGCTTACCAATAGTGAATTAAAAAAAAATATTATCCAAGTCTTACTGTAGTCTATTTGTGATAAAATTAAAAATAAACTTACGCATGCGTACGTGTGCTAGCTAAAATATGGCGCAATTTTCGTAAAACTCAATTGAGATCTTTTAGTTGTGAAAACGATTAAAATAATGAATAGTTATTATAATATGTGTCATTAAAAATATACTTAGCTAGTCAAGCGCCGAGGTAAAAAATCAATTAGCGGAAACCGGTTTAAACGTAACCGCGGTTACGCGAAGCATTCTACTTAATGGGTATGTATAAGAAAAAACAAAGTGTGCTTACTCCCCGAACATTTAAAATGTGCCACAAGTCGCGTAAAATGAACTTTGTTTTGACCTTTTTAGCACCCTTGTATCATAAATTACTATTAATCTTTTCTGTTTGATGTAGGTGTTCGTATCATTAATATGGCGTTTTTATAACTTTCGAGCGACGAAGGATTGAAGAACTATGAGGGAGTGATGAAAAAAAAAGATAAAAGTTGAGATTTTGATGGATAAGGCCGCTACCTCCTATCCGGGAGGTCGTGGTTTGAGTCCTGCCACGTACCAATGTGTTTTCTAATTTCGATTTCATATGTACGTTTATCCGACGCTCTTACGGTGAAGGAAAACATCGTGAGGAATCCTGCACACGTCTACGAAGAAACTCAAAGGTTGTGTGTGAAGTCGACCAACCCGCACTGGGCCCGCGTGGTCGACTTAGGCCCGACCACCCTAATTTAGGGTAGGCTCGAGCCCCTCGGTGGGCACATACATGAGCTGATATGATGATGATGATCGATGCACTAAATATTAAAAAATGTGTGTGTGTGTGTGTGTGTATGTGTGTGTGTGATCATGTCTGATAGACGCCCCTGCACTTTATATTTTTATTTATATTTTATTTTAAATATATTTTACCACTAAGT
Organism: Coleophora flavipennella; assembly: GCA_947284805.1. Lineage (NCBI taxonomy): Eukaryota > Metazoa > Arthropoda > Insecta > Lepidoptera > Coleophoridae > Coleophora > Coleophora flavipennella. Next base: position 6,182,363 of record OX369255.1, on the reverse strand, counting down.
AATGTTGATTTCTGTACATATGGTACCTAGTGATGGCTACGCGAGAAAGTTTGTACAGCGTGGCTATACAATTTCATTGTATTGGCTTGAAAATTACGTTCCTAAGTTTGCAGCAAGATCCATAGATATCAGCAACTTGTACGATGTAGGAATGCCTAGTTTTCGAGCCAGTTTTAACCCATTCCACGCTCGGCTTGGGACTCGCGCATCGTGTTTAGTCATAAAATACCAATACAGTCATAAAAAAGCTGCAAAAGCTTGTATGGATAAGTTTAATTTGCCTTCCCACTTTCCGATTGAGCTGAAATTTTGTATACACGTTAAAAAAACCGGCCAAGTGCGAGCCAGAATTGCACACAAAGGGTTTCCGTACCATTATACTAGATGGCGCTAGTTTATTCACGTCTCAAAAAAACACGTTTTTTGTATGAAGCCCCCCCCCCCCCATCCCTACCTATTTTTTCAATATTTATATTTTTATTATTTGTTGTTATAGCGGCAACAGAAATACATCATCTGTGAAAATTCAGCTGTCTACCTATTACGGTTCATGAAACACAGCCTGGTGACCGACGGACAGACAAACGGACGGACAGAGGAGTCTTAGTAATAGGGTCCCGATTTACCCTTTCTCCATACAAAAGGAGAAAACGTTTTTCCACCTCAAAATATTCATCATATCAGCTGAAAGACTTCCTTTGCTGGACAAAGGCCATCTCCAAGGATTTCCACGACGTCCGGTGTGCTTTCTTGCGCTGCCCGCATCCAGCGGCTTCCCGCGACCTTCACCTGGTCATCGGTCCACTCTGTGGGGGGGGGGGGGCTTGCCTACGCTAAGTTTTCCGGTTATCCAATCATAACGATTTTTAGATATGTTATTGAAACAATAAAAACCTAGGTTTTAGGTTTTTTTTAATTAAGGATTAAAAAGAGACAGTTAATACTTTTGATTGATTGTAGGGATAAACACATCATTTAAGTTACTTTTTGTCAACTGTCAAAAAAAAGGTCTTTGAGACACACTTTATATCACACACATTGGTATATACATACCTACACTAATTGCACATGAAATAAGTAAAACTACATATTTTATAAGTTGTCAGCGAGTTTAGAACACCATGCCTAAGATGGTGTTCGAAACCGGTCACTGACAACTTATATCATTATCATATCAGCTTATATACCTCCCCACCGAGGGGCTCCAGCCTACCCTGAATTAGGGCGATCGGCCCTTGTCGACCGCGCGTGCCCAGTGCGGGTTGGTACGATGTAATATCGCTAAAAAGAATATAATTTTTTTTCTTGTGACAAATTGAAAGCGGGACTGGACGTGATTATATATAATATATGAGCAGGTATTGATGTTGTTTTTTTTTTAACGTGAAGTAACTAGCGCCATCTAGTAAAAGTCCATTTTTGAGATATTGCAGTTTTAAGATTTTTTATAAAAAAATCCCAAGTGTTATTCAACAAAACGAAAAAAAATTATTACCGTTTGTATTTTTTATTGGTTTTAACTTCGTTACAATCTAAATGATAAATTAGAATCGATAGATTGTAATTTTATTCATAAATGTGGACACAATGCTTCAAAATTTAAAAAAAACTTGTAATTTAACGAAAACATTGCATAAAAAAGCAAGTATAAAACAAAAAATCCTAATACAATTTTATTTGCATGAGAACTTAAAAACATCTACATTTTACTATCTTTCAGACGAGGTATAAAAAATTAACATATTTGTTAGAATTACCAAAATATCACCAATACAATAGGAGTAGGTAGCAAAATAAAACGGGGGAAGTCACTTTGAGAATGACATTTAAATAACGTGCCTCTCACTCATTTATCAAAATTTGAATTAATTTTGTTTTTAACTTAAGTAATAAAACAAAAAACGGAGTACTTATCAGTAGCCACTGAATTAGTATGTACCTACCGGGTACGTAGGTTGCGAACATTTATTTTGCTACCTACTCCTATTATATTGGTGATATTTTGGTAATTCTAACAGATATGTTAATTTTTTTTACCTCGTCTGAAAGGTAGTAAAACGTAGATGTTTTTAAGTTAACATGCAAATAAAATTGTAATAAGGGTTTTTGTGTTATACTTGCTTTTTTATGCAATGTTTTCGTTAAATTACAAGTTTTTTTTGAAGAATTGTGTCCACATTCATGAAAAAAATTACAATCTATCGATTCTAATTTATCATTTAGAATGTAACGAAGTTAAAACCAATAAAAATACGAACGGTAATTTTTTTTTTCGTTTTATTGATATAACACTTGGGATTTTTTACAAAAAATCTTAAAACTGCAATATCTCAAAAATGGGTCACTTTTACATAAGGTGTTATATGGTTTTATTTGTTGCAAATGAACTAATCTATAGTCCCTTAAAAGGATTTGCACTACTTACCAGTCACCCTGTATAATAATTGACGTATTAAAAAAACTACTTACTATATCTCGTTCAAACCAATTTTCGGGGGAAGTTTGTATGGTAATGTACATTATATATTTTTTTTAGTTTTATCAATCTCTTATTTTGGAAGTTACAGGGGGAACACACATTTTACCACTTTGGAAGTGTCTCTCGCGCAAACTATTCAGTTTAAAAAAAATATATTAGAAACCTCAATATCATTTTTGAAGACCTATTCATAGATACCCCACACGTATGGGTTAAATGAAAAAAAATTTTTGAGGTTCAGTTCTAAGTATGGGGGACCCTCAAAATTTATTGGTTTTTTTTTCTATTTTCGTGTGAAAATCTTAATGCGGTTCACAGAATACATCTATTTACCAAGTTTCAACAGTATAGTTCTTATATTTTCGGAAAAAAGTGGCTGTGACATACGGACGGACAGACAGACAGACACGACGAATCCATAAGGGTTCCGTTTTTTACAAATTATATCATAATCGGTTTATCATATTTATTTGTAAATTAACAATAGCACAATTTTAATTTACGCAACTGAATTCAGTTTTCTTACGTATTTAGCGTAATCAAATCAATTATTGATTGATTGATTAAAAACACTTTATTGCACAACATAAGGGAAAAAATATTTTAAAAAAAATTTTGAATAAAAATCTAAAAACTTTTAGATACAAGCTAAAGACATCTAAAGAGCTGCTCAAAATGTGCCCAATATTGTAAATACAAATCGGTACACGTTTTCAAATTCAAAACATTGCAAGTCAAATAAGCCTTTCCATCAGGTGAGATGATGCCAAGGGCTTACCAATAGGGGTGACGAATGCTAGTCATCTGAGTTACTTTTTATCATCTGTCAAAAACGACATTTTGTTCTAAAATGTTTGAAATGCCTAGGTGGGACGTCATAGTTTTGCAGCATCATTTATGTACTCATTTTGTGATTTTGGTGAATTAAAAATCGAGGACTGGATGAAAAACAAAACGAGTAAGGTTTTCCGAAGTTTAAATATGAGGGCAATTTAGTAATCAAGAGTTCATAATTTATTTCTGATGCTGTCGTCATCCCTAAAAGGGATTAATAAGCAAAAAAAGCTTTTAAAAACATCATCCAATATATTTTTACTTCAGTAGGTATATTCAGCTATTAATTAAGTTGTGAATGGTGATAAGAGTTCTTGAGAACAGTATCTTTTATATTTTTCTGAAGCCCTAATAAAGTTTCGCTTGCCAAATCAACACCCTATATAAACGGACGACTTGTCGGCATTGTTGACGCGATACAGACAAGGCAATGTTATGCAAATCACGGGATGAGTTTTCTTCACTCCAGGAGTACCACGACTTGGTCGACAGCTGTTCTATCCATCTGAGGACAAGGTGTGAGGTGAAATAAAGGAATTAATGAATTTTGAAAGCGCGGAAAAGTAAAGCTTAAAAAAGCTAGGTGTCACTGAAATTCGGAAGAACTTAGCAGCTCTGAAGCTTGTAACTTTAACTAAGGTGCTAATTTAAAATTATAAAGTTATTCGCATCACCCGTGAACGGCTGGACCGATTTCGCTAATTCTTTTTTTGTTGTGTTTATTATCGTCAGTAGAAGGTTCTTATGAAAGAAAAAAATAAGATAGTGGCAAAAAGCTTTACTCACATATTTTGTTATCTACCCAATATAACTTGTATTAGCTATCTATGTATCTAACAGTCTTTTGTACAAATTCGCTTCCACATCATGCAATACCCATATACCTGAAAATTATATTTCAACCTTAATAAAAGAGTCCTCTGGATTTTAGTTTGGTCTGCAAAAGATGGAGATTGTAGAGGGCGCCACTCGTCTGTTTATGTTTATTTACATATCACACGTTAAGCCGGCCGCACGCGTCCGCCGCTAGCGCTCCTGCACAAAGAAATTTTCATATTTAATTTCCTGTTTAGTATAATTGCCCACACACAGCTCTCTCTCTCCGTGTTTTAAACTCCATTTGCATACGCTGAATCTCTTTAAACGTCCTTTTCCTATTTTAAACCGGAACGCAAATTTATTATTATTTTACTGCAGTGTTTGAATTAAAAAGTTGAGCAGTACAAACCGCATTTATACGAAAGGAATGTCAGCAGTTTCACATTTGCCGCATATTATCAAAGTGTTAGTAAACACAACGATGAGATTGTTTCCGAATAAACCGCAGGTTTGCGCGGAACCGTAACACAGAACACTCTGTTTGTGAGGTCAGCATAAGAATGTCGAAGTTAATCAAAGCAATACTGGCGAGTGTGTACAGTGCTCTTTTTATTGAATTACTAAGAACATATCTAATAGAAAAGGAAGAGGTAATTATCCGAACAAACTATATCCTGAAAACTCCATGGACATTGAAAAGGCTGAATCGGGAAACGAAAAAACGCAAAAATATATCAATAAACTTCAATTACACAATACCCATAAGATTTCCAACAGATTTGAAATTCATACTGAAGTACACCGTAGCATTCAGTTATTACAGTTCCAGTGCCTACGTTAATGGTCAGAAAGCTTTTTTAGAAGCCAACTGCACTTACTATAACTGCTACTTAACGAACGATAAAAGCCTCCTACACGACCTTAGAAACTTCGATGCTATCTTATTTGACGTGGAGAATGACTGGGATGCTCATCCGTTCCTGCGATCTCCACATCAGAAGTACATCTTCACAGCATCGGAATCAGCGGATTTCTACCCGGTCTGCCACCCTCATTTTGAAAATTATTACAATTGGACATGGACATACAAATTAGACTCAGATATTCTGTGGACGTACATAACGATATACGACAAATTTGGAAAACACGTTGGACCTCAAATGGACATGAAGTGGTTAAAATTGATGAACCCAATAATGGAAGAGGAGAAAAGGAAGTTAAGGACAAAGAAGAGAGTGGCTGCTTGGTTCGTTTCGAACTGCTTTTCAAAAAGCGGCCGAGAAAACGTTACTAGAAATATCCAAAGAGGGCTGTCAAAATATGGATTACAAATTGACATTTATGGTTTTTGCGGAAACTACACCTGTTCTCCAAGTCGCATGGAGTACTGTCTTCAACTGCTGGAGAAAGAGTATTATTTCTATTTGTCATTTGAGAATTCTCTGAGTGAGGACTATGTTACGGAAAAGTTATTTTATCCGTTGAAATACAATACGGTGCCGATTGTTTTTGGTGGTGCAGACTACTCCAGGTAACTCGTTATATAAAATTAATTACTTCTTACTCATCACTAAGATAAGAGCGTCGGTGGCGTAACGGCTAGGGCCACGGCCTCCTGTCCAGGAGGTCGTGGTTCGAATCCTGCCACGTACCGATGTGATTTCGAATTTAGATTTCATATGAACGTTTATCTGACGCTCTTACGGTGAAGTAAAACATCGTGAGGAAACCTGCACACGCCTTCGAAGAATCTCGCAGGTTGTGTGTGAAGTCGACCAACCCGCCCCAGTGCTCGACTGGTGGTCGACTGAGGCCCACTCACCCCTTTCCACCCCTTCAACCAATTCTATGCAAAAAAACACTTCAATCCGTTGCTTAGTCTAGAGACACTGCGGTGTTTGGGGCGTGGTGATATTGCGAAGCTTCCCGAACGCTGCCCAGGCGAGTTCATTTATCATACTGAACAACTTTCTCCAAAGAACCTGTAACGTCATGAATACAAGTACTGAAGAGATTGATTGAAAAAAGATTGACTTCTTCATACCGTTAAGGACTTCTACACAAATTTTGTTATACCCTGTGTACATATAGTTTTGTGTTTAGTAAGATGACGTTATGATCGTTGTACTGTATTTTCAATTTTTCAGATTTTTACCACCGGACTCTTATATTGATGCTGGGAAGCTAGACGGAACGGCTGTAGCCTCTTTGATGATTGAAAGCATTTCTGATAAAAACTTTTATTACCGGTTCTTCAGGTAAGTTGGATCACACTCAAGTAGGTTTTTCTTCTTTTTAGAGTTCCGTACCCAAAGGGTAAAAACGGGACCCTATTACTAAGACTTCACTATCCGTCCGTCCGTCTGTCTATCTGTCACCAGGCTATGAGCCGTGATAGTTGTACGTAGTATACTAATTACTCTGAGCTGATAGCTAGACAGTTGAAATGTTTACAGATGATGGATTTCTGTTGCCGCTATAACAACAAATACTAAAAACAGAATAAAATTATTATTTAAGCGGGCTCCCATTAAACAAACATGATTTTTTTGAAACGTGTTGAAACTAGCGACATTTAGTACAATGATACGGAACTGTACGGAACATGGTGTGCGATTCTGACTCTCACTTAACCGGTTTTTTTATTATTTCCGGGGCTCATCTCCGATAGCTCTCTGCATAATTATCTCTTAACTAGAGACATATACCTATAGGTGTCCCAGAAAAACCAGGTCAGGGTGACATGGAAGACAGGTCAGCCTTAAATGTTTCAGATAAAATAAGATGACTTCAGTAAAAACTTTTTGTTTTTTTTATTATTTTGTATAAAAAAAACGCATTTGTTTGCATGTGTGTGATTTTTTTTCCTATATCTGAGCTTCAGAGCTGCTACTATTAGCCAGCTAGCATTATGTACTTAATTCGAACCCGCGACCTCTTGATGTGAAACTAATTGACAAACTATTACGCCAGGGAGGTAGTTGCATAAGTAAGTTCTATTTTCTGCATAACAAGTTGTGCGACTTCAAGTTTCTTATATTCACTACTACTTTAACTTTGTACCTGCCTTTCAGCTGGCATAACCACTACGAGTACAGGCGGTCTCCAGAAGTTGCAGACGTCTGCGCTCTATGCAGGCTCCTCAATGAGAACCAGTCTCACTCAGTGGTGGAAAACTTCAGACACTGGTGGAACCCGAAACACAAGGAGTTGTGCAAGTCAGAATTTAACGAAACAGTTGTTTACATGCCTATATTCGGTAATTAAAAGGTTTACCTCTGAAAGAAATTTTCTTATCCTGAATCTGAGCTTCAGAAATGCTAATATTATAGCAAGCATTACATAGGTAAGCATAATATAATGGGTGTCCCAAAATTAAAGCAAGATTTGAATTAAATAGAAAACACAGATTTAAGTCAAATCAAACTAAAATAATTTATCTTAAATAGGTGTTTACACACACTTTTAAATAGTCAAAAAAACTTATTGAATATTAGGAATAATGTCATGCATGATTCAGATTACAGTCTCAGGTAATGGTTATTTGTTACATAATCAACATATATATCTTTGCCATTAACATAATCTATTATTTTATAATATCCTCTAGAGCACAAGCATTTTTTGACATGAGTCTTGAATTTATTCTCTGACAAACTAGTTACATTTTCTGGAATTTTATTGTAAAATCTTATACCACTGCCCCACAAATGACTTTTTAACCTTACTCAGTCTCGAAAAGGCTATATCTATTTTATTTACATTTCTTAAATTCAAATTATGCCTGTCACTGTTTTTAGGAAATAAATGCAAATTCTTACGAAGTATTCATACCGATTGCTTTAACGGTGAAGGAAAACATCGTGAGGAAACCTGCACACGCCTGCGAAGAAACTCGAAGGTTGTGTGTGAAGTCGACCAACCCGCACTGGGCCCGCGTGGTCGACTAAGGCCTAATCGCCCTGATTCAGGGTAGGCTCGAGCCCCTCGGTGGGGACGTATATGAGCTGTAATGATGATTCATGCAAAGTCTTCAGATTGTGATTTTTGTATTGAGTCATAAGATACACAGGATAGGGTTATTTATGGAATAACACATCGGGCAAATGGCCTCCACGGCTTTGCTGGCACATACGCACTCTTTTATAGTGAATGTACGCGACTAGGAAATCTCATATGCAGTAATCGAATTGTTTCATGAGCTGTATGACATGTGGCACGTATTTGGCATAATGAAGATACGTTGTTCTATCGTGTAACGCTCCATTTTTAAAACCCTAACCTTTCAGCTGGCATATTGTTATTTTTTTGGGGTTGCAAACACTTTACTGCACAAATGGCGGCAAATTATCTAAGTCTTGCCACCAAAAATCAGTGTTAACAACATTGATGTGTTCCGGCTTGAAGATAAGATAGCCAGTTCTCCATTGCATTAGGGAATCTTGGTAAGCCCGCTTCCATCTTCGGCGTCATTGTCACTTACTGTCAGGTGAGATGATGCCAAGGGCTTACCAATTGTGAATAAAAAAAATCAAACCTTGCGTTAATTTTGAAACATCCTTTATAATTATGCTCCTTCCTTCAATATTTTCCTTACCAACTGGCAGTACTTTTAGTAGAATACCAGATTAATCAACATCAGGAGGTCGTGGGTTCGATTCCCGACGGAGTCAAAATGTATATTGTATAAGACTCGGTTTGGTTGGTGGGAGGGCATTTTCTAAGCCCGCCTAGCCATAACCACCTACCACCATGTTATCTAAGTCTTGCCGCTAAACATCAATGTTAACAGCTTAGATAATATGTTCCAGCTTGAAGATAAGATAACCAGTTTCCCATTGAGTTGGGGAATTTTGGTAAGCCCGCTTTCATCTTTGTCATCATCGTTACTTACCATCAGGTGAGGTGATGCCAAGGGCTTACCAATTGTGAATAAAAATATAAAAAAGAATAATTTTTGAGCACACTATCCATTCTTCTTATTACATAAGACCAAAAACCGCTTTAAAGTTCCAGCCTATTAAATCATAGAAATCTTTAATTCAGTCAACGTCGAATTTGACAATTTAACTATTGAAGTCTTCAGCTACTTCAAGGAAAAGACTGGAAACTCGGGGCAATCCTCTTAAGATGACAGTTAAAGGAATTCATTATTCAAAACCTCGAATTCGCACCGAGATAATTCCAATTACGGAGTCCTCGGCTCTCGGCAGATCGTGATATTTAGGGTTCTTGCGTAGAAAAGGGTTCAAATATGGACATATTATTTAGAACCAAGCAAGTAAAATACCATAAACTCGGGGCAATCCTCTTACGACGCCAGTTAAAGGAACTCATTATTCAAAACCTCGAATTCGCACCGAGATAATTCTAATTACGGAGTCCTCGGCTCTCGGCAGATCGTGATATTTAGGGTTCTTGCGTAGAAAAGGGTTCAAATATGGACGTATTATTTAGAACCAAGCAAGTAAAATACCATAAACTCGGGGCAATCCTCTTACGACGCCAGTTAAAAGAACTCATTATTCAAAACCTCGAATTCGCACCGAGATATTTTTTTTTTTTTATTCACAATTGGTAAACCCTTGACAACATCTCACCTGGTGGTAAGTGACGATGTTGCCGAAGATGGAAGCAGGCTTACCAAGATTCCCCAACGCAATGGGGAACTGGCTATCTTATCTTCATGCCGGAATACACCAATGATATCAACATTGATATTTGGCGGCAAGACTTAGATAAGATGGTGGTAGCTAGCCAGGCGGGCTTAGAAAATGCCCTACCACCAACCAATAATTCCTATTACGGACTCCTCGGCTCTCGGCAGATCGTGATATTTAGGGTTCTTGCGTAGAAAAGGGTTCAAATATGGACGTATTATTTAGAACCAAGCAAGTAAAATACCATAAACTCGGGGCAATCCTCTTACGACGCCAGTTAAAGGAACTCATTATTAAAAACCTCGAATTCGCACCGAGATAATTCCAATTACGGAGTCCTCGGCTCTTGGCAGATCGTAATATTTAGGGTTCTTGCGTAGAAAAGGATTCAACTATGGACATATTATTTAGAACCAAGTAAGTACAATACTAAAAACTCGGGGTAATTCATTATTCAAAACCTCTAATTCGCACCGATATAATTCCAATTACGGAGTCCTCGGCTCTTGGCATATCGTAATATTTAGGGTTTTTGGGTAGAAAAGATTTCAACTGCGGACATATTTAGAACCAAGCAAGTAAAATACTAAAAAAAAATGGTTTTCTGTAAAGTCGGTTTACGGACGATAGTTTAACGTGATAACGTCATAACGTAACGGGACAATGAGTCATCCTTTTTTGTGCGTGCAGGCGGCGTCCATCGATTTATTAGACGTTGTTACGTCAAAAACTCGGGGCAATCCTCTTACGACGACAGTTAAAAGAATTCATTATTCAAAACCACGGATTCGCAACGAAATAATTCCAACTACGGTAATATTTAGAGTTCTTGTGTAGAAAAGGTTTTGAAATTTGACAATTTATTTAGAATTAAGCAAGTAAAATAGGAAATAGTGATTAAATTACTCGTAGGTAATTTGGCGTCTCGCTTTAGCAAATTGGCTATCTATTTGGCGATTCTTGCTCAAAAAAAACCATCGTGATTTATAATATTAGTAAGAATTTCCATCCCTTCTTATATAGGTATTATAAATGTGAAAATCTTGACGAAATTTTGCATGTAAGTAGCCTGTGGCATGGAGAAGGAAAAAGACGATTTTTTTTTCCAGATTTATTAAGTGGTTCCCGTGGGATAGCTGCTTAGACAAGATAGAACCTTGTCTAAGGATAGTTGTTTGTATGTTTGTTAGTTTGCTTCTTTCACGTCGCCACATAACTGAGGATTTTTCTGATTTTTGCCAGAAATTATCTGATCTGAGGCGGTTGGAAGTAACATAGAGTACTAATTAGGATATTCTATAATGAATGATCTCATTACAAGGCTATAAGTAAATTAGGGAATTTAAAGTTGATTCATTTAAATCGTGAAATGTAGTACGAAAATGTAGGGAACCTTGAACTTTGTTGTCGACTCCCACTCGACAATTTTTATGAGACGCATAATTAAAATTTCCGCTGACACCCTAAAAAGATTAAAGCTTTTATATTTCGCCAGAAGACGGTAGATAGATATTTTGTCAAACATTTTGAAAGGTGTTCAGGAGATTTTCATAAATTGTAAAAAGTTTAATTCTAAATATTTTATGTTTTTTTGGGATTTCATAATATTACTACAAGGAAAGTCGATGTAAAACTGTTAGGTGAATTAGTGCATATTATTGGAAGGGTTTCTACTTATGAAAATGACCATTTTTTCTGAAACTTTACTGAAATTGAAAAAAAATTGCCTCCTTATACAAATCGATCAGCTTTGTTAGCCAACTTTGTATGAAAAGTTCATTTCAGAAAAGTTGTAAAATGAAAGTGGTTCAGTTTCATGATTCGAAACCCCCTCAAAAATATGTAGGTAAGTATGTTTTGTAAATTTTTTTGTTCACAATCGGTAAGCCCTAGGCATCATTTCACCTGATGGTAAGGGATGCCGAAAGGCTTACCAAGATTCTCCAAGGCAATGGGCATCTTGCAATCTAATCTTCGAGCCTATAATGCTCTATTTTATCCTTTATGTAAATTTATTTTTTTAAATAGCTTTTTAGTCCCTAGAATGTGGATATTGTTAGTAAGTGTTCCAATCACCAAAGAGATCGATCACGAACATTGTATGAACAAAATTTTTTTTGTGAAAAGTAAAAAACGCCCGAAATGTATTTCACCTTCCTAATTCTTTACTCAAATTAGTATTTATTTTATTAATTAATTATGCTGATATTTTTATTTAAAAAATTGTGTACCTTTCTCTTTTTCTGCGCACCCTCGAAAAGTCATAGAACGAAGCCGCGGAAAACAGCTAGTATACACATAACGTTAATTATACTTGTTGCTATACTCTTAAACAACTTATAAATCGCGTCTTCTCACCCCGTGAGGTGAAAATTCTACGACACTTTGCAAACGAAAAGTCAACAAATAAGTTATAATTTCAACTATATTACAACTTCCCCGGCGTCTCCGACATTTCTGCGTTTAAATTTTAAAACGCAACAACGTTGATGACATACATCATTAGTCGCAAAATACCTTCGCAGAAGTGTGCGCTGCAACGAAAACTTTATTAAACTCGACGCAACTTAGACTTCGCAAACGAATGTGGGAAAGATTTGCATGGACCTTCCTATGGAGAATACACATTTCACGTGAATCATCTGACGATTTACAGCGGAAGTGACGTTAAATTAGTGGTAGGGCATTTTCTAAGCCCGACTGGCTAGCTACCACCATCTTATCTAAGTCTTGCCGCCAAATATCAGTGTTGATGTGTTCCGGTTTGAAGATAGGATAGCCAGTTCTCCATTGCATTGGGGAATCTTGGTAAGCCCGCGCTCATCTTCAGCATCATCGTCACTTACCATCAGGTGAGATGATGTCAAGGACTTACCAACTGTGATTTAAAAAAAAAATTATCGTCACTGTATCGCCATTGTCCTTACCGTCAACCCGGCATCCACCTAACGTAAGCACATGTCCAAAGCGGATCAGCAGTGCCAGCACGTCGACTTGGCTACGGCGAGGCGACATCGCGCTAACGGCTTAACCCACTTTTTACTAAAAAAAGGGGGGGGGGGGGCAAAATTTTGTATTTGAAAAAAAAAAATTTAAAAAGTAAAAAAAAAAAATATTTTTCTACTAAAAATATAATAGCAATAAAAAAATATCTAATAAAAAACCTGGGGGACAAATTTATCTCAACGAGAATACATCAATTTCAAGTCACAGGTGAAGGGTAGCGCGGGTATACCTCATAATACATCATAATACCTCATCATCATATCAGCTCATATACGTCCCCACCGAGGGTCTCTAGCCTATATACTCTGAATCAGGGCTATCGGGCCTTAGTCGACCACGCGGGCCCAGTGCGGGTTGGTCGACTTCACACACAACCTTCGAGTTTCTTCGCAGGCGTGTGCATGTTTCCTCGCGATGTTTTCCTTCACCGTAAGAGCGTCGGATAAACGTACATATGACATCGAAATTCGAAAACACATTGATACGGGGCAGGATTCGAACTTTGACCTCCCGGACAGGAGGTAGCAGCCCTTGCCATTACGCCACCGACGCTCCTTTTAGAGTTTATGTATATAATTAAGAAAAGAAAGAAAGATGTAATTTTATTTTATTGTATAATTTACTTTTCTGCCATTTATTTAATCTTTTTTGTAGAAAATAAACTGTTATATAAATAAATAAAGTAGACAAGCGTAAAAGTACATATGTCGGTGGCGTAATGGCAAGATGCCGCTACGTCCTGTTCGGGTAGTGGTTCGAATCCTGCCACGTACCAATGTGTTTTCGGATTTCGGTACCTCATAATACTTCTTAATACCTCATAACACCTTATAATACCTCATAATACCTAATACGCGCGCTAACAATGGCAGTGCCAGTGCGTGCAGACCACACCCCGGGTAGTGTCCGTCATTCCTTTTTTGAAATGTTATTTCTGGCCCGTTGTAAGAAGGGTCCAGGGTGAGACTGTGGCTTGAGTTTCGATGCTGATAGTGTACGTTGCACCTTCCCTTCAAATTTCATACAAAAAATACTGCGCGCCTCGAGTTGAGGTAGCGATGATCCGTTTACGAGTTGATATGTGTGTGTATCAACCTTAAAAAATATAGAAAAAAACCGGCTAAGTGCGAGTCAGAACCGCACACATAGGGTTCCGTACCATCATACTAGATGGCGTTAGTTTCTTCACGTTTCAAAAAAAACAAGTTTTTGTATGAAGACTTTCACTTTTTTCTAATTTTTATAGCGGCAACACAAATACATTATCTGTGAAAATGCCAACTGTCTGTCTATCACAGTTCATGAAATACAACCTAGTGACAGACTGACAGAAGGACGGACAGCGAAGTCTTAGTAATAGGGTCCCGTTTTTACCTTTTGGGTACGAAACCCTAAAACAAAGTATCAATTTTTTTTTTCATTTCATTTCATTTCAAGTCCGTGGAGTTTTTTAAGTCATGAAATTCAAAAATTTGAAAAATGCTACGGGATAAAAGGGAATAAACGCGAACGACCTGCGGGCTCCATTACGTTAGTATATTTATACCAATATATCACACCCTTTTCATCATCATCATATCAGCCAAAGGAGATCCACTGTTGGACAACAAAAGCCTCCTCCAAGGTTTTTTCGACAACGACCAGTCATGTGCTGCCCGCATCCAGCAGCTTGCCGCAACCTTTACCAGATCGTCGGTCCACCGAAAGAGAGGCCTACCTACGCTACGTCTTCCGGTGCGCGGTCGCCACTCGAGAACTTTACTGTCCTAACGCATACATGACGCCTTTTTACGTGGCTGATATCTTAAAGATCGATAATTAATAATACTTATTATTCTTACCTACAACCAGTTAGCTAAAAAATATCTTTGCACTTTTTAGGTTTATTATAAATAAAGATCTTATCAACAAAATTCTTTAGCTCCGTGCTCAGGAGTGGAGGTAAAGTAAGGATCTCCCAATCATAACTTGAGTTCATTCCCCATCACGTCTCTAAAATAAACTTTCTTTTCAGACGAGTAAGTGGAAATAGTTATTTATTATTATGACACGAGTGTGGTAAATAGGTAAATGGCAAACAAGTGACATTTTGTAAGCCCGAGCTGCAGACGAGGGTTTACCATCGTCACGAGTTTGCCAGTAACCTTTTACGCCTATGTATCTGTCATACGAAATTTTTCAATACGGTGTGAGAAAACAAGTAAAAACAAATTTACACAGTACCACTGCACATACCTTCTCGCGAAAACGTACAGTCAACGCAACTAAACTGGTGGTTGATTTTTTTGGAGTTTCATCATAATCAGATTTTTTTTTTATCGAATATTGTATTTGACCCATCTTAAGGCCTTAAGCTTAGTATATAAATTCTTAAAAAAAACATAAGACTGCGTTGGATTACGGGGCTGACCAGGCGAAAACACGATTGCTCATAATTTACACGATAAAAAAATATGTTATAAAAAATCGTAAATAATAAAATAAAATCATATTCATTTAAAAACAATTTCTCTAGTTTCGTTATTCATTCATTCATATCAGCCTACCCTGAATAAGGGCGATCGGGCCATAGTCGACCACGCGGGCCCAGTGCGGGTTGGTCGACTTTACACACAACCTTCGAGTTCTTTCGCAGGCGTGTGCAGGTTTCCTCACGATGTTTTCCTTCACCGTAAGAGCGTCGGATAAACGTACATATGACATCGAAATTCGAAAACACATTGATACGGGGCAGGATTCGAACCTCGATCTCCCGGACAGGAGGTAGCAGCCCTTGCCATTACGCCACCGACGCTCCTTTTAGAGTTTATGTATATAATTAAGAAAAGAAAGAAAGATGTAATTTTATTTTATTGTATAATTTACTTTTCTGCCATTTATTTAATCTTTTTTGTAGAAAATAAACTGTTATATAAATAAATAAAGTAGACAAGCGTTTTTTTTTAATTATCTGTATGGGGGCCTGCCAATAACGAATTTTGCCAGAAAAACTAATATTTCCATTTAATAGATCACCAATATATTACAGGGACCTAGTAACTAATTGCAAAGTTTCATCAAAATCTTTGAAACCATTTGTAAGATTTTTAAATATTTAATTTTTTGTTGTACGGCAGCTACCCTTAGATGGCAACCCCGAAGGATCGACGGATGGATGGACGTTTGTGCAATCATGTATTTTTGTAAACTATTACACAGAGGTTGGATTTCGGGGGGCGAAATAAAGATGACGAATGCTATAGTGAGATATAGTCAAACGCACTCAAATTTTTAATAAAATAAAAAACATAATAAACTGTCAAAAACTACATTTTGTTCTAAAAATGTTTGAAGTACTTAAGAGTGGCGTCCACAGAACAAGTAACAATAGGTTTTGTAACCTATTGTTACTTGTTCTGTGGTGGCGTCATAGTTTTGCAGCGTCATTTACGTTCTCATTTTGTGATTTTGATGAATTTAAAATCGAAGACTCGATGGAAAACAAAACGAGTAAGGTGTTTCGAAGTTTAAGTAGGAGGGCATTTAGTGATCAAGAGTTCATAATTTATTTCTGATGCTGTCGTCATCCCTATTTTTGTAACTCTGTGACTTTTTACTAATATCTTTATATATTTTTACTTTTTTATAATATCCTTATGAAACAAGCCACTGTGCAACCACCGCAGGTAATTCAATCTTCTTTCATCACAAGGATTTAACTTATCTCTTTTAAAATTCTTCTTTAAAAAGTCTTAAAGAAAAAGATTATATATGTTTTCATTTTTACTTTCGACCGACCAAGCGTAGTGAACCGAAGACATAAGCGCCGCCGTGCTTTAAAGATTAATATAGATTATTCCATGAAGCTATTGGCCTCATAAGAAGGCTCAAGGTCACCCAAAGGGCAATGGAGCGTGCTATGCTCGGAGT
Source organism: Coleophora flavipennella (assembly GCA_947284805.1). NCBI lineage: Eukaryota > Metazoa > Arthropoda > Insecta > Lepidoptera > Coleophoridae > Coleophora > Coleophora flavipennella. The sequence goes on along the minus strand of OX369255.1, from coordinate 6,165,656 downwards.
TTTATGCGAGGAGATCCGCAGGAGAACCAAAGTAATTGAAATAGCTCACAGAATCGCTAAACTGAAGTGGCAGTGGGCAGGGCACATAGTTCGTAGAACAGATGGCTGTTGGGGCAGTAAAGTTCTCAAGTGGCAACGACCGGAAAACGTAGCGTAATTTACCTGCCGAACCTGAAGACCTGATGGTGAAGATCGCGGGAAGCCGATGAATGTGGGCAGCGCAGGACCGGTCGTCGTGGAAATCCTTGGGGGAGGCCTTTGTCCAGCAGTGGACGTTTTTCGCCTGATATGGTGATAATGATTCCATGAAGGAAAAAAACTGTGCGGCGCCGCACTTATTTTTTTCCTTCACTGATTATTCCTATTCCATGACAGCTAGAAAATTAGTATCTGCTGTTTTGCTGACCGTACAAGCAGCGCCGTAGTTAATAAAGTGAAGACGAGCGAAGTTGGCAGAAATACTCGTCTCGCTAACGAAATCTGGGGCCAAGTTACTTGGTAATTAGTTTCCCCACTACTTTCCTCGGGGAAGGTTAGGCGAGCCTTGTTAGAACCTTTTAGGAGGGGCCCCCTTCATATTAAGACGGTGTTTCCGGAAATGTGGACAATCTTATTATAAAAATATTGCGTCCCCCTTCTTGGGGCACAGGACTTAGATAAAGATAGCAGATTAATCTTTGTACCATGGTCTATTCAAGATAATGTTCTGGATTTTTTTTATTAACAATTGGTAAACACTTGACAACATCTTACCTGGTGGTAAGTGACGATGTTGCCGAAGATGGAAGCGGGCTTACCAAGATTCCCCAACGCAATGGGGAACTGGCTATCTTATCTTCATGCCGGAACACACCAATGATATCAACATTAAATATAAATAAAAATTCTGGGACAAATCACACATGGTCATCTGGCCCCAAAGTAGGATTCCCTGTGTTATGGGTTACCAGAGACTGATATACATACTTGTATACGTTTTAAATACATACATATATAGGTATAATTTAACACCCAGACACAGAGCAAACAAATCTGCTCATCACACAAATGCTTGCCCTGGGTGGGGATCGAACCCACGACTCTCGGATCAGTAGTCAAGGGCACTAACCACTGAGCTACCGAGTCAGTCAAAAACATATGAACATTGATATTTAGATAAAATGGTGGTAACTAGCCAGGCGGGCTTAGATAATGCCCTACCACCAACTAAACCGAGTCTTACAATTGACCCCGCCGGGAATCTAACCTACGACCTCCTGTGTAATGCCAGTGAACTTTGCCGCTGAGCTACGGAGGCGGTTTTTTTTTAAGCTATTGCATAGATTTTATCGCAGGCTTTGAGCGCGGGGACCGAATCCAGAAATTCCGTAACGAAGAAAAACCTCACGCTCGGTTGCCATGGCAACAATATCGGTTGTCAAAACAAACATATAAGAATGGTTGCCATGGCAACAATATCGGTTGTCAAAACAAACATATAAGAAGATTTTATCATTTTCGGAGAATAATAAAACTCTTTTCATAAACTGTATATACCTCCATATAACAAAAAAGATTTGATTATTTTCTGAAGACTAAGTATTTACTTTCAAACATATATTGATGGAGCTAAAGAAGTTTTACTTCAGTCGTGTGGTCTAAAGCACACTCGTATTTTAAGCTATTGTAAGTATAGCTTTTATCGCGGGCTTTGAGGGGACTGAAAAAAACCTGACACCCCAAAAAAAAATATATTGAGTTCTAAAAAACTTACAGTGCCATCTATCTATACATCATGATGATGGGGATGGTGGTGGTGATGGTGGTTGCGATGGTGGTCGCGATGGTGGTCGCGATGGTGGTCGCGATGGTGGTCGCGATGGTGGTCGCGATGGTGGTCGCAATGATGGTCGCGATGGTGATCGCAATGGTGGTCGCGATGGTGGTCGCAATGGTAAATAATTATAATTGCATAAGTTGATAAAAAATGCTATGTAATAGCTTTACCGCGGCAGTCCCCGAGTGCCACACGTCTTTTAATATTAGCGATTTTAGCTAATTTGAGGATTTTGCATTTAGAAGATTTATGTGTTTATGTGTGTCTACTATCAGTGTTAGTGCTGGTGAGTACTTATTTCAAATGCCGCAAGGAGTGGCAGCTGGATCACGAGGATCTGAACCGGCGCCGGTGTTCACGTGCCGATTCTTCTTGTGGTGCAGGTGACTTCCTCTCCTTTTATTACTGTTCTGTTTCTCTTTTCTGTATCATTCCAGGGCGGAAAAGTCTCCTACCGCATATATGATAGACTATCGTATTTGATAAACCGCCATATTTCCACCCTGATTGAATGTAAAAATGGATGAAAGATGGACCCTGAAAACAACAATCTGGATAGGTCCCACAGGAAAGAGGAAAACAGGCAGGCCAAGAAAGCGTTGGAAAGATGACATAGAGGAGACAGCTCGGAAAAACTGGACTGAGACAACGGAAGGAGTTGGAGGTGGCGTTTACCCGAATGGGTTCTGAATGAAAGAAAAAATGAACATGAAAAATTTATTAAAAAAATAAAAACTAGCATGGAAATTATTCTTCAAAAAAATCTAAGCACTAATATATACGTTTGTAAATTGAAATTTGTAATTAACAGCTCAGAAATAAAACGCTTTATTATTATTATTATTATATTCCACCCGCCTCCGCTAAATACAGTCCAGTATTTTCAAAAACTGAACCGGCTAACATACTATTTACATACCTTTAGTTTCAGTGGTACATTTCTGGTTCTCCCACGGATCTCCTCATTTCTGATTCGATATTCATTTAGGGGGGGTTTTGCCATAGTAGCCAAGCTTGGTAGGCGAGTTGGTGAAATCAGTGCGATTTCAAGTCTGTTGCAGTGTGCGGAAAGGACGCTCTACTGCCCATCTTTCGGTTTAAAGTCCCTTAGTCGAGTCACAGTATTACAATATAGCGGCTTATAGTAGCGCAACGAATGTACTTACGCAAAGCAACGGAAGGGTACTTGCGGGGAAGCGGGCGGCAGGGAACAGGGACTACAGGCTAGTATGAACTAGTAACTACGCCGGTGGCGCATCGTGCGATATCAAAGGCGTTGCGCTACTTTAAGCCATATCTTAATACTGTGTTTGAGTCTTACGACACCCATAGATAGAAATAGGATGGCCATATTCTAAGTCAGGGGCCATACTGGTTGCGGGATGCCGCTGGCTGCGGGCAGCGCGGGATCGGTCGTCGTGGAAATCTTTGGGGAAGGCCTTTGTCCAGCAGTGAACGTCTTTCGGCTGATATGATAACGATGATGAAGTGGTACAACAACTGATAGTTTTTTATATCAATAGATATGCATTCTTACCATTGATAAATCAAAAAGCGTGTACCTATATGTGTTTGTTACTTTTTAACGCTTAAACTTTTAACTGAGCGTAATGCAATATTAAATGGCGGAAAAGGAGAACGTCATAGCAAACTTTTCATCCCAGGAAAGTTTTCGAGGAATTAAAAAAAAACTTCGATGCTAGATACCCTCAAAACAATATCCATCAATGCACCAAGGCACAATCACACTAATATTATAAAGGCGAAAGTTTGTGATTATAAACTATCCTAACTAATGTCACAGTATTACAGTAGCGCAACGCCTTTAATATCGCACGATGCCGCCACTGCACCGGTGTAAGTACTAGCAAACTAGCCTGTAGTCCGCCTGCTAAACTCGAGGGGTTTGGCGGGCTGTGCCCCGCCGCCCGTTGCCACGCAAGTAACCTTACCATCCCTTGCGTTAAGTACATTTGTTGCGCTACTGTAAGCCGCTATATTGTAATACTGTGCTAATTTTATAAATGAGAAAATGTTTTGTTTGTTTGTTACCTCTTCACGCTTTAACACGTCTTGGTGAAATTTGGCATGCACGTAGCCTGTGTCATGGGGAAAAACATAGGCTAATTTTTATCTCGTAAAAAAAGCGTAATGCGATTCTGGAGAAACAAGAATAAGACGGAAAACAGAGTAACGGATTGTTGTAATTTTTTGCATAAAAATGGTTGAAGTGGTGGGAAATATCACAGACTACTAATTAGGAAAGCCCGACATAATTCCCGAGGGATCTAGATAAAAACTAATTTCCACGCTCACGCACGTCAGCGAAGCAACGGAGCAATGAATTGACGTGATTTTTTGCGTAGAAACAGTTGAGAGGGTGGGAAGTGACAGTCATAAAAACGATGCCCACGCGAGCGAAGCCGCGGGTGAAAGCTAGTACTATACAGGGTGTAAAAGGGCCACTGCCTCAAACTTTGGTAGGGATTTCTACTGATGATTCCAATTACATTTATCCAAAAAACACATCCAAATTCGATGTCATTTCGATTTTGATGTGAATTTTTGTATAGAAATAGTGAGGGGTAGGAAGTGACATAGACTGCTAATCAGAATAGCCCGATATAGTCCTTACATTCGGAGAAAACCCTTGTCTACGCTCGCGAGCCGCGCGGCTCGCGCACTACTCACCCTCAAAGGCTTTCATAAAAACCGATAACACGCGGACGATGCCGCGGGAAAAGGCTAAGTATTACATAATTGCAACCACGTTGTTAACACGTCATGGGCTAAAGGCCCAAGAGGAGGAAGGTGCGAAGGAAAGAGGTGCGGGTGGCGGGGCGGCTGATCCCCCCTATCGCGGCGGCGACCCGCACTTAGCCACGACATAGCCTAATAAGAAGACTCGTACATACATATTTGAATTTAATTTGTTAAACTTATTATTATTACAACTATTTTAACTTTATATTTTTGGTGTTAAATCTTTATCACCCTAAAACAAACATTGGAGGCACCCGACGAGATACGAACCAAGGAGCAAACTGTAAAAAAGGACTTATGTGAATATTGTGGAGTTGGTGAAAATTTTAACTATAAAAGTTTGGACAATAAAATTTGGAGAATAGCAGTGATTCGGCGATTAAAAGGGAAGTAAGCCCAATTTTATTATATCTGCCTGCTTTCTACATATTTGGAAACGTCTCCGAGTCTGAGCAAATTGTTATTTCTCTTTTTTATCCACCTCTCGTTTTCAAAATTCGTTTGCTTCAATTGTTCTTTTTATTTTCTTAAAATGTGTCAAGCTTAATATTCCTCAAGGCTAAGTCAAAAGGTTTATCCAGCACTAGGTTACCTACTATTGAGCTGCTTCAAGCTCCCGTATCCTAGTTCCAGCTGAATTACAAAGTTTAAAAATCTAAGGTACCTATTTTTTAGAGCTGCTTCAAGTTCTAGTACCTATTCTAGCACTAGCGTCCTATATTTTCTAAAGTACTTATGTAACTAATTGTTTCTAATCTAGAATACCTATTTTTTAGAGCTGCTTCAAGTTCATGTATTCTAGCACAAGTGTATACTTGTACGTAATTGTCTTTAATCTAGGATACCTATTTTTTATAGAGCTGCTTCAAGTTCTAGTATCCTCACATATTGTCTTTAATCTAGGATACCTATTTTTTTATAGAGCTGCTTCAAGTTCTTGTATCCTCACATACAAATATTTCATTAAAAAGTACCTAGTTATTAAAAGTCAAAGCGTCGGTGGCTCAACCGGTAACGACTCGGTCCATCTAACCAGAGGTACCGGGTTCAAATCTGGACGGCCAATGTACCAATGAGTTTTTCAAAAACTTACGTACATATACTTACCGATTGCTTTAACGGTGAAGGAAAAACATCGTGAGGAAACCTGCACACGCCTGCGAAGAAACTCGAAGGTTGTGTGTGAAGTCGACCAACCCGCACTGGGCCCGCGTGGTCGACTAAGGCCTAATCGCCCTGATTCAGGGTAGGCTCGAGCCCCTCGGTGGGGACGTATATGAGCTGTTATAATAATAATAATAATATTAAAAGTCTTTGTCCCAAACGGATCCAAGGCCGGCTTTATAACTTTCAGGAATTTCAAGTACACTACGGGTATTACCCGACTAAAGTGTACACTATAACAATTCCAGGTTTGCCGCTTCGACCAACGACTCTCAGATTCCTCCGAGTAAACGCACGAGCGAGCTTACAGACCACTTGTTATTGTTATCGCTTCCTGCTGCGGTGCCTCGGATCAACTGCAGACTTGTTTCGAGTTCATTGCTGCTTTGCAATACATTGCGGGCTGCGTTCATGGTTTGAATTTTATTTTATATACTACTGTCTAAATTTTTTCTTTTTGTTCATTGCTTGGCCCCATAATAATGGCAGAAGAATTAAAAGGATTAGTCCGTCAAAGAGGTACTCTAAAACAAAGATTAACTTTGTTCGAAAAATATGTGGATTCCTTTAAAAAACTAGAACCCACTGATATAGATAACGTAGTTGTCAGTGAACTTCAATTCAAGTTAACGCGAATTCAAGAAGCTCTCCATGAATTCGACGATATTCAAAACAATATTGAAAGATTATCAACTGACGATGATCTAGGGTTACAAATAGAAGAGAGGGATTTCATTGAAACTAAATTTTGCAAATTAGTATCCCTAGCTCAAAATTTTATTGAAACGTTCAATAATTCACAAAACAATAATAAAAATCGAAGTCCTTGCGGAACACCGTCCATAAGTGAGTGTCAACGTTCTTCTGGGGAATGTAATTCGACAAATGTTAAATTACCAACAATTAATCTCCCCACATTTGACGGCAATCACTTAATGTGGCTAGAATTTAGAGATACTTTCGAAGCGTTAATTCATCAAAATGAATCAATTCCAGCCATCAGTAAGTTCCACTATCTAAGAAATTCTCTCCTAGCGGGTGCTGCTGTCGTTATAAAATCGATCAGCTTCACATCAGCCAATTATAGTTTAGCATGGCAAACGCTCTGTGATCGTTTCAATAACAAAAGAATCCTAATCAATAACCATGTTAAATCTTTATTTAATTTTGATCAAATAACGAAAGAGTCTCACAAATCAATACGCTACATGATAGACTACTATTCCAAAAATTTACGATCACTAGAAGTACTTGAACAACCAGTATCGCATTGGGATACTTTAGTCATTTACATGATGACCTCAAAGCTAGATGGTGCTACAAGTCGCAAGTGGGAAGAACACAAAAATACGTTAGAACAGGCTCCTACACTTGCTGATTTTTTCCAATTCTTACGTAGTCGTGCCGACGTATTGGAAACAATCCAATATGGTCATATTAATAAAACTGAAAAGATTCCAAACAGGGAGTTAAAACCAACAAAGGCTTTTGTAGCTTCCCAAAATTCTAATAATCTAAAGTGTATCTTATGTAAAGAAACTCATCATCTGCACACATGCAATAAATTCCAGGAAATGATGATATGCGACAAATTAAATTTTGTGAAAAAACACAAACTTTGTGAGAACTGTCTTCGTGTCGGTCACATTAGTTCGCGCTGTCGATTGGGTCCATGTAAAACATGTAAAAAAAGGCATAACTCCTTATTACACAAACATTCTGATGGTGTAAGTGAGGAAAACAACAGGTCTTCAAATCCTACTACTACTAATGTAAATTTTGATAGTAACCCGTCAGTATCCAGCGTAAACCTTTCTGCTACAGTGCCAAAACAAGTACTTCTTTGCACTGCAGAAGTTGAAATAATTGACATCAACACCAAGAAATCTCTCTTCGCTAAGGCATTACTAGATAGTGGTAGCCAGTCATCATTTATATCCGAGAAAATACAACAAGAAATGAATATATCTTGTTCTAAAAGTAAGCCCATCTCAGTATGTGGTCTTAACAATACTGTCACTAATACGATAAGATATTGTGATTTGCAAGTCAAATCGCTTGTAAACAATTTTAAAATCGATGTGTCGTGTCTAGTTATTCCACAAATAACTAGCGATTTGCCAAATGCTCCTGTTGATATTTCTCAATTAAATATTCCCACTAATTTCCAATTAGCCGATACCAGTTTCTTCCAGCCCTCAGAAATACATTTTCTGTTAGGAGCTGACGTCTTCTGGGAGATAGTAAAATCCAAGCAAATAAAATTGGGCCCAAATAAGCCCACATTGCAGGAATCTAATTTCGGCTGGCTCGTAGCTGGTCCTATTGATGCCACATTTAAAGGTTCTAAAGTTCACTGCAACTTCTCTCAAGAAATTCGCCAATCTCTTGCAAAATTTTGGGAACTTGAAGAGCTTCCTTCTAACACTAAATTGCTATCAAAGGAAGAAGAATATTGTGAGGCCCATTTTGTCGAAAATACTAAACGTCTTCCTAATGGTAGATTTTCTGTCAAATTACCTTTGTCCGAGGTACCTGAAAAATCGCTTGGTGATTCCATGCCTATCGTTAAAAAACGTTTCTACAATTTGGAAAAGCGACTATCGAAGTCCAATATAAAAAATGATTACGCTGAATTCCTGAGTGAATATGAAAAATTGGGACATTTAACCGAAGTCCCTCCTCCTGAGTTTGGTTATTATATACCTCATCATGCTGTGTTGCGCGAACAAAGCGAAACCACTAAATTAAGGGTTGTATTTAATGCTTCCTTTAAAACTTCCTCTGGGAAATCCTTAAATGATATAATGTTAGTAGGTCCAGTAGTTCAAGATGATTTACTATCAATTTTGTTGCGTTTTCGCCAAAATCCTTATGTCGTAACTGGAGACATTGAAAAAATGTATAGACAGGTAGACATTGATGAAAACCAACGTCATTTGCAGCTTATTCTTTGGCGACCTGAAGAATCGGAACCATTGAAAGTCCTGCAACTAAATACACTTACTTATGGAACAGCTGCTGCTTCCTTCTTAAGCACAAGATGTCTTATGCAACTTGCTGATGAATGTTCAAATGAAACAGTCGCTAATGTTATTCGTCATGATTTCTATGTTGACGATTTGAACACCGGCTCAAATTCTAAAGAAGAGCTTAAAGCTATTATTTCAGGAGTGGTTGAAAAATTGAACGAAGGCTGTTTTCCTTTAAGGAAATTTCGCACCAACGTTCCTGAAATATTTCATGACATTCCAATTGTCAATCAAACACAAAACTTCTCTAAAGAGTCCACTGTTTTGGGTCTAAAATGTTCACCCACTGATGATACATTGCAATTTTCGTCTAATTATAAACCAGATCTTAAAGTAACTAAAAGAAGCATTCTCTCTGCTTCATGTAAAATATTCGACCCTCTAGGACTATTGTCTGCGTGCACCATCACGCCAAAGATTTTACTGCAAGATTTGTGGCAGTTGAGTTCTGGTTGGGACGACTCAGTTCCTAATGAAATTAAGGCTTCTTGGGAAAACTTCGCTAATAGTCTTAGCTATTTGTCAGCTATCCAAGTTCCAAAATGCGTATTAAATGAAAATCCAGTTGATGTCGAAATCCATTGTTTCACAGACGCATCGGAAAAGGCCTACGCTGCCAACATATACTTAAAATCCAAAGGTCAAGTTAACTTATTATGTGCAAAAGCCAGAGTAGCACCTCTTAAACCTGAAATGACAATACCTCGTTTGGAATTGTTAGGAGCCCTTCTAGGAGCACGTCTTTACGAAAAAGTTGTGAAATCACTAAGACTCATAGTGTCTAAGTCTTTCTTTTGGACAGACTCAACAATTGTATTGGGTTGGCTTAAAACAAAACCAAAAACGCTAAAAACATATGTTTGTAACAGAATTGAAGAAATTCGTCAATTAACTGACGTGTCCGCATGGCGTCATTTATCTTCTGAAAATAATCCAGCTGATTTGGCATCGCGAGGTATAACTCCTCAAAATTTGCAAGACAGTGACCTGTGGTGGCACGGTCCTTCATTTTTGCCAAAATCAGAAAACCAATGGCCTAAATATAAACATGGTCCTGTTGAGTTACCTGAAATTAAGGTTACTTTAAAGGTAATATGTAATGAAAATGTTATTCCATTTGAAAAGTACTCAAACTTAAGCAGACTGCAACGAATTCTTGCCTATGTTCTACGATTTATAAAAAATTGCAAAAATAAAAAGGAGAAAACTAAGGGAACACTTACCAACGATGAAATACAGCAATCCCTATTACTTCTTGCAAAACAGTCTCAACGTAAGTCATTCTCGGATGACATAAATTCGTTGTCAACAAATAAAACTTTAAATTCAAAATCAAAACTGTTATCTTTAAATCCGTTTGTTGATGAAAATGGCATTCTTCGTGTAGGTGGTCGTATTCAAAATGCATTAAATTGCCCTTATGATAAAATTCACCCAATTCTTATAGATGCCAAACATATATTCACAAATCTTTTGTTTAAACGCGAACATTTAAGATTATTCCATTGTGGCCCTCAGCTATTGCTGAATTCAATTCGTAATCAATTCTGGCCTATTAGTGGCAGAAAGTTAAGTACTAAAACTGTAAATAAATGTATCACATGCAAAAGATTTAAAGGTCAAACGATTCAGCAATAAATGGGCAATTTACCTCGTTCTCGTGTCAATCCTGCTTCACCATTTGAGACTTGTGGCACCGATTTTGCTGGTCCCTTTTTAATATCCAGCCGTAAAGGCCGTGGAGCTAAAACATCTAAATGTTACCTTTGTGTCTTTGTTTGTCTATGTACTAAAGCGTTGCATTTAGAGCTTGTAAGTGACCTCACTACTAATGCATTCATTATGTGCCTAAGAAGAATGATCGCGCGTCGTGGCAAACCACGCACAATATTCTGTGATAACGGAAAAAACTTTGTGGGAGCAAGCAATGAATTGTCAAAATTATTGAAAAACTGTGACAGGTCTGTTGTTGACTTTGCAAGTAGCGAAGGAATTGATTTTAAATTTTGTCCTGCCTACTCGCCTAACTTCGGTGGAATTTGGGAGGCGGGGGTAAAAGCGGCAAAATTCCATCTTAAAAGAATTGTCGGTAATACGTCTTTTACATTTGAGGAGCTAGCTACACTTTTTGCTCAGATAGAGTCGATTCTAAATTCAAGGCCGTTAACATCTATGTCGTCAGATCCCTCTGATCTGACGCCTCTTACACCTGGGCACTTCCTGATTGGGCGACCGATGACAGCTTTACCGTCTCCGAAAACTGAGAAAATAAGCATCAACAAATACCAGCTCATTGAGCGCTTACGTCAACATTTTTGGAATCGTTGGTCCCAAGAATTTATTTCGGAGCTTCAGCATCGAGTAAAATGGCGCAAACAAAAAACAAATGTAAAAATCGGTGATCTAGTAATAATTAAAGACGAGCAATTACCCCCTATGCAATGGCTAATGGGAAGAATATACAAGCTCTACCCTGGTAAAGATGGTATCATCAGAGTCGTCGATATCTATACGAAGAAAGGAGTTATAAGAAGAGCGCTTTCTAAAGTCTGTTCTCTGGAGCTCCTTGAAAGTGGTCCTTTCAAGGGGGGGGGAGAATATGTTAACACGTCATGGGCTAAAGGCCCAAGAGGAGGAAGGTGCGAAGGAAAGAGGTGCGGGTGGCGGGGCGGCTGATCCCCCCTATCGCGGCGGCGACCCGCACTTAGCCACGACATAGCCTAATAAGAAGACACGTACATACATATTTGAATTTAATTTGTTAAACTTATTATTATTACAACTATTTTAACTTTATATTTTTGGTGTTAAATCTTTATCGCCCTAAAACAAACACACGTCTTTTTCATTATGAATCCCATTTTTGGCCGTTTCTACTTTACTTCCCAAAAAAACATTATATACTACTCAAAACAACATAAGGGCCACCTGCTTAGGTGGCCTACTTTACTTCCCAAATAAACCTAATGTTCCTACTTTACTTCGCAAAAAAACATTATATACTACTCAAAACAACATAAGGGCAACCTGCTTAGGTGGCCTACTTTACTTCCCAAAAAAACCTAACGTTCCTACTTTACTTCCCAAAAAAACATTATATACTACTCAAAACAACATAAGGGCCACCTGCTTAAGTGGCCTACTTTACTTCCCAAAAAAACCTAACGTTCCTACTTTACTTCCCAAAAAAACATTATATACTACTCAAAACAACATAAGGGCCACCTGCTTAAGTGGCCTACTTTACTTCCCAAAAAAACCTAATGTTCCTACTTTACTTCCCAAAAAAACATTATATACTACTCAAAACAAAATAAGGGCCACCCAAGTTTTCTCAGTATATTTTCATACAGAGAGGGGGCCCAAACAGCCACGATTATTATTCTTTAAATCAAAAAAAGTAAAGTAACTATGAAGTGCAGTCATTAGGTTAGATCCCTGGCTACAAATGTGTCGAAGATCACCACATTTGGCTGATCTTCGGGAACTCGGTGGACTGGTCAGAAGAGAGCACACGGTAAATGAACATATTTTCCATACAAAAAAAGACGTGTGGCACTCGGGGACTGCCGCGGTAAAGCTATTGCATAGCATTTTTTATCAACTTTTAACACTAAGAAAGTTACACCAGTAAAATTGACTAAGACCTTTTAGTACCGCAAATCGCTAATAGATGGCGCTGTAAGTTTTCTTAGAACGCGGTAACGTTACGTCACGCTCGGCCAAGCTACATGGTAGGCGGAGTATGAGGTGTTAGGTTTTTTCGTTACGGAATTTCTTGATTCGGTCGCCGCGCTCAAAGCCCGCGGCAAAAGCTATGCAATAGCTTAAAAATCATGCTGTTTGTTTTGAGCAGTCTACAGAGTATCCGAGGATCGGCGGGATGTTGTGATCTTCAACACATTTGTAGCCAGGGATCTAACCTAATGACTGCGCTTCTTAGTTTCCTTACCTTTTTGATTTTGAACAAATAATCTTGACTGTTTGAACCACTTCTCTGTATGAAAATGTACTGTATGAAAACTTAGGTGGCCCTTATTTTGTTTTGAGTAGTATACAAAGGGCAATGGAGCGTGCCATGCTCGGAGTTTCTCTGCGTGATCGAATCAGAAACGAGGAGATCCTTAGGAGAACCAAAAAAACTGACATAGCTCTCAGAATTGCTAAACTTAAGTGGCAGTGGGCGGGGCACACAGCTCGTAGAACAGATGGCCGTTGAGACAGTAAAGTTCTCGAGTAGCGACAGCGCAACGGAAAACGTAGCATAGGCAGGCCTCCCACTCAGTGGACCGATGACCTAGTTAAGGAAGCCGGTGGATGCGGGCAGCGCAGAACCGGTTGGCGGTCGTCAGGGAAATTGTTGGGGGAGGCCTATGTCCGGCTGATATGATGATGATGATGAGTATACTAGTATACTAGCAAGAGCGTCGGTGGTGCGTCGACAAGGGCCGCTATCTGCTATCCGGGAGGTCGTGGTTCGAGTCCTTCCACGTACCAATGTGTTTTCGGATTTCGATCTCGTATGTAATTTTATCCGACGCTCTTACGAGGAAAACATCGTGAAGATACCTGCACACATCTGCGAAGAAATTCGAAGGTTATGTGTGAAGTTGACCAACCCGCACTGGGCTCGTAGGGTCGACCAAGGCCCGATCGCCCTAATTCAGGGTAGGCTCGAGCCCCTTGGTGGGGACGTATATATGAGCTGATGTGATGAGTATACTAGCAATTTTGACACCACTTGTCCATTATATTTTATTTTAGCTCAGGTACACCTGTTTTACATTGTATTGCCGTATCCTTAACAAAAGGCTCTCATTATTCCTTTAAATTGGAAACTCTTTGTCGGAGTTTTTAAAACAGTTCTCGAGCACAGTGGTCTGAATACGCTTCACTTTAAGCAAAACTAATATTATATCAGTTTAACAAGAGCTGAATATAGTTAAAACAAAACTTTGTCTCAAATTTATGACTGAGAATAGATATTGAAATGCCTCATCTTATCTTATAAATGCCTTATCTATCTAGTATCTTTGTGATGAACAGAAATAATAATTTAATTAAAAACAAGATTTTTTTTTGATAATCACCATTAGAAAGGATAAAATAAAATTGTTTTCATTATTCAGGCGATGTTTTCTTAAAAGTAAGTGTTACAAATGCTAAAATAATTTTATTTTTTCCAATTTGTTTTCTGTTTGCTCATGCGTAAAACAAATTTTCATTTTCATGGCTAGCTACTACCGTCTTATCTAAGTCTTGCCGCCAAACATCAGTGTTAACAGGATTGATGTGTTCCGGCTTGAAGATAAGATAGCCAAACCTCGCGAAAAAGAATATTATGTTTTGCCAACAGATCAAGGTAAAATTAGTTCTAATGCCAATGGAGCCAAAGAATTCGAATCCAAATATTCCATAGACATTAAGTTTATCTTTGGCTAATTAAAAAAGTGTAAAAGCCTATTCATCATCATATCTGCTGAAAGACGTCCACGACGACCGGTCTTGCGCTGCATCGGGTTCCTGCGACCTTCACCAGGTCGTCGTTCCACCGTGTGGAAGGTCTGTCTACGCTACGTCTTCCGGTGCGCAGTCGCCACTCGAGAACTTTACTGTCCCGACGGCCATCTGTTCTACGAGCTATGTGCCCTGCCCACTGCCAATTAAGTTTAGCGATTCTGTGAGCTATGTCGGTTACTTTGGTTCTCCTACGGGTGTCCTCATTTCTGATTCGATCGCGTAGGGAACCTCCGAGAATAGCTCGCTCCATCCTTCAGCCTTCTTATGAGGCCCATAATAAGTGACCATGTTTCAGTTCCACACACACACTGGTCAAAGACCTTAGTCTTGAGACACTGCGGTATTTGGGACATGAAGATAATGCAAGCCTTCCCGAACGCTGCCCAGCCGAGTTGGCCGAAAAGCTATATTAAAAAAAAAAAAAAATTGAAAATCTAATATGGCGGACTCTCAAAGATAGCAGATAAGTTATTTTTATATGGGCAATAAGATATGGATATAAAATGAAAGGGTTTGCTGAGAAAAAGACGAAATAATTTAAAAATCTTTCCAAATTAAAGCTTGCACCTAATGGTTGTCCGATTTTACGAAAATCATTTAGGTGCGTACTTCACTTTCTGAGACTCCTCAAAACATTACACGGCAGCTGAAGGCTGAAACGTACCACTTTTATTAGTTGGTTCGACTGGCTGACTCATCGGCTCCGTCGGCACGCCTTTTCCGTGTCACGGCGGAGCTCGATACTTTGCGCAACCCACGAAACCAGTCTAAAAGCTTCGCCGGAAAAATATATTGATTCCTTTATCAGCTGTTTCTTTGGATCTCTAGATAAGAGAGGTACTTAATAAAAGTACTTGGGACGTAGCTCGTTCAAAATGGTGCGCTGTCATTATCATCATATCAGCTTGAAAAATATACGTCCCCACCGAGGGGCTCGTGCCTACCCTGAATTAGGGCGATCGAGCCTGTGCGTTTGTTTATAGAACATTTCGTTGTTTATCCACCAAGGTGCAATCTAGTTATAACATACTAGCTTTTGCCAGCCGCTTCGCTCGCGTGAACATAGTTTCTATGATCGTCTTCGAGGATGCGCACTCGAAAAAAGTAGCCAATATATTAATCCAGATCCTAATCTGTCACCAAATTTCATCCAGACCCGTGTATCTGTTGTGACGTGAAAGAGTAACACAAACGTCCATACATCCATACATACAAACTTTCGCGTATATAATATTGGCTTTTGCCCGCGGCTTCGCCTGCGTGGACATCGTTTTTATGACTGTCTTTTAGGGTCAGTGGTGCGCGAGCCGCAAGCAGCGCGGACATTAGTTTTCCTCAGATCCCTCAGTAACGATATAGGGGCTACTCTGATTGGAAGTCTATGTCACTTCCCACCCCCTTAACCAATTCTATATAAAAAACCACTTCAGTCCGTAGCTCCGTTGCGACGCTGACGTGCGCGAGCGCGGAAATGAATTTTCCCCAGATCCCTTGGGTACCATGTCAGAATATGCTAATTAGTAAATTATATCATTTCCCACCCCTCAGCCATCTCTGTGCAAAAAATCACAGCAATCCATTGTTCCGTTGCAATGTTAAAGAAACTAACCAAAAAAAAGAGTATATTTTTAGTTCCCTCAAGAACTGCATCGGACTATGCAATTTTTACGGAATAAAAAGTAGCCTATGTCCTTCCCAGTGACACAGGCTACCTGCATGCCAAATTTCATCAAGATTGGTTGAGGTGTTGAAGCGTGAAAAGGTAACAAATAAACAAACAAACACATTTTCACATTTATAATTAACAAGCTGTCCCGGCGAATTACGTACCGCCTTACCTTACACTACCCTACCCTACCCTACACTACCCTACCCTACACTACACTACCCTACCCTATACTACACTACCCTACCCTACACTACCCTACCCTACACTACTCTACCCTACACTACACTAACCTACCCTACACTACTCTACACTACACTACACTACCCTACCCTACCCTACCCTACCCTACCCTACCCTACCCTACCCTGCCCTACATAAGAACCTTCTCCTGACAATAACGAACTCGACAAAAAAAGAATTAGCCAAATCGGTCCAACCGTTCTCGAGTTATGCGCTTACCAACACAATTTGCGATTCATTTTTATATATTAGATATTATAATATAACTAGCTGTCCCGGCGAACTACGTACCGCCTTACATTACATTACACTGCCCTACCCTACCCTACCCTACCCTACACTACACTACACTACCCTACCCTACCCTACACTACACTACCCTACCCTACACTACCCAACACTACACTACCCTACACTACACTGCCCTACCCTACCCTACACTACGCTACCCTACCCTACACTACCCTACCCTACATACACTACACTACACTACCCTACCCAACACTACCCTACACTACACTACACTACCCTACCCTACCCTACCCTACCCTACCCTACACTACCCTACCCTAAAATAAAATAGATGTTGGCCTATTCTCAGACCTACTCAATTATTATTATTATTACAGCTTTATTTCCACTTAATACTTTACAAATTTACATGCAAATTATAAATTATTTTTATTTCCGTTTCATTTTTATGTGGCCCCCTTATGGGTAAAAGCCTCCTCCATTCTTTTCCACCTATCCCTGTCTTTGGCGGTATGCATCCAACTTGTTCCAGCTGTGTTTATTATGTTATCCGACCATCTTTTCTTCTGTCTTCCCACGTTCCTTTTGCCTTTTGGGCCCTGACATTTAGTTGTTTGGTAAGTCCATCTCTTATCTTTGTACCCTAACCCAAAATCTGTAACAAATGTAAAGGTTCTGAACAAATTGAGCTTCCCATCGGACCACAGGATGCTAAGATGCTCTTTAAAAATTCAAAAACCTAAAATTAACCGAGTAACATTTAAAACCGTGCCCAACAAATTAAAGTCCACACATGAGAAAAACAACTACTTACAAAATCTAAAAAAATACTTACCAACACTACAAGAATTTCTAAAGGAAAATAAGAATGTACAGTCCTTCAGCAACAAACTGGAAGAAGCAATCACAAAAAGCCTTAAAGTTTATGAAAACAATAAACAAAAAGAAAATATCATTAGTGAACACACACACAACTTAATCTGTAGAAGAACTGAACTTATGTTCACGAAAAACAAGTCCAAAGAAATGAGAGAGGAACTAACGAAATTGTTCAAACAAACCAACAGAGCAATTAAAAGAGATTATGCTAACCATAGAAGAACAATCATAGAAAAAAATATGTTTACCTTCCGAAGTTCAAAAAGAGCCTGTAAAGAACTATCCACTCACAAAAATTGGATACAAAGTTTGAACAGTAAAAAAGGCGAAACCAAAGATAGAGAAGGTATAATTAAATGTGCAACGGCTTTCTCTACTTCTCTGTATGAAAAACCACCACATCATATGACCTACTCAATATGCTCACAAAATTTCATGAGAATCGGTCAAGCCGTTTCGGAGGAGTAAGGGAACGAAAACTGTGACACGAGAATTTTATATATTAGATAAATATTATATTTATAATAATATATTTTCATACTTAGAATTATTTAATAGAGCTTCAACGTTTGCGAAAATATCATTCTATCAACTGATAAGTTAAATGTGCGTAATCATAATGTGTGTCATGTGTATTATAGGTTACTATACAAACTCACTCAATAATAAAACTAAAAAATAAATAAAATAAAAAACGGTAATTTAAAAAACTATTTCTGTGTAATTTGGAAATGAAAAAACCCTTAAACAAGAAAGTCGTCATATCCGATTGCACTTAACTTAAGAATCGCCAAAGTTGATAAGGCGATGCTTATAAGCGTCAAATCCATACCAAAAATGATAATTTAGACCTTACATAATAATCTTTAGGCGCTTTAAGAAGTTTAGTGCAAACAGGCACTAGGGATAGGCAAATTATAGAACAGCAGCTCATTGTATTATTAACAATATTTTTAAATACAATAAAAATTGTAATAGTCGGGACCCATTCTAGAAATGGAGGCTTAGTGAATTGAGAGCACATACCTATATTTATATTGCAGATTACTCCAATCTACTGACTAGACGGCTGACTTTAAAACTCTAAAAAGGTACCTACCTAATATTTCAAAATGCGTTCGAGACATCCATCTAACAAACCACTATTTTAGGGGTAGGTGAGCATATTACAAATGCTAGGTGCCGCTTTGGCTCTTGTGGTCGGAACTTACACTTTAAACCACAGAGCGATTCGGCCTAGTCGTGGAACAAGTAGGTTAACAGCTTTATTGCAACTACAAATCGGTACGTGTGATTTTTTTTATTAACAATTGGTAAGCCCTTGGCATTATCTCACCTGATGGTAAGTGACGATGATGCCGAAGATGGAAGCGTAGGTGATTAATTAAAAATCCTTATCCTTACTCATATTATCAACGCGAAAGTTTGTATGTATGGATGTTTGTTACTCTTTCACGCAAAAACTACTGAACGTATCTGGATGAAATTTTGTAGGTAGATAGATTAAGACCTGGATTAACATATAGGCTACTTCTTCTCACGCTCGCAAGCCGCTTGCGGCTTGCGCACTATGCAACCTCGGAGATCATAGAAACTATGTGTACGTGAGCGAAGCCGCTGGCAAAAGCTAGTTATTAATAATTATCAATCATGATTTAGTTAATGTGATTACACAACTGTGAAATTCATCTTTTGTTCTAGTTGTAAACGCATTTTGTCAAAATATTTCAGTTAGAACTGTGTTATTGATCGAGCAAAGCGAGCGATAATAAGTTGTTAGGTTTTATGATGTTACTGTCAAAGAGCCTCCCCCCTCCAAGGGTGACAGAATACTTAGAAAGGTTAGGTTCGTTTAGCATTCGTTCGTTCGTTTTCAAGCATTCTGCCAGTCACATCGACAGTATCACCACATCACCATCAAACCTAACAAACTTATTATAGGTCGCTTCGCTCGCTCAACCCAGCGCCATAGAGAGAAACTTCTTAGTTGATATGTTTTAAAATTTTCACGTTTTCTATTCGAACTCCCAAGGGCATGTTATTGGAAGTGTTTTTAAAAATGTTACTCTAATATCCTGTTAAGTTTACACGCGGCTCAGCCGAATCGCTTTGGGGTTTAAAGTGTAAGTTCCAACTACAAAAGCCGGGGCAGCACCTGGCATAAATCAACCGGTATTTGTAAACTCGCGGTAGGACTAAAAAGAACAAATAAAGAATAAAGTTAAATATACGTAAAACTAAAAAAGCGAGGTCGACACGAAAAATTTTAAGTACGGACTACTTCATTTTCTTTGATCAAAGACCTTAGACAAGATACTACTGTATTTGGGACATGAAGATACTGCTAAACTTCCCCAACTGCTTTTAGAGCTTAGAATAAGAAATGAAATAATTAAAACTATTTAGCTGTTTCCCGCGACTTCACCCGCGTGGACAACATTTCGTAATTTTTGCGTGAAAGAGTAACAAACATACATCTCTTCCTCATTTATTATGTGGACAGATATGGAGTGAAGCTCTTTGCTTTCGTCTGTGTTTCCCGACTCGTACGATTTGGGGATCTTCAAGGCGAGAGTGAATAGGCATTATTTGAGTTTGCGTGTACCATCCTCGACTACATCGTCACTTATCAGGTAAGATATATTTATAGTCAAACGCACTCAAATTTTTAATAAAATAAAAAACATACATGCATTCTAACAAACTTTCACGTTTATAATAGGAATGACGAATGCTAGTCATCTGAGTTACTTTTTATCATCTGTCAAAAACGACATTTTGTTCTAAAAATGTTTGAAATACCTAGGCGTGACGTCATAGTTTTGCAGCGTCATTTACTCATTATGTGATTTACTATTTTGTGATTTTGGTGAGTTAAAAATCGAAGACTTGATGGAAAACAAAACTAGTAAGGTTTTCCGAAGTTTGAGTAGGAGGGCAATTTAGTGATCAAGAGTTCATAAATTATTTCTGATGCTGTCGTCATCCCTATATTAGTAGGATAGGATAGGATGAGTAGATTTGAAATCATAAATCTCACGTTCACTTCGCCTTAAAAAGTCTCCGCAGGTGTGAAACAATGAAACGCGGATTACATACACTTGACATTTTACACTGATGTGGGTGCGGCGAACAATTTATATCATAATCCCCTGCACTCCTGGTCACAGTAAAATACATAATTATATACTACTAGCTTTTGCCCGCGTCTTAGATCGCGTACACATCGTTTTTATAACTGTCTTTGAAGGTGAGTGGTGGGCGATTAGCAGTCTATGTCACTTTCCACCCCCTCAACATTGAATTACTACACTCCCCTCAACTATTTCTATACAAAAAATCACGTTCATCTTTTGCTCCGTTGCGACGCCGACGTGCGCGAGCCTAGAAATGAGTTTTCCCTATATCCCTCGGGAACTATCTCGAGCTATGCTAATTAGTAGTTTTTGTCATTACCGACCCCTTCAACCATCTCTGTGCAAAAAATTATAACAATCCGTTGCTCCGTTGCGACGCCGACGTGCGCGAGCCTAGAAATGAGTTTTCCCCAGATCCCTCGGGAACTATCTCGAGCTATGCTAATTAGTAGTCTATGTCATTTCCGACTTCTTCAACCATCTCTGTGCAAAAAATTAATCCGTTGCTCCGTTGCGACGCCGACGTGCGCGAGCCTAGAAATGAGTTTTCCCTAGATCCCTCGGGAACTATCTCGAGCTATGCTAATTAGTAGTTTTTGTCATTTCCGACCCCTTCAACCATCTCTGTGCAAAAAAATTACAGCAATCCGTTGCTCCGTTGCGACGCCGACGTGCGCGAGCCTAGAAATGAGTTTTCCCCAGAACCCTCGGGAACTATCTCGAACTATGCTAATTAGTAGTTTTTGTCATTTCCGACTTCTTCAACCATCTCTGTGCAAAAAAATTACAACAATCCATTGCTCCCTTGCGATGTTAAAGAAATCAACCAAAAAAAATGGTTTTTTTAGTTTCCTCAGGAACTGTATTGGACTAAGGTATTTTCACGGTATAAAAAGTAGCCTATGTCCTTTTACATGATACAGGCTACCTGCATCTCAATTTTTTTCAAGATTGATTGAGGTGTTGAAGCGTGAAGAGGTAACTTACAAACAAACCCATTTCCACATTTACAATATCAATAGTAAGGATATCTGTTTTTTGTCGACGCAAAACTTCTTGTTCTTCTGTCTTGTGCAGAATTCTGCATACTCTCCAGTATTCTGCTATCCTAAGTTGTCCAACAACAGTATGTTTAATTAATACTTGTACTTCTAAAATCTCAGGGTTTAACATAAAATCTCACGGTTTAACATAAAGGTAAGTGGAAAACCGACTGCGCTTTAGCAAAACCCTGGCAAGTGGAATTACCGCACACAGCACTGATGCCTATACTACATCGTTTACGGTTCACGCTGCTCGCTTGTGGAATAACCACCTCCGTGACTTAATGGTTAAGGCTCCACATCAGGAGGTCGCGGGTTCTAACTTTGTATGACTCGGCTTAATTGGTGGAAGGGCATTTTCTAAGCCCGCCTGGCTAACTACCACCATCATAACTAACAACATTGATGTGTTCTGGCTTGAAGATAAGATAGCCAGTTCCCCATTGCGTTGAGGAAACTTGGTAAGCCCGCTTTCATCTTCGGCATCATAGTCACACCATCAGGTGAGGTGATGCCATGAGCATACCAATAGTAAATTTTAAAAAACCACATTTACCGATTTGAAGTTGCAAATAGTTGCAATGACGCTAGGCCGAATCGCTCTGTTGTTTAATTAAAGTGTAAGTTCCAACTACAAGAGCCAAAGCGGCACCTGGTGGCATTTGTAATCTGCTCACCTACTACTAAAATTGTGGTTTGTTAGATGGATGTCTGGAACGATTTTTGAATTATTAGGTACCTTTTTAGGGTCCCGTACCCAAAGGGTAAAAACGGGACCGTTTTACTAGGCGGCCCTGTTAGGACAAAATTTCAACAATAACCAATTTTTGTGTAATTTTGTGGTCGGATTTGATAATTATATGGATTTTTTTGTCGAAAGAGCGTCGATGGCGTAACGGCTAGGGCGTAACCGCCTCCTGTCCGGGAGGTCGTGGTTCGAATCCCGCCACGTACCAATGTGATTTCGAATTTAGATTTCATATGTACGTTTATCCGACGCTCTTGGTGAAAGAAAACATCGTGAGGAAACCTGCACACGCCTGCGAAGAAACTCGCAGGTTGTGTGTGAAGTCTACCAACCCGCACTGGACCCGCATGGTCGACTAAGGGCCGATCGCCCTAATTCAGGGCAGGCTCGAGCCCCTCGGTGGGGACGTATACGAGCTGATATAATGGTTTTTTTGTCGATTCAGTTTTAAACGTAAACAAAATCATATTTTAGCCATTTTGAAAAACTCTCGAGGTCTGAAGCTCACATAGTCACTAGTTACCTAGATCGATTTGACTGTTAGTGGCATTTTTCTAGACCGTTTCCGCGTTTCGCAAGGCACGTTAAGCCGTTGGTGCGGTTGCTATCACTAAATGGCAGTCTTTAAGCCGTGTCGAATGCGTTAAAGGTTTTTTTTATACACAATTGTTAAGCCCTTCGCATCATCTCACCTGATGGTAAGTGACGATGATGCCGAAGATGAAAGCGGACTTACCAAGACCAAGGGGACGTATACGAGCTGATATAATGGATTTTTTTGTCGATTCAGTTTTAAACGTAAACAAAATCATATTTTAGCCATTTTGAAAAACTCTCGAGGTCTAAAGCTCACAAAGTCACTAGTTACCTAGATCGATTTGACTGTTAGTGGCTTTTTCTAGACCGTTTCCGCGTTTCGCAAGGCACTTTAAGCCGTTGCTGCGGTTGCTATCACTAAATGGCAGTCTTTAAGCCGTGTCGAATGCGTTAAAGGTTTTTTTTATTCACAACTGTTAAGCCCTTCGGATCATCTCACCTGATGGTAAGTGACGATGATGCCGAAGATGAAAGCGGACTTACCAAGATTCCCCAACGCAATGGAGAACTAGCTATCCTATCTTCAAGCCGGAACACGTCAATGTTGTTAACACTGACGTTTGGCGGCAAGACTTAGATAAGATGGAGGTAGCTGGCTAGCTAATAAATAAACGACGACTAATAAATAGACGACTGGCTAGTCGGGCTTGGAAAATGCCCTACCACCAACCAAACCGAGTCTTTCAAGTTGACCCCACCGGGAATCGAACCCGCGACCTCCTGGTGTGAAGCGAATGGACTAGCCTAGACTAGGTTAATTTCTTTAACATCGCAACGGAACAATGGATTGTGTGATTTTTTTGCACAGAGATGGTTGAGGGGGTGGGAAATTGAGATGATTTACTAATAAGCATATCCTGACATAGTTCCCGAGGGATCTGGCGAAAATTTATGTCAACGCTCGCAAGCCGCTCTAAGACAGTCATAAAAACGGTGTCCACGCGGGCGAAGCCGCGGGCAAAAGCTAGTGATAATTTAAGTACAACAAACTTAACAGATTTTGATCTCTGAAAAATGCGGAAAAATAAATTGCATTGGTGAACCCCTTAAAGTTATTTATGAAGCACAATAAATGGCACACACCTATACCTGTAAAAAAGTACCTTCCTATAGGTACAGTCAACGGGAACAGTGCTCGTCGCATATCTCCAAATTAATGGTGGCCAGTGTACTGGCAGTTTTTCCCAACCTACCTCTGAGGGGTAAGTGAAGATTGGTCATAGTGTCACTTAGTCATAGGTGCTACATAGTTACAGTCGAGTAGGAAAGATCAATCGCAAACATTTTCGTTAAGGGGCTACTCCTACCCCCAGCTAAAAGTGGGCACTTTTGACACTTATGCTATCTGTAACTCATCATATCAGATCTTATTTCCCCACCCTGGCTCGATCCTACCCTGAATTAGGGCGATCGGGCCTTAGACGACCATGCGGACCCCGTGTGGGTTGGTCGACTTCACACACAACCTTCGAGTTTTATCGCAGGCGTGTGCAGACTTCATCACGATGTTTTCCTTTACCGTAAGAGCGTTGAATAAAAGTCTAATGAAATCGAAATTCAAAGACACATTGGTAAGTGGCATGATTCGAATCACGACCTCCCGGACAGGAGCAGCGGCCCTAGCCGTTACGCCACCGACGCTCGTTTTATGTAACTACAGTGAACTATATTTCACAGAGTTGATAGTTTCTAAATAAAGTACTGTACCTATTATTTCATGTTCATCATTGAAAATTTTCGTTAAGGTATGTTCTCAGCGAGTAATTATTATTTTTTACTAATGGCGACGCTAGTTAGGTAGGGGGATCCCCTTATAACGACTCTATAATTCAACTAAATACACGGCTAGACGCAGACATTTAAGGTCCTTCAGAATGTTACTGAAAGTTAAATTAATGTTATGTTATGTGAAGTTATTAAATTCACTTTGACGTCGGTTATCCGTTTACTTTGTTATGTGTATTTTTCTTTAATTTAAGAGCTCCGTTCTTACCTGTAGAGAAAGCCATGTATTTTCGGTTGGATGCTTTTTTAAGCAAACACAATATATTGAATTCTGACCAGTACGGTTTCCGAAAGGGCTCTTAGACAGAACTAGCTTGTTTCAATCTAATTAAATTAATTTCTGAATCTTTAAATGCTAAGATCCCAATAATGGCAATGTTTCTTGATATGAGCCAAGCATTCGACTTTGTTCAACATGACCAGCTTCTTTCTAAGCTAGAGCCCTATGGTATAAGAGGCATAGGTTACGACTGGTTTAAAAGTTATTTAATAGAAGACAATGTACATAAATTTCAAAAGTATCTAAAATAAGTGGGATTCAAACGAAGCAAAAGTATACATCTAACTTTCGTATAAATAACTCAGGAATTCCGCAATGTAGTAATCTAGGGCTCTTACTGTTTCTTTTATACATTAACAACCTCCCAAAAGCAATGTTTTAAAAATAAATACTTTTCGCGGACGATACAACTTTAATTATTAAATGCAAAGATAAAGAAACGTATCAATCTGATGTGGGTAGAGCCTTGGCAGACGCTGTCAAATCGTCGGAGAACAATCACCTTAACATTAATATAAATCATCATCATCATGCTGCTGGATATAGGCCTCCCCCAAGGATCTCCACGACGACCGGTTCTGCACTGCCCGCATCCAGCGGCTTCCCGCAACTTAAATATAAATAAAATATTAAAATTTCACTCATATCAAACAAAACCCCTTTTTCTGGACATAAATTATAATAATAGTAAAATTGACGAAACTAATGGACTTAAATTTTTAGGCATACATGTAGACAATAATTTGAACTGGAAGGACCATAATATTGACTCAATTTGCAAAAGACTGAATAGGTTTGTATTCGCGTTAAGAAGACTAAGGCAAACAGTCTTTACAGAAGCCGCTTTGACAGCCTACCACGATCATGTATCGTCAGTCCTCAATTATGGTCTCTTACTATGGGGAAATTCTGTAGATGTCGATAGAACATTTAGATTGCAAAAAAGTGTGCACGTGCTATTAATAATGCGTGGTTTATGGAAAGTTGTAATCCCTTATTTAAAAAACTAAATATTTTACTTTGCCGTGCATGTATATAAGAAAGGTTGGTCTGTTTACAAAATCTCACCCAGAGTATTTTCAATATCTTAGAGACGTTACATTTCGTGTACCATGGGCTCAATATACACATTGATTACAGCAACCTCCCTGCAAAACTAAAATATATAAACAAAATATTTATAATATGTGTATTGAAATATTTTTAATAAGCTTCCAGATGACATAAAACAATTACAAGGAATTAGACTTAAGAAAAAATTAACAGAATGGCTAATGCAACACTGCTTCTATAGTATTAGTGAATATATGAACTTTAATAATAAAACGAATTTACCTGTATAATGTTATTAGTGTAGGTATAATATTTTAACCTGTTAAAATTTTCATGCCATCTTTATGATGGCTGAATACATTTTCCTTTCTAACATTAAGATATTCACATGTATGTATTCTGGCAAATGAACTTTTCTTTCTTTCTTTCTTTCTGTAAAATAGTGGCCAATTTTTCCTTTAATATCAGAACCTAAAATCACTCACTGAGCTATATCAGAGATTTTTATCGCCCGCGACAACGCAAAATTAGCATTGTTAAAAAAATAAGATTTAAAATTTAGGAATTTTTAAATGAAAACGAAGAATATTTTAGTAAACTTATTTGAATTTAAAAAACTTAATCACTTTTTATTGATACGTGACGACGTCACAGGCCTAGGTACTATAAAAACTGTCACAGTACTAATTTCAATTGATGATTATGAAATTGAAATTAATTTATTTAGATACTTTTTACGGTACAAAATTGTAAAATTTCCAAATATGAGTTTTTTTTTTATTTACATGCTTTATAAAAACTGGGCAATATGCCACTTCCTGATTTAGCACTTATAAAAATTATCAAAATGCGTTCTGGCTATCTTGAAAGTGTTCTAACCAGCTACTTGCCTCAGTTTCTTGACTCATGTTGGACTCCGGTCTTATGTCCAAGGTATAGCTTGGAATTTGAAGAGCTTCAACTTTCCCATTTTGTCCAGTCCCAATTTGACTAGTGTCCAATGATACCTGGTGATCACATTTGTATACAGTGTGTCTAGTTATTCTAATAGACTACTGTATTTAGTTGACCAAAAAACACCTTTTGTGACCAATTCACACTATGACCAATAGAAACAACCCCCGCACGCGCGAGCGCATTCGAGCGGTATCTATTCATCATTTAATTTACATTTGAGCGCTCGCCCGTCCCACCGTTGTTGTTGGCGGTTGCCAATATTTTGGACGCAGTAAATGTTTGGGTTGTTAACGTTTTGATCACGACACATAAGCACATCTAGGTACACTACCGTTACAAAAATTTTATACTAATATCAAAGTATATATTATATTAGTACTAACATACAGTATGGACACTCCCTGCCGCTCTCTAGATTGCGACCTCACCCCCTCATCACCCAGATTGATACACATTGGTTTGGTTGTCGAACAGCCATTTTGTTTGTGGCGTCATTCCTTTTTTGAAATGTCATTTCTGGCCTGTTGTATGAAGTGTCCAGGGTGTGCTAATATTATCGTTTCAATGACCTATTTATGTATTCATTAAGATCTTTTAGTGAATTCATCATAACATCATCATATCAGCTGAAAGATTCGTAGGAAAACTAAAGTAACTAACATAGCAGTGGGTGGGGCACATAACTCGTAAAACAGATGGCCGTTGGGGTAGCAAAGTTCTCGAGGCCTTTGTCCAGCAGTGGTAATCTTTCGGGTGATCAGATTAATATCATATCAGCCGAAAGACGTCCACTGTTGGACAAAGGCCTCTCCTAAAACTTCCACGATGACCGGTCCTGCGCTGCCCGCATGCAGCAACTTCTCGCGACCTTCACCAGGTCGTCGGTCTACCGAGAGTGAGGCCCACCTACGCTACGTCTTCCAATACGCGCTCTCCACTTAAGAACTTTACTGTCCCAACGGCCATCTGTTCTGTAGTTCGTTACACTTTATTGTAAAATTTAAGTAGGTACGTAAGTAACGTAGCCGTGGCTTAAGAGCCCGTGTAAAGCAAAATGTTCGTTTTCTCTGTCTTGCACGATTTTTAAACTATCCCACTTAGAAAACGGCGGGAAAATATGGATTTGTTTTAATAAATTCAAAATAAAAACTTTAAAAAATGGTAGAAACACCCCTTTGGACACTTCATACAACGGGCCAGAAATGATATTACAAAAACTAATGACGGAACAAATAAAAAGGCGGCAAAATCCGATACGTTCGAGAACCAAACTGTAACCAATCTGTATCAATCTGGCTGACGAGGGGGTGAGGTCGCAATCTAGAGAGCGGCAGGGAGTGTCCATACTGTATTTTAGTACTAATATAATATATACTTTTCCTAGGTCACACTCAGATATTTAATTTTTTTGGTGTTATGGTTGTACGAGTTGTAATGTGAGTAGGTATACAACTGTCATAAGTGTAATTTATGAGGTAACATAACGAAACTATGAACCGGTAAAAAAAGCGTCGTTGGCTCAACCGGTAATGACTCGGTTCTTGTAACCAGAGGTGCCGGGTTCAAATCTGGACGGCCAATGTACCAATGAGTTTTTCAAATACTTACGTACATATACTTACCGATTGCTTTAACGGTGAAGGAAAACATCGTGAGAAAACCTGCACACGCCTGCGAAGAAACTCACAGGTTGTGTGTGAAGTCGACCAACCCGCACTGGGCCCGCGTGGTCGACTAAGACCTAATCGCCCTAATTCAGGGTAGGCTCGAACCTCTCGGTGGGGACGTATATGAGCTGATATGAATGAATGAATAACGAAACTAGAGAAATTGTTTTTAAATGAATATGATTTTATTTTATTATTTACGATTTTCTATTACATATTTTTTTTATCGTGTAAATTATGAGCAATCGTGTTTTCGCTAGGGTCAACCCCGTAATCCAACGCAGTCTTATGTTTTTTTAAGAATTTATATACTAAGCTTTAGGCCTTAAGATGGGTCAAATGACAATATTCAATAAAAAAAAATATTCACAATTGGTAAGCACTTGGCATCATCTCACCTAAAGACCATGGCATTTGGCATTTAATGCAAAATTTCTCGAAAACAAATAATTAATATTGAATGAAACCAATACACAAAAATCGGTGACTTGAAGACCTTTCATTTTAATTGAACACATTTTTTAACACTTATTTGAAACTGATGAAAAGTAACAAAAATGTAAAAATCGAGAATTGGGCGTTCGGTTTCAACATAACAGCTGCGTTGAAGCCCGCATCGATTTGAACTTTAAATACCTAAATAGACTAACGTTCGATATTATTGAAACACGTATCAACCTGCTCGAATTGAGTGATCTTAGCGCCTTAATTTTGATGAAATGTTTTTAAAATGTTCAGTTTTCTTTACACGCCCTCTTAAATGGATAGTAGTGAAGGTTACCTACCATAACTAACTACTTTTTGTAGCAAACAACTGGAGAATCAACGTTTTCAGATACTGACTTTTACTTCATACGTTACTTATTTGTTCTGTTTATAGTAGTAAATACGTACAGTTCAGTTTTTACATAAGTATGTGAAATATTAACGAAATCGACTAGTTTTTTTTTATTCTGTGCCCCACGGCGGCATATCTCATTAATTAGGTACCTATAAAATTTTACCTACATTAAAATATACGCTGGTTTGGATTCACTTTAAAAATAAATAATTAAATTAAAATAAAATTAATATTTAAGGGGGGCTTTCACACAACAAACGTGATTTTTATAGATAACTGTGTTTTTCTAGTTTTTACACAACTGCCCACAAAAAGGATTGTATTGTTTTTCATCATATCAGCTCATATACGTCCTCACCGAGGGGCTCGAGCCTTCCCTGAATTAGGGCGATCGGGCCTTAGTCGACCACGCGGGCCCAGTGCGGGTTGGTCGACTTCACACACAACCTTCGAGTTTCTTCGCAGGTGTGTGCAGGTTTCCTCACGATGTTTTCCTTCACCGTTTAAGCAATCGGTGAGTGTATGTACGAAAGTTTCGAAAAACTCATTGGTACATTGCATTGGCCGTCCGGATTTGAACCCGGCACCTCTGGTTAGGAGGACCAAGTCGTTACCGGTTGAGCCAGTATTGTTTTTAGGTCTCATATATATGGGGGCTTACCAAGATTTCCCAACGCATTAGGGAGCTGGCTATCTTATCTTCAAGTCGGAACACATTAACATTTATGTTTGTTGGCAAGACTTAGATAATATGGTGGTAGAGAGCCAGGCAGAATTAGAAAATGCCCTTCCACCAACCAAACCGAGTCTTACAAAGTTAGTATCCGCCGGGAATAGAACCCGCGACCTTATGATGTTAAGCTTATGGACCTAACCATTAAGCCACGGAGGCGGTTAAAATTTAAAATATACGTATGTATATATCTATCTTTAGTCCAAGATATCTTCTAAACAGTTTTTTTTTATGTAAGCTGGTTGACTTAGATTTCCCGACGCAATATGGAACTGGTTATCTTATCTTCAAGCCGGAACACATGAATGTTGTTTAAAATTGATTAAGACTTAGAAAGGATGGTGGTATGCCCTTAAAATTAAAATAAAAATGCTCTTCCACCAACCAAACGGAATCTTACAAAGTTAGACGGAAATCGAATCGAAGGAAAGTGATTCTAATGGAGTGAAGCTAATGGACTTAACCATTACGCCACGGAGGTTGTAGCGCGGTGGGCTGTTATTCGTTCTTCTTTCATCCGATCTTCTTTTCGTTCCTTGTCCTTTCGAAAAAAAAAAATTTCGTTCCATCTATTTATTTTTCACGCCATCTGACAATTCATTAATAAATCCAAAATTGTTTTTCACTGTCCGTCATATTTTTTAAATTTTAAAAAAATTAATAACGAAGTAATACTATCTTATAAAAGACCTTATTTTACGGGTCTTATTTTACGAATAAACTCCAATTACCTGTAGCTCGCGTTGGCATTTTTAAAAGAACCCACTCCCTACCTACTTACCTACCTACCGTGCGACAAGGTGGTCAAAACGAGGAGGCTGCTAGATGGATTTGAGAGTTCGAGGATCGTTACATTCGTCTTGATTCTGTGAGTGACATGGAATACAATGAACCCGACTTCCCAAAAAAGACGGGTAATGTTTTTATGCAACCGCGTTCTTTTTTTTTTAATATAAACTTATTAATTGTTTTGTAGTACCGACAAAGAGACAGTTTTTAATACCGTACGTAAAAAATACGACTTAGATCGTGCCTCAAAACCTTTTACAGGGAACCCTATTTTGTTTATATACAGGGTGTAACAAAATTGGTGTAGGTACCGTTAACTGGGGCTTCTACTCATCATACTGAACAACTTTTGTTCTACGACTTTTCTGAAAACGTAAAAAAAAGTTGCTCTTCATACAAATCGATCAGCTGTTCGACCGATTTTGTGCATTTTAGTATGGAGGGTCCAATTTTTTTTTTGAGAATTGACATTGGGTTCTTTGGGGAAAGTTGTTTAGTATGATGAGTTGAACCCCCAGTTAACGGGACCTATACCAATTTTGTTACACTCTGTATACAGCAAGGAGTTCCACTACATAGGTTTCTTATGAAACTGTTTTAATTCATGAGAACCATCAACTTCTCATAACACCGCGACTGGACGATATTTCCACACTTTGTATAAATAGCTGAAGTAGGTACCTAGGCTAACCAGAGTTCTCCTGAAGTTTTTCGCTGGTAAGCTAGTAAGTAATAAAACTTTTCGTCTTTCCTAATTCTCACGTAATAAAGCTACTTTTCCACTCCTGAAAGCTAGGTATATAACTATAGCTAGGTATGAATAGCCATTAATCCGCGCCGGTCAGCCGATTGGAGGGTAGTTCTAAATGAGAGAACTTTTTGAATCCTCTGCCGGCCCGTGTTTCGGCTTCCATGCAAAGACCTATTAAATTACTTAATAAGGACAGGTCCATTTGAAAGTGGGGCCACAAAAAGAATTTATCCAAGAATATTAGGTCATCTTTGTTTGAAGTTCGAAGAACTAGGCTGTATATCTAACATGCCTTTGCCACACACACTGTGAAATAAAACAGTAATAAAAAATAAATTAAACAAATCCAAAAACTTAACTGCGTAAAAAGTAAACTTTAAAAAAGATGAAAGTAACATGACATATTACTGGTTCCTTACTGATCCAATCCCTTTAAGACTTAAGACATTTATTGATTTGATAACACCAAACACACATACATAATATCGGAACGAGTAAAACAATCTTTAATGTGTTTATGCATGTTTTTTATGATAATAAATAGATATTGCCTCCGACTGCACGAGATTGTTGTGAGATTGTGCAGCAGATAGTGTACAGCTTCAATTGGCGAGAAGGCTGTAGCACGACTTGTGGGTATGGTTTGTAAGTATGATAAGGGCGTGGGTTAAAGATGCGTGCTCACATAAAGTATTTAATGGTTAAATAAAGACCTAAAAAAAATTACATAAAACATTAAACACTTAAATTTTAAACACAATTCAAAAAAATATAATTGTATCTTACCCGAAAAAGGGTCTTAAGAAAGCAGCCGACACAATTATTTATAGTTGAAAGTTTAATGATTGATTAGAACTGTTGGATGGTAGAATTTTAATTTTTAAAAGATATTGTCAGATAGCATCGGTGGCTCAACCGGTAACGACTCGGTCCATCTAACCAGAGGTACCGGGTTCAAATCTGGACGGCCAATGTACCAATGAGTATTCCAAAAACTTACGTACATACTTACCGATTGCTTTAACGGTGAAGGAAAAACATCGTGAGGAAACCTGCACACGCCTGCGAAGAAACTCGAAGGTTGTGTGTGAAGTCGACCAACCCGCACTGGGCCCGCGTGGTCGACTAAGGCCTAATCGCCCTGATTCAGGGTAGGCTCGAGCCCCTCGGTGGGGACGTATATGAGCTGTAATGATGATGATGATTGTCAGATAGATGACAACGCATGCGTGGAAAATAAATAGATGGAATGAAAAGAGGATCGGATGAAAGAAGAATTAATAACAGCGCACCACGGTACAAGGCGACTAGTAGTGGTACTCTCTGCAGAATAAGTTTAGGGACAACTAGTCAATGGGCATGGATCTTGGTTCAAGGTGTACTTTACGGGGTAAGGGATTGGAGACAGAAATAGTTCATCTTGTTTCCATCTTTTTTAAAGTTCATTTTTTTCACAGGTTCATTTTTAGGGATCCGTACCACAAAAGGTAAAAACGAAACCTTAAAATCAACCTGCGTAAAAAATGAAAAAATACAAAAAAAGAAACCACGGCCTATCCTGCTTCGTCATATCTATAAACATCACGCTATAAAGAGATGAAAGGACTACAGGCGTGCCAGAACTTGGTCCGTCTAGTTCTTTTTGGAAGCTACTTATCTCCAGTAGTTATAATCTTCTTGATCACTCACTGTCAATGAATATACTGAGCTGTGATTTCTATCTCAAAAACTAGATACACGGCAGTGTGTTAACCAAGTTAAAAAAGAAAAAGGCGAAACCGGCCATTACACGTACCATTTCTAGCCACTGTCGACCTACCCGTAACTTATTAAACTTGCCAAGTTACACTATTAGTAGCACAGAATATAACAAATTTTATTTAAAGCTACTCAATATTTTTTATTATTTAGATAAGTCTATATATTTAAGCGACAAGGCCGCCTTTGCACTGTACATATTTAAATTAAGTTTCTGTTATGATTTTTCTGGTATGCAATAAAGGATATTTATTATTATTATTGTTATTACATATCTATGATTAAAGAAACTACTATATGTAAAACGTGATGTGTACCCATTTAGATCGCTGTTAAATTTTTGTATCGAACTTGGCTCCCTTTCGCATTAATGTTTTATTGGTATAACTAAACTTCTAACTATCATAGCCTATATTAGGTTGATTATATTTTTTCTATTAAAATGCTCGGAAGGCCAGGTCTAGAAGTACATGTCAATGGTGCCATGTCTGTAACTCTATCCGGAGGTCGATAGAGTTACAGAGTTTGTTGGTCTTTCTCTTTACTCTGATTCATACACTTATTTATAGACTTGATGGTACAAAAGAGTTTGGAGAAATTGAGGGCGCTTCTTTCACACCTATGATAGTCATATTCATTCTGAAGTAGTCAGATAAGCGAAAATAATTGCGAAATTCCAGTGACATATATATATTACTGGCGTAAGGACCCGGCCAACGCACGCGACTAATGCTCCCAGCGAATTGGTCCCAGCGAATCGAAAGTTTCGCACACTCGCGACTCAGTCGTCTGCGGGAAATTGTACAGTGCGGACGAAAGATATTCCATATAAAAATGCCATAATGTGTTGTTAGAGGCTGTAAAAATCATGAAAGAAAGCCTAAAAAGAAACATGGGATGTCGTATCATCGTTAAGTAACCTTAAATTGTATTTTTTATTGTAAACAAATTAAATAAACGAATTTTAAAGCGACAATTCTACCAAGGTTCTTTTAACGCGGCACTGACATCTACTCTCGCCCACGCTAGTTCGTACGAGTTATGTTAGATGGCGCTACTTTTTGCTTGTATCAAGAAAATATGAGTAAAATATGAAGACGGGCGGATCCTTCTGTTCAAATCTGTGCGAAATTCAATGAAATTAATAAAAAAAAGGACAACTACTACGCAGCAATGACAAATCCGTTGACAAAAAACTAGTGTTGCCATTAAAAAAACAATTAGTTCCATCTGTTACCACCTCAACTCTTTTCAACCGACTTCCAAAAAGGAAGAGGTTCTCAATTCGACTGTATGTTTTTTTTATGTGTGTTATCTCAGAACTTTGGACTAGGTGAACCAATTTTTATGATTCTTTTTTTATTTGAAAGCCAGTGCTTACCGTGTGGTCCCATATAAATTTCATTAAAATCGGTGTAGTACTTTATTAGAAAAATAACAAAAACCAAAAATAATAATGCAAAAATGTACTAATTAGTTGTGATGGAAGTCTATTTTTTAAAGTGTTTAGCGTTTTCAATTATTTGCCAAGCTGTACTTGATGGTACAAATTCGATGTTGGCTTTTTTGTGCAGCTCCGTGGGAACATCGATCACGCAGGTTAAATGACCAAAGAAAAGGTAAGTACATTATACATTGGTTTCACTCTGTCAATTAAATTTTAGGGTTTCGTACCTAAGGATGCCAACGTGACCCTATTACTAAGCGTCCACTGTACGTCTGTCCGTCTCTCTGTAAACCGTTTTCAGTAGAAAGTTGACATTTTTACATAGTGTGTATTTCTATTGAAGCTATCGTTATCATATCAGCCGAAGGATACGTCCACTGGTAGACAAAGGCCTCCCCCAAGGGTTTCCACGACGACCGATTCTGCGCTGCCCGCATCCAGCGGCTTCCCGCAAGTCCCGCAACTTTCACCAGGTCATCGGTTCACCGATTGACTGTCGCTTTAACAAAAAAATATAATAATCCTTACTTACGAGTATCCTTACTAATATTATAAATGTGAAAATGCGTTTGTTAGTTTTTTTTGTTGCCTCTTCACACTTCAACACCTCGACCAATCTTGATTAAATTTTGCATGGAGTTAACCTGTATCACGGGAAAAGATCTAAAAAGGCTACTTTTTATATCCGGAAAATGCATATACGTATAGTTCGATATATTTCCCGAGGGAACTGAAAAAAGACTCTTAAATGGTTGATTTGCAACGGAGCCACGGATTGTTGTGATTTTTTGCACAGAGATGGTTGAGGGGATGGAAATTGACATAGACTACTAAATAGCATAGCCCGAGATAACTCCTGAGGGATTTAGGGAAAACTCATTCTGGATTTAGGGGAAACTGCACGCCCAATTTCAGCCTGATCCGTTTAGTGTTTAAGCTTGTGCGTCGAAGGATCAGTCATTCCGTCACTGTTTCCTGTTTCCTTTTATATAATATAACGTTATAGTCTGGGTTTAATCGGCTGTGTATGCGTACATATGTTATTACCAGGCAGGTAGACACTGTAAGGGATATTTGTCCTGTCTATGCGAGCACTATCGTCGTCTTCCCTCAATCACCAGCACAGGTATAAATGCACAAATTTTCTTTTAAATTTTTATTTTTTTCACAACTATATTGTTGACCACTGAGGTGCGTGTACGTTTTTCTTGGTTTTGGCTGAAAAACAGCGTTGTGAGTACTCTGCGACCCACAACATTTATGCTGAGCCTGGACCAGTTTCACTAACTTGGCACCACTGACACTGTTTCATATTTTTTATATAAACTAGTAATATTTGTCATTAAGTTTCATTTATTTGTTTGTTTATTGTTAAAATGTATTGTGCCTTTTTAGTGAAATAAAGTTTTATCTATCTATCATTTCCAGGCTCGCGCACGTCGGCGTCGCAACAGAGCAACAGATTGACATGTTTTTTTTTTTTGCTTAAAAATAGTTGTGGGAGTTAGAAGTAACATAGACTGATAATAAGAATAGTTCCTGAGAAATCTGAAGAAAACGCTTGCGGCTCGCGCACCACTCACCCTCAAAGACAGTCATAAAAACGATGACCACGCCCGCGAAGCCGCGAACAAAAACTAGTAACATAAATAAAACTAAAAACTCTATACAAGGACCATGTTTTTTTAAAAAGTGAAAACACGATGGTACGGAGCCCTTCGTATTCGAGTCCAACCCGCACTTGGCTGGTTTTTATTCACTTCAAGAAGCTCTAAATTAAATATTGATTTTGGAAGCTTTAAGTTATTACTACAATCGAGCATTTTTCGCTAAAATTACTAATGCGACTAGCACAACTGCAGTTTGTTTGTTAAATGTTTCATAGTAAGGGAAAGGATATTATAATAAGCCGTTAACTGGGGCTCCTATCTACTCATCACCCTAAACAACATCTCCCGAGGAACTTATGGTAAATTTTAGCAAACATTTTGGATTCTCCATACAAAAAATTTTTAGCAAACATTTTGGTTTCTCCATACAAAAATTTTTAGCAAACATTTTGGATTCTCCATACAAAAAATTTTTAGCAAACATTTTGGATTCTCCATACAAAAAATTTTTAGCAAACATTTTGGATTCTCCATACAAAAAAGAACAAAATTGTCCAATGAGATGATTGATTTGTATAAAAATATCCGGAAAATGTAAATGGGGGATTTTTTTTAGTGTGATTAAGAGAATCTCGAGATAAAAAAATAATAATTACAATAATAATAAAATACATTGTTCTAACTATCAATCTTAACCGCCCCCGTGGCGTCATGGTTAGGCCATTCGCCTCACATCAGGAGGTCGCTGTTCGAATCCCAGCAGGGTCAACTACGTAAGACTCAGTTTATTAGGGAATTTCCTAAAGCCCATCTGACTAGCTACCACCATCTTATCTAAGTCTTGCCGCCAACAATCAACGTTAACAGCATTCAAGTTTGAAAATATAACCAGTTCCCCATAGCCTTGGGAAACATTGGTAAGCCTGCTTCCATCTTCGGCATCATCATCATTTACCATCAGGCATTTACGCCAAGTGCTTATCAATGGTGGATTTAGAAAATCCTCAGGCTTATTCAAGCAAGGCCGTGGCCCTCGCAGACGAAGTAGCAGGCCACAGTCAGTTTGTCTCTAAATATAGGCGAGAATAGTCGGTCCACTATCAGTTGGCGCCGCGCCAGCGTCTAACGACAGCAATCATCTTGTGCCAATGTGTATTTGCGACTGCAATATTCAAAATGAGCTTCGGTTCGGTACAAATTGAAATCGCAGCCGACGACGTCTGCTCTGATAACAGAGGTAGAGTTTATCTAGTCTTGTTTTATTGGTTACAGCATCGATGTCCCGATGTCTTGTTGTTGTGTGTAATAATTTTTGAAAAACCTTGAAAAATTTAGGTACAAGTTTTTATCTCATTTATTTAACTTCAAGTCCATAACACGAATAATCAGGCTGTACATTCATAGGTCGTGCATTATCGGGTAGCGCATTTCAGTATGTCATAGCCCTTTTACGTGAACAAAAGAATGTTTTGACAGATTTTATTTCGTTAATTTATAGGGGTTCGAGATTTGTATAACCATATCAAATTTCAGCAAAAGGGCTATGACGTACTGATGGACAGATAGACAGACAGACGGACACGGTGAAACTCCTAGTTTGATTACAGAACCACACCCTGGACACTTCATACAACGGGCCAGAAATGAAATTTCAAAAAAAGAATGACGGAACAAACAAAATGGAGGCAAAATCCTATACGTTCAACAACTAAACTGTAACCAGTCTGTACCAATCTGATTGACGAGGAGGCGAGGTCGCAATCTAGAGAGCGGCAGGGAGTGTTCATACTGTATATTAGTACTTATAAACTTTGACAGAAATATAAATTTTTAGATTTATTTTTCATGACTAGAATTTCTAGTATTTTTTTCTCTACCTCTTAAAACAAATAAAGCTTTACTCAAATCGTGACCGAACCAAGACAAAGAAGGGCACTGCACAATGAAACCCACAAAGAGAACTTTCGCTACAAAAGAAAATAAACAGTCTCCAAAACCAGCGAAAGTTAGCTAGTTAGCGAACCTGAAATAGGGGAACGCTGGCCACGCATGTTAGTGAGGAGATGGTGTCGATGTTTTGTTTACTATCGATAGTAGTGTTACATATGGGGAATTATAGTGATATTGTTTTTTTTTAACAAATTTAGGAAACATCTGAGTTTTCACTACACATTTGCTAATTGAAAAGTTGTTAAAATTTTTTTTTACTCATTTAGAACAATTAATTCATCTTGAAAAAAAATAAAGGACATATCATTACACTACACGCGACTACCGAGCAGTTTCTTGCTTTTTTTCACCACTTGCAATCGCACCGACTGCCGACTTGGTGTTGCTCTTGACCATTATATACTCATCTTGTATTAAACTAGGCGGACACAATTTGCAGTCATAATTATATAATTTAAATATGAACCAAAATATTATTTTGGGGCGAAATTTCACATCGCGCGTGTACTTTAGTGGTACCTGCCTACCTTTATGAATGAAACATTATTATTAATAATATAACGCTTCCAAGCAAGCTGCGACGTTGACTAAGTAATATTTTACATTATGTTGTCTTTTTCTCTAACTTTAAACTATATAAATACGAGTATCTCTACAGGGCGTAACAAAATTGGTGTGGGGTCCCGTAAACTGGGGTTCCTGCTCATCATATTTAACAACTTTTGTTCTATGACTGCTTACATCGAAAAAATAACTCTTCATACAAATCGATCAGCCGATCGACCAATTCTACGCATTTTTGTATGGAATCAAAATTTTTTTTTTTTGAGAATTGACTATGGGTTTCTTGGGAAAATTTGTTCAGTACGATTTGTAGAACCCCCAGTTAACGGGTCCTATACCAATTTTGTAACACCCTGTCATCATATCAGCTCATATACGTCCCCACCGAGGGGCTCGAGCCTACCCTGAATTAGGGCGATCGGGCCTTTGTCGACCACGCGGGCCCAGTGCGGGTTGGTCGACTTCACACACAACCTTCGAGTTTTTTCGCAGGTGTGTGCAGGTTTCCTCACGATGTTATTCCTTCACCATTATAGCAATTGGTGAGTACATGTACGTAAGTTTCGAAAAACTCATTGGTACATTGGCCGTCCGGATTTGAACTCGGCACCTCTGGTTAGGAGGACCGAGTCGTTACTGGTTGAGCCACCAACGCTTCACCCTGTATAGACAGAAAAAAATATCGATAATATCACTAATTGTAATTAGTCCAGGCCAGCACTATTGCCCGCGAACTAATATAACAAAGTAGAAGTTGCTTGTTATTTATCTAATTCGGACAGTGGACTGCGATAGCCTCAATGTGGGGGCAGAACACACTAATCTAATTTTAGTTTGTTTTTTATTTAAGTGTCTCAGATTATACAGGGTGTAACAAAATTAGTGTACATCTCGTTAACTGCGGCGTCTTCTCATCATACTGAAAAACTTTATCCATGGAACCCATAGTCAATTCTCTAAAAAAAAATAGACGCTCCATACAGAAATGCACAAAATTGGTCAATCAGCTGATCGTTTAGTATGAAGAGTTCAATTTTTTTTTGAGATTTATGCAAACTTGTAAAACAAAAGTGGTTCAGTTTGATGACTAGAAGCCCCAGTTAACGGGACCTACACCAATTTCGTTACACCCTGCATAAAAATTAAAAATTGCATGAAGAACAACTTTTTAAGCAATTTTTAAAATTTCCGAGATCGATTTCGCGATCCTGGTAATTTTACACGAAAATAAATGAATTCAGAAAGAAATCTTGTTCATATTGCATTTTATTAGGAAAAAGTGAAGTTAAGTAAAATTGTACAGCCACGCTGTGCATACTTTCTCGCTAATAATAATAATAATAATATATTTTTTTAATTCGACCAACAAGGATCACAATAGTGTTAGTTACTTATTCTAGGACTTAGACTAGTGTTAGTGATATACACAGAGTATATAAGTAATTACTAGGAACTAATTAATAATAATTACTACTATTATATTAATTCTTTATCGTCTAGCGTAGTCAACAAAACACAAATCAACTACAAATATTAAGTTTAATTTGGTTTGTATGGAAGGTACTTTATTTAGATTCTTCCTGGAACAATGAAGTACTCGGTGTAGTCCTGGTTATTTACAAAGTTTCATTAAATTCGTTAAAGCCATTTTTGAGAAAAAGTGACAAACAACCTGGAATCGTATTGAGAGGTGCCTTATTCCAATTTTCCCTACAATAACGAATTACAGTTTGTAGTTCAGATTATCAAATTTATATCAAATTTCACAATAACGTACAGAGTTTCATCAAAATAGTTAAGGTAGTTTTTAATAAAAAAAAAATAATATTTTAAAAGGGTAGCAAAACCAAAAATCAAGATAAAAGCACATTTTGAAAAAAATCTGAAGATGTATAAATAATATTTACTTAAGCATCAAATTTTAATCAAATCCGTCTAGTAGTTTGGGCACTAGAGCACCGAACAAACGCATAAACACACTTCTTCTTTTCGAGTCGACGGCAAACTCAGATAGTCCCATTCCAAAACCGAGCCACGCAAATTGCCTTGTCAGTGGTCTGCATCAACACACATACATATTTTTTTTGTTTCTTTAGAGACTCTAGTGTAAGATAATCCCCATCAAAATCTCAACTTCGATTTTTTTTGCCATCACAATACCTTCTTCACTCCGTCGCTCGCTTATGCTCGCTCGAAAGTAAAACCGGCCAAGTGTGTGTCGGGCCACGCGCAATGTAGGGTTCCGTAGTTGTCATTATCGCGTCCATATCTAATATTCAAATTTCCGAATATAGCGGTTTAGTTGTTAGGGGGTGGTGACACTCGACTCCAACAAAATTTAGCACTTTCGAGCTTAATTTTTCGAAAACGGAAACCTAAATTATAAAATGGTCTTAGAAGACCCACAATTATTTTTTTAGCTCTAACTAACGATAGCCCACATGACTGGGTTTGACGAGAAAAAAAATCATCCCTACTTTACTTGTAGGGAAAGTTTTAAAAGTTTTTTTTTACAGTTTTCTCCGCGTTTTTATTATATACGAGTATATCTTTGCCAAACTTCAGGTCTTAACTACTAACAGTTTAGGAGCTAGGCCGCGGACAGACAGACATGACGAAACTATAAGGGTTCCTTGTTGTACTACGGAACCCTAAAAAGCATCTGAATATCTGATCACTGCGTAAATGATTGCCTAAGGAAAATACTTTTATAAGTGATTTTTTATAATAAGTGTTTTCTAATCAAAGTATTGTGGGAAACGGATTCATCTCAATTTATTTTCATAAAAATAAATTTACATGTTCGGTCTTCCAGCATAT
This sequence comes from Coleophora flavipennella, assembly GCA_947284805.1. NCBI lineage: Eukaryota > Metazoa > Arthropoda > Insecta > Lepidoptera > Coleophoridae > Coleophora > Coleophora flavipennella. Next base: position 6,123,791 of record OX369255.1, on the reverse strand, counting down.
ATTCTACATATTATGATGAACATAAACAATCAGCCGAAGGACCTCCACTGCTGGACATAGGCCTCCCCCAAGGATTTCCACGTCGAACGGTTCTGCACTGCCGGCATCTAGCGGCTTCCCGCGACCTTCACCAGGTCATCCGTCCACCGAGTGATATGATGATGATAAGGAGGAATATAAACGAACAACGAAACAGACTCGAACCATTCTTCAACACGCCCAACGCGATACCGATTGTTCACAGCGTTTTCTAAAAATTTTGACAAATGGGAAATCGATTCATATAAGTACACACCCTATTTTTATAGTATTAAAAAAATACTCAGACAGGCAAACATATTTACATCTGTCTCACTCAGTAAAAAAAAAGTATAACTCGTAGACGGAGTGTTGTAATCTACCAGTAACTTTTATCCCATTCGTTAAAAATATTGTCAATGTTATTTTCGAAAAATCTTTTATTTGAAAAGAGTTTCTATGTTAAAAGAGCCAAATCAACATAAAGAACATACCGTTTTAAATTAAAAAAAGACTGTGTTTCATACTCTGATCAAAAATAAAAGGTAGATGCATACATAGGTACATATTGGAACAAGCGTTACCCCACTTGTTGTTATGATTGTTGTATGAAACTTAATATCTACATTATTTTTTATCTGAGGTTTAATACGATTCTATTTGAAAATAATAGACGATTCTGGAACCTTGATTCCTCCTCCAAACATCAGATCAACTTCAAAGTACCGAAAGGATTTATTGTGTCCGGGAATACGGCTTCATTCCAGATTTCAGCTCAATCGGACCCCTGGAAATCGCTCTAAAACCGATCCCAAGATTTGAACTAAACAAACATACATACATACAAACATTTAAAAAGTCAACACCTATAGACAAGTGGGAATAGACGCTTATCGGCCATGTTGCTGCATGAAAATTGCCAGAAGCCATACATATAACGCGACCCGCGAACACTTATTTTTCACTTAACACCCTGTTATCTTATCTACATTCCCATTTCCATACTTCTCTTCATACGGTACGGCGTCGTACGTTATACCAAATATAAGCAGCTTTGGATGCTGTATAAATACAGGATGTTATAAAAAGACCACGCCAAAAAACTTAACTAGGAAACTGAACAACTTTCTCCAAGTTTCTTACTTACAACTTTCTTACTGAGTTTTATAATATTTCAGTAACTTTCTAAATTCAAATTCAAAATTCAATATTCATTTATTTGTGATTATATGTTACAATAGATGTTAAGTAAAATTATGTCCTATTATATAATCTGTTATTTGACGTACAAATTTAAAAAAAAAAAAACATAATCAATGAAGCCCGCAAAATTAAAATTAAAATTACATAATTGATTTTTTACAATATTATTTAACTAAAAACAACGAGTCATTCATCATAACGTCAATGTAAAAGATAAGATAAGATAAGATGTTTTTTTTTTTTTATAATAAGCAAAACATGTCCAAACCTTATACCTACCTACTGATAAATTAATAATTAAAGATATCAGCCTCCGCTGTCTGTCCGTATGTCTGTCAGCGGACTGTATTTCATGAACTGTAATAGGTAGACATTTAAATGTAAGTATGTAAAGAATGTGTAGGTATTTATGTTACCGCTAAAAAGAGAAATAATGAAAATTAAAAAAGTGAAAAATAAAGCGGGTTCTCGTACAAATAAAAAACCGGCAAAGTGCGAGTTGGACTCGCGGTATGAGGGTTCCGTACCACCACACCTCCCCAAACAACAATGACAATGATACCTACCTATTCACATGACAAACACAAGACACAAACGCGAGCAACAGAAAAATACTACTAGCGCTAGCTAGTGGTGATTTAGTGAACTATTTTCCGTAAGTGAACGTATGATATCGAGTTTACCACTTTATTTTCAATTGATAGAATTCTTATAGGTTTTTCTTTTTGGCTGTGACAGTCGGACGGACAGACAGACAGGCGCACGAGTGATCCTATAAGGGTTCCGTTTTTTTATTGTTCGGTACCCTAAAAACGTGTTTTTTATAGGTATTTTTGATTTAGCTCTATCGTAAAAACGGTATAACATAGGACCGTAAATCTTGGTGTGATTGTAGTATTAATCCTGAAGGAAAACAACAATTAACAAGACCGGCTAAGTGTAAATTGTACTTGCGCTAAGTGATCCGAACTGCAAAATCATATTTCTGTCGCTCGCGTTGATCTCTTTTGTTTGTTATGTTAATTGGTATCATGGGGAAAGTTGTTAAGTTTCATTGATAGAACCAACACTTAAAATAGTTTCAGCTAATTTTGTTAGACCTTATATAACAGTATGCATACTCCGTTGGAGTTTCCCGAAGAGATCTTTTTACACAATGTATATCTGTTCTATGCAATAAAATTATAGCAATAACATAATATGTCGGTGAGCGTCGGTGGCGTATCGGTTACGGCCGCTACCTCCTGTCCGGGTGGTCGTGGTTCGAACCCTGCCACGTACCAATGTGTTTTCGAATTTCAATTTAATTTCATATGTACGTTTATCCCGCTCTTACGGTGAAGGAAAACATCGTGAGGAAACCTGCACACGCCTGCGAAGAAACTCGAAGGTTGTGTGTGAAGTCGACCAACCCGCACAGGGCCAGCGTGGTCGACTAAGCCCCGATCGCCCTAATTCAGGGTAGGCTCGAGCCCCTCGGTTGGGACGTATAAGAGCTGATATGGTAATGATGAATAACATATGAGTTGTTCCTTGGGTTTTTTTGATTTAACACCAAAAGTATATATTTTTTAATAAAACTTCTTTACGCACGCTCGGCTTGGGGAGTAAGCTGCTTTTTCCAAACTTCCACATTACAGTAATTAGCATGTTAAGTTTTTATGAGGCATGTAAGTGAAAATAAAAACTGGCCAAGTGCGAGTCGGAACCGCACACATAGGGTTCCCTACCATCATACTAGATGGTGCTAGTTTCTTCATGTTTCAAAAAAAAAAACGTTTTTGTATGGAGAACCCCCCACCCCTTATTTTTCACTTTTGCTAATTATTAGTATTTGCTGTTATACAGGTTACAGAAATACATCATCTGTGAAAATTTTAACTGTATAGCTATCACGGTTCATGAAACACAACCTGGTGACAGACGGACGGATGGACAGCGAAGTAATAGGGTCTTTATACCCTTTAGGTACAAAACCCTAAAAACTATTATTTGGTGATATAACAATTTAATACTGTATAAAGTAACTTGATAACAGATATGGAGGCGGGGGAAAACCCAAGAAGCGGTTAAAGGGGGGTAAAGAAGGATATGAAGGAGTGTAGAGTAACACATGAAGCCTGAATGGAGACAAAAAACATACAAAGCCGACCCCATTTAAAAAAAAATATATAAGGAAAATAAAAAAAATATATATAAGGTCTAACAAAATTAGCTGAAACTATTTTAATTGGTGCTTCTACCCATGAAACTGAATAACTTTCCCCATGAAACCCATAGACAAATCTCAAAAAACTTTTTGTACTTCCCATACTAAGTTGACTGATCAGCTGATCGAGTTAGTATGGGAGAGCCAATTTGTTTTTGCGATTTGACTTGGGCTCCATGGGGAAAGTTGTTCTGTTTCATGGGTAGAAGCAGCAGTTAAAATAGTTTCAGCTAATTTTGTTACACTATATATATTAATGTATATATATATATATATATATATATATATATATATATATATATATATAAATCCCAGTATCATTTCTGCGTCTTTCCAGAAATCCGCTAAATCTGCGTCCACCTGTTTTATTGTCAATCCCGCTTGTAGTTTTTGTGAATACTTTCCTAATAATTACATAGATGGCGAAAGTAGCACTTACTTAATCGTAACATGCGAAATGTACTATACATTTTTCATTTCACTCTCCATACTAATTCCTCCTATTCTGCGGCGAATGTCGATTCCGTTCGAGGTCAAATCTTTTATTTTAATTACAAAATGAATACCAAACAATTTAGGAGTATATTATTATTATTGTGTTAGATGGTTTCGTTGCATGTTGTGTGCGCTCAAAGCAGTCGACATTTCTTTATTAGGATTGTCTACCTATAGTTTCTTGCTACAATTTAAACTTAGAGTGGAACGTAAATATTTGAACGATGAGTAAAAAGTCCGGGGGATCCAGGAATCGCAGTTCTTCCGTCGAGAGTGTGTGGAGTGTGCAATCAAAAGAAACATGTTTAGCACGGGACACCACCGATAGTGAATCATCATTTAGTGATATCAGTCACAGCGATGTCACATCGACATTTGACCAGATGATTTCTACAGCAATCAACGACTCATTTAATTTGGCGGATTCTGAGCGGACGTATTTGGACAGTAGTGACTCCGAAATAGATTATCACTATTTTCTAAAGTGCGCTCTTTGTGGAAAAGACAACAGTTACCCTTTATACTACAGCTACTGCGAAAAATATAGTTATACGTAATACTGACGTTTAAAGTTTCATTGTAGGTTCAGACAAGAACAGCTTAATGAAGCAAAATAATACACACACTCGCAGTGCTCCATACCTACTTACACATGGTGCGCCCTGTGAGTGTGTGTTTTAATAAAAAATCAATGCAATTTCGATAACTACTTACTCTAGTAACATCAATATTGAGAAGAAAAAAATCTACTTACTATACTATATTCGTGAAAATAATAATACTAATCACATCTTTATTATTGATAAATATGGAATTGATAAAAATAGGTACTATTATTATTATTAGTGTGCTATTTTTATTTTTAGAAATACAGTAGGTAAGTAGTAAGAAATGACAGCACCGAGCTGTTATCATGAGAAATCTTAATGGAAATTCAAATTTTCAAATCCTTCAATGTTTGCAGGCAGACCATTAGGGTCCTTTAAATAAATCTAGCCCAACTGGACAAATTAAACATCCACAATATGTTCAGTATAATTATGAAACGCCCAGTAACAGAGTACTGCACAACATCCAAATCTTGTTTAGCATATTTTTGCGGTGGTAGCTCCAAAGCAGAATCTCCAGCGCAGCGTTTGCGTGATCGCAAGTAACACCTATATAATCTCGTGTTTTCATTAGTCATGTCTTCTCTCCTCCTAAGATCCTGCTCACTGAATTTTTTATTTGTACTGTCTTTGCTGTTTCGGTTAGATTTCGATTTGAAACATTTTCTGATCTTGAAACATTTTTCGCAGTAGCTGTAGTATAAAGGGTTACTGTTGTCTTTTCCACAAAGAGCGCACTTTAGAAAATAGTGATAATCTATTTCGGAGTCACTACTGTCCAAATACGTCCGCTCAGAATCCGCCAAATTAAATGAGTCGTTGATTGCTGTAGAAATCATCTGGTCAAATGTCGATGTGACATCGCTGTGACTGATATCACTAAATGATGATTCACTATCGGTGGTGTACCGTGCTAAACATGTTTCTTTTGATTGCACACTCCACACACTCTCGACGGAAGAACTGCGATTCCTGGATCCCCCGGACTTTTTACTCATCGTTCAAATATTTATGTTCCACTCTAAGTTTAAATTGTAGCAAGAAACTATAGGTAGACAATCCTAATAAAGAAAGTTCCGTAACTGAAGGGGTAAAATGGGATAGGTACCTATTATACAGGGTGGCCAGACAATTTACTTACAAAGAAAAAAATTGGCCCTTGTGTCGTCCATTTATGTTCCGCGATTTTTGATAGTTTTCAAGTTTTGATTTTTTCTTGATTTTTGGAAAATTTCTGCCGGGCCAACAAAAAAAAAACTAGGAAACTTTCCCAAGACTTTTTGCTTGAAATTAAATTCTCATAACTTTTACTATTATGCATAAAACAACCAACTTCGTAACTTTAGTGGAAGCTATGAAAATTTGGTTTAAATTGAAAAAAAAAACGGTTTGGTTAATTACGACTAAAATCATCATCATCATTTCCTTGCCCTTTCCCAATTACTCGGGGTCGTCTCAGCATATTTTCCTCTTCATCATCATCATCATCATCATTACAGCTCATGTACGTCCCCACCGAGGGGCTCGAGCCTACCCTGAATCAGGGCGAGTAGGCCTTAGTCGACCACGCGGGCCCAGTGCGGGTTGGTCGACTTCACACACAACCTTCGAGTTTCTTCGCAGGCGTGTGCAGGTTTCCTCACGATGTTTTCCTTCACCGTTAAAGCAATCGGTAAGTATGTACGTAAGTTTTTGAAAAACTCATTGGTACATTGGCCGTCCAGATTTGAACCCGGTACCTCTGGTTAGATGGACCGAGTCGTTACCGGTTGAGCCACCGACGCTTTTTTTATTTTTTTTTTTATTTTCCTCTTACGACTAAAGTAATCTTTAAATTAAAAATATAAACAGGTGACATGCCCACTTTTAAGAATTTTCTACCTCGTTGCCTTTACAGGCCAATTCTAACCAACTTTAATATTGAAGCTGAAGAGATGACATATTCTTCAGGGCTACTTAGAAACCATAAAGTCACTTGTTTAGATTTTTAATTTAAAGATGAAAATTTTAGTCCTAAAAAGTTGACCTTATGAGAATTCAATTACAAGCAAAAAATCTTGAAAAAGTTTCCTAGTTTTTAGGGTTCCGTAGTACAACAAGGAACCCTTAGAGTTTCGTCATGTCTGTCTGTCTGTCTGTCCGTCTGTCTGTCTGTCTGTCCGCGGCCCAGCTCCTAGACTATTAGTAGTTGCTATGGTTGCACAAAAGATCTGAGGAGCCTCTGATTATGTCCGTCTCATGTTATTGGAAATAAGTCAAAAAGTTAAAATCATCTACATGTTTTTCTGGAAAATCTTATAAAAGCAAAAGAAATGCGTTGTATTTCAGTCACTAACAGTTTCTCTCAAGTAAGTAGATTTTTGTTTATTTTTTATGTAGAGAAATTATAAATGTGTGTTTTAATAATAGCTGTATATTTTCAGGTGGATATTTTATATGCACCGTATGGTTCCCGGCTAAGAATAGGACCATCCCATCTTTTCCAATGGGTGTCGTAAGAGGCGACTAAGGGACTTAAAACCGGAGGATGGGCAGCAGCGTCTTTCCGTGCATTGCAACACACCTGCAATCAAACTGCGATCGCCAACCCGCCTGCCAAGCGTGGCGATTACGGCAAAACCCCCCTAATGAATTTCACACCCAGAAAACAGCCCCTAGTCCCCGGCAGCCCCGCTATTCCTGGCTCCGGTAGCAGTCATGGTAACGGCGGGGTAGGGGGTGCGAAGAATCCCCGGCAGATGCCAGGCTACCAAACCCAACGACCTTTGGCCCTGGCAACTTACAACACGCGCACACTGCGGACTGACGAGAAACTTGCAGAACTCGAAGAAGTATTGAGCAGGTTACGGTGGGATATCGTAGGTTTATGTGAAGTCCGAAGAGAGGGAGAGGACACCATGATCCTTAAATCCGGAAACCTGCTCTATTTCCGGGAGGGCGACCAACAGTCCCAGGGTGGTGTCGGGTTTCTCGTCCACAAGTCCCTCATTAACAATGTGGTCCAAATCGTGAGCGTTTCGACAAGGGTAGCATACCTTATACTCAGAATCACCAAAGGGTATTCGACGAAGGTCATACAGGTATACGCGCCGACTACGGAACACTCCGACGACGAGGTAGAGACTATGTATGAGGACATCTCTACAGCCTTACATAGCACCAGGACCCATTATATCGTTGTTATGGGGGACTTTAACGCGAAACTGGGCAAACGAAGCGATGGTGAGCTGAGAGTGGGGCAATTTGGATATGGAGTAAGAAATGCACGTGGCCAGATGCTGGCCGACTTTATGGAGAAGGAGAGCCTCTTTATGATGAACTCCTTCTTTAAAAAGTCAAAACAGCGGAAGTGGACATGGTTGCATCCCAATGCTGCCGTGTCATACCAATCTGTTGCATCGCAAGTTGTATCAGATACGACTTACAAGTGTAAATCGTATTTTTTACCGTATTACTATACCTACAATCAAACACAATTACAAAATGTTAATTACATTTCGAGATATTGAGTTTGCCAAACTGATACAACTTCAATAATTTGAAGTGCCGTCATGCCTATTTGTTTTAACTGAAATTGCAATAGATTGCCGCTCTAGCCGAAAAGAATAGGCGCGTCGAGCCTATCTGTAGTATTTAGTAATTAAAACAGTTAGGCATGACAACGCTCGCAGCGCTCGCTTGCTCGAGGTCCTCCGCCGCCCGCCGCGCCAATCTCGCTTCTGTTTTTGTCGGACACGCCTATGATGTTGAAGTGTTATTTTATGCTAATTATGTTATCAAACTATACTAAAGAATTAAAATGGCTTCAAATCGAAGTAAAGTTATATACAACATTACTAAAGAAAACAAACTGGTCGAAAATAAGGGTTCTCCACTAGATTTCACCGGAGTTCTTCACAGGGAAACGCGAATGCAAGCTCACCACAGTGTTATTCATACAAAATGATGCAAAGGTAAGTTTAATTCGTTGTAACACATTAAAATAGCCAAAATTTTTATCTAAAATATCTTATTAAATGTGCAAAGGTTAGATGTAGGTCTATTTATGTAAATTAAGTAGTAAAGTGTACTTAGTAATAAGTAAGACAAAAATAAAACATTCTACATTGACGTGGGGTGCTGTCCTAGGTCTGTCTACTTCTATTTCTAAAAATTGGTAGTTTTAAAAACCATAACTATCGATTCAACAAAATTTTGATCATTCAAAATAGTTACCTGAGCTCTTCAAAGACCCGAGTGCCCAATTGACCACAGATTTTTTAATTTCTAAACCTTTAAGTTAGAAACTTGAAAGGCAGCTTCATTGTTGTTATATGAGCTAGTAACTATGTATAATAGTCGAGAAACCGCCAAGTTGTAAAATGTCCAAGTTGCAAAAAGTCTTAAAATCTTAAGTTTTAATTAAAATTACCATATCTATCACCTGATTCACTAAGCTTAAGTAAGAAATAAATTTGAATAAAATATTCATCAAGTAGTTTAACTTCAATATCAGATTTGCAAATCAAATTTAAAAATTCATGTTAACATTCAAATCGCTAAAAATAGATTAAACAAAAATAAATAATATAATAAATTAATATGTCATTAAAAAAACTGTTAATATTAAAAGTCATAATCTTTTCTGTTTTTTTCTGTCTTTATATTTCAGTTTACAGGGTGTAGCTCAAAAGAAAACCCCATATCATCCGAAAAAACTTATCATAATCTTGAACCAGTACGTATTCTTGTTTTTTTTTTTTCAGTAACCATTTATTTTATGAATTAAAAAGATCACTTCAGTTATCAATATGAAACTAGACTGTCTTTTGTAAGTAGTAACTATTGACGAATCGATTGAGCTACTAAGTAATGAGAAAACAACAGAAACAAAGAAAATCAAAGACAAATAGAAAGTAAAGGAAAATCATCAGAAAAAAGTGTTAAGAAACAAAATTTGAAGAAAATAAAATTGTCGAACAATAAAAAGCAAAACTCAAATAGTGTGTAAGGAAAAAGCAGTCAAAATGATAATTCAATGAATGAAATAAGTATAAGTCAGTCAGAAAATGAAAGTTGGAGTCAGAATCAGACAGACAATGAAAATAGACAATAAAAAAAGTACAAAAAAATAAAGAAGAATACAAGAAGTTACAATATGTGGAAAAACCCGTAATGCAAATAATCATTCAGTAGATGAGAGAAATGATAAGAAATTAATTAAAAATCCTGAAAAAAAAATCAAAAGGAAGCAAATAAATGTATTAGATGTTAGCAATAAAAACTCAAGTAACTGGTCAGAAAAAGAGAAAGTAAATAATATGAGTAATAATCTTTCAAAAAGTGAAAGAAGCAGTAATTATATCTTTAATAATGAAAAAGACTTAATTGGATTAAATGCACATAAACATGATAACGTCATAAAATTAGATTTGAATACAAATAACCTGAAGCAAGTCACCGAAAAAATACCACCAACGACGTCAACTCCAAAACAAGCTTCATTGAAACAGTATAGTGCAAAAGAATCAATCGACTTGTCTTCTATTTTGATTGATAAATCTTTTGAAAGTAGCGTGGAGGAATTAATTCAGCAACTAAGTAACGAAAAAAGCGCAGAAAGTGACAAACCTAAAAGACAAAGAGAAAGTAATGAAGAAACACCGACAAAAAAAGCGTTTAGAAATAAAATAAAACAAAACTGTCAGACAACAAAACAGAAAACTCAAATAACAAGTAAGTTATAGTATTGGCTAGTAGGTAAAGAGCTGGCACTGCAGTTGCTACCCAACATTGCGCAAGCCACTAAAGTAACTAGGCGCCCTGTCAGCATTTCAAGTATTCCACAGGATGCAACCCGATCTAACTGTTTACCGGATTAATGTATTGTAATTATTACCATTGTTTAATTCATTCATTCTATATCTAGCATCGAGCTGAATTAGACTAGGCTTTATTTGTAATATTATTTTATAGTATGTTATATTATTTTATAGTACTTACATTGCTGTACATTTCTGAGCTCTGCAGAATGAAAATCGGGGTTATTTTTGAAGAACATTCCAACCATGATTGCATCCACTTTGGGAAAGTTTCTGCTATCTGCTTTCACAAAATTGACATCCTTGATGGAGTGGAATACCAAATTATACGATGGAGATTGTAAAATATCACAAATTTTCACGATAATATTTTAAAATCTTATTTAAATAGATCAAAAATCGTAAGACTGCAACAATTACAGATCTGATTACTGTGTTGTGACGTCATCTTAGATTCAGCCAATCCTGACTGTTTTGTATCACGTGACAATGGTGCGCACAATAGGTTGCGCGCGAAAAACGTAACGCGATCACTAGATTTTACTCCTCATATTTTTTTCATACCGGACGCCTTATATGAAAATCGATTCTTAAGGAGTAAACTCCAAAAATATAAAATTAAACCTTCTTGTAGCGAGACTTGTGCAAGAAAATGTTTCTCAAAGTTCACAGAAAAATATAGATAACCAAATGTGGTTAAATTTTCGAGATTTGAATAAACAAAGCTGAAGAAACTTTATAAGCCGAAATGTAAGAAAAACCCCAACAAGATTTAAAACAACACAAAATTCATCCCGACACAACACTCCTATTTGGGTATTGCGGGGCACGAAAGTATGTAAGACATTTTTTCTTAACACGCTTGGATTCTTTAGCCCAACGCTAGTCATAAGAGTATTAAAAGCTAATTACAAAAATAGAGGTTATAGACGTAGACATTCAAGATGCAGCACCAGAACAAAGAGGTAGAACAAAACCATGGAACTGTTTTGAAGAAGGATACAAAGAAAATTTAAAACAATTTATAGGAAAGGTTAAACCAAGTGTCTCACATTACAACACCAAATAGACGATACTTACCTTGTGGCGTATCTTTTACGGATTTATATAACCTTTATGAAACACATTGTATGGACTCTGGGATTAAAACTTGTAAAATATCCCATTTTTATGAGATTATCAAAGAGTAGAATTTATCGACATCAAACCCAAAACAATATTTATGCACCAAATATACAATACATAAGTTAGGATAAGTTATTAAAGTCTAATTTTTATGCAAACTTTCTGTAGTTTCCTTGAAATTATATCAGTTGGCCCTTTTGGGAAGTGGTCATTTTACGATTTTGATTGTTAGTTATTTGTCAAGATTTTTCAAAATGATTGTAATATAAAAATAGTTAGACTTATGTACAACAAAACTAACCCCTTATTTAGCTTAAAATACTAATTAACATGCTAACTATTCTATGCCTCCGTCATGCCTAACTGATCTAACTTATAGTTAGAACATAACGCGTGACAACTTTTGTATGAAACCTTTGTCAAGCCTAACTGTTTTTAGCGAATAAAATGGAAAATACGTTTATTTTTCAAAAACAATCCAACACCTTTTGTTGCATGTTATTTTTGGAAACTTTCGTGTGTAAAATAATGTCAATAGACAATATAGTTTATTTTCTACGTTATAAAACAAGTTTTGCGCTAAAAACCTCAATATCTCAGCTCGTGTTTTTTCGCGATGCAATAGATTGGTATGACACGGCAGAATGGCGTAACAAAAAACGAGATAGACTTCATCTTGTCGACAAGGAGGCAAATATTCAATGATGTCTCCGTGATCAATTCAGTCAAAACAGGAAGCGATCACCGGATGGTCAGAGGCACATTGAATCTAAAGACAAAGCTAGAAAGATGTCGACTGATGAAGTCTACGCTCCGACCAGCGCCCATCCAGCTCCAAAACCCCGAGAGCTTTCAGCTCTCATGGCACAATCGTTTCGAATGCCTAGGAGACTGCGAGAATGTGGACGATTATAATGAAAGGTTCGTGGAAATTGTTCAAACTCGCCGTTCAAACAGAACCAAAAAAATCTCCGACTTCACCAGCAACCTCATGGAACAAAGACGCCGATTGGTTTTGCAGTCCTCTGAAGACGCTACTCAGTATCGGCAACTAAACAGGCAGATCTCTAAGTCCCTAACTCGCGATTTACGCCAATATAATACAAATTGTATTAAAGAGGCGATTGAGCACAACAAAGGCTCAAAAGTGTTCGCGAGAGATCTGTCTGTTGGACAAAGCCAACTGACCAAGCTGAAGACTGAGGACGGCAGGACCATATCGTCTAAGACTGATTTGCTGGAAGAAGTTGAGAAGTTCTATGGACAATTGTACAAGACCACACGTTTGCCTGTCAGGGATCTGGCTGAAGACCCAAGAGCCAGACTAACCCGACATTATACCGAAGATATCCCGGACGTCAGCCTGTATGAGATTAGAATGGCTCTCAAACAGCTCAAGAACAACAAGGCACCGGGTGATGATGGAATTACGGCTGAACTTCTGAAAGCAGGTGGATCACCGGTACTAAAAGCTCTTCAGAAGTTATTTAATTCCGTTATACTCGAGGGACAAACGCCTAAGGCATGGCACAGAAGTGTGGTCGTGCTCTTCTTCAAAAAGGGCGACAACACCCTGCTGAAGAACTACAGACCCATCTCACTTCTGAGCCATGTCTACAAGCTGTTTTAGAGAGTCATTACGAATCGTCTCGCACGCAGGTTTGACGACTTCGAGCCTCCCGAACAAGCCGGTTTCCGAAAAGGCTTTAGTACCATAGACCACATACATATGCTGCGGCAGATTATACAGAAGACCGAAGAGTACAATCAGCCACTATGCTTGGCGTTAGTGGACTATGAGAAGGCCTTTGGTTCAGTCGAAACCTGGGCTGTGCTACAGTCTCTCCAGCGGTGCCAAATTGACCATCGATACATCGAGGTGTTGAAGTGTCTGTATGAAAACGCCACCATGGCGGTTCGCCTCCAGGACCGGAACTCGAAACCTATCCAGTTGCAGCGAGGGGTGAGACAGGGAGACGTTATATCTCCGAAACTGTTCACCGCCGCCCTGGAAGATGTTCTTAAGCTTCTGGACTGGGGTGGACTCGGCATCAATATCAACGGCGAGTACATATCCCACCTCCGATTCGCTGACGATATCGTGGTCATGGCTGAGACTATGGAAGACCTAAGCACAATGCTCGATGGCCTCAGTAAGGTCTCTCAACAAGTGGGTCTTAAAATGAACATGGACAAGACGAAAATAATGTTAAATGTCCGTGTCGCACCCACTCCTCTAAAGGTTGGAGACTCTACACTGGAAGATGTTGACAAATATGTATACCTGGGACAAACAATCCAGCTAGGTAGTTCCAACTTCAAGAAAGAGATCAATCGACGAATACAACTCGGCTGGGCAGCGTTCGGGAAGCTTCGCAATATCTTCACGTCCCAAATACTGCAGTGTCTCAAGACTAAGGTCTTTGACCAGTATGTGTTGCCAGTGAAGTGCCAGTGCCTTTATATTATGGTTTTGCTCTGTGACTACAAAAAACAGTTGTTAAGTATTGAAACAGAAACAGACAAAGTTATGCGTGAACGGACTAGACGCAAAGATGTGAAACAGCAGATAATGCCGAGATTAGACGTAGTAAAACACGCTGCTTTTTATCAGTCTCCGAACTTGTTCAATAAACTACCTATCGCACTGAAGTCAACTGCAAGCTATGGACTGTTTAAAAGAGGGTTGCGGAAATTTTTGACACGTAAATGTTATTATACAGTAAATGATTATATCCAAGATAAACACAATGCAGACTAAAATTAATATCATGTTTTTATGCTTTTATATTTTTTTTTTATTATTGTTGTTATTTTGTGTTGTAAATTTTATAATTGACTTTAACTTGTTTTAATGTTAGCTTAGGTTATTTCAAACACAATTTGTAAATTGTTTATGAATAAATGAACTATGAACTATGAACTATGATGACTTGCGGAACTGAGACATGGTCGCTTACTATGGGCCTCATAAGAAGGCTCAAGGTCACCCAAAGGGCAATGGAGCGTGCTATGCTCGGAGTTTCTCTGCGTGATCGAATCAGAAACGAGGAGATCCGCAGGAGAACTAAAGTAACCGACATAGCTCACAGAATCGCTTAACTGAAGTGGCAGTGGGCAGGGCACTTAGCTCGTAGAACAGATGGCCGATGGGGCAGTAAAGTTCTCGAGTGGCGACCGCGCACCGGAAAACGTAGCGTAGGAAGGCCTCCCACGCGGTGGACCGATGACCTGGTGAAGGTCGCGGGAAGCCGATGGATGCGGGCAGCGCAGGACCGGTCGTCGTGGAAATCCTTGGGGGAGGCCTTTGTCCAGCAGTGGACGATTTGTGGCTGATATGATGATGATGATGATGATTTTATATGAATTTGTAGATGAAGAAGACCAACAAACCACAAGCATTCACAAACTATGTATTTTCAAGCTTGATTGGAAAGTTAGACTCTCCGCAATCATTTCATGAAATATTTATCAAAGCAAATAACGACTGATAATATTTATATGACTTTTTCAACCACCAAAATGATCATCAAAATTATTTCCCATTGTGGTTTGAGTTGAGGTGAGTAGTGAAGCTTAAAGTTTAATACACATCACAAAAAAAGCATAAATAAGAAATGTGTAAAAATTTGGACAAGCAAACTCATTATCATACCCATATAGCGTAAACTTGATTGGAAAATTTTTTGTAAGCAACAGATTTTTATTTTTTCTATTTTTCAGATACGGAAGAATTACAGGCTCAACTATTTATGAAGCAGCTCACTGTAGAACTATCTCATCTGAACAAAATTATGGGAGAACATTCAAAATTTACTTCCATTGCGATGGATAGAGGAAAAAAAACTAGAAAAAGTAGTTCTCAACATAGTGAATAAAAAAGAAAAGGTAACTAATAGTTTTTCTGTTGTTTCAATATTTTGAATAAAACTATTTATAATGTTTAATTCAAGGCTTCTGTAATAATTAATATCATTGTTTCTGCATTTCAGATAAAAATTGAAGAAACTGGACTTTTTCTTAATGCCGAGTATCCTATTTTTGTTGCAACACGTAACGGGCTTACTGAAAATTACACAATAGAGATTAAATGACCTTCAACAGAAGCTCTTATATAATTTTATATCTAAAAGATAATAAAATGGCACCAAAATGTTGGACACAAGTACTACTTCAAATGTTTTTCAGCAAAAGGAAAATAGCACTTTTCTGTGTAGCTCACCAAAATTTAAAAAAATCAAAAGAAGTAGATATTTATAATCATGTGCCATATGATAACAGCAGTGTATCTGTTAAGTATACTTACTGCAAAAAATTTTTTGGATAGATGCCAAAATTACAAGATCTATAAGCATATTTTTAATAAAACTATCTTGTAAATTTATAAATGAAACTCGTATGCTTTTTAAATACTATTTTTTATTTTTTCTTATCGTGTTTGTGTAGTCATACCTGACTAACCCTGGTGTCAGAGTTTTCAAATCGCCTAAAGGCCTCTGGGCTCTGACGTGGTTTGTATAACGACCGCCACCAATGATAACGACCGGGACCGACGGCTTAACGTGCTCTCTGAAGTACGGAATCATCTTACTTTCGGACAATCAGAGTCGTGTTTTATAAAACTACAAGTTACAAGTTTACAAGTGTAATTCGATGTTCATTGCATAGCCGGTTTGCTCCCTGAAGTCTTGACCTGACTCTGTAATGCAACGTACACTGAATTACACTTGAAATCTTGTGACTTGTAGTTTTATAAAACGGAGCCCTGGTCATTCAGCCTGCATTGTCCTAACCAAACTGGGAAAAACTTACAAAGTGATTTCTGAGAATGTCCCCACCGGGAATCAAAACTAGGACCTCCGGTTCGTGAGCCTGACGCATTAACCACTAGACGATGGAGGCAGTTTTTTTTTGTATAATTTTAAATAAAGGTTAAGCCCACACAACAAATGGATAAGTAGTCCATTTAAAATTTTTACAAAAAAAAAATCTTAAGTCGAGAAACTAGGCAAAAGTATGAATGCCAGGGACGAACAAGTACAACCAGTCAGACAGGAATGACGTCATCAGAACTATAGGTCCGTTTTGGCGCGAAAATTTAAACTGTTAATTTAAAACCGCATTTTTTCTAATAAATTACAGTGTTTTAATTATTAATACATTTGTGGCCTATTCTACATTGAATTCTTTAAAATGAAAATAAAAATATAAATATTGCATGTTCCCTATTCTCTTTTAGTTATGTTTGTACTAGCAAGGTAATAATGATGTAGTTAGGTATAAGTAGGAAAATAGTACCTAGCTAATCTTAAAGAAGTTATTATTACATGGAATGTACCTACTATTTCCTATACCAAATCTATTTTGATACCCACTGAAACTACTTAGCTAATTAGGTACTATTATTTTTTAGAAACAAACAGAAGAACAGTTGTACCTACAAGCCTCACCTCAAAACTTGCTAAAATTATGATGTACCTACTATAGAAAACAATAAAACGTTACCTACTATTAACAGTTTAGTTTAGTAAATAAATATCGGAAACATTTACAGAGTTACAGTTACCAGTAACAGAGCACTCAACAAGCAACTTCCTTTTTTTTAATTCTTCAATCTTTTTTCTATTCCTAGTTAAATACATTTTCAATCAATTTACCACCCAAATAACACAGGTATATACACAAGTACAGCACAACCTATTTACTGCGTACTCACTATTGTGCGTCCGGCGGCAAAATGAGTCCGCACCGCACCGCAATAGGCAGTACAGAAGAGGGTAATGGGTGAGAACCAGTTTGTGCCGAAGGGCGCAAAACAGTTGTTAGGATGATTTAAAATATACATTTAAGGGGTAAAGCGCGCGGGGGGAAAGGTATACTTCGCCGCGTGCAGCGCCCCAGTGACGTGCGGCGGAGTTGCGAATTAAAATTTCACATTCGGAACAAAATTACGTCCGAACAAAAACTTCTTAAATAATAGCCTAGATGGCAGAACTGTCGCTGAAGTAAAAATAACGGCGATTGCAATCTGGCGTCCGTATACGGACGCAATAGCGCGGTGGACGCAGGATTAAATGAGAATTTGGCAATAGGAGGACGCAAGAGTGTTTGTGGTATATATATATATATATATATATATATATATATATATATATATATATATATATATATATATATTATATTTATTATTTTTTATTGCCTTTAATTACATTTATATTAAAAACAGTACAGATTTTTATGATAGGCCTTTTCACATTTACACGGAACATTACCTTAACTATAAGTCGTGCAAAAGTAAACAATACGAGTATAACATTTATATAGGCAAGAAATTAATTATCAATTATACTACAAAAACAAAAACTACAAAAAATAATGAGACTAATAATGCTAATAATAGGCACATAGTTCATAGAACAGATGGCCGTTGGGGTAGGAAAGTTCTCGAGTGGCGAGCGCGCACCGGAAAACGAAGCATAGGTAGGCCGATGACCTGGTGAAGGTCGCGGGAAGCCGCTGGATGCAGGCAGCGCAGAACCGGTCGTCATGGAAATCTTTGGGGGAGGCCTACGTCCAGCAGTGGATGTCCGTCGGCCGGCTGATATGATGATGGTGATGAATAATGCTAGGAAGAAGAAGAAAGTAACTTGATAACACCGAATAACTACCTCAATTCATTTAATCATCGTCAGTTAAAATTGTACTGGGGCCGTTTTTTTTTCAGAATATTCCAACTTGGCATGCTTGATGAAAGAGTTTAAGAGAGTTTTGCAATTAAATAGTACTCGATCTTCTAGAGTATAAAAAAGAATGTTATTAATAATGTATTTTTAATAATTATATATAAAATTCTCGTGTCACAATGTTCGTTCCCGTACTCCTCCGAAACGGCTTAACCGATTCTCCTAAAATTTTGTGAGCATATTGAGTAGGTCTGAGAATCGGCCAACATCTATTTTATTTTAGGGTAGGGTAGTGTAGTGTAGGGTAGTGTAGTGTATGTAGGGTAGGGTAGGGTAGTGTAGGGTAGGGTAGGGTAGTGTAGTGTAGTGTAGGGTAGGGTAGTGTAGTGTAGTGTAGTGTATGTAGGGTAGGGTAGTGTAGGTTAGGGTAGTGTAGGGTAGGGTAGTGTAGTGTAGTGTAGGGTAGGGTAGGGTAGTGTAGTGTAGTGTAGTGTAGTGTAGGGTAGGGTAGGGTAGTGTAGTGTAGGGTAGGGTAGGGTAGGGCAGTGTAATGTAATGTAAGGCGGTATGTAGTTCGCCGGGACAGCTAGTATTTTTATAATTTTGACCATGATATTAAATATAATAATATGTGTTACTAATATTTTTGACATTTATAATTTGACGAAATAAGGAAATGTTTTTTTATTGTTTTTAATATGTAAGACTTATCTTAGTAATATTGACCATTTAATTATTTTTTTCTGTAATGTCTGTATTTTATGAAATGGAATGAGATAATATTATGGCATGTGACGTCAAGTGTGGCAGTGGGCATATAGCTCGTAGAACAGATGGCCGATGGGGCAGTAAAGTTCTCGAGTGGCGACCGCGCACCGGAAAACGTAGCGAAGGCAGGCCTCCCCCGCGGTGGACCGATGACCTGGTGAAGATCGCGGGAAGCCGATGGATGCGGGCAGCGCAGGACCGGTCGTCGTGGAAATCCTTGGGGAGGCCTTTGTTCAGCAGTGGACGATTTATGGCTGATATGATGATGATGATGATGTGACGTCATCACTTTTTAACATTTGAACAAATCATATAAAATGACTGGTGATTAAAAACAAAAAATATCCAGATTCGTTTCTTAAAATACATTTTCATCATTTCAGCTCATATACGTCCCCACCGAGGGGCTCGAGCTTACGTCTGGGCTATAGTCGACCACGCGGTCCCAGTGCTGTTTGGTCGACTTGACGCACAAGCTTCGAGTTTCATCGCAGGCGTATGCAGGTTCCCTCACGATGTATTCTGTACTTCTGAAGGTTTTTTTCACCGTAAAAGCGTCGGATAAACTTCCATATGAAATAGAAATTGGAAAACACATTGATACGCATTGGGATTCGAACCACGCCGTCCCGGATAGGAGGTAGCGGCGCTAGCCGTTACGCGACCGACGCACATATACTATTATTTTCATACCTGATCTTCTTAATATTTTTTGTTTTTAATATCCAGATTCGTTTCTTAAAATACATTTTCATCATTTCAGCTCATATACGTCCCCACCGAGGGGCTCGAGCTTACGTCTGGGCTATAGTCGACCACGCGGTCCCAGTGCTGTTTGGTCGACTTGACGCACAAGCTTCGAGTTTCATCGCAGGCGTATGCAGGTTCCCTCACGATGTATTCTGTACTTCTGAAGGTTTTTTTCACCGTAAAAGCGTCGGATAAACTTCCATATGAAATAGAAATTGGAAAACACATTGATACGCATTGGGATTCGAACCACGCCGTCCCGGATAGGAGGTAGCGGCGCTAGCCGTTACGCGACCGACGCACATATACTATTATTTTCATACCTGATCTTCTTAATCGATAATTATTTAACTAGTTATATCATGGTTATATCTTCATAATTTAGTATGCCTTATGGTACGCTAGTACTAATATATATACTGTGCTTATGGCTCCCGGCTTAGGATAGGACCATCCCATCTCTTCCAATGGGGTCGCAAGAGTCGACTAAGGGACTAAAAACCGAAGGATGGCCAGCAGCGTCCTTTCCGTGAATTGCAACACACCTGCAACCTCACTGCGATCGCCAACCCACCTGCCAAGCCTGGCGATTACCGTAAAAACCCCCTGAATAACACACCCAGAAAACGGCCCCTAGTCCCCGGTGGTCTTCCTATTCCTGGCTCCGGTAGCAGTCATGGTAACGGCGGGACGGGGGGTGCGAAGAATCCCCGGCAGACGCTAGGCTACCAAAGGCGACCGCACCGTCTTGGTGACCAGTCGTCGTGGAAGTCCTTGGGGGAGGCCTATGTCCAGCAGTGGACGTCCGTCAGCTGATATGATGATGAATATAGTAGGAAACATAAACAAAAACTTGCCAGTACGTTTCGTTCCATCGTCCTACGAACCCTTTTCAGTCATATGAACCGGCAAGCCCTTCAGGGCTACGATTATGTAGCGACGTATCTTAAAAGCGTGTCACCCGCGCACTATTTGTCATTGCTAAGTGATTTCCCTAGTAGCGTGGAAGGATTTGTTGAATCATTGTAGTGTCGTGAGTGCCTATGAAGATGAGTATACATACTACATGTGTTGTTGGGAATAGGAAATTGTATACTTCATAGACATAACTGGTAATTACGTAATAGGCAACATGCAATATTTTTATTTTTGCTTTCATTTTAAAGAACTCCATGCAGAATAAACCAGGAGTATATAAAAAAAATAAAAAAACTTGTTTTAATTTTCTTTTTTAATTTTAAATGCGGTTTTAAAGTAACCGTTTAAATTTGCGCGCGCAAACGGACGTATAGTTCCGATGACGTCACTCCTGTCTGTCACTCAGACCAAAGAGAATATAATACATTACAATTACAATAAATTACAATGTATTATATTCTCTTTGGTCTGAGTGACAGACAGGAGTGACGTCATCGGAACTATACGTCCGTTTGCGCGCGCAAATTTAAACGGTTACTTTAAAACCGCATTAAAAATTAAAAAAACAAGTTTTTTTATTTTCTTAATATACTCCTGGTTTATTCTGCATGGAGTTCTTTAAAATGAAAACAAAATAAAAATATTGCATGTTGCCTATTGGGTCAAACACGCGAGATATTAAAAATTTATAAACAACCAATTTAATTAAATAATGAAATCCTGACTTCATAAAAACATTACCCCTTTTTTCAAGCGACTTCCAAATAGGAGGAGGTTCTTAATTCGTCTGTATGTTTTTTTTATGTGTCATAACTTTTGACTGGGTGAACCGATTTTTATGATTTTTTTTTCATTTGAAAACTAGTGCTTTCCGTGTGGTCTTATATAAATTTTATCAAAATCGGTGTAGTACTTTGTTAGAAAATTAACATAAACCAAAATAATAATGCAAAAATGTTGTTGCGATGGAAGTCGGTTTTTTAACGTGTTTAGCGTTTTATATTATTAAGGCAGTCGGGTCAAGCACGCAAATATTAATAAACAATTTAGTTATACAGGGTCTTCGGCAGATGGTTGAAAATACGAAAATGGGGAATAGGTGGGGTCGCCTCCCACCTATTTTGAGAATTAAAAAAAATCTAGGACTTGTAATTTTTTTTACAGGATTTTTTTTCCTTTTTTTAGAAATTTTGCCATTTTTATACCTTTGAACACATGTAACTTTTTGTTTTTTAAAGCTAGCTCCAAAATCTTTTTTTTAATAGACTTTTATAAGATTGTCGGCTCTAAAAAAAATTATGTTTGTTTCAAGTTATTGCTAAAAACAAAAATGTGGGCCCCCGAACTTAAAAAAAAAGTTGAACAAAAATTTAAAAGTCAACTTTGCGATGCATTTAAAAAAAAATAATGGGGCTGGAAGGCTTCTGTTTTTTTTTAAACATCTCTAAAGCTTAGGCTTTTGAATGGTATGTAATTTGTTTCGGTATCTTTTTTGTAACCGGAGTTGTTAATTTTTTTTACTCAATTGGACCATGTTGACGAAATTCCACTAGTTACATGTTTTGTGAAATGTATCAAATGCAAAGTTGAAAATAATGTAAATACTTACTGTTGGGACGGTTACAAAGAGCAGGTACGTTTTTTTACATTCTTGCACATACATAATGGCTATCTTTTGTCATTTATTGGCATATTGGAGTTAGCACTTCCATATGCCAATAAAATGTCCGCATATTCCGCATTGGTAAATTGAGCCATTTTAAACCACAACAAAGTCTTAACAAAACGTCTGATAATAACAAAAAGTGACAAACAACAAAAAAATTTAACAAAATCACAAACGTTAATAACGTTAACGTTTTTTTTTTGTTTTCGTTAATTTCACTTTGCTGTTTTTGTGATTTTGTTAAGTTTTTTTGTTGTTTGTCACTTTTTGTTATTATCAGACGTTTTGTTAAGACTTTGTTGTGGTTTAAAATGGCTCAATTTACCAATGCGGAATATGCGGACATTTTATTGGCATATGGAAGTGCTAACTCCAATATGCCAATAAATGACAAAAGATAGCCATTATGTGTGTGTAAGAATGTAAAAAACGTACCTGCTCTTTGTAACCGTCCCAACAGTAAGTATTTACATTATTTTCAACTTTGCATTTGATACATTTCACAAAACATGTAACTAGTGGAATTTCGTCAACATGGTCCAATTGAGTAAAAAAAATTAACAACTCCGGTTACAAAAAAGATACCGAAACAAATTACATACCATTCAAAAGCCTAAGCTTTAGAGATGTTTTAAAAAAAACAGAAGCCTTCCAGCCCTATTTTTTTTTTTTAAATGCATCGCAAAGTTGACTTTTAAATTTTTGTTCAACTTTTTTTTTAAGTTCGGGGGCCCACATTTTTGTTTTTAGCAATAACTTGAAACAAACATAATTTTTTTTAGAGCCGACAATCTTATAAAAGTCTATTAAAAAAAAGATTTTGGAGCTAGCTTTAAAAAACAAAAAGTTACATGTGTTCAAAGGTATAAAAATGGCAAAATTTCTAAAAAAAGGAAAAAAATCCTGTAAAAAAAATTACAAGTCCTAGATTTTTTTTATTTCTCAAAATAGGTGGGAGGCGACCCCACCTATCCCCCATTTTCGTATTTTCAACCATCTGCCGAAGACCCTGTATATTAAAACTCGACTGCGTAAAAACATTAACCTTTTATTTTGGGGAGTCGGTAAAATGTATAATATGTCACTTACGCACGGGATTAAAACAAATCTAACGACATCCTTATAAAAAAATATTGGTTCTTTTACACTTTTTTGTCATGTGGTACAATTAACCGTGCTATATCGGGTATTATATAGACGGAGGTTTTTTTTTATTAACAATTGGTAAGCCCTTGGCATCATTTCACCTGATGGTAAGTGACGATGATACCAAAGATGTAAGCGGGCTTACCAAGATTTCCCAACGCAATGGAGAACTGGCTCTATCTTATCTAATATATTCAAGCCGAAACACATCAATGTTGTTAACACTGATAAGATCGTGGTAGTAGCCAAAAGTAGTGGTAGCCAGGCGGGCTTAGAAAATGCCCTACCACCAACCAAACCGAGTCTTTCAAGTTGACCCCACCGGGAATCGAACGCGCGACCTCCTGGTGTGAAGCGAATGGACTATATAACACTTTAAACTTTCACGATTATTCATAACTAGCTGTCCCGGCGAACTTCGTTCCACCCTACACTACCCTACCCTACACTACTCTACCCTACCCTACACTACCCTACCCTACCCTACACTACACTACCCTAACCTCCCTACACTACCCTAACCTCCCTACCCTACCCTAACTACACTACCCTAACCTCCCTACCCTACCCTAACTACACTACACCTACACTACACTATCTTACCCTACCCTAAAACCAATTATTTTTTGACTAAAATTTTTTTTATTGATGAATATCATATTTTAAACTTATTATCCTATTCCGGACGAAGACAAATGCAAAAACACCAAAATCATAAAAATTGGTCCAGCCGTTCTTGAGTTATAAATGGTGTAACTAAAACGACTTTCTTTAATATATATATAGATGTCTACTCGCGACCACGGCTATCGAAGCATAGTCGAAACGTTGAGGTAAAAACAACATCAATACCTGCTCATACGATTTTGTTAAAAAAAAATCACGTCAAGTTCCGCTTTTAATTTGTCATTGCGAATGGACTAACCATTACGCCACGGAGGCGGTGTCATGGTGGTGGCACGTAGTATCACCTGCGTTCACACTATGCCATGCAATTTTGTTCGTTATCACCACTGCAGACCCACCGTACTCTCACGTTGCGGAATGTTAAAAAAAACACGCTTTAAATTATTTTTTTATGTACAAGCTCTTATTTCAGTTTAAGTCATTGACACAAGTATTCGGCCGGCCATGATCAGAACATTCATGGGTCGCGCATTATTGGGACTCCTTAACACATGTTTCGAAATTTAAAAAAGGCAAGGATAGTATATTTCTACTGAAAACAAAATACGATCATGATACCTAGATTCCACCTTCAAGGTTCATCATCAGATCAACTTCAAAATACCATAATAGTGTAGTGTCACCGGGAATACGGCTTTCTACTAAATTTCAGCTCAATCAGATCCCTGGAAGTTGCTCTGAAATCGAGTGGATAATTTGAACCTTATTAACAAGGCACAATAAAAGTTTGCAATTATTTTCCTCGCTGCAACTGGATAGGTTTCGAGTCCTGGTCCTGGAGGCAAACCGACATGGTTTCACACAGACACTCCAACACCTCAATGTATCGATGGTTCATTTGGCACCGCTGGAGAGACTGTAGCACATCCCAGGTTTCGACTGAATCAAAGGCTTTCTCATAGTCCACAAACGCCAAGCATAGTGGCTGATTGTACTCTTCGATCTTCTGTATAATCTGCCGCAGCGTATTTATGTGGTCTATGGTACTAAAGCCTTTTCGGAAACGGGCTTGTTCGGGAGTCTGGAAGTCGTCAAACCTGCGTGTGAGACGATTCATAATGACTCTCGAAAACAGTTTAATGACATACGGAACTGAGACATGGTTGCTTTCTATGGGCCTCATAAGAAGGCTCAAGGTCACCCAAAATGAAATGGAGCGTGCTATGCTCGGAGTTTCTCTGCGTGATCTAATCAGAAACAAGAGATCCGCAGGAGAACCAAAGTAACAGACATAGCTCTCAGAATCGCCAAACTGAAGAGGCAGTGGGCAGGGCATATAGCTCGTAGAACCGATGGCCGTTGGGGCTGTTAAGTTGTCGGGTGGCGACCGCGCACCGGAAAACGAAGCGTGGACCGACGACCTGGTGAAGATTTGCGGGAAGCCAATGGATGCGGGCAGCGCAGGACCGGTCATCGTGGAAATCCTTGGGCAGGCCTTTGTCCAGCAATGGACGTTTTACGGCTGACATGATGAATTATTTTCGAAAAACCTTAAATTTATATTTATATTTATTTTCCTTCACCGTTAAACTAATCGGTAAGTATATGTACGTAAGTTTTTTAAAATACTCATTGGTACATTGGCAGTCCAGATTTGAACCTGGTACCTCTGGTTAGAAGGACCGAGTCGTTACCGGTTCAGCCACCGATGCTTTTTACTTCACTTGCTTAGTAGCAAAGAATAAAGCTAGGTACGTCATGAAAAAATTGAAAATAATTTGGGTTTGTATGGGAAGTACCTTATTGTGATTTGTTCTGGAATAATGAAGTACCGAGTGCAGTAGGCCTTATTAAGTTCTTGTTAATTACAAAGTTTTATTAAAATTGTTACAGTCATTTTTGAGAAAAAGTAACAAACAACTTGGATTTGTATGTGAACTGTTGCGTATTGTAGGCCATATACAGTTATAGTAACGTACCGAGTTTCGTCAAAATCGTTAGAGCCATGTTTCAGTAAAAATTATAAGTGATTTTTTACTATCGTGGCAACCCTAAAAAATAAAAATAGAGAAAATATGAAAAAAACGGCTGAAGATATAAAAATAACATTTCCCTAACCCAAATTTCACCCAGATACCTCCATCAGTAGACACACACACACACACTTTTTTTAAGGCTATTAGCAAGTACTAATATATATAGTTTAAGACAATCGATCCCCATCAAAATCTTTACTTAGATTTTTTTTGTCATCACAATACCTTCTTCACTCCTTCGTACTTTTTTTAAGGCTATTAGCAAGTACTAATATATATATATATATATATATATATATATATATATATATTAGTACTTGCTAATAGCCTTAAAAAAAGTGTGTGTGTGTGTGTCTACTGATGGAGGTATCTGGGTGAAATTTGGGTTAGGGAAATGTTATTTTTATATCTTCAGCCGTTTTTTTCATATTTTCTCTATTTTTATTTTTTAGGGTTGCCACGATAGTAAAAAATCACTTATAATTTTTACTGAAACATGGCTCTAACGATTTTGACGAAACTCGGTACGTTACTATAACTGTATATGGCCTACAATACGCAACAGTTCACATACAAATCCAAGTTGTTTGTTACTTTTTCTCAAAAATGACTGTAACAATTTTAATAAAACTTTGTAATTAACAAGAACTTAATAAGGCCTACTGCACTCGGTACTTCATTATTCCAGAACAAATCACAATAAGGTACTTCCCATACAAACCCAAATTATTTTCAATTTTTTCATGACGTACCTAGCTTTATTCTTTGCTACTATTAGTTTAAGACAATCGATCCCCATCAAAATCTTTACTTAGATTTTTTTTGTCATCACAATACCTTCTTCACTCCTTCGTCGCTCGAAAGTAAAAAAAACCTATTCTTAGCACCCGAGTCCGCGTAGAGTTTCTGTATTTTCCCACGGGAACTCTTAAATTTTCCGGGATAATAAGAGTCCTATATGTTAACCCGGGCTATAAAGAACCACCATACAAAATTTCATCAAAATCGGGCTGGTAGTTTTTTCGTGATGCGTAAACATACAGACAGACAGACAAAAACTCCAAAAGTTGTTGTTTTCCACCACAGTTATTACTTTCCAAAACTATTTCATGTACAGACATGGCCCCGTTACAGTTTTGTTATATGTTATTAAGATCACAGATAAGAAAAAAAACACCGGTAGCACTCCGGGAGTGCCGGCAGAAGTGAAAACTTAACAATTCACATATACGAGTACACAACAATGTGGTTACTACACAACCACGGAGCACAAACAAAGAGGAGCTGGCCTAAGCAACTGTGCACTGTGATTTTCGTCAGGTGCCCATGTATCGAGACTCGCATTATTGGTGTGTTTTCGCATTTTTAAGAAGAAAAGGATGAAGTGTTGTGTTTTATCGTGTCGAAGTTATTCAGACAGACGTTCTAATGCTATGAATGGTATCACATTTCATTTGTAAGTAATTTTATACGTAATTATTAAAATAGTTCTAGAAAATTCTCGGCTTTCAAGTATAAATTATACTTCTCGACACTAGGTGGCGTAACTTTTGTGAATAAAAAATACGAGTACGTAAAGTTCCGCATTGGTATATAGTTATAATCATACGTGGATACTGAAAATTAAAGTATACAATTAAACCTGAATACTTTTTAGTCGCCAAAACAGTACTTTAGTGATTTTTATAATTATATTGTAAACAGGCCGCCATCTATCGTCAACAAGAACAACTATTTTCAACGTACCAAATATCCAGGGCCGTAATTAGATTCAAATAATTTTACCGAATAACACACGGCTATGGTCAGTAATGAAATAACATTTTCATAGCAAATATTTTCAAGTAACAAAGATCTGAGTTGTATACATACTCGTACTATTCTCCGTGACTGTTCATGAATTGAAAGAACTTCGAATGTTAAATAATCATTTTATTCATATTAAGATAATTTACCACCTAGTTAATTTTATTTCTTTTTGTTTGTTTTAGATTTCCATCCGATGATAATTTAAAACAACAATGGATCACAAAAGTGAATAGACCGGATTGGACTCCGACAAAATATACAAAGATTTGTTCTTGCCATTTTAATGATGCAGACTTCATAGTGACAAAAAAAGGCCATAAAAAATTAAAGATGGGCACTTTACCTAGTTTAAAACTGGATTTGTCGGTTGGTTTCGGTATTGTTTGTATAACCGACTTTCAATTATTTTAGGAGAATAAGTATGTATTTCATTTTATTTTTTAAATTACAGCTTTGACCAATCACCGACTGTAAATCATATTATACTGCTGATTAAATCTTTATCAGAAAAATATATAGATATTCGTTTTAAGCATTTCGCAACCATTCAAAACGATAGGGCAACGAACCGACAACAACTAACTAAAACTGTTATTTTCGCAGGTAATTGAATTTTGTAAATAAAATTATGTTCGTAATAATGATTTGTCTATTATTTTGTGCTAGAAATTTTAAGTACGTCAGTACACATACAAAACAGTAAAAATGTTAACCCTCATTTTATTCATTTATTACACAAACTTTTTAAAGCTCATAGTTCTGAGTATGTCCCATTACTTTCTACACTTATTGACATCTAGTGTGAAATAGCTGAACTACGTAGTGACATCAATATGTCGATGTTAGGTCGCTAGGCGAGTAGTTTTGCTACTAACCGGCAGATGGAAAATTGAGAAAAGCGCCCTGTGCTGCCTAAGCCACAGTATATATATTAGTACTAACCTAAGCGGAGCAGCACACTCAGGCACGGTAGAAAGAGTGGGAGATACTTGTTCCTCTCCCTTCCCCTCGATCTTACGCTTTTTCGATCAGCATCACGTGACCCTGACGCGAGTTTGGAAGTTTTTACCCATCCAACAAAAAGTGCTCAGCGCCGCTAAAGAAGTTTTCACTTCAAAAATTAACCGCTGTATATAAGATATTCAGTTTTGTTTCAATACACTACCACAACTTTAACACTATTTTGATAAGAACTGAAGTTCAGTCTTTAGTATTCACTACAGCAGCCTTTTAACTTCTACCTTCATTACATCATCCAAAGGCAGCGTTCTATTTTCAAACTTCAGCGTTCTATTTTTAAACTTCAGCGTTCTATTATTGAACTTGATCGTTTAGATATCTCTCTACAAACGCTTTTAAAACTTGGATTCCACCATTTTCTGAAGCTTCCCTCGCTTATCCTTCTATATTTATTATTTTGGAATTTATTTATCGCTTCACAAAGGTCGCATATGGAATTCGTTGTAGGCACATATTTGTAATGTTTCTGCCAACGAAAAAACTCTAGGTAAGCTGTCAAGTTTTTTGTAAGGTAAGCTAATTTTGCAGCAATTTTTGCTCCCGGGTAATGCGTAGCATCGATGTAGGAGTTTGGCGGTAAAAACCTGAAATAAAACACCATTATGTAAAACTTCTTTAATTATTGTATCTGTTTTTTCACTCTTATGTTGTGCAATAAAGTGTTTTTAATCAATTAATCATTTTTTAATTATACAACAATTAAGTAACAGAATTGGTCCCGGTAACTGGGGCTTCTACTCATCATACTGAACAACTTTTGTTTTGTATAAATATTTATCTTTTCATACAAATCGATCAGCTGATCGACCAATTTTGTGCATTTTTGTATGGAGGGTCAAAAATTTGTTATGAGAATAGACTATAGACTATAGAGAGAGACTATAGGTGCCTTAGGGAAAGTTATTCAACGTCATGAGTAGAACCCCCAGTTAACGGGACGTACACCAATTTTGTTACACCCTGTATAGTGTTAATTTGCAATCGGACCTTTAAAAACAATTAACCTATTTATGCCTAACTATCATCATATCAGCTCATATACGTCCCCACCGAGGGGCTAGAGCTTACCCTGAATTAGGTCGATCGGGTCTTAGTCGACCATGCGGGCCCAGTGGGGGTTGGTCGACTTCACACACAACCTTCGAGTTTCTTCGCGGGTGTCTGCAGGTTTCCTCACGAGGTGTTTCCTTCACCGTAAGAGCGTCGGATAAACGTACTGGAATCGAAATTCGAAAACACGTGGCAGGATTTGAACCACGACCTCCCGGACAAGAGGTAGCGGCCCTTGCCATTACGCCACCGACGCTTATCTCAAATTAATTAATCACGTCTTATTATTAGACATATCTACCTTGAATAATTAGCTCCACCGAAGACAACGGGAACAGAATTATGCAATAGACCCTTCAAAACCTTCTCCGTGACATAGTCAGGTGACAATGCATTCTCAAATGCAAAATAAAAATAATAATTCGTCAAACTCTTAACGCAATTCGAATCATTTTCACGCAAACACTCCTTCGTTCCACAATTTCCTACTGAATCTACGTCGTATCCGTATTTGTTAATTAGTTCAAATCTTATTGTATTATAAGTTGTTTCTCTTCTACTCAGCGTGTAACAGTTAGATACAAACCACACTCCAAGTTTCATTTTGCTTAGCAATATCTTCTTTCTGTCAACCTTCTCACCTTCCAGATCAGCCCATTTCATATCTATGAGAGGACCAACGAAGTTATCATTTAAATCAAGAATACTAAAATAAGGCCATGGCACATCAGAATCAAGGCGATATGTCCATGTCAAATTGAAGTAATTATCAAACTTCTCATCACAAACGGGATAATTATCAGCCGATTCTCGACAAGCAAACACGTAGATTTGTTCCAGTGATCTACTGCTCGGTAGAGTTGAGTTGTAGTGCGCGTTTCCTCCATCTATCAAAATGGCATCAAAATTTTTGTAATCATTTCCTAGGAGATTTTTATCGTCGGTCACATAACAATTGTCGTACCGGCATTTCTTTTCAACAAAAGCTTCCTGCTTAGCTTTCAATTCATCCCACATCTCATGCTTTTTCGACCAAATAAGCAAATATTTCAAATTATTTTCTCGGAAGCGCTTCTTTGGATTAAAAGGATCGTAGTTACTAATTCTCTTCACGTGAAAGTGAATGATCTTAGATCTTGATAAGTCAGTCCATGTAGTACCGTTTATGACTTTGAAAAAAACAAAAACTACTGTGAAAGCAACGCTTACTTTAAAAAGTGTTTTAATGTGTTTTGTTATAATGAGCATCTTTAATTTAGATGATAGGTATGTCAACGTAGATGCACTACTTGTAGAATGAGGTATAACCCAATAGAGGTTGTGATTTTATAGTGGCCCGTCATAAAAGAAGGCGAGAATGTAAGATTCTTCTTAGAAGCAATGAATGGCTTTTGTTGTACTTAAGATGATTGACTGTTCCTATTTCGTTGAAACAATAAGAAAATGACGTCATGTGGATTACACTAGCATTAAAATGCTTCTTTTTTTCATCGTTGATATTTTTAATTTATTTTTTTTCACAATAGATAAGCCCTGTGCCAAGCCATCATCTCATCTGATGGTAAGTGACGATGATGCCGAAAATGAAAGCGCACTTACCACGATTCCAAATTTCCGATATATATATATTTATTTTTGCATCATCTCACCTGATGGTAAGTGACGATGATGCCGAAGATGGAAACGGGCTTACCAAGATTCCCCAACGCAATGGAGAACTGACTATCTTATCTTCCAGCTGGAATACGTCAATGTTGTTAACACTGATGTTTGGCGGCAACACTTAGCTAGCCAGGCGGGCTTAGAAAATGCCCTACCACCACCCAAACCGAGTTTTACAATGTTAGAGCTTGCCGGGATCATTTTTAAGTATACAGGTTTTCTTGACTTGTTTTCAAATTTTAAATTTCAATTATACAATTGTAATATGTGTTAGGGATTTTAAAAAATACAAATTCCTTGAAACAATGTTACAATGTAATATATGTTGTAAGAATAATTAACAAGTATTGGGTACCTTCTTAATCATTTACTTTACATTCTCATGGTTGTATTCAATGGAGCAAGCTCTATTCAAAGCTAGTCAATAATTATGGCAATACTAATGGCCCAGACTTCAGAGATAGGTCAGGCTTTGTCTCCTGAATTATTGTAATTGCCACAGACCCCAAACACGGTCATTGAAACATACGGCCTACTGCCAGTATACCTTGCAGACAGTAGGCACTACATTGTACCGGTATATATACTAGCTGTTTCCCGCGGCTTTGCCCGCTCAGATCCCGGTGAAAAAAAAATTATACCTATTCTCAGACCTACCGAATATACACAGAAAATTTCATGGAAATCCGTCCAGCCGTTTCGGAGGAGTGTGACAACTAACACTGTGACACGAGAATTTTATGAATATAGAGAAGAGATATAGAATATTATAAAACAATGTCTCTCGCTGCGTCTGTCTACCTGTTTGAACGCGATTAACTCTAAAACTACCGAACGGATTATCATACGATTTTCACCAATGGACGGAGTAATTCATGAGGAAGGTTTATATTTGTACAATTCCCTCTGGAAGGGTATTAATAACAAATTATTGTACAATTCATTTTTTTTACCACGGCGTAGCAGTCAAGTCTATAAGCTTCACATCAGGAGATTTTGTATGATTCGGTTTACTTGGTAGAAACCTAGAATGGCGTGTTATAAGCCGTGATAGTTTTCCTTTTAAATTGATTATAGTATGTCCTACTACTTATAATTTTTTTCAGATAAGTATCCTGAATTAGCGGTTTAGCTTGTGGGGGGGAGACACTTGACATGAACAAAAATTTGCACTTTAAAGCCAGAGATTTGTTACCATAGATGGGTTATGCACTAACCAACAACATTTGAAAATCGAAGCCATTTACACACACAATGTTATAGGTAGTTCCCTTCTATTGCACCGAATGTTACTAAGAAAAGAGATGCCAATTGGCATCATTTTTTTGCTTCACTTTTTAGACGCATGTAACCTATCTACCTCCCCTTAAATATAGCATATCTCTGTTTAAAGCTTAATATTTCGCAAAATGATCCCTTAATTAAAAAAAACCGGTCAAGTGCGAGTTGAATACAGTTGAGTCAAATACCAAATATCACATTTAAAATCCTCACAGTAAGACGCGAGAGTTAACTACTACTAGCGATATCTAGTGATGTTTTAGTGAACTATTTTCCGTAAGTAAACGTATTATATTCATTGTACCACTTTATTTTCAATTGATATAATTCTTATAGGTTTTTCTGTAATCTACAAACAATGAACTATATTTCGTATTTTTTTCAAAATTTTAGGGTCAGTAGTGTCTCAGATCAGGGGGGAATGGTCAAATTACGTCTTTTTTCATGAATAAAATCAAAACTTTTTATTTTACAATAATAACAAAAATATGATGCCAAGGGCTTACCAATTGTCAATAAAAAAAATATATATATTTCAGATCCTCATAACGAGCATTTTTCATTTGATATATGACACAGTAAGGTTTTCAAAACTTTTTTTTTTCCTAATTTTTTCCCCCGAAAATGACCCTAAAATATAGAGAAGAGATATAGAAGATGATAAAACAATGTCTCTCGCTGTGTCTGACTACCTGTCTGAATGCGATTAACTCTAAAACTACCGAACGGATTATCATACGATTTTCACGAATGGACGGAGTGATTCATGAGGAAAGTTTATAGGTGTACAATTCCCTCTGGAAGGGTATTAATAACAAATTATTGTACAATTCATTTTTTTAACCACGGCGTAGTGGTCAAGTCTAAAAGCTTCACATCAGGAGATTTTGTAAGACTCTGTTTACTTTGTAGAAGCCTAGAATGGCATGTTCCAAGCCAGCCTGGCTAGCTACCACCATTTTATCTAAGTCTTGCCACCAAGCATCTTTGTTATTATTATATCAGCTCATATACGTCCCCACCGAGGGGCTCGAGCCTATAGGGCGATTAGGCCTTAGTCGACCACGCGGGCTCAGTGCGGGTTGGTCGACTTCACACACAACCTTCGAGTTTCTTCGCAGGCGTGTTCAGGTTTTCACACGATGTTTTCCTTCACCTCTAAAGCAATCGGTAAGTATATATACGTAAGTTTTTGAAAAACTCATTGGTACATTGGCCGTCCAGATTTGAACCCGGTACCTCTGGTTAGATGGACCGAGTCGTTACCTGTTGAGTCACCAACGCTTTTTACCCGACTGCGCCAGAAGGAGGGTTATGTTTTTCGAGAGTATGTATGTATGTATGTATGTTTGTATGTATAATTGTTTGGCACGCTCTGCAGCCTGAACGGCTGGATGGATTTTAGCTTGAGACGTGTCGTTAGATTCGTATTTAATGGCGGATTTTTGGCGCTAAATTCAAATGAACTCATTAAATAATAAAACTAAAAAAATGAATAAAATAAAAAACGGTAATTTAAAAAACTAAAAAACCCGCCTGCGTTTCTGTGTAATTTGGAAATGAAAAACCCTAAAACAAGAAAGTCGTCATACCCGATTGCACTTAACTTAAGAAAAATTTTAGCAGTCGGGACCCATTCTAGAAATGGAGGCACAGTGAATTGAGAGCACATACCTATATTATATTGCAGATTACTCCAATATACTGACTAGACGGCTAACTTTCTAGAATGGGTCCCGACTGCTACAATTTTTCTCAAGTTAAGTGCAATCGGGTATGACGACTTTCTTGTTTTAGGGTTTTTCATTTCCAAATTACCCAGAAACGCAGGCGGGTTTTTTAGTTATTTAAATTACCGTTTTTTTTAACTATATTTTTAGCTATTTTAACAGCATTAAAATTAAAATAAGCCCGGTTTCATCTTTGATATCATCGTCACTTACCATCAGGTGAGTTGAAGTCAAGAGCTTAACAATTATTGTTTTTATCGTAATTACCTATAAATTTTCAAGAACTAAAGTAATGTTTCTCTCATCGATGTCGAATTGTCGAAATTAGTCAAATAACTAGTTATTGAAAAGTAGCGAAGTTAAATTATAATATTATAAACTAGCTGTCCCGGCGAACTTCGTACCACCTTACACTACCCTACCCTACACTACACTACCCTACCCTATCTTACCCTACCCTAGTTACACTACCCTACCCTACCCTACCCCACACTACACTACCCTACCCTAACCTACCCTACATAAGAACCTTCTCCTGACAATAACGAACTTAACAAAAAAAGAATTAGCGAATTTGGCCAGCCAGCCGTTCATGCGTGATGCGATGACCGGACGAAATAGGGGTTCATTTTTATATATAGATTACTAGCTATTTCCCGCGGCTTCACCCGCGTGGACATCGTTTCTTTGACTTTTCGAGGTAGCGCAGTGCGCGAGCCGCAAGCAGCTCGCGAGCGAGAAACAAAATTAGCCTATGTGTTAATCCAGGTCCTAATCTGTCTATCTACCAAATTTCAGCCAGAACCGTTCAGTAGTTTTTGCGTGAAGAAGTAACAAACATACACACTCACAAACTTTCGCCTTTATTAGTGGGATTATAGTACTCGTATGTTACAAAATTGGTGTAGGAACCGTGAGGTCGCACTTCTACTTACCTTGAACAGCTTTACCTATGGAAATCTCTGAAAAAAATATATGTCTCTCGAAAACCTAACCGATTTCATTAAAAATAATTAAAAACCCGACTGCATACAACATTATCCCTCTTTTTGGGCAGTCGGGTAAAGATGTATCATATGTCACTCCAAAATCCATCAAACCATTTATGCTAACCAATTTCACTGCAAATAAATAATCATTTCAATTCAGCCAAAAAATCAGACTTACATATTTATTTTATTTTTATTTTTTTATTTACAATTGGTAAACCCTTGACAACATCTCACCTGGTGGTAAGTGACGATGTTGCCGAAGATGGAAGCGGGCTTACCAAGATTTCCCAACGCAATGGGGAACTGGCTATCTTATCTTCATGCCGGAACACACCAATGATATCAACATTGATATTTGGCGGCAAGACTTAGATAAGATGGTGGTAGCTAGCCAGGCGGAATTAGAAAATGCCCTACCACCAACCAAACCGAGTCTTACAATTGACCCCGCCGGGAATCGAACCCCGCGACCTCCTGTCTAAAGCCAGTGAACTTTGCCTCTGAGCTACGGAGGCGGATATGTATGTAATCACCCGATTATCCATGTAGGTATGTACCTACAGGGATAATCGGGTGATCTATTTGTATCAAGATTTCTTTGTGTTTTTTCGCATATCAACCATGGAGCTCTTGGTACTTATACTATGGTTTTTTTCATCCACAATTGGTAAGCCCTTGACATCATCTCACCTGATGGTAAGTGACGATGATGCCGAAGATGGAACCGGGCTTACCAAGATTCCTCATCGCAATGGGGATCTGGCTATCTTATCTACAAGCCGGAACACATCAACGATGTTAACATTGATGCTTAGCGGCAAGACTTAGCTATTAGGTGGTAGCTGGCCAGGCGGGCTTAGAAAATACCCTTCCACCAACCAAACCGAGTCATAAAAAGTTAAACTCCGCCGGGAATCGAACCGTCGACCTCCTTATGACAAGCTAATGGACGTAACCATTACGCCACGAAGGCGGTTAAGAGGAACTAACGAATAGGTATTAGAATAAAATGTTCTTGTCTTCCTCCCCCAAACCACTCCATATAGAGCAAGAAAGGGAGAACTACAGCGCAGACTGATAATAGGCACAAAAATTTACCAAAACAGCATTTTGTAGTACCCTAATTCCTCCTCCAAAACTTGAGCAATAATAATATTTTTTTCAAAAAGATTTTAAAAAACGCTTTACTTATGCCTTTACGTTTTCATTTCATTGTTAATATGCGTATTATTTTTTGGTGGGTGTCTGAAAATGACGTTTTAATTGGGACAATTTTCTCAGTTTTTGAAGGCTCCTACTTCATATGATAATTAGAATATGGGGAAAAAATAAAACATACCGACATGGCCATGGTAGATATAAGTTTGATGGAAAAATCATTTTAGTTCCATTGTCATTATCCAGGGAGAAAACGGGGGACTACGTTTGTATGGTAAAAATGGCGCCCGCGTTTCCTCTTACTCGTAAGTAGGTACATATATTTATGGTACATATATTTATGGTACATATAATATGGTACATATATTTATGGTACATATATTTATGTTGTGGCGACAGCTGCAGCACCCGCCACTAACAACTACATACCTCAACTCAAGACTGAACCATCGGTCATACTATATGGAAAGTTGCATCTTCATCTCGATAGATGGCATCTACAACGCACTATCAACAGTTCCTTGCTCATAAGCATATATACAAGAACCAACTATACACGGTTGGTCCACGGCCGGACCCCAGGCACACCACCTCGCCTGGCGGAGATATCTCCTAATGTTCTCCTCATGTAGGAGCACATTCATTCCTACATTGGTGACCCCGACGCAGAACATCGACGCACCTTCAGCCAGCAACACCATTCCTATATTGGTGACCCGACGCTGAACATTGACGCACCTTCGGCAACAGCTCCTCAACAGCCCTCCAGCCGGTAAAGCAAGCCAACAGCAGCATAGCAGTCCAATGCGAAGTTTACCAGGACCATCGCAGCCGTCATATCGAGCTTCCTGGCCCTGCACTTCACTCCGAAGCTCATCAAGTTCGCAGCCGTCGACACAGCATCAAAACTCCACGGACCTGCAGCTTCACTCTTCAGGCAGTAAGTTGTCGGCAGCTCACGTTGTAGAGCATGCGCTCCACGTAACCTGCTTCCCTTGCACCGTACGCCTAAACCACCTCCTCGTCCCGACTCACCGTGGACTCGAGTAGAGCAACATTGGCCTGGCGTCTCGACTCACCGCAGACGCCGCATCGCGACGCGTATCGTCGCTCCGCCGCACCGCAACATTGGACTTCCAACTCAATATGGATATCGACCTCCGGTCTCGGAGGGGGAGTAATGTGGCGACATCTGCAGCAACCGCCACTAATTACTACATACCTCAACTCAAGACTGAACCATCGGTCATACTATATGGAAAGTTGCATCTTCATCTCGATAGATGGCATCTACAACGCACTATCAACATTTCCTTGCTCATAAGCATAATTATATACAAGCACCAGCCATATACGGTAGGTCCACGGCCGGACTTAAACTTACACCGATTTTGTTCCACCCTTACCTATGCCAATCTATGTCTTAAAAATTAAGACTTTCCATACAAAGTTTCAAATCGACTAATCAATAACTATTGAAAACTAGCTTTTGCTCGCTGCTTCACATGCGTGTGTGTCTTTTTATTACCCGACTGCGACAGAAGGGCTGTTTTCGAGTGTATGTATGTATGTTTATTTCTTTGGCACGCCCGCCCTGTAGCCTAAACGGCTTAATAGATTTTGGAAAGCGAGGTGTCGTTAGATTTGTCTTAATCCCGTGCAATATAAAATATGGCAATCTATGAACTTTTGACAAATCTAACTGCACTTCTTAAGTTGGTCGACTATTACTCCTAAACTAAGAAAGCCTACTTAGCCATGATAGTTTTTCTTTTAAATTGATTGTATGTCCTACTATTTACAATTTGTTTCAGATGTCCTGAATTAGCGGTTTAGCTTGTGGGGGGGGAGACACTTGACTCGAACAAAAATTAGCACTTTAAAGCTTAATATTTGGCAAACCGATCAATAAATCAAAAAATGGTTACAGCAAGCCCTCAATGGTTTTGAAAGACCTATTCAGCGATACCCCACACGATAGGGTGTTATGTAGAAGAGGTACCATAAAAAAAAAAAAAAAAAAAAAAAAACGAGACCTACAGTACTCGCATATGATGTGTAACATGTGACAAAATACTTATGAAATTAATTAATTATCGGGTCGTACATTCACGGGCCGACCCTTCGAATAGTAGTATGTCATCTTTGCCTTTGCCATCACACTAGGCGGCATGGCTATGACAACCTTAGTTTTCGAGAATTAAAAAACGTTCGCATTTCCTGTTACACATTTCCGTCCCATTTCACGAAATCACTCCCACAAATTGCAGGAAAGCGAGAGCAAAGATGTTACACATCAAAAACGATTATTTTGTGTGATTAAAATGTATAATCATGCCAAATTACAGCTTTCTAGTATTAATAGTATAGTCCGACCAACGGACAGACAGACATGGAGAAACTATAAGGGTTCCTTGTTGACTTCAGAACCCTAAAAGTTAACATTTGCCTTCAGCTCTTTAGGGAACAAAAAGTCGCGCGCTGTATAAACATTGATACAACATGGCATTTGTAAACACAGGAAATTCAAAAGCGAAAACCTCTCCCTGTTTCCTCTTCCGGTGTTTTTTCGCCGGTTTAGCATCCGAGCTGTCATGCTGACATTGAAAGCACTATCTAAAAGTGTCTATCTTATAAGTGTCGTTGTATTGGTGGTCGGACCTCAGACAGTTTGGTCAAAGTATATTTAGTACTACCATATAGAATGGACACTCCCTGCCGCGACCTCACCCCCTCGTCACCCAGATTGATATTGATTGGTTACATTTTGGTTGTCGAACGTATAGGATTTCACCGCCATTTTGTTTGTTCCGTCATTCCTTTTTTGAAATGTCATTTCTGGCCCGTTGTATGAAGTGTCCAGGGTGTGGTTTGGTCACAGTATTACAATATAGCGGCTTACAGTGGAGCAACGAATGTACTTACGCAGAGCAACGGAAGGGTACTTGCGGGGCAGCGGGCGGCGCGACACAGCCTGGCAAACTCGAGTTTGCCAGGCTGACTACAGGCTAGTATGGGCTAGTACCTACGCCGTGGCGGCATCGTGCGACATCAAAGGCGTTGCGCTACTGTAAGCCATATCGTAATACTGTGGTTTGGTCCCATATCAGTTTTGTGAGTGGCAGCAGAAAAGGCGCAAATGTAGGTATCTACTGGTTACGTTTTATTACATAAAAACTTTTTTTTATCCACAAATGCTAAGCCCTTGTCATCATCTCACCTGATGGTAAGTGACGACTTTATTGGTGTTCTAGTAACTTTTTAGTAAATTTTAGCAGAAGTGAATGCAGAAATGCTTTATCACAGTATCAGAAGAGCAAATAGTACTCCTTACCTTCCATATAATCCTGACGGACTTCTATTGTTTTCTTGGGAATAAATTACTTAAATTGATTTTTATAACTCGGTGACATAAACAGGTACACTTGTTATTTTTCAAGCGACTTCCAAAAAGGAGGAGGTTCTCAATTCGTCTGTATGTTTTTTTTTATGTGTGTTACCTCAGAACTTTTGACTGGGTTTATCCGCTCGGGCACATTCGTAGATCACGGAGGCGGCAGCATAAATGATAATGATGATAATGTATGCAAAACAAATAGGTTAGCCAACATAACGTCAGAGGAACTATTTGATGAAACGCACTCTAGTAGTGTGCCAATCGAACCACCTCGTTATTCATAAGGACGATTACTGCTAGTCATTTGAGTTCCTTTTCAAGCGACTGCCATAAAGGAGGAGGTTCTCAATTCGTCTGTTTTTTTAATGTATATTATACCTCATAACTTTGGACTGGGTGACCGGATTTTTATGATCCTTTTTTTATTTGAAAGCTAGTACTTCCCGTGTGGTCCCATATAAATTTTATCAAAATCTGTGTAGTACTTTAGTAGAAAATTAACAAAAACCAAAAATAATAATGCAAAAATGTGCTAATTTGTTGCGGTGGAAGTCGGTTTTTTAACGTGTTTAGCGTTTTCAATTATTACCCGACTGCTGGGCTATATTTTTCGATTGTATGTATTTTGGAGTGCGAGGTGTCGTTATATTCGTGTTGATATTAAGTGACATATAAGCGTCGGTGGCTCAACCGGTAACGACTCGGTCCTCCTAACTAGAGGTGCCAGGTTCAAATCCAGACGGCCAATGTACCAATGAGTTTTTTCAAAACTTACGTACGTATACTCACCGATTGCTTTAACGGTGAAGGAAATCATCGTGAGGAAACCTGCACACACCTGCGAAGAAACTCGCAGGTTGTGTGTGAAGTCGACCAATCCGCACTGGGCCCGCGTGGTCGACTAAGGCCCGATCGCCCTAATTCAGGGTAGGCTCGAGCGCCTCGGTGGGGACGTAAATGAGCTGATATGATGATTAAGCGACATAGTATACTTTTTTACCTGACAGGCCAAAAGAAAACAGAGAACTCAGAGAACTCAGAGCGTGCTATGCTCGGAGTTTCTCCGCGTGATCGAATCAGAAACGAGGAGATCCGTAGGAGAACCAAAGTAACTGACATAGCTCACAGCTTCACAAAACTGAAGTGGCAGTGGGCAGGGCACATAGCTCGTAGGGGGGAGGCCTATGTCCAGCAGTGGACGTCCTTCGGCTGATATGATGATGATGACTTTGCTTCTCTTGGTTATAACAGCTCCATCTATCAAGCTACATTTTTTCTCAATTTAGCTTTTAGGAAATGCCTCATTACGTATATCTTTATTTATTTTATAAATAGTTTAATTTATCACAATTGGTAAGCCCTTGGCATCATCTCACCTAATGGTAAGTGACGATGTTGCCGAAGATGGAAGCGGGCTTACCAAGATTCCCCAATGCGATGGGGATCTGGCCATCTTACCTTCAAGCCGGAACACATCAACGCTGTTAACACTGATGTTTGGCCTCAAGACTTAGATAAGATGTTGGTAGCTAGCCAGGCGGGCTATAAAAATGCCCTACCGCCAACCAAACCGAGTCTTACAACCTGCGACCTCCTGGTGTGAAGCGAATGGACTAACCATTATGTCATGGAGGCGGTTAGTATTTATACTTTGTGTTAAGGCTATAAGATGCCTCAATCCGAGCAGGTTGATACGTGTTAAAATAATATCAAACGTAAGTCTATTCACTTTAAGTTCAAATCCATGCGGACTTCAGAGCGCCTATTACGTTGAAACCGGACGCCCAATTCTCGATTTTATTACTTTTTTATACTTTCAAATAAGTTTTAAAAAAGTGTTCAATTAAAATGAAAGGTCTTAAAGTCGCCGATTTTTGTGTATTGATTTCATTCAACATTAACTATTTGTTGTCGAGAAATTTTGAAATTAATGCCAAAAACAGGGTCTACAGTATATTTTGTACATAAAACTGGTAATATTTTTAATAGATTTTTTATTACTTTAAGTATATTATATTTTTTTCCTTAATGACTCCTTTACACAGTCTTTCAATAATTTAAATTGAATATTGTTAAGGCCTTAAATGATCCAATCCAATCAGTCGTTCCCCCAATGCTGGGGATCGTGACCGTCATGTCATCGGGCTCTCCACCGGGCTCTGTCACTCGCTGCGTGCACTGCTTCGTGTAGCTGCAGAGCAGTGGTGCTGGTGACTTGGGTGCACCACTTGGCAGGAGGTCTTCCTCGAGCTCTT
Source organism: Coleophora flavipennella (assembly GCA_947284805.1). Classification (NCBI taxonomy): domain Eukaryota; kingdom Metazoa; phylum Arthropoda; class Insecta; order Lepidoptera; family Coleophoridae; genus Coleophora; species Coleophora flavipennella. The sequence continues at coordinate 6,081,384 of OX369255.1, read as the reverse complement.
TTGCCCTCTACCTTTCCCGTCATGATTTGGTACTCTAAGCTGTTGGGACGGCGTGCACAGTGTCCAAAGAATGAGAGCGAGCGTTGTTGGCACACTGTTGAAAGGCGGGTCCTAACTTTGAGCTCCTCTAGGATGGAGAGATTTGTCCTCATGGCTGTCCAAGGAATACGTAGTAAACGACGCCAACACCACATCTCAAATGCATCTATCCTGCTTTGCATGTTTGCTTTAATTGTCCAGGTCTCTGAACTATACAGGAAGATGGAGAATACCAGGGCTTTGACCAGTCGGACTTTGGTTTTCCGTTGGATGGACCTATCCTTCCACACCTTATCAAGTTTGCTCATAGCACTTTTTGACATCTGAATGCGGCGGATTATTTCTTTGTCGCAGTTGCCGTCGTTACAGATAAGTGAGCCAAGATAGTTGAAGACCTTGACACATTCAAGACCTTGCAGCACATTAGGATGTGTGAGTGTATTATCTCTATCGACGACCATGACTTTGGTTTTCGCTCTGTTGATGCGTAAAAATAATCCTTAAATGATAGGATTCCAAATTGGCGCAAAACAACTATTCTGCTTTTTCGTCTCATTGTTGATACTTACTCATTGACAGATTACCAAGACCACACAACGTTTTCGTCTCATTGTTGATACTTACTCATTGACAGATTCCCAAGAGCACACAACGTTTTCGTCTCATTGTTGATACTTACTCATTGACAGATTACCAAGACCACACAACGTTTTCGTCTCATTGTTGATACTTACTCATTGACAGATTACCAAGACCACACAACGTTTTCGTCTCATTGTTGATACTTACTCATTGACAGATTACCAAGAGCACACAACGTTTTTGTCTCATTGTTGATACTTACTCATTGACAGATTCCCAAGAGCACACAACGTTTTCGTCTCATTGTTGATACTTACTCATTGACAGATTACCAAGAGCACACAACGTTTTCGTCTCATTGTTGATACTTACTCATTGACAGATTACCAAGAGCACACAACGTTTTCGTCTCATTGTTGATACTTACTCATTGACAGATTACCAAGAGCACACAACGTTTTCGTCTCATTGTTGATACTTACTCATTGACAGATTACCAAGAGCACACAACGCTTTCGTCTCATTGTTGATACTTACTCATTGACAGATTACCAAGAGCACACAACGTTTTCGTCTCATTGTTGATACTTACTCATTGACAGATTACCAAGAGCACACAACGTTTTCGCTAAGCGGACTATTGAATAAAGTTCCAGTCTAAAAACTCGGTGCAAGTTACTCCACTAAGCCTCTTCAGTTCTGAAGTTCGCACAATCCCGAGGTCGGAGTTAGTTTGAGAATTTTTTTCAAAGTATTTTAAAATCGCGCCCCGATGGTAGCTTCGCTAGTTCTAAAGAGATTATGCTACGTACCAAACTCTTTGGCGATATTAGAAGGTACTTGAGGATTCAAGTTTCGAACTTCTATATGCAGCGCATCGATTTCGCCGGTTGGAAGGCAAAATGCTGCATAGTAGGGTACCTACTTTTAAGAGTTATTCAAGACAAAATTAAAAGACTGGCTTGTCTAGCAGACGCTGTATAAAGTAAGTGATTTATTTAAGTGACAATTTAATAGATTTTTGATTGTATGTTTATTTATTTTATTTTTTTTGATAATTTTGGATTTTGCATTGTACCTATTATATTTACCTATAAATTGCATAATTTGCTTGATTTTTTTTCATATTATTCTTTTTTTCATAGACAAATGGAGCGTCGGTGGCGCAACAGCAAGAGCCGTTACCTCCTATCCGGGAGATCGTGGTTCGAGTCCTGACACGTACCAATGTGTTTTCTTATTTCGATTTCATTTACGTGGGCAGGGCAAGGAGGGCGAGAACGGATTGCCGATGGGGCAGTAAAGTTCTCGAGTGGCGACCGCGCACCGGAAAACTTAGCGTAGGCAGGCCTCCCACGCGGTGGACCGACGACGTGGGAAAGATCGCGGGAGGCCGATGGATGCGGGCAGCGCAGGACCGGTCGTCGTCGTTGGGGGAGGCCTTTGTCCAGCAGTGGACGATTTTCGGATGATATGATGATGTACGTTTATCCAACGCTCTTACGGTGAAGGAAAACATCGTGAGGAAACCTGTACACAACTGCGAAGAAACTCGAAGGTTGTGTGTGAAGTTGACCAACCCGCACTGGGTCCGCGTGGTCGACTAAGGCCTGATCGCCCTAATTAAAAGTAGGCTCGAGCCCCTTGGTGGTGACGTATACATGAGCTGAAATGACATAGACAAATTGAGAAACTCTTGGCGTCATCTCACCTGATGGCAAGTGATGATGATACCGAAGATGGACGCGGGTTTATCAAGGTACCCCAACGCAATATAGGGAACTGGCTATCTTATATTCATGCAACGCATCTCGATTTTTCTCAGAAATTACAAACATATGAAAGTGATTTTTTGTAATGTGATTCTTCATTTGAATGACTTTATTTTGACAGTTGCAGAAACACGATTCGCTAACTAATATAACAGAAAAAAATAAAGAAACCTCATTTAAAACAGAGATTTTTATTCTACAGGCGAACCAGACCGATTTATATCTCTAAATTTTCTTAGTCGATTTGTCTAAACACACACTTCAATATGCCAGTTGGATTTTTTTTAGTTAATTTTAGTTTTTAAGTGAAACTAAAAAACATTGAAAAAGTGCAAATGTGTTTTTATTTTCTTTATTCTTTACATCACATCAGCTCATATATACGTCCCCACCGAGGGGCTCGAGCCTACCCTGATTATTAGGGCGATCGACCAAGCGGGCCTAGTGCGGGTTGGTCAACTTCACACACAACCTTCGAGTTTCTTCGCAGATGTATGTATGCAGGTTTCCTCACGATGTTTTCCTTCACCGTAAGAGCGTCGGATAAACGTACATAATGAGATCGATATTCGAAAACACATATTGATACGTGGCAGGACTCGATCAACGACCTCCCGAATAGGAGGTACTCTTATTTTTTACACGTAAAGAAAAAACAGAGACAACAAAATGCCTCGCTATCATGCCGGAACACATCAGTGCCGTTAACATTAAGATGGCGGTAGCTTAGATTAATTTATAGCGAATCACAATCGATTTTGTTAATAATAATTAAAACATCGGTCCACCGCGTGGGAGGCCTGCCTACGCTACGTTTTCCGGTGAGCGGTCGCCACTCGAGAACTTTACTGCCCCATCGGCCATCTGTTCTACGAGCTATGTGCCCTGCCCACAGGCCTCCCACGCGGTAGACCGATGACCTGGTGAAGATCGCGGGAAGCCGATGGATGCGGGCAGCGCAGGACCGGTGGTCGTGGAAATCCTTGGGGGAGGCCTTTGTCCAGCAGTGGACGATTTGTGGCTGATATGATTATGAATTAAAACATTGAGCCCCATTTAGTAAGTATATTAATTTGTTTCATATATTTGTTTTATTTCTATTAACATCTATCCATAATGTCTAGAATTTTCACCCTAATAATATTATTAGGCGATCCCTATAAAATAGAAACACCGAACTGAACCCATTAAAGGGCTAAATCAGGAGTTATGAAGTGACCCATCGCGTCGGAACCCCAATAAGTATGCCATATTGCCGCGCCAAATCTTAACTTATGCTCTGACGGGTTCACCTACGAATATATTCGTAGGGGCTCAAAATACATTGAGGGACTTTGGCATAGGATAGAGCCTTGCGCCCGCGGCTTTTCTTGCACCAGTGTTTTAGTTTAAAGAAACGTTCATTAAACAATAGATCTAATGGCGTTTAATAAGATAAAAACGGTTAAAAGTAGATTTTTAGTGTGCTTCTTATCTTCACTGTGCAAGTTTCGTTTAGTTAATCGGTCCAGTAGTTTCTGAGATAATCGGCTGTGATAGACGAACGGACAGACAGACACACGAATGATCCTATAAGGGTTCCATATGAGGTTAGGAACCCTAAAAAGCCTATTAATGAAGCAACGTGTGTCCGTTCTGCAAGCTACAGTATTGTCGGTGGTATGCTACATGTCTTGTAGAAAAAAAAAAAATTAATGGAAAACGCAGGTGCGCGTTTTTATAACGTAATTGTAAAAAAACGAAGTTGAGATTTCGATCGGGATCAATTTTCTTACACTAATAGTCTAAAGAACAAAACCTGACTTTACAAAACCTACATTTCTTCAGCGCTGAGTATATATGTATATAGGATGACTTTTAATTAGTTCTTGATAGCAAAGGATATGAATGTACTCGTGATTACAAACAACTTTCCCTAAGAAACTATATGTCGAATCAGAACACCAGTTCTGTACGACTCTCCGAAGAAATTCCGGCCCACACATGTACAGACCCACCACCGTAGGCTACTTTTTCTTCGATGCATGCTTGCTTGAATATTTCCCCTGGTCTTCTATAAACTCTGTGTCTTCCATCGTGCTTGTAGAGCATAAATTTTGATTCGTCGGAGAACATAACTTTTGACCAATCTCCAATACTCCAATTTTAGTGGTTCTGGGCATATCTTAGTCTTGAAATACGATGCCCACGCTCCAGTTTAGGGCCGTTTGCAGGTCTAAGTGGTTTCAAGTTAGCTTCAGCAAGTCGTCGACTTACTGTCCATGCGCTTGGGTTACTTCCTCCGAGGCGTCGAAACTGATTTGTAAGTTCAGTTCCTGTGAGAAAGCGATTACGAAGCATTGTGTTCACCAAGTATCGATCTTCTCGTGCTGTGGTACACCTGGTTCTGCCTGTTCCTGGTCTGCGTAGGTTAGAGCCAGTTTCCTCGTAACGTTGGAGAACTCTTTGAACTGTTGAGAGCGACACACCGACAGTCGTGGCTGTATCGCGCTGACCCCGGCCGTTTTCCAGCATTGTGAGTATTCTGGTGCATTCTTCAGGTGTAAGCGACATGATTACTGCTTGAATAATAAATATTGAACACTATCAACATGGTTTATATACCCACTTAAATGACAGATTAGAAACAAAAGCAAAAACAAATGTAGTAATTTCGTAGTTCCATCTTCGAAAGTCTCCCTTTTTCAAATTTGATTTTTTTATGACATAACTTTACAATAACTAAGAAGTTTTAATGACATCATTTAAGGAGTATTAAATTGTCTATTAAACACAATTTATTTCATTAAGCTAGCCTTCTTAGTTTCCGAGATTTTTAGGATTCTTTAAGTGACCCGGATTCATCGCTCTCGAGTGTATATAGGATGACTTTTAATTAGTTCTTGATAGCAAAGGATATGAATGTACTCGTGATTACAAACAACTTTCCCTAAGAAACTATATGTCAAATATGAAAAAAAAAACGACGGGTTGCACTCCGGGAGTGCCGGCAGAAGTGAAAACTTGAATATTAACGTTGTGCATTTTTGATATTTTGGAATGGTTAGGGAATAATTTTGCACGAATTGCTTTGATTATCAGTATAAAAGTACTATCATTTATGTGGTAGAATACAATATTTATTAATTGCGCTATCGTACACAAACATGACAATTTATATTACATTAAAAAGTTTATATCTCAGAAAAATGAACAAAAAAATCAACTCCATCCGTCTTACGAATTTTCGATCAGGTCACGTGTCCTGAACTCCTGACGCGAGTTTAACATTTTTTTACCCATTACAAAACAAGTGCACAACGCCGCTAAAGAAGTTTTCACTACTCCATCCGTCTTACGAATTTTCGATCAGGTCACGTGTCCTGACGCGAGTTTAACATTTTTTACCCATTACAAAACAAGTGCACAACGCCGCTAAAGAAGTTTTCACTTCAAAAATTTGGTCCTTCATACATTTTTGTCGATTTGATAACTTGTTATGTACCGAGGACCTAAATTTTTTTTCTGATTCGACATATAGTTTCTTAGGGAAAGTTGTTTGTAATCACGAATACATTCATATCCTTTGCTATCAAGAACTAATTTAAGGTCACCCTATATACAGATACCAATCATCAAAAGCTGGTCCACGGCCGGACCTCAGGCATACCACCTCGCCTGGTGGAGATATCTCCCTTTGCTCTCTTCGAGTAGGAACGCACCGTTCCTAAACGTCTGTTTCTTCGACTGAGTCTGAGCCTCAACGGTTCGATGGATTTCGGAGTACGAGGTGTTATTAGATTTGTCTTGGTCCCCTTAGTGACATAGTTAGATAATAAATTCAGTACTTGGGTTTTGAGTTTGATTGATTTTGTCAGGTTATTTAATTCGTGATGAAACCGGTTGAAGTAAAAACATGTGTTTTATTTATATTTGTAGAATAGTGCAAGGAAAAAATCATGAAAATGTTTATTAGGTTATTTAATGATTCCGTTCTACAGTTATGTAACCCAAAATACACTCGACAGCAAAGAAAACGGGTCGGTAATAAAAACCTCAATAACTTCCAAAATTTTATAACTAGTTTTATGAAATAAAGACTAAATAATAGACAATTTTATAGTGCTTAAATAAAAATAAAAGTAAATCATAAAAGTTCAAGTTTATTTTGAATTATTTTTTTACTTTTGAACTTTAAGTAAAAATTACAATATTTCACTAGATATAAAAATGTGCGACAGTGTCAAATGTGCAATTTTCACACATTTGAGGGGAATTTCGCTGGCGTACACGTCGTCCCAGTTCATCCCAGGCATGCTCCATGGGGTTCAAGTCTGGGCTGCTTGCTGGCCCCTCCATGCGTGTGAAAACGACATCATCAAGGTAGTCAAACACTATCCGATCTGTATGGGGACGAGCGTTATCTTGCACAAAGATGGCGTTCTCGCCCATGTTTACTAAAAATAGGCCAACAAACTCATTTAAGATTTTATTCGAGTATATCTCTGCAATTAAAGTTCCATGTTCGATTACTACTAGCTCGTTGTGGATTTTGGAAGAAATTCCAGCCCACACGTGTATGGAGCCTCCACCGTATGACACTTTCTCTTCAATGCAAGCTTGGTTATAGCGCTCTCCTGGTCTTCTGTAGATTCTTTGCCTTCCATCGTTCTTGTATAGCATGAATCTCGACTCGTCCGAAAACGTAACTGTTAACCAGTCATCGAGAGTCCAATTCATGTGTTCTCTAGCGTAACTCAGCCTTGAATTGCGATGCTGTCTTTCGTGTTTTGGACCATTGGCGGGTCTAAATGGGTTCAAGTTTGCTTCAGCAAGATGGCACCTCACTGTAAACATGCTCGGATTCCTCGTTGAAGCTTAATTTTGACTTGAACAGCCGTTTGAAATCGAATTCTCAACATTGTTGACACCAAATATCGATACTCCCCCGCTGTCGTGCACCTTGTTCAGCCTATTCCTGGTCTGCGGAATTAGGATCCAGTCTCTTCAAATCGCTGGAGCACTCTTTGAAGGGTTGATAGCGACAACCAACAGCTCTCGCTGTATAAGACTGACTGCGCCCATCTTCAAGTATTATCAGAATTCTGGTACACTCTTCAGGGATTAGTGACATGCTTTTAGCTGAATTTGATCAGAATAATAAACTATTCATATGACAGAAAAGAAACAAAAACAATACAAATGGTTCCAAATTTTATGTGTGAATTTGAAAAATCGTCTTTATTTTTTATTGTTTTAAATATAATTACCAAAAAGAAATAAAAAGGTTTCACTCCTTCATTTATTCGTAATGAAATAAACTTTAATTTAGTTTTTATTATGAAAGGATTGTTCACATGTTTTAAAAGATATTGCATTTTTTATAACAGACCCGTTTTCATTGCGACCAGTGTAGTAGGGTCGGGATGCCTTACAGTCACATATTTCCAGGCTGTGGTTGCGACGACGCTAGGCTCTAATTATTTCTGTGCCATACGATATTCGCGGGAGCCAGAAATGTGTAAAGGTGGGGCCACAGGTAGAGAAAATTAATCATCAGTTTCGTATGAAATATAGTACAAAATGTTTGAAAATAGGTTTCCGTACCATCGTACAAGTATTAACACTATGTAGTTTTTAAATACTTTTCACGTTTCAAAAAAATCACTTTGCTTTTAAGGGGGCCTTTAATTTTAAATGTTATTTTTATTATTTGTTGTTATAGCGGCAATAGAAATACATGCTGTGTAAAAATTGTAGTCTACCTATTACAGTTCATGAAATACAGCCCGCTGACAGACAGACAGACGGACGGATTGCGGAAGCTCACTAATAGGGTCCCGTTGTCACCCTTTGAGTACGGAACCCCATAAATTTAAGACTTTCAATAAGTTTAAAACTTTTACTCGGGTACATTGAATATATGCTAACCAATTTAATAAACAAAACATAAGAATAGAATAAAAACCCGACTTCTACGAATCTTAAGGCTCTCACGGGATCAAGACAAATGGAACGATACCTTTAACTTTAATACCATAATCCATCAAGCTGTCTAGGCTGCAGGCTTAGAAACATTACCCCCCCTCCCCCACACACACACACACACACACATACACACACTTTCGACAGTCACGTAAAATTACTTTAGAGTTTAAATCACACCTAAAACCTGAGCTGAAAATATATTAATTATTACACTTGTGTGCTAAAACTGCGTGCACCCCAGCACTTCGCACGTAAATCTATTACGCCACACGTTAAATAGCTGGCAATATTGCCCGGCTATGTGAGAAAATTATAACATGGCAATATCTGGTATTACTCTGAAATAACGGGGATGCCCCTGCAAGCCAGTGCTCTCGGCAGCAAAACAGCGCTGAATGTGGGGAAGAAACTAAACAAGCGTACATTTTTCTTGAAATTAAAAAATTTTATGGTTTTGACTACATCTCACCTGATGGAAAGTGACGATGTAGTCGAGGATGGTACACACAAACTCAAACAATCAATCAATCAAATATGCTTTATTGTACAATAACAAAATATATACAGAGATACGCACTCAAATTTTTAATTAAAAAAAAAAAGAGAATAGTACAGAATAGACAGTAAACAATATAGGCGGCCTTATTGCTTAAAGCAACTTCTTCCAGGCAACCTAGAGAATGGATACATTTAAACTAAAGTAAGTGCTGTGAAAAAAGAACAATTTACTATAACTACACATCTAAAATTTGAATCATAATACAACATGTAATAAAAATACTATACAAAATATAAATGTATATATACAGGGTTATTGGTAATTAGACCGGATCCTCTTAAGAGGGTATAGGGGCGGTTATTTGGAATAATTTTGACCCCATATTGCATTATCCGAAACTTAACCGTTTTTGAGATATTTGCTTTTTAAGAGTTTTTTTGGAAAAATCAGATTTTCTCCTTCAAAAATTTATAAAAAAATAACTATTCATCCAGATTTCATTTTGTTTACATTTTTAGATAGAGTACATTTTAATTCTTAATATTCAATCATAAAATCATAATATTCTGTATTAATACAGAAAGTACAGGCCACTTCGTAAAAAACAAATCAGATTTTTTGTTAAACTGTCTACTTAAATGTGATTTTTCTCGAAGAAAACCCCTATTAATTGAGTCTGCATGTTATTTGAAAAATATCTACACATTTCTAGCTATCCAACGAGGTAAAAAACATTGCATTTAGTTACAAAATTTCAAAGAAAATGTGAAAACAATAGGCCCAGGTAGTGAATTCCGAGAATGTGGTTTTTGATCCGAGGTCAATAAGCGATACTACTTCAATGCTCCGTATGCTCTGTCTCGCTCTCGCTCACGTTGCTAGCAGATTTGTGTTGTTGTTAAGTCCAGTTTGCTCGTGCGATTCGTACTGTGTAGACGCTTTCCACTATCTTTGGACTTCGGTATCTTTACTTTGTGACTTGGCTTGTAAACGTTTTGTGACTGATTGCATTCCCGACGACTTGGCGTGTATTAAAGGACTTGATTGACGATCAAATTATGGCTGCAGATCCCCGCGTCCAACCTCGTCCTCGAGAGTTTTCAAATGAGGAATATGCGGACATAATGTTTTGCTATGGATATGCCAACGGTATCTCTACTCGTGCTCGTACGGAGTATCAGTCTCGATTTCCTAACCGCCGTTTACCCGATGAGAGTGTGTTTGACGGAGTGTATCGGCGACTACGAGAAACCGGTAGCGTTCAGAGAAGACAAATCGATGCTGGCAGACCTCGTGTTTATCGTGTGGAGGAAGAAGAAGACATTCTTCGTTACTTTGAAGAGGATCCAACCACCTCGACCAACATGGTAGCACGACGTCTTGGTATAACCTAATGGAAAGTTTGGCATACAGTGCATGGGGCAGGACTCTACCCATACCATTATACTCCTGTACAAGTGATAGAAGAAGGAGATCCGGCAAGGAGGATTGATTTTTGCCGATTTATGCTCAACGCGGATACAGAGGACCCTAGTTACTTAAAAAAAATTCTGTGGACAGATGAGGCGAGATTTGACCAGGATGGCATTATAAACTATCATAATATCCACTATTGGGCACCAAAAGCTGACCGTAACCCAAATAAGAAAAGGCCACAAGGATCGCAAAGACGTTTTTCACTTAATGTGTGGATGGGAATTATTGACGACAATTTAATTGGTCCCTATTTCCTGCCCCACCACTTAAATGGCGAAGCCTATGAAAACTTCCTAAGAAATGAAGTTTTTGACCTTCTTAGTGAGGTACCACTAGCAACACGACAAAATATGATGTACCAACATGATGGCTGCCCCGCACACTTCAGAATGAGTGTTCGTGAATGGCTTAACGAACATTTTCCGAACAGATGGATTGGCAGAGGAGGACCTATTCCGTGACCAGCGAGGAGTCCAGACCTCACCCCTGTCGATTACTACATATGGGGTCACATGAAAACCCTCGTTTATGACGTTTCTCCTTCACCTGTGCCATCGATTGACGAATTAAGACGTCGCATAATAAGTGCAGTCGAAGAAATGAAAACAAACTTGACAACTAGAGTAGTCAAAAGTGAGTTACGCAAACGGATGCGTCTTTGCATAAGGAATAGGGGCACGTACTTTGAGAATGAATTGTAAGTCACTAGAAAAAAAATTGAAAGAAATACCTTGATTCTAAAAACTTCCTTAAATTATTATTTCAACCTCACACCTTTAGTTTCCACTACCCAGTTTTGGTTTTGTCACATTTTCTCTGAAACCATGCCACGAAATGCAATGTTTTTTACCTCGTTGGATAGCTAGAAATGTGTAGATGTTTTTCAAATAACATGCAGACTCAATTAATAGGGGTTTTCTTCGAGAAAAATCACATTTAAGTAGACAGTTTAACAAAAAATCTGATTTGTTTTTTACGAAGTGGCCTGTACTTTCTGTATTAATACAGAATATTATGATTTTATGATTGAATATTAAGAATTAAAATGTACTCTATCTAAAAATGTAAACAAAATGAAATCTGGATGAATAGTTATTTTTTTATAAATTTTTGAAGGAGAAAATCTGATTTTTCCAAAAAAACTCTTAAAAAGCAAATATCTCAAAAACGGTTGAGTTTCGGATAATGCAATATGGGGTCAAAATTATTCCAAATAACCGCCCCTATACCCTCTTAAGAGGATCCGGTCTAATTACCAATAACCCTGTATATAAATGTATATAAAAAATTAATCCCTATTTACATCACACGTGAACGGCTGGACCGATTTCGCTAATTTTTTTTTTTCGAGTTCTTTATTGTCAGGAGAAGGTTCTTATGTAGGTAGGGTAGGGTAGTGTAGTTTAGTGTAGTGTAGGGTACGGTAGTGTAGTGTAGGGTACGGTAGTGTAGGTTAGGGTAGGGTAGGGTAGTGTAGTTTAGTGTAGGTTAGCGTAGTGTACGGTAGGGTAGGATAGTGTAGTGTAGGGTAGTGTAGTGTAGGGTAGGGTAGGGTAGAGTAGGGTAGGGAAGGGTAGGGTAGGGTAGTGTAGCGTAGTGTAGTGTAGTTTAGTAGGGTAGGGTAGTGTAAGGTGGTACGAAGATCGCCGGGAATACTAGTAAATAATAATATAAACTATGTATACTTACATATAATAAAAATATACACTAATATACTTATAAATATTGATCAGTAAAACAAGGAATAGTGCTAACAATGCCTATTCACTCTTGCTGTGAAGAAAAATTACAGTGGTAATGATGGACTGAACATTACATTAGTAGAACCTGTACATTATTAGGATGTACATTGGTCAGATTACCGTTGCAGGCGCAGGTTAATCGTTTAGCACTTTTGAAACCAGAAATCTCACGAAGGCGGACAAGCCTTACTAATAGACGCTTATAGTAAGTGGGATGCGTATGGACATGCGTGTTTATGTGTGTAACTAAACATACTGAGAGCTCTCAAAAATGCACACACAAAAGCATTGTGCATGTTCACCTACACTTACAACACTTTTGAGACCAGAAATCTCACGAAGGCGGACAAGCCTTACTAATAGATGTTTATAGTTAGTGGGATGCGTATAGACATGCGTATTTGTGTGTGTAACTGATCATACTGAGAGCTCTCAAAAATGTGCACATAAAGGCAATGTGCATGTACACCTACACTCACAATGAAGAACGACCCGCCGTCGTGAGATGGAACATCTTGTACAAAAATGATTGACCACTACCGTTTTATGCTCACCTAGTTGTTTTTCGTTTTAGGGAATAATTCGTCCTAATGCGATTAATTTTGGGGTTGTTTTTGCTTGATTGAATTTACGTTGTTGCCACTTCGACAGCAAAAGCGTAGTAATAATAATCTTGTTATTTGGTTGTTAATGCGAATAAGTATGATCTGCAAATTAGTGTTTTGAATTTTGAGACAGTCTTACAAAAAAAAATACAAAAATATGTCAATTTTTTTTAAATTGATATCGTTCGTATATCGTATAGGTACTGAATCACATCTAAAAGTTTCGCAGGAGATAAAAAAATAACGGTGTATATTACAAGCACGTATTAATTTTATTAGTGCGTTAGTCTAGCTCCAAAAGCGCTCCTATGCTAGCCTGCGTCTGGCGAGGGGCTCAGAATATTGCATATTTGAACGCTGGTAACCCTATAAGCCGATTCAAGTGTGTTTAAGCGAGTCGCAGACTAACTTAGTTTGAGAAGTATTTCTCTAAAATTATTTATTTTTGCGTCGCTCCTTTTTGCAGTTGGCTGGAGGAGAATGGTGTGGGCTATCCCTCTCAGTTCAGGAAAAAAAATATTTCTTTTAACTTATCATAGCTTAGCTATGAAAAATGCTTAATTTACGGTATTTACATAACATAATCGATAAACAAATGTCCACACAGTTATTGTCCACAAACAAGGATGACATCGAAGATGAAAATAACAAACGCCAAAGGTTGTCTGGAAGAGATTGCTTTTATAATCTCTATGTATTCGCTTTACGAAATTGTTTTTGGTGTACTATAAGTGTAAATAAATAAATGCCTAATAAAACTGATATCACAATTCTAGTAGGTAAGGTATCTCCCTACCTAGACTTTAAGATTATTACTTACTATCAGAAATATTATTTACTAGGCGTCCACCTTGTTCCGATTTTCCCGTGGGAACAAGACTTCCGGGGGTAAACAGAATCCTACGTCCTATTCCAGGACCTAACCTATATGTGTGCCAAGTTTCATCCCGATCCGTCCAGTGGTTGAAGCGTGAAAGAGTAACAAACATCCATACATCTATGAAAACCAACTTTTATAATTATACTAGCTTTTGCCTGCGGCTTCGCCCGCGTGGACATCGTTTTTGTGACTGACTTAGAGGGTGCGTGGACATCAATTTTCTCCAGATCCCTCGGGAACTATGTCAGGATATGATTATTAGTAAATCGTGTCATTTCCCACGCCCTCAACCATCTCGGTGCAAAAAATCACACAATCCATTGTTCCGTTGCGATGTTAATTAACCAAAAAAGAGTATATTTTCAGTTCCCTCGGGAATTGCATCGGGCTATGCTATTTTCACGGGATAAAATGTAACCTATGTCCTTCTTTGTGATACAGGGTACCTGCATGCCAAATTTAATTAAGATTGGTCAAGGCGTTGAAGCGTGAAAAGGTAACAAACAAACACATTTTCACATTTATAATATTAGTAAGGATAATATTAAGTAGGTTGGGGCAGATCGTATATTACCGTACTCAGTGTGTGACGAGTTTGTTTTGTTAATAATCAAATAAGACACACGTAAGATAACGGCATTGGCACTTTTAAAGAGTCCCCAGGAGGCTCGAGTTTCCACACAAACGTAGTTTTGCTTTAATACAAAAACTACATGCCAAATTGAATCCAAACTTTGAAAATATATTGATACATATCGATGTTAGTAATTAGTTTTCATCGTAGTAAATTTTAACGTAACTAAACGAAGGCTTAAATTAGTTAGGCTTAAATTAGTTTTGTACTGAAAGTTTGAAACTGCTCTTATTTTTTTCCATTTTATATTGGTACATTGAAAACTAATTACAAACATCGATATGGAAGGCTTAAATTAGTTAGGCTTAAATTAGTTTTGTACTGAAAGTTTGAAACTGCTCTTATTTTTTTCCATTTTATATTGGTACATTGAAAACTAATTACAAACATCGATATGTGTCTCCTCAATATATTTGCAAAGTTTGGGTTCAATCTGGCATGTAGTTTTTGTATCAAAGCGAAACGACGTTTCTATGGAAACTTGAGCCTCCTGGCGGCCCATGAAAATATAAAAACCATTTGGAGATTTAAGTAACGATTTATTTTTATTTATCATTTTATTTTCAGGCTTCATAGACCCATAATTGTGTTAATAAAAATACAAAAACCTTAAATAAACTATTGTTAGTAGGGTATACAACTAAACTAAAGAATAATAATAAAACAAAGTAATTAAATTAAGTATCAGTCTTACGATGGGAAGCGGTAGATACTACCTCACTGTGTGAAGGTGTATCCACCGCTCCAGCATCGGACTGTCCCACCTGTTAGCGACTAAGCCCAGGATACTGTTGGTACTGGCGCGCACACGCCACAGCATGGAGGCACAGCGTTTCCCAATGATTGCGTGAAAACCATCTATTTGTGCCGCCGCAAACATGCCGGAGGCGCTGCAAAAGCGCGGCAGACCCAACAGCACCCTGAATGCATTGTTATACTGGATACGCAGAGCCTCGTATGCACTCTGCGTATACTTGACCCATAGGCTGCACGTGTAGAAAGACTGACAGTATGCTCGAAAGAGCGTCTTTTTAACCTGATCAGTACAGCGTGCAAACCTACGGGCCAGCATTTTGCATCGGAGAGACAAAGACCTGCGCTCTCGTTCCAAATCCAAGTTATCACTTAGGTATTTATGAAAAAGTAAATTAAAAAATAATTAATAAGAGTTGATAGATAAGTAAATTAATTTCATAATCGTCAATTTAAATTAACACTATAGCTGTTTTTTCATAGTAAATGAGCTTGTGATGTCAATAGTTCACATATTTTAAAACATCATTAATAAATAACTATATTTTGATTAAAAAGTCAAAATATAGGGTCAAAGTCAAAATATAGGGTCTTAACAAAGGTATGCACTTTTTTTAACTGGAGCTTGTTCTTATAAAACTGAACAACTTTCCCCAAGAAACCCATGGTCAATTCGCAATTATTATTTTTTAATTAAATTATCAAACTGCTCAGAATACAACTCCCAGCTGAGGCCACGTAAGTTCAATGACCACGCGGTCACTCACTTTGCGATATTGCGCCGTACTATTCTGCCGTATTCCGCGCAATTTAATAATTTTATTTAAAAAAAACAAATGCGAAATGACCATGGGTTTCTTGGGGAAAGTAGTTCTGTTTCATGAGTACAAGCTCCAGTTAAAAAAGTGCATACCTTTGTTAAGACCTTATATTCAAAATTGATTTAATAATTAGTTCAACTTTTTATTTAAAAATACCTTTTTTTTAATGACAATGACAGCACAGACTACCGAACAAACAACATCTGACTAAAAGTACCAGGCGTCCATAAACACAGAGGACGGACATTGTAACACCCCTCCCTCCTATTTAAAATATATAAATATATATAAATATAACTAACTAAACCTACCTATAATACGCATACGTGCATACAACATACAACCTACCGCTATCTACCTATAAGAAGTATGTAAACTATACTTGATTTTTATTGCATTTTAAAATACGATTAAACGTTTGGCCAGATCGTCTAGAGAACCCTAAATTGTGATCGCAGTAACTCAGAGTCTTTTTGAAGGCGAATGACAAGTTATTTTTAAGAGATTAATCTATCACGTTGTGTTTGGACGAACGATGTAGTCTAACCTATAATTTTGAAGTATTTCGCGCAGAGCCCTAATTTCCCTACTGTGATTGGTCCCTATTTTGGGCCCCCCCAAATTGGGAAGGGTAGCTAGCCCCCAGTGCTCGGAATAACGTAATACTTGACTGACGTCAGTACTGCATTATTTTGGTGATTAAAACAATGTACATCTAACTCAAAGTAATTGAACGAGCGATTTTAGCTCTACACAGATAATTATAACTACGTGAGCCCCGCTAGCTACTGTCTCTGGCAGGCCACTAAGGTACATGATCAGAGTCCACCCTCTTCAAGTGTATTTTAATTAAGCTACACGACAATGTAAAGTGTGCTATGCCGTGTTCCACCCGAATCCCAAAGCTAGTGTATATAAAACGCTTGTGAGGCGCCTTATTATACGTGTATAGTGTGAACTATAGCTGAGTCTTTACAGCCATAGCGTGTCCATCCCTACTCGTCAGGTAGGATTAATACCTTCGAGCAGCGATTGATCGCGAATACATATTAGCACTAGGTACTAAAATAAAGTAGATATTCCGACTTGAATGTCGCTCATCCTGTGAGAAGAGCACTACGGAATGTGAAATAAGTAGTTGATCTACTAATATGGTTCTTAGACCTGGAACTGTGCCATACAGTTGTATATAATGATATAAAGACCTGTGGTCTATATAACTAGAGCGAAATGGACACGATATCCATCGTGCCGCCGGCTCCAAAATAATACATAGTGTTAAAGCTCTGTCTTTAGACGTAGCAAACCCTTGATAAAGGGCGAAAGTAATGTCAGTTTAATAGTTTGGCTGAACGTGAAGAACAACGAACCAACACAGTCGCAACCCACTGTGAGACCCACGCGAATCATAGTCGCGGCATCACAATTAGGTCAAAGCGAGAAGGCGTGTAAGCCAAGTGTTTGGTCGAGGCGCTAGTTCAGGACGCAATAGGAGCCGACAGGACCCGGACACCGTGAACACTGCCCATAATATCCGAAAACCGTAGAATAGATTTAGTTTCTAAAACTAGCACATATTAACTGACCCTGGCTACGGTTACCATCAGGATGGGTCGGCTACCTTCATCATAATCGGTCTTACTATAATCACTATTAGTAAGGCGCGAACGCCTAACCTATTCGTATGTTTGCTCAATACCTTCCTAGACGCTTGGTCCGATTCAGGTGAAATTCTGCCAAGGCATGCTTGTGATAAGCTACAGATAGGACCTACCTATCTAAAATTACTTTAGTATCAGAATAGGCGAAGCTCGAACTCCTATAGTTTGTTTGTTAGTCCATTACATTTATCCCATAAAAGTGTGGACAGATTTAGCTAAAATTTGGTAAAATTAGGAGTTGTTCATATCTATGAACCACTGAACTACATATCTAGCCCATATTGCATGGAGCTTGGTAAACAGCCATCTCAAGTATGACATAGGCCTTCCCGCGACAGCATAGCGCCGTACTATCTCGAATGAGATTAGTGAACTGAGTGGACCACGTGTTCACGGAACCCTAAAACTTATAATGCCGCGTGGCACTTGCAGTGAAGGCAGTTCGTAAATAAATAAAACGTTGGCATAGCTTAGACCTACCTACTACTTATTCAATAATATGACTTGTTTCTTCCTAATAGCGATATTCCAAAACCTAATTCGCTATTCCCTAGTAATAGATTATTAACTAGATTTCCTACATATCGCAATCCCCCTAACTCAGCCCTAGTTTTTCCCTATCCTAGCGAGATAGCTAAGTTTTACGAGAACTAAATTTTATTTTGATGTCCATGTTTCAACAAACAGTTACAACTCGTGGCGGCTTTATTCGTCTTTCCCCCGGGGTACTAAACCAACCGTGCCTTCGAGATGAACCAATTAGGTGTAGTGTGTCATGGTGTGGTGAGTACCTAAAGCTAACTTGTGTCCTAGTTCCCTACGGCTAAAGTGTACCTGCCCTGAATAAGAAATGCCGCTGCCACGACAGACCAGGTCTGCCGCTTCGCTGCACCTCCTAAACAGTGTGTTTGGATGGGATTTGGATAGGTAAGGCCTGTCCCAAATACGGTGGCTCCGTACATGAGTGCGCTAACGCTTGTCCAACCTGTGGTCCTCATGACGGTAGGTCGTAAGATGGTACAGTCAGGATGTTCCGGCCATAACCAAACTTGGGTCGCTAGCCAGGCAAGCCCTCCTGTCAGCTTGCTTTCGGCACTTGCATTGATAAACCCACGCTTCGTTGTCACGGTTGCGTATCCACGTGAATTAAATCAACTAGCCTTCCTGAAAACATGAACTACCAACCTGGTCACTTGACGATACCTTCAGCTAGCAACCGACCTGGCATCTTGTTTCAATTCCTAGATCCCAGCTCGATTGCCCACTGTACCTCACTTCCTAACTGCACTAAACTATGGCTTGATCCCAGGTAGGAGCCTGAACTTTCGAAGGCAAATAACTAGGATTTCGGCCACACTAAATTCTATTCTAAACTCACAATATAAAGTGAGATTCCTAAGTTAATTCGCGACTAATAAGTACTTGGCGTGACACTTGCCCGGGGCGTGCGGCAGCTGTTCTTCGGATACGTCCTCCTCCTCTGGTGGTCTGTTCGACTGAATGCCGCTACGTCCGCGTGTCCGTGGTTTTAAAAGCTTTCACACAGACGCAGCCTCGGCAGCGCGCGGGCCGCCGCACACATACAACCGACCTCGTGGTCGAACTGCGCGAGCGCCGGCCGCTGTCCGGACGCAGACAGGGCGGCGCCTCTATCCCTTTAGCCTCGGTTTTCGCGCCATTTATTACCTAAGGCAATCTGTTATAACGTGCGCACCGCGTGGTTCGAATGACGACCGACAGGCGGCAGTCTGGCTTCTCGGAAATAATCCCTGAGCTAATTTGTTTCAATAACTGTCTATTCACTCGACTCGAGGTTAATCCTCACCCGACCGAACAAAACTAGTTATGTTTTTCCCAATAGACAGATTCCTTTTAGTCTATCAAGACTTACTGTATTACCTATAGATATTTATTTATACATATGGATCCGTTACAATCCAACCCCCTGAAAATTTTTAAAAATAGAATTCAGAGAATTGTCTTTTTGAAATTTTCAAAATAGCTAATAACTATTAAAATTTCCTGTTGGCACATTCTCCCCTAAGTGTGGTGTGTATTTAAACCAGGCATGTCATTTATTGTCCCTTGATTGATACACTCAACCATAAACAAAACCAGATTAGCACAGGACCAGCTCCTGCCATCACAGAGGAGTTCGAACGGGCATTTCGGGTGTGAGTCGAAGCCACTGCTACGTTCGCGCATAGGCGTATACATTGAGTGGACCACTAGCTTCCAATTCCCCACGCACCAGGAAACTCTACTGGCATACGCGCATTAGTAAATTGTCAATCTAGTTTACCTCTCCAAACTGTCTGTGATATAACTGAAGCGGTTCCCGCGACAATCAGTCAAGTTCTCCGAATAGAGCTTCCCCCAAGTGACAATAGAATCTTACCTTGGAGTATGTATAGTGTATAAGTCCAGTTCTTAGCTTCTGGTAGAGTAATTAGCCCAAACCAACGTAACGTAAGACTCAAAAGAACAAATTGTTGGTTCAAACTATTTTTGTATACATGAAGAAGGACAGCGTGTGCCAACAGCTGACTCAGATATCCAGTATTTGTTGACTCTCCTTCAAGATCACGCTCCCCTTAATTTTATTCCCAAAATATCAAAGCAACTCACACAAAACCCCTCTTTTCACATCACTCTCAAATTTCCTTTTGTAACATTCCAATCCTGGAAAGGTCAACAAATCCTTATCTTCAGCCAGGATATTTATTGTAGTCAACACAAGAGAATATGTAGACCTATTTTCAAGTATTTAAACACAATTCTCCAATAAACCCCAAACATGGACACATCTATGACTGTGACATTTTCATATCGCAGCTAAGTCACGTTCCGAAACTATCTTTCATTACTAAACGCCAGTATGTATTATAACAACAAGGCTGCCCTAAGTAAATTATTTGAACAAGAATATCACGCATTTCCCTTTTTCAATCAGAGTTAACTACGACTCTGTGCTGTGTATTACTGACCTCCACCTTCCCCTCAGTCAGTCCGCAATCCAACCAATAGAAATGCATGATCTTCCTTACAAATAGACTGAAACTATAACCTTTCGTTTTACAAGTTTAATATACCTCCTGTACCTGAAAAACATTTACCCTTTTACCTTTTACCTAGCAAGAATATAATAGAACTCTACCACTATATTCAAGCTGTACCTTCTGTAGTAAACCCAATTTTATTACCGTAATTTACCGTTACCTAGCAAGAATATAATAGAACTCTACCACTATATTCAAGCTGTACCTTCTGTAGTAAACCCAATTTTATTACCGTAATTTACCGTTACCTAGCAAGAATATAATAGAACTCTACCACTATATTCAAGCTGTACCTTCTGTAGTAAACCCAATTTTATTACCGTAATTTACCGTTACCTAGCAAGAATATAATAGAACTCTACCACTATATTCAAGCTGTACCTTCTGTAGTAAACCCAATTTTATTACCGTAATTTACCGTATAGCGGGGAAAATAAAATATCATTCCTTATACACATTTATTCTAACAATACTCCTCTTTTGCTAGTCAATTCCTATCCTAGGATTTATTTTACCTTTACCCCAGGCGAACTTGATTACTCTAACACCAGCCAAAGTTCGAAACTCATATTATGTACACACCCACACACATACACATACCCATATGTAAAGGCAATGCTAGAACTCTACATATAATATTTATTATTCTTAATTAACACATACTATGAAACCTTAACTTACTACACTATTTCCTAGTTCTATTACATCTTTATCTAATTACTTATCCTACTTGCCCACTATTTAGGTAATGAAATAATTAACAAATCTTAAATCAACTTAATGCTTGTAACGCGTTTTAATTACTCGAATTTCGGAATCAACCTCTCAAACTAGTTTCTGTCCCATCCCCGGTCCTATTTACTTGTAGTACCGTGATAGATTAACGGCATTGAAGTTTCCCCTAATTTCACCCGTATTAGGGTGCATCAAAGTGTACACATTTTGGAACGGTATTGAAGCTACCCTAAACGGACCCTCATAAAGTAATTCAAATTTCTTTGTCAATTTCTTTTGAGCATCCGATTTATTCAATTTCTTTAATTTAACCCAATCCCCTATTTGAAATTGTATAGTCTTATTCCTCTTATTAAATGCCCGCTGTCGAATTGAGCTAGCCTTCTCTAGGTTTTTCCTTACCTGGCCTCGTATCTCCTCAACATTACCCAACCTCTGATACCCTAATATTGAATCATAACTCATTCGCGTGGGACTTCCGTAAAGAATCTCGCTTGGTGTGAATCCCGTGCTTTCATGATAAGTATTGTTATATAATTGTTCCAATTTTGGTAACATAGTTGCCCAACCCCTGTGGTTAGTATGGCAAAAGGTACGAAATAACCTACCCAATTCCCTATTTACCCTTTCTGTGATATTTGGTCTAGGATTCCTCACTGTAGTATAAATTGCCTTGATTCTCAGTTGCCTCATACCATTTTTCCATACATCACTACTAAATTGAGTCCCATTGTCCGTCATTATTGATTGTGGCCATATGATTTGTGCAAACTGCCTTATTTTTCCCACGACAGCCTTAGAAGTTGCCTTCTTTAAATCATAGAACTTCACAAATTTACTAAACGAATCCTGTACAACCAGAATATATGCAAATCCGAATTTCCCCTTAGGCAGCGGGCCGTACAAGTCAGCCATCACTAACTCCCCTATTGCCTGAGTTACCACACTTTGGCATGGTCCTACTTGCTTAGCATTGTTACTCTTTGACATCTGACAAATGTGACATAGCCTTAACCACGACTTTACATCTCTGGACATGCCGATCCAATAGAACCGTTCTCTTAGGTACCTCACTATCTTATAAGCCCCCTGGTGCCCCATCTCTACATGAGTTTGTATAACTACTTCATCCCTCAAGCTCTTAGGTAAATAAGGGACCTTACTAAGATCGTTTCTCCTGACATAAACTATGCCATTTTCTTCAACGCAAATTGACGCTACTCTACCTATCCTACTCGACTCAAATAGCTGTGCCTTGATTTGCATATCAATTGTTCTAACTTCCTCGTCTTGGCATTGAAGCTCGGCCAACCTTGACAACTTTTGTTCTAACTCCTTATTTTTCCCCGTTTCGGTATATAATATTTCCGGTTGTATGATCTTTTCTTCCTGAACCCTTTCCCCTGTAGGTAAATATCTCGACAGAGTGTCAGCTACCACATTCTCCTTGCCTTTTATATGCTCTACCCTGTACGTAAACTGTTCTAAATACAAGATCCACCGAGTTATTCGTCCATTATACAATTTCCACTTTTTTACGAATTGCAAAGCTTTATGGTCCGTTTGTATGATAATTTCGGCACCCCTAAGATAAGTCTCGAACTTCTTAATACAGCTTATTACAGCGTAAAACTCCTTTTCCGTAACTGTCCAATTTAACTCTGACCCTCTCAATGACCTACTGTAGAAACTTATTATACGCTGTTCAGAAGCGTCATTTAATTGGAACAGCACCCCAGCAAGTCCTATCCCCGAACTATCAGTTTGTAAATAGAATGGTCTCAAGAAATCCGGAAAATGCAACCTAATCGTGTCTATAAAGGCGCTCTTAATTAATTCAAAAGCCTCCTGTTCCACTTGACCCCACGTCCACGGCACGCCTTTCTTTAATAATTTACATAATGGTACGATATAATTATTATAGTTTGGTATGAACCGCCTGTAAAAATTACACAATCCCAAAAAGGCCCTTAACTGTTTGATCTTCCCCGGACGCGGGAACTCTTGTATAGACCTAACCTTTTCTGGATCAGTCATAACCCCTTCAGTTGAAATTATGAACCCCAACATCCTTACTTCCTTACACAAGAACTCACACTTTTCTAAATTACATGTCATACCCGCAATTTCTAACCTTTCCAACACCTTGTCTATATGTTCCAAGTGTAAACTTAAATCCCCACAGGTAATTATAGCCAAATCGTCCAAGTAGTTCACGCAGAACTCGCGTACCTCTGTACCTAGTATTATATCCATTGCTCTACTAAAACTACCTACTGACGTTTTTAACCCTTGAGGTAGGACATTATAAACGTAACTCTTACCGTTCACTGTGAACCCTGTATACTTTTTACTAGCTTCCGTAAGTGAAATCTGAAAATACGCGTTATTAAGATCAATTATAGTCATATACTTAGCTCCATGGAAGGCATTTATGATATCTACTTGCATTGGAGGCTTTTCCGAATCGGATACCATGTACTTATTTATCTCCCTTGCATCTAACAAAACGCGTATTGAACCGTCCTTTTTTAGCGTGAACGTCAATGGGCTGCTATACGGAGTAGCTGACCTACTTATGATCCCTAACCCTTCCATTTCGCTTAGCTTCTCATCTAATTTGGCCCTGTACGCATACGGAACCGGATATGATCGCTTCATGATAATAGGATGTTTTCCCATCTTAATCTCATGCTCATAACAGTTGGCCCTTCCTAATTTCACCGTGAAAAGCTTCGAGTGTCTGTTGAATATGGATTCCAATTTTATCAGGGCCTCATGGTCCCTAATATCCCCTATTTTCACGTTAAAACTCCTATTTCCATTTCTCATTTCATTTGAATTATTCTTCTTTTGTTCCGACCTACTGATGGAAAATTCCAAAACCAATTTTTCTTGCCCATTTTTAATAAGTACACCCCTTGTTTCACTACTCAAGTCTAATATCACTTCATGTTTCGTCATCCAATCAAATCCTATTATCAGTGGTCGCGACAGGCCTGGTATAACCAAAAAGCTTGTGTCAAACACTCTATCTCCTAGTTTCATTGGCAAAAGGACCATACTTTGTATTTTCGCGCTTTTCTGCCCTACTGCCCCTTTTATATGAAAAGGTTTGACAGGTAGTATAGGTATTTTATCGACTTTATTCCTAATTTCATTCCAAAACTCTTCAGATATACACGTAACATCACTACCTGTATCCAACAACCCTAGCAACTCATACTGATAAATCTGCACCTCGATCTCCGACCTAAAATTATCATCCTCATCCTGCGGTTCGACGGTTTCGTCGAACACTGCATTCGATATTGGTCTTGCGAAGCTTCTTTCACTAAACAGCTCTGACCTCAATTTTATCCTATCTACAAGACACCTTGCTATGGAATCCCCCTCCTCGGCTTCCTTCTCCCACAACGAGCCTGTAAACCCCAATCCAGATCTATCAGTTTGACCTACTCCTTTCAAGGGTATCCTCAACCCCCCTCCATTTATTCCCAAAAGGTCACCTGGTCTCCAGCCCATTTTTAACATTAAATTTAACGGAACATCCCCTTTTTCTGAAGTTAACCCGGGGACGGGACAGTCAACTTCATTTAATTTAAATCACCCTGATTATCATTAGTACAATCAATAACAGCAGTAACCTTGCTAACATTATTATTGGGTCCCTTCCTAAAATTACTGTTTCCGGATTGTTCGGGTTTCCTCCAGCTTTGATAATTGCGTTGTATATCACGCTTACGCTTATCTATTGTACTCTGTTGCCCTGGTACCTGACTAACATTGCTATTCTGCTTAATTTCCTGTTTACTAATATCATCCAAACCCCTCAAGAACTCTGCCGTCTCAATTATTGTAGTTATTTTGGACAAAGACCATAAACTCTGTACATTCCTAGGGTAATGCCTAATTACGTCCGTCACTAATTGAGTTTCGGGTATCTGAAACGTGAGCATTTGAGCTTGTCCTGTCAACTGCAAGAAGTGCCCTAACATCGTTGGATGTTTCTGCTTATCCCATATGCTATGAACGATATTACGCCGAAGGATACTTTGTTCTGTCTCTCCCCAATAGATTTTTAGAAAATCTTCCCTGAAATCCTCAAATGTAGCCCAACGACTCTTGTAAATCCTAGCCCAATCCCTAACTTCTCCGATCAAACACTCGACTATTAAATCGATTTCTTTACCTTCCCTAGGTAACCTCTTGAGATAACTCTTTAAATCCTCAATGAAAGTTACAGGATGGATATTGCCCTTATTAGAGAACTTGGGCTTCTCCATATTTTGTACGTTACACATAGTGATAGCTGGTCTCAATACATTTCCTTCACTCAACTGTGGGGCTGACTCCATCGTGGCAGTCCCCGGCGCCTCTAACCCCTGATTATCTTCCCCGCCAACAATTTCCGAAGAGGGCAAGATTTGAGGAATCCCTAGCTCCGATTCGTCGTTTTGCCCCATCGTAGTGTCCTGGCTTACATTAATAGGTACCTGAGCTAATTTTCCCTGTTCATTTAACCTATCTTCTATACTATTTATCTTAGTTGAAAGCACTCCAAAAGTACGCCGCATGGAACGGTAAAGAAATCCAGTAGCGTCCATACGCCTCCTTTGTACTATAGGTGATACTGGTAACGATGTGGAATGGGCCATATCCACGAATCCTGTTCCAGTCCTGCCATTTTCCCCTATTACATTCCCCTGCTGTTCTGTCCCCCCTCCAGAATTTACTGTCATTGCCTCCGGTTCTGCCTCCAATTGTGCTAAATTTGGAGCACTTGTCTGAACCCCTCCCTGAACTGGTGTAGGGTCTGATTTCTTTCCCTTAGCCTTCCTAGTGGACCGCCTCATCTTCTCCTGAACCAAAGAGTGAACCTCCAAAGCGTTCAATACTCCGCAAATATGTACTATGAGAACCTAAAACATAATATTTAACTTAATTCGATTGCCCATGCAAAATGGATTTAGCATCGCCTAAAGTTTACGTGATGTAAATTTCCAATCAACAATCAATAACCAGTGACAGGAGATTCCCTCCTACCTATTAACATTTTCGAATGCTACACTTATACCAACACTAGTGCAAAGAGACCATCCTTTATTCTGTCAGATTGAGTGATTACTTTGGAATTTAGCCATTTTTTTTTTTTCTTAACCACAACAGGAACCGAACCTGCGACCCTAGTATGCGAAGCTACTAGCTACTCCTATAACGTAAATAAATTAAAACTTAAAAAAAAATATTTTTTTCAACCGCAACAGGAACCGAGCCTGCGACCCTAGTATGCGAAGCTACTAGCTACTCCTATAACGTAAATAAATTAAAACTTAAAAAAAAATATTTTTTTCAACCGCAACAGGAACCGAGCCTGCGACCCTAGTATGCGAAGCTACTAGGTACTCCTATAACGTAAATAAATTAAAACTTAAAAAAAAATATTTTTTTCAACCGCAACAGGAACCGAGCCTGCGACCCTAGTATGCGAAGCTACTAGCTACTCCTATAACGTAAATAAATTAAAACTTAAAAAAAAAAATATTTTTTTCAACCGCAACAGGAACCGAGCCTGCGACCCTAGTATGCGAAGCTACTAGCTACTCCTATAACGTAAATAAATTAAAACTTAAAAAAAAAATATTTTTTTTCAACCGCAACAGGAACCGAGCCTGCGACCCTAGTATGCGAAGCTACTAGGTACTCCTATAACGTAAATAAATTAAAACTTAAAAAAAAAATATTTTTTTCAACCGCAACAGGAACCGAGCCTGCGACCCTAGTATGCGAAGCTACTAGGTATTTCTAATTTACAACCTAGATATATTAAGAACTAAAATAATATATTTTTTTTTTTCTAAATTTGCCTCCCTCGGGACTCGAACTGGCGACACCAAGTTACGAGGCTAATTACAGACTCCTAATATACAATCTAACAAAAATAAAATTAAAATTTATCTTTAAAACAAATTACCTCTAACAGGATCGAACTTGCGACTGTGAATTGCAAGGCTACGGATATATTATTGTGCCATAGCGCACTAGCTTGAAGTTCCTACGACAATATCAAGAGCAAATCGCATGTCCTTCACAGACCTTTTGCGATTCCAACAACAGTAGGCATTCAATGTAACAACTGCTTCTTTTACGAAATGTAAATAACTTAAATATCACTATATTTCGATACAAAATAGTATATAACCTACCTAAAATTTACTTAGATTACCTAACCTATTAAATAAGTGCAACTTCACAGCCCCGTCTGCCTACATAAGTACACGCTATTCGTAACGCTCAACTACCTTATTTATCAATTATTATGAGAGACCTTTTTCTCTGAACTAAGTCGTTAACTACCCATCTTATACACCAACTAGAAAATGTACCTACCAAATATTTCTTTCGAACAAATACTTATTTAATTATTTACATCCGGAATTTTACTAACGGAGTATTGAGAAGAAACTATATTATCAATGCCTACTTCAAATACGCTGCCATATAAAAGAATTCAACGGGAGCGCTCACTCACTCGTCGACCCCTATATTAGTTCTAAGTACAAAATACGAGCTTCAACCCCCCGGATATAAGACAATAGCTGGGGTTTAAATTAACCTATAAAACTACATAGGATATGAAACAATAATTTTCTCTTTGTTTGATAGATTAATCATTCAGTTATAATTGTCATTCGCACCTCATTCCATTTCACGAACATCAAATTGTGGCATAAACCGAAGCCAACTAAAGTTATTTATCTATGTTTATCACAAATAACTGAACACAAAGTTTTATTATACAAAACGACTACCTACAAGATTCAGTATACGAACGCGAAAATCAGATGTCAGACATCCAAGTTCTTTGGTAGCACTGTAACCGTCCGTTTCCGCCCACGAACCCTGATTTTGACTATCCAAATGTAATATTTTGAACCCTCTTCTTATCCTGGTCACGGCTTATCAAATTGTAACACCCCTCCCTCCTATTTAAAATATATAAATATATATAAATATAACTAACTAAACCTACCTATAATACGCATACGTGCATACAACATACAACCTACCGCTATCTACCTATAAGAAGTATGTAAACTATACTTCATTTTTATTGCATTTTAAAATACGATTAAACGTTTGGCCAGATCGTCTAGAGAACCCTAAATTGTGATCGCAGTAACTCAGAGTCTTTTTGAAGGCGAATGACAAGTTATTTTTAAGAGATTAATCTATCACGTTGTGTTTGGACGAACGATGTAGTCTAACCTATAATTTTGAAGTATTTCGCGCAGAGCCCTAATTTCCCTACTGTGATTGGTCCCTATTTTGGGCCCCCCCAAATTGGGAAGGGTAGCTAGCCCCCAGTGCTCGGAATAACGTAATACTTGACTGACGTCAGTACTGCATTATTTTGGTGATTAAAACAATGTACATCTAACTCAAAGTAATTGAACGAGCGATTTTAGCTCTACACAGATAATTATAACTACGTGAGCCCCGCTAGCTACTGTCTCTGGCAGGCCACTAAGGTACATGATCAGAGTCCACCCTCTTCAAGTGTATTTTAATTAAGCTACACGACAATGTAAAGTGTGCTATGCCGTGTTCCACCCGAATCCCAAAGCTAGTGTATATAAAACGCTTGTGAGGCGCCTTATTATACGTGTATAGTGTGAACTATAGCTGAGTCTTTACAGCCATAGCGTGTCCATCCCTACTCGTCAGGTAGGATTAATACCTTCGAGCAGCGATTGATCGCGAATACATATTAGCACTAGGTACTAAAATAAAGTAGATATTCCGACTTGAATGTCGCTCATCCTGTGAGAAGAGCACTACGGAATGTGAAATAAGTAGTTGATCTACTAATATGGTTCTTAGACCTGGAACTGTGCCATACAGTTGTATATAATGATATAAAGACCTGTGGTCTATATAACTAGAGCGAAATGGACACGATATCCATCGTGCCGCCGGCTCCAAAATAATACATAGTGTTAAAGCTCTGTCTTTAGACGTAGCAAACCCTTGATAAAGGGCGAAAGTAATGTCAGTTTAATAGTTTGGCTGAACGTGAAGAACAACGAACCAACACAGTCGCAACCCACTGTGAGACCCACGCGAATCATAGTCGCGGCATCACAATTAGGTCAAAGCGAGAAGGCGTGTAAGCCAAGTGTTTGGTCGAGGCGCTAGTTCAGGACGCAATAGGAGCCGACAGGACCCGGACACCGTGAACACTGCCCATAATATCCGAAAACCGTAGAATAGATTTAGTTTCTAAAACTAGCACATATTAACTGACCCTGGCTACGGTTACCATCAGGATGGGTCGGCTACCTTCATCATAATCGGTCTTACTATAATCACTATTAGTAAGGCGCGAACGCCTAACCTATTCGTATGTTTGCTCAATACCTTCCTAGACGCTTGGTCCGATTCAGGTGAAATTCTGCCAAGGCATGCTTGTGATAAGCTACAGATAGGACCTACCTATCTAAAATTACTTTAGTATCAGAATAGGCGAAGCTCGAACTCCTATAGTTTGTTTGTTAGTCCATTACATTTATCCCATAAAAGTGTGGACAGATTTAGCTAAAATTTGGTAAAATTAGGAGTTGTTCATATCTATGAACCACTGAACTACATATCTAGCCCATATTGCATGGAGCTTGGTAAACAGCCATCTCAAGTATGACATAGGCCTTCCCGCGACAGCATAGCGCCGTACTATCTCGAATGAGATTAGTGAACTGAGTGGACCACGTGTTCACGGAACCCTAAAACTTATAATGCCGCGTGGCACTTGCAGTGAAGGCAGTTCGTAAATAAATAAAACGTTGGCATAGCTTAGACCTACCTACTACTTATTCAATAATATGACTTGTTTCTTCCTAATAGCGATATTCCAAAACCTAATTCGCTATTCCCTAGTAATAGATTATTAACTAGATTTCCTACATATCGCAATCCCCCTAACTCAGCCCTAGTTTTTCCCTATCCTAGCGAGATAGCTAAGTTTTACGAGAACTAAATTTTATTTTGATGTCCATGTTTCAACAAACAGTTACAACTCGTGGCGGCTTTATTCGTCTTTCCCCCGGGGTACTAAACCAACCGTGCCTTCGAGATGAACCAATTAGGTGTAGTGTGTCATGGTGTGGTGAGTACCTAAAGCTAACTTGTGTCCTAGTTCCCTACGGCTAAAGTGTACCTGCCCTGAATAAGAAATGCCGCTGCCACGACAGACCAGGTCTGCCGCTTCGCTGCACCTCCTAAACAGTGTGTTTGGATGGGATTTGGATAGGTAAGGCCTGTCCCAAATACGGTGGCTCCGTACATGAGTGCGCTAACGCTTGTCCAACCTGTGGTCCTCATGACGGTAGGTCGTAAGATGGTACAGTCAGGATGTTCCGGCCATAACCAAACTTGGGTCGCTAGCCAGGCAAGCCCTCCTGTCAGCTTGCTTTCGGCACTTGCATTGATAAACCCACGCTTCGTTGTCACGGTTGCGTATCCACGTGAATTAAATCAACTAGCCTTCCTGAAAACATGAACTACCAACCTGGTCACTTGACGATACCTTCAGCTAGCAACCGACCTGGCATCTTGTTTCAATTCCTAGATCCCAGCTCGATTGCCCACTGTACCTCACTTCCTAACTGCACTAAACTATGGCTTGATCCCAGGTAGGAGCCTGAACTTTCGAAGGCAAATAACTAGGATTTCGGCCACACTAAATTCTATTCTAAACTCACAATATAAAGTGAGATTCCTAAGTTAATTCGCGACTAATAAGTACTTGGCGTGACACTTGCCCGGGGCGTGCGGCAGCTGTTCTTCGGATACGTCCTCCTCCTCTGGTGGTCTGTTCGACTGAATGCCGCTACGTCCGCGTGTCCGTGGTTTTAAAAGCTTTCACACAGACGCAGCCTCGGCAGCGCGCGGGCCGCCGCACACATACAACCGACCTCGTGGTCGAACTGCGCGAGCGCCGGCCGCTGTCCGGACGCAGACAGGGCGGCGCCTCTATCCCTTTAGCCTCGGTTTTCGCGCCATTTATTACCTAAGGCAATCTGTTATAACGTGCGCACCGCGTGGTTCGAATGACGACCGACAGGCGGCAGTCTGGCTTCTCGGAAATAATCCCTGAGCTAATTTGTTTCAATAACTGTCTATTCACTCGACTCGAGGTTAATCCTCACCCGACCGAACAAAACTAGTTATGTTTTTCCCAATAGACAGATTCCTTTTAGTCTATCAAGACTTACTGTATTACCTATAGATATTTATTTATACATATGGATCCGTTACAACATCGATCACGGGTTTCGCGGAGTGGGGCCGAGGAGGCGCGGACAGCGCGGCCACGCGTCCCGGCTCGATCTATCTTCATCTATTCACTGCCTTGTTTAGCGGCTGCGTATCCATTGCATTGTGTTTCCATTCGCACCACACCAGGGTCACGGGTTCGATTCCCGGCAGGGTCAACTTTGTAAGACTCGGTTTGGTTGGTGGTAGGGCATTTTCATAGCCCGCGTGGCTAGCCATCACCATCTTATCTAAGTCTTGCCGCCAACCATCAGTATTAACAGCATTGAAGTGTTCCGGCTTGAAGATAAGATAGCCAGATCCCCATTGCGTTTGGGAATCTTGTTAAGCCCGCTTCCATCTTCGGCATCATCGTCACTTACCATCAGGTGAGACTTACCAATTGAAGATAAAAAACCAGTTGTCTGTATAGTCGGTTTACGAACGATAATTTTATGTGATAACAAGTACCCGTCCGATTCTCCGTCCGAGTCCCCGTCCAAGTTCCCATTCAAGTGCCCGTCCAAGTCCCCGTCCAAGTACCTGTCAAAATACACGTCAAAGTACACGTCCAAGTCCCCGTCCAAATCCCCGTCCAAATCCCCATCCAAATCCCCGTCCAAGTCCATGTCCAAGTCCCCTGTCTAAGTCCCCGTCCAAGTCCAAGTCTATCACGTCAAAAATACAAGGAATCAAAATGGACTTTTGTGTTTCCTTACAGAGAATCGACCGCATTGAAACACCTCTTGTAAGCTCTTGGAAGCCTAGTACTTTTAATTCATTGACACACTGATGTTAGGTAAAGGAAACGCCTCTTTTTAGTTTGACGGTTCGTCCGTCCGTCCGTCCGTCCAAGTACAAGTACAATAAAGTCGCTTGGCTCAGGCGTAACGTGACTGTGTGACACTCAGGCGTAACGCGACAATGACGTCACACTTTTTCGTGTATGCAGCCCGTGTTATAAGACGTTATAACGTCAAAAAGACCCACAAACATCGAGTAGGAGTAAAGATGAAAGCGTTGTCTTCAAATTATAGGGCAATTACTCAGACTATAGAACACACAACAACGAATAACCCATCACATATTCGAAGGTTTTCGTAAGTCCGACTGATTCTCCCCAAAACGCTAATACGGTTGCCACCAGAAAAACTTTGTCATTTCCATCTAACGGTATCATCTCCTGCGCCAGGGTCTGTCTATCATTCTTTGTGTGCATATTGATATAAAAAGCGTTGGTGGCTCAACCGGTAACGACTCGGTCCATCTAACCAGAGGTATCGGGTTTTTCAAAAACTTACGTAGGTACATATACTTACCGATTGCTTTAACGGTGAAGGAAAACATCGTGAGGAAACCTGCACACGCCTGCGAAGAAACTCGAAGGTTGTGTGTGAAGTCGACCCGCGTGGTCGACTAAGGCCTAATCGCCCTGATTCAGGGTAGGCTCGAGCCCCTCGGTGGGGACGTATTTGAGCTGATATAATAATCATATCTTATCTATCCAGATCTGACCTTTAACATTTATATTTGGTTCCATACTTCCATCAAAAAGTACCGTGTCGTGCTCGCCAATGCGAAGGCCCCTCCTATTGACTGATAGTCTCCGTGTAATGGGGGGATTGAGTGATCACGCTCCAATCTGACAAGTTGGTACTCTTTCGCCTGATCGATGGTCCGAACTCCCATACAGCCTCGCGTGGGATACTACAAGAGATTTGTTATCGATTGCTTGTTTTTTCGCATCACTGGTCATTTGCTTCATTGCTTGAGTAGAAGTGTAATTAGATCGACCCCTTGGCCCAGTGGCAGTGCTCCTGCTTGCTTGGCGGATAGTCGTGGGTTCGATCCCCACCCAGGGCAAATATTTGTGTTTTTTTTTTAATTTCTACTTATTTTTCAAATTATATGGTTACACCTATAAAGAAATTTATTCGGAAAAAAGCCCTCCGCCTAGGAGACTCCGAGCATCGCTCGGTTGCCTGCTAGTAAACGAGCAATATTTGTGTGTAATTACGTTCTCGAAAACGGCTCTAGCGATTTCGTTGTAATTTGGAATATAGGGATTTACGGACGAGGGTGAAAAATCGATCTAGCTAAGTCTCATCTCTGGGAAAAAATGATTTTCCAAATTTCTACGCTCATCATATTTTGCGCGCAATAATATGATCGGTAAATTAGCTGCACCAGATATGTAATCGATAGGCCAGTGATCATAGCGTTGGACTTCCAACTCGTAGGTAATGTGTTCGATCATCTTTAGTTGGATTCAATTTTTTTAGGTACCAATTCATTTTCTCACCTATTGCTAATAAAACCGACTGGTTTCTAAAAACCTGTTTCTTGGATTTACTTACTTTTACAGAAATATTAAGATTCTTTTTAATAAATAAGACGTCGCAAACAAAATAACCCAAAATATTAAAAACCTTCCTTTTTTAGGAAGTTGAGTAAAAAGGGTATCCTGTATCACTCACGGAATCAAAAAGGATCGGATCTAACGACAATTCGTCCTCCAAAACCCATCAAGCGCTTTATGCTACAGGCTCAGCCAAACAAACGGACGTACATACAGTCGAACGATATTACTTTCCTTTTTGGGCAGTTAAACAAAAAAAAACGACTTCAAACGCACTTGTCGCCACTAAGATTTTCGAAGGTTCCCTTCGATTTCTCTTGGATGCCATCATCAGATTCTGGTTTCCTTATCATGGTACCGTACCACCCTTGGGATATCTCCTTTCCAACAAAAAAATAATTATCAAAATCGGTTCATAAACGACGAAGTTATCCGTGAACGAACATACATAAAAAAATATATATACGGTCGAATTGAGAAACCTCCTCCTTTTCTTGAAGTCGGTTAAAAACAATGTGGTCTTCATTACCAATTCAAAACCAGACGCGTACAAACTAAGGTAGTACGGACAAAAAACTATGTTCCCCTACAATATGGTGACAAAAAGCCTATCTCATATCACATGTGAGCAAATGTATTCAAGGGGCCCATTTTAGATTCTGCCCTACGCATGTGTCATAGGCAGTGGCGCCCCGGGGACGGTGAATGGGCAAAAACTGAATATTGCAGATATGTTCGCATTATTGCTGCGTGTGTCCACTGTGGGACGATACGATTTCACCCCTCGTAAATTGACATAGGCAAAAACTTTAAAAACCACCGACATAATTCACAAAATTGCAATGCTTTGTCTTGCTGCCTAACATCAGTGTTAACAACATTTATGTGTTCCGGCATAATGATAAGATAGCCAGTTCTCCATTTAGTAAGCCCGCTTCCATCTTCGGCATAATCGTCACTTAGCATCAGGTGAGATGATGCCAAGGGCTTACCAATTGTGAATAAAAAAAATTAAACTAACCGTATCTTTAAAACTACAGAACCGATTTTTACGATACGACTTACACTGTTTCCTAAGTTACAATAAAAAAAAGAATTATTGCATTTCGATTTCTAGTTTCTGAGAAATACGTTGACAAACATACATACGTGTAAACATGTAATTTGACACATCTGTTTAGAAGCCCACATATAATAACATATACGAAAATTGTGCAAATTCAACAATATTACATAACCCCAAACTATGAACTCACGATGTACTCTTTTAAAAAATATACATATAGATACGCTAACACGCTTGCGCTATCACACCCTGGACACTTCATACAACGGGCGAGAAATGACATTTTTAAAAAACCAAAGACTGAACAAACTAAATCACGGTGAAATCCTTTACGTTCGAGAACCAAACTAGCACCAATCTGTATCAACCTGGGTGACGAGGGGGTGAGGTCGCAATAGAGCGGCAGGGAGTGTCCATACTGTATGTTATAGTACTAAAAAAACATTTTACAAAACATTAAACCGACGAAAAAATAAAGCAACTGAAAAGCGAAAGATAAAAAGAACCTTTGTAGTCTAACTGAGCTCCTATACTTATGTAAATACCTAAATAGTTTTGAGTCGGCTTGCTTTTAATCTTTATATTAATAATTTATTCAATTTGGCAACCTACCAAAGCGTAGCGTAGGCAGGCCTCCCGCGCGGTGGACCGACGACCTGGTGAAGATCGCGGGAAGCCGATGGATGCGGGCAGCGCAGGACCGGTCGTCGTGGAAATCCTTGGGGGAGGCCTTTGTCCAGCAGTGGACGATTTTTGGCTGATATGAAGATGACGATGACGTACCAAAGTTCATCCAGATCCGTTTTTCTGGTGTGGCGTCAAAGAGTAACAAACATCCATACATCCGTAAATACAAACTTTATAATATTAGTAAGGATTTGTCACCTTGGGAATAATGATTAAATTAATGATTTAATAAAGTGTCGGTGGCTCAACCGGTAACGACTTGGTCCTCCTAACCAGAGGTCCCGGGTTCAAATCCGGAAGGCCAATGTACCAATGAGTTTTTCTAAACTAACTTAAATATACTTACCGTTTGCTTTATCGGTGAAGGAAAACATCGTGAGGAAAACTGCGCATCTGATTCCAGATGTGTATGAAGGTCGCGTTGCAGACGTCCGTTAGGTGTTAATCTAAATGTCCTACACGTGACCGCGGGTGTTGCTAACACCAGGCAACCGCCGTCTATCCCTTGGATAGCACGGTTAATTGTGCCACACGATAAGAAGAAGCATTATTTAATTTCTATCCGGTATAAAGTTAGGCCGGATGTTGACGTTCGCGAGTAGGTATATAATCAATCAAATATGCTTTAGTGTACAATAACTAAAATATATAAAGATTATAAGTAGTACATAATACACAGTAAAAAAAAAATATTGTACAATGTAGGCGGCCATATTACTTAAAGCAATTTCTTCCAGGCAACCCATAGAATGGATACAATCAAAGTCAATTCAATTTCAATTCAATTCAATTAGTTTATTTTCTCACCACAAATTTGACTGTAATTTATACATTTATCGTTCTTAATATTATAACGTAGTTTGTGATAGACTGGAGCCTAAACTAGGAAAATAAAATTTCCTGTATTTTAGGTCTCCAGGCCAGTCTACAGTATATACTTAATGTTTCAGTTAACTGTTTGTCTAACTGGACTATACAAAACAGCAACGGTTTCGAACATTTATATGATAATTTCAGTAGAACTGTTGGCAACAGCTCCCTACAAGATCTACGTCTGCGAAAATCAGGCAAAACACCGTAGTATCGTGGCAACGGACCCCCAAGAGCCCAATACATAATGTATACAGCCGGACTAGTTTCAATAAAAGGATTTTTTGCATTCCCCTCAGCACTAGAGATATTGTAACAACGCTCGCTACAGCAAATTTATACATTTTTTACGCAAGTTATAGTCGCTTGATGGATAAATGGCTCTTTATTTTTGTTTTATCTTTTCTATTATGACTCGTCTTTCTTTTCAAGTCAGAATATATTTATTGGTTGACTAGCTTTTGCCCGCGGCTTTGCTCGCGTGGGCATCGTTTTTGTAACTGTCTTTGAGGGTGAGTGGTGATGTAGATATAGCCTATGTCACTCAAGAATAATGTAGCTTTCTACTGGTTAAATAATTTTCAAAATCGGTTAAGTAGTTCCAGAGATAACTTCCTACAAACAAACTCACAAACGATACCTAAAGAGGTAAACAAGATAGACACACACACACGATACACACGTTAAACTTAAATGACTTGAGAATCAAAAGTAGACAAATCCAAATTTAAAACATAAATTTTAGTTCTTATTTATATGGGGCAAGGTTACAAAGGATTGGTTAATTTACATATCAATTGTAAGAGGAAAATTTTGTGAGTTTGTTGAAGGAATTAATTTCTGGAAATACTGAACCGATTTTGAAAATTCTGTGTGTGGCATCGTACGTAGCTCCCAAACGGGTGGACCGATTTCAATACTTTTTTTTTATTTAAAAGGTAGATTAACCGAGGTTGTACTTAGCCATATCTGATGGAAATACATTAAGCCATTTATTGAAATAGTCAACTATTCATCGAAACGGTTAAAGATAGAGAGGTAATACTTTAAGTAAAATGATTTACACCCTGCGCAGATTTCAGGCGCAACAAAATAAACAAAATGGCACAAAACAAAATGGCCACCGAAAATGAAGTTCCTCTGTGGCTTAAATTTGGTCGGGGGTTCACTCATTATAGATTATATTTGTAGGGTTCCATACCGTAACGTAACGTAACTACATAATATATCGCGTGACATATCAAAGGAAAAGGGTTGTTGTGAGAATCTCAAACATATTTTTTTTTCATTTTAAGCTAAATAGTTTGAAGTAATTTAAGTAAATAGGCGAAGATTAACCATTCCCCTCCCTTTATCTTCAAAACAACTGAAAATGAAAAAATGAAAAATGTTTATTTCAGTAACAAAATATCTACAGACATGGATGGGACCCCCTTTTAAGTATACGGATACTTGTGCCAGGAGGTCCCGCTCTTCTATAGTAATTAGTTTCTTAACTTGAAATAAACAATATAAATTAGTAAGTTGCCAATTAAATTTAAATTTAACAACTGGGTCTGTAACTTTGAAAAAAATACAGAAATTAGTTCTTTATCAACAAAGGTGCCATTAACGTAATGATGAACGTACAAGTAGCATGACATCATAACGACCGATGACAGCCGTGGAATCTTTTTCTCTGCTTAAAATCCAAGACATGCTCCTAAAAGGAATTTTCCTGTATACAGGCTGTAAGAATTGCTTGTAGCTCTCAGCATTGTTAAACTTAAGTGGCAGTGGGCGGGGCATATAGCACGTAGAACAAATTGCCAATGGGGTACTAAAGTTCTCGAGTGGGGAACGCGCACCGAAAAAAAAGTAGCGTAGGCAGGCCTCCCACTCGGTGGACCGTTGCCTGGTGAAGGTCGCGGGAAGCCTTGGGGGAGGCCTATGTCCAGCAGTGGACGTCCTTCGGCTGATATGATGATGACAAATGACAGGTTGTAAAAAAATGGTTTAGGTCCCATTGACTGGGCCTTCTACTTACTCATCATACTGAACAACTTTTGTTCCGACTGTTTTGGAATCGCAAAAAAAACTCTTCATACATATGATTTCTCATATTTCCTTCACCTAAAGGTTGTCTGGAAGAGATCGCTTGTTAGCGATAAGACCGCCTATATGTACAACTTCCTTAATCATTGTATCTTTTTTTTTTCTCTTATGTTGTGCAATAAAGTGTTTTCAATCAATCAATCAATCAATCGATCAGCTGATCGAGCAATTTTGTAATTTTTTTTATTGAGGGTCTTTTTTGAGAATTGACTATGAGTTCCTTGGGGGATGTTGTTCAGTATGATAAGTATAACCCCCACATAACGAGTCTTACACCAATGTGTTTACACCCCGTATATGTTCCAATGTGGGTACATTATTATCCAGGTAAGTTATTTGGAAATCTCATTACGAGCAAGGAGTTGTGTTAGCGCCGCCGGCTGAGGGGAGAAGGGGGGAATCTGATCTGAAATGCAAACCGCGAGCCAAAGAATCTCATTAGCGAGACGAGACCTCCTGTCTAAGCCAGGCGGAGTATTCTGGACTAGTTCGTTTATTTGTGAAAGCGAGACATTAGGAAATTAACAACACTACCTAAGAACTTATTTAATCAAAGAAATCAAATCTGTTACGAAATGTCTCCACACTTGAACGTTATATCCAGAATGCCCAAAAACTTTGAAATAATCCTGTAACTGCGGAAAGGTTATATCATGATCTACTATAATTGTGCTAAAATATCAGTTTTTTACCATTTTTGAGGTAATGCCATTTTAATTTTCGACTTTTTAATGATAAACTTATTTGCATGTCAATACGCATGCGATCAATTAAAGTGATTTTTTTAAAGTCATAGTGTAAGCGTGCAAAACGCAGGAAAAACTTTCTAATTTTTTATAGCTTTCCAACAAGATGTACAGGATTATCCTTCAGTTTTTGTTACACGTGTATAATTATATAAACTGAACTTCAATCAACTTGTGTCATCCGCCGTACCTTACACATATACAGGGTGTCCCAAGAAGTACAATCAAACGGAAGTCCAGAGATAGTACACCTCTAGGGGTATCAGAATCATCCCATGTGTGTTCCGTGTAAGTCTACGGTTTTCGAGATATTCGCATTTACATTTTTAGTATTTATAATTATCATATTTACTGGACTTTGACGAGTTTGTGAAAAAAAAACATCATACAATT
Organism: Coleophora flavipennella; assembly: GCA_947284805.1. Classification (NCBI taxonomy): domain Eukaryota; kingdom Metazoa; phylum Arthropoda; class Insecta; order Lepidoptera; family Coleophoridae; genus Coleophora; species Coleophora flavipennella. The sequence goes on along the minus strand of OX369255.1, from coordinate 6,041,630 downwards.
AAGCCAGCCAGATACAAGAAAAACTTCCTCATTTTATCTGCTTTCCAAAAAAATAGAAGTTAAAAAAATACTGAATAATTATACCAAAATCATTAATTTCTGTAAAAAGGATACATCAGATCCCATACTAATTTACAATAAAATATTTTTCATGATTTTTTAATTTCCAAGTTTTATAATGCCTTTCCTATCATCAGACTTTTAATTTTGTGACTCTCTAGTATCATATTAATATCCTTGATTTGTATGTTAATCGAAAAAAAAGAACCTAGGTTTCTTCATAAAAATTGTTAATGCCCAATGTTTATTATGATTTTTTCATTTGTTTTAATTTTTAAACTTTTTTTGGAAAGCTGATAAAATGTGGAAGTATTTCTTTATCTGACTGACTTAATTGTATGATGATTTTTTGTCACAAACTAGCGTCAAAATCAAGCAGAGATGTTTTTCTAAAAAAAAATTAAAAACAAAATTGGGAATATCTCGAAAACCGACTTTCGCGGAACATACATAGGGATGATTCGGATACCCTAGAGGTGTTCTATCTCTGTACTTCCGCTTGACAGTACTTCTTGGGACATCCTGTATATTTTATGGATTTTTAAGTCAAAGGGTTGTAGTTTGATTTTGTTTATAACATGCGTGGATATCGAGTATGCGCGATACTCAAACCGCAAGCGTCTATGTTCATCCTGAAGATCCATTCTTCATATTAGTAAAAGAGTTTTTGAAATCGGAATAGTAGTTCCGGAGATTACCTCTTACATACAAACTCTCTTTGTAATATTAGTATATAAATAATATTTAGGCTCATAACTTACTCGCTGGCACTTTCTGTCACTGGGACGCTTTCTTTAATTTTTTAAAGGGTGCCTTAGACACACTAATAATAAACATTTGAAAGAAGTAATCATCATTTATTGAAGACTAGCTGTCCCTGCGAAATTCGTACTACCTTACACTACACTACACACCCCACCCTACCCTACCCTACACGACACTACAGTACCCTACCCTACCCTACCCTACCTTACCCTACCCTACATAAGAACCTTCTCCTGATAATAACAAACTCAACAAAAAAGAATTAGCGAAATCGGTCCAGCCGTTCACGCGTGATGCGATGACCAAGGTAAATAGAGATTAATTTTTATGTAAAAAGATAAAAGACCTAAGATAAACTTGCTTAGAATTTTTATTATCATATCTATCATTGGTTGTTTTTCTACTAGCCGGCACGCCACCGGCACCGAGACTTCGTTTTTCCATTGAGCCGATGCCGTCGCTGTTGCCGGTTAGTGGAAAGACGCTCCAAATATTTTTATACATTTTTACTTCCCCGGCAGCCGCGCTGCTGCCGTTTCTGTGTCGGCTAGTGAAATAACGCACATTGTCGGTCATCATATCAGCCGAAGGACGTCCACTGCTGGACATCAGCCTCTCCCAAGGATTTCCACGATGACCGGTTCTGCGCTGCCCGCATCCAGCGGCTTCCCGCGACCTTCACCAGGTCATCGGTCCACCGAGTAGGGGAGGACTTGGGACATTGTCGGTAGTATTACTTTTAAGGCTCCTTAAATATGACCTGGCCAATCCCTGATTTTGGTGACCCGGTCAAGAGATTCGCACCGACATTTTGCCCGAAAGAAAAACCGCAAAACAATCAGCAGTCCAATCCACAATAGGCCCGCAACCGCAGTGAAGACATCTCGACTCGCATCGTCGAGGGGCGCTCATTGGAAAATCACTGCCGCACCCGGAATACTGAGCGACTACATCCGGCCACGATACCGACTACACTACATAGCTATTGCTTTACATTTAGTTTAAAACTGCGCAAAATCGGGATTTTTTAATCCGCAATTGGCATCATCTCACCTGATGGTAAGTGACGATGATGCCGAAAATGGAAGCGGGCTTACCAAGTTTTCCCAACGCAATGGGGAATTGGCTATCTTAACTTTAAGCCAGAACATATCAATGGTGATAACATTGATATTTGGCGGCCAGGCGGGCTTAAAAAAGCCCTTCCACCAACCAAACCGAGTCTTACAAAGTTAGACTCCGCCGAGAATTGAACCTGCGGCCTCCTGATTTGAAGTTAATGGATTTAACCGTTACGTCACGGAGGCGGTTAAAAATATAACATTACGAAATTTTAAAGATAAATTATTAGAGTTACAACAAAATTTATGTAAGAGGTGCAGAAAATTTTTAAATCAGCCTATTTTTCTACAGTTTTTCTAATAATATCAAATACGTATATCAGTTCTCCATTGCGTTGGGGAATCTTGGTAAGCCCGCTTCCATCTTCGGCATCATCGTCACTTACAATCAGGGGAGATGATGCCAAGGGCTTACCAATTGTGAATTTTAAAAAAGTGGGATATCGACATTGTGGTTTTAATATAAATTGATCATATAAGGAATTCAAATCGAAATGTCAAAAAAAATTGTAAATTATTAAATCATAAAACCCATGAAGGGACATTCAATTCAACAATTATTTTATTTGTACTGAAAAGGGTTCAGTACAAATAAAATAATTGTTGAATTGAATGTCCCCTATCTCCCCGCCTGAAAATAGATTCATACTCACAGTGACAACAAAAAAATTCTGAAGCGTCCATCAAAATGATTTCCGTGTAACAGGCGTAATCGCGTGTCCTTTCAAAAAACGCGGACAATTCGGACAATTTTTTGGTGTCCCGTCCGGCGTGGACCCACATCAGGGGCACAATACTGGCCCGCGACACAAAACTCACCATTTTTGAAAAAGGAAACACTCCAAGTGTAAAACTAATTTTTGACTTAAGGGCTCTACACACTGTTTAAGGTTTAAATGTGTAAATGTGTGGCGTGATACATAATAATATGTACTTAGTATTTCTTGATAACACTATGATTAAGATTATTTCACTCATCTGTGATTAAGTGTAGGTATCGACACAATAACATAAACTTACCGATTGCTTTGACGGTGAAGGAAAACATCGTGAGGAAACCTGCACATCTAATTCCAGATGTGTATGAAGGTCGCGTTACACACGTCCGTAGGTGTTAATCTAAATGCCTTACACGTGACCGCGGGTGTTGCTAAGTGCAACACCAGGCAACCACCGTCTATCCCTTGGAAAGCACGGTTAATTGTGCCACACGATAAGAGAGAGAGACACAATAAAGAAAAAAAAACTTTCCTTACAAAATTGCGACGTTTAACCGACAACGACTTACTTTTCTGTGATTAGTACACACTTAACAGTCCATATCTCGAAATTACTAAACCGATTATGATGAAACTTGCAATGTTAACTTATAAGACACTTAATTCAATAAAAGATTTTTTTGGAAGTTTCTGAGAAATATATATCAGTAGACGAGCATACATACATACAAACATACATACATATGAGTATGTGGCACTTTTGTGAAATTTGGCACACCCTGTTAAGAAGCCCACTAAGACTAACAATTACCAATATTGTTCACCGCCGAATTCGTTCAAATTTGTTAACCGCCTTGTGTGTGAAGTCGACCAACCCGCACTGGGCCCGCGTGGTCGACTAAGGCCCGATTGCCCTAATTCAGGGTAGGCTCGAGCCCCTCGGTGGGGACGTATATGAGCTGATATGAAGAATTGGTGACATGTAATAAATAATCTAATGTAAGCTAATCTATAAATGAAACAAATCATCTCAAGAATGAGGCTTACCAAATAATTTTTAGTAATTTTTGATGTGTAACATCTTTGCTCTCGCTTTCCTGCAATTTGTGGGAGTGGTTTCGTGAAATGGGACGGAAATGTGTCCCATGGGACGGAAATGTGTAACAGGGAGTCGCATTTTTTCAGGCTTTAAAAGCGCGGAAAAGGCAAAGGTATCTATGACCATACAGCCTAGTCTGCCGTATCTTTGCCGTCCTTTTTTCAGGCTTTAAAAGCGCGGAAAAGGCAAAGGTATCTATGACCATACAGCCTAGTCTGCCGTATCTTTGCCGTCCTTTTATAAAGTATTTTGTCACACGTTACACATCATATTATGCGAGTACTGTAGGTCTCGCTCGAAATTTTTTTCTGATATTATGTACCTATGTCACACGAATGGATAACGAAGTGATGACAGATATCGGGTGTGACCCTCAGATACGGTACCCTACAAGGCACCCGAAATCACATTACGAGATGAATGTGAGTAACAAATTGAATTTTCTTTGATATTTCGTTTCATTTATTCATTCCCATCGTTTATTTATCCAAGTTTTTATTGTTCGCTCGTCCGCCATGTTGAGAAATATGATTTATTATTTTTAATCGACAATAATATTTTTTTTATTTTTCCAATGTCGGTATTGTGATCCCATAAAAAGATTTTTTTAATGATAATGGTTTGGTTGGTGGTAGGGCATTTTCTAAGCCCGCCTGGCTAGCTACCACCATCTTATCTAAGTCTTGCCGCCAAATATCAATGTTGATATCATTGGTGTGTTCCGGCATGAAGATAAGATAGCCAGTTCCCCATTGCGTTGGGGAAACTTGGTAAGCCCGCTTCCATCTTCGGCAATATCGTCACTTACCAGCAGGTGAGATGTTGTCAAGGGTTTACCAATTGTAAATAAAAAAAAATAAAAAAAAAAGCTGGCAAAAGGCTGAAGGCCTTTTACAACTTGGACCAGAGGACTTACCTGTGCTTGGGCTTGGCTAAGATAGAATCAGGGATGGTACAATTAAACAAGTTGTTTTAAATCACGTGTTTTAAACAGTGTATAAAACAGTTTGACATTAAATCATATTTTTATTGTGTTTAAGGACACAACTAAAAACATTTTTGTAACAATTTTTAAAACATTAACAAAAAAGTAACTTTTAACTGGGATTTTTTTTATTAAAAATTTGAGTGCGTTTGACTATGTATATCTCACCTGATGGTAAGTGACGATGTAGTCGAGGATGGTACACGCAAACTCAAATAATGAATGAAAATAAATGAAAACTAATAAATATATATATGAATCAAAATAGTTCAATATAAAATAAATACATGTTATAACAGTATAATATAATCTCGTAGAACAGATGGCCGTTGGGGTAGTAAAGTTCTAGTGGCGACCGCGCACCGGAAAACGTAGCGTAGACAGGCCTCCAACGCGGTGGACCGACGACCTGGTAAAGATCGCGGAAAATTTGAAGTGAATCATCATATCAGCTCATACACGTCCCCACCGAGGGGCTCGAATCACGGCAATTGGGCCTTAGTCGACCACGCGGATCCAATGCGGTTTGGTCGACTTCACACACAAACTTCGAGTTTCTTCGCAGGCGACACAAAAAAAACACTTGTATAAAACATTATGAACAGTTTGTTTTATAAAATATAAACAACACTGGACAAAAAACTAGAGCATCGGTGACGTAACGGCTAGGGCCTCCTGTCCGGGAGGTCGAGGTTCGAATCCCGCCACGTACCAATGTGATTTCGAATTTAGATTTCATATGTACGTTTATCCGACGCTCTTACGGTGAAGGAAAACATCGTGAGGAAACCTGCACACGCCTGCGAAGAAACTCGCAGGTTGTGTGTAAAGTTGACCAACCCGCACTGGGCCCGCGTGGTCGACTAAGGCCCGATCGCCCTGATTCAGGGTAGGCTCGAGCCCCTCGGTGGGTACGTATAAGAGCTGATATGATGATGATGAAACAACACTGGTTTTTTTTCAACCCTGGATGGAATGCATCTCGCCGCAACTGTCGGATCATAGTTGTTGAAAACACAGTTCTTTGTGCAATGTTTCCATGGAAATACATTTTTACGAAGCGATGACGTTGTTAATTTCATGTTAACAAACTGTTTGTTTACAAATATCAGGAATGATTGCAACTATACAGTTATTATCACTATCTGTTGATATACAACTGTCCAGTTTGATTCAAGATTTCACTACAGCAGCAGTTGAAGTTTCGGTTTCATAACAGGACAAATGGCCAGAATTTACAAATCCCTCAAACACTTTTCGCACATTTTGTATTTACTTCTAATCAGCTACGTCATCGTTCAAAGATGGGAGAGAGTCCACGTTATCCAGAAGATAGACCGTTTCTTAGCAGACCTTAAACATATACTCATTTGGACGAGGTTTCCTGGAATGGAGTACGAGGGTCAAACCTACTTCATTGAGAAGAGATGTCGCGTGATAAACTGCTATTTGTCGAGGAATAGGACATTGTTTGGTGACATAAGATACTTTGATGCTGTTCTCTTCGATGCTGAGGGTGTTAGCAAGCGATCACGGGACTTGCCTAGAAAAAGGTCGTCTACACAAAAATATATTTTTGTCGCGTCCTCGTCTTCAGACAACTTTCCGGTTTGCGATGCTATTTATGATGACTTCTTCAACTGGACATTTACTTACAGGTACGTAGAATAGGTTAGTTAACTTCATCGTATCGGCTCATTTACGTCCCCACTGAGGGGCTCGAACCTACCCGGAATTAGGGCGATTAGGCCAGTGCGGGTTGGTCGAGTTTACGCACAACCTTCGACTTTCTTCGCAGGCGTGTGCAGGCTTCCTCACGATGTTTGCTTTCACCGTAAGAGCATCAGATAAACGTACATATCGAAATTCGAAAATACATTGGTACGTGGCAGGACTCAAACCATGACCTCTCGTACAGGAGGCAGCGGCCCTGGCCGTCACGCCACTGACTCTCTTAGTTGACTCCACCAAAATTAAACTATAAAATTTTATTCCCTAAATTGCCAAAAATCTTACTCATTTCGTTTTGCACTGCGTCTTTAATTTTTAATTAAACAAAATAACAAAATTAGTAAATCAACGATGACGCGGATAAACTATGACGTCACGCGTTCCTATTTCATACAGACGTGGAAAAACTATGACGTCACGTGTTCCTATTTCATACAGACACAGAAAAACTATGACGACACGCGTTCCTATTTCATGCAGACGCGGAAAAACAACGACGTCACGCTTTCCTATTTCATACAGACGCGGAAAAACTATGACTTCAGGCGTTCCTATTTCACACAGACGCGGAAAAACTACGACGTCACGCGTTCCTATTTCATACAGATGCGGAAAAACTACGACGTCACGCGTTCCTATTTCATACAGACGCGGAAAAACTATGACGTCACGCTTTCCTATTTCATACGTGACTCCGAAAAACTATGACCTCACGCATTCCTATTTCATACATTTTTAGAGCGAAATTGTGTTTTTGACAGATGTTAAAAAGTAACTCAAATGACTAGGAGTCAACTAGCCTATCAAAGAGCGAGACAGAGATCTACAATTACTTTAAATGAATTTATTCTATTCCCATCCAATACCTTAATTATTTTAAGAATGAAGGTGTCTTTGTACGGTTGGCTGGTGTTTTGATTTTTAGTCTTTTGTGCTCAAAGAAAATCCTGGTTTGTTCTAATGTAAAGTTAATTCGCTCAGATAGTGTTATTCGTTTAAACAAAATGCAAGAATTAAATCTACTTCAGTAGAAAATTTACAGACTATAGATACAAATCAAGTTATACACGTGTCACCATTTTTGAGGTCAAGACGGCGTTCTTAGACACGCGGCGGCACGCGCTGTGTCGGTATTTACAAAGGGCGAGTGACACTATCTAAACGAACAGGCTTTACTTTATAGTATATTAACCCAATAGGCGAACACTCACAGACAAGTAGATATTTTGTGCCTGCTCTGATACGATAACTAGTATTTAGCAAAGGAGTTTGAAAATTTTTATATGGAGGTCGGCTATTTTCAAAACAGCGTCGCACAAATTAACCTGTTTATTTAAATAGACGACATTTAGACGAACAAAAAATGGCATTTAGCATTTAGCATTATGCCGTCACGCTAAAAAACTAATTGGTTAGGTTAAAAAATAAGCTAAATTTTTTTCTACATTTTTCCCAAAAAAATAGATTGTTGAAAGTTGTTGAATATTTTTTTGTTTTAAATCGTTCGTATTTTTTCAGATTTTTTTATGTTTAAATAGCAATGACATTTGCTCACAAATCACAAACTGAAACCGACAGTATCAACAACAAAGACATTGTGTTATGTTTCAATGTTCAGACGACCTCGTCCATAAATATAAGGTCTTTATTTGAAAAGAAAAACAAACATTTATGTTCGTAGCATTCTTTCAAAGTTTTTTTGAACTTCACAGGTCAAATGGAGGTCGTTGAAGTTTTTTTGGATTTTCTATTTAAACTTTAACTTTAAAATATAAAAATACTGAATGAAATCAAAATATTTCCAATTAGTTTTTTTTATTATAAGCTCTTAAAAAATTTTAGCATACCATTCAAGCATAGCATTCATTTCATTTCTCTAAGTCCAATTGACTTAGAGAAATGAAATGAAAATATTTGGAGTCATTCTGCAGTTTAATGTCCAGTTATCTCCGTGTTGTGACATTTTAGGACCTCAAGCTAGATTAATTTTTTTTTATATGTCACCGTAAGATTCTAATTTTTTTTTATTAACATTTGGTAAACCCTTGACAATATCTCACCTGGTGGTAAGTGACGATGTTGCCGAATATGGAAGCGTTAGATTATAATCTAACAGGATTTATTTCGCAAGATTGTGAACTGTCGAAAGATTGTGAACTGTAACATATTGTTTACAATTTCACTAGTGACATTGTAAACTTACTAGTGACATTACAATAACACTAAGCGAAGTAAAAAAACTAAATAAATGAGCTCGCGAAGCGAGCGATGTTGGTTCGGTCAGGTTTGATTGATTTAACAGTCAAAGCCCCCTGGGTAGCAGAATGCTTCGTAGCAGAAGAAATCATCGGTTTTATTCGGAGTTACAAGAATAGGCCGTGATATTGTGAATTGTGATGCGATTCACAATTTACCGTTATATCATAATCTAACTAGTGAGATTGTAATATCGCGGTTTTCACTATATCCCGGTGACATATACTCGTATATGTCCCTCATCCAAATATGTAGTTTTCATCATGAGACACAATTTGGACAAAAATTTAAATGGACTGTGCCAAAAATGTTCAAACCCCTTTTCAAGAATTGCGGATCTGATGATCCTTGGGAGAGGCTTATGTCCAGCAGTGGACGTCCTTCGGCTGATATGATTATCAGCCGAAGGACGTCCACTGCTGGACATAAGCCTCTCCCAAGGACTTCCACGACGACCGGTTTTGTGCTACCCGCATCCAGCGGCTTCCCGCGATCTTCACTAGGTCATCGGTCTACCAAGTGGGAGGCCTGCCTACGCTACGTTTTCCGATGCACGATCGCCACTCGAGAACTTTACTGCCCCAAGGAGCACTTCCATTCCAAAATACGGACTAATGTTATAGTAAACTGCCTACGGTCTTTCCTCAGGGTAGACTCCACAATCGCCTACAGATTTATCTCAATCAGCAACAGACAAGGCGACGAGCTGGGCGTTGGTTTCCACTGGCTAAAAGAAATGAAACCCTTGAACAGCTACCACAGAAACCAGCTTCAAAGCAAGGCGAAAGCAGCCGCCATCTTCCTCGACAAATGCGAAAGCAGAAGCCAAAGAGAAGACTTCGTTAGGAATTTTAATACTGAATTGGCGCAATACAACTTGAGTGTCGATGTTTTTGGTGAATGCGGTACCAAAAAATGTAAGAGAAAAACTATAAATCCTTGCAACTGGAGGATAAAAAGGGATTACTACTTCTACCTGGCGTTAGAAGACACGTTTTCGAGTGACTATGTGACGGATTTGGTGCTTCATGGTTATAAGAACGACGCTGTTCCGATTGTGTACGGCGGGGCTGATTACGAAAAGTAAGTGTTTCTGCAAGTTGCTGAAAAAGGTTCCTTTATAAGTGTGTTCACGCAAAGAAACTCCGAGCATAGCACGCCCCATTGCCCTTTGGGTGACCTTGAGCCTTCTTATGAGGCCCATAGTAAGCGACCATGTCTCAGTTCTGTAAGTCATCACTGGCAACACACACTGGTCAAAAAAATCCTTGGGGGAGACCTTTGTTCAGCAGTGGACGATTTTCGGCTGATATGATGATGATGATGATAAGTTGTTGCTAATTCAGCTGCAACTTTGACGGCTGACTTCAAACACTCTGTCAAAGGGGCCACCCTAAGTTCAATCGCGCCGCCCGCCGCACCACTGACGTTGTCAGTGCCGCGATTGAACTCGGGGCGGCCCCTTTGTCGCAGTTTTTGACACGATCCAGCAGCGGCGAGCGGCATTTATCAAAAGTTCAGCTAATTCAGCAATCGACCTGTTATCTATCATGGCTATTGCCACATGGTTATGAAATAAGCAGGTACTTAGGTGACAGATATTTCTTTGTCCTAGTTAAGTCCTCTATTTATTATTTTAAAGGTTGACTGGAAGAGATCCCTCTAGGGATGAGTCCGCCTTTGTACTAAAGTTTTTTTATATATTATTTTAAGTGTATATTTTGTACAACAAAGAGTTCACAAACAAACAAACAAACAGATGAACGACTTAAACCGCACCAACTAAGTTCCAATTTTCTGTATTTTATTGTTTTTTTAAATACAAATTAAACCGACTTTAATACAGTTTATAATTGAGTACACTAGATGCACAATCTATGAATTAAAAAAAGAATGATTAAAAAACCTGTTCAAAATCCGCAAAGAAATCGCGTAACATAATGTACATACAAAAATCTTACAGTCGAATTGAGAACCTTTTTTATCCACGATTGATAAGCCCTTGACATCATATCACCTGATGGTAAGTGACGATGATGCCGAAGATGGAAGCAGGCTTACCAAGATTCCTCAACGCAATGAGGAACTGGCTATGTTGTCTTCAAGCCGGCACACATCAATGCTGTTAACATTGATGTTTGGCGGCAAGACTTATATAAGATGGTGGGTGCTAGCCAGGCGGGCTTAGAAAATGCCCTTCCACCAACCAAACCAACTCTTATAAAATTCGACTACGCCGGGAATCAAACTCGCGACCTCCTTATGTGTAGCTAATGAACTTAAACATTACGCCACGAAGACGGTTAAAACCTCCTTCTTTTTTGAAGAGGGTTATAAATTGGGCGGGTTATAAATTTTTTTCATCAAAGATGGAAGTTTTCGTGTCCGTAAACGCATAGTTGCGTCACTATCGCTAGCCCTAAAGCACACCCCGGACACTGCATACAACGGTTGTGAAATGACATTTCTAAAAACAAATGACGGAGCAAACAAAATCACGGCGAAATCTAATAGGTTCGAGAACCAAACTGTAACCAACTGCATCAATCTGGGTGACGAGGGGGTGAGGTCGGAATCTAGAGAGCGGCAGGGAGTGTCCATACTGTATGTTAGTACTAATAAATCTAATAATGTATTCTTTGCCTAAGGCTACCCACACACCTACAATAATATTGCGCAATGTTGATGATTGCACAATATGATTGATGAGCTCCCGGTACAATTAAATCTTCAATACTACCCCTATATGTTCAATAATATTGTGCAATCGTCTACATTGCGCAATATTATTGTAGGTGTGTAGCCTAAGGCGTAGAAGCAACTACGCGTCGTAGTAGTAGAACGTAGTCGTCGTAGTAAAAAGCCTACGCATCGTAGTAGCGCGCCAGTCACAAAAGTATTAAACTCTTGTGTTCTTGTGATAGTTTCTACGATTCCGTACATCTGATATTAAAGGAACCCTTTTAAGATCACTCATGTGTCTGTCTGTCTGTCTGTCTGTCCATCTGTCATACATCTTCTATGAATCTACTGGAGAAAAAAGTAGAAATTAGGTACATGGGTATATAGAGATTGATTACCCAATCACGGACGTATAGTGTCAATGGAGGCATTTTGATTTTGGAGGTTAATTACGGGGAACAAATAAGAAAGTTTAAAAAAAAATTCAAGTGCTATACGTGATATATCAAATGAAAGGGCTCGTTATAATATATTTTTTTTTATTCACAATTGGTAAACCCTTGACAACATATTTTTATAATATGAAAATGAATATTTAAAAGATACTACGGAAAACATAATGAAAATCAAGCATCCTTATCTCCAAAACAATCAAGTCTATTTTTTATACAGGGAATGTAGGGCCTCTTTTATAGTGTAAAGGAAAACTTAAACAAAAATCCTAACTCGTAAAGTTGTTCATTTTTTTATAAAGGGATTAAAGGACCTCTTTTTAACCGACTTCAAAAAAAGAAGGTTTCTCAATTCGACTATATATACAGGGTGACTGGTAAGTAGTGCAAATCCTTTTAAGGGGATAAACTACATCTAATTTGCAATAGAAAAAGTCGTATTAACTTAAATTTTCATACAAAATTTTAAAATTAAATGGGCTTTAACTCGAAAACTGTTAAATTCCGACCCTCAGTTAATATGACTTTTTCTATTGCAAATTAGATGTTGATTATCTCCTTAAAAGGATTTGCACTACTTACAAGTCACCCTGTATATTATAAGTGTTCGTGGATAACTTCGTCGTTTATGAACCGATTTTAATGATTCTTTTTTTGTTGGAAAGGAGATATCCTAAGGGTGGTACCATGATGAAAAAAACCAGGATCTGATGATGGCATCCCAGAGAAATCGAGGGGAACATTAGTTTCCTGTTTGAAGTCGGTTTTTTTTGTTCAAAATTATTTAGTTTACAAGAAACCTTAAATGCAAATACTAACTCGTAACGTTCTTACGGGAAATAGAATGGTACAGAAATACACGCAAATTCCACTTGCACTTGACCGGTTTTTTTATTTGATTAAAACGCCCAGCTACTCGAGAACTTTACTACCCCATCGGCCATCTGTTGTAGGAGCTATGTGCCCTGCCCACTGCCACTTCAGTTTAACGATTCTGTGAGCTATGTCGGTTACTTTGGTTCCCCTGCGGATCTCCTCGTTTCTGATTCGATCACGCAGAAACGTAGCGTAGGCAGGCCTCCCACGCGGTGGACCGACGACCTGGTGAAGATCGCGGAAAGCCGATGGATGCGGGCAGCACAGGACTGGTTGTCGAGGAAATCCATGGGGGAGGCCTTTGTCCAGCAGTGGACGATTTTCGGCTGATATGATGAAACGTCCAGCAAAGTTTTGTCTTAGAAATGTTTTCATTTTAATATTTTTTTTTTATCTCCACAGCTTTCTACCCCCAGGGTCATACATAAACGCAATGCACATGAGTTTATTCAGTTTAGCCAAGACCATTAATGACGTTGTTCAGAACCGAGCGCTATACTATGACTACTTCCGGTGGAAAAACCATTACCTCATCAAGGAGGGGCGCGTGCTCGACGCGTGCGCACTTTGCGAGATCATGAACAATCCAAAATGGCTGCAGTATAAGGTCTCTTTTGTTCAGTTCAGAAAATGGTGGAATGCTGAATATGCGAGGCGGTGTCGAGAGTTTGGTGGTTTTTATTTTTTGTGATGAAGTATTCATTTTGAGTTTTGTGCTTAAATGGTAAATCTAGGTATTTAATAGATACAAAATTGGTATAGTTCCCGTTAACTGGGGCTTCTGCTTATCATACTGAACAATTTTTGATTTACAACTTTGCTGAAATTGCAAAAAAAACTCTTCATAGAAATCGATAAGCTGAATGACCAATTTAGTTTATTTTTGTATAAAGGGTCAATCTTTTTTGAGCATAGACTATGGCTTCCTTGGGCAAAGTTGTTCAGTATGATGAGTAAAAGCCACAGTTAACGGGACCTACACCACAGGTTGTTAATTCAGTGTTTGAACAATAGCTATAAGTTACCTAAGCTAGATAGTAAGTACTATAATCATCATATCAGCTCATATACGTCCCCACCGAGGGGATAGAGCCTACTCTGAATTAGGGCGATCGGACCTTAGTCGATAACTCGCACTCCAAAATCCATCAAGCCATTTAGACAATATTCTCAATCCAAAAATATTACGCTCCTTTACGGGCAGTCGGATTATAAGGAATAAATCACTAAAACCCTTTTTAACACCCTGTATACTAATTTTTGTGAAAAAAAACTGCATTTAGAAAAGAGGATCAAAATAATAATCGACGTAACTTAGTTATTTAACCAAACTAAATAAAACAGACGTAAACATTGTATGAATACATACCTATTGAGAGAATAACTATTCAACACAATTATACACTTAATTAGGTCAGCACCTATTTGCTTGCAATGATCGACGTAACTTAGTTATTTAACAAAACTAAATAAAATATACGAAAAAATTGTATGAACACATACCTATTGAGAGAATAACTACTCAACACAACTATACAGTTAAGTAGGTAGGCACCTATTTACTAACAATGATCGACTCAACTTGGATATTTAACCAAACTAAATAAAACATACGTATACATTGTATGAACACATACTTATTGAGAGAATAACTATTCAACACAACTATACAGTTAAGTAGGTAGGCACCTATTTACTAACAATGATCGACTCAACTTGGATATTTAACCAAACTAAATAAAACATTCGTAAACATTGTATGAACACATACCTATTGAGAAAATAACTATTCAACACAATTATACACTTAAGTAGGTAGGCACCTATTTGCTTACAATGATCGACGCAACATAGATATTTAACCAAACTAAATAAAACATACGTAAACATTGTATGAACACATACCTATTGAGAGAATAACTATTCAACACAATTATACACTTAAGTAGGTAGGCACCTATTTGCTTACAATGATCGACGCAACATAGATATTTAACCAAACTAAATAAAACACGTAAACATTGTATGAACACATACCTATTGAGAGAATTACTATTCAACACAATTATACACTTAAGTAGGTAGGCACCTATTTGCTTACAATGATCGACGCAACTTAGATAGATATCTAACCTAGTTAAATAAAAAATCTGTTAACATTAAATAAATCACACATGAAGTACTTAATAACCACATAAACAGGGTTTTTTTAATCCATTTGTGGAATGGTACACAGTGAAATTAAAATCTAGTAAAACATATTGATATTCTGTATATAATAGTTACTATATATGTATAGAATAATAATGTTAGCATTTATTATTAATATTTAGTCATTTAATTAAGTTTCTTATTTCTCTGCCCTTATTGTATTTCGTGCTTTCTTGTAACTATAGGTTGTCTGGAAGAGATTGCTTTTAGTAATCAGACCGCCTATTGTACATTATATACAATATCGATACAAGTGTAAATAAATAAAATATTATTGAGGATGTTTACGAGGGAATATATCGAATGGAAACACGATTCAATAAAGTTGGCTCGATAGAATAAATTATCTAAGATAAATACCTTTTTTTCGAGTCATTTTATTGTCTAGTTTCGGTTTTATTCTTAAAATAAGTAATTTGATTATATGATTTATTTACTAAAGTCATCGTCACTTACCATCAGGTGAGATGATGCCAAGGGCTTACCAATTGTGAATAAAAAAAAAGTTAATAGGTAACTGAAGGGAAAACATCGAATGTATTTTTATTCAAGATAAATATAATCAAATTAACAACAAAAAAACCTCGAAGAAGTGCAAAAGTGTGGTTATGTTCTTACCTCTTTACACGTAAAGAAAAAGATAAAGACAAAAGTTTTAGGACTGCCGGGTCTGAACTAGGTAATATTGAGAGGACACGAAAACAAAATGTATAACATAAACAATATCCCTTTCTCCTATTAACGACGTGTTAACTAGTGAAATATTTACTGAGGATAGGATTTTAAAGTTAGATTAAAATCGGTCCGGTCGTTAACCCCAGCGGTCCGGTGTATCGTTATTCATTGTGTGTGAATTAAACTTATAATCCTACAAGGTTTCATACATTAAGGCATTTGTAAAGGGAGGTGTCCACTGCACCCATGGCACTGGGTTCATCATCATCATATCAGCCGAAGGAAGTCCAGGCAGAAGGCCTATGTCCAGCAGTGGCACTGGGTTAAATTGGGTAAAACCCTTCTGAAAAATCCCAAAGATTTTAAGTGAAGTGAGTGTTTTTTAAAACTTGTATTCAAAATTTTGATAAAGCTATCAGAACAACTAGGTTTTGTCCGCGGCTTCGCCCGCGTGGATATCTGTTTTATGACTGTCTTTGAGGGTGAGTGGTGCGCGAACCGCAAGCGGCTTGCGAGCGTGGATATGAGTTTTCTCCAAAACCCTCAGGAACTATGTTAGGATATGCTAATTAGTAAATTATGTAATTTTCCACCTCCTCAATGCTGTGCAAAAAATCAAAACGATGCGTAAAGAAATTAACCAAAAAAGAGTATTTTTTCAGTTCCCTTAGGAACTGCATTGGACTAGCCTATGTCCTTCCCCGTGACAAAGGCTACCTGCGAGCCAAATTTCATCAAGACTGGTCAAGGTGTTAAAGCGTGAAAAGGCAACAAACAAACAAACACATTTTTACATTTATAATAGTAACAAGGATAAGCAATAAATGTTTCTACCATTTTGAAAACATGAAGGGGATTTCTCCGACCGACAACAGACAATAGCGTTTTCCATTCAGTATTAAATAGATTTCGTAAAAAACTCCAATTAAACCCAAATATTAAAATATAAGGGGATCGGACTGCATCAAAAATAAAATCTGAAATTCTGAAATATGATTTCCTAAATTGCTCACCTCTTGAAGTTACAAAAAACCTTACTTGTTTTGTTTTTCCATCACGTCTTCAATATTTAATTGATCAAATTCACAAAATACGTTCGTCAATGACACTAAAAATCTATGACGTCACTTGTGGGTATTTCAAACATTTTAAGAACCAAATTTCGTTTTTGACAGATCATAAAAAGTAACTCAAATGACTAGCAGTCATAACCCCTATTGCAATGAATCTAATCACACTTCACATTAATATTAGAAAGTCGAAAGTTTGTGAGTGTGTATGTTTGTTATTTCTTCAAGCAAAAACTACTGAACGGATCTGGCTGAAATTTGGTAGGTTGACAGATTAGAACCTGGATTAATACATAAGCTATTTTTATTTACGCTTGCGAGCCGCTTGCGGCTTGCACACTGCGCACCCTCGAAAAGTCATAGAGTATATAATATAGTCATCACCCATTGGCCCCCGCACGATTGCCCGGTCTAGACGTCTCCGTCGCATGACGTATGGAGGTATGGATTCTTGAGATTGTGGTATGGCTGTGGTTTCATACACTGTGGTATGGGTGTGTCTGAAATGTATGAGATGACTCTTTATTGTACGCAAGTAGGAAATCTAAACATAATTATGTTTTTATACGTGAGTCTGTAAACGTTTAAAGTGGAAATATGAACATATAAAATATATATTATAATGCAACATGTATTTAAAAAAAACCGGGCTAAGTGCGAGTCAGAACCGCACACATAGGGTTCGTAGTGAGTAGTGTAATAAGGTCTTTGAAAAAAAAATATGGTACCTCCCCTACAGGTAAAGAAGGTGTGAATTTTTTTTCGTTGATATATCATCGTTGAATAGGTATTTCAAAACTAGAGGGTTTGATAAACTATTTTTCGTTTCAAGGATCTGTTCGCGAAATATTAAGCTTTAAAGTGCTATTTTTTGTTAGATATAAGTGTCTACCTACTAGTACCAGCTAAAGCGCTATTTCAGGACATCTGAATAAAATTGTAAATAGTAGAAGATTATAATCAATTTAAAAGAAAAACTGTCACGATTACGTATGCTTTCTTAGTTTAGGTGTAATAGTCAACGAACATAAAAAGTTCAGTTGTATTTTAAAAAGATCCGTATATTGTATTTAACCGCCTCCGTAGCTCAGAGGCAATAAATAAATAAATATTCTGGGACAAATCGGACATGGTCATCTGGCTCCAAAGTAGGATTCCCTGTGTTATGGGTTACCAGAGACTGATATACATACTTATATACGTTTAAATACATACATATATAGATATAATTTAACACCCAGACACAGAGCAAACAAATCTGCTCATCACACAAATGCTTGCCCTGGGTGGGGATCGAACCCACGACTCTCGGATCAGTAGTCAAGGGCACTAACCACTGAGCCACAGAGTCAGTCAAATGTTCACTGGCTTTTCACAGGAGGTCGCGGGTTCGATTCCCGGCGGGGTCAATTGTAAGACTCGGTTTGGTTGGTGGTAGGGCATTTTCTAAGCCCGTCTGGCTAGCTACCACCATCTTATCTAAGTCTTGCCGCCAAATATCAATGTTGATATCATTGGTGTGTTCCGGCATGAAGATAAGATAGCCAGTTCCCATTACGTTGGGGAATCTTGGTAAGCCCGCTTCCATCTTCGGCAACATCGTCACTTACCACCAGGTGAGATGTTGTCAAGGGTTTACCAATTGTGAATAATAAAATATCATAGATTTTCCATACAAAATGTTCTATTACCAACTGCAAATATATTTTTTTTTAAATACACATTGATTTTTTAAGAAGACTACGGAACTCTACTTTGCGCGAGTCCGACTCGCACTTGGCCGATTTTTATTTCACTAATATCATAATTTACGTACTTTACAGGCAAGGGTGGGATTACGGACCCATAATTTATTAAGCACCTAGCTCAATTTTAATATATGGGAGCTATAAAGATAGGTACTCAACTGAACCTTTTCTTCATAATATTGTATTCTGCCCACTGGTGGACATGATATGCATTACACGGAAGTAAAACAGTAGTTAAATATACAGGATGTAACAAAATAATGATTGAAGCAGGTCCAGATAAAGGGGGCTTCTATTGAACATACTGAACAACTTTTGTTCTATGACTTTGCTGTAATCTTTAAAAAAAATCTACATACAAATCAATCAGGTGATCGAACAATTTTTTGCATTTTTGTATGGAGGGTTCAAAATTCATTTTTGAATTGACTATGGGGAAAGTTGTTCAGTATGATGAGTTACCCCAGTTAACGGGTCCTACACCAATTGTTTAGACCCTGTATAAATAAGTAGGTAGACAGTGAAGCGATTGTACCTCAGTGCGGCTTGCGTAGTTGGGTAGATCACGCATGTTAACTGACCAGAAGCTTGGTCATTACTCGCATGTGTTAGGTGGCATTTTTCTCAACCGTTTCCTTGCTTCGCAAGGCACGCTGAGACGTTGGTGCTGGTTGCTGTCACTGAATGGCAGTCTTTAAGCCGTATCAGACGCCTGCGGCTTGTTACAAGCTTTTTACTTGCTACTTTTTTCTGAGAGTGGGGTCCGCCCGCTACTTCTACCTCCACCAACACCAGCCCCGTGGGTGGAGTATGGCAAAACCTTCCCGAATTGGGCAAGAGACTTGTGCCCCAGCATTGGGGAAGCTTATTGTTGTTAACGTAAGAAGGTAGTACAGATTTACAAGTAGCCACTAAACAAAATGTTAAGTTCAAATGATCATCAATGTAAGATTTGGCCGCGGCTTCGCTCGCTAGCATGGTTTTTGTGACTTTATTAAAGTGTTCAGAATCCTTCATTCAAAATCATACATCGTCACATTCAAAGTCGCCGCTCATACAACAGTCATAACCAATCAACATTTTCATTGTCGCAAGAAGCGCAAGACATGCAGTATGAGGTAGCGGGGTTCGACCCCCACCCATGGACATCGCCGGCAACGGCCGGCCCTCACTTCTCGTCTCAATGTTTAAAGTGAACGCATCATATCATCATTTTTTGTTATTTAATTTCAAATTCATTATACGAGGCATTTACGCAACCAAAAGCATTTTTCATCATCCGCAATATACATACACATCAAAAACAAATTTGGTCCTTCGTTGCCGCATTAAGGAATCAGGAAACAGGAGCGAATTACAAAGAAATACAGGAAAGTACCTACTCAGTGCAAATATCAGCCTAAAATACATGGAGATAAGGATTGCAAGTCAGATACCTAGACGAGGATTGTAGTGAGTGAGTCCGTACCAATTTATTAATCTTTATTTTAATCTTTAAATAATTAATTAATGCAGTTTTAATTTAACAATATTTTTTTAATTTTTATTTTCGCTACACATAGCGACGTATATTAATTTTCATATCTAATTTTAGTAATTCTTCAGTGCATTTTGAATATTAATTTAGTCAAAAAACATTAAATTAGAACGGTTATATCAAAGTTATAAGATCGCTAATATACCTAATCGACTTAAAACTGTGCAAAACAAGTGGTCATCGTTGTAGGTACTACCAGGCCTTTTGTTCTCGGAGCTCGTCCGGCCACTTTGGAATGCGTTTATTCTGTATGAAGTTCGTTAGATACTAGGCGCAGCGACCAAGTCAGCTGCATAAGGTACCTACACAGTTTATTGTTGGAATGTTATGCGGTTTTTACTTAGATAGATACGTAGATAAATAAAATTGTTAGTATTTTACAAAATTAATTCGCATATAGGTAATTTAAAATAACTGGGTATTTTATTAGGTAAAATATTATCAGTTGTAATTTGAATTTAATAAATAGGTAATAGGTTTTACCATAAATGGTTATTATTTAATTATAATACACTAATTTGGGTGATAATTAAAATAATTTTCGTAGGTAAATAGACACAATTCGATCACTATTCTCGGAATCCGTCAGGGTTTTGTAAAAAATATGTCGGAAATTTCTACTTTAATTAAAAAACGTGGTGCTGCCAAGGGCCAACTAACAGCATTTGTGAATCATATAAACAACTTGCCATCGACTTTGTCAGATGTACAAATAACGGAGCTACAGTTACGTATATCTAAAATGAATCAGTGTTTTAGTAAGTTTGATGAGCTTCAGACCGACATCGAATGTTTGGTTGAAGAAACGGATTTAGGTCAGTTTTCTGAAAGACAGGAATTTGAAAACCAATACTATACCTATCTCGCTAAAGCACAAATGTTAGTGGAGCCTCGTAAATACAAGCACGAGGATGACGATCGTTCTTCGTCTGGTGACACAGTGGTGAACCATAGTAGAACTACACCTTCGAGAGTTAGTGGTACGCGCGGTATCAAGTTACCTACTATCCAAGTCCCTAGGTTCGGCGGCAGGTATGAGGACTGGTTGGAGTTCCGCGACACCTTTGTATCTCTCATACACGAAAACGAGTGTATTAGTGAAATACAAAAATTTCATTACTTACGAGCTTCACTGGAGGGAGGCGCCACACAGGTAATTCGATCGTTAGAGTTCTCATCAAATAATTATTCCGTTGCCTGGGAATTGTTATGCAGTAGGTACAATAATACTAGAATATTAATACAAAACCATGTACAATCCCTTTTCTCCATGGAACCAATGAGGCGTGAGTCTTCTCAATCCATACGCAAAATAATTGATACATACACAAAAAACTTAAGATCTTTGGAATTACTGGGTGAACCCACTACAAGCTGGGACACATTAATCATATATTTAATAACAGCAAAATTAGATGCAAAATCATTAAGGGATTGGGAAGAACAAAAATCAACATATAAGCATATCACACTCAAAGATTTTACACAGTTTTTGAAAGACAAAGCTGATTTACTTGAAACGATAAGCATGAGTACCACAACAAAAAATGATAGTCAGAGAAATAAATCAGAATATGTTAAGGGGTTAGCTGTAGGTACAGTCGCAAACACAAGTCAATTATCAAATTGCCCTCTATGCAACAAAGATCATCGCTTATTCCATTGCGACACATTTTTAAGTCAGTCTGTAAGCGAGAGAGCAGAATCTGTTCGTAGGCTAAAACTATGTATGAATTGTCTCCGTTCAGGTCATCAGGCTCGCGTTTGCAGGTCAAGCACATGCACAAAATGTTCACAAACTCATAACACACTGCTGCACAATGACGCATTAATGCAATCACAACATAGATATAAAGCAAGCAACGCATATCAATCACAAACCGCATATGAAGCACAAAACGCATATCAAGCACAAGACGCATATCAAGCACAAGACGCATATCAAACAGAAAACGCACATAAAGTACAAAACGCAAATCAAGCATACCAAACACATTCAAACGCATCACAATCAAAACATAACATATCGTACGCATATCAACCGCATGTATCTCAAGCAAATAAAACACAAGTTAACGCATCACACGCACACACAGCACAAGCTCACGCATTCAATCAAAACACACAAATACAAGCACCAGTCGACAACGCGACTTCGCTTTCAGTCAATCTACCAGAGCGAGTATTGCTCTCGACTGCAGTGATACATATTCTTGATAAGGACAATCAAAGACATGAAGTTCGAGCAGTATTAGATTCAGGGAGTCAAGCATCATTCATGACAGAAGCAGTGTTAAATAAATTAAAACTCAAATGTTTCCATATTCAGACTTCCGTTGTAGGTATCAACAATTCAGTTTCGCAGATCACAAAACGATGTAAAACAAGTATTGAATCAAAAACATCAACATACAAAGCCATAATGTCATTCCTTGTTTTACCAAATATTGCAAACCTCTGCAACAATAGCATCAAGATACAGAAATTAGACATTCCATCATACATAACACTTGCAGATCCAGAGTACTACGATCCATCCAATATTGATATTCTACTGGGTGCAGATATTTTCTGGGATCTTTTAGAGCAAGGACAAATACGTTTTGGACCACACAGTCCTGTATTGCAAAACACCAAGTTAGGATATATAGTTTCCGGACCTACAAGTGGAATCAATCAGAAATTCTCACACACAAGTAATTCGATAGCATGCAATTTTATACAAAACGATGAGTTAGACATACAGGATCAATTAACAAAATTTTGGACTCTCGAGGAAGCTCCCAATAATGACAACAATGATTATTCTACAGAAGAGCGACTATGTGAGGAAAATTTTGTAAAGAGTGTCACGCGAATGCCAGACGGAAGATTTTCAGTAGCAATACCTTTAAAGATGCCTGAATCATGCTTGGGAGATTCTTACGAGACAGCAAAGCAATGTTTTCTATCATTAGAACGCAGGTTACAAAAGATACCAAAATTGAAACAAATGTACAGAGAATTCATAAATGAATACAAAGAACTTAATCACATGACACGCATACATGCACAAACATACAAATCAAACAAACAGCACGCATATTATATGCCACACCATGGCGTATTACGTGAAAGTAGTACAACTACCAAACTGAGAGCAGTATTTAATGCAAGCAAACCCACATCCACAGGTATTTCATTGAACGACCTGCAAATGGTTGGTCCTACTATACAGAGTGACTTATTATCAATACTTTTGCGATTCAGACATTATGCATACGTCATGACAGGGGACATCGAAAAGATGTACAGACAGGTTTTAATACACAATGATCAACGCCATCTGCCACAAATAATATGGAGAGATGATCCCACAAAAGAATTAGAGGCATACGAACTGAACACAGTAACTTACGGGACCGCATCAGCCCCGTTTTTAGCCATCAGATGTTTGAAGCAACTCGCACTTGAATGCACTGATCCTTTGATAGCACAAATAATAAAGAATGACTTTTATGTCGATGATCTTGTCACAGGCTGTCAGTCAAAAAAGCAACTTATTGAAATTCGGGATCATGTCAGTAAGGTTCTGTCATCAGGCTGTTTTAATTTACGCAAAATCCGGTCAAACATTGATAATTTCACAGACGATAACATTGATTCTAACACCTCACTCAATCTAGGTCAACAGCATTCCGCAAACACATTAGGCATTGGTTGGTCCTCATCTCAAGACGAGTTATACTTCTCACCAAAACTCACGCACATCGACAAAAATCCAACAAAGCGGTCGGTCTTGTCCACTATTGGACAGATCTTTGATCCACTAGGTTTGCTCAGTGTCTTCATCATCAGCGCAAAAATAATCTTGCAAAAGCTCTGGCTACACAAAATTTCATGGGATGAGCCCTTACCACCTGAAATCATTCAACTTTGGCAAAAATTCACATCTCAGTTGTGTTACTTGCAAAACTTGCGGTTACCTCGTCACGTTTCTTGTGTCGATCCTCATGTAATCGAACTTCATGCGTTTAGTGACTCTTCACAAGATGCTTATGGCGCTTGTATTTACGTAAGATCCATATCCAGCAACAATGAAATACAAACACATTTGCTATGTGCCAAGAGTAAGGTAGCACCACTCAAGCCCGTTACGATCCCGCGACTAGAGTTATGTGGAGCCGTCGTAGCAGCGCGATTAACGCAAAAAGTACTTCATGCATTCAGGTTACCAGTAGACAGATGCATTCTTTGGACAGACTCGTCAATAGTGTTAGGATGGTTGAAAACAGCACCTAATAAACTTAAACAATTTATCAAGAACCGTGTCGCTGAAGTTCAGGAGCTCACTCAAAATCATCAATGGCGTCACGTGCCCACACAGTTTAACCCTGCAGATTTGTTAACTCGCGGAGTAGACATGACACAGATACAAACTTTAGATTTATGGTGGAATGGACCCACATTTTTAAGCAAACATCAAGATCAGTGGCCTATCTCAAATGTCGATCATGTTGCAAACACAGATTTGCCAGAAATAGTATCACAAGTTGCAGTTTCAGACAAAAACGGAAGTAAATTGGTAGACTTTAATCGGTTCTCCAAACTACTTAAACTCAAAAGATCATTCGCATACGCATTAAGATTTATACATAACTGTAGATCACAAAGACTAAATCATAGCAAACACTCAGGACCTCTTACCAAAAGGGAATTGGATACAGCACTTCAGACACTAATAAAACAATCACAAATAGAATCATTCGAAGAATACAACGCAATTAAAAACAAACAGAACTTATCAGTCAAAAACAAACTACTACATCTATCACCTTTCGCAGATGATCAAGGTTTAATCAGGGTAGGTGGTAGGTTGAACAATTCACAATTTGAATACAACATCAAACACCCGATACTTATATCATGCAAGCACCCAATAGCAAAGCTAATATTCACAGAAGAACACCTACGCTTGTTTCATGCAGCACCACAGTTATTACTGTCGTCGGTAAGACAACAATATTGGCCGTTAGGTGGACGCAATATGGCTCGTCATGTAGTACACAAATGTCACAGATGTTTTAGGGTTAAAGCTCAGACAGTTACTCCTACTATGGGTCAGTTACCTGGGTGTCGTCTCAATCCCGGGTATCCGTTCGAAACCACCGGAGTGGACTATGCTGGTCCTCTTCTTGCTGCAGATAGACGGGGACGTGGATGTAAGCTCATCAAAGTTTACGTTGCACTTTTCGTTTGCTTTATTACGAAAGCACTACACTTAGAACTCGTTTCGGATTTAACTAAAGACGCATACATCGCAGCATTACGCAGATTTATCGCAAGACGTTCTAAACCTTCAGTCATGTATTCCGACAATGGTACACAGTTTGTAGGAGCTAAAAACGAGATAAGCTCATTTCTTAGACAAAATTCAAATGTTATAACAGAGTCAATGGCAAATGAAAGCATAGATTTTAGATTCATTCCAGCATATACACCTCACTTTGGCGGATTGTGGGAGGCAGGAGTGAAGTCATTCAAAAGTCATTTAGTTAGAGTTTTAGGCAATGCACATCTAAATTTTGAAGAATTATATACAGTTTTAGTTTCAACTGAGGCAATTTTAAACTCACGCCCGTTGACGCAAATTTCACCAGATCCCAATGATCTGAATCCATTAACTCCCGGTCATTTCTTGGTCGGACGTCCTCTCACTGCTCTACCTAGTCCAAGGTTAGATGACATAAATCCTAACAGGCTGCAACGATGGGAAAGAGTAGAACAATTACGTCAGCACTTCTGGACTCGTTGGCATAAAGAGTACGTGTCGGAATTGCAGCAAAAAGTCAAATGGAGACAATCAAATGGATGCCTTAAAAAGGACACGATGGTCATCATCAAAGAAGATGCTGTTCCCCCAATGAAATGGAGTCTTGGTCGCATACAAGCAGTTTATCCTGGCAGTGATGGAGTTAGTCGTGTTGCAGACATTCGAACCAGTAAAGGAATTATACGGCGAGCATTTAACAGAATTTGCCCATTGCCTATGGAAGAAGATGATTCATCAGCACACGAGTGAAAGTTGAAAGGTGGACTTTCAACGCCGGGGGGCATGTTCAGAATCCTTCATTCAAAATCATACATCGTCACATTCAAAGTCGCCGCTCATACAACAGTCATAACCAATCAACATTTTCATTGTCGCAAGAAGCGCAAGACATGCAGTATGAGGTAGCGGGGTTCGACCCCCACCCATGGACATCGCCGGCAACGGCCGGCCCTCACTTCTCGTCTCAATGTTTAAAGTGAACGCATCATATCATCATTTTTTGTTATTTAATTTCAAATTCATTATACGAGGCATTTACGCAACCAAAAGCATTTTTCATCATCCGCAATATACATACACATCAAAAACAAAAGGGTGAGAGTCGTATGATATGTATACCTTAATTTACTTAATTTATTATATCATCAGATCGATTTTTACAGGGTGGCTCATTTTGTCATTGAAATTAATTAATTCTGCAGGGGGTCACTTTTCAGAACAGTGTGACAAGCCGATATATTTGAAAGTTTTAGGTATTTCCTCTCTTGACGAGGGTTATAATATAAAAAAAAGGATTTTTGAAAAAAAATCCTAATAATTAAAAAAGGGTAAGTAATAACAAGGACAGACTTTTTGTGTGCCTTAAGGTCTCTTAAATACTAGTATCTAGTCTTAGTTTTAAATAGGCATTTTATTTTATTTATATAAAATAAAATGTAATAAAATAAAAAATATATATATAAGCGTCGGTGGCGTAAAGGCTAGGGCCGCCTCCTCCTGTACGGGGGTCGTGGTTCGAAGCCAGCCATTTCATAAGTACATTTATCCGACGCTCTTACGGTGAAGGAAAACATCGTGAGGAAACCTGCACACGCCTGCGGAGAAACTCGCAGGTTGTGTGTGAAGTCGCCCAACCCGCACTGGGCCCGCGTGGTCGACTAAGGCTCGATCGCCCTAATTCAGGGTAAGCTTCGAGCCCCTTGGTGGGGACGTAAATGAGCTGATATCATATATATATATAATATATATTATATACAGGGTGTCCAGTAAATATAGGTACAAACTGAAACTGAGCAAAGTAGTGATTTACGGAAATTTCAAAAAACCTATTTTCAAAAAATTTCAAAAAAACTATTCCCTACAAGCATTTTTTAACGTTTTTGAATGCGATAATAACTTTTTGAGTTACACCCATCCGCGTGGGTACCTAGTACCGTGGCCACAGATTACTAAATAGTTACTTCGTAACAGATACATCACTCCCAAACAAAAGCGTAAATACCTACGCTATAATAGCCTACAAAACCTTAATAATAATACCAGCTGTTTGCAGCGAGAAGAAATGTATTGTTTTGCCCGCCGCGCGACCCACGTGCGAGCGCGTCATCGAGCGAATGTGTTAGGGTTGTACCTATGATGATTTTTGTAATGAAAATCAATTATTTTATATTTGTCGATCAAATATGTTTGAGTTTAATAAAATGATGCATTTTTTCCCTTCCCTGAATTCCCGATTATTAAATTTTAATGTCGAAAATATCCGAAACGTCGTCAATAATTTTAACAAATAATCAAAAGGGAAACATGAGAAAAGCGGAGGAAAATCAATCGGAGTCTTTTAAATTTCCAAGACGGTGCTGCCAGGTCGATCAATTATGACGTTATCAAAATTGTTCAAAAATGCTTTTTCTAATTTTTCAATGTAATTATTAAAAGTTACTGGTGGGACTTTAAGCCTACCATAAGAGAGACATTAAGTAGGTAACTATTAATTATATTAAAAAAACACAAATAATACCGGAAATCCTTAATTTACGACGATTAAAATAGTAGGTACCTACCCACCGTTGTTCTAAGTTTATGATGATAATTTGTAAGTGAACGAGAAAAGGGAATTCGAAAAAAACAAAAGATTTAAAATACTATTGTTCGTCGCTCGGCAATGAAAAAAATGACAAATTTTCATTTGTCTTCTGACTGTGACACCCATCCACTGCACAATAATTGCGCGGTTTCGGCATTTCGATAGTCAGAGCGGTAAATGTGACGTGCGAGCACTCAGGCGGGCGTGCGGCAACCCACTGTCGGTTGTATCGTCTCCGATACGCGTAGCGGTAGGCATATAACGCGTGGCCTTGAGCGAGTTACGGACGCCTGCCGTGGCGCTCTTGCGGAGCGCAAGCGCTTTATTGGTGGCTATCTTTGAGGTTATTTCGAGGTCAACGGTTACCTATATTAGGTTCATCATATCAGCTCATATACGTCCCCACCGAGGGGCTCTTTATATATATTATATTATTAGCGCTTAATTAAGATCCCTCCAGAGTCCAGACCAGTATTTTTAGTTCACATAATTTATTTTGTTAAACGAATTAATTCTCACGCTTTAGAATAGGGGAACGGACTGCATCAAAAATAAATTCTGAAATATGATTTCCTAAATTGCTCTCCTCTTGAAGTTTCAAAAAACCTTACTTGTCTTGTTTTTCCATCACGTCTTCAATTCTTAATTGATCAAATTTACTAAATAAGTTCGTCAATGACGCTTAAAATCTATGACGTCACTTGTGGGTATTTCAAACATTTTTAGAACAAAATTTCGTTTTTGACAGATTATAAAAAGTAACTCAAACGACTATCAGTCCGATCCCCTATTACTCGTATAGGTTAAAAACAACAAAATTCAAATATGTCAAAAAAAAACAAAACTACCTATCAAAAATGTCATACATGTAGGGTCAAAAATGTGTCAATTATGACAAGACATTTTGTTCTTTTTTGAAATTTTACAAATTTCATTTTCAATGTCTGACATTTTCTTCTCCTTTTCTACCTTTCCTTTAACTTTTCTTTGGAAAGTTTTTCGATCCCATGAGAGTAGGTTATCAAGTTTTCAGTTGAAATCTTACAAAAATTGCATGAGCTTCCTGTAAATTAGGCCCTAAATACATCTATAACGTGTACTAATTGCTTCACAATCCCCATTTGACCACTAACTCTTCAGAAGCTCCAAGTGAACAGCTTTAAGTCAATACGGAAGCCTTCGAGAAACAAGTTCTTGGCAGTCGGTACTGTTCATTAAAAATGAAAAGATTTCCCTCAAACAACGTAGGTTTCACAGTATTGCCTTCCGCTACGCTCCAAAAAAGGCTTACACTCGTTAGTAGCTAATTAACTTAGCGCTTAATTACATAAGATCCCTCCAGAGCAGTAGTTTTTTAAGGGCACATAATTTATTTTGTAAAACAAATTAATTCTCATGCTTTAGGTTGAAAAAATGACAAAAGTCAAAAAGGTCAATAAAATCAAAAGTACCTATCAAAAATGTCAAACATGTAAGGTCAAAAATATGTTAATAGGGATGACGACAGCATCAGAAATAAATTATGAACGCTTGATCCCTAAATTGCCCTCCTACTTAAACTTCGGAAAACCTTACTCGTTTTTTTCCATCAAGTCTTCGATTTTAATTCACCAAAATCACAAAATGAGTACAAAAATGACGCTGCTAAACAATGACGTCAAACCTAGCTTTTCAAACATTTTTAGAACAAAGTGTCGTTTATGACAGATGATAAAAAGTAACTCAAATGACTAGCATTCGTCATCCCTATTATGACAAGACATTTTGTTCGTTTTTGAAATTTTACTAAGTTCATTTTCAATAACCGATATTTTCCTTTTCTTTAACTTTTCTTTGGAAAGTTTTTCGGCCCCATGAGAGTAGGTTATCAAGTTAACAGTTGAAATCTTACAAAAAATGCATGAGCTTCCTGTAAATTAGGCCCTAAATACATCTATAATGTGAACCAATTGCTTCACAATCCCCATTTGACCACTAACTCTTCAGAAGCTCCAAGTGAACAGCTTTAAGTCAATACGGAAGCCTTCGAGAAACAAGTTCTTGGCAGTCGGCACTGTTCATTAAAAATGAAAAGATTTCCCTCAAAAAACGTAGGTTTCACAGTATTGCCTTCCGCTACGCTCCAAAAAAGGCTTAAACTCGTAAGTAAGTAATTAATTAAGCGCTTAATTAAGATCCCTCCAAAGCAGTAATTTTTTTTAAGTCACATAATATTTGTAAAACGAATTAATTCTCACGCAATAGATACCTATCTGTATCTCAAGACTAAGGTTTTTGACCAGTGTATGTTTCCAGTTATGACATACAAAACTGAGACATGGTCGCTTACAATGGGCCTCATATGAAGGCTCAAGGTCAGCCAAAGGGCAATGGAGTGTGCTATGCTCAGAGTTTCGCTGCGTGACCGATTCAGAAACGAGGAGATACATAGCTCTCAGAATTGCTAAACTTAGTGACAGTGGGCAGGGCGTATAGCTCGTAGAACAGATGACCGTTGGGGCAGTAAAGTGGCGAACGCGCACCAGAAGACGTGGCATAGGCAGGCCTCTCACTCGGTGGACCAACGACCTGGTGAAGATCACGGGAAGCCGCTGGAGGCCTGTGTACAGCAATGGACGCCTTTCGGCTGATATTGGTATGCTGCGGTACCATTTAGTAGTATCTATACTTAGTTAACCCATGGAACTAAAAAAAAACCCTAGGATGAACCTGAAACATTTCTACTGATCTTCCTATTAAAGTGATGGACTTTAATGGGAAGACCAGTAGATATTTTTCAGTTTTAGTTTTGTTATTTTAAGTTTCATGAGTTAACTAATTTCGTATATGATCCAAACTTGCTTCTGACTGTAAAATTATGAAAAAACCGGTAGGTCGGTACATTTCCCCAATTTTACACAAATCGCCTGAAAGGAGAGAAGGTAACAATTTCGTAGACCTGAGTAGAACAACCCATCTCGAGTCTTAACAGAGTCCACCGAGCCAGTCCAACTTGCCTCGCTTAATACTAAATCTATCGACGCCTTTAAAGTTGCTTTCTTTGTTCTGAGGTTTAAACTGTTTAGAAATGAATGGGGATTTTATCAGGATAAACAATTATCAAATTAGGTAAAAAGAAGATGGCACCAGAAGCCCTTCTCATAGAAAAATAAGATAAATATAAATATCCTTTTAAGATAAATATATAAAGAAATGAAAAACATATTATCTAGCAAAAAATACAATGATATGCAAAGGCGGACTTATCACTTTAAGCGATTACTTCTACCCAACCTTTGGTGAATGGAGGAGACGAGAAAGTGAAACGATAGCAGGAGGGTGCATGTGAAACTAAAAATTAATACTTAATATAAAAAATCTGGTCGGAGAATCAGATAACTGTCTAATCAGGAAAATGTTGAAAAAGCGAAACTGGCGGAACCGGATAGTGATACACGAACTAAGGCTTCATTTCTTGCGTTTTGTAGGTATTGATGCCAAGGGCTTAGCAAATGTGGATTTTTAAAAAATCGATTTAAAGCTTTTTGCTGATTGCAAACAGATTAAATGTGTAGTAAACAGAAATCATTTTATTTACTAGTACTTGTATTTTTTCTTGTTCGTGAGGGGTATCGTGGAAAACCTTTTTAAATCTACCGAGGGTTTGCTAAGAACATTTTCTGATTATAACATAATTCATTTGCTGAATATTAAGTTTTTAAGTCAAGATTTTTTAAATTTTACGTTTTAATTTTCGTTAAGAGACTACCGGCTAAAACGATTTTTCAGGAAATTAAAAAGGACAATTATAACGGCCAAGTAGGCATTCAGTTTATAAGTAATAGTCGATCAACTTAAGATGTGTTGGATTTGTAAAAAGTTCATAGATTTTCATACAAAATATTCTATACCCACTGCAAAAATTGCTTGATTTTTTAAAGCATACATATCTTTTTTAAAAGACTACAGAACCCTATCTAGCGCGTGGTCTGACACGCCCTTGGCCACTTTTATTTTTTTAATCAATAGGCCCAACCCACAACTCCGTGAGATCGCGTAATGGACCATTCGATGATGGATCATCATTAAGGGTCGCCCCTCCCAACCCCCCAAAACTGAGTTTGGTGTTCCGTGAAAATGCGATAGCAAACATTTATGTTTCTAAATAAGATTGGTACCAATCGCTAGTCAAAGAGAAATGCGGTTAAAATTTAGGAGGACATCAGAAAATGCTGGAGAAATTCTAGAAAAACCAGCCAAATGCGAGTCGGACTCGCAAAAAATAGGGTTCTGTAGTCTTTTCAAAAAATAAATCTATATTTTACAAAAACACGACATTTTGTTTTACAAATCCAACAGCACGCCTTAAGTTGGTGTACTATTACTCTGAAACTAAGAAAGCCTACTTAGCCGAGACAGTTTTCCTTTTAAATCCCTACTAATCCCTATCGCTACTAATATTATAAATGCGAAAGTAACTCTGTCTGTCTGTTACGCTTTCCCGCAAAAACTACTGAACGGATTTGGCTGAAATTTGGTAGGTAGACAGATTAGGACCTGGATTAAGACATAGGCTACTTTTTACTTTTTACCGCTTGCGGCTCGCGCACTGCGCACCCTCGAAAAGTCATAGAAACGTGGTCCACGCGGGTGAAGCCGCGGGAAACAGCTAGTTGTTTATATGTCCTACTATTTACTTTTTTTTTAGATGTTCTGAAATAGCGGTTTAGCTGGCATGGGGTGGACACTTATTCTTACAAAAAATAACACTTTATAACTTAATAGTTCGCAAACCCATTCCTGAATCGAAAAATGGTTTATAGCAAACGTTTAGTAGTTTTGAAAGAACTAAGCAACGGACAGACGGACAGACAAATATATCGAAACTATAAGGGTTCCTATTGATTTCAGAACTCTATATATGACCCCATAGCAATATCACGTCACAGAAATTTTGACTTGTTTGCAAACTGAACACAATAGCTAGCTTATATTAAAGTTACTTTAATTTTTCTCGTTTATGATATGCTTCATCTCTTGACTAGTGATAGGTATCAGTTTTACTTAGAACCATGCATAATTAGAACCATGAAAGTTGGCTATAATTTTTTCACGGAACGCCGAAACCAGTTAGGGATACCGACCCGGGCTCTTAAATTATTTTCAAAGTTATTGTAGCCAGCGTCGGTGGCTCAACCGGTAACGACTCGGTTCTTCTAACCAGAGGTACCAGGTTCAAATCCGGACGGATAATGTACCAATGAGTTTTTCAAATACTTACGTACATACACTTACCGATTGCTTTAACGGTGAAGGAAAACATCGTGAGGAAACCTGCATACGCCTGCGAAGAAACTCGAAGGTTGTGTGTGAAGTCGACCAACCCGCACTGGGCCCGCGTGGTCGACTAAGGCCTAATCGCCCTAATTCAGGGTAGGCTCGAGCCCCTCGGTGGGGACTTATATGAGCTGATATGAATGAAATGAATGTAGCCATATCTGTTGCCACCCCTAAAAGGGCTCTAATAAGACCGAGTCCGATGAAGCCCTCATTACGCGAGGTTAATTCGTAACTTCAGGAAAAATCTAACCTTACTGCAAAACATTAATTATTTATATCTCTAGTCAAATTATCAAAGCTGAAAATTAACCTCTTTCTTGTACCACACACTGGACACTTCATACAACGGGCCAGAAATTTCATTTCAATGACGGAACAAACAAAATAGCGGCGAAATCCTATAAGTTCGACAACCAAACTGTAACCACTCTGTATCAATCTGGGTGACGAGGGGATGAGGTCGCAATCTAGAGAGCGGCAGGGAGTGTCCATACTGTATGTTAGTACTAATATACTTTGCTTGTACGGTTAGTTTTTATAACTCTAAATGCATTAAAACCGTTGAGATGTTTCTCACGGAACTTGAAAGCTAATTTTCCATCTGAACTTTTCCTGCAGCCCGAGTTCCAAGGTAAACAGTCAGTCCCATTAAACATTTTCACAAGTACTGCCAGCAGCGGCGAGTCATAGTTTGAATTAAAATTTTACTTTGAGCAAGAGGAAAATATCTTGAAGAAAGCTTATTTACCTAGTTAGGTGGTGCTTTCTGTAGACGGACAAACGTGATATGTTTAGTTTACCTGGTAATTATATCGTGCAGTATTTTTTTTTTGTTTGGTAGTGGTAGTAACTACTACCACAGTATTACGATATGGCTTACAGTAGCGCACATGGCCGTAGCTAGGGGGGGCATTGTAGGGCAATGCCCTACCTTGAAATCACAATGCCCTTCCTTAAAATTACCAAAAACTAAGATAAATTATTATAAATTAATTGTTTGTTCATAAGATTAAAAAAAATTGTAGCGATAGGTATCTTAACTTTTCCGAACATACCACAATTTGTTACATTAATTTCATATTATAATAATTCTTTGATCTCTATATAGATGGCATTTGAAGCGCCATAACATGAAGCGAGATGGGTCTATTTAATTATAATATCTGTGATGCCCTACCTCAAATTCGACTCTAGCTACAGCCCTGGTAGCGCAACGCCTTTGATGCCGCACGATACGCCACCGGCGTAGAATACTAGCCCATACTAGCCTGTAACTCGTAGGAGTTTGCCAGGCTGTCCTGCCGCCCGCTGCCCCGCAAGTACCATTTCCGTTGCTCTGCGTAAGTAGATTCGGAACGCTACTGTAACCCGCTATATTGTAATACTGTGATACTACAGTATGTCATCTGTGGTATACTTACTACTTTCTTGCCAGGTTCTAGAACACGTAACATGACGGCTGGCTCTTAAAAGTCTTTAATGTAACGAAGCTATAAAATAGATCAGACAAGACATACTGCAAAACATGTCTAACTACACACGGCGCCAAAAAAGTCGACCCACCTATTTTTTTCATGCCAAATAACTAAATATAATTCGGGGCTGCTTCACTTGAAGGTTTCCTCCTTCATACATTTGTTTTTATTTTTTTCCTATTTTTTATTTTTTTTACAATTGGTGAGCCCTTGACATCATCTCACCGATGGTAAGTGACCATGATGCCGAAGATGGAAGCGGGCTTACCATAATTCCCCAACGCAATGGGCAACGGCTATCCCCAAGCCGTAACACTTCAATGCTGTTAATGTTAATATTGTTGCTCGGCGCCAAGACTTAGATAAGATGGTGGTAGCTAGCCAAGCGGGCTTAGAAAATGCCCTTCCACAGACCAAACAGAGTCATACAAAGTTAGACTACGCCGGGAATCGAACCCGCGATATCGTGATGTGAAGCTAATGAACTTAACCATTACGCCACCACGGACGCGGTTCCTTTCCATAAAAGTAGGTATCCCTTGTTAGGGAAAGTGACCTTTTTTTTAAAAAAAAAAAACCCTCATCCTCACCTTCCGTCCCTGACCACATAGTATTCTAGTTTTCAAGTAGTAATTCAAACTATGGTTTTATATCATTTTTTGCAAACAGAAAGTTAAAAATAAATTGGCTCATATTTTGTCTTCATTAATATGGCGTTTGTAACGTGACGTGAAGAGTGCGTGCATACCTATAGGGATGACGACAGTATTAGAAATAAATTATGAACTCTTGATCACTAAATTGCCCTCCTACTTAAACTTCGGAAAACCTTACTCGTTTTGTTTTCCATCAACTCTTCGATTTTTAACTAACCAAAATCACAAAATGAGTACCTACATAAATGACGCTGCTATAAACTATGACGTCACGCCTAGGTATTTCAAACATTTTTCTAACAAAATGTCGTTTTTGACAGATGATAAAAAGTAACTCAGATGACTAGCATTCGTCATCCCAAAAGTGAAAAAAAAAATATCAAAAAGAATAAAACTTATGTAAAAACATATTGCAACAGGAACTTAATTTACAAAAACAAAATATCTGTATCGTTTATTAACTATTTTTTTCACCTGAATCATGTTCAACGAACACGTTCCCAGCATTTATCCGCTCGGGCACATCCGTAGACCACGGAGGCTGTAGCATAAAAGATAATGATGGTGATATTGTATGCAAAACAAATAGGTTAGCCAACATGACGTCAGAGGAACTACGAGTATTTGAAGAAACTAGTAGCACAGTATATATATTAGTACTCTAGTAGTGTGCCAATCGAACCACCTCGTTATTCATACTGACGATTACTGCTAGTCATTTGAGTTCCTTTTTATTCATCCGTCAAAAACATTTTGTTCTAGACATGCCTAAAATACCTAGAAGTGATGTCTTTAGCCGAATACGAAAAAAGGAGGTTTATGTTTTTGACAGTCTATGTAAGTTTTTAACCGCCTCCGCCGTGGCGTAATGGTTAGCCCATTCGCTTCACACCAGGAGGTCGCGAGTTTGATTCCCGGTGGGTTCAATTTGGAAGACTGTTTAGTTGGTGGTAGGGCATTTTCTAAGCCCGCCTGGCTAGCTACCACAATCTTATCTAAGTCTTGCCGCCAAACATCAGTGTTAACAATATTGATGTGTTCCGGCTTGAAGATAAGATAGCCAGTTCTCCATTGCTCCATCTTGATGAGCTCGCTTCCATCTTCGGCATCATCGTCACTTACCATCAGGTGAGATGATGCAAAGGGCTTACCAATAGTGAATAAAATAAAATAAAACTAGGTATGTTGTGTTACCTCCTATCCGGGAGGTCGTGGTTCGAGTCCTGCCACGTACCAATGTGTTTTCGAATTTAGATTTCATATGTACCTACATTTGTCCGACGCTCTTACGGTGAAGGAAAAAATCGTGAGGAAACCTGCACACACCTGCGAAGAAACTCGAAGGTAGTGTGTGTAATTGACCAACCCGAACTGGGCCCGCGTAGTCGACTAAGGCCCGATCGCCCTAATTTAGGGTAGGCTCGAGCCCCTCGGGGGACGTATATATGAGCTGATATGAAAATGTTGTGTTAAGACTCCATAATTGGAATAATAATAAGACTGGACACAGCGATATTCAATCGGTATGAGGCAGACAATTCAACAAAAAACTTAATTCAAAAAATTGAACTTTATGTCAGAGACGAAAGTAGACGCATATTGGTTACAAAGATGCGAACCGTACTGACGCGACAACGCGGGCAGGTAAGCGAGGAAGCGGGGGAAGGTGTACGGGGAAGCGGGGAAGTGTACTAGGAAGCGGGGGAGGTGAGCGGGGTAGTGGGGGAGGGGTACGGGGAAGCGGGGAAGGTGATCGGGGAAACGGGGGAGGTGATCGGGGAAGCGGGAGGGGTCACAATCCAGCGAGTTCCAATCTTTTAGTAACCGGGTTGCACCGTAAATCGTTGACAGGAAGAATCGATTTTTTTACAATCTCGTTAGACTATGTCTTTCGACCATTAGGCTATGGGTAGGGCAGGCACATAGCTCGTAGGACAGACGGCTATTGGGGTAGTAAAGTTCCGATTTTTTTACAATCTCGTTAGACTATGTCTTTCGACCATTAGGCTATGGGTAGTGCAGGCACATAGCTCGTAGGACAGACGGCCGTTGGGGTAGCAAAGTTCCCGAGCGGCGACCGCGCATTGGAAGACGTAGCTTACGAAGTCCTCTCCCACACGGTGGAGCGACGACCTGGAGACCTAGAGCGAGCAGCGCAGAACAGGTCGTCGTGGAAATCCTTGGTCCTTTCGGCTGATATGATGATGATGCCTTCCGATCATGATGCAAAAAAAACAGCATTTTTAGGTAGTTTTGCGTTAATTATCGTTATTGCGAATACGACACGAATGACATAACGTGGCGTAAAGGTATCGTTCAACAATTACGTGATCATTTTTGGCCGTTTTTTTAACCCCCCCCCCCCCCCCCATGTGATCACAGCGTAATCTTTTGTTTTTTAACCCCCCCCCCCCCCTCGCCTTGATTACGTAATCTTCGTCCGTGCTTAAAATGTTTGCTGTTTATTAACACTGACACGTATGTCATGTTTCTATGAGTCTTAAATGACCTAAATTTGGGAAGAGGGTGTGTTTGTCAAAATGCAACATGTAACTACACATTTTAATATTAATATACTGTCATTTTTAAATAAAATTATTAAGTAAATACAGACTATTCCTGACTAAATGGAAAAATACCCAAAATACTTACTTCCTCCGAAGTCGATAATATATGCCGAAAAAGTATAAAAATACTGAATCTGGTCACACTGTTCCACAGTTTGTCTATAGCAGGGGAAATCCCGTTCCATCTATCTAATAGTTAGTGTTACCAGTAGTAGACTTCAAAATTGGACGTAAATATTTTAAATATTTAGTTTATAAAATGATAACGTAATCATGGATTCTCCCTCCCCCCCCCTCAAATAATCCAGATGTATATACAAGCATCTGACCCCCCCCCCCCCCCTTCCGGTGATCACGTAATTGTTGAATGATCCCAAACTACTAATTGGGTGTGTACGAGTAATTAAGACAAACAAAAAATAATAATAATTAAATTGTTTTATTTTAGAAAAATGTTGAGTGTACAAATTTCTACAAACTTGTGTTCGCAATGCAGACCCGACCCTTAAGACTGTAGTACAGTAAAAATTTCGGAACTTCCCAAAGTACAATCTACCATCTCAGACAGTTCCAACACTTTTGCAACAATCTAGGGCAGTGTAAATAAACTACATCACAATCATTTTTAAGACCTCTGATGGTCTTTCTTTACATCTATCTAGCTGTTTATAAAGCAGGCGCATGAATTAAAATTAACAAACTAATTACAAATTATTAATTAACATACCTACTCGTACTGGACAAATAAAAATCTGTCAAAAGGCGGACGATTTTCGTTTAAAATCCCGGTATCAAACTGCACAATGTATATGTCGCAGGCATACTGTATAATTCGTCATTATACATACTGTCAGGAAAATGTCAGGCGAATTATATAAGGGGCTCTTTGACAGTTAAATCAATCGAAGCTGACCGAACTTAATATTTACAACCTGACGTACGGCATTTTGACTATTTGCCTGACTCGGCATTGACCGTTTATATACGGACGAATTATTACAATTTGCCTGGCTCGGCATTTTACAATCTGCTTACACAATTTTACATTTTGCCTGACCCTTTACATACCGACGAATTATTACAAATTACCTGAATCGGCGTACAGCATTTCACATTTTGCCTGACCGTTTACATACGGACGAATTATACAATTTGCCTGACCGTATGTAAAATAACTAATCATACAATTTGCCTGCCACATATGTACACAGGCCAGCACATCAAGCTACACATTTTGGACTTTGTACCGTTCTTATGCCGAATGGGTATGGATCAGAACCGCACTACGAGTGTATAGCTTGATGTGCTGGCCTCTGTACATCAATATTAGGAATGTAAATATAAAGGAAAAACATAAAATAGAGGTTAAACAATTTACAAAGGAGTGATGTACTGTTTTCCATTAATGCTAACACATTGCATTGATTCAACGCCCGGAAAAGCGATCAAGGTTTTCTTACAAATATTCGCCTGGTAAAGTTTAGCTGTACGACTTTACGCACTTAATACTATTGTTAGCGCAGTCTTGCAGTTTACCAACAGGGTATTTACATTACCGTTTAGCTTTAAATAACATGACAGCACCAGACTTGACCGCGTTTAAAGTCGATTCGCTCAGATAGTGTCATTCGTTTAAACATAATGCAAGAATTAAATCTACTTTAATAGACAATTTACAGATGACAGATACAAATCAAGTAATACACATGTGTCAACATTTTCTGACGTCAAGGCGGCGTTCTTTGACACGCGGTGGCACGCGCTGTGTCGGTGTTTACAAAGGGCGAGCGAAACTTTCTAAGCGAACGGGCTTTGTCAGTCTATCGAAGTTCGTATGACGTGCAGTGCTCGTGCGCTATCTTTATGACGTCTCCAAACCAAGGCACAATACGTGCCGCCGTAGTATATTTTGGTGTTGTAATCCACTTTTCTGTACGGTAGTACGGCTAGAAGTGTGTGTGCGAATTGTGATGGACAGCCTCCCAAAAAGTTAGAGTTATCACCGACTTCGAAGCCCAGGAAGCCTACCATCCACCACCTGGGTCCTTTTAAACCACCACCGCGTTTATATCCTGATGCAAGTTCTCCGTAGAATTATCAATGCAAGTTCTGGACTTAATCAGTTCTCCTTTATTCTTCTTCGCGCGACGCGTCAAGTATTCGAAGGTATCTATTATTTTCTTACTAACTCTGTTAGCCGTGAGCTCTCGCTGCGCAGCGATAAAGTTTAATCAAGCTCGCAAACCCATGTCGTTCCCCATATTTATCTACACGGGCGGCGCGGCGTGTCCTTGGCGCCCTGTGCAGACGCTGGGCGTGCCACGTGCTTGACGCGCTAGTCGAAAGTACTAGTGTTAGAAGACTCGTCTACACTATGAGCCAGCTCTATGGACAGATCTATTACAAATCTATAGTTCTCTCTCTCTCGATCAGCATACGCGACGATGGAAATCTTCGCAACACTTCGGCCGCCGAAGTGTTGCGAAGATTTCCATCGCTCTTATCTCTTTCTGTCTTTCTTTCAAAAATCGCACGAGGAGAACCGCGGACGATTCCAACCCCAAAGAGCCACATACACGGTACGATTAGTCTGTACGATCCGTCGCTTCAGATCGAAACGATGAATCAATAGTGTATGTTAATATCGTTTAAGATTTACTTCATCGGAGACGATGTCGGAAATCGCAACAAAAACCCATACAATCATGAATATCGTAGCGATAAATCGACAGTGTATGGCTCTTTACGATCAACGATTCGATTTTGTCTCATTCTGACGCCGGTCGCCGCACGCATCGCACGCCTTGGCTAGCGCGCTACGTACTCGTGCCGTTTACCCTCTTCTCTCTGAATAGAATGAAATTACTTATCATTTTCGTCGTACTTGTCAAATATCATATCAAAACAGACAGTTTTAATATCGCACAGAGTTTCAGAATCAAAGTATGTTAAGAGATCATAGTAGCCATAATCTTTGCAGATTTCTTGATACTCCTGATACTGATTATGCTATTTTTCAACTTGATGAACTTTCAATCGCTATCCCTAGACGGATTTATACGCAAGAATCTCTAGGTACCATATTTTATACATATGTAGTTTACTGCTGCACCGCAACGATAAATAGTGTTTTAAAACTAACCAAACAAAAACAAAGTAGTTAGGAGGCAAGCGTTTGGATTTTTTTTAAAGTCTCTAACGTCTCACGGGTACAAAAGCCCTTCCGAGACAATCCCCATTTAATTAATCTATATTCGTTTTTTGATTTGTAATGCTAGTGCCGGTGCATTACAATTTTCTGAAGTTCTTGACAGCATTTGCAGCAGCCTCGTTCTGAGGTGGAGCACTCGGTTACAGTGGGCGTCTATAAAACTGCACCCAGTGCAAATTGGGTTTAAGATTACCTACAGTTTGTGGTTTGATCGCGTTCAGTTTGATATTTTTAATACATATTTTTCCTTTCTCGGCTTTACTGAGATTACAGTTTTTGTAATAAAAATCCCCCAATTCCCTCCAAATCCAGTTTTCTTCCCTCAAAACATCCCGCCAAAAATATTGTCCCTCCACATCAATTCCCCACAATCTGGCATCACTGAAATCAGTGTTTTTTTTTAATATACTTACGTCCCTGGATACAAGCTGTTTTGAGTGTTCAATTTATTATTGATCATCTATTCTATTTTGCTTTGTAATGTTGGTGCCGGTACATTACAAATCGTCTTTGGAGTTATTGACAACAAACATGTGCAGCGATCTCATTCTAATTTCTCATTCTTATCTAAAATTATATTTTCCATTTTATGGGGCACGTATTGAATTATTTGAACACTTCTTTATCTTTCAGTTTCAAACAAGTAAATGATCGATCGTTACG
Source organism: Coleophora flavipennella (assembly GCA_947284805.1). Lineage (NCBI taxonomy): Eukaryota > Metazoa > Arthropoda > Insecta > Lepidoptera > Coleophoridae > Coleophora > Coleophora flavipennella. The sequence goes on along the minus strand of OX369255.1, from coordinate 5,999,857 downwards.
ACCAATCGTTTGGTGTATAGGCGTCATTTTTGATTCGATCAATCGTAACGATTTTAATCACATCGATCGTACAGATAAATCGTACCGTGTATGGGGTCCTTTAGGTATCAACGGGACGCAGTGTTGCACTTCAAGACGTCATAAAGCTTTGCGAAACTAGTGGCATGAAAACGTTTCAAGCGCGATGCGAGACTATAAAGCATTCGTCTCGTTCTAACGCAGAGCTAATGATAGAGAGATTACTTTCTCGCGCCACGCTATATGTACATGTTCCGTTTTAATACTGAGCTAAAGGATAACACGAACAAACTGTTACCTCGCGTCGCGCACGACAAACAGTTTTACCCGGGGCTCCTTCGCAGAATGTCCCTTTCGTAAAATGACCATTAACACTTAAGGTCTCTTTATCAAAGTATTTCTAAGTCTTTTTCTCATAGTCTCTTTCTCAGAGTCTCTCACAAAATGTACACTTGATTCTTTTAAGAAATTAAAAAGATTGTTAAAGCTAAAAATGAATAGGTAATCGTCGAATTAGTATAAGAAACATTATTTTTATTTCCTTCAACAAGCAATGGGGTTATTTGGGGAAAGGGGCATTTTACTACCACGAGTCATTTTAGAAGAGACCTTTTGCGAAGAAGCCCTACACGGTCTGGTCATATAACTTGCAGTAGGGGACATTATCTAGCACTGCCAGTGGTGGGTGGAAGCAGATGCTACTGTTGCTTGCATTCGGCGGGGTTGTCGTGGGGCGCGGCCTTTCCTGGCTTCTTGAACCGTCTCCGAGGCGCAGGTTCCTCGTCCTCGCTTTCTTCGGTCGAGCATTCCTCTTCCTCCTGCCGATAATCACAGCGTTACAACACACGTGCAACCAACTATTTGAGACCGTTAAGATTATGGCGCGAATTAGGGTTTTTTTTAAGGTTTTTCGTCAAATATTACTCCACATTTAGGTTTTTTTAATAAACTTCACGTGTTTTGCTATAGTCTTAGTGTCTACCATATTTAATGTTATTAATTTATCTAGTACATATGTTTCTAAACACGATGCTTTTGGCGATTACTTGAAAAATATATATTTTGATTATCAAATTGTTCAAATTATATATTTCACGTTTGAAAAATTGATTGAAATGTGCTAGAAAATAATGCAAGACCTCAAACAAGTAAAACTTTTTAAGAAACTAAACATGGAGACAAAATTCACGAAAAATATTTAAAAAAAAATCGCGCCATGACCCTAACATTCACATATTATAACAACAACAATATTAGTAACGATATTATTACCTTTTGTTATAAAGTCTATTTTGAATTCTGCAACCATCTGCATTCCATGGGACAATCTTGCACAATTACATGCATAAGGATCAAATATAAAAATAAAACACACATAAATGAAAAAGCATACAAATTTAATGTCATCGTTACGACATGCCAAAACAAAGCCATTACGGGTACATATTTCGAAACTACCTGTTCAGTTGTTGCTAGCTGCTTACTGAAAATATTATGCTAACTTCAATAGAAAGTTACATAAATAAAAATATACACCTATCTATTGTCAATATCATATTAAAATAGTTACAGATCTCTAGGGAAAGATCACAGTTTCGCAAATGATGTGATGATAATCGGAAATGCATTTTGGCACTCAAGAGATTCGAAAAATTCCAAAATCGTTAAATCGCAAAGCAAACACAGCTTCCCAACAAAGTGGAATGAAAGAATTAAGAATTCCGTTTTGAAAACATCATAGCCTTACAGAACAATAATATCACATGAAATTTTAAATTACATAAACGAACATGAAAATTCGTAAACAAAAATACACACTATAATTACAGTATAATAAATAAAAACAAGAATTGTAAAACTAAACTACCTATAGAAATGCAATATAGAAATCGTAACAGACATTAACAAGTTGACATGCATTATTAAAATACATTACGTCATGTCATAAAAAGGCACCATCCCTCTATCTGCAAGGGCTATTATAATTGACTCTCTACCTACCACATATTTATCTCATCCAAGGATAAACAATGCATAGACAAATTTATAAATACTTTCGAGCATACAAAAACCATCAATTTGATAGCTCACTGACTTGATATGAGTAATTCGTTCATCGCTCCTAATATATTTTATACTAAACTTTCTAAGATATTAGGATGATAATGGACTCGAGCTGTACTTAGCGGTTCCTCGGGCCCAGATAACAAACAAAACTTTCAAGGGCTTACCCCCCTAAAACTGGATTGGCGTAAAACGTTTATGTATGATTCTAAATCAAATTAGTACCTATTAGTAGCCAAAGAAATGAAATAATTTAATGGTTTACTTTGGACCTTAATACTTTGCAAATGCTATACATATAATAAAATAGAAGGACTCCAGTTAAAAGTATGAGCACATCGGAAAATCTAGACAGTCATAAAAAAAATACCAAATAGCTATTTCACCTCCTAGAAATTTTGAATTATTTGCCAACTGATATCATGCCGCAATTTATAGATTGGATAGGATTGCTAGTTTTTTTTTTTTGACGAAACCAGTTAGGTGTGCCGACCCTTAAGAGAAAATTATAATTTAGTTTGATATCTGTCCCGACCAGCTGGCGGTGTGTGGGTGTGCTATCTATCTAAAGATGCGTACAGACTAGAGACAGCCTCAGGCTAGGGCAGGATTGCTCAAATGTGGACGCGCTTAACCCGAGGCATGGCTCGTCCATGCATCATGCCTCGAGCGGTACTCGGAGTACGTTCGCACTACACTCAGCATGAGCCGCGCGTGGCGAGGCTGCCTCTAGACTGTACGCACCTTAACACTAGAAGGGGGAGAGAGGTTCGCATCAGTCTTCAGCATCCGACACTTCCTCGGTTCCCGAATCCTCGTCGGAATACGAATCCTCCTGAAACCAAATAGTCCGCTTTTGGTGTGGCCTCGGACACTGGCCAGACGGAGATACTGTACACATATCGCTCGTATCCCGAGGAGATATCGACGCACCGATCCACGATTACTGATTAGTAAAGGGCCTGACCAAATATTCGGTCAAAAAAACTCACACAAGGGAGGGATAACGTGGGTAATAATATTGTCATCTTTGTCTGACATAAAGCATTAGACAGTATTAGATCGGGGAAAAAGTTTATTCGTATTTTGTATGCAAATTCAAACAGGTCGAGCAGAGTGAGCTGCTGAATTTTAAAATTTCCAGATTAGAAACGCTTATACCAAGTTTGTGCTATTGACTAATACTCCATTATATCCATAAATAGCACAAATTTTATTCGCGACCTTTGCTGCATTTTTACCTTTTTAACTAAAATTTAAAATTGTAGCAGGTTTCCTTCGTTACTTATTTTCGTAGACAAAGAAAAGAAAATGGGAAATAGCAGTTTTTTTTAATAAAATTTCGAATGTTTACTTTTTTATTTTTTTGAAAAAGGTTTTACAAATTTATATTTAAAAATACGAAAAATCTTTATCTCCGACCTATTATTACATTAAAAAACTCGTCATGGACGTAGGGAGAAACACCGACCTGACATTTGGGGAGTTAGATGTTCACAGCCAATCCCAATATTCTACTGAAACCAAATTAACCCTGTGGGTGGGAATGCGGACACTGCCAGACAAAGATACTGTATAAGTAAATAAATAAAATAGTAAGACATCACCCTTACACTTGTCACCCGTGGCCCTACTAAGAGGGACCACGGAAAAGCAGCCCGATCGAAACGTCATGTAATATTCGGCTGATCAGTTCAGTTTTGTATTCGGCGCATCTCTATCACACACAAGGAATTGAGTGGTATTATATATACTGTACCTTCGTCTGTTAAAAATAGAGGATAGGAAAGATAAGCAAGCATTGGAAAAAAAAAGGTCTACCATGCATCAAAACTTACAAGAATGCTAGATGGCTGTAGAATTCACTTTACTTCTAGCTAGTGCTCTAAACTTACTAGTGTACTTTAGTGAGATGACAGATACTCTATAGTTATGGGTGTGTAGGAAAGAGGTTAGATTATGTTTTATTAATATAACATGTGAATTGTAAACATATAGCAGTTTATGAAAACTTAAAGAAGATGGTTGCCATTTAAAATATGGAAAATACCCAATAGCTCCTCGCTGCTTTTTTCCCCCCTCGAAATACGGAGGAGGGAGAAGGATAAATGCGTTTACGAATACCAATACAGCCGGCTGTACTGGTTATGTGGGACAGCCCTGCGCCTATATGCATACATACACATATATACCTAAAGCATATATTTATAAATATACACAGGCCCAGGACCGCACTACCCACCCACTAACAACCCCCTGTAGCTTTGGCAGTTAGGCTGCCTTGAAAGCTAATCGGAGCGACGCCTCCCGGGGGGCTCCTCGCTGCCTAACCTCGTGTATCTCACCTAATCGTTCATATATCCACCTCGACTCCGTTGGCGTGAAATTGTTAAAATTTTCCACCACATTTCTGAATAAATGGGATATACAGTGTGTCCCTTGATAAAGTGCACATACGAAAAACCGTCGAAGTAGATCGAAAATTATCGACAAAAAAAATATTAAAAAAAATTACAATTAATTTGTTTAATTTTTATTGATTTTTTTTGTTTCATTTTTTAATGACGACCCCCGGAAAGTGAAAATTTACATATCTTTTGAACAAAAAGGTGTATTCATTTGAAATAAACGCGGTAGTACTTAGTAATGTATAGACTATGCATGGAAAGTCATAACGATATGATTAAAATAGCCATGTGCTTATAAGTAAGCATTTAATCACAAAAAAATGATATTTTTATGCTATTTTTTATTTTATTTTAGATTTTTTTTAAATAATAGCCTCTTTACCATACTTTTTTATTATTTTTAATTAAACCTCATCGTATTCCCTCCCTAACAACAAAAATTGTAACACCCTATCCCAAACACAACTTTTACTATGAGCTGCTAAAGCAAGGCATTGTGTAGGGTCTGGTCGTTATTGTTCATGAATCACTCAGGTAGCGAAACCCTTTGTGCAATGAATGTTGTACCTGTATCGCGCGGGTAATGCGGGGGTGACAGGCGGGGAAGGCAATGCGGGGTTAACGGGCGGGGTAAGCCTGCCCGGCCCGCACAAACAAACTAGTTCAGTTGGCAGACATAGCCTTAATTACAAGAAGGCATATGTATGTCCAGATGGATGGTTGTCCCGCCCACTATGCCTCAGCTGTGAGAAATTATCTTAACGAAACTTATCCCAATACAATAGGTGGGTTGACCGACAGTGACCAGTTGGATGGCCTGCGCGCTCGCCAGACATGACACCCTTAGATTACTTTTTATGGGGTGTCATGAAGCAACGTGTATACCGTACAACGGTAAACACAGAGGCCGAACTTGCCGATAGAATAATGGAAACTTCAAACGAAATAAAAAGCGACCCAGACATGATTCGTAGGGCTACCCGGGAAATAGCATTCCATGCAACAATGTGTCTTCAACAGCGAGGTGGTCATTTTGAACACTTAATACATTAAAAAACACTAAACTTTATCTTAGATAAGGACAAATTGTATTGACAAGCATTTGATTTTGATTTTATGGCGCTTGGTGTAAATAATAAACGTCCAACATTCAAATTTGTTTCATTTTTGTTTATGCGTTGAACCAACAAACTTTGGTACAATCACGTTAATGACGCTTCCACAGTCACTTGAATTAATCATAGTAAAAGTTGTGTTTGGGATAGGGTGTTACAATTTTTGTTGTAAGGGAGGGAATACGATGAGGTTTAATTAAAAATAATAAAAAAGTATGGTAAAGAGGCTATTATTTTAAGAAAATCTAAAATAAAATAATAAATAGCATAAAAATATCATTTTTTTTGTGATTAAATGCTTATTTATAAGCACATGGCTATTTTCATCATATCGTTATGACTTTCCATGCATAGTCTATACATTACTAAGTACTACCGCGTTTATTTCAAATCAATACACCTTTTTGTTCAAAAGATATGTAAATTTTCACTTTCCGGGGGTCGTCATTTAAAAATAAAACAAAAAAATCAATAAAAAATAAACAAATTAATTTTAATTTTTTTTAATATTTTTTTTGTCGATAATTTTCGATCTACTTCGACGACTTTTCGTATGTGCACTTTATCGAGGGACACACTGTATAAGGCATACGATTTCGACCTAAGGCTCTGGAATATTTTGAGGTCTGTTGGCATATTGTTTGGTTTGCTCATTTAACCGCATCTTTGGCGGCTCCCGACAAACACTCCGTCAAAGGTGTTACTCCGTGCTCAATCGTGCCGCCCGCCGCGCGACTGAAGTCAGCGCGCCCCGTTTGTCGGAGTGTCGCCGCTGCCAGCACGCGGCATTCATCGAAGATGTGGTCAAATGAGCAAACAAACTAACTTTTCAAGTAGCCCCAAGGAAAGAGAAAGAAGTCCAATGGAGTCAAATCACACGATATCTAAGTGACCAATTAACTAAGAGTGATCTAAGAGTGCGGCAGCTTGATACAAGCGTTCCGAAACGCACGCGAGCGCAGTGTCCACCTACATTAGCAAACAGAGAAAAGCGCTGGATGAGTACTTAACGACGCTGGCTGCCTGTCTGCGCGAACGCAACCGGTGCGGTGCGGGGCGGGACGGCGCGGCGGAGATCGGCACTCAATCCCAAGTACAAAGTCCTTCACTCTGCTGCCGCCGTGCCCACCAAGGAGTATTTAACCACTACTTTTTAGTGCCGACTGCGCAGTTAGATTCGAAACGCGTGCCTGATAACTTTTTTGATTTAGATATTGCAAGTAGCTATATCTACCTACAAAATGACTGGTAGAAGATACTGTTGTGTATGGGGATGTCTCAACACATACAAAAACAATCCCAGTTCATCCGTTTTTACTTTACCGACAGATGTAATGTCACAAAGTAAGAAATTATTTCTTCGTATGTAGGTATAATGTCGTTATAGGTCGGTGGCTCAACCGGTAACGACTCGGTCCATCTAACCAGAGGTACCGGGTTCAAATCTGGACGGCCAATGTACCAATGAGTTTTTCAAAAACTTACGTACATACTTACCGATTGCTTTAACGGTGAAGGAAAACATCGTGAGGAAACCTGCACACGCCTGCGAAGAAACTCGCGAAGGTTGTGTGTGAAGTCAACCAACCCGCACTGGGCCCGCGTGGTCGACTAAGGCCTAATCGCCCTGATTCAGGGTAGGCTCGAGCCCCTCGGTGGGGACGTATATGAGCTGTAATGATGTAGGTATTACTCTGATTCGTCACAACTGGGTCCATGAAGCACTTTTATTATTTTATAACACCTGTAAAAACTCATGGATGCAGTAAATAATTGAGTATTGAGTATATCTATCACTTTCAGTTAGTTAGCTATCCGTTTAGTAGTTCTATCTACTACCTACGTAATATCGTGGAGTTCATAAATCGTAAACTTGTAAATTGTATGTTAAGGTTATACTTACAGAATGGGGTAGTGCTTCGGTATGAAACTGGGTGTTTGAATTTATTTCTTTTTAATTTACTAAAGGTTTTATTAAACCCACCTATTAAAATCATAGGCAAAAGTATGATAGGTATCCCATATAGGTACCTAACGGAATTTATTTAAAGTCGTGGGTAGGTATATTTAGGCGCAAATTACTTATAACTAGCTGGGGTACCCGACTACGCGCAGGGAGTTGATATGAGAAATATAACTAGCTAGAGTACCCGACTACGCTCAGGGAGTTGATATGAGAAATATAACTAGCTAGGGTACCCGACTACGCTCAGGGAGTTGATATGAGAAATATAACTAGCTGGGGTACCCGACTACGCTCAGGGAGTTGATATGAGAAATAGAACTAGCTAGGGTACCCGACTATGCTCAGGGAGTTGATATGAGAAATCGTGTGTTTCCCAATTTCACACAATAACTTATTGCTCAACCCTAGCCGGTATGACGTCACGGCACTGTTGCCGCACTCTCGTTCATCACTGACTGAACCGAGATCGCAATAAAGTCATGTGTCACCTAATGTGCGACACGTCGCACCATTCTGTTGGAACCACGTGTTTTACATATCGACGTACCATGCAGTTCCTGCCATAAATAATGGGTTATTACGAATTCCAGAGCCAAGGCCGAAATTGTACGCCTAATTGATGAGATCGTGCCTCATTTTCGAAATGTGGAGGATAATTTCAACAAAAGGATGACCTCATGACAACGGAGGACGTTTTCCGATATAATTTTCCATACGCCTGCTTTTTACTATCTTTTGTCAAAAGCATCATTTTATTAAAAGTTTTTTTTATTGCCATTACATTTTAGGTAGCGCATGTGTTAAAAATAAAAAAATGCATTTTTTTAAAAAGCTGGTTAAATTGCCATCTGTTATATTATGTTCATAATTCACACGTTTTATTAAGAAAACCTAATTCAACCTCTTCCTTGGACACTCAGTAAAAGTAATAATGTATTTTGTGTAAAATGTGAGCATGAGTGGTTTGTATTCTTACTAGAGATGTCGCGGATATAAGGCATTCGGCCATATTTGGATCCGCCGCTACGCCTAATATTAAACATGCTTCCGGCCTGGCCGGATATCTATATTCTATATACTGGAATGGGTGAATTAAAACCCAAGATATTGAAATTTGAAATTTTGTTTTAAACTTCTGTCTTTCTGAGCAAATGACAGCCGAACTGATATTTTGTTTTAAAACAATAATCTAATTTAACTTGAAAAATAAATCATACAGATTCCCTTTTATGGTAGGGACCCTTTTGAACAAAATATAAACGCCGCTTTGCATTTTATGAAGAAACTTAACTAATTTAAGGAAACTTAATATCGCGCCGCACTGAAACATCACAATTTCGATAGAAAGCCGATCAGGCCGAATCCGGCATTCGGCAGACTTGCTACCCGCGACATCTCTAATTCGTACGCAAATCATCGGCGCTTACTGGCTGATTACCGTAGCGTTCACAAATAGAAAAACTACTTTGACAGATGAAACAACCTCGATTTCATAAATCTGATTTGTTGCGTTTTTATGTGTTAAATACCGAATACCAAAATCCTCAAAATTATCTAGTGTCATTTGTGTCGAAAACTGAGTAGTTTCACAGTATAAAGAGAGAGTATGGACACTTTCAAGTACCTCACCCCTGAGGGATGTCAATGACGACGGCATCACGCAGCAAAGCAGTGCGAAACTCTATCGTCACAACTTATTTAATATTTATTCTGATACTTCGATCATGCCTTCAGGGTTGGTCCAATATCAATTCCATTAAAATCGATTCAGTACTTTTTTTACAAAAAACAAAAAAATATAGCTAAATTATTGTAGTTGTTGCGATTAGTCAAATATGTTTAGCGTTGTTCTAATTGTGAACATTTGAGTTTAGTTTAGTATCAAATCGACAATGAAGTGTGAAATGTGGGGGTTGACTGACCTCCTCCTCGTAGTCGTCGTCATCGTCGTCGTCGAGCCCCTCGCCGGTGTAGAGGAGCACGGCGCGCGACACCACGCGCTCGCGGATGTAGTGCCCGATCTCGAAGTCAGCCGTCAGCAGCGCCTGCGTAGCCGAACACAAGAGTTGCATTATACCACAGAACACACATGACTTGCTGCTGCCCATGACGCAGTAAAAGAAGGAGCAGAAACGCCACATATAGTGCGCCCTGTCACACTCAATGGTCTATTGGAAAGCAGTCACTACACACGAGTTCCATTATAACACAGAACACACATGCCTTTCTGCCCAAGGTTCTGCACTTTCTGTAAAATTGGGAGCAGTACACCACATATAGTTCGCCCTGTCACTCAATGGTCTATCTATTGGAAAGCAGGGTTCTAAGTGATTATTATCCTCGATAATTACCTGGATAATTATCATGATAATTATCGATTATTAAAACGTATAATTATAAAATTAATTTCAAAAAACAAAACATTAATATTATATAGATATCTTTGACTAAACGCCAGCCTCGCGTTATGACTTGCCATGTTTATCCGAACCCGATTTGACGTTCCGTGATGTATCGAAACGCGTCAAACCTTCAACACAGATCTCCAACTCTCACCAGAAGTTAAGTACCTAGGGGTCATACTTGACAGCAAGTTGAATTGGAGCAGTCACCTAAACTGCAAGTTAAATAAAGCTACAATAACTCTGTGGCAGTGCCGTAGAATGGTGGGTAAGAAATGGGGCCTTACCCCAAAAATCATGCTATGGCTCTATACAGCGGTTATTCGCCCTATGGTAAGCTACGGCGCGGTGGTATGGTGGCCACGCACCAAACTTTCGACTGTCGTAAGTAAACTTCAATGTTTCCAAAGGACAGCATGCATGGCGGTCTCCGGCTGCATGCGAACAACACCAACAGCAGCCCTGGAGACGATGCTGAACGTGCCGCCCCTGCAGCTGTTCATCCAGCAAGAGGCAGCCAGCGCTGCGGTACGATTAAAGCTGCTGAACCTCTGGACCAAGGAAGGGATTCCTCACGTCGAACTTCTGGACAATATTGTCTCGGAAGAACCGCTGTTCGCAGCTGTCAACGATAGAATCCCAAAACAGTTCGTCTTTGACAAGAAATACAAAATTCAGCTCTACGAGGACCCCTGGGAAGGCCAGAACCTATCGGACCTTCGGATCTTTACCGATGGGTCCAAAACTGGAGCTGGGACCGGCTGCGGGGTCTTCTCAGAAGACCTAAACATAAAAATATCCAAACCACTTGGTGCGTACAACACAGTCTTTCAGGCGGAGTGTATGGGCATCATTCTGGCTGCTAATGCAATCACTGCTAGAAGGGTACAGGGCTACTCCATTCGTATCCTTTCAGACAGTCGAGCGGTTTTACTGGCCCTCCAAAGTAATGTCATCACTTCGGGGCTAATACACGAGTGTCACCAAAGACTAACAGAGGTATGTTACCACAGCAATGTAACTCTGCAATGGATCAAGGGACACAGTAACTCGCGTGGAAACGACGCAGCCGACGAACTGGCCAGGAGAGGGTCAGAACTTGTAGCTGTAGGACCGGAACCTATTTTACCCCTCCCCTCGGGCTGGTTCAGATCCACCTTACGGCTGCGTACAAGGTCAGAACATAACCGATATTGGACAGGACTGGAAGCATGTCGCCAGGCCAGACAGGCGCTACCGTCGCCAAATGCTGGCCTGACTAGGAAGCTCCTGAAACTCGGGAGACTCCAGCTCCGTAAGGTAACAGCGACCATTACCGGTCACGGTTACTTTAACAAACATCTTTTTACCCTGGGGATTACAGACAGCCCGCTGTGCCGCGCGTGCATGGCGGCCGAGGAGACAGCCGCCCACATCCTCCTGGATTGCAGAGAGGTGGCGGCGTACAGGGCCGAGCATCTCGGCGACCATAGGACACTCCCGGAAGTCGTCGGCAACCTGAGGGGGCTACTGGGCTTCCTGGAGGAGCTGGGCTGGCAGTGATGCCGGCCAACCACGCAAAATGGGCGCTCAGGCGCCTGGTTGCGGAAATCAGCCCGTCCTTACAATTACAATTACAAACGCGTCAAACCTCTAACTCAAGTCACAAGAACTATATAGGAAGACCCAAACTACTCAAATTGGAGGAAAAATAGAAAGGCGTTTGCGAGTCTATGTTGGTATGTTATTTTGAAAAAGAGAGGTGTAAAACGGTGGTGTTGCTATTTATATTAATGCTAAGTTGTGCTATTCTATGGGTATTAATTCATTACAATTTACCTAATGTAGCGTTGATGGCTCTTGTGTTACTTTTTATAGTAACAAGAACGAAATATTTATATTATATTTATATTTTTAAATATTTTTATTTATTTATATGTATTGTTGATAAATACCAGAGTGTCTCAAGACTGAGGTCTTTGACCAGTGTGTGTTACCAGTGTGTGTTGCCAGTGATGACATACTGAACTGAGACACGGTCGCTTGATATAGACCTCAAAGAAGGCTCCGGTCACCCTAAGGGCGATGGAGCGAGCTATGCTCGGAGTTTCTCTACGTGATCGAATAGGAAATGAGGAGATCCGTAGGAGAACCAAAGAAACCGACATAGCTCACAGAATCGCTAAACTAAAGTGGCAGTGGGCAAGGGCACATAGCTCGTAGAACAGATGGCCATTGGGGCAATAAAGTTCTCGAGTGGCGACCGCGCACCGGAAGATGTAGCATAGGCAGGCTTTCCCACACGGTGGACCAACGACCTGTTGAAGGTCGCGGGAAGCTGATGGATGCGGACAGCGCAGGACCGGTCATAGTGGATATCCTCGGGGGAAGCCTCTGTCCAGCAGTGGACTGCTGTCGGCTGATATGATGATGATATTAATAACCGTGAATAAATTTACACTTACACAATTAAAAGTTATTTAGTTATTTTTTTACGTACCTAATTTTTTAATTTTAATAAAAAAATAAAGAGCCAAAAATATGAATTAACGCCGATAATTATCAAAGAAAATAAGTATCTTAAGTCACGCCAAATAATACCAACTCTATGTATAGATGCGAAACAACTCCTATTTTACATGTCAAATTCATAATGAAATGAAAATTTAAAATATTCTTGTATCAATAAATGATTATATCTCCATCTGTTATGCTACAATACTCGAGACAGTTCGGGCAGGCCGGCCGGTCACTACTATTATAGTGATGGAGGTTAGAAAGAGAAGCACATATACTACCCAAGTGCACGGACTTATTTTTAATCCGTAGCATGTGTAGTGACATGTACTACTAATTATTTTATTTGCGCTTCGTAAGCACTTAGCGAATGAATGCATTGTGCAAGGCTTGCCAGTCGTTCCCTACCCGCGCCTCGCTATACTATAGGTATAGACCTAACCTAATACAACCTTCTTTTTGTTACATCATTCTTTTGAACTCTAATAAATTCGGAATTTAACGAACTGCAAACATCGGTCACTTTTCATCTTCTCCATGCAACCTTCATCTATCGTACAACCGTACATAGCCTATACCGTAACACATAGAAATTTGTGAGGCTGATTCAAACCACTTTAATGGTTAGTCGCTTCCAAGAAGATAAATCTGGACGCCACACTCTAAATACCTAATTGAAGCAAAGAAATATGGCCTTGAAGTTTCTCGTTACGGCTCGTCTCTTTCTAATTAGGTGGTGTAAAGCTCTTGCTCACACCCGCTAATTGAAAAGAGACGGAGCGGTAACGAGACACTTCAAGGCCATATTTCTTTACTTCAATTAGGTATTTAGAGTGTGGCCTCCAGTTTTACCTATAAACTTCTTGGTCGCTTCACACGCGAAGTCAACTTTGATTGGTGGAATAGCATTTTCTTAGCCCTCCTGGCTATAGCCACCACCATCTCATCTCAGTCTTACTGCCAAACAACAATGTTAACAGTATGAAAATAAGATTGCCAGTTAGCCCGTTGCGTTGAGTCTTGGTAAGCCCGCTTCCATCTTGGGCATCATCATTATTATAATAGAGTTGATGACTGCTAGATATTTGAGTTACTTTTTATATCACTGTCAAAAACGACATTTTGTTCTAAAAATGTTTGAAAAGCCTTGAAATGACGTCATAGTTTTTTTTACAAAAAAATGTGTACTGTACTAAATTTGTGGTTTTTAAGAATGAAAAATTGAAAAGACTTGTTGAAAAATAAAGCGAGTAAGATTCAAATTTTAGTAGGGAGGAAAAACTTTGTGAATAATCTTTCGTAAGTTATTTTTGATGCAGTCATCATCCCAATTACCATCAGGTGACAAGATGCCAAGAACTTAACCAATGATTGTGGATAAGAAAAAACCCGACTTCAAAAATCGGGATTCGAGGGAGGCGGACGGCATCTCGATCCCAATTTACTCAGCAAGGTGGGGGCAAGAGATGCAAAAAAATCTCGGCAGATGCCAGGCTACCAAACCTAAAGGAAGACTTAGCGGAGCAGTCATCCCACTCCGTGGACCAACAGCCATCTGTATCATTGAAATTGAAAGCCACTGGATGTGGACAGCACAGGACCAATCATTGTGGAAATCCTTAGGCAAGGCCATTGATCAGCAATAGACGCCTTCCGGCTAATATGATGATGACTGCCATGGTGGATTGTTTTGATACGTAAATTAAGTTTCAGTGACTCAACAGTGATAAATCGGTCCTCCTAATCAGAGGTCGCAGGTTCAAATCCGGGGATGGCCAATGTATGCAATGTTTATAACAGATTGCTTTAGTGTTGAAGAAAAACATCGTGAGGAAAACTGCACGCGTAAAGGCATAACGTACATAGACGTAGGGCATTTAGATTTACACCTAAATGCTCTACATGTGACTGCGGGTGATGCTAAGTGCAACACCAGGCAACTCGCCATTTGTAGATACCATATTTAATTGTGTCACACGATAACCGAAAGAGAGAAAAACCTGATGTTACCTGTATATCGGAGACGAGGGTGGAGTTGGGGTCCTCGGGCATGGCGGGCGGTGAGAAGAAGTTGAAGAACGAGTCAGCCTGCACAGACTTGGTCACCGTGCGCACCGACCCACGCGACTTGTGCTTCTGCTTCTTTTTTATCGTCTTTACCGTCACGTTTTTGCCTTTCTTCCAATTGATTTCGCAGCCCTGCACGCAAATAAAATTACATTAAGTCACATAACAATCAGCTTGTGGTCGCCAGGGTCGTACCTGGCCCAAATGTTCCCATGATCCCGGCCGCGTTGCCGCGCTGAATATAAATAAAAATAAATTTGTTTATTGCCCACTAAATACCCCACAATAATGATTTTTTTATGTTTCCTCTACCTTAAGGTTGTCTGGAGCCCCTTTGTCGCAGCCGCCTACCCAACCCTCCAGCTTTGGCTTTCGCTTACCATGTGCCCGCAGTCTCTAATCGCGAAAACGGCACAGCCTCAAAGCCAGGTATAATGTATTTAAAAATACCAAGGCTACATTCCACTTAAGACCTAAAAATTAAGGCTAAAATGTAAATTTTTAGTAGTCTACTGATGTTGATGGCTGTCAGTCATCATACCACCTTCCTTGTCAGTCAAAGATAATAAATACGAACTTTAGGTACGTTACTTTGATTTATTATCCGGTTCATCAGATCATTCATCATTCAGTTCTCCATTGCGTTTGGGAATCTTGGTAAGCCCGCTTCCATCTTCGGCATCATCGTCACTTACCATTAGGTGAGATGATGCCGAGGGCTTACCATTTATGAATAAAAAAAAATAAAAAAATGCTGTTAGGATACGACTTTTTGCAATGGAGCGGCATATGACCACAGATGAGATACTAGTTACTGACGCCTGTCAGTAGCATTAGCAACGCTGTCGGGAAAGCGCATGACACGTGAGTGACGAATACAATTTTATCGGAAGTACATATTTCTTTTCTTTATTTTATTCTTTTTCTTTTCCCTACATGTCATCACTGTCGCGTAACGCAACTCCAAAAGGTCATATCCACAGCATTTGAACCGGATAATACTACTATCAGCCATAACCCTGTGAAATATTAATCGAAAAACCTAATAGCTTTTGATACAAGCTTTTATTTGAAAAGAGTTTTAATGCTCAAAAGCCTAAAATACTCAAATGAATATATAAATGCATGGTTCCAAATTCAAAAATGCTGTATTTCCTACGATTCTATTGAAAATAAACGACTACTCTGGGACAATGATTCCACCTAAGAATCTATTGTCACTGGGGATACGGTTTCATTCCAAATTTTAGATCAATCGGACCCCAGGAAGTCGATCTAAAATCGGTCGCAAGATTTGAACTAAACAAACATACATACAACAATTTAAAATTTGAGTGCGTTCGACTACATATTACCTGATGGTAAGTGACGTTGCATATTTAGAGGCCCTTTAGTTGCATATTGTGCACATTTTTTGTGCATATTTGCACGAATACGTATATTACAGCCATTTTATGTTGCAAAAATTAACAGCTTTTTAAATTTTCAGCTTTTGACTAACACACGAGAACATGCGACCTATTAATAAATATATAACATGTACTCACTTTACAGGAATAGATCTCGGGTCCTTCAAAATCAAGCGGGTTGTCATCATCGGGTTTGCATTTCATGGAGTACTCTTTGGTGAGCACCGTGTTTGTGAAGAAATCGTTGGGCGCGAAGTGGAACTCCAGCGTGAAGCCGATCGGGTCTTCGTGCATTAGTACTGCAAGCATATGCTTATTATTAGAGATTAGGGTAGGAAGATAGGAAGTTTCAAGATTTAAAGTGATTTCCAAAAAAACCTTTTGTTTTTGGCATTCCACATATTTTATGAAGTGATTTTGCGAATGTGGAGTAAAAAAAAGATCATCATTATCAGCCGAAGGACGTTCACTGCTGGACATAGGCCTCCCCAAGGATTTCCACGACGACCGGTTCTGCGCTACCCGCATCCAGCGGCTTCTCGCGACCTTCATCAGGTCATCGGTCCACCGAGTGGGAGGCTTGCCTACGCTACGTTTTCCGGTGCGCGGTCACCACTCGAGAACTTTAGTGCCCTAACGGCCCTCCACTACGAGCTATGTGCCCTGCCCACTGCCACTAAGTTTAGCAATTCTGAGAGCTATGTCGGTTACTTTGCTTCTCCTACGGATCTCCTCGTTTCTGATTCGATCACGCAGAGAAACTCCCGAGCATAGCACGCTCCATTGCCCTTTTGGTGGCCTTGAGCCTTCTTATGAGGTCCATAGTATGTGACTATGTCTCAGTTCCGTATGTCTCACTGGCAACTTGGCAACACACACTGGTCGAAGATCTTGGTCTTAAAGACACTGCGGTATTTGGGACGTATAGATATTACAAATAAAAACATTGCTTGTTGAAATGAAAAATATTGAATACATAAAAATTATTTACAGAGATTTTACTCTTATTACAGGAGCAGATTTCAATTAAAGACTTTAAAGGTAAGTTACAAAAAATTCTAAAAAAATTATAAACCGCAAAAATCCAGGCAACAAATTCACTTTAAAAAGTTTAAAAAAATATATAAAATATTATGTTCAATACATCATCATCATATTACGTCCACTGCTAGACGTAGGCCTCCCCAAGGATTTATGTTCAATACATAATAACATTTTTTTAAAAACAATAGCTTCAACTCCTTTTTTGTTAGAAGTGAATACTTTTGTAAAAGAAACTGGCCTAATGCATGTCAGATACGCTTAAGAATGATTCCGTACTATCGTACAAAAACAGCTTTGATTTTTAATTTTATTTTTATTATTTGTTGTTGTAGCGGCAATAGAAATGTACACTGAAAACAATCTACCTATTAAGGTTCTTGTAATACAGCCCGCTGACGGACTGACGGGTCCCGTGGGCACTCTTTTAGTACAGATCCCTAAAAAAAAACTCCTAAATAAATCGAAACAAAAAGTTTTGAACTCACAGAGGTTGGAAGATGTAATTATTTCTATTATATAGCTCCAATATACTGTGCAGTTATAGAGGATTTGAAATTGATGTTTTACGGGAAGGGAGAACACTTTGTGAAGTAGTAGAGGTTTTGACCTTATCAAGGCAGCATTAATTGAGGTTCATCAATTTTGTACCTTGTTTAATGGCAAATAAATAATATTTGTATTTGTATTTTGTATTTGTACTGTACATTGTAACATACCTTTGATGTCCTGCAAGCACTTGAGAATCGGCTCGTCATGTTCTTGCATCATTTCGCACAGCATTGAGACATTCTTGAATATGGTGTACCAGAAGTCAGGGATGCCCTTTACATTCGGGTCCATTGTGGGTCTGTAATGAATGATGATGTCTTGGTTTCAATAACAATTACGTTACTCTTCAGTTATTATGAAGGGCTTTGTTATCTTCAGTTGGTAGTGCATGTAAGAAACAATCATGATTCTTTCAGATCTTGGTGATTATAAAGTCATCATTTTCAAATTTATTTTTAAGTACTATGAGTATTTATTCCTATTTTTTAGTACCTTTCATGAGTGAAATGCACAAAAATGTAACTTTATTACTACGTGTCAGTTAACCTGTACTTATAATATAATGCATGCCACTAAAGATACACATAGATTTTAAAAAGACAAAGAAGGAAGTGTACAAAATAGTTATCCATCCTCTAATATCATAAACGCGAAAGTTTGTAAGAATTTATGGATGTATGTTTGTTACTCTTTCACGCAAAAACTACTGAACGGATCCGGCTGAAATTTGGTAAGTAGACAGATTAGGACCTGGATTAACACATAGGCTACATTTTCCACGCTCGCAAGCCGCTTGAGGCTCGCGCACTGCGCACCCTCGAAAAGTCATAGAAACGTCCACGCGGGTGAAGCCGCGGGAAAAAGCTAGTTATCCATAATCCTCGTAAACAATCTTTTTACTTTGTCTTTTTAATGTTTTACATTGTGTGTCAAGGTCTCATCTTGAGTGGCAGGAAATGTACACCTTAGGTTCTTTCTACCCACTCCTTCTCTGCTCCTCCTTCTCGTTCTTCGCACCACAGATTCTGGTACTCCTCGTCTATCGGCTATAAATTCTATTCACTATGATATCAACATTCCCTCTCGTATATCTACCAGATACGCTAAATTACCAGGTTAATGAATGATATCAACACTCAACAGTTGTCACAGACTCACTCGGCAGGCTTGTTTTCGCCCTCGGCGGGCTTCTCGCCGTCGGTGATGGCGGCGCCCTGCACGGCGCGCGCCAGCTCCTCCTCCTCGTGCTCGTCGCGCCACGGGTTCAAGCACTCCTCATCCGTCGGCTCGTATGTCCCGTTAACTATGGCCGAGCGCTGTTACAAACATACAGGTGGTTAATTAAATTGAAGAATACAGAATGTCACAAATTGGTGTAGGAGTCATTAACTGGGCCTTCTACTCATAAAAATTAATTAACTTTCTCCAAGTGAATATTCAATTGGCAAAAAAATAATTTGATTCCTCAAAAAAACGTATTATAAACTTATTATTCTTATTTAACACTTATCATCAGGTGAGATGATGCCAAGAGCTTACCAATTTAAAAAAATCGATCTGCTATTTGATTAATTTAAATTTTGTGATAGGTGCAGACAGTGTACAATAAGGAATATGCCATGAGCAATGAGGCTGGATTGAGAGGACACTGAGGACACTGCACCTTGTCTAATGAGTCGCAACTCTTAGAATTAAAGGTTACCAAAAAAATTATAATTAAAGTAAAAAAAATTCAATAAAATAGATGTAATGGAGAGATCAGATAGAACCTTTAGTTTTATTTTCTCATTTCACTTTTTTAATAATAAATTAGTAAATTGCGAAAAGACTCTTTTAGTTGGTAAAGCTTTTAAAACTACCGAATGAACTCACCTTCTCAAATAGCGGCTTGTACAGTTTCTCGTATTTACATTCTAGAGTGTGCACCTCACTGTAGAACTTGGCCTCAATGTCGACAAACTCCTTTTGCAGCGAGCGCAGGCCGCGGATGCGCCGGCGCACGTTCGGCGGCAACGACGCCAGTGCCTCCGCGTGCAGCCTGTTCGTGATGGCGGCCAACATCTCGTTGCGCGTGATCCCGCTGCGTGTCAAACACTACGCATGTTTATGGTGTCTTTGAATGACGTGGGAGATATGTGCAGGACTATTACTTCAGTTGGTGATGCATGTTAGAATACAATCATGATTCTTTCAGATCTTGGTGTGTAATTAGTCATCATTTTCGAACTTTATGACAAATTCAGTCTAGTGTCTTCCCTTGTTATTAGCCAATGAAATACCTTCCAAATCTATATCATACATTAGCCTAGAGAAGATAGTTTAACCAGTTATTAGTGGAAAACTACCTACTGTTATTGTGTTTACTGTAATTATGTAGATAACATCAAAATATACTTCTACGCATTTTGCGCGGCATCAGTAGAACCCGCGGCGTGCCATGCCGTGCCATGCAAAATAACAATACACTGAACTACATATTGAGCCAAAGTTAAACCTATTATACAGACAAATACATTGTTTACAGCATATAAATTTAGTATACAATAGGTAACCCGGGGAGCATGTGGTGAGGAAATGTTACACGCAGAATGTGGCGCGTGTGACATGCCCAAATGTTAAGAGGATTGTGAAGCTGCGACCTTTCATACAAACGGCGATAACGATTTTCACCTCTTAAATGTTAACCGATTTGGACCAATTTTTGATAGGTTGTCAGTCAGAACAAAAGCTAGGCTTGTACGTTTTTGTTTTTTCGATAAAGTTAATAAGTTTAATTTTATTGTTGTTCACGTGTTTTTATACAAAACTATTTTCGGCCATTTTTTATTATCAGTAATTAGGTGAAAATCGATATCGCCGTTTGTATGAAAAGTCGAATTTTCGCCGCGGGTTCCTCTTAATGGAATCCTCTTAATGTTCTATCATTAGGTGAAACGTAAATAAATACTATTCATAAGAGTATTTTTAGTACCTAGCAATATGGCCGCCTATTGTATTAAATTTCTTCTACTGTTTTGGTATTATTTTTTTTGCAAATTAACGTAATTAAGAACAAAATTAGGGTTCAGATTATCAACAAAAGCCATCAAAATTATTATTGTTTTTTTATGTAAATCAACTTAAAACTGAAAGCCAATGAGATATTGTATTTAGAAAACTAGAAAAAGAACTATTTTTTGTATAAATATTAATTTCTACTAACAACTTTGTTTTTTTTTTAACCAGAGTGACACAAACCATTGCGATCATTTCACTATCCTGAAGGGCGTGCCCCTTCACTCCAGCTACTGGAGAGACTAGTGTTGCAGGATCAATATGTACGTGAAAAATATACAACTTTAATTGATGGCCAGGGTTAAGTGGATTCAAATGAGCTTTTCAGTCTTAGAGGATTGTGAAGCTGCGACTTTTCATACAAAGCGATTAGCGATTTTCACCTCATAACTGTTAACCGATATTTACTAAATTTTGATAGGTTGTCAGTCAGAACAAAAGCTAGGTTTAAAGTTAATAAGTTCAATTTTATTGTCGTTCACGTATTTTCATACAAAACTAATTTCGACCATTATTTGTTTATTTTTAATCAATAATTTAAAAAACAAAACCTATGAACGTAGCTTTTGTTCTGACTGACAACCTATCAAAACTTGGTCAAAATCGGTTTACTTTTAAGAGGCGAAAATCGCTTTCGTCGTTTGTATAAAAAGTCTGAACTTTCGCTGTGGGTTCTCAGTCCTCTTAAATTCTGCAACTCTTACTTCCGATTCTCATTTCACGGCATTTGGTATATATTACATATTTTCTACGATTTGTATTAAGTATTATCATTAAATTCTCATTTCGTCCTAAATCCGAGTGGACCAACTGACGACATGGCAGGGAAAACCCCAGTTTAGTTGTAATTTTAGTATTTCATTGTTTGTTTGTGAACTCTTTATTGTACAACAAAATATAGATATGGATAGAGAAACCTGCACACGCCTGCGAAGAAACTTGAAGGTGGAGTGTTAAGTTGACCGACCCGCACTGGGCCCGCGTGGTCTACTAAGGCCCGATCGCCCTAATCAGGGTAGGCTCTTGCCCCTCGGTGGGTACGTATATGAGCTGATATGATGAGGTACAGAATAGGAATAAATAACATGTACAAAGGCGGACTGGTTAAACTAGGAACCCATAAAGTCTCGCCATGTCCATCTGTTCATCAGTATGTCACAGCCGTTATTACAGCTATAAAGCTAAATCACAACACAACTAATTCGTAAATCTCTGACGCTTTTAAACATATGGAATAAAAAACTTGGAATTTCTTTTTTTTATACATACCCCATCTTTTGAGGATTGAGTATTGAAAAGTTTGTAAAGAACATTTCTCGTTAAAAAAAATATTTGAAGTTGTTAAGTATTGATTTTCATTTGAGTAACATCAAATAACTTAATCGATATTTCGGAAAATCTGAAAGTAGTAGAAATAGTAGAAAAAATCGGTTAAGTGCGAGTCAGAACCGCACACAAAGGGTTCCGTACCATCATACTAGATGGCGCTAGTTTCTTCACGTTTAAAAAAATACGTTTTTTGTATCGAGACTTTCAATTTTATTATCTATTTTTTAGATTTGTTGTTACAGCGGCAACAGAAATACATCATCTGTGAAAATTTCAACTGTCTAGCTATCACGGTTCATGAAATACAGCCAGGTGACGGACGGACGGACGGACGCACGGACGGACGGACAGACAGACAGACGGAAGGACATGCCCTCTCGCACATCTACCAGATACGCTAGACTGCCAGGTTTATGATATAGCGTCCCCACTTACCTACCCTAGGGCATAACAGTGGGGGCCGCTATTCCTGCCAACACCATAAGGTGAAGACAAGGACCAGTTACGGTAGGTCTTGCCGCCAAGACGCTTGTCCTGGTACTCTGCGCTTGTCCTGGTACTCTGCAAGGCGAGTGCCTCGTGGAAGAGAACCACTACCTACTGTCCAGGTAGGTCCCGGAGCTGTAGGCACGCTCACCTCCCGCGGCTTTCGCTGCTGGCGGTTCGATCCCCGCTCGGGACGCCAGAGAAGCTGGCTCCCACATATCCGGTGGCGGAGTCTTAGTAATAGGATCCCGTTTTTACCCTTTGGGTACGGAACCCTAAAAACCATTAATTTAAAGGGAAAGTTATCTCGGCTAAGTAGGCTTTCTTGGTATAGGAGGAGAAATAAAAAGTTCAAAGATTTTCCTTACAAATCAACTGCAAAATTACCTCAAACGTCTTTTAAATCATAAATTTATTTCTTGAAGACTAACTTACGTCCAACATGAACTTGGCAACTTTTTATAGCTAACATATTTTGTTACTTTTTAGTTCAAAACAGACTAATTCCAAACCATTTGTCACATGCATAATGTTCTTGTGCATGACACTGTTTTCTCCATAATTTTCACTAGCCAATGGTCGGTTGAGCACTGTTTAAATGCAAGTCATACATATTTGGAGCACTACTCAGGCACTACAAAGTAGTTAGACTGTGAAATGACTCATTTAGTTCACTGACCCTTAATCACACCATGCGATCTGTTTTAACTGATGCAATGGCGAATTTCTTAGAACAGATAGAATAGAACAGATGGCCGTTGGGGCAGTAAAGTTCTCGAGTGGCGACCACGCACCGGAAAGCGTAGTGTAGGCAGGCCTCCAACTCGGTGGACCGGTGAAGGTCGCGGGAAGCCGCAGTATGCGGGCAGCGCAGAACCGGTCGTCGTGGAGATCCTTGGGGGAGGCCTATGTCCAGCACTGGACGTCCTTCGGCTGATATGATGATGATTATGAATGGCGAGTATAAGAAAATGTATATCTGGAGATATTGATAATGCTAAGACCATCATATTATAACATAAAGGGTTTAGTAAAAAGAAAAAATAAGGGGACTGCATAAAGTCTTGAATACAACATTATGAAAGATATTGTAGGATCAATAAGTGAATGACTCTAAATATCCTTCCCGGATGAGGCTCACTTCCATATAAACGGCCATGTCACTTAGCAAAATTGCCGCTACTGGAGCCTCGAAAATTCAAATCGTAAACATCAAAAGCCCTTACACACCTCTAAAGTGACAGTTTGGGCCGCTGTGTCAGCGCATGGCATCATTGGGTCATTACTTTTTTTTGAGGACGGCAGAGGTCGTCGGTCGCGCGGTTACTGTTCTTCGTAGCATTATGCAGTGATGATCGAGGACTTTTATTCATCAGAGGTTTTGAAATTTCTAGGCTTCAATACGCAGACCTGGTTTCAACAGGATGAACTGCCCGTACCTCTTAACACCGCTATGTGCGTCAACCGTCAACTTTTATCTAACAAAGTATTCTTTTGAAGAGGAGATATTCCCTGGCCACCACTTAGTCCAGATCTGACCCCCAATAGACTTTTTCTTATGGAGTTATCTTAAAAGTAAAGTGTATGATACCAACCCGCAGTCAATTGATGCCCTGAAAGAAAATATCTGACGAGAAATGTCAAGCATTACAGAGCTTACTTGCCGCGCAGTGATTGATAATTTTAGACGTCATTTACAGGAGTGCCGCGATCGTAACAGATTACATTCAGATGATCTAATTTTCAAAAAATAATTCCGATTTTATAAAGATTAATTCGAAATAAAAATATTTTTATTAATGTAATTAGTTTTTTTTTTACAATTAAAGGGCAGATGATCTAATTTTCAAAAAATAATTCCGATTTTATAAAGATTAATTCGAAATAAAAATATTTTTATTAATGTAATTAGTTTTTTTTTTTACAATTAAAGGGACTTATGGGTCACCCTGCAATACATACCTATTAAAAACACTTTCTTGTATGAGGACATTATTTTTTATTATTATTATTTGTTAGTAATAGCTACTACCTATTCTGAGAAAAATTTAGCCTATTATGGTGTTAAAGATACAGCCTTCTAAATGTTGGACGGATGGAGAAACAGCTTGTACAGTCGAGTTCATTAATATATTGGCAGGGCCAATGGTTCAAAACATTGTAAGCGTCGAAATGAATATAAAGTTCTATACAAACATATGTAGATATCAATAAAATGTTATCATGTAGAGATTTATCATGTAGATTATCATGGTGAGATGTTGTCAAGGGTTTACCAATTGTGAATAAAAAAAAAAATGTAAACGGTTCATGAATAGTTTTTATAGAACTTTATATTCATTTCGACGCTTACATTGTTTTAACCATTGGCCCTGCCAATATATTAATGAACTCGACTGTACCTAGTAATAGGGTCCCATTACATAAGCCCTAAAAATATGTAAAAAAGCTAGTGAAAGAAATATTAATCACTGGACTAATTTACACTTTTGCTGTTAGCAATGAACACAACTTAAAGCTTAAGCTTAAAAAAAATGATTTAATTTTGTGTTCCCCATATTTTATGAAAACATTGTTGGTCTATTAAAACTACTATGGGTTCGAGCATGGGCGAGGGACAGAGGTGACCTTATGCACACGTTCAAAAGCTTTGTTGTGTTCGTTGCTAACAGCAAGTGCAAATTAATTTTTTGGTTGGAGTTCACTTGAAAGGGCTGCCAACAAAAAGAACTAATTATCGAACTGATATTGTATTAAACATAATAAGTATGAAGGTGGTTTGATAAGTCCGTGAATAAGAAAAAAAAAATTTAAAGAAAATTTTGTTTTATTTTTCTACATAATAATCACCTTTCAACTCTATGCACCGGGACTAACTATGTTTCAACTTCAACCCATCCAAAAATAGTTGTAATCAAACTCTGAAAAATAGACATCTGTTTCAGCTATCACTTCTACATTGGACAAAAATCTTTGTCTGCCAAGCCATTTCTTCATGTTTAGCAAGAGGAAAAGTCACACTGGGCCAAATCTGGTTAATACGGGGGGTGTGGCAACACTTTGTATCGCAACTCCACAAATTTTGATGTCGCGACTAGTGGGCCGGAGCATTATTGTGATGAAAAAATACTTTTTTCTTTGCTAGGTGCAGTCTTTTTTTCAACAGATCTGCATTAAATCTATCCAACAAAGCAACAATGTAGTAAGCTCAGGTAATTGTCTCGCCTTTGTCCAAAATATCAATGTGAATAACACCTTGGTTCTTTTAAAAAAAACAGTGGCTATCATTATACCAGCCGAAAAGAGTTTTTGCCTCCTTTTTTTCGCTGGTAGAAGTCCACTGCTTTGACTGTTGCTTCATCTCTGGCGTATAACGGTGGACCCACCACATTTCAACTGTTACATACTGATGCAGAAATTCACTTTAATGTGGTTATACAAAGCTAACCAGCTTTTGATGTGTGCATCAAAGTGGACATCACTAGTACCTGGTCACCGCTGCAGCTGCACAAATTGTTTAGTATGTTTTTGGCAGACTATTGGTAAACATGGCTCCCCACCTTGCAGAAAGCTTTTTCATGCCAAGAATATCATGCTAAATTCACTTTAATGTGGTTATACAAAGCTAACCAGCTTTTGATGTTTGCATCAAAGTGGACATCACTAGTACCTGGTCACCGCTGCAGCTGCACAAATTGTTTAGTATGTTTTTGGCCGACTATTGGTTACATGGCTCCCCACCTTGCAGATAGCTTTTTCATGCCAAGAATATCATGCTAAATATGAACAATTTGTTCAGTAGAATGTGAACAGCATCAGCTACCTCACTTATCTTCACTCGACTGTCTGCCATAATAATGTCATGTATTTGCTAACAATATCTTCAGTGGTGACCTCAATTGGCCTTCCTGGGCAGTTGTCGTTATTTGTGGTGGTACAAAAACAATGAAATTCGGTAAACCACTTGTGAACAATTTCATAAAATGGAGTGATACCCCATACTATTTTTTCAGTATATCCTCGGTCTGCTTAATAATTTTACCACAATAAAAGTAGTGTTTGATTATATGTGAAATTCGTCTATCTCCTTTTTCAAAGAATATTCCTGTCTCACTCACATAAATGCTTTCAATTCTTTCAATTTTAAAAATGGAATAACAAGTCGAGGAAGGAGTTCTAAATTAAGAAAGAAACAGTGAATTTGTTAAAAGATTGTATTTAACCTTAAAGTCAGACTTATCAAACGGCCCACGTAACTAAACCGGCTCACTTAACTAAACCGGCTGCCATAGGGGATTCACGAGGGCTCTTCGACAGTAGGTATAATCATCAAACCTAACCAACCTATTTATGGATTTAGTAAGGCAGCCTGGTTATCTACACCCAAACCGATTTTATTCCACAATTTCAGCCTTTGTTCAGCGTTGGACTTCGTCTTGTCAGTTGATATGATGATTTTAGTCCATAATTTGTCGGTGTCAGATTTTTATAACCATACTAAACTTCAGCTTTATAGTGGTAATAATGGTACTAAGTAAAATAGCTGTGACATATCAATGGTGAATGGACAGACAAACAGACATGTCAAAACTACAAGGGTTCCTAGTTAGACGACAGAACCCTAAAAATGTTATTCAAAAGAGACCTTAACAGTGAAATGCTGACCTTGAAACAAGTAGACTACCAAAAATATAAGTATACCATAGTACAAATACTGCTCTGTACCACTATTTGGTTAAGTTTCTTACCAAATACTTTTCCACCTATGAAATACCAAATCTAAGACGAACATTATCCTCTACTGTTGACAATAGAGCTTTGTTAAGAATTTGGAAGTTTGGGAAGACAAGTTTATTTCAAAATAACGGCTTAGGCAGGGGACACTAGAGCCGACTCTTGATTCTGGCAGTTTAATTATTTGTCTATAACCTAAAAATTGTACATGGACTGACCTCTTCATAAGATGCTGCGCCAGCTCACCACCCCCAACGATTTCCTCTTCCTCCCCGGACTCGACATCGGACGTAGCGTCGCCAGCTCGCTCAACCGTGCCCATTTTGTGATCTAGAACAATGAAACCATGAGTTCAAGCCACGTTGAGACGTGCCGGCGTTTGTCAACTTGACACCTGTTTCAAAACAGCCTCGACAAAACTGCATCAACGAACACTTCCTAAAACTATACAGATCCAACGGTGAGAACAGGAGTACAAAGGGATTTTTTTCTAAAATGTAATGCGCAGTAAATTGCAAAACCATTTCGACCGACCGACCACATGGCCGCCGAGTGACTTACGAAGCCGGCAAGTTGATAATATCACTTTAAAAAACTATCTTACTCACAAATATGAAGAGGCAGTAATCGTGGATTCTTAGAGAGACAATTTAAATTTTCTTCAGGAAAAATTTTAGTTTCTCAACGTACCTCGCTGACGACAAAAGTTGAAAGAAAAGAAAGATGGCGTCGCGAAATGGCGAGCGATCGCGGAGTGAATGAATTATAATAAGTGAACTGAATTTCCTTTTCAGAAAACCGGCAATCGGTTTCCGGTTGCAATCATGTTACAATATTTTTAGAGCAGGCAACACTTTCAAATAGTGTAGTAAAATCTCGTTAAAACGGAAATTGGAATGCGTACTCCTTTGAGTATAATGTGTACCACAACTCAATCGGTCCAGTAGTTTTGGAGCAAATTGGCTTTAATAGACGGACGGACAGACACTCTTCATGGTTTATTTGCTAAGTACCTACGATTTTTATTGTATATTTTTTTTAGTTCTAGATATTAATCAGTTTTCGGTCACCTACTTTAGCAAATTGTCATTCTATTTTTATTAATTGCTAACTGCTTGTTTTTATTAGTTTTCTGGTTGCTCTTTTAAACTTTTAAGCTAGTACATTATAAATTGTATTCTGTATATATAAGGTCTAACAAAATTAGCTGAAACTATTTTAACTGGTGCTTCTACCCATGAAACTGAACAACTTTCCCCATGGAACCCATTGTCAAATCTCAAAAAAAAATTTGAACTTCCCATACTAAGTTGGCTGATCAGCTGATCGAGTTAGTATGGGAGAGCAAAATTTTTTTGACTATGGGTTTCATGGGGAAAAATATTCAGTTTCATGGGTAGAAGCACCAGTTAAAATAATTTCAGTTAATTTTGTTACACCTTATATGAGGTTTTAAATGGTGCTTCTACCCATGAAACTGAACAACTTTCCCCATGAAACCCATAGTCAAATCTCAAAAAAAAAGAACTTCCCACACTAAGTTGGCTGATCAGCTGGTCAAGTTAGTATTGGCGAGACAGTTTTTTTTGCGATTTGACTGTGGGTTCCATGGGGAAAGTTGTTCAGTTTCATGGGTAGAAGCATCAGTTAAAATAGTTTCAGCTAATTTTGTTACACCTTATATAAGGTCTAACAAAATTAGCTGAAACTATTTTAAGAGCAAGTTCAGTAAACGAAACTGAACAACTTTTTCTTCAGCGACCATACCGAATTCAAAAAAAATCGCCACATTCCATTATTGCCTACTTAAATAAATAATATTCTCTTAGTACGGCCCTATTTTGTTTACATCGCTGGATTTGTGCCGTGCCGCAACGAAACTGTGCACTGTGCCCGGCCGTTGACCTTTGCTATCTCTCTCAAACAATTCATATTTAAAATACTTAAAACCTTACAGTCCCTTTTAGCTGTAGGTAGTAAAATACAACCTAACAGGTATTTACACTTTACAAAAAAGAAGAAATTGAAATTGAAGGCGGCGGCTCCTTCCTTTAAGGCGTTTGAGGTCGTTGAACGATGTTGCTCAACGCGAAATGTATGTACTTACGAGCAAGCGCCTACAAGGCTACAATACAAGCAAATGTGATGCGCGGAAAAAATATCTCAGTTACTCTCGCGCACTCATTGAGTTACATTGCTCAAAGCCTAACGACAGATTGTGTGTGACCTACCTAAGTGCCTAAGTTAAGTGTTTCATTGTGAAATGCCGTACAACAGTATTTGGACATGGCGGTGTGCTATGAAGTTTGTAACCACAAGTTTGGGATGTAAGAAGGAAGGCTGCGGGCGGGTAAAGGATCGGAGCGGAGGCTTGTGCTATTATCATCATCTGTGGCGGAGGCGCGTGGGCTGCGGCTGCTACGGTGCGATGGCCAGTGCCGAATTCATTAAGATTTCTTATTTTTTTATTGTAATTTTTTTCTTAGATATCAGTATGGTCGCTGAAGAAAAAGTTGTTCAGTTTCGTTTGCTGAACTTGCCCTTGAAATAGTTTGAGAAAATTTTGTTAGACCTTATATATATACAGGGTTACAAGGAAATTATTTTATAATATTAAAGGACGTTATTATTTAGGTCATTACTGATGGATTTCATTCGTAATATGGTGTTCGAAACTTAACCGTTTTGAAGATATTTAATTTTAAAGATTTTTTAAAAAAATCTCTTTTTTTTTGCTTTTTATCGATTTTTTTGGAATTAGAGCTCCTAGGATCCGTTTTTTTGATGTATCTAGTTAAAAGGCATGTCAATTAATAAAAATGATTATTAAAAACTGAACCTACTACTAACAGCTTAAAAATACTGCTCGATAACGGTTAGAATTAAAGAATTTTCACTAAGTGTTTTTAACTTTGAAGCGCTTTCGTAAAAAAAAAAATATGGAACTTATTCTGCAAATAATTTAAAAACTTCTACGTTTCTTTAGCCGTTTAAAAAGGTATAACACTTGCTATTCAACAGGCAAAACATTGACCAGGGTACATTTTTAGTTAGAGGTTTTTTAGTGAGAGTTAATTTTTAATAGCTAAAATACGTTAATAAAACAAAAAAAGAATTATTTTTTTTATTTATGTTCAACAGGGCCACCGCGATTTCTTACACAAGTCCTCATTCTCTTTCTTAAATTACTTTTGACGACAGAATTTTGCAGGTTGTGCCTTATTATCTCAGCCGCATCAATAATCTTTTGTCTCAAAATATCGACATTTGCGATCGGCGTCATTTGATCGTAAACTAGACTTTTCATATGACCCCACACATAAAAATCCATCTGCGTTAAATCGGGGCTCCTCGCCGGCCATGCTACGGGTCCGCCTCTTCCAATCCATTGGTTTGAATAATTCTTATCCAACCAAGCTCGAAAACTTCTTCTGTAGTGCGCTGTGTAGCCATCATGTTGAAAGAACATGTAAATGTTTTAATGCAATAGGCATTTCTTCCATCAAAGAGGGTAACTCCTCCCTCAAAAAGTTTTCATATCTCGCCATTCAAATGATCGGGCATGAAGTATGGCCCAATCAAGTTATTTGATATTATGTCCATCCACACATTTAGACTGTCTCCTTTGTGACCCATTTGTTCTTTTTTTTGGGGTACCTTGCACTTTGGGAGCCCAATAATGGGCGTTATGGTGAAAACCGGATTCTTTTGTATCGAAGTTACGCTATGTTGTACTGCCACTTGGGCCTACTAAAGTAACATTATTTTAAGATTTTGTGAACATACAGCGTAGATGTAAAATCTTTTTGAATACCTAAAGAGACGTAAAGTTTTTAAAACTATTTGCAAAATAAGTTCCTAATATGTTTTTTTTTTAATTAAAGCGCTTCTAAAGAGAATAGAATCAAAAAACGGCCAAGTGCGAGTCGGACTGAAGGATTCGTACCACCAAAAATATATTTGTCTATTACTCAAATAGAGGAAATAATAATGATAACTTTACAAAAATTAGTGATATCCCACCCAACAAAACATAAATGTGAAAGTGAGTCAAGTTCGATATAAAAAATTACAGAGATCTTAATGGGTAGGTACCGAGTTCTACAGTGGTTTCTTAAATCATAGCTACGGAACCACAAATTGTAATATGTATATATATGACTTCTCTAAATATTAGAGAATGTAAAGCGGTTTTCAGTTGTTTAAAATACTCTTTTAGCTCTGTTAAGTTCTGTGCCACTTAATGGTGTAACTTGGCGAGTTGAAACAGTACAGCTGCCAAGCAAGCAAATCCTACTTTTTAAAATAAATCCCAATATATAATGTAATTGGATGGTAAAAACTTGCCAAGTAACATCATTAGTAGCACAAAACAAACCAAATGTTCGTTTAAAAACTGAAAACCACTGCACTTCTCTAATATTTGGGGAAGTCTAAGACAAATATTTTAATGTGAGATGCCGTAGCTATGATTTAAGAAACCACTGAAGAACTTGGTACGTACCCATTTAGATCTCTGTAAATATTTCGTATCATTCTTAGCTCACTTTCACATTTATGTAATGTTGGGATAATCATCATATCGGCCGAAGGACGTCCACTGCAGGACATGGGCCTTCCCCAAGAATTTCTACGACAACCGGTTCTGCGCTGCCTGCATCCAGCGGCTTCCCGCGACTTTCACCAGGTCATCTGTCCAACGAGTGGGAGGCCTGCCTACGCTACATTTCCGTTGTGCGGTCGCCATTCGAGAACTTTACTGCCCTAATGGCCATCTGTTCTATGAGATATGTTGAGATAATGTTTACTTCATAATATCTACAAATAAAAATAAAACATTGGTACTTAAACTCACACCTAGATGTACAGTTCGGGGTCGGTAAGTTAATTAACCACCAAATTTAATTTCAGTTTAATATAATATGTATAAAGAAATGTAATATCACTATTGATTTTTAGTAAATTTTTATCAGTCAAAAAACCGTTAAAAAGTGAGTCAGAACCACGCAAAAAGGGTTCCGTACAATCATACTAGATGGCGCTAGTTTCTTCACGTTTAAAAAAACACTTTTTTTGTATGAAGACCTTCAATTTTTCTAAAGTTTACCCAACTACGAAAAAGGAGGGCTATGTTATTGACAGTCTATCTGTGTATGTATGTATGTATGGATGGTTATCTGTTCCCTCGTATTTCCTAAACGACTTAACTGATCTTGACAATTGTGAAATATTTGAATATGTGCCATAAATCCGCGTGTCATAGGATATATAGCATATAAAAAATGAACATGTCGGATTTTAAAGGTGAAATAAACAACTAAAAATTTTTTTTTAAGTTGTATCATCATATCAGCCTAAAAACTTCCACTGCTGGACAAAGGCCTCCCCTAAGGATTTCCACGGCGACTGGTCCTGCGCTGCCCATATCCGGCGGCTACTCACAATCTTCACCAGGTCATCGGTCCACAGCGTAGGAGGCCTGCCTACGCTAAGTTTTCCGGTGCGCGGTCGCTGCTCGAGAAATTTACTCCCCCAACGACCATCTGTTCTACGAGCTATGTGCCTTGCCCACTGCCACTTCAGTTTAGCGATTCTGTGAGCTATGTCGGATACTTTGGTTCTCCTGCGGATCTTCTCATTTCTGATTTGATCGCGTAGGGAAATTCCGAGCATAGCTCGCTCCATTGCCCTTTGGGTGACCTTGAGCCTTCTTATAATGCTCATAGTAAGTGACCATGTCTCAGATCCGTATGTTATCACTGGCAACACACACTGATAAACCGAGTTGGATTCGCCGATTGATCTCTTTCTTGAAGTTGGACCTACCTAGCTGGACTGTATGGCCCAGGTATACATGTTCGTCAACAACTTCCAGTGTAATATTTAGAGGGGTGGGCGGTGGGTGCTACATGGACTTTTAACATTATTTTTGTCTTGTCGATATCCATTCTGAGGCCCACTTGTTGAGAAACTTAACTGAGGCCATCGAACATTGTGCCTAAATCGTCCATAGTCTCAGCCATGACCATGATATCCTCAGCGATATGTGTACTCGCCGTTGATATTGATGCCGAGTCCCCCCCAGTACAGAAGCTTGAAAAAATATTCCAGGGCGGCGGTGAACAGTTTCGAAGATATATAACGTCTCCCTGTCTCAATCCTCGCTGCAACTGGATACGTTTCGTATTCTGGTCCTGGAGGCGGACCGACGTGGGTAGCGTTTTCATACAGATACTTCAACACCTCGATGTTGTTGTTGTTGTTAGGGGTGGGCTGGTCTCTACAATAGGCGGCTACTGCACCCATTTTGAGTGATTGGCCGGCATCACTGCCAGCCCAGCTCATCCAGAAACCCAGTAGCCTCCATAGGTTGCCGACAATTTCCTAGAGCGACCTCGGCTCACCGATGTATCGATAGTCAATTCAGCACCGCTGGAGAAACTTTCAACCCGCACTGGGCTCGCGTGGTCGACTAAGGCCCGATCACCACAATTCAGGGTAGGCTCGAGCCCCTCGGTGGGAACGTATATGAGCTGATATGATGATGATGGAGAAACTGTAGCACAGTCCAGGTTTCGATTGAATCAAAGGCTTTATCATAGTCCACAAACGCCAAGCATATTGGCTGATTGTACTCTTCAGTCTTTTGTATAATCTGCCGCAACGTAGTCTGTGGTGTATGGTACTAAAGCCTTTTCGGAAGCCAGCTTGTTCGTCAAATCTGCTTGCGAGACGATTCGTAATGACTCTCGAAAACAGCTTGTAAACATGGCTCAGAAGTGAGATGGGTCTGTAGTTCTTCAGTAGGGTATAGTCACCCTTTTTGAAGAAAAGCACGATCACACTTCTGTGCTATGCCTTTGGCGATTGTCCCTCTAGTATAACGGAATTAATTTGGTTTTGGTGATCCACCTTTTTTCAGAATTCATCCGTAATTCCATTATCACCCGTTGCCCTGTTGTTCTTGAGCTGTTTAAGAGCCGTTCTAATCTCGTACAGGCTGACGTTCGGCATATCTTTGGTATAGTGTCGGGTTAGTCTAGCTCTTGGGTCTTTAGCCAGATCGCTGACAGGCAGACGCGTAGTCGTGTACAATTGTCCGTAGAACTTCTCAGCTTCCTCCAGCAACTCAGTCTTAGACGATATGATCATGCCATCCTCAGTCTTCAGCTTACTCAGTAGGCTTTCTCCAACAGACAGATATCTCGCGAACACTTTTGAGCCTTTGTTATGTTAAATCGCCTCTTTAATACAGTTTGTATTATACTGGCGCAAATTACGAGTCAGGGACTTCGAAATCTGCCTGTTTAGTTGCCGATACTGAGTAGCGTCTTCAGAGGACTGCAAAACATGACTGCAAAACATCTTTCTTACATGAGGTTGCTGTTGAAGTTAGAGATTTTTTGGTTCTATTTGAAAGGAGAGTCTTAAAAATCTTAGACCCAACTGATTGGTCAATTTCCACAAATCTGTCATAATAATCATCCGTCTGTCAGCTCATATAATGATGATGATGATGATATCGAATATTTTATATAATAAACATGTCAGATATTAGTAATTTACTTAAAACAACACGGACAGATAATATGTAACTCGTGCAAGATGATGGTAACTACATGTAGGTATAATAGGGACCATGATTTGTAGCAAACAGTACACAAGAAGGCAAAAAGCGAATATATAATACATATATGAAAGCAATAAATAAAAGGTACAGACGGAATAACTTAAATTACAAAGTTTACTCTACGTCTTATGTTCACTTAAACATATTATAGTGCAAATAGTTTACAGTTTAATTTAAAGTTTTCTTAACGTTAGGAAACTTTTATTTATTTATTTTACTGACGTTGAGAGATGCAACTTTTACTCAAATTATAATGTTGATAAATTAACCTTCAAAGTAGCGAATTTAGTGCTTGTGCAAACTAGCGATTTGTCAGTCAGTGATTTAACTCTTGATTTGCAGGCCGCGTGCACGTCCCACGATCTCTTCCTCATTATACATAATATACGTCCCCACCCTGTATTAGGGCGATCGGACCTTAGTTGACAACGTGGTCCAAGTGCGGGTTTGTGGACCTGCAGGTCGATTTATCTATCGAAAAATAGTTAAATAAAACATCACTTACGTTTATTTCCCATTGCGCGAGTAGCATACGATTCGATTTTCTTTACAAATCGACTGAATCACCAAATAAACGGTTTTCTTAAATTTTTATTACGCACAACACTGGTCTTGATTTAATTTAAAATTAAAAAACAAAAAGTCACTTCAGTCAGTTTGTGTGTGTCTTGTGTTTTGGTGGTTGGCGTTCTGTTCTCTGAACTTCTCTGCGTTGGATTGTGATGTGAATTCTAAAATAATAACAATTTTAATTATTTAATTGCATTTGAAATGATTGTTTAGTTAAAACTATTCCAAAATGCCACCCACTGTGCAAACAAACGAGCCAGAAAGGGAAAGAGAAAAACGACCGCAAAGAACTGGCGAAAGGAGGTAAGTAAAATAAGCGAAACTTACATTTATTTTTACTAACTTCTACTGTGAACACTTTGTAAATACATTCATTTATTTACAGATCGGAGTTAGTTACTCGTGTAAAATACTGCAATACTTTGCCGGACATTCCTTTTGATTTGAAATTTATCACGTATCCTTTTCCTTCAACTCGTTTCATTCAATACAATCCAACCTCTTTGGAGAAGAACTATAGATACGAAGTGTTAACAGAACACGATTTGGGCGTGCACATAGACTTGATAAACCGGGACATTTACCAAGGAGACGGTAATGCTCAGTTAGACCCGGCTGACGAGAAGTTGTTGGAAGACGACGTTCTTACCCCCCAAGACTCGAAGCGCTCGCGCCATCATGCCAAAAATGTGTCGTGGCTACGTCGCTCGGAGTACATATCCACTGAACAGACCAGGTTTCAGCCCCAGTCTATGGAAAAGGTAAATGTAGTGTCTACTATTTTTGAGGTTACATTTGATTAACCTTTAAAATAAATATCTTTCTCTTGTTTTTAAAATCTAGTCCTAATAAATCTTTATACAATTTAATGCTACAGGTGGAGGCAAAAGTTGGTTACAATGTCAAAAAGATATTCAGCGAAGAGACACTTTACATGGACCGAGAGAGCCAAATTAAAGCTATTGAGAAGACATTTGAAGACAACAAGATGCCTATTGAGAAACACTACAGCAAACCAGGTGTCACTCCAGTGGAGATCATGCCTGTGTTCCCAGACTTTGAAATGTGGAAGTATCCATGTGCTCAGGTTATATTTGACACGGACCCTGCACCAACAGACAAGAATATTGCAGGGCAAATTGAAGCCATGTCCCAGGCTATGATTCGGTATGTGTTGATATACATTGCTTTTTGAACCAATTTTAACAATGAATACTAAAACACATTATGTGAATGAACATTAGTGCAGCAATTAATGTTACAAGCCTTAGCTTGTAGAGCTAGCTAGTGATCCTGTTATTATTCATAATTCTGCAAAGGGAGCGTTCAAGTACAACATATTTGGGGGTGGGGGTCTTGTAAAATGTTACGATGCATTACAGGGGTGGGAGGGGGGGTTTGAACTACATGTTATGTAAAATTGTTTTTTTTATTCTTATTAACCGTACTCTGGTACTTTACACCACATAATTATTATTGCGACTTTTAGGTAAAAATGCTCACTTGGTGGTTACGTAACGTTTTACTAGGGCGGAGGAGGGGGGTACAAGAAATAAGTTACGGCGCGTTACATGGGGGAGAGGGGGTGGTCAAAAATAGTGTTACATAATACTTGAACGCTGCCAAAGATTAAATGTTAACATTTACATACTCAAAATTACTAAATGACATTCTTTTTACTTTTGGTTATATTTGTTCTGATTCCTGCATAATTTTTTTTTTCCTCATAATTTACAAGCAACAGATTATCAAATATAATGTGATCAATCATGACAATTTCAGAGGTGTAATGGATGAGAGTGGCGAACAGTTTGTAGCATACTGTCTACCAACAGAAGAGACCATACAAAAGAGACGGCGTGACGTTACAGAAGCGGTTCCATATATGGATGGAGACACATATGAGTACAAAATGGCCAGAGAATACAACTGGAATGTCAAAAGTAAAGCTTCTAAGGGTTACGAGGAGAATTATTTCTTGGTGAGTGAGATATCCTGCTACATCATCATCATATCAGCCAAAGGACATCCACAGCTGGACATAGGCCTCCCCCAAGGATTTTCACGACGACCGGACCTGCGCTGCCCGCATCCATCGGATTCCCGCGATCTTCACCAGGTCGTCGGTCCATCGCATGGGGAGGCTTGCCTATGCTACGTTTTCCGGTGTGCAGTCGCCACTCGAGAAATTTACTGCCCCAACGGCCATCCGTTCTACGAGCTATGTGCCCTGCCCACTGCCACTTAAGTTTAGCAATGAGTGATATAAGATTCAGTTACTGACACAAGCAAGTGTGAAGCATTAAAGCAGATTAAAATAATTAATGAATAAAGATCATTATTGGTTTAAGATAGTTTTATAGCCTTCTGTAAAAGCAGTTGATGAGCAAACAACAAACTCTAATTTAGTTTAAATTAAAAAACTGATACATTTTTATTGAAGTTTCTTTCTCTTTTCACCATCATCATATCATTGTAAGACCTTTGTTACTAACACTTATGGATCAACGTTATCCGTAATAAAGGAATAATAATAATAAAACCAGCCAAAAGATATCCACCACAAAAATATAGCCTAGGACTGACTCTGATTCTAGAGACAATGCGTGAGATTTGTTACTCTTCCTTAAGGCTTTGCTGTATTCAGCAAAAAAATAGATTTATCCTGATTTCAGGAATATATATTGATTACCTCCTTTCTATGTTGTTTACTTAACCCCCAGAGTCTTCTAACCTCCAGTACTTTGCCCCAAGGTGGTGCGTGACCACAAGGTTTACTACAACATGTTGGAGACGCGCGTGCGACTGTCCAAGCGACGAACGCGCACGGCCGGCGCTGCGCAGACGCTGACTCGTCTAGTTGTGACCCATCGCCCGCTCAACGCCGCCGAGCATAGGATACTGCGCCTGCGTGAGAAGGAGCTTGAACCAGCACAGGTAACTACACAAAACTCATAGCTGGCTTAAATGCTGCTGCCTTCAAAGGCAGTACAGGCACTTGGACACCTGATGGTGACACACCGCTGACGCATCTAGCTGTGACGCACCGCCCGCTCAGTAGCGCCTACCTTTAGATACTGCAAAGCGTGAGAAGGAGCTTGACCGCCGCAGGTAACTATAGACAAACATATTCAAATATGTCAAAGTATGCTAAATAGATACTGCCTGAGTAGTGGTGATTCCATCCGACCAGTGCCGCAGTCCCTGAGATATTGCGCATGCGTGCGAAGGACCTTGAACGGCCGCAGTTAACTATAGACAAATTTACATTTGAATACATCAAAGTAAGCTATGGATGACTGGTGGTGACACCGCTGGCTCAGCACTGCCGTCCACAGGATATCGCGCATGCGTGAGGAGTGAACCATCACAGATAATTATAGACAAACTACATTTGAATATGACAAATTGAGTAGACAGTGCCTGACTGGTGGTGACATCGTCCGATCAGCGCCGCCGTCCATATACATTTAAAAAATAAGGCCTAATTAATTCATTTATTTATTTCATTTTTCTGAGAACATGCATTGGTTTCCGAGATGAAGCTCTCGTCGTGGATGCATACCTCCGCACTGTAATTTTTGCAGGAGTAACAAATTTAGTACCGAGTACGTTATTCAGGGCTTCCACTTATCATATTGAACAACTTTTCCCAAGAAACCCATAAACTTTTTAAAGTTTGATGATTGGATGTTTGATTTGGTCTAGATGATCAATTTTTTATTGGCCATGATTTTCAATTTTTGCACAGTGTTTTTTAAATTAACCTTTTTTCTCACATTTGTATTGAAAAACGTTGCATGAAGTATGGACCTGCCACTTGGGCTCAATGTCAATGTACAACCCTTGGATCACAAAATACTATCAGTGTTAACAATATTGATGTGTTCTGGCTTGAAGATAAGATAGCCAGTTCTACATTGCGTTGGGAAATCTTGGTAAGCCCGCTTCCATCTTCAGCATCATCGTCACTTGCCATCAGGTGAGATGATGCCAAGGGCTTACCAATTATGAATAAATAAAAAAGTACTATTGAAGGCAGTGATCCGCATGCATGAAGTTTTGTAAAATTTTCTTTGTAAATTGGAAGTTTACATTTTTTTTGTTTAGGAGGAAGATGAGGAAGAGGATGAAGAGGAGGAGGAAGATGTAGACAAACAGGAGCAGAATGGAGAGAAAGAGAGGTAATGATAGTTTTAATGTTAAACTTTAATCTATTGCTAAGTTTGATGTTGCTGATGTTAGTGAGATGGTCCCGTTACAACCTGTGTAGGAGAAGGAAGAAGGAAATCTCCAAAGTTAAATCCAGCATGGCATCTTCCACAGTAGCAAGTAACATTAAAATGTGATGTGCTCCTGCAGCCGACCTGGCTCTGCATGTATCGACTCGTCCAGCAACAGGTGGAGCCAGTTACATGAAGATGGTCACACTGGTCCTGCGTCCCAGGTGTTAGTCTCTACGAAGAGGACAAACCTTATGGAACACTGATTAAATCATCTGTTATATATGCAAAACATTGTTAATCTCAATAACCGAATTAATCATTTCGCTCAATGAGCAAATTCGGTATCTGCGCCTAACAAGGCAAATGATGCGTTACAAATGCTTTTTTTTTAAATTAGATTTTTTATATTTATTTAAATTAAAAATTTGAGTGCGTTGGACTGCAACTCACCTGATGGTAAGTGTTGATGCAGTCGAGGATGGTACACGCATACTCAAATAATACTTATTCACTCTTGCCTTGAAGATCCCCAAATTATAGGAATTGGGAAACACTGACGCAGGCAACCATAAGAATAACCGATTAATTCTGTTCCAGATCGCGTTCTCGTTCAAAATCGGGGTCGAAGTCACCCCAGTCGAACAGATCGGGCTCAGGATCGCGTTCGCGCTCGCGGTCCAAATCTCGGTCCCAGTCACGGTCTAAGTCGCGGTCCAAGTCTCGCTCCAAGTCGCGAAGCCGCTCGCACTCAGGATCCGGCTCGAGGAAGTCCAGGTCACGGTCTGGTTCGGCGCAGTCTGGCTCTGCCAGGTAAGTTTATCAAGATCCGACTCGAAGTCGCCCCATAAAATTTGTGGTCGAGGTCGCGTTCGCGGTCCAAGTCGAGAAGCCGCTCGCGCTCAGGACCCGGCTAGAGGAAGTCCAGGTCACGGTCTGGTTCGGCGCAGTCTGGTTCTGCCAGGTAAGTTTATCAAGCTGCGACTCGAAGTCGCCCCATAAAAGTTGTGGTCATGGTCGCGCTCGCGGTACAAGTTGAGAAGCCGCTCGCTCTCAGCATCCGATCCGGCTCGAGGAAGTCCAGGTCACGGTCTGGTTCGGCGCATTCTGGCTCTACCAGGTAAGCTTATCAAGCTCCGACTCGAAGTCGCCCCATAAAAGTTGTTGTCGGGGTCGCGCTCTCGGTCCATGTCGAGAAGCCGCTCGCGCTCAGGATCCGGCTCGAGGAAGTTCAGGTCACGGTCTGGTTCGGCGCAGTCTGGCTCTGCCAGGTAAGTTTATCAAGCTCCGACTCGAAGTCGCCCCATAAAAGTTGTGGTCGTGGTCGCGCTCGCGGTCCTAGTCGAGAAGTCGCTCGCGCTCAGCATCCGATCCGGCTCGAGGAAGTCAAGGTCCGCCTCGACGCAGTCTGGCTCTGCTAGGTAAGTCTCACGAATTATGAAATCAAATGTATCTATTCAAAATAAGTGTAAAAAAAGGTAAAATAAGTTTACATTTATTAGTGCTAGTTCGCGACTGAGATAAGGATGTGACCAATTCTTCTTGTGATGTCTCTTTTAAATTAAAATAATAACGGCCAAGTGCGAGTCGGACTGACGTTACGAGGTTTCTTGTGTGTATTATCGTTTTTACTATAGAGCTAAATCAAAAATACTTGTATACTTATAAAAAAAACACGTTTTTTGTATGGAAACTGCCTTATTTATTCACTTTTTCTAATAACATATTAGTATTTATAGTTATAGCGGCAAAAGAAATACACATTTTATGAAAATTTCAGCTGTTTACCTATTACGGTTTATGAAATACAGCCCGCTGACGAATGGACATACAGGCTTAATAATAGAGTCCTGTTGGTCACTCGTTGGGTCTACAGAACCCTAAAAAATCAATAGTACTAATGGTTTCAAATATCGACGAGTTCGTTGATGGTTTCAAACCTCACAACTTCAGTGATAGTTCGTTACCTTTACTGGAAAGTGATATTACAAAGTAAGATGTACTGTAATCACACCAAGTTTCACGCTCGTATGTATTACCGTTTTTATAATAGAGCTAAATCAAAACTACCTCTAGAATACCTATAAAAACATGTTTTTTGTATGGAGGTTGTATGTATATTTTTTGCAATTTGTTATTGTTCGTTGTTATAGCGGCAATAGAAACTGTCTTAACTGTGAAAATTTCAACTTTCTACCTATTATGGTTCAGGAAATACAGCCCGCTGACAGACGGACAGACAGCGGAGGCTTAGTAAATAAATAGAGTCCCGTTGGTCACCCTTTGGGTGTAAGGAACCCTAAAATAACAGCACAAGTAAAGGAAAAAATCCAAAAATTATCATTTTTAAATTATTATTTTTTTGCGATTTAACATTTGCAATTAAAAAATTTTACAAAGTTTTTCCTTCAGTCCGACTTTTTTTGTAAATACACAACACAAATGTACGAAACCCTCCTCAGTGCACGAGCCCGACTCTCACTTGGCAGACGATAAATACTATACTACCATAGGATATAACAAGTCAAAACAAGCTTGTGATCCAATTTGATTCAGCAGTAAAACAGTCGTAGTTTCGGCTAAAATCCACTTTGTCAGGTTACAGCCAGACCTTCTATCGTGAAATTGCACGCAATTGCAATATCTAGGCTCTTTGCAATAATACTGTTTTGTTCCCATCTTCGCAGGTCAGTGTCAGGCCGGTCCCGCTCCGGTTCTCGCTCGCGGTCTGGATCTCGCGCGTCGTCTCGTGCCAGCTCCAGGAGTAGAGGATCTCGTGCCAGCTCCGCTAGTGGCAGGTCTCGCGCCAGCTCGAAGGGCAGCGCCAAGGTCAGTTGGTTTATTATTGTCCCAGATCTGGGTCAGGTCGGTCTCACTCCGGACTCGCTCTCGGTCTGGATCTCGCGCCAACTCCAGGAGTGGAGGGTCTCGCGCCAGCTCCGCTACTGGCAGATCTCGCGCCAGGTCACAATAATCAAGAACACTACAAGAAATATGTATTTCGTTATAAAGAATTTCTGTCAAATAGCGACAATCGAAGATGTTGAAAGAAAAAGTTTTCAGATGTATTCGACGGACCTAGTTTTTCCTACAACGAATTGAAATGGTTAAAATCAAACGTTACGACCTCGAGCACTAGGTAAACTTTATTTTAAACTAACAATGTCAGCCACCAGCTGTGCCTAACTTTCACTAATGACGTTCAAAGTTAAGCGTTTCAGATTGGTTCATAGCTAGATAAACTCTGTGCGACAACTACATCAAGCGGCAGTCGATTGTACACCAGGGCAGGCCCCCGTCACTCGGTCGAGCAGGCGAGATAAGTACCTACACATTGGTGCGGCCTACAGGCCGTGCTCCGCTCGTCAGCGCTAGAACACCGCACAATCGCCGCCGAAATTCACGCGCCGCCCGTATACGCAATTATAACCGCTAAGTCGAGCGCATTAATACCCATATTTCCGTGTATTGTCTGACAGTAGGAGTAAATGCGTAGTTATTTTCGTTTTATAAGGAAGTGCAATATCTGTTACGAAATAACTAGTATCTCATGTGTGACCATGGGACGTAACAGTGTGCTTTTCGTAGTAATATCCACGTTTTGATTTTGCAGTTTAATTGAAACATTTCTAATCACAACAAAACTTGCAGGGCTCCAAAGCGAGTTCCCGGGCCAGCTCGCGCGCCTCTTCCCGCGGCAGTCGGCGCTCCTCCCGTGCCTCCAGCGGTGGATCGGGCTCCCGCGCCTCTTCCCGGGCTTCCAAAGGGTCTAGAGGTTCGCGGGCCTCGTCCAAAGGGTCTAAAGGGTCGCAGGGAAGCCAGCAGCGGCGGTCAGCCAGCGGCAGCGACAGGTCCCGTAGTCGCTCCGCTAGTGGTTCCAGAAAGGTATGTTCTTTGGTTTTGCTGCTAAGTTCCCGTTGTGCCACGCGTTTCCTAGCAGTCATTTTAAGGTGGTTCGATTAGCAATAATAATAACGATTAAATAATTTTCTTATTCTTATGGACTTTTATCAAAAAAATTTACTAATTTGCGCATACAGCTATTGTTTTTATATAACTGTAAATATTAGCAACAAGTTATATTTTGCAAAACTGCTAAAAATGGCAACTTTAATCAGTTTACTAAAATTTTATAATAACAATTAAACAATAGTTGTTGCCTCCCTATTTGCGTAAAATAGTAAATGATGACGATTATGTAATCCATAAAAATGAGTAAATTATGTATTGCTAATCGAACCACCCACAGGTTATTATGCAAATAGCTAAAAGTGTGTCTGTCTGTTACTCTTTTATCGCTTTTTTACCCGACGGTCAAAAAAGAAGGATAATGTGTTTCGGGGTATGTATGTATGTTTGTAGCACGTCGTCGTAGGTAAAGTAAGTAGGTTGGGTAGGTTTAAGGCAACGTACGTGCATACAGATGAATATAATTTAATGTTGAAGTAAAATACCCGAAATGGGTCTTCACGAGAGTATCAGGTATTAAATAATTATTTCATAAACAGAGATTTGTTACCATAGATGGGTAACAAACAACATTTGAAAATCGAAGCCATTTACACACACAATATAATAGGTGTTCGCTTCCGTTGCACCGAATGCTACTAAGAAAAGAGATGCCAATTGGCATCTTTTATTTGCTTCACTTTTTGGACGCATGTAACCTATCTACCTCCCCATATATATAGCATATCTCTGTTTATAAACAATATGTTGACATGAAAATGTATTGAAA
This sequence comes from Coleophora flavipennella, assembly GCA_947284805.1. Classification (NCBI taxonomy): domain Eukaryota; kingdom Metazoa; phylum Arthropoda; class Insecta; order Lepidoptera; family Coleophoridae; genus Coleophora; species Coleophora flavipennella. The sequence continues at coordinate 5,955,555 of OX369255.1, read as the reverse complement.
GATAGCAAAATTAATGGATTTTGAATCACATGTGTCACACTTTGTTTTCCAAAATGTGACACATGGATTGTTTTGTGTCAGCGCATGCGAAATAGATCTAATGAAAGAAGAACGAACGTCAGCAACGCGTTGCCGCGTTTCATGTTCTTTGGCTGAGCCTGTAGAATTAACGGCTTGATAGATTTTAGAGTATGAGATGTCGTAATAGAATCGCTGGGTGCGAAGTACTAGGTGGGGGGTAATATAATCGATCGCAGCGCTCACAGTGGCCAAATGTAAAAATAATGTTGGCTCTGTCATCAGTCATATCTCATAGTAAACTGTTCAGACTTGGTTACCTAATTTTAATAAAACCTTGTCCTTAAAATAATATTCATTTCGATCTGAAAACGATTTTTTATTTATCACTAGGGATACAGGAACAATTATATATGTTTATTATTATTGAATGAAACCATTAAAGTAGCTTTATCTTCTTGTTTTACAATAAAACTTCAACTAAAAATGAAGTAAACAAACCCAGATATCTTCAAAATAAAACTCAATTTTTGATGTGTAACATCTTTGCTCTCGCTTTCCTGCAATTTGTGGGAGTGATTTCGTGAAATGGGACGGAAATGTGTAACATGGGACGGAAATGTGTAACATAGGACGGAAATGTGTAACAGGAAGTCGCGAAAGCGCGGAATTCTACTTTACGAGAGTCCGACTCGCACTTGGTCGGTTTTTTTCGTGACTGTCAGATCCGCCAACCAGGTACAATATCGTCATCAAATCTAACTAACCTAAAGTATTTTGTCACATGTTACACATCATATGCGAGTACTGTAGGTCTCGCTCGAATTTTTTTTTGAATTAATTTTACATACCTCATTTGATTTGAATGTCCAAAAATTATTTTACAACCCTTTTCACCCAAATCAAGGTATCACAGTTATTTTGGAAATAAATTTTAGATAATTTTGGATTATAATTATATTTGTCACGATGTCGTGATTAAATGTCAAAACGTCAGAGCCAACAATGTTGCGGACTCTAGGTGGCGCTGAACTCGTGCACAGAGCCAATACAGTGTAACAAAATTGGTGTAAAACTTTTGTTCTATGGACTTTGCTGAAATCGCCGAAAAATATTTTAATTCTTCATACAAGTCGATCAGCTGATCGACCAATTTTGTGTATTTTATTATGGAGGGTCCAATTTTTTTTTGAGAATCTACTATGGGTTCCTTAAGGAAAGTTGTTCAGTATGATGAGTAGAACTCCCAGTTAACGGGTCCTACACAAATATTGTTACACCTGTATATGAATCCAAAGTAGGCAGGCCTCCCACTCGGTGGACCGATGACCTGGTGAATGTCGCGGGAAGCCGCTGGATGCGGGCAGCGCAGAACCGGTCGTTGTAGAGATCCTTGGGGTAGACCTATGTCTAGCAGTGGACGTCCTTCGGCTGATATGATGATGATGATGAATCCAAAATAAACTCATCATCATTATATCAGCCGAAAGACGTCCAATGCTGGACAAAGGCCTCCATCAAGGATTTCCACGACGACCGGTCCTGCGCTGCGCGCATGAATCCAAAATAAATTACCAATTTAATATGACTTTCCGAAAGTTGTTGTAAATGGTCGGATTAACAGTCTTCTTGTAATTAAATGGTGTCGATTCTGGCAGACAGACTAAATTTAGTTTTACGTAAATTTAGACTTAGAAACGTCAAAATATGGTTTGCTATTCTGCAGTCCATTCTAATTTGACGTTTAATTCTTAAAATCAAGTCAGCTGATTTTGACGTTTCTAATTTTAGGATTAGGAATTTAATTTAGATTTAGGCAATTTATTCTATTCTGGCGGTCAAAGTTTTGACGTTTCTCACTTAAAATTAGGTAAAATTAGTTTAGTTTAGACGGCACGTAAAACTTGACGCTTAACCTAAAATTTAAAGTAAGTCTATTGGATTCTGTGATTTGAAGTGTTAAAAAACTGTATATCGGATTCTTTTTGAAGAAAAAATGGATGATTAAATGGTGTTGGCTGGTGTTGCAGATGCTACGTAAAGGTAAAAGAGATCAATTAGCTTGTTATATGGATGTATACAGTGGTCCTTCTTGTCCTATTTACTTCAATTGATCTTGTACTTTTTCAGAAACCAAAGACTGCTTGTACCTACTAAGAAATGCGTTTGACCTCACAGAAACAAAGTTTCGCATATTGTTTAGGCTCCCGCCCGAAAGATGCTGCCTCGGAGTTAGATGAAGGCCAAAACCCGAAGCATATCAAGGTAGTTGATAGTCCCAGGGGATGACTGAACTTTTTTGAAATGGTCTCTGTATTAAGAGAGATTAATCTTTCAACAGGTGTTTGCTGCTTTGAATTTTTATTCCCAGGGAAGCTTTGAAGCCCATGTAGGGGAAAACAGCTTAATTGATCTGGGCCCACCATCGGTAAGCCGATGTGTAAATAATGTTTCTACACAACTGTCAGCGAGCTGGCTCACCAATACATAAAATTCCCTGCTACCACAGAGGAAAAACATGGCAAAGGCAGCGTAAGTACCTAATCCACATATATATGTGCTGGAACTTCCACATTTAAAAAAAAATTATTACAAACATTTATATATTTAATCAAATATGCTTTGTTATTACAGGCGACAAGGGGTACCCTCTCCAACCATGGCTTACACCAGTATCCGAGTGCACCGAGTACAAACTATCTGTGAACCTGAAGAAAACTTGAACTAGTTTTGTTCACCAATAAATGAAACTTAGGTAACTACCTACTACCTAAACTTTTCAAAACAGAACTTCACCTGTCAACGGAGGTCAAGTACCTAGGTGTTACATTGACAGTAAACTAAACTGGAGTTGCCATCTCATCAAGAAAATAGACAAAGCAACTATTGCCCTGTGGCAGTACCGTAAAATGGTAGGTAGGAAATGGGGTCTTACACCAAAGATTATGCTATGGCTCTACACAGCGGTGATACGTTCAATGGTAAGCTACGGAGCGGTAGTCTGGTGGCCACGAACTAAGCTATCTAAGGTCGTGAGTAAACTACAACGCTTCCAAAGAATGGCAGGCGTGGCTGTGACGGGCTGCATGCGGACAACTCCCACTGCAGCCCTCCAGACCCTTCTGGACCTGCCGCCTTTGCACCTGTTTATCCAACAGGAAGCAGCAAGGTGGCAGCCCGTCTAAAACTGCTATCCCTTTGGAGCACTAATGCACACTGAGCTCCTGTACGATATCATCGCAGAGGAGCCTTTGTTCGCAGCTACTAATGGTAGAATCCCCGAACGGTATGTTTTTGATAAAAAATACATGGTGCAACTTTATGAAGAGCCCTGGGAGGGCCAGAACCTGAAAGAGCTTCGAGTATTCACCGATGGCTCCAAAACAGGCTCTGGCACCAGGCTTTCTCCGAGGATCTGAACATCAGGAGAGCCAACCCCCTTGGTGCACATAACACGGGCTTTCAGGCTGAGTGTATGGCCATCATGAGGGCAGCTTTTTTTTTTTTATTTACAATTGGGAAGCCCTTGGCATCATCTCACCTGATGGTAAGTGACGATGATGCCGAAGATGGAAGCGGGCTTACCAAGATTCCCCAATGCAATGGAGAACACATCAATGTTGTTAACACTGATGTTTGGAGGCAAGACTTAGATAAGATGGTGGTAGCTGGCCAGGCGGGCTTAGAAAATACCCTACCACCAACCAAACCGAGTCTTACAATTGACCCCGCCGGGAATCGAACCCGCGACCTCCTGTGTAAAGTCAGTGAACTTTGCCTCTGAGCTACGGAGGCGGTTAAAAAGCGATTGCGGCAAGGGAAGTGTGTGATTACCCCATCCGCATCCTGTCTGACAGTAGAGCTGTACTACAGGCCCTGCAGAGCAACATGACTACATCGGGGCTTATACAGGAGTGCCAACAAAAAGTTACAGAGGTATGTAACCACGGCGGCGTAACTCTGCAATGGATTAAAGGGCACAGCAACTCGTGCGGCCACGATGCGGCGGACGAGCTTGCCAGGAGAGGGTCAGAGCATAATAATATGGCCGTGGGACCGAAACCTATAATACCCCTCCCATCTGGCTGGCTGCGGTCCACCCTGAGGCAATGAACACAATTTGTACTGGTCCGGTTTGGAAACCAGCAGGCAAGCGAGGTTGGCCCTGCCGACAACTAACCCTGACTCATCTAAGAAGCTCCTGAGGCTTGGGAGAGCTCAGCTCCACAAGGTAACAGCCGCTATTACTGTACATGGCCATTTCAATAAACACCTATTCGCTCTAGGTATCACCGACAGCCCACTATGCAGAGCGTGCATGGAGGCTGAGGAGACTGCTGCCCACATCCTACTGGATTCAAGGAGCTAGCACAGTACAGGGTCCTGCACCTCGGTGAGCCGAGGTCGCTTCAGGAAATCGTTAGCAATCTTCGGGGGCCACTGGGCTTCTTGGAGGAGCTGGGCTGGCAGTGATGCCGGCCAAACACGCAAAATGGGCGCAGTCGTCGCCTGGTTGCGGAAACCAGCCCGCCCCTAACAACAACAACAACAGTATCAAGCCCAGAAAGTAAAGCCAAAGTGAGGTACAACGACTGCCATACCAACACCAGAAATATTGTTGAGATGTGGTATGGACGCCTTAAAAACAAATTTAGGTGTCTGCACAAGAATCGCACCCTCTATTTCGAACCACCGACTGCCTCTAAAATTATAAAAGCAAGTTGTGTCCTCTACAATTATTTCTCTGATGTGCTATCAGGTAATTCAAAAGTATTGTAGGTAATGAACTTGCCCATCGCTTAAATCACAATACACTGAAACCATGGAATAAGTAGGAAAAGGAGTTGCTGTTATGTCAATTTTTATACAGATAGTGTGACCCCGACACGGGTATCGTAGCACTCCCTATGGTTGGGGTGTTCATAACCGGGCTGGCATACGAAATCCAAAAATGGGTATGTTAGGTTTGATGATTATACTGTCGACCGAGGCTCTCCCCGTATGGCAGCCCGGTTATGTGTACCCCAACCCTCCCTACTGTGCACTCACCAGCCACAAAGCCTAACCCTTAGCTATACTCGTGACATAGGGACCACATGGCATTTTTTTTTGTTCCCTATAAGCAGATATGATGAATTGCAGTATTTTTGAAGTGCGATTCACAGTTTACAAACAGATTATGCCAAAAGTAATAAAGATAATTGAAATTAATTCCAACTTTCTAATAGTTTGCAAGTTTATTGTCCTCATATGACCTTCACTCGCAACAATATATTTTTTTCTTGCATAATTAAGAGATCATTTGACCTCACCTCGTGTCGCAGCCCATCATCCCTCACCTGTAGCTAGCAGACCACTAGCCCTCACCTCCTGCAGCAACTCTCACATCCTTTGTTGTATTTAAGAGCTGAGCTTTTGGCGGTGGAATAACTCTTTAAGCCCCCAAAATTTTGTAGTTAAAAATCCTCTAAGACAGGAAAGCAAGAGTGATCTATAATTATTTTTTTCTTTATTACAGACGATGATGAAGATGACGACAACGACGACGCTAATATAGGAGTAGAAGCAGTGCCTGCTGGCTTTCTCGCTGATGCCCATAATATTAGAGAAAGTATAATAAGAAATAATTTTAAATAATAAAAACTCTGCATATTAAAATTCATATAATTTTTTACATTAAAACCACATTTACAACAATTTTTAACAAACAATCAAATATTTATTATTAAATCACATTTACAAGAAAAAATATTCCCGCTCGTATCATACACCCCATGAGTAAAGTTTGTTTGCCAAATTAGCTGCATTTTTACAAGCCTGTTATTGGTGCTCCCCACTCCACCAGTTGCTGCCATGTGTGCCCTCACTTTCCAGGCCTTGTTTTTCACTTCAGTCACCCAAACATCCCAAATCTGTTGAGAAAACTTAATATTATAAACAGCCTAGATTAAATAGTAAACTGAACATCAAAGTATGTCCCCTTAATAATAGACACATATGCTTTCTAGAATATGCAGTTCAAATATTTATAAAAATACTAGCTGTCCCGGCGAACTACGTACCACCTTACATTACATTACACTGCCCTACCCTACCCTACACTACCCTAACCTACATACACTACACTACCCTACACTACCCTACACTACACTACCCTACACTACCCTACCCTACCCTACCCTACATACAATACACTACACTACACTACCCTACCCTACCCTAAAATAAAATAGATGTTGGCCGATTCCCGATTCTCAGACCTACTCAATATGCTCAACAAAATTTCATGAGAATCGGTCAAGCCGTTTCGGAGGAGTACGGGAACGAACATTGTGACACGAGAATTTTATATATAAGAATAATAGTTGTATGCCCTGTGCAATTGTAGCCTTTTGTGAATTTTTCCATAGAAATGAGACATTTTCTATTTTTAATATACCAACACAGATACAGGCATTTCAGCTATTTAGCTGCTCGCCCATTACATTTTAATAATAATTAGTGTAATAAAAAAGACAACCTACACAGACTACTATCTCAATGCCATTGATTTATGGGTAAGCCAGGTAACAGATGGAGTTATTTGTAATATTTGTTAAAATGTTGCGGTTGATATCTTACACAGGCTCAGGGAAGGCAGGGCACATAGCTCGTAGAACACATGTCCGTTGGGGCATTAAAGTTCTCGAGTAGCGACCGCGCACCGGAAATCGTAGTGTAGGCAGTCTCCCACGCGGTCAACCGACGACCTGGTGAAGATCGCGGGAAGCCGATGGATGCGGGCAGCGCAGGACTGATCGTCATGGAAATCCTTACAAAACATTACAGATTCACTTACATGCCGTCACTCCTCTATTGTGCAACTGCATCCACATCTATTTTGTGTCTACCCCTATAACCTTTGCACCTCAACCTACTCAAAGATGTACTGCAGCAATTCCACTGATTGGAAGGTGCTTGTTTTGGGTAGCCATCACCTAGGAGGTACATAATATGCTTGCTAGCCAGGACATCGCAATGACACAGTAAGTGTTCCATTAATTCTGTATCTTCACCACAGGCCCTGCAGGTCGGGTCATTTGTCAGGCCAAATTTTTAGAGGTGAGCGTTAGTGGCAAAGTGGCCCATCAATACCCCTGTTACATCTATTTATTTTCCCTACTAAATTCTCCTAAAGTACCGCCACCGCAGAATTCTTATTAACTTCCTGAAATTTTTTAAAATATGTATTACAAGTCCATTATTAAAACATTGTTTCAATTTATGTTGTTTTGTTTTGATATTCAAAACAAAGCAATTCAATTAAAAAAACGACTGCCTTTGCTACAGCCTTTTTAACCACCTCCACAGCAAAGTGGTTTAGTCCACTCGCAAGAGGTTGCGGGGTAGATTTCTGGTGGAGTCTTAATGTACAATTGTAGTTCATTTAGGTATTTTTTTAAGCCCGCATGGTTAGGCTAACACCATCTTATCTGTCTTGTCTCCAAATAACTAAGCTTGCTTCCGTCTTCAAGCATCATTTGTCACTTACCAAGGGCTTACCAATTGTAGAATTTTAAAAAACACAGCTAGTCGCAAGGCTCACAGAACAAGGATTTTGGCAACCACCTAATCTGTGTTACTTCTTGTGTAAAATTACTGCGCGATTAGTTGTGGGTTTGGGATGCTGTGTGTTTCTCATTAGGTAAAGGCTCTCTGTGACACATGCGGAGCTCCTGCATATATATGGTTCTAATGTCAAACTGACCCACCCATTTCTAGCACAAAAAATTCAACCAAGTTGCGTTCAGTACACAGCGTGAGCCAAGCTTCGTTCACATTTGCTGGCATCTTGCCTACAACGGCTTGTCTCTTCCGTGGCATCCAGCGCCTCAGTATGTTGGTTGTGAGCTTGCATGGAGCCGCTCTACTAGCAGCTCCTATTGTTTTTTGTTGGTCCTTTCACGAATCTCCATATTCTGCATCGTCCTGCGTCTCTGGGCCAACTCCTTATCAAAATTTTCCATCCAACAGGAACTTCCTGTCAGGAAGACGTAGAGTATAACCAAATAGAAACAAAGAGTATAATCATCACTGGTTGATTGTCAAAAAGATTTTATCCCGAAAATTGCAATTTGTTTTCTATGGTCACGATTTTATGCTGCAAATGCTGTCAAGAACTTCAGAGAAGATGTGTAATGTACTGGCACTAGCATTACAAATCAAAAAACGAATATAGATTAAATAAATGGGGATTGTCTCGGAAGGGCTTTTGTCCCCGTGAGACGTTAAGAGACTGAAAAAAAAATAAACACGATTTCATTCGATCATTTGTTTTTGGTTTCTTAAAAATGGCAACACAAAACCTATTCAATTTAAATCATTTTAGACGTGTCAAATTACGGTCTAAATATAGTAGAGTGGTGAAACCAGAATAGCAAAATGAACTTCCTAAACTTAATTTTAAGAAATTTTAGGATTAGTTTAGTTTTAGTATGTGTTTGCCAGAATCGACACCAATGTCTTGGTTATTTCAGGGTTCGCGCAGCGGCTCCGCGTCGAGTGCATCTTCGCACCACAGCGGTTCTGATTAGGTCCTTATTTAGCATATTATTGTGTAATGTAATAATTAATTTAAATAAAACCAAGTGTAAAATACGTACTTATCTAATGTTTTATTTATATAAGCCCACCATGTCGCTATTTTTCCGTGAAACCAATAGTTTGTCCCACTTCTGATACACGGCAACCCTAAGAAACTCCGTACCATAGTCAAAGTATATATTAGTAATATACAATATGGACACTCGCTGCCGCTCTCTAGATTGCGACCCGTGCTGCGTTGGTCGTCGAACGTATAGGATTTCGCCGCCATTTTGTTTGTTCCGTCATTCTTTTTTTCAAATGTCATTTCTGGCCCGTTGTATGAAGTGTAGGATGTTACGAAAACTAAAATAAAACAACAGATAGTAAATAGAAATATTTTATTATGACATAATTCACTTGATTAGGTACATACAACAAACATGAAACACTTGTGGAATTTATTCCATTTAAAATTATAACTATTTGTTCCCTATACACAAAATACCAGTGCATTTTTATTTTTGTTTATTATTTTTTCTTTCAGTTTATATGTGTAAAATAATAGATTGTTACTTTTTACAGATACGTGTCCGGTTATTCTCCTAAATACAAAATGAATTTGTTTTAAAAAGAAGTTACTAGGCTTACACTTTCTCAAACCACATGCGAACAAACCAAAATAGTTTTTTTTAGTGCATTATATTAACATCTATTTATTATTATGTAGATACGCTTTATTTTGTTCATCATCATCATATCAGCCGACGGACGTACACTGCTGGACATAGGCCTCTCCCAAGGATTTCCATGACGACCAGTTCTGCGCTGTCCGCATCCAGCGGCTTCCCGCGACCTTCACCAGATCATCGGTCCACCGAGTGTGAGGCCTACCTACGCCACTCGAGAACTTTACTGACGTTATTTTATTACACCAGTTTTAAAAACTGCTGCGTTGAAATAGGTTGATTGAATTTAAACTGTTAAATGATAAAAATCTTTATAAATGTACATGAAATTATAGCGTGACGTAGTGTAGGCAGGCCTCCTACACGGTGGATCGACAACCTGGTGACCGCAGCGCAGGACCAGACGTCGTGGAAATCCTTAGGGGAGACCTTTGTCCAGCAGTGGACGGCTTTCGGCTGATATGGTGATGATGAAATTTTAATTGATACCTATTACTTCATTTTCCCCTGTAGGCTTAACATAGTTGAAAAAACATCCTGCCTATTCTTCATAATTTTAATGTATACATATGTATACACTGATCGCAAAATTAAAGAAAAAAAATTCGAAATTTTTTGGCAATTTTCAACAGGCTGTATTTCAGTGAAAAATGATCGTACAGGAAATAAAAAAGCATAGCTTTTGAAGCTTGAATACTCTAGTTTTCGAATTTTTTGGTTAAATTTTTTTTTTGAGCACCGGTAGCCATACCATTCTCGGATAAAGCACGAAGAAATATATATTTTTTTTCATATTTTTATTTTTTTTGCTCTACGGGCATGGAATTTTTTTTGAGCTAAACCAATGTATAGGTCGCATAGCCTGTTCATTCAGCTTCAATTTGCTTTTTGCGGGAGTCAGATACGACCATTTGTCTTCGAGATATCGAATTTTGAATGCAAAAGGATCCTTTTTCATTCAACTGCCGATATCTCTGATACTGGTCACCCAGGAAGCGGACAAGGGGTTTCGTTTTCTGCAGAAAATTTCCTACAAGAATCTGTCATGGTTGATTGGAAAAAAAACTTTTCGACTTTCTTGGTAAAAAAAACCAACCAACAGTTTTTTTTCAAAACTAACCTTTTTTCGTTATTTTCAAAGAAGAAATTACTGACAGCAGCTTTTAAAATTTGATTCACGTCATAATGCCTCCCAGGCGACATTTATCTGCCCGACGAAGAAATTACTGACAGATTGCAATCTGTGATTACGAGTAGAGGCGGGAACACTCGATACTGAACACGAGACACACACACACACACACACGCACTCTTCGGAAAATGAGTTTGGAGTCATTAAATACTGTGGAGCTGACGAACCACGGGGTCTCATTTTTTGCGAAGAATCATTTGCATTCAAAGGAAAGGAAAAGATCCTTTTGCATTCAAAATTCGATATCTCGAAAACAAAAGGTCATATCTGACTCCCGCAAAAAGCAAATTGAAGCTGAATGAACAGGCTATGCGACCTATACATTGGTTTAGCTCAAAAAATTCCATGCCCGTAGAGCAAAAAAAAATGTAAAAAAAATTAATAAATTTTTTCTTTGTGCTTTATCCGAGAATTGTATGGCTACCGGTGCTCCAAAAAAATTTTAAACCAAAAAATTCGAAAACTAGAGTATTCAAGCTTCAAAAGCTATGCTTTTTTATTTCATGTACGACCATTTTTCACTGAAATACAGCCTGTTGAAAATTGCCAAAAAATTTCGAAAATTTTTTTGTTTGTTTAATTTTTGCGAGAAGCATATTTTCCCAAGAAAATGTAACAACTATGAAGATACACCATTCAACAAAGAATGAATTTTCAGTGAAGATTTTTTTTTATTTTGATAAAAAATTAAGAGAGACAGTTCTTTAGTAGTGCAATTGTAAAATGTTATATTTGGCAATGTCATTTTTGAGGGGACTTTAAATTTTAATATTTTTCTTTCTTATCATCATAGTCTCCATTTAAATAAACGACGTACTAGTACGTACGTATAGCTAGGTACTTATATTTTTCTTTAGAACAGAAAGCACCTCCAGTTTGATTACGCCATGCTATTAAACAATAAAATACTGTTATTTCATTAAAACACGCCTACATAAAATACGTATAAATAATTTACAACAAAGGGTGGTACATATGAACAGGGGACAGCATTAAAAAATGCGTTTTCAAGTCAGTTTAAGAGTGTATTCACAAAATAGTTTCCCATACAAACTTTAAATTCCTACTTCTTGAAAATGGATGGGCCGATTCTAATGAAACTTTATACACAAGCAAGTCACAAAATTCTAGTTTGTGTATAGTTACATTTTTTTAAATAGTGTTGTCACTAAAAATCGATAAGGTTAGTATATAGATGTCACTAAATAATAGTAATTCAAGGTTTTCATAGTAATACTAGAATTCGCTGAACTTTTTTAAAATAAAGTACATATTTCGAAAATGTAATCTATCCACTAGAATTTCGTGACTTGCTTAAGTTTGTAAAGTTTCATTAGAATCGGCCCCTCCTTTTTCAAGAAGTAGTAATTTTAAGTTTGTATGGATAACGATTATGCGAACATGCTCTTAATGTCATTTTGTCATATGTGGGTCGCACGTAACATAAATGTCGCTTTAAAAATTAAGTAGGATCTTCGTAGCCTAGACCAAATAAAAAGTCAAGACGAAGCCCCGCCGAACAACGCACTGAGGCCGGTAAAACTACGCCTCGCCGTGTACATACACAGTTACACGCACACACATATAACGAAACTACGCCTATCAAACGAAACCAATCTTCAAAAAATAAAAAGCTGGATAGAATCATATTTCATGCGTAACTAAATATAAAAATCCATATTTTTAATAAATCAATTTTAATAATTATCATTATTAACAGCACTCTGTCGTGACTTTTTATTTAGTCTGAGCTTCATAGTAAAAGTAACTAAAATATTCAAATTTCAAAGTTGTCTCCTGTTCAGAGAAGCTTCCCCATACAAATACCAGAAGGGATTTGGATTAAAAACTTGGAATATTCTTCAGGAAGTTAGGAATAATTTTAGTAAGTAAATGCATTTTGTTTCCATACATCAGAAACTTGATAATATTATTCTATAAAATTGTGACACCGACAGAATCGTAAAACTTAAATATACATTAGTGAGATTATATGATAATGAAGAAAATGAAATTTCCGACAAGTCTAAAAAAATATCATTAAAACTTACCTACTGTTCACATATTCGTAACTTTTTTAATGACCAGAAAAATAAAAAATATATTTTGCAGATTTTAAGATACGCCTTATTATTTAAACTCGCCTTTTATGCCTACTCCCAATAAAATAAACCGTAAATTATAAGATTATTTTGATTTTTGATTCAGACAGCTGCAGGTATGATGTCACGGCGGATTCAATATGACGGACATTTTTCGCGTTCAGACAAATTTTCTTAGATTTTTTTTAAAGTTTATTTTTTTAAATACTTATTTTTATTTTCCTGGTTACGTCTACCTTCATAGTCCAAAAAGCGATCACTCGCTGTAGACGGGGCAGTAAAGGAAGACTCCTAGAGCAAAGTATATACAATATACGTTAGTACTAACATACAGTATGGACACTCCCTGGCGCTCTCTAGATTGCGGCCTCACCCCCTCGTCACCCAGATTGATACAGATTGGTTGTCGAACGTATAGGATTTCACTGCCATTTTGTTTGTTCCATCAATTGTTTTTTAAAATGTCATTTCTGGCCCGAGGTTGTGCCTAGAGTCTGTTAGAATCAAAAACTACAATGTGCGTAAAAAGACAAAAAAGAGTTGTCTATGAAATATTAATCTCTATGGTCGAGGGAATATTTTAGTGTATTACATATGCATCAAAAACAGCAATTTCTCAAAGAAATTAATGATAAAAAATCAAAGATTGCACAAAAACCATAATTTCCGATAGTGTAGTCTGTTAGAATCAAAAACCGCAATGACAATTTTAAATACCGTTAAATTTAAAATGGACATTGCGGGTTTTTGATTCCAATAGACTCTAGCATATTGCTTGGTTGCGCGCCTGCTTGCATTTTATCCCATTACCTAACAGTGGTGACCCGGTGGATCACCTAGGACCACCATGGTTATTTTTTCGGTTCGCATTAGTTATTATTCTTGTTTTTTCTAAGTGTTTTAATGCTCCGTCTGCAGTGTGCGAGCGAATGTGCTATAGATGTGCGCTTTCCTCTAGCTGTGCTGCCCGCCTTTCTGCTTCGACGACGCGTAAGAAGTAAGGCGTGAAGACGTCCTTGTGATGTATACAGGGTGTATCAAAATTGGTATAGGTCCCGTTTACTGGGGCTTCTACTCATCATACTGAACAGCTTTTTTTTTCTATAAGTTTGCTGAAATCGCAAAAAATAATAATACATATATCTCTTCATGGGTAATGAAACATGAGAGATATCACACTGGTCAATAATAAAATACCACAAGTATTGTCATCATAATTATGGTCAATATATGGATAGCTTCACATCAGAAGGTCGCGGAGTCTATCTTTGTAAGACTCGGTTTGGTTGGTGGAAGGGCATTTTCATAAAATCGATCAGCTGATCGACCAATTTTGTGCATTTTTGTATGGAGGGTCCAATTTTTTTTTGAGAATTGACTATGGGTTCCTTGGGGAAAGTTTTTCAGTATGATGAGTAGAACACCCAGTAAACGAGATCTACACCAATTTTGTTACAACCTGTATACTAACTGTAGGCGCGGGTAATAATAAATGTCTAAGCGTTTTGTTGCTCCGTTTGCAGCGTGCGAGCGTATGTGCTATAGCTGTGCTCTTCCCTCTAGCTGTGCGCTTCCCTCTAGCTGTGCGCGAGCTCGGCTTCGACGAGGCGCAAGTAGTGCGGCGTGAAGACGGCCTTATTGTGCATGACGTAGCGCAGCAGCGCGCCGGACGCGGCGGTCAGCTCGCGCGCCACCGCCGACAGCCCCGCCGGCAGCTGCCGCGATCCGCCCCCGCACACCAGGATCGTCTTCAGGAATTCCACCACGCGTTGCCCTTTGAAAGCGAACAGAGTGGTTAGTTACTGGCATCGACGAAACAGCGATCAGACGAAAGGCGAACAGTTTCTGGCGACACATTAGTGATTACTGATTAGTCAGACGACTCTTATACGTTATTTCACTTCCGAATGTCAAGTTAGTTTCGTCCAGCATCATCATCATCATCATATCAGCCAAAAATCGTCCACTGCTGGACAAAGGCCTCCCCCAAGTATTTCCACGAAGACCGGTCCTGCGCTGCCCGCATCCATCGGCTTCCCGCGATCTTCACCAGGTCGTCGGTCCGCCGCGTGGGAGGCCTGCCTACGCTACGTTTTCCGGTGCGCGGTCGCCACTCGAGAACTTTACTGCCCCATCGGCCATATGTTCTACGAGCTATGTGCCCTGGCCACTGCCACTTCAGCTATGTCGGTTACTTTAGTTCTCCTGCGGATCTCCTCGTTTCTGATTCGATCACGCAGAGAAACCCCGAGCATAGCACGCTCCATTGCCCTTTGGGTGACCTTGAGTCTTCTTATGAGGCCCATAGTAAGCGACCATGTCTCAGTTCCGTAAGTCATCACTGGCAACACAAACTGGTCAAAGACCTTAGTCTTGAGACACTGCGGTATTTGGGACGTGAAGATATTGCAAAGCTTTCCGAACGCTGCCTAGCCGAGTTGGATTCGTCGATTGATCTCTTTCTTGAAGTTGGACCTGCCCAGCTGGACTGTTTGTCCGAGGTATACATATTCGTCAACAACTTCCAGTGTAGAGTCTCCAACCTTCAAAAGGTATGATAAAGGTATGAGGATAAGTAGGTATGACACGGACGTTTGACATAATTTTCGTCTTATCCATTTTCATTCTAAGACCTACTTGTTGAGAGACTCTATTGAGACCATCGAGCATTGTGTCTAAGTCGTCCATAGTCTCAGCCATGGCCACGATATCGTCAGTGAATCTAAGATTGGTGATGCACTCGCCGTTGATATTGATGCCGAGTCCCCCCCAGTCCAGAAGCTTAAAAACATCTTCCAGGGCGGCGGTGAACAGTTTCGGAGATATAACGTCTCCCTGTCTCACCCCTCGCTGCAACTGGATAGGTTTCGAGTTCTGATCCTGGAGGCGAACCGGCATGGTGGCGTTTTCATACAGACACTTCAACACCTCGATGTATCGATGGTCAATTTGGCACCGCTGGAGAGACTGTAGCACAGCCTCTTTGTACGAAACTAACCGAAAGTATTTTTTGGGTCAAAATATCGAAATTATACGAAACTAACCGTAAGTAATATTTTGGGTAAAAATATCGAAATTATACGAAACTAACCGAAAGTATTTTTTTGGGTCAAAATATCGAAATTATACGAAACTAACCGAAAGTATTTTTTTGACTTTCAGCGGTAGCGGCCGGCGAAGCGCTACCTACTTCGCTCGTTGCCCTAACCGCCCAGTTGAAATATTTACTGCCCAGTTGTTAATTTTACTGCCGATGCGAGAATATTTTATAAATTTTCATTTATTCTACTGTCCAAATTTAATCACCCATTCAATAACATATTGAATTACCCAATTTGTATTTCTAAAGTGTCCAAAACCATAGCCGAAAATAACTTGACTGTCGGAAGCGGGATCGTTTATAACTAATGAGTTGCCAGAAAGTGTTCAACACCTTATGTTATTTGGTGAAGTGTGTTACGAATAACATAGGTTATCTTGTGAAATACGCAAAAAATAAGATTCGGCTTCTGCGCCTGCCATAAAATAAAATTGGGCTTCTGCGAATGCCATAAAATAGGTTTGGGCTTCTGCGCCTGACAAAATCTACTTACTAACAATCACCCGGACCCTGTGTTCGGGGTCGCCGAGCGACAAGATCTGAGTCCGGATCAGCTCCTTGGTGTCCGAGTTCAGCGGCTCCTGATTCATGCTCTCCAGCAACTGTTCTGTTACCAGGATAACCTCCTCCGCTACCGAGGGTAATACTGCTTTCAATTCACTGCAACAAATTAAATAAGAAGGCTCAAGTCACCCAAAGGGCAATGGAGCGAGCTATGCTCGCAGTTTCTCTACTTATTCGAATCAGAGATGAGGAGATCCGTAGTAGAATTAAAGTAATCGATATACTCGTAGCACATAAAATCGCTAAACTCTAGTGGCAGTGGATGGGCGTCCCGCTCCATCGCAGGACACATAGCTCGCAGAACGTATGGCCGTTGGGGTAATAAAATTTTGGAGTGGCAACCACGCACCGGAAGACATAGCGTAGGCTGGCCTTCCCATTCGGTGTACCGACGCCCTGGTGAAGAACGCAGGAAGCTGTTGGATGCGGGCAGTGCGGGACCGGTCATTGTGGAAATCCTTGGGGTGGTCTTCCTTCAGCTATGAACGTCTTTCGACTGATATGCTGATGGGTAAATTAGTCAGCCTCTTTTTTTATTTTATAATTAGAAATCTGTTTTGCGGAAATATTACTTGTTAGATTAGGTTAGGTAGTCTTCTAAGAAAGGCTTGTGTGCCAAATTTCATCGATATCTGTTCAGCCATCGTCACTTACCACCAGGTGAGATGTTGTCAAGAGTTTACCAATTGTGAATAAAAAAATAAAAAAATGCCGTTACTGCGTGATTGAGAAACAAACATCTTAACATTCACAAGTATAATGATAAGTTTCTACATCGCCAAGTACCCTACATCCGTCTCGATGCCATAGCTATTCTTATGGCAAATGTCACGGCATTAGCTAAGCGGTCGGTTGAGGGACTTGAGATGTGAGAGATGAAAAAAAAAACTCTTCACCACACCTATTCGAAAAAAACGATTGGTTCCTCAATAAGTGCGAACAAAATTATACTATGCTCCCTGTAGGGAGTTTTGTTTCTCTCTTCACATTGATCCGCGTTCGTGAAGGTTGAATGTAAAAAAATTGAACATATAACAAACTAACATCAAATTCTCTATGATTATAAAATTACTTTTGTGATTGCTTAGCAAGGAGTTTGTATTAAAATACTAAATCTTTGTTGTTGCTGGTATGTGAAGTTAACCAAAGAGGACGAACGCATAATTTATGAAGGAGTCACTAATCGGTTAGGTTATGGCGGCAATGCGCGCTGAAAAAAAGAACGATTCTTATTTCTTTTCAATTCTTTTTCTCATCAGTTGTGATATAAACTTATAGAAATCCGTCTGAGGTGGTACGGCCACAAAATGCTAAGAGACGAGGAAGGTGTGGTTAGGTTATTATGCCTGCCAGAGTATAAAAAAAGGTAGAGTGCGCCCTCCTACTACCTGTTGGATCAGCATGACAAGAACATGATGATGATAGGTGTGATGAAAAATTTAGTGTGTTACCCGGAGCCAAAATATTTTATTCTCGAGCGGCTTATATTGAATTCCTCGCTTAGTTTTTTTATATTTTTTTTATTCACAATTGGTAAACCCTTGACAACATCTCACCTGGTGGTAAGTGACGATGTTGCCGAAGATGGAAGCGGGCTTAACAAGATTCCCCAACGCAATGGGAAACTGGCTATATTATCTTCATGCCGGAACACACCAATGATATCAACATTGATATTTGGCGGCAAGACTTAGATAAGATGGTGGTAGTTAGCCAGGCGGGCTTAGAAAATGCCCTACCACCAACCAAACCGAGTCTTACAATTGACCCCACCGGGAATCGAACCCGCGACCTCCTGTGTAAAGCCAGTGAACTTTGCCTCTGAGCTACGGAGGCGGTTTATAATTCAAACTAACGCTCTCGAAAAAAATCGAACTTTTTTATATTTTTTTATTCGCAAATCGCAATTGGTAAGCTCTTGGTACTTTGTGCCCTTCGCATAAACTATTAATGTCTCGAAATCTTAATAAATAGTAATGTCTCGAAATCTTAATAATGCTCGACGGGGGAAGTAGCGCATGCGAAGTCGAACAGGTCCAACTCACATGTCGTTGGTGACATGGTCGATCAACACGCTGAGCTTGTCCTTGAGGCCCCGCTTGTGAGTCGCGGCCGCCTCGGGCTCGCCGCAGGACGGGCTGACGAGCAGCAGCGCCGCTAGCGCCACCAAGCGGTACACTTGCATGCCGAGCTCGGCAAAGCGTGGTGCGTCTAGTGCTACTGTCTGAGAATATACACACAATAAAATGTATGAAAAAAATATCTGTATTTTTGGAATTTATTTAGGTAAAATAACACTTGTTATTATCACATTAGCTCATATATACGTCCCCA
This sequence comes from Coleophora flavipennella, assembly GCA_947284805.1. NCBI lineage: Eukaryota > Metazoa > Arthropoda > Insecta > Lepidoptera > Coleophoridae > Coleophora > Coleophora flavipennella. Next base: position 5,936,994 of record OX369255.1, on the reverse strand, counting down.
CCGAGGAGCTCGAGCCTACCCTGAATTAGGGCGGTCGGGCCTTAGCCGACCACGCGGGCCCAGTGCGGGTTGGTCAACTTCACACACAACCTTCGAGCTTCTTTGCACATATGTGCAGGTTTCCTCACGATGTGTTCCTTCGACGTAAGAGCGTAGGATAAAAGTACATATGAGATCGATTGTCGAAAACACATTGGTACGTGGCAGGACTCGAACCATGACTTCCCAGATAGGAGGTAGCGACCCTTGCCGTTGCGCCACTGATGCTCACTTGTTATTATATTTTACAGAAACTTTTAAATCCGTTCAGCAGAGTTTGGATCGTACAATGCAATGCAACAAACTTGTAAAAAATGTACTATTGTGTTTGCGAGACTCAAGATTTTTGTTTGTTTGCTGGTAGCCAGATAATCTATAAATTGATTCCACACCTCAGGATAACTCTTGGAGCCTTCCCATTCCAGAAGCTCGAGGTAAGCTTTAGCCAGCGTCTGCGCCGTCACGTTTCTGATGATGTTCTGGTCTGTGACGGGGAGGCTCAGCCCCGACTTGTCAATGTGGCGTTGTAGCCACTCCCGCGTGTTTTTGAGACCGTCTGTCAATGAACAAGATGGATTTATCAAGTTAAGGCATACCTTTTGAGACTTCGCTGAGGTACACGCACACCCCCGGACACTTCATAAAACGGGCGAGAAGCAACGTTTCCAAAAACAAATGACAGAACCAACAAAATCACGGCGCAGTTTATTATTTATCATCTTATCAGCTCATATACGTTCCCACCGAGGGGCTCGAGCCTACCCTAATTTAGGGCGATCGGCCCTTAGTCGACCACGCGGGCCCAGTGCGGGTTGGTCGACTTCACACACAACCTTCGAGTTTCTTCGCAGGCGTTTGCAGGATTCCTCACGATGTTTTCCTTCACCGTAAGAGCGTCGGATAAACGTACATATGAAATCGAAATTCGAAAACACATTGGTAAATGGCAGGATTCGAACCACGGCCTCCCGGACAGAAGGTAGCGGCCATAACCGTTACGCCACCGACCTTTGATTTTTAATTTCCGTTATTATTTATACAGGGTGACTTTTAATTAGTTCTTGATAGCAAAGGATATGAATGTACTCGTGATTACAAACAACTTTCCCAAAGAAACTATATATAAAATATGAAAAAAAAAATTGGTAATTTATAAATTTTTGCCGATTTGATAACTTACTTTGTATCGAGGGCCAAATTTTTTTTTTTCTGACTTGACATATACTTTCTTTGGGAAAGTTGTTTATAATCACGAGTAAACAAATAAACTTCAAAAATATTCAATTAAGTAACCTCCATGGCAAGCGCACAGCTAATTCAACCACGGGTATGGGGCGCGCGTAAATAGAAATCAGTGCAGCATTTTTGTCTATACATTGTGATTAAGGCCGCCTACTGTATAGGCTTTCTTCTATATTATTATTATTATTTGAATACATAAAACTTAAGCTACTCTGCTCACTTCGCACGGGGCGAAGTAGCAGGAGCACTTCCAGCAGAAGCACAGTCGGCTGGAGTTCAGTTCATTATTATTACTATAGTTTATACACTAGCAGCTTAAAAAGCTGATGCGTGTATTTCACTGCACTTATGTAGTTAATAAATATTTGTCTAGTCTGTTTTTAAAACTGTTCACGAATGGAGCACTTATAACTGTCTCTGGTAATTTGTTCCACTCGTTCACTACGCGAAGCGGCAAGAAGTGACGGCGTGGGTTGCTTGCACTTACAGAGCGCCATAGTTTTAACGAATGCCCTCTAAGGTGTACATTTTTGCTCTTGTTATTATTGTTCATTTTTTGATGTGTAACATCTTTGCTCTCGCTTTCCTGCAATTTGTGGGAGTGATTTCGTGAAATGGGACGGAAATGTGTCCCATGGGACGGAAATGTGTCGCAGGGAGTCGCGTTTTTTCAGGCTTTAAAAGCGCGGAAAAGGCAAAGGTATCTATGACCATACAGCCTAGTCTGCCGTATCTTTGCCGTCCTTTTTTCAGGCTTTAAAAGCGCGGAAAAGGCAAAGGTACCTATGACCATACAGCCTAGTCTGCCGTATCTTTGCCGTCCTTTTATAAAGTATTTTGTCACATGTTACACATTTTTTTTAATTCACAATTGGTAAACCCTTGACAACATCTCACCTGGTGGTAAGTGACGATGTTGCCGAAGATGGAAGCGGGCTTACCAAGGTTCCCCAACGCAATGGGGAACTGGCTATCTTATCTTCATGCCGGAACACACCAATGATATCAACATTGATATTTGGCGGCAAGCCTTAGATAAGATGGTGGTAGCTAGCCAGGCGGGCTTAGAAAATGCCCTACCACCAACCAAACCGAGTCTTACAATTGACCCCGCCGGGAATCGAACCCGCGACCTCCTGTGTAAAGCCAGTGAACTTTGCCTCTGAGCTACGGAGGCGGTTAAATCATCATATGCAAGTACTGTAGGTCTCGCTCGATTTTTTTTATATTTTATTTTGTAAGCAATAAAGAATATTGTATTAATTTTAAAATACATGTAGTAATGATATTTTATTTATTATTTACTTACCTCGCATGTGTGTCAACAAACGTCATACGAAACTAGTGAGCATTATTATTATGGATCTTTGGTATGATAATAAATGATTATTATTAGTCATGACATACTGGGATCAGGCTGCAATCCTGCCTCGAGTGTAATGACCAACTTAGCTCACAACAATGTACTATCGTTACCTACCTTCTTCGACTTTGAGCATCTCGTCGAACTTGGCGCGCTCGTAGTTGACGCTCTCCTGCTGGACGTGCGGCCGGATCATCGCGATCAGGGTGTTTGCCAGGTCTAGCTTCAGCACCTCCAGAGTCTCCAGGATTGCACGGAATATGTCCACCTGAGGGGTCGGGGAATAAAGGACCTCTTTAATTTCGTATTCTTGGTATTTTGTTAGATAACATATTCCGAGCTGTTAAGAAGCAGCTAATCAAATGCTCGAGCTATTTAACTACTAAGTTTCATTCAAATCCGTTTAGCCGTTTAGGCGGTTCAGCCATCTGGGCGTGAAAGTGAAACAAAAAAACATCTATATTGCGTTTATAATATAAGTATGATTCGAAGGCGACAAAAATATTTTCGTGTCCCTAATTAGTTGGGCTATTTATTAGTCAGTATGCGAGAGTATCAGTGACGTAGTTTAAAAAAAAAAATTAACAGTACCTAAGTAGCTATTTCTCTTCATGACCACTAAATACTTAGAATACTATGTAGCCCTTTTACTTGATAATAATAATTCAAAGCGTTAACGCCCCGTGAATAAAATTAAATACATTTCGCGCACTTGAGGAAAGATCTTGTTTTTTTAGTGACAGCATCCCTAATTAGTTGGCCACGACTAAGTATGTATATCACTCATTAAGGTCGAGATGGCCGTCTGTGATTTGTTCCTAAATATTATTATGATCAAGATGATATTATCATCTTATCAGCTCATATACGTCCCCACCGAGGGGCTCGAGCCTACCCTGAATAGGGTGATCGGGCCTTAGTTGACCACGCGGGCCCAGTGCGGGTTGTGCGGTTTGGTCGACTTCACACACAACCTTCGAGTTTCTTCGCAGGCGTGTGCAGGTTTACTTACGATGTTTTCCTTCACCGTAAGAGCTTTGGATAAACGTACATCATCATCATCATATCAGCCACAAATCGTCCACTGCTGGACAAAGGCCTCCCCCAAGGATTTCCACGACGACCGGTCTTGCGCTGCCCGCATCCATCAGCTTCCCGCGACCTTCACCAGGTCATCGGTCCACCGCGTGGGAGGCCTGCCTACGCTACGTTTTCCGGTGCGCGGTCGCCACTCGAGAACTTTGCTGCCCCATCGGCCATCTATTCTACGAGCTATGTGCCTGCAACGTACATATGAATTCGAAATTCGAAAACACATTGGTACGTGGCAGGATTTGAACCACGGCCTCCCGGACAGGAGGTAGCGGCCGTAACCGTTACGCCACCGACGCAGATGTTATACATATTATTATTTTACTAGATGATATAAAAATAGAAAGAAGAGGTAGACCAATCCGGAAGTAGACGAATGAGGAAAAGCAAGTGGACCGATGGAAAGTAGACGGTTTGTACTAGTGGACCGATCGGGAAAGTAGACCGATGGTTCCGGAGGGGACAAAATTACATGGAAGAAGTTTGGGACAAGGCTACTGTCGTGTCGTATCAGGACGTCAAGATTATGACTGCGAACATATAAATTAGAGATTACTCCACCGACAGAAGCATAGCTCTGAAATCTAAGAAGAAAATAATATAACTCACTGTGTCGGTAAGTTTTGTGATATTCTGTATCATTTCATCCCGGGCTGGAGCAGCCAACTTGGCCATGAGGTCGATCACAAACGTCGCATATTTGTGGAAGTCCAGGCTGTTGTTTTCAGCTTGCTGGCGGATGAAGTCTGCGTCCAAAACCTCTTCTATCATCTCGCGGATACGCGTGTGCCGTGGCAACAGGATTGAGAAGAGACCCTGTGGGTTATTTCAATTTAAATATAAGTTTTACTTTTATCATTCATTATCTTACAAATTAAAAGCGGGACTTGACGTGATTTTATATCACATATGAGCAGGTATTGATGTTGGCTACTCGCGACCTCGAAGCATATTCGAAACGTTGAGGTAAAAACAACATCAATACCTTCTCATATGAAACTATATCTTGAACTTAACTTGATGTAATCCCAAATAAAACCTACTTCCGCTAGCGATGAAGAATGAAGATTTATTTTTATTCACAATTGGCAAGCCCTTGGCATCATCTCACCTGATGGTAAGTGACGATGATGCCGAAGATGGAAGCGGGCTTACCAAAATTCCGCAACGCAATGGGGATCTGGCTATCTTATCTTCAGGCCGGAACAAATCAATGCTGTTAACACTGATGTTTGGCGACAAGACTTAGATTAGATGGTGGTAGCTAGCCAGGCGGGCTATGAAAATTCCCTACCACCACCCACCACCAACCAAACCGAGTCTTACAAAGTTGACCCCGCCGGGAATCGAACCCGCGATCTCCTGGTGTGAAGCGAATGGACTAACCATTACACCACGGAGGCGGTTAAAAGATCCCCAGGGCAGGGTTTTTAGACTTTCTGCAGAGGCACCATACCTGTTTCACATCCTCCAGGAGTACAAGAGCCTGCTTGTATTCCGGCGGATCGGCATTCAGCTGCTCTCTCAGAATATCAAAATATGCTCTGTGCATGGTGTCTTTCACTAACTTTTGGTAGCTAAAACAAAAGTGTCATTTTAATAAATGTTTAACCGATCTTCTGTCTGTCTCTCCCTTAATATGAGGCACAATTACCGTGCTATCTAATTAAAGTTTTACCAATAGTATTACAAACACAATCTTTTTCTCAGTAAATTTCTAAATATTTTCAGCATAATCATGTACATTCTCTTGTATGTTGGTCCCTAAAGCTACAACTAAACTAGTTTGACTCTCCCCTTCTTAGACAACAAATAAATAAAGCTTTAATCAGAGAAATTAAACAAACTTTAACAAATCATTTACACATAGATGAGGGAGTGAAGAAGTTATAGTGAAAAACGCGAAATTCCTGAATCGCCTCCCCTTGTGTACTCCTGATTCGCTCCAATTCCTGGGATAGCGTTTCCGCCTCATTATCCTCGCCAAGTGATGGTGGTGGCGATGGGTCTGAAATTGGCTCAGCCACTTGGGGCACATAAATGGCAAGGTATAAGAACAATAATATAAATAGCATAGGAATGTGACGACCCCATCATCGTCACTGAGGGAGTGACTGTAGTGACAGGACAGCCACTTCGTTAGTGTAATCAGTCCGTACCCCTTGGAGTCAGTGTTGACCGTGCTGATCTCCAGTTTGACCCCGGGTACTAAAATATACGGGTTAGTAACGGTTATTCGAAAAAATGATGATGGACAACGACAGCGAAGTACGAATAGGGTCACTGCCCGGGGGCCGACGGAGCGCGTCTGGTCACGCTGATACGTGTCAGTATGCTAGTCGGCGCACCACGACCGGCCCGACCATCTGGCCGATCTCATCTATCATCACCACCAGTGTGCTTGGCGCGCGGCCGAGTCTTCACAGGCTCAGCACGCCGCTGGTAGAGTAGGCCGCATGAGATAAATATTTTAGTATTCAGGGACTAATCATACACAGTCATCTGGCCCTAAAATAGGATTCCTCGTACTATGGAAACAAGATACACATACTTCATCATATCAGCCACAAATCGTCCACTGCTGGACAAAGGCCTCCCCCAAGGATTTCCACGACGACCGGTCCTGCGCTGCCCGCATCCATCCGCATACTTACATATGTTAAAATACATACATACGAGTACATAGATTTTTAACAAACAGACAAACCTGTTTGTCCACTAATGTTTGCCCTGGGTGGGGATCAAACTGATTGAACCCTCGGCCTTGGTACCATTGGAGAGACTGTAGCACACACCGAATCAAAGGCTTTCTCATAGTCCACAAACGCCAAGCAGAGTTGCTGATTGTATTCTTCAATCTTCTGTTTAACTTTCCGCAGCATATGTATTATATAAGCCTCTTCGGAAGTGGGCTTTGTTAGGGAGGTTAGGAGTCGTGAAAAATGCATGCGAGACGATTCGTAAAGACTCTCGAAAACAGCTTCAAAACATGGCTCACAAGTGAGATGAGTCTAGTTCTTCAGCAGTTGTCGCCCTTTTTGAAGAAGTGCACCACCACACTTCTGTGCCATGCCTTAGGCATTTGTCCCTCGAGTATAACAGAATTGAATAAATTCTAAAGAGATTTTAGTACCGGTACTCAGTACCGGTTCCCAGTGACACATACTACCTGCATGCCAAATTTCATCAAGATTCGTCGAGGTATTGGTTGAAGCGTGTAAAGGTAACAAACAAAACATTTTCATTTGTTGTTAAAAATCTATATATGTTTGTATTTTAACATATATAAGTATGTGTATTTTGTTCCCATAGTACAAGGAATCATAGCCTAGGGCCAGATGACTGACTGTGTATGATGTGTCCCTGAATCATCATATCAGCCACAAATCGTCCACTGCTGAACAAAGGCCTCCCCCAAGGATTTCCACGACGACCGGTCCTGCGCTGCCCGCATCCATCGGCTTCCCGCGACCTTCACCAGGTCATCGGTCCACCGCGTGGGAGGCCTGCCTACGCTACGTTTTCCGGTGCGCGGTCGCCACTCGAGAACTTTACTGCCCCATCGGCCATCTGTTCTACGATATCTGTGTCCCTGAATACTAAATTATTAATATTACTTATTAGTAAAGTTTTAGTTTCTAACTATAATACCTGGAATCACTATCACTGTTTGCTTTTCTTACCCTTTCAGCACGGACCTTGAATTAAAAGTACATTTCCTGTACTTTTGAAGCGAACTTTGTCGTATAGAATACATAATATACATAACAGTCATTTTAATAACACACAAAAGCAGTTAAAAGAAAAATCTTAAAAAATATATTTTTATTAATTATTTATTTTTAATTTTAGTGTAACAGGTAATTTTTAGATTTCACTGGAAATACACTAAGTGTGTAATAAGGCTAAAAATTGGTTGTATTTTGAATGCTCAATTATATTACCCTGTGCTGAAAGGGTTAGAAAATGCCACCTCCAAGTGTCTCTAATGAACTATATTGCTAGCTGTTTAAGTCCATATTCAACCTTAGACAATAAGCGAATATAAAACATATATATTTACCTATTATCAGGAGGTTCAAAAGGCTCCAATTTGAAATCATTTTCCATGGCAATCTCATGTGCCAGGGCCATGTTCTGCATGCCGTGAGCAGCTTTCATGATGTCCTCCAGAGTGACGAACTGTGGTGGAGAAGCCCCAGTAATGGTCGAACCACGCACACGGAATTGGAGCGGTTCACTGGCATAATAACTGTTACCTCTGTAAAATATAGACACATACTCCTTTTATAATGCCTTCCAGCGGGGATATCAAACGCGCAGCCAGGGCTCACGCGGGGAGAGTAATTTGGCCGCACGGTAGTCTGTTTTGCGCTTTGCCGATATCCAAGGGTTTCTCTGTATTTTTGTATAAAACCTATAACAACTAATTACTGTTCTAGTTAGCTAATGAAATCTTCTTTCTTTCTATATTATCAATTTAAGCAAGGTTCCATTTTTTTTTGTTTTTTTTTGCATTTTTTTGAAAACACCTTGATTTTTTTTGTGTTTGTATGAAATCTGACACTAAAATGTATAGAAACCTTTATTTTGGAAAAAAAACTCTACGGAATTATTCAAATAAATGATAAATATTGATGTATCAGTCCCTTCACAGTATTATGGTGAAGTTTGTAAGAGATCAGAAGAGTAAAAGTACTTTCCTTATTTTTTTGTTTTTTTGCAAACACCTTGATTTTTTTTGTCTTTGTATGAAATCTGACACTAAAATGTTTAGAAACCTTTATTTTGGAAAAAAAAAACTACGGAATTACTCAAATAAATGATAAATATTGATGTATCAGTCCCTTCACAGTATTATGGTGAAGTTTGTAAGAGATCAGAAGAGTAAAAGTACACTTATTACGTTATGCATTACGTCACACTTTTTGGCGCTCATTTTTCATCCGATTGGGATGACGCCCCGCTTGAACGGTGTATGTAACGTAACCGTGCCGATTCGGATGACGCTCCGCTTTAAGGGTCTGGTATAATATTAATTCTAAAGACCTTCATTGAATCTAAAGACCAAGCTAGAAAGATGTCGACTGATGAAGTCTACGCTCCGACCGGCGCCCACCCAGCTCCAAAACCCCGAGAGCTTTCAGCTCGAGTTGCACAATCGTTTCGAATGCCTAGGAGACTGCGAGAATGTGGACGATTATAATGACAGGTTCGTGGAAATTGTTCAAACGGTCGGGTCTAAGATTTTTAAAACTCGCCGTTCAAACAAAACCAAAAAAATCTCCGACTTCACCAGCAACCTCATGGAAGAAAGACGCAGATTGGTTTTGCAGTCCTCTGAAGACGCTACCCAGTATCGGCAACTAAACAGGCAGATCTCTAAGTCCCTAACTCGCGATTTACGCCAATATAATACAAATTGTATTAAAGAGGCGATTGAGCACAACAAAGGCTCAAAAGTATTCGCGAGAGATCTGTCTGTCGGACAAAGCCAACTGACCAAGCTGAAGACTGAGGATGGCAGGACCATATCGTCTAAGACTGAGTTGCTGGAAGAAGTTGAGAAGTTTTATGGACAATTGTACAAGACCACACCTTTGCCTGTCAGCGATTTGGCTTAAGACCCAAGAGCCAGACTAACCCGACACTATACCGAAGATATCCCGGACGTCAGCCTGTACGAGATTAGAATGGCTCTCAAACAGCTCAAGAACAACAAGGCACCGGGTGATGATGGAATTACGGCTGAACTTCTGAAAGCAGGTGGATCACCGGTACTAAAAGCTCTTCAGAAGTTATTTAATTCCGTTATACTCGAGGGACGAACGCCTAAGGCATGGCACAGAAGTGTAGTCGTGCTTTTCTTCAAAAAGGGTGACAACACCCTGCTGAAGAACTACAGACTCATCTCACTTCTGAGCCATGTCTACAAGCTGTTTTCGAGAGTTATTACGAATCGTCTCGCACGCAGGTTTGACGACTTCCAGCCTCCCGAACAAGCCGGTTTCCGAAAAGGCTTTAGTACCATAGACCACATACAAACGCTGCGGCAGATTATACAGAAGACCGAAGAGTACAATCAGCCACTATGCTTGGCGTTTGTGGACTATGAGAAGGCCTTTGATTCAGTCGAAACCTGGGCTGTGCTACAGTCTCTCCAGCGGTGCCAAATTGACCATCGATACATCGAGGTGTTGAAGTGTCTGTATGAAAACGCCACCATGTCGGTTCGCCTCCAGGACCAGAACTCGAAACCTATCCAGTTGCAGCGAGGGGTGAGACAGGGACACGTTATATCTCCGAAACTGTTCACCGCCGCCCTGGAAGATGTTTTTAAGCTTCTGGACTGGGGTGGACTCGGCATCAATATCAACGGCGAGTACATATCCCATCTCCGATTCGCTGACGATATCGTAGTCATGGCTGAGACAATGGAAGACCTAAGCACAATGCTCGACGGCCTCAGTAAAGTCTCTCAACAAGTGGGTCTTAAAATAAACATGGACAAGACGAAAATAATGTTAAATGTCCGTGTCGCACCCACTCCTCTAAAGGTTGGAGACTCTACACTGGAAGTTGTTGACGAATATGTATACCTGGGACAAACAGTCCAGCTAGGTAGTTCCAACTTCAAGAAAGAGATCAATCGACGAATCCAACTCGGCTGGGCAGCGTTCGGGAAGCTTCGCAATATCTTCACGTCCCAAATACCGCAGTGTCTCAAGACTAAGGTCTTTGACCAGTGTGTGCTGCCAGTGATGACTTACGGAACTGAGACATGGTCGCTTACTATGGGCCTCATAAGAAGGCTCAAGGTTACCCAAAGGGCAATGGAGCGTGCTATGCTCGGAGTTTCTTTGCGTGATCGAATGAGAAACGAGGAGATCCGCAGGAGAACTAAAGTAACCGACATAGCTCACAGAATCGCTAAACTGAAGTGGCAGTGGGCAGTGCACATAGCTCGTAGAACAGATGGCCGATGGGGCAGTAAAGTTCTCGAGTGGCGACCGCGCACCGGAAAACGTAGCGTAGGAAGGCCTCCCACGCGGTGGACAGATGACCTGGTGAAGATCGCGGGAAGCCGATGGATGCGGGCAGCGCAGGACCGGTCATCGTGGAAATCCTTGGGGGAGGCCTTTGTCCAGCAGTGGACGATTTGTGGCTGATATGATGATGATGATGAGCCTTCTTATGAGGCCCATAGTAAGTGATTATGTCTCAGTTATCGCGGGAAGCCACTGGATGCAGGCAGGGCAGCAGTGGACGTTTTCCAGCTGATATGATGATGATGACTGTTTTTAATAATCCAGGGCCATCCCTCTGCCAAGCAACGCTTTCGCAAGGCTCTTTAACAGTATTGTGATCAAACCTAATGAATCAATTTTGGAAAATTTTTAGTATGGCAGCCCTTTCAAGTGCACTCCAACCGGAATGACGTTTAAAAATTTACAAAATGAAACCACACTTTAAAGGAAAATAATTTATGCCACTGCCAAGTAATGAGAGCAATTGTAACATGAGTGCTAGTTTGTGCCACGAAGCGAAGCTGAGGGCAACAATAGACAGCACAAGTGTAACAATGGCTAACTGCATATATTTTTTTTACAACCATGAAATAAATAAAATACATTGAAATTATATTGAATTTTTAAAGCCAAAGCTATAAAAATATTTAAAAACTTTTATTGTAGTACAGTTGTCTTATTTTGAAATGATCATTTATTACGACTTGTAGGAATGAATACTTAATTTTGAAGCCAAAACCATAAAAATATTTAAAAAGAGTCATTGTAGTACAGTTGTCAAATAATCATTGAATAATGACTTGTAGGAATGAATACTTTTGTGATATGATTTGAGGATATGTATTAGGCAAATTACCAAATGGGAGTAGAAAAAAGTGTTGTACCTAAAGAAAATACCCTAAAGGAACTTCTAGTTTTATATCTAAACCAATATGATTTTATTATGACAAACAAAGTAATAAGGGTAACGAACCTAGATCCTGTGGGCATCGGTTGCGACGCAGATCTCGCGTTGCCCTCCGCGTTGCCGGGCCCCTGGGACCCCGAATCGCTGGGCCCTTCCCGGTCGCTCATGATGGAAATCCACAAATAATCTAATGAAACACAAGCTCAACTCTCTTCAACCCATATAAGGCAACAATCTTCAGGGGCACAACGTCGAAAATGAAAACCTCATATCATCTCGAAACTGAATCACCTTGACTCACGCAGCCAGCACGCAATACATAACCTAACTTTCGTAACAAAGACTCGTATTTTTTGTATGATTACGACTCCTAGGTTCCCTGTGATTTGTAAACATTTGTTAGATTTTCTTGTATTATTTTTATTTATATGTTTTGTGTATTTTTTAAAGAAATTCACAGCTGTTTTGCTTTACTTTCACTTGTCAATTTGGGATCTGTCAATGTCAATTTGACAATAAACCAAATCTGTACACAAACCAATCAAGTAAAGGTTTTAAAGATCTTTTGCTTGGATTCATGTTTTTTTGAGTCACTTCCCATGCCAGTGTCAAAGATGATCAATCCAGTGCCATTGGCTTGGTTTGGCAAAGTAATAGAAATTCAATGTGGCAATTAATATTAGGTACCTAATCTTTGCCAGTACCAAAAAAGATTACAAGCCATATTATATTGCTAGCTTACCAATTACCATAATTTACCTACGTATTTTGATTTATTATAATCATAGAATTGACCATTTCATGAAATGCGAAACGAACCATAACCCAAATCTTCTTCCACCACCCTGGGGCTGAGGCTCTTTGACAGTATCAGCATCAAACCTAGGCAAACAGAACGAACCTGTTATCGCTCGCTCAACTGAGATATTCATGATCATTTCAAGATCTCGCCAATATGCGCCCGACCATTTCATGAATTTCATTGATATCGCCATGCATGACCGACATATTTACTGACTGAGTAATAAACTAGGAGGTAACGACAAATTTTGTAGCGATAACGGAAATGGATAAACTTAAGTTAAGAGGATAAATGGCGACCCTCTGATGTTAAATATGTCGGTCTGCCTGCGCAAAGTGGTTGCGTTAAGTACATTTAGCGCCTGAAAAACTAGTTATCGTGACCAAAAAAAAACGGATAAGGGAAATGGCTGAGTAAGATAGAAAATGAAAGTACTAGTTGTACTCATGACAATTATGCAAAAGCTGACCAAATATTCAGTTGCGTTATGGAGTAACGCCCGTTTTAGTAGTAGGAATTCTGGACCAGGCCCTCACCCCCGTGCCGGAGCCCGAAGTTGGAAATGGTGGAAATTTAATTCCTATAAAATAAAAACATTAAAATCAATGGTGTCGCCGCCCCCCATTTAAATCGTTTGCGCGTGGTCCCACTTCGCTATATCTTCAACAGTTTCCGAGAAGAATTACAGGTAACTTTGGGACTCCGGCAGGGAGGTGGGATCCTGGTCCAGAACTCTCGCTATTCCTACTACAATCGGGCATTGCTCCATAACGCAACCAAATATTTGGTCAGTTTTTCATAATTGTCATGAGTACCTACAACTAGTACTTTCATTTTCTACCTTACTCAGCCATTTCCCTTATCGTTTTTTTTTGGTCCCGAAAACTAGTTTTTCAGGCGCTATAAGTACATAACGCAACCACTTTATGCAGGCAGACCGACATATTTAACATCAGAGGGTCGCCATTTATCCTCTCAACCTAAGTTTATTCATTTCCGTTATCGCTACCAAATTTGTCATGACCTCCTAGTCTATATGTTTTACTAGCTGTTTCCCGCGGTTTCACCCGCGTGGACAACGTTTCTATGACTTTTCGAGGGTGCGCAGTGCGCGAGCCGCAAGCGGCTCGCGAGCGTGGTAAAAAGTAGCCTATGTCTGAATCCAGGTCCTAATCTGTCTACCTACCAAATTTCAGCCAAATCCGTTCAGTAGTTTTTGCGGGAAAGCGTAACAGACAGACAGAGTTACTTTCACATTTATAATATTAGTAGGGATTTAGCAAAAAGCCTAGTACAGGTATGCTCCGATTAGTGAATGTGGCTAAAGCTTTAATGTAAATCAAGGTTGCACGCTAACTTTATCAACGTAAGTTCGCTCAAAGTACAACCTAGGCGCAGGCGCAGCGACTATTACGTAAAATATACTTTAAATTGTAGACTGCATAAACAAATCAATTAGCCGATTACGTAAGTTTGTATTTTTTTTTGCTTATCTATTACAGTCGTTGACCAACAGTTGATCAGTTTCATTAGTCAAATCATATCTACTTTTTTGCCAAATCTTGATGGGAGATCTACAGGTAGGTAAATTCATACTAGCGCAGAGTCGAATCGCATCGAAGCGTCAATCCGAAACTTAAAATAGTAAATTCACCATTATCTCCACAACGTAATGCACATATTTCTTCTAAGATAAAAAAAGACGCGCCAATTCACGCGCATTCGTGGGTCTTCGATGAGCTTCGACTCTGCGCTAGTATGAATTGACCCTTAAGGGTCATTACACGACTACGTCGCTTTGATTGTGAGGAATTTAACGCTTCGATGCGCTTCGACTCTGCGCTAGTATGAATTGACCCTTAGGGTCATTACAGTAGACATCAGAAATGAAATACAACATCACTTTTTAAGGATTTATTAACTTTAATTAACTGATGTAACAATGTATTTATCACACGGTTGGTCTTACCTTACCTACCTACTTCTCAGATCTTTAACATACGAAATAATACATTAATTTAATCGGTAAGTATATATTACAATTTATAAACAAGCTATCGCGGATCATAATTACGATATTCGTAATAATACGAATTAAATAACAGTGTTAAGTAAAAATACCTAATAAAATTGTCGTAATCATATTATTAATACCACTCTGCAAGTGTATCTTTTTCAATTTAATATTTTTGTACTCGATAATTACACTGTATTAATAATCTAGGAGACCTATTAAGTACAATAAACGATGATAATGTGTTTGCCAGAAAAATAAAAATCCTATGGAGATTACTAATTTACAATTAGTCTCTCATTGTTAGAAGTAACAAATTACTTATATACAGTGTGTAAAAAAATTGGTGTAGGAGCCGTTAACTGGTGCTTCTACTCATCATACTGAACAACTTTTGTTCTACGACTTTGCTGAAATCGCAAAAAAAAAATTTTTTCTTCAACAAATCGATCAGTCAATCGACCAATTTTGTGCATTTTAGTATGCTCCAATTGAGAATGAACTATGGGTTTCTTGGGGCGAGTTGTTCAATATGATGAGGACAACCCCCAGTTTACGGGTCCGACAACATTTTTACAAAGTTAATGCGCGTCATAACGAGAATTATTTTTCTGGCCAGACGCACACATTGACATAAGTAAGTACCTACAACAAATACTTGATGCTCTTGCTTTACACAAAATTCTACTAAAACTTATTAAATATTTGTGGAGAATGGACGACGCAGTTCGTAACGGGCAATGCGGCCAAGATAACTTTATTACTATTACAACCACAACACGAGAATCGTATAAAAATTTGAGCCTTGCGCGATCGTTCAGTCTGACAATGTTCATTAGCACCAAATTGTCTTATATTAACATTAAAGACCTTACCTATGGACGAGACCTCCCGAATTTAAACATTCAATGTACTAGGAAAAAACTGGGAAGCACTAAGAGACCATTAGCGAAGTGGCTGCGCTTCATCCTTTTTAGGGTTCTGTTGTTAAACTAGGATAGGGAGGTTCCACCCCTTTGTCGTTAATATTCCACTTTTACGCACGAAGCGTTTTGCTCCTTCGTTCATTATACGAACGGTCAAGGAGTGGAATTCCCTGCCGGCGCGGCGTCTGCATTTCCCGATTCGTATAATTTTATCTTCAAGACGAGAGTGAATAGGCTATTTGAGCCTGCGTGTTACATCCTCGGCTGCATCGGCACTTACCATCAGGTGAGGTGCAACCAAACGCACTCAAACTTTTAGTAAAAAAAAAAGGAACACTTGTACTTTCGCCATGTTGATTACGTTATGTATCTATCTCGCAAGCATAGCTCTCTCCATGCCCTTCGGTCGGGTACGAAATCGCAGAAAATGTGACAAATTGTATTTTTTGTATGTTTCCCATGGACATTTGAAACAACCGTTGAGGTATTATTTTAAAAATATATCCAAGATGGCGGCTAACGCTCTTACCTATCCAGGTAGAAAACTTTCATTTTTTTATGAGGGACCTTTAATTAATCGATATGAAATAGTATCCCTTCCACCTTTCGTAGGGCAAAAATACCCACAAATTGGGCTATTTGTACTACATATATTGAAAGCTGCGTACATTAAAAAAGGCCCCGATAACAACTTTCGAGAACGAAACCCTAAAAAAGTAGCCCATAACACTCTTCGACAATGAAACCCTAAAAAAGTAACCCGCCACGTTAAACCCTTTGAGAATCAAACACTAAAAAAGTAGCCCGCCACGTAACACCTCCGAGAATGAAACCCTAAAAAGTAGCCCGCCACGTAACAAACACCCTTCGAGAATGTAACCCTAAAAAAAGTATCCCACCACGTAAAACCATTCGAGAATGAAACCCTAAAAAAGTATCGCGCTATGTAAAACCATTCGAGAATGAAACCCTAAAAAAGTATCCCGCCACGTAAAACTATTCGAGAATGAAACCCTAATAAAGTGTCCCGCCACGTAACACCCTTCAAGAATGAAACCCTAAAAATTAGCCCCCCACGTAACACCCTTCGAGAATAAAACCCTAAAAAGTAGCCCGCTACGTAAAACCTAGCGAGAATGAAACCTTAAAAAAGTAGTCCACCACGAGCCCCTCGTGAAAACATTTACTGATACTGTTTGTCGTAAAACTTTTACATTTTGATAGTTATTTATTACAAGTGGTCTCGAGAGAAGTGGTGCAATCATCAATATTCAGGAGGTTTCGTCCATAGATGGACCAACATACAATACAGCTAGCTAGGGGTCAATGTATCGCTATCAAACTAATCAAACAACGGGGAATGATGCAATATGATTCAACGTTAATTACTTAGCGCTTTAAAACTAGCAAATTGACGATCGACTAATTATTCTACGGTTTAAAAACAATTTAGGACAACTTTAAATTACTGATCTTGTATACTCTATGTTTTAAATATAAATAAATAATATTATACAATTATTGATTTAAAAAATATTATAAATCATTTACTTGTCCAAACGAGATTTATACAGGTAGTATTTTTATTCGCTTCGATCCCGCAAGTTGTCCCCCATCATATTGAGTATCTCTGATTCAGTTGCAATAACGGAAAAATAAATCTTATTTCGTGATTATCAAAAAGATACTATTTTGGATTAGTACTGTGACGAAGTCGTTATTTTTTTTTGTTTACTCTCGATCTATTTTAATATTATGTTCCATTAATTTGTTTTTTCATTTTTTTTTGACGTATGTTTTTCCTTCCTAATTTCATGTGTATTTCTGCCACAGCCTTTTTTATCATTGTTCAGTTTTATTGGTTTATTCACTTTATTATTTCAATACAAATAGTTCAACTGGTGGTTAAACACATTTAACTTAATTCAATCATAGTCCCCTTACCCTCCAAGTTTTAAGTTTTTAATGTGCCAGCAACGTCGCGGCACGGAGGGCGCGACGGGGCTGCAGCACTACTAAATCAGTCAGTCAGTAGGCGGCGGGAAGAAAACGAATAAAATGCCACCGATATAATCTCGAATACTCAATTATATTTTGTGGTACCCGAGTGGCACTAAAAAAAATATTAAAATATAATACAGTATTCAATTATTTAAGTTGATAACATGGTATAAGATAACTATTTACACAGTTATACCTACTCATCATTGCGATTAATTTACGTACAGGCCATATTTTCACTCTAAGTTTTCATATTATAATATATGGTAACCAAATTTCTAAACTACTTATATAGATACATATACAATACAGGCTGTAACAAAGTTGGTGTAGGTCCCGTTAACTGGGGCTTCTACTCATCATACTGAACAACTTCTGTTCTACGACTTTGCTGAAATCCTAAAAAAAATGTTACGACCAATTTTGTGCAATTTAGTATGGAGGGTCCAAATATTTTTTTGAGAATCGTCGATTGGTTCTTTGGGTAAAGTTGTTCAGTATGAAGAGTAGAACCCCCAGTTAACGGGTCCTACACCAATTTTTTACATCCCGTATATGTATAAAAATATTGAGACAGCATACCTACTACTCTGCAAATTTTGTAAAAAATCGTGTCTGACTTGTAAAGAGGGGAAAACAACTATACCAGCAGAGGATAAATGTAAGTACATAATATTTTCTAGTATTTTTTTAAAAAACTTCTGGTAAAAATTATATCTGATTTTTATTATTTATAACATAATTGAGGCCTTGTTTAAGTACATTCAGTTTAATTTACTTAGAGGAAGCGACACGATTTTTGCTCACTTGTATTTAAAAATACAGTATTTCTATAAAACATTCCAAACATTACTATGACCTATGAGGTTGAAGAAAAATTGTATGACCGCAACAGCGAGATCATTAAAACCTATTTCTTATGTACCTATAAGTTAATTTTCAAGACTTTTTAGGAACAAAATGACCGCTGGAGAATATTACATCAGCGGGGCGTATTTCTAGAACTCTTTCAAATTTGGCCGATTAACAAACAGGGCTAGACGAATTCCTTTTTTCCCGATGGATATATTTCTCATAGGATGACTGGTTGAACGACAGACGCACTTCAGGAGGTAAAAAAACTTTCCTCACAAGTCAGTTCGAAAAAAAACTTTCCTAAAAAGATGACTAATGAGTTGATCGTTTTTTGATGAAAGTTGCCTGATTTCGTTTTCTCAAAATGTGTTTTAGCTAAAAAATCTGAATGCATCTAAAAAAAACTTTACAAAAAACATAATCCTCTTTCTGGCGCATTCGGGTAAAAAGGAATTGCTTAATAAATTCATACTCAAAGGAGTCTTAGGGCCGAAACACATAACCGCATTGCGGCGCCGCAAAACAGAGCGTTCTGTGGGGTAGCCATTTTTTTCGTGATTTCTCGTGACGTGTCTCTGCCATGGATAGCAATAAACTTATTGCATATTTGTTATTAAGAAGACATTACTTTATTTTAAAGAAACGACAAAGAAGATATTGGTGGATACATCCATTTAATAAGACTATGAATCCCGATGGCGACTACTTTTCTCGAAAATACAAAGAATTAAAGATGGATGAAATTTCTGCGTTGCGGCAGGCGGCGCCGCTGATTTTGGCGTTGCGGCGCCGCAACGCCGTTATGTGTTTCGGCCCTTAGCTATCTTTTCCAGTGAATACAATGTCGTTTTAATACAAAAATACAATTACGATTTGGCTTATCAACATCGATTAACATTCCATTTGCGTAATATTTACTAAGTAAGGCTTCGTCAGAAGCTTACTGACAAACAGTAATTTATTTATTATTGCTAGAACCGACCCACAAAATAAAGAATGCTTTTTAGTCGCTGAAAAGGGACACAACTCATGAAACTGGAAACATTACTCAAGCAAGAGAATTCATATTTTAAGTATGAAAACAATGTAATATAAGTTTGCAAATCGGTTGATTAATTATTGAGGTCCTTTACACGTATGACCAAGCTAAACAAGTTAAAAACCCCGATTTCAATCGCAATAACCAAGTAAAATTCTGCTAATTCTTCGTTTTTGTTAATTTTCTAAATAAGTACTAAACTGATTTTGACAAAATTTATATCGGGCCTCCCTGGAGGCATTACGCACAAATAAAAAAAAAGAATCCTAAAAATTGGTTTACAAAAGGCGCAGAAATCGCATAACAAAGATTAAGAAAAACATACAGTCGAAATGACACCCTCCTCCTTTTTTGAATTCGGTTGTAAAAAATTTTTAGTTTCATGAGAAGCATCGTACAGTATTCGCCTTTTCAGCGGCTAATATCACTAGATTACAATAATCGATGTTGTCGTGTCAGCATGTATAATCGTTTGATTCTTACCGCCCTACGGAAACCGACACGTGTCTCAGATATGGGGCGTTCCACGACAGGCGTCACGCCGGCGTCTTGGCCTTCTTCCCGAAAGGCAGATTGATGCGTCTCTTGCGCGGTTTCGGGACGCCCTCATCATCTATTAAGGA
This sequence comes from Coleophora flavipennella, assembly GCA_947284805.1. Lineage (NCBI taxonomy): Eukaryota > Metazoa > Arthropoda > Insecta > Lepidoptera > Coleophoridae > Coleophora > Coleophora flavipennella. The sequence continues at coordinate 5,917,063 of OX369255.1, read as the reverse complement.
GGAGTCGGTTGACTCCTCTTCAGGAGGCGTGCTGCTCGATGGAGTGCCTGTAACATTTTAAGTGTTCTGTTTACTTCTGTATGTTTCAAAATACTTTGAATTTAATTGGAAAATGTTGACTACAAAGACATAGAAATATCCAGCTCAAAATTCCGAAGATTAACGACTTTAAATAAATCGGAAAATGTTGAATATTATCTAACAGAGAAACATTACTTAATATTCTAAAGTTTCACATTAGTAAAATATTGTCTACGTAATGTTGACTACGTAACACAGAAACTTAGTTCAATATTCAATATTCTTTGTTCCAATCCCCTGAGCTATGTACCATTGAATTAAACAAAGGCATTTTCTTAGTGTTCAGATGGTACAATTTTTTTAGATAGTAGATTTTGTTGAATTATCCTAAAAGTGACGAAATCTTAGGCGGGGTATTCCAAAAAATATGACATCAGAAACGAAGAAACTGCTGCGATAACTCTAGAGCTCATCAATACTCAAAAAAACTCATTTTTTTATTTAAAGAAGAAATTTAATATTAAATAATTTATTATTAAAACAAAAATTATTCTCAAAATAGCATTGAACTATTAGAAATTAATAGCTGGCAAATGTGTGCCTTTCGTTTAGATATTTTGAGCTTTAAACCCATGAACAGTTATTATCAATTCAATAAATCACCATTGTTAAAGGCAAAAAATACTCATTTTTTTAATTTAAACTTTTTATCATTTTCATACTTAAACACCTAATAGAACATTTTGTATGGAAAATCTATGAACTTTTTACAAACCCAACTGCACGTTAATATTTTCTGTAAATACATATATAGAAAATGGCGTGTTTTTGCAACTGGTAATTTTTTATAACGTAATTAGACAACAGGCTCGTACGCGTATACAGCCTTTTTGATTTTTGACAAATGTTGATGTGAAAATAATTAAATTAAAACTAGTAAGCATTTAAATAAATTAGAATTCAATGCTAAGACATACGGAGTCATTCATTTCTCCTCGTATAAAATCTATCAGATTTTATTCTATGTATGAAAACTCTTTGCCACTAAACTTTTTAAATTGACATAAATTTAAAACTAAACTGCAAAAGTAATGATCGAGCTCGTAAAAGAAAGTCACGACCGCGTAAAAGTAAGATGCCTATAGTAAACAAGCATTAAAAAAATGAGAATTTAATGCTAAGGCACACGGAGTCATTCATTTTTCCTCGTAAAAAATCCTATCAGATTTTATTCTATGTATGAAAACTCTTTGCCACTAAACTTTTAAAATTGAATTAAATTTAAAACTAAAATGCAAAAGTAATGATCGAGCTCGTAAAAGAAAAGTTACGAAGATGGCTATGCAAAAGATTTAATTTTGGTATCATAATTATAGCCTCTGAAAGTACGCCATGTTTAACTACTGCATTGTAAAATGGTATTAAAACCCCCGTAGTGTAGAAACACCTATTCAACGATACCACACACGATTGGGTAGGTCAACCAAAAAAAATCACCCTTCTCAACATGTAGGGAAGGGGGCTTTCAAGATTAAATTTTACCACTTTGTCGGCGTAATTAATATGTATACGCATGCCAAACAGCTTTCTAGTGCTAATATTCCTTGAGCTAAGCCGTGGACAGACGGACAGACACGGCGAAACCATAAAGGAGTCAACAAGGATTCTTGACTACGAAACCCTAACAAGCGTACTTAAAGGTCTATTAGGTGTGTGGTGCGGCCCTAGAATTACTATTCTACCACCACCACCCCACTGGTACTCCACCCCATTTCTTCCCAAGAGTGGAGGGAACAAACCGGAAGATGGGCAGCATCAACTTTTCCTCGTATTGTGATAAGATTAAATACTCTTTATTGAACACACTAGTTAAAAAAAATATAAACAAATTATGAAAACTTAACTCAAAAAACATATAAAACAAACACAATATAAAAAAAGAGTGTGTGGTTTTATGAAACCATGGTAAAAGTGGAACTTTTTTTCACATTATAGACATTTACAGAGCAAAAAAGCGTCGGTGGCTCAACCGGTAACGACTCGGTCCATCTAACCAGAGGTACCGGGTTCAAATCTGGACGGCCAATGTACCAATGAGTTTTTCAAAAACTTTCGTACATACTTACCGATTGCTTTAACGGTGAAGGAAAACATCGTGAGGAAACCTGCACACGCCTGCGAAGGAACTCGAAGGTTGTGTGTGAAGTCGACTAACCCGCACTGGGCCCGCGTGGTCGACTAAGGCCTAATCGCCCTGATTCAGGGTATGCTCGAGCCCCTCGGTGGGGACGTATATGAGCTGTAATGATGACAGAGCACGAAACGATCATGGCTGCTCTTGTCTTGGAGCTACGGTACAGAGAACGAAACGATAATGTAACAAAAGTTTCACTCCTCTTGGAGCTACGGTACAGAGGACGAAACGATCATGTAATAAAAATTTCACTCCTCTTGGAGCTACGGTACAGAGAACATGCCTGCTCTCGTCTTGGAACTACGGTACAGAGGACGAAACGATCATGGCTGATCTGACGAAAAAGTTCGAGATGATGTAATAATCTCTTTGCCGTCACGCAACACACAGACGAAAAAGCTTGAGACGATGTAATAAAAGTTTCACTTTAAAAATATAAAAAAACAAACACAATATAAAAAAAGAAACATACTTTTGCCACCATACTGCACACTGCAATCGCCCATCTTTGGGAGAGGCCTATGTCCAGCAGTCGTCTTTTAGATGATGTGGTGATTTATCATTTCATCAGCCAAAGTAGGCTGATTATATATTATCAGCTCATATACATCCCCACCGAGGGGCTCGAGCCTACTCTGAATTAGGGCGATCGGGCCTTAGTCGACCACGCGGGCCCAGTGCGGGTTGGTCGACTTCACACACAACCTGCGAGTTTCTCCGCAGGCGTGTGCAGGTTTTCTCACAATGTTTTTCCTTCACCGGATAAACGTACATATGAAATCTAAATTCGAAGTCACATTGGTACGTGGCAGGATTCGAACCAAGACCTCTCGGACAGGAAGCGGTGGCCCTAGCCGTTACACCACCGGCTGATTAGCATAGGTTCAATATCATGGCAGAGAAATTAATTTTATATTTCAAAGTTTTAGGAAAAATACTTTACCTGAATTTAATACCCATAAGATCACCTACCGCTTAGCTATATTAGTTGTTGGTTAAGGTGTACGAAAAAAAGTGGGGATGCGAGCTCCGTTTGACGTTTCGCGTCGTCGTGTCAAATACTGTAGCGCGGTGCGCAGTTATTCGTTCTCCTTTCAACCGATCTTCTTTTCATTCCATCTATTTTTTCTTTTTAACGCATGCGCTGACATTAGTTTTCAAAAATCATTCAATATCTTTCACCATTTCGTTTCTTTCATCATAATCTAGTATAACTTCTATTTAAACCTGATTCACCATATTAAGACCCATTTCATCTTTATTAAATTCCGATTACCCATAGCACGCATTTATTTTGAAGCCCACGCCCTAACTACTACCATACTTACCTAAGCCGTGCTACAATACTCTTACCTGGAACCACGGTCAAGGTCCATTAATTAGAAAACGGGTTTCTCGTCGGGACACTGCGTCCGTACTCCGAAAACGGACCATCTACCACGGCCCTGCTATCTATTCGAGAGATCAAACAGTGCTTTCTAAAACTTGCCTGGCTCCACGCTTTCAGCCACTGTTCTTTGCTTGGTGAAGGGGTTTCGCGGCGGTGCGGGGGGCCGCTCTTCTGAACAGCGTACTACGTCTGTACTGCGCGAACGGACCATCTGCCCCGCGGGCGGCGGCCGTCGGGGCGGCGGCTGTGGCGCGCTCGACGCACTCCCTGCTTTTATACAAATATTTCTACAATTATGTTCTAGAACTTTTGGGAATTTATCACTTATAAACAATAGGTAGGTATATAGGTAAACCCTTAGGTGGTGACCCCAAATTATAGAGCGTGTTCTTATTTTGACCGAATTAATTTATTTTTCATCCCCCCATCTCGGAAATTGTATTTTTGGTCTTCGATATCTGAGTGCAAAAGGCGTTTTTATTCGCTAGAGTATAATGTAAATATCTGAGTGCAAAAGCCGTTTTTCTTCGCTAGATGAGAAAAGTAAATTGAATTTAGAACATCGTGAATTCAAAACATTATTATACTTATTTACTTCTACCTCCATGGTGTCGAATTTATCATACAACCTTTTTTAATTTGTTAATCAGACTCGGTACCTTCTTGGTGTACTTTTTTTTTAAATTTGCTTTGCGCGTGCCATTGTCTTTTCACGTCATATTTTTAAAACCTTAGGTTAAAAATAAGAAACTTGAAAACAAGTGAAAAACCTAAAATGACTGATTATAGTGGCGAGGAAGTTTATTTGACGCCATCAGGATTGACTGAAACTATTTGTAATGCGCAAATGTTTTTTTCCATTTAGTAATTTCCTCGCTGAGGTGGAATGAAAAGTTACGTGTTGCACTCGAGTGCAAAGATTTTTCACCTCGTGATCTTTTGATTCCCTCGCTTAACGCTCAGGATTCTAATTTTTGAATCACGAGCTCAGCGAGTGCAGCGAGCGCTGCGCTCGTGATTCAAATTTAGACTCCTTCGCTTGCTCGGTCATCAAAATTGAGCACGCGGTTAAATAGCAACTTTGCACTCTTGTATAACAAATAACTATTGAAGCAAGCAGACGGGATTCGCCGCGCAGGGCTAAACTCTGACTCCGTCATCGACAGTACTAACAAAATGTGTGTGTACTGCATATAGGTAGGTAGCTAGGACTCTACATATATGCAGGCACCTACAAATTTAAGACTGGAAAGCCGATGGAAAGTTCTCTAGTGGCGACCGCACACCGGAAGACGTAACGTAGAAAGGCGTCCCACTCGGTGGACTGACGATCTGGTGAAGATCGCGTGAAACTGGTGGATTCAGGCAGCGCAAAATCGGTCGTTGTGGAAATCCTTGGACGTCTTTCGACTGATATGATGATGATTCCATGTGACTATATATCCACGTTCTCGTAAGGTGACTCGTCTGAAGGACAATATAAGATAGCTCGTGGTTGCCCTCCTGTTCCTTTCACTCGGTCAAAATCACCGACACGGAGGCGAATCGACGTACGAGCGAATCACCTACATTCTCACGATCGCTCTATCTCGCCTTTTTTCTCAGTTAAAAGCAACATAATAGACAGGGCCCGGAAAAAAGGACAAAGTGAAGCTAGCACCAAACTTTATTACTGATCCGAACTGTGATGCGAGTGCTTACTGCGCCGGTATAACCGAGTAGTAGATACCTTTACCACAGATGAGACACTAGTTACTTCGTAACAGATATTGCACTTCCTTATAAAACGTAAATACCTACGAATTTATTCACCTATTCCTTCCCACTGTCAGACAATACACGGAAACATGGGTTTTAAGGAGCTCGACTTAGCGGTTATAACTGCGTACACGGGCAGCGCGCGAATTTCGGCGGCGACTGTACGGCGTTCTAGCGCTGACGAGCGGAGCGCGGCCTGTAGCCCGCGCCAATGTGTAGGTACTTATCTCACCTGCTCGACCGAGTGACGGCGGCCTGCCTTTACGTCCAACAAATACCTAAAGTTTGCTACTGCGCCGCGTCTTGCGACCAACTTCAGAGCCGTAACAAAGTTTGGCGCGAGCTATACTAACGATGCGTGAATAGTTAAATTGCTAACAGAAGCGCGCAGAAGCGGCTACTGCTGTATACTTGGGAAGTGCACACTTGACATACATACATATTCTAATAAATACTCAATAACCGAATTCGCTCACCGAGCGAAATGAAAAATGTAACGACTGCCCACAACAAAGGAGTATATTGTTTTCAGGTCTGTTTTTTGTTTCACGATATCTTCCAAGTAGCTTGATGGATTTAAGAGTGCGAGGTACCGTTATATTAGTCTAGATCCCGTGAGTGAAATAGGATACGTTTCACCCAACTTCCCAAAAAAGAAGGGTAATGGTTTTATGCCGCCGTGTTTTTATTAAATTTTTAATTTAAAATTATTAGGTGACTTTCTATACTATTTGTTACGCTGGTTCCGTTTAGTTTGCCTAGAAATTTCCTTCGTGACTTTTTTCCTGCAATAATTTTGCTCAATCAGCGAATTCGGTGATTGACCCTGACACCCAGTGCACACCACCTGTCGATTCAGACGCTCCGCCAATGACGCTGCTAGCGATGTCTAGGGTACTACCCGCACTGCGCATGCATATATAAGTACACATTTAAGGCTTTTGAGGCTGGAGCGCATGGCGCGAGTTAAGTCCTCGTCTGTCCAGTTCACACTAACAAAACTACAAATTTTTTTTTTGCACTGCACTGTACCTGTTAATCCAGTGGCTCCGCCCGTGGCGCTACTAGCGATGCCTAGGGCGCTGCCCGCGCTGCGCATAGAGGCGCGCAGTTGCGGCTGCGAGTGCGAGTGCACTGCACGGGTCAAGTCCTCGCCTGTCCAGTTGACGCTGAAATAGAAAATGTCGAATGCAGGCATTCCTTCGTATTTTAATTTACGACCCCTAGCGTTACCACTGCCGCCCGGACCACGGGTTTTTGGGTATAATAACAGAAGGCTTACAAAAGTGATCCCAACAAAAAAAATCTGTAAAAACGTGGCATGTCTCGATTAATATTACTTGGCTATAAAAAGTAGTGAGATGAAATAAAGAGCCTAGTCTAACCGAATAAAAAAAAAACGAATGACTTGGTCGTTAAACAATTCGTAAGAGTAGAAAGTCCGATACCTTATTTTTTTTATCAAAAATTTGAGTGCGTTTGGCTGCAACTCACCTGATGTTAAGTGCCTAAGCAGCTGAGGATGTAACTCGCAAGCTCAAATGGTGCCTATTCACTCGCATCTTAAAGATTCCTAAATTACACGAAACGGAGAACACAAACGCAGGGAATTCCATTCCTAGGACGTTCGCATGATGAACGATAAAGCAAAACTCTCCTAGCGTATAAGTGGAACATTAACGACAAAGGGGTGCCCCCGCGTCTGGTCGTCTGATGATGGATGATGGATTGGAGAGAGGCATAAGGTCATGAAGCTACAGGGCACATTCTCCGAAATGAATCCCGTAGAACACTGATAGGCGGGTGACTTTGCGGCGATGTTCTAGGCTTTGGAGCTTGTTTAATACAGGTTCCTTAACGCCTAGGAGTCTTCTAGTGCGTCGGTCCAAGGCATCTGGTAAAGTGCCGATCCATTCCATAAGTGAGAGAAGTACTCTATCGACGACCTGAGCTTGGTATAACATTAGAAGCTGCTCTGGTGTGAAGTAGCCATACTAAATTTAATGTAGATTTCACACACGTGATTCCATTATCTATCAAGTATGAAGCACGATACTTCACAAACTTCACTCTTAGTAATATCGTCTTAGGCTTAACATAACGATTTCTATACACTATGATTAGTTGTTAAGTGTTACGTAGAATTACATTGCTAGGTCACTTTGTGGTGTGGTTCAGCACTCCAGTTAAAGCAAGCAATATAAGTGTAACTCTCCATGATAGCAACTCAAGTGTTCCTGGTAATTTATCGAAATAGTATTTATAACTAAATTTTTGTTTGCCAATCAGTATAACAAAAAATAGCTCGTAGAATAGATGGCCGTTGGGGTAGTAAAGTTCTCAAGTGGCGACCGAGGCAGGCCTACCATTCGCTGGACCAACGACCTGGTGAAGTTCGCGAGAAGCCGCTGGATGCGGGCAGCGCAGAACCGGTCGCCGTGGAAATCCTTGGGAGAGGCCTATGTCCACTAGTGGACGTCCTTCGGCTGATATGATGATGATAACAAAAATAAAAAACATGGAAAAAATAGGAAAAAACCCTAATCCTGTAAAATAGAAACGACGCCGATGTAACCAACAGTTGACCAAGTTCAGTCGATCATATCAGTCCTCGACTTTTTGTATTGTCATTAAAACAATGCACAATGTTTACCCCCCAATATTTAACTCTTAGAGAAACTCACTTGCCCCCGCCAAGTACAGAGCGCACGGGCACCTACGCTTCTTGGCCACGACGGGACCCTTACACTCTTGCGTACCTCGTTAAACGACAGGCGCAGCTTTTCGGAGGAGACGCGTTTGTCCTGATGTTGATGAGAATAGTGAGAGTCACTCACTCATCCCCGCCGAGCGCAAAGTGAACGGGATCCCTGCGCCACTCGTCGACGATGGGACTCTTGCGCACCTCGTTAAACTTCATACGCAGCTCCTCGGTGGAGACGCGTTTGTCCTGATGTTGATGAGAATAGTGAGTCACTCACTTGTCCCCGCAGAGTACAAAGTGCACGGGGTCCCTGCGCCGCTCGTCGACGACGGGACTCTTGCGCACCTCGTTGAACTTCATACGCAGCTCCTCGGAGGAGACACGTTTGTCCTGATGTTGATGAGAATAGTGAGTCTACTCACTTTTCCCCGCCGAGTACAAAGTGCACGGGGTCCCTGCGCCGCTCGTCGACGACGGGACTCTTGCGCACCTCGTTGAACTTCATGCGCAGCTCCTCGGAGGAGACGCGTTTGTCCTGATGATGATGAGAATAGTGAGTCACTAACTTGTCCCCGCCGAGTACAAAGTGCACGGGGTCCCTGCGCCGCTCGTCGATGACGGGACTCTTGCGCACCTCATTGAACTTCATGCGCAGCTCCTCGGAGGAGACGCGTTTGTCCTGATGATGATTAAAATAGTGAGTCACTAACTTGTCCCCGCCGAGTACAAAGTGCACGGGGTCCCTGCGCCGCTCGTCGACGACGGGACTCTTGCGCACCTCGTTGAACTTCATTCGCAGCTCCTCGGAGGAGAGACGTTTGTCTTCCATCTTGCGTTCGCGCGCCTCTTGCGCCAACCGCTCTTCCAGTTGTAACCTATCAAATTAAGTTAAGTATTAGATAAATAAACATAAAGTAAAGTTCTCGAGTGGCGACCGCGCACCGGAAAACGTAGCGTAGGAAGACCTCCCACGCGGTGGACCGACGACCTGGTGAAGATCGCGGGAAGCCGATGGATGCGGGCAGCGCAGGAAAGGTCGTCGTGGAAATCTTCGGGGTAGGCCTTTGTCCAGCAGTGGACGATTTTCGGCTGATGTGATGATGATGATTAGATTAATACAGCTTAACGTACCACAGCAGTGGAACGTTATGGGTTGTAACGAATACAGGCTAGATTTTTTTTTGGGGATAATCTATTCGGGGGCATAATCGTTAACGTCCCCACTACTAGGGTACGGGTCTCTTCCCAAACTCAGGAAGGGTGTGCCATAAGCCACACACGGGGGCTAAGTCCAGATAGGTGGACTGTCAGAAGTTTTCAAGCCACCTATAAGGCCACTAACACGGCTTGACGACTGCCATCTAGTGATAAGCAACCAGCATCAGCGGCTTTCGTGCCTTGCAAAGCACGGAAACAATTGAGATGAATGCCACTATCAGCCAAAGTCATCCTGTAATGAACGATCTTATGGCCTGTTAACCTGCGAAATCGACGCGACGACGCGTTACATGCTGAGCTACAACCGCTTCTGGGATATAATAATAAGACATTATATTCGCAATAGAATTCAGAAATACAGACTCTACTGCTGAAATAAATAAATAAATATCCTTTATTGCATACCAAAAAAGCATTACAAAAACTTAATTTAAATAGGGTGTCAATTAAATGGTTAGCATAGTATTGTTATTTCTGTGAGCAGAAAAATATAATCGGTCAGCAGAAATAGCTAATCGGTCAGCAGAAATAGCTAATTGGTCAGCAACTCATGGTCAGCAAACATTTCAAAATCAATCAGCAATTTATGTCATTCTGGATGGCTGTAATTATTTTAAACATCCCCGTACTACACTCTTCCTACAGTGTTGAGTGGTCGACGGAGCCCCGAATACTTCTGTGTTCTCATGTTAAACCTAACACTACGACTGTGCGGGGAGGCGAGCTTAGCTCGCCTCCCCGCACAGTCTCCGAACCTAACGGATCCGAGTCGGGGTGCTCCGCAAGTCCGAGCTCGCTTCGCTCGCTCCCGCTTCCATTTAGAACTCCCCGTACCACACTCTTCCTACAGTGTTGAGTTGCTGCTTATAGACATGTTTTTCTGCCGCTCAATCATGAAATCTTGCCGCTCAAGTAGTTATTTTGCGGACCGAATGTTTATTATGCCTTTAAAAAATATATATTTCATTTAAATATGTACAGTGAAATGGGAAATGAAACCGAAGAGGCAAAACTATTTTGCACTAAAATAACAAGTGGAAACTGAACCTTAAAGCCGTGTTTTCACGATAATATTCAACACGGACGTAATTACAGTGATAGAGAAGTTGACTGCGGTCCTACTGGTAGTTCACTAATGTTCCAAAGGAATCACGGTTTTCATGATCCGAGTACGATCCTAATGACCGACAGAGAACACTATACGCCCGTGAGTCCGTGATGACATTATCGTAAAAACTCGCCTTTAAATCAAAATGTCTAATATTTAAAAAAAAATAGTTGCTCGAAAAGTGGTGCTTTAAATGACAAGTGCGTTTTACTTTGCTACTTTAAAAGAATCTAAACTAGCAAATAATAAAATACAATAACGTAATACATGGAATCTTTTTCTTTCAGACTTTTGAATTTTAAAAGGCATATTAATTACATCTTTGTGAAGAAAGGAGATTTAAATTACCCACGGTGTCAGAAGGGTGCAGAAGGAGATAGATTGATCAAGCGTCATCATCTTTGCCAAGGAGTCTGAATGCTTATCTTTTTATATCTATTTATGGGTCCATTTAAAAAAACTTACGCATGCGTATGTAATGCTTAGTTAAAATTTGGCACCATTTTCGTAAAACCGAATTCCGTTTTTATGCGTGTGTAATGTCTAGTTAAAATAAGGCGCCATTTTCGTAAAACTGCATTCAGTTTTTAGTGTTGAATACTAGTTTAAAATTAAGTATGATGAGCAAATAATGTTTAGAAAAAATAACCTGATATTACTCTTTCAGACAATTAAAACCGCGTAAAATGAACTTTGGCTGCCAAAAACTCTATATATAGCTACCCATGTATTTTGTTTTTCTTTTCCCTGCTGTCCTTTTTTATTTCACCTTTTTTTCTCACAACTGTATTGAAAAACGTCATATGGGCGAAAAAGGTGTGACAATGATAAACTCTTGCTTGCGGCTAGGGCTTATGTATGAGACTTTTTTTCTTAACACCTATTTACCACCCTAGTATAATGAAATCAGCATAAAACAGGAAGAAATGGCGACTTATATAATATGAACAAATACGAGTACATGAAACATATTTTAAAATTAAAAAGCAGAAAGTTGTTCAAAAATACTTACCTGGCCTCAGCCAGTCTCAGGTCTAGCGGATAGTGCGGTGCGTCCGCTTCGCTGCCCGAGGAGTCCTCACGCCAACCGAAATTGTCCGCCACTGTAAACGTTTACAACTTTACCGTGGTTTATGACTACAGCTCAGGTGGCGCTTAACTCAGTATATTCCTGCGGTAGGGAGCGGTGCGCGAGGGATTACATTAGACGTACTCGTAACAGCACTGGGATACGGGCGCCCGACTGAAGTCTCGCGTCAACGTAACAGCACCAGGATACGGGCGCTCGAATGAAGTCTCGCGTCAAGGTAACAGTACTAGGATACGGGCGCCCAACTAAAGTCTCGCGTTAACTTAACAGCACAAGGATACGGCCGCTGGAATGAAGTCTCGCGTCAACGTAACAGCACCAGGATACGGGCGCTCGAATGAAGTCTCGCGTCAAGGTAACAGTACTAGGATACGGGCGCCCAACTAAAGTCTCGCGTTAACTTAACAGCACAAGGATACGGCCGCTGGAATGAAGTCTCGCGTCAACGTAACAGCACCAGGATACGGGCGCTCGAATGAAGTCTCGCGTCAAGGTAACAGTACTAGGATACGGGCGCCCAACTAAAGTCTCGCGTTAACTTAACAGCACAAGGATACGGCCGCTGGAATGAAGTCTCGCGTCAACGCAACAGCACTGGGATACGGGCGCTCGAATGAAGTCTCGCGTCAACGTAACAGTACTAGGATACGGGCGCTCCACTGAAGTCTCGCGTCAACGTAACAGCACTGGGATACGGGCGCCCGAGTGAAGTCTCGCGTCAACGTAACAGCACCTGGATACGGGCGCCCGAGTGAAGTCTCGCGTTAACGTAACAGCACCTGGATACGGGCGCCCGACTGAAGTCTCGCGTCAACGTAACAGCACTGGGATACGGGCGCCCGAGTGAAGTCTCGCGTCAACTTAACAGCACCTGGATACGGGCTCCCGACTGAAGTCTCGCGTCAACGTAACAGCACTGGGAAACGGGCGCCCGACTAAAGTCTCGCGTCAACGTAACAGCACTGGGATACGAGCGCCCGACTGAAGTCTCGCGTCAACGTAACAGCACCAGGATACGGGCGCTCGAATGTAGTCTCGCGTCAACGTAACAGAACTAGGATACGGGCGCCCGACTGAAGTCTCGCGTCAACGTAACAGCACTGGGAAACGGGCGCCCGACTAAAGTCTCGCATCAACGTAACAGTACTAGGATACGGACTCTCGACTGAAGTCTCGCGTCGACGTAACATCACTAGGCTACGGGCACCCGACAGTAGTCTCGCGTCAACGTAACAGCACTGGGATACGGGCACCCGATTGAAGTCTTGCGTCAACGTAACAGCACTAGGCTACGGGCGCTCGACTGAAGTCTTGCGTCAACGTAACAGCACTGGGATACGGGCGCCCCACTGATGTCTTGTTTCGACGTAACAGCACCTGAATACGGGCGCCCGACTGAAGTCTCGCGTCAATGTAACAGCACTGGGATACGGGCTCCCGAGTGAAGTCTCGCGTCAACGTAACAGTACTAGGATACGGGCTCTCGACTGAAGTCTCGCGTCAACGTAACAGCACTGGGATACGGGCGCCCGACTGAAGTCTCGCGTCGACGTAACATCACTAGGCTACGGGCGCCCGACTGAAGTCTCGCGTCGACGTAACATCACTAGGCTACGGGCACCCGACTGTAGTCTCGCGTCAACGTAACAGCACTGGGATACGGGCACCCGACTGAAGTCTCGCGTCAACGTAACAGCACTGGGATACGGGCGCCCGACTGAAGTCTCGCGTCGACGTAACATCACTAGGCTACGGGCACCCGACAGTAGTCTCGCGTCAACGTAACAGCACTGGGATACGGGCACCCGATTGAAGTCTCGCGTCGACGTAACATCACTAGGCTACGGGCGCCCGACTGAAGTCTCGCGTCGACGTAACATCACTAGGCTACGGGCACCCGACTGTAGTCTCGCGTCAACGTAACAGCACTGGGATACGGGCACCCGACTGAAGTCTCGCGTCAACGTAACAGCACTGGGATACGGGCGCCCGACTGAAGTCTCGCGTCGACGTAACATCACTAGGCTACGGGCACCCGACAGTAGTCTCGCGTCAACGTAACAGCACTGGGATACGGGCACCCGATTGAAGTCTCGCGTCGACGTAACATCACTAGGCTACGGGCGCCCGACTGAAGTCTCGCGTCAACGTAACATCACTAGGCTACGGGCACCCGACTGTAGTCTCGCGTCGACGTAACATCACTAGGCTACGGGCGCCCGACTGAAGTCTCGCGTCGACGTAACATCACTAGGCTACGGGCGCCCGACTGAAGTCTCGCGTCGACGTAACATCACTAGGCTACGGGCACCCGACTGTAGTCTCGCGTCAACGTAACAGCACTGGGATACGGGCACCCGACTGAAGTCTCGCGTCAACGTAACAGCACTGGGATACGGGCGCCCGACTGAAGTCTCGCGTCGACGTAACATCACTAGGCTACGGGCACCCGACAGTAGTCTCGCGTCAACGTAACAGCACTGGGATACGGGCACCCGATTGAAGTCTTGCGTCGACGTAACATCACTAGGCTACGGGCACCCGACAGTAGTCTCGCGTCAACGTAACAGCACTGGGATACGGGCACCCGACTGAAGTCTCGCGTCAACGTAACAGCACTAGGCTACGGGCGCTCGACTGAAGTCTCGCGTCAACGTAACAGCACTGGGATACGGGCACCCGACTGTAGTCTCGCGTCAACGTAATAGCTCTGGGATACGGGCTCCCGAATGTTGTCTCGCAAAGACGTAACAGCACCTAGATACGGGCTCACGACTGAAGAGTCGAGTCAACGTAACAGCACTGGGATACGGTATAACGACCGAAGTCTCGTGTCAATCACGTGACGTCCCACACCCCTTCCGCACCGCTCCACTACAGCTAAAATAAACTAAGTTGAGCGCTAGACTTGCAGCATAGTATTACTTTGAGTACAGTTTCAGTTTGACTTATAGGGGAAGTAATTCAAAGCATGTATGAAATGGGCGGTATCGTTAATAAAAAAAAAATAAAAAGCAAAATAATGCGACAGTATTAGAACACAAAAAATTAAAAGGAGAAAAATAGCTTACCTGTAAAAAGCCATGAATTATCAGATCTACGGAAAACCTTGCAAAACTATGGAATAAGTAGGAATGGAACAAAATAAAACAAAATCACAATCGTCAAAAGCTTTCAAACGTGCATCAGATTAAAAAGTATAATGTTTGAATGAAAATGAATAAATAAATGTTCGCATTTAAATAAATATTGGAAAAGCAAGCGTACTTCAACTACTAATTATAATAATGTCTACTATGAAAGTCAATTAGTCACAAAATATTCAATTAACTATCATATATAGGGTCTTAACAAAGGTACGCATTTTTTTAATTGGAGCTTGTGCTCATGAAACTGAACAACTTTCCCCAAGAAACCCATGGTCAATTCGCAATTATATTTTTTTAATTAAATTATCAACTGCTCAGAATACAACTCCCAGCTGGTATCCGCGTATTGAAAAAGTTCAATGACCGCGTATTCTGGCGTATTCCGCAAAATTTCATTATTTTAAGTAAAAAAACATAAGCGAATTGACCATGGGTTTCTTGGGAAAAGTTGTTCAGTTTCATGAGTACATGCTCCAGTTAAAAAAGTGCGTACCTTTGTTAAGACCCTGTATAATTTTAATGTGACACAAAAGTTTATATAAAGTACTTGTTGAATCAAAGGTAAAAAAACCGGACAAGTGCGTGTCGGCCTCGCTTACCGGGGGTTCCGTACAAATTTGTAGGTACATATTATAAATATAATAAAATAATAATTATATTATTATAAATCATAACAGTGCAAACTGTTAGGTACTACATACACCAACATTATTAGGTACCAACCTATACATACATATAAAAAAGGGAAAAGTTTTTTTTTGCATTCTTCGTCATAAATCGAAATGTATATATCATAAAAATAATAAAAAATCTGTTTAAGCTTGTGCCAATGAAGCCCTTTCATACGATACCCCACATGACACGGTTAACTCAATTCATAATTTGGACCGCCGTTCCTTGCATAATTGATTAGTTGATTGATTACGTACTTTAAATAAAGACAATTTTTTTTATGAATTAATTACAAATGCATAGTTTTAAGATTTTTCCCTATACTTGTAGTGTAAGACAGTATTGCTAAACAAATTTCATGGTTCTAGGTCAACGAAATACCCTATAAATTTTGATTGGACTTTAGTGTCGAAATATACGTGTTCTGCGGCATAAACGGCCATTTTTACGTTAACTTAGAAGTTTGATTTTTTTACAGCTTCAAGAGACTGTAGACCGGAGTATATGGGTTTGATTTTAACTCGATACTTCCACACGTTCTCAAATAAAGGGTCTTGACAGACAGACGGACGGACGGAACAGACAGACAGACGGACAGACAACAAAGTAATCCTGTTATGGTTCCGTTTTTTCTTTTTGAGGTACGGAACCCTAAAAATACTTAAAATATGTATAGGGAGTGCTACATGCAACAGGATTATGGAGAAAACCCACACCATAAAATGAGAATTAACATTCAAAATGACCTTACAAATACAAAGGGGCTGGAACATTTTTGTAAGGAGTGTGGCATAGTGAAAATATAACATTGTAAAATTTTTTTGAAATCTTCCACTCACGATTATACCTATACAGAATGTAAGTTAAATGGGGGTTCTACTCATCACACTGAACAATTTCCCCAACCCATAGTCAATTCTCAAAACAAAAAATTGGACCAACCATACTAAAATGTACAAAATTGGTCGATCAGCTGATCGATTTGTATGAAAACATTTTTTTGCGATTTCAGAAGTCATAGAACAAAAGTTGTTCAGTATAATGAGAAGGAGCCCCACTTTACGGGACCTAAACCAATTTTGTTACATCCTGTACATTTCGATATGCAAATACAAACATTATAACCTAACGCGTCACGTTAGTGATATTCAGGATTCTTTGGTCACGGACCTAAAGGTTGTCAAAACACTAACTACCCTCTCTTATCTCTCAAAATATCTCAGTAACGTGACGCTTTAGGTCAAAATGTCCAAATATATTGTAGGTTTGTATTTACATTGCCTATCAAAATATAGAGGTTACAGGAAAATATATATGTACGAATATATATTGCTAAATATTTTCACGATGCCAAAAAGGTTTTTACCCATTTCACACATGCTTTGGGAGCGTTACATAATATTACTACGTTAAAATTACTGGAAATGAATGAAAGCTTCCTACCGATTGTGATGGGCATTTAGCTTTAGAAAACGTTTAATAAACCAAAACATAATTGAATCAATACAATAATGAAGGAACTTAGAAGCTAAGAAAATAATGAGACACTATGCAGAATTAAATTCCGTCACTTTTTAACCTGACCTGAGGTCAATTAAAAATAATAATTTTAAGAAGTATTTTACAGATGTACAATTGAAATTATAATTATACACTTTTTAAATTAAATCCCTAAGAAATATTTACTAACCTCCTTCGTGCTAGTTTCGATTATTTATTTTTTATTTTATTTTCTTAAGGCTCTACTATAGAGGAAATCGGTAGATACTGGACACATACACAATGCGGCAGTTGACTGCTAGTCATTTGAGTTACTTTTTATTGATTGATTGAAAACACTTTATTGAACAACATAAGAGAAAAAAAAGATAAGTACAATAATTAAGAAAAAAAAAGTTTATTGTAAAAAAAGGTTTCAAAAATGTTTGCAATAGCAAGCCGTGACGTCATATTTATTCAGCGTCATTGATGTACTAATTTTGTGACTTTGATTAATTGAAAATTGAGGATGTGATGGAAAACAAAACGAGTGAGGTTGTTTTCAAATGTCAGAAGGACAATTTCGGTAATAATACTTCATAATTTGTAGTTGATGCAGTCAACTGCCCTATTGGCTCATCAGCCGATCGGTTGCATAAGGCCATTTACAATTCCCTTAGGGAGTTAATCGCGACATAGAAATACTAACTGAGCGACTGACAACATTATTTTATTCGTAACTGTCTGATCCGCCACTCCTCGACAGTATGATCACCAAATCCAACGAACCTAATATCGCTCGCTTCGCTCGCTCAACTTAACATTGTAGTCTCTCAGTCAGTAATCCAAGCAGCTCAATTTATAATTTCCCTTAGTAAAAGGCCTACAGTAGAATAAAGTAGGACCTTAAATATGGTACATCTGAAATAGCTGAAAAAATACTGGGGCTGCTGCGCTTGGCACTAAAGAACCTCGAGGAATCTGGTCAATTCGTTAAGCAAACTATGGCCTCCCAGTGCAAAATAGATTCATCAAGCAATCAGCTGATTCATTTGTATGAGAGAAATCGCTAGGGCAAATTGTTTCATTTTTCGAATGGAAGTACCAGTGAAATTTTTTTAGCTACATATTTCAGATGGACCATAGTTATGAACAATTTAAATTTACTATTTTTAGCAATTACGTGGTTACAGTAAGTTGATTTTTTTAAGTACATATAGCTTGTTTATTTAATAGATACGCTTAAAATCTAAGAAAAAAATCCTATGAAACGCTGAACTCTTCCTTGAGCTTAATTTTTTCTAGGTAAAATTATTGCCCTCACACTAACATTAAAAAGATATACATATGTTTTTTTTTATTGGCTCATAGAGATTATCACATATTAAATTGGTAAGTAATAGGTTTCTTATAACTTGATATTTTAATAAATTTGTTTGTCTCTAAATAAATTTGTAATTAAGTAAAAAAAAAACTAAACACCAAAATGCTTAGAGCATAAACCTTAGAAGAATTTCATTCATGGCATATAAATTGCGTCTAATAAATAAAAATATTACAGAATAAAAAGCAGAGCGGAATCATTTGATAAATTACTGTCTTTGAATCCAACATTATTCAACTATATAAATTATGCAGTTTATTTAACATATATAACTATCACAGATCTTTGCACGATTTAAATATTTAAGAAAACTCTGCTGTAAGTAAATATTGGCACTAAACAAAACACTCATTATCAAAACTAATTAAAAATTGTACTGCGCTGCGGTGTGAAAATGCAATTAAGGCGACGCATTGGAAACTTTGGTAGCTGGGATCCAGATTTTTCTCAGCAATTACAAAACATATGAAAGTGATATTTTGTAACCCGATTCTTCATTTCAATAACATCATTTTGTCAGTTGCAGAAACACGATCCGTTAAATTTTATAAAAGAAAAAAATAAATCAACGAAACGTCTTTTAAAACAGAGATTTGCATTCTACAGGCAAGCCAGACCGATTCAATACCTCTAAATTTTCTAAGTCGATTAGTCTAAACACACACACCTCAACATGCCTGATGGATTTTTTGAAATTAATTGTAGTTTTTAACTGAAACGAAAAAATAATGAAAAAGTGCAAAAGTGTGGTTATTTTCTTTACTCTTTACACGTAAAGAAAAAGACAGAGACAACTGTTCTAACCAATGCCTCGCCTTAACCCTTCAAGTGTGATTCAAAATGCCTTTTGTTTTTAACAATCTTCTTACAACTCCGTGTTAGTGGTGGAAAAATACAACTTGTCTCAACAACAGAGTTGTTTATGGTATTAATCTCTGAATCGTATGTCGTATACACAATATATCAATAGCTAGTGTAGTATTACAATTTTTACTACCTTTTAAACGTCCATTCTCTTCGATTTAAACTTTAGGTCGACTTGTTAAAAAAGTAAAACACGGGGATGATACAAACATAAAAATTAATCTAATTTGTCGGTCCCTCCACAATTATTGGTATTGTTTATCGCCATAACTGTTTTCTGCAGCAAAGAAATTAAAGATCGAATTTCAAAAGAAATATAATTTTGAATTTTCACCTTTTCTCACAAACATGCATAAAAGATAATAATAATAGCGTCAAAGATTCGCTGGGGAAACAGTATAGGTAAAATCAATATGTAAAATGGTAATAATTTTCGTGTAACACAATACTTAATTATTTAATAAAACGCAATGCTAATATTTGACGCTATTAAACAAAATGATGTTATATATAATACTCAGAGGGCAAATCAAATACGGTGTCATCTGGCCCCAAATTGGAATTTCCTGTACTATGGTAATAACCACAGACTGATATACATACTTAAATAAATTTAAATAAATACATACATTAAACTCCCAAACACAGATCAAACAAACCAGTTCCTCAAAATAAATGTTTGCCCTGAGTGGGAATCGAACCCACGACTCTCGACCCAGCAGACAGGTGCGCTTAACACCTGGACCACAGGATCAGTAATGTTTGGCAATAAATGTGTTTACTTTGACATGCGGTTGAGTCATATGCGTGGCATCAAGCATGCGGGTTCACACTTAAATAATTGTTTCATTTATCTATCAGCGGGTCGCGGACCATCGTTAATTAAAATTACATATAGCACAATTAACAGTTTACACAATATATGGCTGAAAGACTGCAATCGGAATGACGCGATATGAGTATCCATGTTTGAAAGCGATTGCATAGAGTAATAGGGTAGTTGCCTACTAGTCATTTGAGTTACTTTTTATTATGCGTCAAAAACGGAATTTGTTTAAAAAAAATGATAATCAGAAATGCTAAAAACGTTAAAAAAATGACTTCAATCGCTACAACCAAGTAGAATTAAAAGTACTCAACGGATTTTGATACAATTTATATAGGAGCAAGCTGGTAGCATATACTATTAAATAAAAAAAAAACTGACAATAGGTTCATAATTTGAGAAGATATCGAGTAACAAACATAGAAGAAAAAACATACAGTCCAATTGAGACCCTCCTCCTCCTTTTTTGAAGTCACTTGAAAATGTTTCAAATAGCAACGCGTGACGTCACTCTTTTCAGCGTTGTTGATGGACTAATTTTGTGATTCTGATTGAATAAAAACTAATGACGCCATGGAAAACAAAGCTAAACATAACACTTTTTCCTAGCGCCTTTCAAGGCATTGCAACGTCGCGCGGTGGACGAATGTACTCATATCACGTCAATCCCAGCTGAGTGTGCACTATACTAGTCGACGTGCTCGTGGCAGACGGGTGCGTCGTCGAGGTTCTTACCTGAGCCGCAGAGCGACGCGTCGTCGCCGACGCTCAGGTCGTCCTGCGAGCTGCTCATGCGCACTGCAAATACAAACAGATTCACGTTTATTAATATATTACCTAACGTCATATATAACAAAATACCGCAGTCGTTTAAAGATCTGCCTTTCAATAGATTTAAGAAAACCCTACATGAATGGCTTCTTCATAATATGTTCTATTCTCTTGATGAGTTTTTGGGTCACAAATTATGATGTATAGTCATGGATTAAATTTAAAGTTTTTTTGTTTTGTTTCTATCTATTTATTACTATACTAAAATGTGCATGCTGTTGTTCTATATGGCTAAACAAGTGATTCCTACTTTAATAATAACGAACATCATTTTACTTACTGTACCTTGTTTAAAAGCAAATAAATACTTACTTACTTACTAATCTACAGAGTGTCACAAATTATTCTAATACATGTAAGATGATAACGACTGGTATTATGGAATCTATTAACATTAATCTACAGTATTTCTTTTAACCTTATGTAATTTCCTTATCCTGCCACGTACCAATGTTATTTCATATTTAGATTTCATATGTACGTGTATCCGACGCTCTTACGGTGAAGGAAAACATCGCGAGGAAACCTGCACACGCCTGCGGAGAAACTCGCAGGTTGTGTGTGAAGTCGACCAACCCGCACTGGGCCCGCGTGGTCGACTAAGGCCCGAAGAGGGTAGGCTCGAGCCCCTCGGTGGAAACGTATATGAGCTGATATGATGAATTTCATTAATATTTACACACCTCTCATGGCAGATTTTGCTGAAACTTTTCCTGTTTTACGTAATAGCTTATTATGTACCCAAAATAATCAAATAAATCTGTTTGACTTTGGCTTTGGTGAAAGGGGGGCTTGCATTTAACATAGGTACTGAACAACTTTCCCTAAAACGTACGCGTAGTTGATTCTCAAAAAAAATATTTCGAAGCTCCAAACAAAAGTGCATGAAATTGGTTATTCAGCGTATCGATTTGTGTGAAAAGTTCTTTTTGTTTTGCTTCTTGAAAAAAAAAAGTTAAATATTTTGAGTCCGCAAGGTAGATTACCAACCCCCCTGGGCCCGCGTGGTAGAGTAAGGCCCGGTCAGCCTAATTTAGGGTAGGCTCGATCCCCTCGTATATGAGCTGATATGATGATTTTGAGTCGAAGCTCCCGCTTATGGCGCTAACATTAATTTTGCCTCCGCTTGCTTCTTCTTAAACACGCTACGGATTTAAATACGGTTTTCACTAATAGAACGAGCGATAAACGAGGAATGTTGGTATATCGCCGCAAACCGCTTATCTTATCTGAGTATTGCAACTAAATATCAATGTAAACAGTAATGGCCAGCTCCCCATTTTGTTGGGGAATCTCGGTAAGCCCGTTTCTATTTTCGGCATCATCGTAACTTATTATCAGGTGAGATGATGGCAAGGACTTACCAATTGTGAAAAAAGGTCACTTTTGTCAGCAGTGTTGCGCCCGTTGATTATCTATAGGGTGGACTCGACGAAAGTTGTTGATTATGACGTTGGAACCTCACAGCCACTCTATCTGCTTCCACCTATGTATGCGCTCCTAAATACATCATCTCTTGTAAAGCTCACCCCTGCCAGCGGCGCGCCTGTTGACGTTCATATAGAGGGTGTATTCAAGGCATTGTAGCCCGTTGTTGTTGATGATTTTGAAGCCGCTTAAACTGCTTCCATCTGTGCATGCGCTCCTAAACACAGCATCTCTTATAAAGCTCACCCCTGCCAACGGCGTGCCTGTTGACGTTCATATAAATAAAGGATAGGTTTGAGGCACTGTAGGCTGTTGTTGTTGACGAAGTTAAAGCCGCAGAGCCGCTAGATCTGCTTCCCCACCTGTGCATATACTTCTAAACACAGCATCTCTTAAAAGCTTACCCCTGCCAGCGGCGCGACCGCTAACGTTCTTATAGAGGGTGGACTCGAGGTACTGCAGCCCGTTATTGTTGACGACGTTGAAGCCGCACAGCCGCTCGGTCTGCTTCCACCTGTGCATGTACTTCTAAACACAGCATCTCTTAAAAGCTTACCCCTGCCAGCGGCGCGACCGTTAACGTTCTTATAGAGGGTGGACTCGAGGAACTGCAGCCCGTTATTGTTGACGACGTTGAAGCCGCACAGCCGCTAGATCTGCTTCCACCTGTGCATGTACTTCTAAACACAGCATCTCTTAAAAGCTTACCCCTGCCAGCGGCGCGACCGTTAACGTTCTTATAGAGGGTGGACTCGAGGAACTGCAGCCCGTTATTGTTGACGACGTTGAAGCCGCACAGCCGCTAGATCTGCTTCCACCTGTGCATGTACTTCTAAACACAGCATCTCTTAAAAGCTTACCCCTGCCAGCGGCGCGACCGTTAACGTTCTTATAGAGGGTGGACTCGAGGAACTGCAGCCCGTTATTGTTGACGACGTTGAAGCCGCACAGCCGCTCGATCTGCTTCCACCTGTGCATGTACTTCTAAACACAGCATCTCTTAAAAGCTTACCCCTGCCAGCGGCGCGACCGTTAACGTTCTTATAGAGGGTGGACTCGAGGAACTGCAGCCCGTTATTGTTGACGACGTTGAAGCCGCACAGCCGCTCGATCTGCTTCCACCTGTGCATGCGCTCCTAAACACATATAGACACATACATTTTTGGCCGTGTTATAAAGTAAGATTAAAGGCTGATCCAGAAGTAAAGAGACTTTTTTTCAATGTGCGTACTAATCAAAAAGAATAAATGTAGACTCAGTTTGGTTGGAGGCAGACCAATTTTTAAGCCAGCCTGGCTAGCTACCACGACATTATCTAATCTTTCCGCGAAACAATATGTGTTGCAGCATAAATATAGCCAGTTCTCCATTGCATGAATCTCGCTATCATTTTGAGATATGCCATCAGGTGAGATAATGCCAAGGGCTGTGACAAAGCCATTCTCTTTTTTTTTAAATCTGTTTTTAATTATTTTCTTTTCAATTTGTTTTGTTGTTTTATAATTTTTTTTGACTGACACTGTCTTCATTTATCTGTCCGTCTTCGTTTACCTATTCATATCCTTTGACCAATATAACAGCCACGGACGGGCCTACGCGAACAGCTGTTTTGATGCCTACAGAATGAGCGCATTCGCTCATTTCACTTTAGTCGATCAGTATTCCCCAAATGGGTTGAAGGTTGAAATTAGTGTAATTTATTATCTCATTCGTGGTACACGTTCCGAGTACGTCTCTCTATGTCTGTCATTGTTTTTATTTGAACGAGACTCGTTAGACTACAGTGGTGTGAGTGTGTGTAGTTGTATTTGACTCATTTTTTATGGATATGGCCGATCCATTATATTTGGTCGAAGTTCATATCTCACACCTTTTTTATTTATTTTTGTCTGGAATAATTTTTATATCATTAAAAAGTGGTGGTAAAAGTATATTTTTACTAATTCGGACCCTGCTCTTCCACCAAAAAACCCCAAGTCTTAATTTTATTTTTGTGCTGGCTCAGACGCGATTGGGGGTGCGTCAAGGCATTAGGGTACTAATTGTGCCTTTCATTACAAGATTTTCGGCACGTTAATGTTCCAGTTTTACCTACGCCGATAGCGCCATTAAGGTAAAGGAGCAAAAGTAAAGGGTGAATACAACATTGGATACTTTTTATGCCCATAGTTCCCGAGGAATTTGGAAAAAACTCGAGTCCACTCTCAAATAAAACAGACTTCGTGGCATAGTTGTTAATCCACTTGCTTCACATCAGGAGTGGAGGGTTCGATTTTCGGCGGGATCTAACTTTGTAATTTGTAAGACTTGGTTTGTTTATAGCAGGGCACTTTCTAGCTACCACCATCTTATTTAAGTCTTGCAGCCAATTACTAAATTTAACAGCATTGATATATTCCGGCATGAAAAAGATAGCCAGTTCCCCATAAATAAGCCCGTTTCCATCTTCGGCAACATCCTCGCTCACCATCAGGTGAGGTGATCACAAGGGCACGCCAATTCGGTAGTTATCATACATACAGTCATCTGGCTTACTCTGGCCTACTTTTTATGAACTGCCAAAAACAAGATTTTGTTCCAAAAAATGATTGTAACCTCAGTCAGCTTCAAAAAACATTCGATATCCAATTCCGACCGACGATTCGATCCAATTGGACCGATGACCTGGTGAAGGTCGCGGGAAGCCGCTGGATGCGGGTAGCACAGAACCGGTCGTCGTGGAAATTCTGGGGGGAGGCCTATATCCAGAAGTGGACCTCCTTCGGCTGATATGATGATTATGATCCAATTCCGCCCTACCAAAAGGTAATCCTTGACTTCACATCCGTTACGGCTAGTCATCAACCAGTCCTGCGCTGTCCGCACCCAAGGGATTCCAACGAACTTCACTAGGTCGTCAGTCCACCAAATGGGAGGTCTGTCTACGCTACGTCTTCCGGTGTATAGTCGCCACTCTCGAGAACTTTAGTACCCCAACGGCTATCTGTATTAAAAGCTACATGCCCCGCCCACTGCCACTTAAGTTTAGCAATTATTTGAGCTATGTCGGTTTGATTGATTCTCCTATAGATCTCCTCATTTCTAATTCGATTGCGTAGTGAAACTCCGAGCATAACTCGCTTCAGCGCCCTTTGGTTGACCTTGAGCCTTGTTATGAGGCTCATTGTAAGCGACCACGTCTCAGTTACGTATGTGATCACTGGCAAATGTCATGACTATGTCTTTTCAACTCACAGTTTAGTCTTGAGACACTTCGGCATTTGGGACGTGGATTTGGGGAAAATCACATATTCTTTGAAAATTTCAGCAGGCTACCTATTAGAAATAAAGAAAGATAACAGTCCTTTAAGTCGGGCAGACAGGCTGACGGACGGACAAACAGACAGCGTAGGCTTAGTAATAGGGTCTCGTTACCTGGTACGGAGCCCAAAAAATAACATCCATGTGGGCGAAGCCGCGGGCAAAAGCTAGTAGTCATAAAAAATGTACCCACGTTGGCGAAGCCGGTAGCAAAAGCTATCACTTTATAAACTCATCAATTTTAATCATGACAATGGGTCCAACCGTTGCAAAAAAAACACGTCAAAACACAACCCAAGCCTTCCAGCTCAGAACTAGTAAAAAACCAGAACCCGCATACGTCTATAAAGTGATGAAACTTGTAACTCTAAAATTTTTTTTTGTTGCGTTTTAGTTATGTATGTTTGTAGATATATATATTTATGTGTGCGTGTGTGTGTTTATATAATCGTGGCTGCTTGAACCACCTCTCTGTAATAAAATGTACTATGAAAATGTAGGTTGCCCTTATTTAGTTTTGAGTAGTATATTAAGGATTCTATAGCTTTGAATAGTTTTGAAGTTTTGGCCCATCTAAATCCTGCATGCACGTGGTTTATTTTTGTAGGTAAGGGCTTGTGCACAAATCACGCGAGGTCTTTTTTGACCCCCTCCTTCGCCCTGGTGATATTCGGTGAGGTCCCCTCACAGGTGTATTCATTTTTTACTTTTAACGAAACCGAGAAAAACTACTCATGTGTTCCATTTTTTTCTTTTTAGGTCTCCTTATACCTACCTCTCCCAACGTGATCTGTCGTGGTTTTTTCGTGTCCCCCTTATCGAACCTCACATGATTTGTGCACAAGCCCTAAACAAGCAGTGGTCCTTTCTAACTTATCCAACTTAAAAAGTTTTAAAATCTAACTTAAAAATGGCAATACTACAGCTGTTTTGTAATTGGAGTGGACTGTATAAATGATTGTCACAAATTGTTCGACACTGGTTATATTTATTTCACAAATTAGGTGAAATTTACACGGTTTTAAGGTTTTATCTTTTTTTTAATTAGGGAAATCAAGAGCGGCGTGATGCGACGACTCGGTAAGAAACGAAAGAGACAGTTATATTGAATGAAAGAGAAAACAACTTTGCGTTTCGGGAAACGCATAGAATTCAATAATTAATATTGAACAACCGCCAAGGGAAGGAAGACAGGCGTGGAGTTTTTGACTCGCGTACGCGCTATAACATTATCGCTGTAAGCGGGTTCTGGATTGTTCTGTATTTTGAGCCTACCAGTTACCAAGAGCACATTACCGCTACCACCGTCCCATCTTTTTAAAATAGAAATACCGTCACTAACTTTACGGACCTGTAACTCTTGCGTGACCTCATTCAGTGCGGTCCGAGCCTCCACTATGGATCGGTCGACGTCATCGATGGACTTGCCGTGCGTGGACACGAACGCGCCCACTAAACTCGAACGCTTCTTACGCAGTTTCTCACACTGAAATAAAAAAAAAACAAGAAGGTATTTTAATGCCAATTTTAATTTTCCGAATTAGAAGTTGACATGGTGACCCAGAAGTGGCAGTGGGCAGGGCACATAGCTCGTAGAACAGATGGCCGATGGGGCAATAAAGTTCTCGAGTGGCGACCGCGCACCGGAAAACATAGGGAAGGCAGGCCTTCCACGCGATTGACCGACGAACTGGTGAAGATGCGGGCAGCGCAAGACCGGTCGTCGTGGAAATCCTAGGGGGAGGCCTTTGTCCAACGTGGACGATTTTCGGCCGATATGATGATGGTGACCCCAGCTATTCTATCTGTTGAATTCCACCTTGTCAATATTCTTGGTGAAATGATAAAACTCATTTCTTTGCGTTGTATTTACCAGTGCTATATTTTCCAGCATTTCTTCCTCAAAAACTGTATAGCCATATAATATAATTATTAGGTCGGGGGGAAAATTATTCGTATTTTGTATGACAATTCAATCAGGGCGACCAGAGCGAGCTGCATCTTGAACGTAAAAATTTTCAAGTCTGGAAACGCTTGAACCAAGTTTGTGCTACTGACTGATACTGCATTAGGTCCATAAATAGCACAAATTCATCCACACATCCATACATACAAACTTTCCCGTTTATAATATTATTAGGATTATTTACTCAGTATGTTGTAATGAGAACCAAGATTCCGCACCAGCTCAAAAAGCGAGAAGTACTTGGCTAGCCGTGCGTGATATCGACTTTATCAAGCACAAGGAATGGCCCTCCTCCAGCCTAGACTTGATTCCGTTGGATTACAAAGTGAGAGATTCTTGCGTTTAACCGGACTGCGGTTCCTGACCGCCTGGTGTGCGGAAACGCTTAATGTGATTCAGTCATTAAAACGTTAGAATCCAAGATTTACTGACAACTGAATATGATGTTTCAAATGTCATAACTACGAGTAGATGCCGATTGCAGTTCTACCAATTTATCTGTGAAGCGTCATACTTCAATAAACAGGTTAGTGTCTAGTCACCCACTGCGTACAAGTGTTCCCTAAAGAGGTTAATGTGTAGTCATCTACTGCATACAAGTGTTCCCTAAACAGGTTAGTGTAGTCATCTACTGCGTACAAGTGTTACCTAAACAGGTTAGTGTAGTAATCTACTGCGTACATGTGTTCCCTAACCAGGTCAGTGAAGTCACCTACTGCGTACAAGTGTTCCCTAAACAGGTCAGTGTAGTCACCCACTGCGTACAAGTGTTCCCTAAAGAGGTTAGTGTGTAGTCATCTACTGCGTACAAGTGTTCCCTAAGCAGTTTAGTGTAGTCACCTACTGCATACAAGTGTTCCCTAAAACTTTTACCAGATAGGCGACATTTTACCGTTTCTATTATTAACTTACTGATTGGCCAATTGGCCATGATTACAATATTTGTGTAAATTTAAACGCGGTGAGGAAACATGTCCATACTTACATTTGACATTTTTTTTTAATTTGACCTATATTTTTCGCTACACGTGATGCAATTTTCTATATCACTCATTTTAAACGCCAATGGCAACATAACCTATGACTTTTGACCTATATTTTTCGCTACACGTGATGCAATTTTCTATATCACTCATTTTAAACGCCAATGGCAACATAAGTCAGTTCACAGAAAACTTGGTAGATCTGTGCGCAAGTTACTTTAGAGATTGCCAGTCTTGTTTGTAAGTGTCTTTGACCCCAACTCACCGCTTCCCTAGCTACTTGAAGCTGCATCTCCGCCTGCTGCTTCTTGCGCAGGTATGCGCGGTTCTCCACCTCATGTGTGAGCTGCAGCCACTGCTGCAGGCCCGGGGGCGGCGCCCAGCACCTGTCCTCCAGTTCGCCTTCAGCGCGCCGGAGCTCGGCTCGCAACATCTGAAAGTGGAGAAGGAAATGTATGGAGTTATTAAAATATCTGCCAAGGGTTGCTTTTACTCATAAAAGTGAACAACTTGTACCTGTAATGATGTGTGTTTTTGTCATCATCATTTCAGCTCATATACGTCCCCACCGAGTGTCTCGAGCTTAACCTGAATTAGGGCGATCGGGCATTAGTCGACCACGCGGGCCCAGTGGGGGTGTTCGACTTCTCACAGAAATTTAGAGTTTCTTCGCAGAGGTTTCCTCACTAAGGGTTCCCTTCACCGTAAGAGTGTCGGATAAACGGACATATGAAATCGAAATTCGAAAACACATTGGTATAATCGCCATCAAATATGTCGTAGCAGGCGAGATGTGCAAGTATTTCCGAGCGTGTTGAATTTCAATTAATTATGTACACTAGAAGTTGCTATCAATATCTAAACATCTAATTTGTCATTAATATCTGAGCAGCTGATTTAAAAAAAAAATCTTACACACCACGAGCTAAAAATGTTTCTTACTTTCCACGCAACTACTGAACCGATTTTATTGAAATTTGGAATGGAGGTAAATTAAACGATAGAATAAATCATCATCATATCAGCCAAAAATCGTCCACTGCTGGACAAAGGCCTCCCCCAAGGATTTCCACGACGACCGGTCCTGCGCTGCCCGCATCCATCGGCTTCCCGCGATCTTCACCAGGTCGTCGGTCCACCGCGTGGGAGGCCTGCTTACGCTACGCGGTCGCCACTCGAAAACTTTACTACCCCAACGGCCATCTGTTCTACGAGCTATGTGCCCTGCCCACTGCCACTTCAGTTTAGCGATTCTGTGAGCTATGTCGGTTACTTTAGTTCTCCTGCGGATCTCCTCGTTTCTGATTCGATCACGCAGAGAAACTCCGAGCATAGCACGCTCCATTACCCTTTTCCACGTGCATTTCTTACTCCATATCCAAATTGCCCCACTCTCAGCTCACCATCGCTTCGTTTGCCCAGTTTCGCGTTAAAGTCCCTCATAACAACGGTACAATGGGTCCTGGTACTATGTAAGGCTGTAGAAATGTCCTCATACATAGTCTCTACCTCGTCATCGGAGTGTTCCGTAGTCGGCGCGTATACCTGTATGACCTTCATCGAATACCGTTTGGTAATTCTGAGTATAAGGTATGCTACCCTTGTCGAAAGGCTCACGATTTGGACCACATTGTTAATCAGGGACTTGTGGACGAGAAACCCGTCACCACCCTGGGACTGTTGGTCGCCCTCCCGGAAATAGAGCAGGTTTCTGGATTTAAGGATCATGGTGTCCTCTCCCTCTCTCCGGACTTCACATAAACCTACGATATCCCACCGTAACCTGCTCAATACAAGGAGTTCTGTAAGTTTCTCGTCAGTCCGCAGTGTACGCGTGTTGTAAGTTGCCAGGGCCAAAGGTCGTTGGGTTTGGTAGCCTGGCATCTGCCGGGGATTCTTCGCACCCCCCATCCCGCCGTTACCATGACTGCTACCGGAGCCAGGAATAGCGGGGACTATGGGCCGTTTTTTGGGTGTGGATTTCATAGGGGGGGTTTTTGCCGTAATCGCCACGCTTGGCAGGCGGGTTGGCGATCGCAGTTTGATTGCAGGTGTGTTGCAATGCACGGAGAGACGCTGCTGCCCATCCTCCGGTTTTAAGTCCCTTAGTCGTCTCTTACGACACCCATTGGAAGAGATGGGATGGTCCTATTCTTAGCCGGGAACCATAAGGCCAGAAGAATAACATAAAATACTTTTAATCCCCGAAATACACATTTTCCGAGTGATCTTCTAGAAAAAAACTTAATTCCACGTTTGCGAGCCGCGCATTGTGCACCTTAAAAAAATGAAAACGGTATTTAATATTTTTAGCTCGTTGTGTGTGAAGAATATATTGAAAAATCAGCTGCCCAGATATTTAGTTCAAATTTTAATAACTCCTTGTGTATATCATCATATCAGCTCATATACGTCCCCACCGAGGGGCTCGAGCCTACCCTGAATTCGGCCGATCGGGCCTTCGATTCGGGCTGGTCGAATTCACACACAACCTGCAAGTTTCTTCGCAGGCGTGTGCAGGTTTCCTCACGATGTTTTCCTTCACCGTAAAAGCGTTGGATAAACGTACATATGAAATCTAAATTTGAAATCACATTGGTACGTGGCAGGTTCGAACCACGATCTCCCGGACAGGAAGGCGGCGGCCCTAGCCATTACGCCACCGACGCTAACATAGGGAATAGTAAATAATAATAATAGGAATATTTGTCGAAACGTGTTTTAACCGAATTCAAATAAAGAGATTATCAATTCGACCCGTTTGTTAGTTATGAATGTTACATTTGTTGGAATTGCACAATATTTATGTACGTTAGTCTATGTGGGTAACCTTTACCTCTATTTCAGCCTTTAGTTGTGATACTTCTAAATCGGAAGACGTAGAATTCAATATGGGAGTATCTCCAGCCTCCCTCAACCGTTTTTCTAAATTCTTCTTTTCTGTGGTTGCGCTTTCCTGCAACAAAACGTCAGTATATAAAAAATTCTTGAGCTTTAGGAAAACGATTGTCTACATAGAAAACTTCAATTTATAAACATATAATACCTTCATTTACATTCCCTCTCGTATATCTACCAGATACGCTAAAACTACCAGGTTTATGATATAAAGTCCCACTTTCCTACCCCTTGGGCATACAGTGAGGGCCGCTATTCCTGCCAACATCATAAGGTAACAAACAACATAACAAGGACCAGTTACGGTAGGTCTTGCCGCCAAGACGTTTGTCCTGGTACTCTGCAAGGCGAGTGCCTCGTGGAAGAGAACCACAACCTACTGTCCAGGTAGGTCCCGGAGCTGTAGGCACGCTCACCTCCCGCGGCTTTCATTAGCAGTCACCGTCATTAACAGTATCATCATATCAGCTGAAAGAAGTCCACTGCTGTACAAAGGCAAGCAAGGATTTACACAACGACCGGTCCTGCGCTGCCTACATCGCTACTCATCATCATCATGATATCAGCCGAAGAACGTCCACTGCTGGACGAAAGCCTCCCCCAAGGATTTCCACAACAACCGGTCCTGCGCTGGCCGCATCGAGCGGCTTCCTGCGATCTTCACAAGGTCGCCGGTCCACCGTGTAGGACGCCTGCCTAGCTACGTTTTCCGGTGCGCGGTCGCCACTCAAGAACTTTATTAACCCAACGGCCATCTGTTCTACTATCGCTGCTCAAGTAGAACTTATTTCTTGGTCGGCCTCTTTAACGAACAAAGTATAGAAGAAAGAGACATAAAGTGACTTGTTTCTTTTAATTCAATATTGGGAAGCGTTTGACTTCTATTTATTGATTGAACTGAATTAAACCATGGCGTAATGGTTAAGTCCATTAGCTTCACATCACGAGGTCGCGGGTTTAATTCTCGGCGGAGTCTTTGACTTCTATTTATTGATTGAACTGAATTAAACCATGGCATAATGATTAAGTCCATTAGCTTCACATCACGAGGTCGCGGGTTTGATTCTCAGCGGAGTCTAACTTTGTAAGACGAGGTTTGGCTAGTGGAAGGGCATTTTCTAAGCCTGCCTGACTAGCAACCACCAACTTATCTAAGTCTTGCCGCCAAGTATCAATGTTAACAGCATTGATGTGTTCCGGCTTGAAGATAAGATAGCCAGTTTCCCATTGCGTTGGGGAATCTTGGTAAACCCGCTTCCATCTTCGGCATCATCGTCACTTACCATCAGGTGAGATGATGTCAAGGGCTTACCAAAATGTAAATAAAAAAAATCCACTAACTAAATACTAATGTGTAGAAAAACAATATTAAAACAAACACACTTAACGTAAGATCACACATTCAACAAATTATAAAACGGCAAAATAGTATCAAATAATAATACAATAATTTTAAGGGTTGCTATCATAGCAAAAATCAATTTATATTTTTCTTCTCAATAATTGCTCTAACGATTTTAATAAAACTCTGTATGTTACTATAACTTTATGTGTAGTAGAAACACGCCGTAGTTCGTTATTCCAGGAAAATTTGGAATAAGTTACCTGTCATACAAATCCAGGTTGTCTCAAAAATGGCTTTAACGATTTTAATGAAACTGTGAATAACTAGGAGTTCATAAGGCCTACTACACTAGGTAGTTCATTATTGCAGAAAAAAATCAGAATAAGGTACCTCCTACACAAAGCCAAATTATATTCTAATTTTTTATTAAGTCTGATACATATTCTTTGCCACTAAGTCACCGAAGTATTTATTGTTGATTTGTGTTTGCCCGATTACGCTAGACACTGAAGGCTTCGTGAGAAAGTATGCACAGCCTGGCTGTACAATAGGGATGACGAAAGCATCATAAATAAATTATGAACTCTTGATCACTAAATTGAACTTCAGAAAACCTTACTCGTTTTGTTTTCCATCAAGTCTTCGATTTTTAATTAATCAAAATCTCAAAATGGAAGGCTTCGTGAGAAAGTATGCACAGCCTGGCTGTACAATAGGGATGACGAAAGCATCATAAATAAATTATGAACTCTTGATCACTAAATTGAACTTCAGAAAACCTTACTCGTTTTGTTTTCCATCAAGTCTTCGATTTTTAATTCATCGAAATCTCAAAATGAGTACATAAATGACGCTGCAAAACTATGACGTCACGCCTACGTATTTCAAACATTTTTTAGAACAAAATGTCGTTTTTGACAGAAGATAAAAAGTAAATCAGATGACTAGCATTCGTCATCCCTATTTATCGTCCGTTATGCATAGGACCGTTTAACAACCGTTTATCAGATAAAGGTGTGCGAACTCGTGAAGGTAAATCAGAAAAATCGTTCTTTCAAAAATAACACGTTACGTGTACGTGTAGCGCGTGGGTAACTTAAACATTGAGGTAAGTAAGTACTCGTACTTATGATTCACACAGGGAAAAATATAAACTTAATGACCTGTTCACGTGTGTGGTCCGGTAGTTGGAATCTTACCACCATTCTTCAAACCTGATTACTAAAACTCTTCTAAATGCGAGTTGGACGAAATGCGTGTTGGTCAAAATAAGACTTTGTAATACTATTATTATAATATTTGGACAAATCGCGTATGGAACCAATAGCAAAGAAATCACTTCAAACACCGTTTTTTGTTTTATTTACATAAATTCACCCACGATATAACTAA
The DNA here is from genome assembly GCA_947284805.1 of Coleophora flavipennella. Classification (NCBI taxonomy): domain Eukaryota; kingdom Metazoa; phylum Arthropoda; class Insecta; order Lepidoptera; family Coleophoridae; genus Coleophora; species Coleophora flavipennella. The sequence continues at coordinate 5,883,063 of OX369255.1, read as the reverse complement.
CGTATTATAAATACTATTATAATATTTGGACGAATTGCGTATGGGACCAATAGCAAAAAATCACTCAAACACCGTTTTTTGTTTTATTTACATAAATTCACCCACGATGTAACTAACGTATTACAAATACTATTATAATATTTGGACGAATCGCGTATGGGATCAATAGCAAAGAAATCACTTCAAACACCGTTTTTTGTTTTATTGACATAAATTGACCTCCGATGTAACTTTAGAAAGAAATTTTTTTTTGGATTTTTTTTATATTGACAAAAATTTAAAAAAGTGAACGCTAAAACACCGTTTTTGGTAACAAAAGGTGTGCACAGTCCGAAGTTTCGAACACCAATGAGGAAACGCGCGATGCGGCCAGGACGGAAGGATAATAAAACCTATCTGACTTATGCCTTCACGCACGCCAGGTTAGAACTCGGAAAACACCGGAGGCTGGCATGGAATTCCACTAAGTCGCCGCCATCGCAGCCTTCCTCAGCGTTTACATGTCCCGCAGCGCAACCGGCCCGTACTATAAATCACTTACTTGTTCTAGCCTAGCCTTCTCTAATTCCTTCTGCATGTCATCTAGTGCCATCTCAGCCTTCCTCAGCGTCTCCATGTCTCGCAGCATGCGTTTGACCTGGTCGCGACTGGCCCGGCCGGCCCGCAGCGCCGCCCACCCGCCGACCAGCGCGCCGAGGAGCAGCGAAGCGAGAAGCCAGTCTTTCCATCTGCTGCCTTCTGAAAGGAATTCGGTGTTAGTTTGGTGCAACTATTTAGATTTTAGTTTGGGCAGAGCAAATAACTCATGGAATGAACAAAGTTGAGTAAGTATCGGGCCTTAGTCGACCACGCGGGCCCAGTGCGGGTTGGTCGACTTTACACACAACCTTCGATTTTCTTCGCAGGCGTGTGCAGGTTTCCTCACGATGTTTTCCTTCAGATAAACGATATGAAATCAAAATTCGAAAACACATTGGTATATGGCAGGGTGGTAGGATACGAACCACGACCTTCCGGGCAGTAGCAAAGTATATATATATTAGTACTAACATACAGTATGGACACTCCCTGTCGCTCTCTAGATTCCGACCTCACCCCCCTCGTTACCCAGATTGATGCAGATTGGTTATAGTTTGATTCTGAATGTATGGGATTACGCCCCGTGATTTTGTTTGCTGCGTCATCATTTGTTTTTAGAAATGTAATTTCACGACCGTTGTGTGCAGTGTCCGGGGTGTGACAGGAGGTAGCAAGCAGCCCTAGCCGTTAAACTATCGACGCTCACATAATGTAAATTTACAGCACCTATACAATTACAATGGTTTTTAATCAAATTAAACATTGTAGTATTCCTTGTCTTTAGGTACGTTAAACGTATGCTGTACGCATGATTTATTAAACACGGTAACCTCACTTTATTCAAATATATACCATAACAAGATGTCCTTTCTACTTTACCTTCTATTAAGTATGACTGTATTTATCAGAAGTATCTGGGCGACCAAACTTTGCTCGGAAAAACCAAAAATTAAATATCAAAAAATACAAAAAGATTCGATCGAACCGAAGATCAAACTTATTATTTACGAGTTAAGGCCAACGTTTTGACCACTGGCCTATCGTTGACATATCTGGTGCGGCGAAATTACCGATCTTATTATTGCACGTATCTTATTTCTACCGCCTCCGTGGCGTAATGGTTAGTCCATTCGCTTCACACCAGAAGGTCGCGGGTTCGATTCCCGGTGGGGTCACTTGTAAGACTCGGTTTGGTTGGCGGTAGGGCATTTTCTAAGCCTGCCTGGCAAGCTACCACCATCTTATCTAAGTCTTGCCGCCAAACATCAGTGTTAAAAACATTGATGTGTTACGGCTTGAAGATTTTTTTTTAATTAAAAATTTGAGTATAAGATAGCCAGTTCTCCATTGCGTTGGGGAATCTTGGTAAGCCCGCTTCCATCTTCGGTAACATCGTCACTTACCATCAGGTGAGATGATGCCAAGGGCTTACCAATTGTGAATAATAAAAAAATAAAAAAAGACGTGCGTAAAAACTAGGAAAAACTAATTTTCTTAGATTCATATCCCAGGTTTCATGACCTAGCTAGATCGATTTTTCGCCCCCATATAGTAAATTCTATCGAAATTTAATCGAAGCCGTTTTTGAGAACATGATTACAAATATACAATTATTGCTCGTTTTTGTATAGTATAATATTCTGCTCATATAGAGACGTATATGAGCTGTTATAATAATAATAATATTCTGATTTTAATTCCGATTTTCAAGCTCATTCTGGAGTTAATAGGAAACACGGGCGACATTTTTTCCATACAATCGTAGTCCCCTGTTTTCTCCCTGGATAATGAGTAATGACAAGAGAGCAAAAATGTTTTTCCATCAAACCTATATCTACCGAGGCCATGCCCCTATGATTTGTTTTTTCCCATATTCAAATTATAATAGGAAGTTGGAGCCTTCAAAAACTGAGAAAATTGCCCAATTGAAACGTCATTTTCAGACACCCACCAAAAAATAAACGCATATTAACAATAAAATGAAAACATAGAGGCATAGGTAAATCGCTCTTTTAATTATTTATGAAAAATATATTGCTCAAGTTTTGGAGGAGGAAATAGGGGACTACGGAATGCTGTTTTGGTCAACTTTACAACCTATTATCGGTCTGCGCTGCAGTTCTCCCTTTCTTTCTGTATAAGGAGAAGTTTAGGGGAGGGAGACAGCAACATTTTATTCAAATACCTATTCTGTAGACCGCGTTTCCTCTTAATTAGATCAGATTTAGTAGATAGTCGTTTATATGGAAAAATTTAAGCAATCGAAAAATATAGTTCTTTACCTCTACGGAACTTTACCTTGCACGAGTCCAACTCGCACTTGGCCGGTTTTTTTTATCAACAATTGTTAAGCCCTTGGCATCATCTCACCTGATAGTTAAAGTGACGATGATGCCGAAGATGGAAACGGGCTTACCAAGATTCCCAAACGCAATGGGAAACCGGCTTTCTTATCTTCAAGCCGGAACACATCAATGCTGCGAACATTGATGTTTGCCGGCAAGACTTGGACAAGATGGACAAGCCAGGCGAGCTCCAAATTCCGTTCCACCAATCAAACCGAGTCCCTCAAAGTTAGACCGTGCCGGGAATGGAACCCACAATCTCCTGATGTGAAGCTAATGTACTTAACCATTACGCCACGAACGTGGTCATAAAACGTTACAATTTAAGGTAATATTAAAACTTCTTAGAAGTAGGAATAGCGTTAACACTATAAAACAAATGCTTCAACCATGCCCAGCCGATTTGGATTCGACGATTGATCTCTTTCTTCAAATTGGACCTATCTAGCTGGACTGTTTGTCCCAGGTACACATATTCGGCAACAACTTCGAGTGTAAACCCTCCAACCTTCAAAGGAGTAGGTGTGGCACGGACGTTTGACATAATTTTCGTCATGTCCATGTTTATTCTAAGACCTACTTGATGAGAGGCTCTACTGAGGCCATCGAGCATTGTGCCTAAGCCGTCCATAGTCTCAGCCATGACCACGATATCGTCAGTGAATCGAAGGTGGGTTATGTACTCGCCGTTGATATTGACGCCGAGTCCACCCAAGTCCAAATGCTGAAAAACATATTCCAGGGCGGCGGTGAACAGTTTCGGAGATATGACGTCTCCCTGACTCACCCCTCGCTGCAGCCGGATACGTTCCGTTCCGAGTGATAATCCCGACAAACCGACATGATGGTATTTTCATACAAACACTTCAGTACTTCGATATATCGATAGTCAATTTGACACCGCTGGAGAGACTAACACAGTCCAAGTTTCGACCGATTCAAAGGCTGTTTCATAGACCACGAGCGCTAAGCATAGTAGCTGATTGTACTCTTCGGTCTTCTGTATAATCTACCGCAGCGTATGTATGTGGTCTATGGTACTTAAGCCTTTTCGAAAAACGGGCTTTTTGAGGCTGGAAGTTGTCAAACCTGCGTGCGACGAGATACGTAATGAATGACTCTCGAAAACAGCTTGTAGACATGACTTCAGCAGGGTATTGTCACCCTTTTTAAAGAAAAGCACGACCACACTTCTGTGCCATGCCGTAGGCGTTTGTCCCTCGAGTATAACGGAATTAAATTATTGTGCCACAGTGTACCATCGCGGATCTCATGTCGGCAACACAAAGCGCGGTTCAAGTGGCACGGCATTGGATAAAATATATATATAGAGACGCTTTCACACGAAAAGAAGAATGTATTATATCGTGGGATTAATAATCAAATTCCACTGGGTTTCGTTACAAATAACTTAATTTTAAACTGTTATATCCGTAAATACTTACTAATAGACCGTTACGAACATTTCGTAAATGACAGGAAGGAAACAAGTAGATATAAGTAGTTATAATAATCGTCCGGAAATGTTAGCTATTTAAGCAATTACTGCATGTCTGTCATTCTAATGGGCAGTTTTTTCAGGGTTTGTACACCCAAAGGGTGACCAATGGGACCCTATAACTGAGCCTCCGCTGTCCATCCGTCTGTCTGTCAGCGGCCTATATTTCATGAACTTGTGCGTTGTGGTTTGGGGTAGTCCACAGGAGCATGAAGTAATAATACATGATTTAAAAAGAATCCAATGGTTACATCGTTTGCCTGCCGCCTAACATTAGATTTAACAAGAGTTATTTTAACCGCGTAATGGTTAGTCCATTAGCTTCACACCAGGAGGTCACGGGTTCGATTCCCAGTGCGGTCAACTTGTAAGACTCGGTTTGGTTGGTGGTAGGGCATTTTCTAAACTTGCCTGGCTAGCTTCCACCATCTTATCTAACTCTTGCCGCCAAAAATCAGTGTTAACAACATTGATGTGTTCCAGCTTGAAGATAAGATAGCCAGTTCTCCATTGCGTTGGGGAATCTTGGTAAGCCCACTTCCATCTTCGGCATCATCGTCACTTACCATCAGGTGAGATCAGGTTTACCAATCCTTACTAATGTTATAAATGTGTTTGTTTATTTGTTTGTTACCTATTCACGCTTCAACACCTTAACCAATCTTGATGAAATTTGGCATGCAGGTAGCCAGTGTCACTGGGAAGGACATAGGCTACTTTTTATCCCGTGAAAATAGCACAGTCCGATGCAGTTCCTGAGGGAACTGAAAATATACTCATGGTTACCGAGGGATCTGGGGAATACTCATGTCCGCGCTCGCCAGCCGCTTGTGGCTCGCATCACTCACCCTAAAAGAAGCCGCGGGTAAAAGCTAGTGAATAAATAAATAAGAGTTTAAATAGTTACCATCATCACTTAAATGAACATAACGCCCGCTGAACAGCAAATGAACTGTGTAAGATGCTCCCAAAAAGAACCAGGTCTCAAACATTTATAACATCGCGTGTACAGATACAGCACATTTCACTGACATCACAATCAATGTTACTTTACAAAAAGAACCAGGTCTCAAACATTTATAACATCGCGTGCATAGATACAGCACATCACTATCAAATATCTATGTTACTTTAAAAATCGAGTAAATATTTATAAACAGATATATATTTTTTTACATCGAAAAGACTAAGGGGCTCCTACAAAAACCAAGTATCAAACATTTATAGCATCACGAGCACAGACATTATGTAGCACATTTCACTAAAAGCACAAACAGTGTTCCTTAACAAATCGAGGAGTTGTTTACAAACACACGTCTTTTTGTGTTTTTGAAAAGAGAAGCGGAATATTTGCATGCAGTCCGTTAAATTCGACATAGTACGGAGGTGCGCGCGGTTTGAATGGAGTTGAATCGACTCCTGCGCATGATGTAACGCTCGTCTTTACTGACACCACGGTTTCATTAATAAGAGGGACGCGAACAAGTTAGACCGAGTTAGAGCGTTGGATCTAATAAAATCCGGCGGTGGGCAACACCTACAAAGTGTTTTCAATAAGAAAACGAAAGCATTCACTTTTAGAAATGTATATGAGGCAGGCAAATTGTATGATTAGTCATTTTACATACGGTCAGGCAAATTGTATAATTCGTCCGTATGTAAACGGTCAGGCAAAATGTAAAATGCTGTACGCCGATTCAGGCAATTTGTAATAATTCGTCCGTATGTAAACAGTCAGGCAAAATGTTATATGCTGTACGCCGATTCAGGCAATTTTTAATAATTCGTCCGTATGTAAACGGTCAGGCAAAATGTAAAATGCTGTACGCCGATTCAGGCAATTTTTAATAATTCGTCCGTATGTAAACGGTCATGCAAAATGTAAAATGCTGTACGCCGATTCAGGCAATTTGTAATAATTCGTCCGTATGTAAACGGTCAGGCAAAATGTAAAATGCTGTACGCCGATTCAGGCAATTTTTAATAATTCGTCCGTATGTAAACGGTCATGCAAAATGTAAAATGCTGTACGCCGATTCAGGCAATTTGTAATAATTCGTCCGTATGTAAACGGTCAGGCAAAATGTAAAATGCTGTACGCCGATTCAGGCAATTTGTAATAATTCGTCCGTATGTAAACGGTCATGCAAAATGTAAAATTAGGTACGCATATTGTAAAATGCCGAGCCAGGCAAATTGTAATAAGACTTCTCAATAAATTTTCAAACTGTGTATTCGATCTCACGTGTACTTGTTGTTATAACGTTTGTATTGCTAGCAACCGTACTTTTTAATCGGTTATTTTCTTACATAGAACTATTAATAAAAATCGGTCAAGTGCGAGTCGGACTCGCGGTCCGAGGGTTTCGTACTACTACACTTCTCCGCATAACTATGACAATGATACCTATTTACATTTTAAACTGAAGACATCAACGCGTGCGACAAAAATATACTTTTTTTGTCATTCAGTTCGGACTCCTTAGCACGAGTACGACTCACACTTGGCCAATTTTTATTATTTGTTGTTTTACTTCAGTGTAAGTACTATAATCACACCAAGTTTCACGCCTATTACCGTTTTTACGATAGAGCTAAATAAAAAATCCTTCTAGACCTATAAGTTTTTTTTAAAAAAACCCATTATTTTTTCACTTTTTCTGACTATATGACCAATAAAAAAGTACGATTTTTAATCCAGGTTAGTAACCTGCTAAAACACTTTTTCTATTACGGTGAAGAAAAACATCGTGAGGAAACATTAGTCGATGTGAGGAAACCTGCACACGCCTGGGAAGAAACTCGAAGGTGGTGTGTCAAGTCGACCAACCCGCACTGGGCCCGCGTAGTCGACTAAGGTTCGATCGTCCTAATCCAGGGTAGGCTCAAGCCCTTCGGTGGGGACTTATATGAGCTGATATTGTGATCATGAGGTACCTAATCTTATCAATCACTGCCCAATAAATAACGTTTTGCCACAACTTCTTATACAATACAATTTTAATGATTCGTTTTATTACATATTAAGTTTTATTATTTCCGTTTTATTTTTAAGCTTGTGATTTATAAATGCCACAATATTAATCTGTTTAATGATTTCCCTAAACAAAACCTGAAATATTACAGGATTGATTCAAGTAACCAAAGTATCTTTTTAAGTTTTTACTCTGAATTTTTCATGTTATGGCTGTATTGTTGTGATTGACATCTAAGCTATTAAGCCTAAGGCCGATTTCACACAAACAATATAACATATTTTATTTAAAGCTTTCAGATAAAAAAAATGTCAATCACTTGATACATAATTTGAAAATAAGGATAATTTTTATAAAGAAAATTGATATGGTGTTAGTAAAAACAATGTAAAAATAACACACAAAGAACAGAACACGTACAAAATATTTTAAAATAAAATATATGACTAACAGGATATATGGCTATAAGACTTTATATAGCATATCTCTGGCTATAAGTACATATTTTTTTCCTTTTACACAGCGAAGTTCCCGTGTATAGGGACACAAAATACAAAATTCATTTTTTTATTTTCGTTCAATTTCATTTCAATTTAAAACGAAAAGTTTTTAATTGTAGTTCAGTCTTTATAGTGAATGATGCAATAAACGGTGTTCAAGGTGAAGTTCGATGAGTTTATTTATACTTAGACGATGTCGTACATTAAGGATGGCACTTTAATATAGCAACATAGATACTTGAATACTATAAATCACAATGTCTGTCATAAATTCATATATTTACGACCATCACATCAGCTCATATACACATCCCCACCGAGGGGATCGAGCCTACCCTGAATTAGGGCGATCGGGCCCTAGTCGACCACGCGGGACCAGTGCGGGTTGGTCAACTTCACACACAAACTTTGAGTTTCTTCGCAGACATGAGCAGGTTTCCTCACGATGTTTTTCCTTCACCGTAAGAGCGTCAGATAAACGTACATATGAGATCGAAATTCGAAAACACATTGGTACGTGGCAGGACTCGAACCACGACCTCTCGGATAGGAGGTAGCGACCCTTGCCTTTTCGCCAACGACGCTCTTAACGACCATAGCACAATACTACAATATAGCGGCTTACGCAAAGCAACGAAAGGGTACTTGCGGAGCAGCGGGAGGCGGGGCACAGGCTAGTATGGGCTAGTTAGTACCTACGCCGGTGGCGTATCGTGCGACATCAAAGGCGTTGCGCTACTGTAAGCCATATCGTAATACTGCGACCATAGTATGACACAGCCTTACACACTGAGCACTGCTAACAATGGTCTCGGAGTATTGTTGAATAGCCATGCAGACAAGTGTACCTATAAAACAGTTTTTATCGCGCCCGCTTAATGGCTGACGACGACCTTCGACAACCTACATTACATTTTCGCGACTTCATCAATGGAGGTAGCATTAGCATAGACGGTTTTTTACGGTTGATTTTTATAAAAGCGGTCCTTAACTCCTTACGTAAGTTTGCGATTTCCTATCTGGATGTTTTAGGGTTCCGTACCCAAAGGGTAAAAACGGGACCCTATTACTGAGACTTCGCTGTCCGTCTGTTTGTCCGTTCGTCCGTCTGTCACCAGGCTGTATTTCATGAACCGTGATAGCTAGACAGTTGAAATTTTCACAAATGATGTATTTCTGTTGCAGCTATAACAACAAATACTAAAAAATAGAAAAAGTGTAAAAATAAGGGGGGGGGGGAGGTTCTCCATACAACAAACGTGATTTTTTTGCTCGTTTTTGCTCGATATTGATAACGGCAACAGTTAGACACTTGAAATATACACAGAATTTTTAGTTGTAGTATTCACTTTAAAAATAAATAATTAAATTTAAATAAAATTAATATTAAAGGGGGGCTTCTATACACCAAACGTGATTTTTAAATATGGGTCTACTTATTCTAGACTTTAAAATGTTTAAAATTAATTTATTTACGACACATGTCCGTCTTTGGGTCACCGAATTACATATGTGTACCAAATTTTAACTCAATCGGTCCAGGAGTTTCTGAGAAAATCGACTGTGACAGACGCAAGGACAGACAGACACACGAGTGATTCTATAAGGGTTTCGTTTTTTTCCTTTAAGAACCCTAAAAACATTGAATGTTCGAGGTGCTGACGAGTTTAAAGTTTAAATACGTGTCATCTTCGTCAATTTGTGCTTCAAACTACTGTAATTGTACTATCGAGTCATGCTCAATTTAAGCAGATAAAGATTACTTCATAACAGTCGACAGCATTCACACGGTCAACTTAAATATCGTTAACTTTTATGTCATACCTACACATTTTACTAGGTTTGTTATGATAAGTTTTTAAAACTTAAAACCATATTATATTATTATAGGTTCTCACCAAGTAGATAGGTCAAGGGTCGTGTAGGAAATCCACAGATCTACTACAAATAGATTAGTAACGAATTTGTTAGAAAAGGGAGGATAGTTACGATATGGCACGAGTGCGAAAAAGATACTGATATTATTTTTTGTCCTTATCGGCAGGACCACTTTTTTGTGTCAAAATCTGACAGTATCTTAGCCAAACAACGTTTCTTTCAATGTTGCCAAATAAATTTAAATTTTATCTAATAAAAATAATATATCTTTGTAGGTTTCTATGTGACCCCTGATTTTGAAGAGGTATATTGAAAAATAAAGCTGTACAAATGCTTTTCGAAAGCATTACTTATATTTCATCAGATCTACTACAAAGGTGCTAGGTCGCGTTGATTACATTGAAATTTACCCTGACTTAATGGAAATAATATTAATTTGGCAACACAAACGCTTAAAACGGTTAAAGCGAGAGGCATTGTAGTGGCCATGCGATATAGAAATCTATTTGTAGTAGATCTGTAAGGAAATCGGAGACAGAAACTGTCCGCCTTATATTGACATTCGAAAATGGAGTTTGCAAAGAATTTTTGATTATTAACCGACTTGCTAAAAGGAGAAGTTTTACAATTCGACTGTATGTTTTTTTGAAGCGAAGGAGTGGATTTATTGGCAAACATCTTGTGTTTCCCAAAGAGTGAATGGGCATTTTTTGGACTGCGTGTTTCACCTTCGACTACATCGTCGCTTAAAATCAGGTGATATTGGAGTAAAAACGCTTCCAAAACTACAATAATAATAAAAAAATCTTATATTCGCAGTGCAAGAGCTCTCTCATCTCTTCTCAATTGCTACATTTCTATCTTTTATAGGTACATTCCCTCTCGTATATCTACCAGATACACTAAACTACCAGGTTTATGATATAGCGTCCGACCCCTTGGGCATACAGTGAGGGCCGCTATTCCTGCTAACACCATAAGGCGAAGACAAGGACCAGTTGCGGTAGGTCTTGCCGCCAAGACGCTTGTCCTGGTACTCTGCAAGGCGAGTGCCTCGTGGAAGAGAACCACTACCTACTGTCCAGGTAGGTCCCGGAGCTGTAGGCACGCTCATCTCCCGCGGCTTTCGCTGCTGGCGGTTCGATCCCCGCTCGGGACGCCAGAGAAGCTGGCTAGCACATCACCGGTGTGGTACCGGAGCTGTTGGTGCGCTCACTTCCCGGCGCTTATCGCACCTGTCCAGAGTTACTCCTACGCGGCTGGATCGGCCGGAGCAGTATTAGCTTAGATAGTTCCCTCCTAAAACCCAGCCACGCGAATTGCATTGTCATCGTGGCCTTCATCAAGTCCACCCGCGTATAGTTACAGCTAAAATAATGTGTTTTGTATTTCTGTAAACAGTAGGATGAAACCTAGCCTAGAATAATACGAACGATTTGCCTTGAGATAACGCCGCGAATGCCGCAGAGCACTATTAAACAAGTAATTATAAAATAATTAATTCTGATAACCCGATTCCGTTTGAACCGGTTTGTCTGTGGTTTATTTCACTGTCAATGTTCTTATTAACAAATTAGTGGCATATTCCAAAACAGAAAATTGAATTCGGATGAATCATATGCAGCAAGGTCAATCAATCATTATTTTATCACGAATCAGAAATAAATACTTACATTGTTGCGAACTATATTTACATTTTGATAAATTTGCAACTCGCAAGACTTACCGGTAAACAGATAGGTAATGGGTATTCCCCGTTGCATCATATTAATAAGGAAACTAATTTTTGTGTATCATTCAAGATTTGCGTAGAGCAAAAATCTGTTTAGATGAGGACCGTGATCACCCGTGACTCCAGAAACAGATTTTCTCGGGAATAGCTGGCTGGCATAAACCGTAAGGTCACCCAAAGGGCAATGGAGCGTGCTATGCTCGGAGTTTCTCTGCGCGAATGAACCAGAAACGAGGAGATTCGTAGGAGAACCAAACTAACCGACATAGTTCTCAGAATTGTTAAACTTAAGTGACAGTGGGCGGGGAACATTGCTCGTAGAACAGATGGCCGATGGAACAGTAAAGTTCTAGAGTGGCGACCACGCACCGGTAAACGTAGAGTAGGCAGCCCGCCCACTCGGTGGACCGATGGCCTGGTGAAGGTCGCGGGAAGCCACTGGATGCGAGCAGCGCAGAACCGGTCGTCATGGAAATCCTTGGGGGAGGCCTATGTCTAGCAGTGGACGTCCTTCGGCTGATATGGTGATGATGATAAACCGTAATTCCAGAAGAAAATCTCGAGAATAGCTGGCTGGCATAAACCTTAACTACAGAAATTTGAATAGCTGGCCGGTATAAACTGACTCCAAAAACACATTTTATCGGGTATAGCTGGCTGGTATAAAGACACGGTCGTGGCTCAGTGCGACTTGCTTGCTTGCGTTGATCACACAGGTTAACTGACTACAAACACGGTCATAACGTGGATGGGCTTGACTGTTAGTGACATTTATCTCGACCGTTTCCATTCCGGTGCCGGTTGCTATCACAAGATCTTCTTTTTGAGTCCACAGCAAACTCAGATAGTCCCCTCCCGAAACCCAGTCACGCGAATTGCATTGTCAGTGGCCTTCATCAAGTCCTCCCGCGTACAAGTGGTAGGGCATGAAGGACAAGATATGAGGTGCTAAAACCTTTAAGGGGTCGCATCACACCTAAACTCTAAGTTGGTATCTCCAATAAATACCCATCTGTTCTTTACTTCGGCCTGAGTCCAAAGTCTGTTTAGAGATTTCCAGGTCGGCCATGACAATTATATCCAGGTGGGAAATTCTTGGAAATCGGAACGAAGGAACCAGTAATGGAGGGAAACACTATTCTGCTAAAGTTCAACTCTCGTCTCTGGAGGGTCGTCCGTAAGGGGATCGACAAAGTTTTATGGCTTTTCAGCCTTTGTGGCGCAGGAGTGTAATTGTGTAGAGAGTGTCGAGTGTCGCTAAGCATTTTGGTTTTCTCAAAGGAGCTTGCGGTCTTCCGGCGGCGCTATGCTAGCTAGCGGATACAACATTTACACAGGTGTCGGCTGAAGACATCCAGTAATAACCCTGTGCACGTTTCGTTAAGTGCTGTTACCAGCTTGGCATGGGCCGAGCGACGCCACCCACACCAGGCAGGCATACTCAACCGCCGAGAAGGAAAGCGCTAGTCCGGTAGTCCGCACAAAATAATGTCCAGCTCCCCATTTGGATGAAACTAGAAGCAGCAGGCCGTTTCGAGAGTGAACTTTGATGATTTCTCGGTTTTCTCTAAAGTTCAATGAGCAGTTCAGAAAAACTCCTAAGTATAAGTTTAAGCGCAGAACCGGTCGTCGTGGAAATCCTTGGGGGAGGCCTATGTCCAGCAGTGGACGTCCTTCGGCTGATATGATGATGATGATAAGTTTACGGCTCGCCTCTCTATTGTGGAGGTGGAAAACGCAAGATTGGGTTCAGAAAAACTCCTAAGTATAAGTTTAAGCGCAGAACCGGTCGTCGTGGAAATCCTTGGGGGAGGCCTATGTCCAGCAGTGGACGTCCTTCGGCTGATATGATGATGATGATGATAAGTTTACGGCTCGCCTCTCTATTGTGGAGATGGAAAACGCAAGATTGGGTTTAGCTGGGGTTCGGTATCAATGCGTTCATCATCATAATATCAGCCGAAGGACGTCCACTGCTGGACATAGGCCTCCCACAAAGATTTCCACGACGACCGGTCTTGCGTTGCCCGCATCCAGCGGCCTCTGCGACCTTCACCAGGTCATCGGTCCAGTGAGAGGCCTGCCTACGCTACGTTTTCCGGTGCGCGGTCGCCACTTGAGAACTTTACTGCCCCAACGGCCATATGTTCTACGAGCTATGTGCCCTGACCACTGCCACTTAAGTTTAGTAATTCTGAGAGCTATGTCGGTTACTTTGGTTCTCCTACGGATATCCTCGTTTCTGATTCCATCACGCAGAGAAACTCCGAGGATAGCACGCTCCATTGCCCTTTGGGTGACCTTGAGCCTTCTTATTAGGCCCATAGTAAGCGACCATGGCTCAGTTCCGTATGTCATCACTAGGAACACACTGGTCGAGGACCTTGGTCTTAAGACTCTGCGGTATCTGGGACGTAAAGATATTGCGAAGCTTCGCGAAAGCTGCCCAACCGAGTTGGATTCGACGATTGATCTCTTTCTCGAAGTTGGACCTACCTAACTGGAGTGTTAACAACTTCGAGTGTGGAGCCTCCAGCCTTAGCCTGCGTTAGCATTATAATAATGACGAAGCGATCCAGAGCATTGGACAAGTTGGCTTCAGAGGTCAAACCAGAGTCATCTACATAGAGAGCAGGACGTGTGAGGGCTAAACGGTTGGTCGTTGGTTATATGTTAAATAGCAGTGGGCCCAGTATACCACCCTGCGGTACGCCGATTTTCTGAGCCCTCCAACGACTTTTATATGAAGTTCGCGGAGTACCTTGATAAATAAACTGTTATGTTATGAGTCATGGACTCCAATTAATCAATCCCCTTTCAAGCCCGTCCTCTATGTGTTGCGATAGTTTTAGGATCTGGTTGCTACTCGTACATGATTTTACTGGTGAAACACGCTTGCTCTGGGACGCGGGTAAGCCGGGCTAGCAACAGTCTTTCAAAGAGCTTAAACGTATAGCACAATAGAGATATAGACCGGAAGCTCCTGGGGTCATCTGTTGGTTTACCCGGCTTGGGAATCGCGACTTTCGCCAGAGCCGGGGGATAGAGGAGTGTTATAGACAGTAGTTAAACATTTGCAGCAACCACGACACCTGCAACTAGACCGAGGCACTTGATTTGTTCGACGGTGATGTCATCGACTACAAAGGCTTTACCGCACCGGAGGCATTTGATTGCGGTGATGATGTCTGTCAGGTTAAACGGCTTGCTGATATCATCGCAGGTATTCTCGCTGCCCTTTAGTTTATTATTAATTATTTGAGGAAAACCATCAGTTTTGAAACAAGATAGCGTAGCACATTCCTTCTGGACAACTAATAATAGGTTATCACAAGATGTCAGCCGTAAAGCCAAGTCAGACCTTATAGGCGTTTTTTTTTAATTTACAGTTGGTAAGCCCTTGGCATCCTCTCACCTGATGATAAGTGACGATGATGCCTAAGATGGATGGAAGCGGGCTTACCAAGATTCCCCAAAGCAATGGAGAACTGGCTATCTTATCTTCAAGCCGGAACACATCAATGTTGTTAACACTTATGTTTGGCGGAAAGACTTAGATAAGATGGTGGTAGCTAGCCAGGCGGGCTTAGAAAATGCCCTATCACCAACCAAACCGAATCTTACAAGTTGACCCCACCGGGAATCGAACCCACGACCTCCTGATGTGAAGCGAATTGACTAACAATTACGCCACGGAGGCGGTTAAAAATGAAAAAAATGAAAATTTGTAGAATGCGACGAGTAAAAGTCACATTTAACGTGGCCTGTACTTATTTTGATACACTTTATAACTATATACTGAAGCAAAGAAATTACAGTAAGTGCAGAAGAACCTCAAGTTGGAGAGCTGTAGCTCGGAAACAAATGCTCGTAGGGCAATGAACTAAGTCTTATTTTTAGGTCAATAGGTAAGGTTTTATATGTTAATACATTCTCATCAAAGCTTCCGTGGTTTTCGTATAAATTGAAACGAAAGGGAAAAAAAATCTTGTTTTATTTATTTAAGATTTCATGCAACGTCGAGAACCCTTTTAGAAAAACCATTCATCGTATCCATAATTTCATGTAGTTGTTTAGATGATTTAGTTTAGGTTAATTGGTCTCTTGACAGTTTGCTTCCAACTGTAAAATTTTAATAAAATCACCAGGCACGACGCCAGGGTTACCACTTTGGCAACACATCTTAAATTGAAGGCATGGGTGTGTTGTGTACAACATGTGTGCAAAACTGCAATGCACAATCATCAAATACAAGGTGGTGTCGTATTTAGTGGCTTAACGTCCGGTCTATCGCGAGAGCGCTTCGCCACTGAACTGTTAGGCGCCGGCCTGTTTCGTCGCAAGTTCCTTCCTCCTGGTGGAGCGTCGATCGCAAGAACACACTATCACAAATGTGTACGCTGCTTGTTATGTTTTCCTTCATACACTGTCTCGCAAAGAAAACGGGTCTGTTATAAAAAAATGCGATATCTTTTAAAATATTTGAGCAATGCTTTCAAAATAAAAATTAAATTAAAGTTTATTTTATAACCAACTAGTACTCCCGGCGAACTTCGTACCACCTTACACTACACTACACTACCCTACCCTACACTACAGTACACTACACTACCCTACCCTACCCTACACTACCCTACCCCTACACTACACTACCCTAACCTACACTACACTACACACACAACCCTACACTACCCTACCCTACACTAAACTACACTACCCTACCCTACATAAGAACCTTCTCCTAACAATAAAGAACTCGACAAAAAAAGAATTAGCGAAATCGGTCCAGCCGTTCACGCGTGATGCCGTTACCAAGGGAAAAGGGATTATATAGATAAATGAAGGAGTAAAACCTTTTTATTTCTTTGCACATCAAATTTGAAAGCTTTTGTTTCTGTTCTGTCATATACTCGTAAGTACGGCATTTCTTGTGCAGAAAGACTGGATTCAATATTCTCAGACCAGAAACACCTTGCACGACAGCGCGGAAGGATCGATATATTTGAGAAATCGATTTCAAACGGCTGTTGAAATCTCAAAAATCACCTTCCACGTGCTGGAGGGAGCAATCCAAGCACGTTTACAGTGCGGCGGCGTCTTGTTGAAGCAAACTTGAAACAATTTAGAACCGCCAATGGATCAAAACCCGAAAGGCTCCATCGAAATTCAAGGCTGAGTTACGCTTGAGAACACATGAATTGGACTCTCGATGACTGGTCAACATTTGATTTCGGACGAGTCGAGGCAAAGAGTCTATAAAAGACCAGGAGAGCGCTATGTAAGCTTGGTAAGCTTGCATTGAAGAGAAAATGTCATACAGCGGAGGCTCCATACACGTGTGAGCTGGAATTTCTTCCGAAAGCCGCACCGAGCTGGTGGTGATCGAAAATGGAACTTTTACTGCAGAGAGTGAAATCTTAAATGAGTATGTTAGCCTATTTTTAGTAAACATGGGTGAGAACGCCTTTGGATAGTGTTTGACTACCTTGATGATGTCGCTATGACACGCACGTAGTGGCCAGCAAGCAGCCCAGACTTGAACCCCATCGAGCATGCTGGAATGAACTGGGACGACGTGTACGCCAGCGAAATTCCCCTCCCAATCCTCCAATCACGCTTCGTGAACTGAAAGAAGGACTGATAGAAGAATGGAATAATATTTCTCAGCATCGACTCAGAAATCTGGTGGAAAGCATGCCAAACCGTGTAACAGCTCGTGGTGGTAATACAAAATACTGAAATGTGTGAAAATTGCACATTTGACACTGTAGCACATTTTTCGAAATCTAGTGAAAAATTTACATTACTTAACCTACTTTTAATTTAATTTATTTTATTTACCAGACAACATGGGCCCATGATATGTTAGTAAAAAACTTACTGACTATGTTAGTAAAACATGAAAAATAAAGAAATCAATTAATATAAAAAATCTGCCCAGCGTGTGGGTGAATCAGGGCTGACACCAAGTGCTTCTGCAGCACACTGTCAGGTCTGTCTGCCAGCACCTCCCTCAGGATGGTGTTGTTGCTGCCCAGCATTCTACTGCGGACCGAGTCTATTTTTTTGCGCATTAATGCGTGAAATCCGTCTACTTGGGCTGCGGCAAACATGCCTGAAGCACTGCAAAGCCTGGGCAACCTCAACATCATCCTGAACACATTATTGTACTGGACCCGTAGGGCATTGAAACCCCGAGGGGTATAGCTAGCCCACAAGCCGCTTGTATAGAATGATTGGCAGTATGATTTAAACAAAGTGACTTTCACATCATCTGTGCAATCAGCGAACCTGCGTGCCAGCATATTCCCGCGCACCGTCAATGCCCTACGTTCCCTCTCGATATCACAATCGTCTTTTAAATGTGTGGTAACAATGTGCCCTAGGTATTTAAATTGGCTGACTCTTGACAGCTCCTCATCGTACAGTCTGATGGGAGGCACATGACCAGTAGAAGTGCCACGCGCTGCGAATACCATCACATGACTCTTTTTGCTGTTATATTTGAGCCCATGAGCATCGGCATAGCACTCGCAAACACGCAGCAACTCCCTCAGTGCACAGACCGATGGGCTCAGCAGCACCATATCGTCCGCGTAACGAATGTTGTTGACCATTAGGCCATCGACTGAACATCCTGCCCGCATGCTGCTGAGCCCAACGATCAGCTCGTTCACGTACAGGCTGAAGAGCTTTGGAGACGTCAGCCCACCCTGCCTCATGCCGCACTCCAGCCGGTACGTGTCCGAGAAGTGACCCGCCCATCTCACACAGTTTTCCTGACCCGCATACCAATGCCTGAAAAGATCCACCAGCTCTCCAGGCAAACCAGTGGCCCCGAGTTTGTCCCAAAGCAACTGATAGGACACAAGATCGAACGCTTTAGAAAGGTCTAGGAAACAGCTGTATACCGGTGTTTCGCATTGCGTGTAGTACTGGACGGTCTCCTTGAGTGCAAATATCGCGCTCTCCGTGGAAAGTCTGGCTCGAAAGCCAAACTGAGCATCATGCAGACACATATACCTGCTCAGCTGGTTATCAAGGAGCCCGTCAAGCACCTTTGCAGTTATTGTCGCTAACGATATAGGCCTATAATTGTTCCTATCAGCTACGTCACCGGTTTTATTCTTTACGATCAGGACCACCAGCGTCCGCATGAGTTCTGGAGGCAGGTAGGTGTGCCTAATACAAAGGTTGTACAGCATGCTAAGCACGCAGGCAAGTGCACCCCTGCATGCTGGAGGTGCTCGACGCTGAGCCCGTCGTGGCCAGGCGACTTTCCTCGGGTCATGTGTTTAATAATATTTCTAATGTCACTTGCCGAGAAATTGACCGGTGCCTCACCACGCCGCGCCGCAGTGTCGACCATCTCCGACTGCGACCCCACACAACCCGGTACACTCTTAGTTGGCAATGCCTGAACCCTAAAATGCTGCACAAACAGATTTGCTATTTGAGTAGGGTCACTGACACCCTCCACGCTCTCGGGCAGGCCAGGCCTTGAATTCAATTTATTTGTGGTTTTCCAGAATGATCTAAAATCCTTATTCTTATGGTGACTAGAAATAATATTCATTTTAATCTGATTTTCGTGTTTAATACACCACTTCAATTTAGATTTGAATACTTTGCGAGATTCTCTCATTAAATCAAAAATTTGACCAGACATTGGTTTGCCATAAAGTTGCCAAATCTCAGAACAACGCCTGGCCTCCCCGTGAGCCTCATTGACGTGAAGGTTCCAGCCTACTACATGACGTCTTTTGGTGCCAGCCCTGTGCCCATTATGCGTTAAAATAGCAGCCTCCGTTAACACACTTTCTCCAATTATTTTGAAGAAAAGTAGGTTAAGTAATGACTTAGTTTAGTGACATAGTTTATAATCTGGAACTTTTATGACTTAATTTTATTTTTATTTAAGCACTATAAAATTGTATATAATACGGTATTTTACAATGTTTTTGTTACCGATCCGTTTTCTTTGCTGTCGAATGTAGTTCTCCAGAATCAATATCAATCTAGTTACAAGATCATAGAAACCCTACATAACACCATTACAGCATTCGAATTCGGTACCTCAGACCCTCAGAGTTAAAAAACAATGCCCGGCTATTATTCTAGATATACGGCAAACACTTTTTATTTATTTTTAGTACGAGTAGGTATCGAAATGCAATTACCACATCATACATAATATTAGAACCACTCCGCCGGGACACTCCCTGCCGCTCTCTAGATTGCGACCTCACCCCTTCGTTACCCAGATTGATACAGATTGGTTACAGTTTAGTTTTTTTTTAAAATAAAAAAATTGAGTGCATTTGACTGCAACTCACCTGATGGTAAGTGATGATGCAGTCCAATGTCGAACGTACAGGATTTCGCCGCCATTTTGTTTTTTCCGTCATTCGTTTTTGGAAATGTCATTTCTGGCCCGTTGTATGAAGTGTCCAGGGTGTGCTACGGGTCTTACCATATCGCGGAAAGGTTAGGTCTAAAACTATTTCATATACGAAGCTAAACTGCTTTGGTTTGGGAAGGTTGTAGGGATAGATAGACAACCTCACGAAAATAATCTTTCGAGCCGCTCTAAGGTGTTTGATACGACTTAACAACAGCCATATAGAGCAGCAAACGTCATCAAGGGCGTGATGTACAATTCACACCGAACGCACCGGGCCGCCGGAGCGCGTGCTTTTTTTTGTTTCTGTACAGTCATATACTCGTAAATAAGGTATTTCTTGTGCAGAAAGACTGGATCCAATATTCTCAGACCAGGAACACCTTGCACGACAGCGCGGGAGGATCGATATATGGTGTCAATAATATTGACAAATCGATTTCAAACGGCTGTTGAAGTCAAAAATCACCTTCTACGTGCTGGAGGGAGCAATCCGAGCACGTGCACAGTCCGGCGGCGTCTTGCTGAAGCAAACTTTAAACCATTTAGACCCTCATCATTACAGCTCATATACGTCCCCACCGAGGGGCTCGAGCCTACCCTGAATCAGGGCGATTAGGCCTTGTCGACCACGCGGGCCCAGTGCGGGTTGGTCGACTTCACACACAACCTTCGAGTTTCTTCGCAGGCGTGTGCAGGTTTCCTCACGATGTTTTCCTTCACCTTTAAAGCAATCGGTAAGTATGTACGTAAGTTTTTGAAAAACTCATTGGTACATTGGCCGTCCAGATTTGAACCCGGTACCTCTGGTTAGATGGACCGAGTCGTTACCGGTTGAGCCACCAACGCTTTTTTTTAGACCCTCCAATGGATCAAATCCCGAAAGGCGGAAGAGCATGTAACTTTTCATATTGGAATCATGTTTGTTGCGCGCAGATACCGCCGCACCCGGTCGACTCTGACGTGCTGTCGCCATGTGCACCCGGCAGTCGGCTCCGGCCCGCCGTCGCCACTTACGTTCGCATGCCGCGGTATCCGGTCAGACGCCACCACGTGCGCTTGGATTCCGGGCGGCTGCTCATAGCTCATCGTAAATTGTATTCAAGACAGATCTCGGTCACACCCCGGACACTGCATACAAATGGTCATGAAATGACATTTCTAAAAACAGATGACGGAGCAAACAAAAACACGGCGAAATCCTATAATGGTATCCTATAAAGTTGGAGAACTAAACTGTAACGAATCTGTATCAATCTGGGTGACGAGGGGGTGAGGTCTCAATCTAGAGAGCGGCAGGGAGTGTCCATACTGTATGTTAGTACTAATATATATCTTAGTCTCGGTCTAGGGGCGCACAATACGCGCCCTACATTGTGCCATCTAGTTTTTAAGACAAATTTAGGACTACGAAGTCTGTTTTGATTGAGAATTATTTTTAGCCAGACTGCAATAAGAGGCATACAATATAAGTACAAGTTACATTTGCATGTCGAGAACTAATAAAAATCAACATAGCTTGTAGAACGGACGGGCGTTGGGACAGTAAAGTTCTCGTGTTCAGGCTTCCCACTCGATGGACCGACGACGACCTGATAAAGGTAGCGGGAAGCCTGGATACGCAGGACCAGTCGTTGTGGACTTCTTTTGGAGGAAGGCAGTAGCAGGGGCTCCTAGCTGATATGATGACCATTACATGTGGACGTTTGTGTAACGCAAAAAGGGACTTACCTTTGGGGGGTCCGAACAGCACGACATCCATAGCCTTGAGCGCCAGCTTCTGCTTGTGAATCGGATCTTTGATACCGAGTACGTTGCTTAGGTAGTGCATGTTGTTCACAGCCAACCTGTGAAATATGTCACATTAACAGATAATTAAGGCTATGGCTCTCCACGAAATTCAACTTTTGATGATGATCATTGCATCATCTAAAAGAAGTCTACTGCTGAACATAGGCCTCTCTCAAGTTAGGGGGTTTTTCCGTAATCGCAACGCTTCGCAGGGGGGTTGGCGATCGCAGTACTGCAGTGTGACGGCACAGTAGGCGGATAGGACGCTGCTGTCCATCCTCCGGTTAAGTCTTTTAGTCGCCACCTACGACACCCTCGGGAGGAGATGAGGTGGAGGCACCACAGGCCCACAATGCATAAAGAAGTTCCTGAATTTAGAGTTTGACAGTAGGCTCTAGCATCTGTATTTACTCTTTTTCGGTACTTCATTCATACTGCAGGTGTGGTGGGATAGTCCAACTCAGGTCTTTGCAGAAGCGCAGAAGTTTCTTAGGACATTTATAGGATCAAAATATATGTGGGTTCGACTCTTAGCGGGGTGAAAAGTAGTCGCAAAGTGGGCAGCATATAGTGCAGCAATAAGAAGAGTAGGCAACGATAAGCCTTGACTTCGTGCTGCAGAAACAGTGGTTTGTTCTGCGGCAAGTCTACTGATAATGACAGCCATGCCACCGTCTGCTCGCTCGCTCGCCAGAATATAGCGGCGTTTGAATAGTCACTATCACACCTAGGCAACGCTGAACCCTTGATTTTGTGCTGCAGAAACAGTGTTTTTACTGCGGCAAGTCTACTGATAATGACAGCCATGCCACCATCTGCTCGATCGCTCGCCAGTATAAAGCGGCGTTTGAATAGTCACTATCACACCTAGGCAACGCTGAACCCTTGACTTTGTGCTGCAGAAACAGTGGTTTTTACTGTGGCAAGTCTACTGATTATGACAGCCATGCCACCGTCTGCTCGCTCGCTCGCCAGAATATAGCGGCGTTTGAATAGTCACTATCACACCTAGGCAACGCTGAGCCCTTGACTTTGTGCTGCAGAAACAGTGGTTTGAACTGCGGCAGGTCTACCGATTGTGACAGCCACTGCACTGTCTGCTCCTCGTTTGCCAGAATATAGCCGTTTGAATAGCCACTATCTCTCCTAGGCAACGCTGAGCCCTTGAGTTTGTGCTGCAGAAACTTTGTACTGGTGCAGGCCTACTGATTGACAGCCATGCCACCGTCTGCTCGCTCGCTCGCCAAAATATAGCTGCGTATGAGTAGTCACTATATCACTTAGGCAACGATGAACCTTTGGCTTTGTACTTCAGAAACAGCGGTTTATACAGCGGCATGTCTACTGATTATGACAGCCATGTCACCGTCTGCTCGCTCGCTCGCCAGAATATAGCGGTGTTTGAGTAGTCAGCCACTATCTCACCTAGGAAACTTGAACCCTTGATTTTGTACTGCAGAAACAGCGGTTTA
The DNA here is from genome assembly GCA_947284805.1 of Coleophora flavipennella. NCBI lineage: Eukaryota > Metazoa > Arthropoda > Insecta > Lepidoptera > Coleophoridae > Coleophora > Coleophora flavipennella. The sequence goes on along the minus strand of OX369255.1, from coordinate 5,859,892 downwards.
TACAGCGGCAAGTCTACTGATTATGACAGCCATGCCACCGTCTGCTCGCTCGCTCGCCAGAATATAGCGGTGTTTGAGTAGTCAGCCACTATATCACCTAGGAAACTTGAACCCTTGATTTCGTACTGCAGAAACAGCGGTTTATACAGCGGCAGGTCTACTGATTATGGCAGCCATTACACCATCTGCTTGCTCGCTCGCCAGAATATAGCGGTGTTTGAGTAGTCAGCCACTATCTCACCTAGGAAACTTGAACCCTTGATTTTGTACTGCAGAAACAGCGGTTTATACAGCGGCAAGTCTACTGATTATGACAGCCATTACACCATCTGTTTGCTCGTTCGCCAGAATATAGCGGTGTTTAGTAGTCAGCCACTATCTAACCTAGGAAACTTGAACCCTTGATTTTGTACTGCAGAAACAGCGGTTTATACAGCGGCAGGTCTACTGATTATGACAGCCATGTCACCGTCTGCTCGCTCGCTCGCCAGAATATAGCGGCGTTTGAATATTCACTATCACACCTAGGCAACGCTGAGCCCTTGACTTTGTGCTGCAGAAACAGTGGTTTGAACCACGGCAGGTCTACCGATTGTGACAGCCACTCCACTGTCTGCTCGTCGTTTGCCAGAATATAGCCGTTTTAATAGGCACTATCTCACCTAGACAACGCTGAACCCTTAACTTTGTGCTGCAGAAAGTGTACTGTTGCAGGCCTACTGATTATGACAGCCATTACACCATCTGCTCGCTCGCTAGCCAGAATATAGCGGCATTTGAGCAGCCACTATCTCACCTAGGCAAAGTTGAGCCCTTGACTTTGTGCTGCAGAAACAGCGGTTTGTACTGCGGCAAGTCTACTGATTGTGACAGCCACTCCACCGTCTGCTCCACAGTCCAATTGTGCACCTGGAAAAAAACAAAACTTTTTTTTGTCAATTGCTTTGACTTTCAGTGTCTAAATGTATTATTTTTTTTATTTAAACTATTAGTGCGTTTGAACTTTGAATAAATCGTACCTGATGGAAATTGACGATGCAGTCGTGATTTTTTTTAAATCCACAATTGATGAGCCATTGGCATTATCTCACCTGATGGTAAGTGACGATGATGCCGAAGATGGAAGCGGGCTTACCAAGATTCCCCAACGCAATGGGGATCTGGCTTACTTATCTTCAAGCCCGAACACATCAATGTTAACACTGATGTTTGGCGGCATGGCTTAGATAGAAATCAGAAATCAGAAATCAGAAATCAGAAATCATTTATTGCATTTATCACAGGTTATAAAATAAGATGTTATTGTGTATGGTATAAGCTCACTATGATATACCTTAACAGGCGTACAATATAAAGTTAGCAACAACAATGTATGTCAATAAAAAAAAAGCAATTAATTAAATCAATTCATTAAATTGTCATTAATTAATAAAAATAAATCAGTAGCATGAAATTACAATTTGATATGATGATGATAGCTTGCAAGGCGGGCTTAGAAAATGCCCTACCACCAACCATACCGATCCTTACAACCTTGACCCGGCCGGGAATCGAACCCGCGACCTCCTGGTGTGAGGCGAATGGACTAACCATAACGCCGCGAAAGCGGTTAGGTGGATGGCAGGCAAACTCAAATAACACGGCATTTACTCTCGCTGTTGATCCCCAAATTGTAAGAGGTCGGGAAACAGTGGCACAGGCAAGGAGTTCCATTTCTTCCCTACCTGCATAATAAATGAGGAAGCGTAGCGCTTAGTGCGAATAGGCGGGATAACAACAAAGGAATGAAAACCGTCCCCGCGTCTGGTTGTCCGAAGTTGTATTGAGCTGGGGGAATGAATCGAAATGAATCCGGTAGAAAACCGATAAAAAGACGACTAACGACAGGTATCGGAAATAGATCACGCAAAAAATGCCATTACACTCTCGATTACTTGCCGTTTGATTTGGGAGCGTTTCTGCGATTTTCGAGTCAATTAAGAGATTTTTTGGAAACATTTAACTGTAGTTTTTATGCACTCTAAAATTTGACGACGTATTCCCATATAACAAATTTCTGATCCCCCAATAGTTTCTGACCTCTCCAAGTCCATACTACAACCCATTTTACAAGCTTCTATTTAATTTCACCTGTCCCGGTCTCTGTATTGAAAACTTGCAAGTAAAATTTGCCCCACTTCCCGGTTCCCGATTGAGCTGAAATTTTGTATGCATATTTATATCGCGTGACAATGTAATATTAAAAGCTTGTACCCAAAAGTTTTTAGGTTTTCGAAATTTTTAGTTTCACCTGTCCCGGTGTCTGTAATGAAAACTTGCAAGTTAAATTTGACCCAATTCCCGATTTCCGATTGAGCTCAAATTTTGCATGCATACGTATATCGCGTGACAATGAAATATTGTACCGAAAAGTCTGCACTCTGTACATGGTACGACGGGATGCGACCTTTAAGACTTGGGTCTTTGTGTTCACCATGGTTTATTTACTCTATAATAATATCATAAAAACAAACGGCAATCTGTGTAAACTACACACGTCCACTAAAAAAAGGACTGTCACTTACCTCAGATCTAAGCCACGCCTCCCACAGTTCCTTGACGGATATGTGCATGTCGTCGTTGTGGTGAAAGGCTCGCTGCCGCTTCTCGTAGCCGCTGTCGTACTGCAACTCCTCGCGGAGGAACTGGAATCACACCACAACAGATTAGTAACATAGACAAAGAGAAAAAGAGACAATAAAAAAAACGGCTGAACATAGAAAAATAATATTGCCCTAATCAAAATTCGGTGGCGTCGGTGGCGTAATCGCAAGGGCCACTATCTCGTACCTCCTGTCAGGGAGGTCGTGGTTTGAATCCTGCCACGTTCCAATATGTTTTCGAATTCCGATTTTATATGTTCGTTTATCCGACGCTCTTACGGTGAAGGAAACCATCGTGACGATGACGTGAGGAAACCTGCATACACCTGCGAAGAAATTCGAAGGTTGTGTGTGAAGTCGACCAACCCGCACTGGGCCCGCGTGGTCGACTAAGTCCCGATCGCCCTGGTTCAGTGTAGGCTCGAGCCCGTCGGTGGGTACGTATATATGAACTAATATGATGAATCAAAATTTTACCCAAATCCAACCAGAAGACACAAAGACATACGCCCACATTTTTAATTTTTTCTTAGTTTGTATTTTTATTTTCTTTACACTAATACAATCGATCCCCATCAAAATCTCAACTCATATTTTTTTTTGCCATTACTTCTTCGTTGCTCGAAATGTTTATATGACGGATCCCACCTTCTGCATGTAACACGGCTTAACGACTGCCATCTATATATAAGAATCGGCAGAAACGGCTTAGCGTGCCTTGCGAAGCGCGAAAACGGTCGAGAAAAATGCAACTAACAATCAAACCCATCAAGTGATGACCGCGCTTCAGGTCAGTTAAATTGCATGACCACGTGATCTAACCGCGTGAGTCGCACTGCGCTTAACATATACAGGGTGTAACAAAATTAGTGTAGGTCCCGTTAACTATGGCTTTTACCCATCAATCATACTGAACGACTTTTATTCTAAGACTGCTGAAATCGCAAAAAAAAATTAGCTCCATATAAATCGATCAGCTGATCGACCAATTTCCAAGCTTCCAAATTTATTTCGAGAATTGACTATGGGTACCTTGGGGAAAGTTGTTCAGTATGATGAGTAGAACCCCCAGTTAACGGGGCCTACACCAATTTTGTTACACCTATATAATCATCATCATTATATCAGCCGACGGATGTCCACTGCTGGACATAGGCCTCCCCCAAGGATTTCCATGACGACCGAATCTGCGCTGCCCGCATCCAGTCTGTAAATCAAAATAAATGCAAAAGTAATCAACTAATCACACTAATATTATAAAGGCTGAAGTTTGTGTGTGTGTGAGTGTGTATGCTTGTTACTTCTTCACGCAAAAACTACTGAACGGATCTGGCTGAAATATGGTAGGTAGGACCTGGATAAACACATAGGCTACGCTCGCGCACTGCGCACCTTCGAAAAGTCATGGAAACGTTGTCCACGTTGAAAACGGCTAGTATAATATATCTTAGACTTTACTTCTTCATTCTACCGAATCAATCATTGCAGCCAGAATGAATGACGCAACGTGTCACAACAACATGCATTGCATGTACGAGTATAAGAGATTGCTTAGCGTCACTACGCATCAATAAAAATATTAATTAATGTCCGTTACCCCATTTATTGACGAGCGAGTTCGAAATGAATCAGACGGAACATCATCAACAGAGTGTAACGTTTCATCTCTTTTCCGCTTGAGCTAGCTAGCTGACATCTAACTAGACTATACTCTGTTTCAAGAAGAGCAATAATAATAATATTCAGGGATAAATCACACGCAATTACACATTCTGTCATTTGGCCCCAAACTTATGGTTCGTATGGTTCTCTATACTATGGGATGGGTACCATCAGAGACTGATATACATCTATATATATGTCGCAGGATAATAGCAAAATCCGTCGTTTCGCGAAAATCCTAGGAATATTGCACACTATGGAGTAGAAAAATCCGAATAAAACCAAGTCAGACGGAGGCCTGCTGCGTGGGGTTCCTTTTTAAGGTAGAAAAAGACATGCTAACGAAACCTAACCTACCTAACGAAGCGGGGCTCCGTCCGACTCGGTTTTATTTGGAGTTTTCTACTCCATAGTGCGCAATATTCCTAGGATTTTCGCGAAGCGACGGATTTTGCGATTATCCTGGGACATATATAAAAAATAATCGCTCATTTTTTAGTCACGGCATCACGCGTAAACGGCTGGACAGATTTCGATAATTCTTTTTTGTTGGGTTTGTTATTGTCAGGAGAAGGTTCTTATGTAGTGTAGTGTAAGGTGGTAAGTTCGCCGGTACAGCTAGTACGTTTGATTGAATACATTTGTCCAGCAGTGGACGTTTTTCAGACATAGAGCTAACAAATCAACTCATCACAGGAATGTTTGACCTAGGTGAGGATCAAAGGCAGGAGCGCCGAACACTGGACCACCGAGTCAATAAGTGCGGGACAGGCCTGACATTCTTTGGTATTTATGCCAAGCGATGGCCTCAAACAACAATACAAAACATGCATTTAAGCACAATCAATTTACAATGAATTCAACACGTAAACAAACAGTCGAATTAGCTTAAGGCGAGGTATTGATTGGAACAGCTGTCTCCCTCTTTTTCTTTACGCGTAAAGAGTAAAAAAAATAACCACACTTTTTCAATGGTTTTTCGTTTCAATCAAAAACTACAATAAAAGTATAAAAAATAATAACATTACTCACTTTGTATTATCATAACAAATATTGCTATATATTTTTTAAAATTTATACATCAAAATATTAGTCATAACTAGAGTTAAAAGTAACGGTGTAGACCTATCTTTGGGATTTTTTCTATCGAGCCAAAACTGCTCAATCGTGTTTCTAATAGCTTTTGACTCATCAACAATACAGGTTTTTTTTTTTTTGATCTTGGGTTTTCTATCGTTTAGGAGTAACTGACGTTAAAAATAGCGAAAATCTGTAATATTACCGCCTTTTAAGCCGGCGCATTGGAAACTTTGGTCGCAGGGATCTCGATTTTTCTCAGCAATTACAAAACATATGAAAGTGATATTTTTTAACCTGATTCTTTATTTCAATGACTTCATTTTGTCAGTTGCAGAAACACGATTCGTTAACTTTTATAACAAAAAAAATTATCAAAGAAACCTCTTTGAAAACAGAGATTTGAATTCTACAGGCAAACCAGACCGATTTAAACCTCAAAATTTTCTTAGTCGATTACACTTTAATATGCCAGTTGGATTTTTTTTAACTAATTGTAGTTTTTAATTGAAACGAAAAAACTTAGGAGAAGTGCAAAAGTGTGGTTATTTTCTTTACTGTTTACACGTAAAGAAAAAATCGGCCAAGTGCGAGTCGGACTCACGCACGAAGGGTTCTGTACTATCTATAAAAATCACGTTTGTTGTATTTTATTTTCATTTAATTATTTATTTTTAAAGTGAATAATACAACTAAATATTTTGTAAATATTTCAAACGTCTACCTGTTGCCGTTATCAAGAAAAACGAGCAAAAAATTACATTTGTTATATGGGAGCCCCCCTTAAATATTTGTTTTATTTTAATTTAATTATTTATTTTTAAGGTGAATATATAACTAAATATTCTGTGAATATTTCAAGCGTCTACCTGTTGCCGTTATCAATATCGAGCAAAAACGAGCAAAAAAATCACGTTTGTTGTATGGGAGCCCCCCTTAAATATTTGTTTTATTTTAATTTAATTAATTATTTTTATAACTAAATATTCTGTGAATATTTCAAGCGTCTACCTGTTGCCGTTATCAATATCGAACAAAAAAGAGCAAAAAAATCACGTTTGTTCTATGGGAGCCCCCTTAAATATTTATTTATTTCTCTTTTTTTTAGTATTTGTTGTTATAGCGGCAACAGAAACACATCGTCTGTGAAAATTTCAACTGTCTAACTATCACGGTTCATGAAATACAGCCTGGTGACAGACGGACAGCGAAGTCTCAGTAATAAGGTCCTTGGGTACGGAACCCTAAAAAGAATGACACCTGTTCCAATCAATGCCTCGCCTTAATGTAGTGTGCAGACAGACAGACGGACAGCGAAGTCTCAGTAATAGGGTCCCGTTTTACCCTTTGGGAACGGAACTCTTAAAAAAGAGACAACTGTTCCAATTAACGCCTCGCCTTAATATAATGTGTCAGCTGCACCTTCTTACGTGAAATAGACTTTAGAGTGAGTGGACTGCTCTGTTACACAATGAGGGGGGGGGGGGGGGGACTGTAGCGCTGTAGAGTGCAGAGCGCACTAATGTTGTATGTATGTGACAAAACAATGTCTGTTGGCACCTTGGCAGCGAGCTCACGTGCGGCACTCGAGGGCTTCCAACTATTTATCATCGATTAAAAATAATGCGTGCATTTCGTTCCTCAGACATGTTGTGGCCAGCAATCAGTTTCCCTGGTTTTGGGGGGTTAACATAACCTTTTGGCACAAATTAAGTAAAAAAAACAACAGATAAACCCGTAAACAAATTAGCTTATAATATGATAATGATAAGACTGGAAATTAAGAAAAGTCTTCGTGGTCAAAGGTCCGGTGAAGAAGCAGTCGACGCTTTCAAGTCAGCCATTTTGAACACCCCCACTTTAGAGTGGAATAAATGTTATAATAACGGGTTTGAGCGAATGGAAAAGTGTATTAAGCTACGTGGTGAATACTTTGAAAAACAATAAAAAGTACTATATGGTACTAAAGTACAATAAAAAGTACTATAAGTTGAGTTTTTTTCTTCAAATGACAAAACTTAAACCTTCGAGTTTCTCCGCAGGTGTGTGCAGGTTTCCTCACGATGTTTCCCTTCACCGTTAACATTAAGGCGAGGCATTTGTAAAACAGTTGTCTCTGTTTTTCTTTACGTATAAAGAGTCAAGAAAATAACTACACTTTTGCACTTTTTTTTACGTTGTTATTTCTCTTAAGACTTCAATTTAAAAACTAAAATTTAGCAGATTCTCTGTAGTAGGTACTTAAAAAGAAATATCTCCATATAAAAACTATGTGCAAATTTAGAAATTTTATTAATAAACAATCCGTTTTTTACCTTTGACGTTTTAGACCTGTTTTTGGGATTTTTTATGATCGAGTAAAGTACACACTATCGTGTAACATATTAGCACATTCCTCAGACAATATCCTTAAGTATGTCCAATATTTTTTGCAAGACCGATATTTAGTAGTAATTACCCAAAAAAATTGATCTAGCAAAAGGGTTTCTCCGCTTCTCCACCGGTGCCTCGCGTTAACATGTCACATTATTATTATCATCTAACAACCATGAAAGTGCTTCCACGCTATCACATTCAAAAGTTTCACGTAATGGCAACATTTAGTGTTGAGTGGTGTAATTAGGGATTACAATGCCGGAAAACGTAAGTACGCTGGCAACACGCCGGACTGAAATGAATATTGGTCTCTTCAATCTATCTTATCTATACACAAACGATTAGTAATGCTTACTAATATTATAAATGTGAAAATGTGTTTGTTTGTTACCTTTTCACGCTTCATCGCATTGACCAATCTTTATGAAATTTGGCATGCAGTTAGCCTGTGTCACGGGGAAGGACATAGGCTACTTTTTATCCAGGGAAAATAGCATAATCTGATGCAGTTCCTGAGGGAACTAAAAAAATACTCGATTGTTGTGATTTTTTGCACAGAGATGGTCGAGTAGGTGGGAAACGACATAATTTACTAATCACCCTTAAAGACAGTCATAAAAACAATATCTACGCGGGCGGAGCCGTAGGAAAAATCTAGTGCTTAGAATAATACTGGTGGCATGATGACTGTCAAGTCATTGCCTGGCCACGGACGAGTAGCTACTAAAACTGGGTATTTCCATTCCAACATTGCCGTGTGACTCTGATGTGACGAAATGTAGTTTTTAGGGTTCCGTAGCCAAGTGGCAAAAAACGGAACCCTTAGGGATTGGTCATGACTGTCCGTCTGTATGTCCGTCCGTATGTCACAGCCACTTTTTTTCGAAACTATAAGAACTATACTGTTGAAACTTGGTAAGTAGATGTATTCTGTGACCCGCATTAAGATTTTCACGCAAAAATAGAAAAAAAAGCAATACATTTTGGGGGTTGCCCATACTTAGAAATGAAACACAAATATTTTTTTTCATCAAACCCATACGTGAGGGGTATCTATGGATAGGTCTTCAAAAATAATATTGAGGTTTCGAATATTATTTTTTTCTAAACTGAATAGTATGCGCGAGAGACACTTCCAAAGTGGTAAATGTGTCCCCCCCCCCCTGTAAATTCTAAAATAAGAGAATGATAAAACTAAAAAATATATTATGTACATTACCATGCAAACTTCTACCGAAAATTGGTTTGAATGAGATCTAGTAAGTAGTTATGCTGCTACGGAACCCTTCATGGGCAAGTCCGACTCGCACTTGACCGCTTTTTTGTGTTATCACCATCATTACCCAGTCTACCTTCGTGCATTTGAAACGAGTTTAACTTTTTCGTGTTTAGTTATGTGTAGCTGTTTATCTGCTTATTCACGTCGGTCAAAATAACTTCAATAAATGATTTGTCTCGCTAAGTAGAAGCTTGAGGGCAGATGCAACTAATACATCATCATATCAGCCGAAAGACGTCCACTGCTGGACGAAGAACTCCCCCCAAGGATTTCCACAATGACCGGTCCTGCGCTGCCCGCATCCAGCGGCTTCCCGCGACCTTCACCAGGTCTTCATACAACGAGTAGGAGGCCTCCCTACGGTACGGCTTCCGGTGCGCGGTCGCCACTCGAGAACTTTACTACCCCAACGACCATCTGTTCTACGAGCTATGTGCACAACCCAGCAATGCTGAGAGCTATGTCGGTGAGTTTGGTTCTCCTACGGATCTCCTCCTTTCTAAATCGGTCTCGCAGCGAAACTCCGAGGATAGCACGCCCTTTGGGTGACCTTGAGCCTTCTTATGAGGTCCATATCTAGTAAGCGACCATGTCTCGATTCCGTATGTCATCACTGGCACCACACAATGGTCTAATACCTTAGTCTTGAGATGACGATATTTGGGACGTGAAGATATTGCCAAGATTCCCGAACGCGCAACAAATACATTATGTGAGACTATTTTCTCGGTCATGAAATGTTAATTTATCATATTATAAACATTTATTGCTCATTCATCAATTTAGAATTTAGCCTGAGGTTGACGTTGCCACTGGCGTCTGCGTCCAGCTGCGTGATGGCTTCCAGCCCTGAGCAGTGTAAAAGCCCTCTAGAAATGGTTCGATCAACGTTACTTACGTTGCCGTAGGGGTCTTCATCCAGCTGCCGGTAAAGCTGCGTGATGGCCTCCAGCCCCGGGCAGTGTAACAGACAGCCCTCAAGCACTGGTTCGATCAACGTTACTCACATCATCACTCTCGCTGAGGTCGAAGTTGTCATTGGAATGGTCGTCCAGCTGCCGATGCAGCTGCGTGATGGCCGCCAGCCCGGAGCAGTGTAACAGACAGCCTTCTAGCACTGGTACGATCAACGTTACTCACATCATCACTCTCGCTGAGGTCGACGTTGCCATTGGAATGGTCGTCCAGCTGCCGATGCAGCTGCGTGATGGCCGCCAGCCCGGTGCAGTGTAACAGACATCCTTCTAGCACTGGTACGATCAACGTTACTCACATCATCACTCTCGCTGAGGTCGACGTTGCCGTTGGCGTCGTCGTCCAGCTGCCGATGCAGCTGTGTGATGGCCTCCAGCCCGGCGCGGTCCTGCAGGCACGAGTCATCATTGTGACACGCTTCGACCAGCACTGAAATTT